>CM060922.1:71211127-72521127 GCA_030737875.1 Allium sativum
AATATTCTACGATCTCCTGATGCGTAGAATGCGGGTCGTTACATTCTTCCCCCTTAAAAAATTTCGCCCCCGAAATTCCTTAACTAAGAAACAAGTAAAGGATCCCGCATGCCTACCAACCATTCACAACAATCAAACATACGAAACAACAAACAAGTCTATCATAGCATGTGGAAAACTAAATTGCAATTGAAATCTCACCAGGCAAAGAGTTCTGGATACATCTTCCTAACGCTCTCCTCTATCTCCCAAGTACAATCATTCTCATCCTTGCCCCACTGAACTTTGACTAGATCCACCGCTTTCTTTCGAAGTTGCTTCGTATCGTTCTCGACAATACGAATCGGCTTGCGGTTCCCAACCGCCTCGGATTCTACTTCGATATCATCCAACTGATCAGGTGAAATAGTCATATCGGGGTCATGCACGAATTTCCTTAACTGGGAAACATGAAATACGTTATGAACTCCTACCATCTTCTCTAGTAATTCAACTTTATATGCCAAATTCCCAACTTGCTCGAGGATTGGGAATGGACCAACAAATCTTGGTGTTAACTTGCCTCTCATACCAAATCATATCACGCTCTTTAATGACGAAATCTTGACAAATACCAAGTCACCAATGGAGAATTTTAAATCTCTTCTCCTCTTATCAGCATAACTCTTCTGTCTACCTTGGGCAGCCTTCATTCGTTGTCGGATAACGTTGATCTTATATGAGGTTTCTCTTATCACATTTAGCCCAAGCACGAATTTCTCACCGGTTTCTAACCAACACGACGGTGAGTTGCATGGTCTTCCGTACAAAGCTTCATATTGAGCCATACCAATACTGGGCTGATAACTATTATTATACGCGAACTCCACTAGATGCAAATGGTCAACCCATGATCCACCAAAATATAATATGCAAGCTCTCAAGAAATCTTCTAATACTCGATTCACCCTTTCTGTCTGACCGTCAGTTTGAGGATGATACGCGGTACTAAGATATAATTCTGGCCCTAGAGCCTCTTGTAAACTCTTCCAAAACCCACTAGTAAACAACGGGTCTCGATCACTCACAATGCTTTTAGGTACTCCATGAAATCTCACTACCCACTTCATATATAGTTCTTCTAACTTAGCTGCCGTTCTATTCAATTTGACGGGTATAAACCTTGCACTCTTAGTCAATCGGTCCACAATCACCCAAATGCTATCATGGCCCGATCTAGTTCTTGGTAACCCATCAATGAAATCCATTGAGACTTGTTCCCATTTCCATTCTGGAATTTCTAATGGTTGCAACAAACCACTAGGCTTCTTTTGCTCAGCTTTAACTAGCTGGCAATTCATACATTTGGATATAAACTCCCCAACGTCTCTTTTCATCCCTTTCCAGTAGTAGGTCTGCCTCATATCTCGATACATTTTGTTACCGCCGGGATGTATGGTCAGTTTCGAGTGATGACATTCTCTAAGCACTTCATCTCTCAATCCATTGACATTGGGCACAACTAGTCTTCCATTCTTTCTATGCCATCCATCTCGATCAAGCCCATACTTGTTCATCTCTTCGTCGATACTCATCTCTAACTGGGAGATGATTTCCAATAGGTTAGGATCGTCTCTCTGACTGGAACCAATCCGCTTAATCAAAGTGGGTCTGATCGTCAAACTTGCTAATACTTCTGGATCTAATTCGCACTTTGGTCTAAAATTATACCCAGCGATGTACTCCAGTTGCTTCCATTCTAGAAACATAGCCCATAAACTGGCATGTCTTCTACTCAATGCATCAACTACCGCATTGCCCTTTCCTGGTGTATATGCGATATCGAAATCGTAGGAAGCCAAGAATTCTAACCATCTTTGCTGTCGAAGATTTAGATCCTTCTAAGAGAAAAGATACTTTAACGATTTATGATCGGTAACAACTCGAATCTTTATCCCAAGAGATAATATCTCCACATCTTCAATGCGAATACGATCGCTGCCAATTCCAAATCATGGGTAGGATATCTTTTCTCATGCGGTTTCAATTGCCGACTAGCATAAGCTACAACCCTACCTCCTTGCATCAATACAACACCTAGTCCGGTACTACAGGCATCTGTGTATACCGTCATCTCTTCCTTCCCTTTAGGAATGACTAACACTGGTGCACATGTCAACTTTTCCTTTAGACTCTTAAATGCATTCTCGTACTTTTCGTCCCAAATAAAAATTTGGTTTTCCTTAGTCAACTGAGTCAACGGTGCTACTATCTTGGAGAATTCTTGGATAAACTTACGATAATATCCAGCCAATCCCAAGAAACTTCTTACGTCTGTTGCATTCTTAGCGTAGACCAATCTAGTACCATAGCCACCTTCGCAGGGTCCACGGCAATACCATTCTCTGAAACAACATGGCCCAAGAATCTCACTTCCCTCCTCCAGAAGTGACACTTAGAAAACTTTACTTTCAATTGGTGTTTTCTCAACACCTCCATCACTATCCTCAAATGTTCCTTGTGTTCTTCCTCTGTCCTCGAGTAAACCAAGATATCATCTACGAACACAAGAACAAACTTATTCAATTGATCCCTGAATACCCTATTCATAAGATCCACAAAATATGCTGGTGCATTGGTCAACTCGAATGGCATGACCAACCACTCATAGAATCCAGACGGCGTCCGAAAGGCCGTTTTATCTATACTCTCAGCTTCCACCCTAAGCAGATGAAAACCTGTCGTGAGATCCAATTAGGAGAATACTCTTGCGTCACTCAACTGATCAAACAAATCATCTATCCGCGGTAGATGATACTTATTCTTCCTCGTCACCTTATTCAGCTCGCGGTAGTCCACACACAATCGAAGGGAACCATCTGCCTTGGTAGCAAACACAACTGGTGCTCCCCACTCGGAGACACTTCTTTTGATAAATCCCTTCTTCAACGGATGCTTACTTGTACCTCGAGCTCTCGTTGCTCCCTTGGTGCCATACGACGAAGTGGCATCACTATAGGCCTGACATCTTTCACCAAATCAATACGAAACTCAATCTCTCGGTGTGGTGGAAGTCCGGTCACTTCCTTGAAGACGTCCGGATACTGGCCAGCCACGGGCACATCTGATAACTCATCATGCGGGATGTCGAGGGAATTTAGAAAACTAGCCATTACCTCATCACTAGGTAGACCACCAAACACTACCCTCCGCCCATCATCCACCCTAACTGTCACTAAAAAGCCCTCACAGTCTACCACCACCCCTTTACCTTTGGAGCCAATCGACTCCCAAAATAATGCCAAACCCAGTAAAGCCCAAAACAAAGCAATCACAAACAAATATGCATCCATGACACGATAAGACCACATTACGAAAAATTATGCTAAGGCTAGTCGAATCACCAATCGGGTTCGTCACTTCTAAAGGTCTATCGACTATCTCGGGTTCCAATCCCAACCTATCTACCAGGTCACTAGATATAAAGGAACGAGAAGCTCCGGTATCAAACAATACTCGAACAGGAATAGCATAAACAGAAAGCATACCTTGAATGATGACATTCTTTCCTTTCTCCGCCGCAGTTGGGGCATTCGACGAAGAAGGAACAACATTAAGAGCATATGCTTTCACAATCTGCTTCTCTTTAGGGGGTTGCGGACATTTGTCCTTGTGATGTCCCACTTGGCCATAGTTGAAGCACTTCCTGTCCGCTGGCTTCGCTCGACATTCTTTAGCATAATGGCCATTCTTGCCACAACTAAAGCACTCCACATCTTTCTTATTCTTTTTCTTCTGGCCATCCTTGGTCTGATTCTGCTTTCTCTTATTCTGAGAACCATTCTTGCCTCCACCACTTGCTTGCGGTTTTGGCTCCTCTACAGATGCAACCTCAGTCTTCGACTTAGGGTATAGACTCTCTGATCTCGAAGCTTTCCTCATAATCGATTCAAACGTCTCATCGATATGGTTTATAAGCCTTTTCCCCAAGTACTGATCTAAGCCGGTTATGAACTTCTCATTCTTCTTCTCGGGGGTGTCGATAAGAGATAATCCATACTTCGATAAAGTATCGAACTCAGCAATATACTCTGAGACTGCCTAACCATTCTGCTTAAGCTCCAAGAACTTCTTAAACAATTCTGATTTCTGAGCAGCCGGGATAAACTTTTCACTGAATTGGGCCTTAAACTGATCCCATGTAACTTGATCCTCTGGAGTAGCTGCCTTAATAGCATTCCACCAATTCATCGCCCGTCCTTGCAGCTGACGGGATGCTAGCTTTCTCTTCATTGCATCCTCGATACTCAAGTCTTCGAAGATACGCTCACAGCTATCCAACCAATCCTGAATTTCTGTAGCCGATTCCGTTCCGTGGAACGGCTTTCCACCAAGACTAGTGTAATCCTTGCATAGCTTGGCGAAATCGGCCCTAGGCACCTGCACCGCTGCACCACCACCATTTGCAGCATTGGGAACTGCTCCTTGCACATTTCTAAGCATCTCTCTCATGAAGTCAGTGAACATCGTCCTCATATCAGGAGCATTCCCATTATAAGCTCCTCTACCAGTACCCCTAGCATATCAGCTCATCGTTCAATCTATAAGGAGAAAACGATTAACCATCTCTTCAGTGGTGCCAGTGCAGTGCGACTTCATCCTTAAGTATACTAATAGTATATATATATATATATATATATATATATATATATATATAGCTTTTGAAAACCAAAATATCACAAATATGCGCTCTCATATACGTACCATCTCTCCCTGGTGTCTTCCCTAGGTTAACTACGCAACCTAGAGCTCTGATACCAAATGTGACGGCCCGCCCCACACCAGCCAACATTTCCAATAAAAATGCGCTGTGCCGATGTCCAACCAGCACGGGACGGTCGCCAAAGAAAGGAAAAGAAGGGAATTTGAACTAGCAAGGAACTTGTAGAATGTCTCACCACGTATGGAAAAATATATAATATAACATACTTGACATAAAACAGGCGAGACAGTACATAAGCTGAAAACTAAACCATGATAGCAGCAGAAAATTCAAAAATGCAGCTTATGTTCCACATCATCACCATTACAACTTTTCAAACTGTCTCTAAAGAAAAATAAGAAAGGTACACTACTAATGCCCAAAGTAGTGATCAACAGCGACACAGGGAGAATATATATATATATCATACGTGGGAGCCTCCTGCTCGTCTCCGTTACAATTACTCGTGCATACCACCTAACTTGTCTCTAGTCTGCCCATTTAAGAGCACCCAGGGTAATAAGAAGAGACATAAAACTTAGATCTTAAAATGTCTCTGATTTGGGTTGAATCTCTATGCAACACAGTAGCTCTATTCCCAATTTGATGCTAATTTTCCCTGATTAGATGTAGGCTAGGCTAAAACTTGATTAAATGGTGATTACAAGGTGATTTGGGTGTTGGAGGCCATTGTTAGGGTTAGGGAAATGTTTTAGGCGGCTGAGAAAATGAAAATAGATCGTTTTCCTACTGTTCTCAGCCTCCCCATAATCCTAATCCCGAAATGGGTTATGGGCCCTCTTGCTAATCACCCTAATTAGGCCCGGTTAAGCTGTTTTTCACCTTCTAAACCTTGTTTCAGCCATATCTCTCAAACGGTGAGTCCGTTTGGCTAATGTGACCACTCTACGGAAAGGTAGACCATCATCCAGATCTAATGGAAGTGGTTTGAGGTCAAAATTCCTTACTAATCAAAAGTTATGGTAGAAACAAGATCAGCTAGGGGTAAAACGGTCATTTAAAAATCGGCAAAATCATGAACATGGGAAATGACCCCAATAGTCATCTCCCAAAGTTACATGATTATATGACTTTGCATGAGAAAGAAATAAATATTCTATGATCCCTTGATGCGTAGAATGTAGGTCGTTACATACATATTCAAAATCTATTTTATTTTCATTCATAACATGTTTTACAGTTTTAATACTAGGATACCCCAATTTGCAGTGCCAAATGTCAAATATATTCTTGTTATTGTTCTGTTTAGATTCAACATTGTAGCAAATATTGCCATTGCATACTTTTGGGTGTACATTACCATTTGTTTTAGCAACATAACCAACATTCCCAGTATTAGTAACATTTCTAGAGTTTACATTCATTTTACTAATAACATCTATTTCAACATTATAACAAGACTTTCCAATAACTGTAGCATTTCTTGATTTGACATTGCTAAACTTGTAAAGTCCTTTATCCAGTTCACCTTGTAATAATATGTCTTTACTTAGTAAGCCTTTAACAAGATAAAATTTTGGATGAAACTCAAAGTATACATGATTGTCATTAGGAAATTATGATACACTAATCAAATTCTTATTTATTTTAGGAACTCTTAGTACATTGTTGATGTAGAGCTCTCTCTTTTACCTTTGATCTACCCACTGCCTATTTGGGAAATACTTATCGTTTCACTATTGCCCATACTAATAGAATGCATACCTAAATAGTTTTTATCACCAAGATTTAGATTCTGTAGGTTGTAGGTAACATGATTCGTCACATCGAAATCAGGGTACCACATCCACAATTATATTTTCAGATTTGTTGGAGTCATCAATGTTCATATTTTGTATTTTTGCATCATCTGAATTGCTTCTTGATTGCCCCAGCGGTGCTACATTTACATCAGGACCCATCTGATTTGACTTGTTCAGCTGATTTACATAAAATTTAATATTGAACCTAAAGTAACATTTGCTAGTGATATGGCCAAATTGCTCACAAATTTGGCATTTAATTCTACTGTTCAAATTCCTTCTACCACCTATGCCTCTGCCATGTTAACTGTTATAACCTCTCTGAAACTGATTTTCTTGTTTGCCTATTTATCTAGAATTGCCTCTTTGTTGATTCTTGTTCTTGGAACTGGAAGCATAATTGATTGTGCAATCTAATCAAATCAGTTTCTTCTATTCAACCCTTCCTTCGTGAGCAAGAAAGGTTGAATGAACGTATTGTAGGTTAGGAACAGTTCTTTATGATGCAATGAACATTAACACTGATTCATATTCATCGTCTAAAGCTATAGTTATAGGTAATACTTGCTTGCTTTTGGAAATTTTATAGTAGCTTATCTGTCACATATGGTTTTGATCTTCATGAGATATTTACTCATAAGCATGTTATTTTTCTTCAAACTTTGTAGTTGCTACCTATAGTGCATAATTCTAGCTACAGATTGCGAGTGGAAAATTTTCTCTATGACATTCCATATTTCATATGCTGCGTAAAGACCCGAAAATATCAAACACTTAATATTCAAATATCATAACTATTTGGAATATTTTTATATGTTATAAATATGATTTTATAACCTTGTTAAATATCATTTAATTCATAATTAATGATCCTAGACTCATTTCAAAAAAATGTTTCCAAAAATATTTCTTTTTGAAAAAATGTCGAAAATATAACCGAAAAACGTTTTATCAATATATAGCTATTTTCTCAATAAAAAATGTTGAAAATTTAAATGAATGTCTAATTAATAGTTATGAAAGTAATTGGCAAATAAAATTCAAATTCAAATTTATGGCTAACTATATTGATGATGTCATTATTTTAAAAAATGAGCATTTAAGGAAAGTTTTAGTATTTGGGTATTTAAATATTCAAATAAGTATTTTATAATCTGAATATGCTTATTTTAATTTTTTAAATAAGATAAGGAATTTATTTCCAAGTTTTGTTTAATTAAACAAATAATTTGGTAAAGAACTAAACATATAACCAAGGTACAACTTTTTTGTATTTACAACTTTTTGTTGTACTGAAGTTATTTCATATCGTTGCGACATTGTTTGATACATTTATATATATATATATATATGCACATATAAACATGTACACAAACAGACACACAGACATATATATATATATATATATATGCATAATTAGTCACATCAAGTGTTTAGAAAATGTGTTAAGTCTATGCATATAATCTTCTTATATGTATACAAATGGAAGCTCAATCCTTAAGTTTTGGAAAAGCAAACTTACTATAATCTTATACATCTCTCACACCACCTTACACGCCATCCCATCTCTCATAAGTGCCATTAGTGTTTTAAGGACATTTTAGTCTTCCTTCTTTCACCTTCCCATGCCTATATAAGGAGGAGGTATGCCATCTCTTTTTCATTCACAAATTTTACAAAGCTTAAGAAATAAAATCAATATCTTCTTCCTCCTCTCTTTCTTACTAACTTTCTAAAACTACACTCAAACTAACTCCAAATCAACTCAAACTTTAACTGAAGCCTTTGTACAACATTACAATACCTTATAGCTAGCTAGAAGTTGAAAAATCCAAACCCCTCTCCATTTTCCATTAGAGGCCGTGAACTATACAAGGGAGGAAAGCAAGGAAAAAGAAAGGAAGAACAAAGAAAATAAGGAAAGAAAGGAGATTGCTAGCTTGGATCTTGGTTCTTGGATCATGGATTTGATTAGGATTAAGGTGAGTTAACTCACTATTTAGGACAGAGAAATATAAACCATTTTCATACATTTAACTATGCTACTTAAATGTTAGTAATTTATGTTAAAAACCTTAACTTCATTGTTAAAGTAAGTGACATATGTGATCCATGTTAATGGATTAGAATGAACTTGGACTTGAATTGACCTGTATGACAAGCGGAATGGACTTGAAAGAAAGCACATAAGAATTAGTAGAATAGGACTTGAACTTGAAAGTACAATTTAGTGATAGTCGCTATAGATGCAGTTTTGATTGTTGTGTTTTCAACACTTTGTATGAAACTTTGTAAAGACATCCTTAGTGATTTTTTATCATATTAATCTTATATTAAACTTTTGTAAAGCCACATTAATTTTATGTTAATCTTCCCATCCTTTTAATATTATCTCTTAACTCTTACTAGAGTATTTTTAAGTCTAAAATATCTGCTTTTCTAAAATATCTTCTCTTTTGAAATGTCTTTTAAATAAATTAAAGGTTAGAAAGGGTTATGAATTGCTAAACCTTGTCATGATTAAGTCACTTGATAAAAAGGTAATTGATAATGCTTAACCCTAATAAGCCAATGAAGTAAGCTTATCTATTTTTGAGAGTTAAGATTGATGTCGAGTAGGGATGGAGCAGTAGACTCTAACCTATCGGCTTCCCTCTTAGTCGAGGAATAAATAGGTTGGGAATGTTGGAAATGAGTTAATAATGTAGAATACTTAACTGTTTATTGAATATCATGAATATTGTGCTTAATTCTAATAAGCCGACGAGTAGGCTTTGTTGGGGAATGAGATGTTGATGGTTTTGATGACAACAACCTTGTTTTAACTTTGTTTCAATTATTATTGTTATAAAATTATACCGACATCGTCTAGAAATACATATATATATATATATATATGTATATATATATAAAAGAAATCTATGCAGATTTGGTTATTGAAAACTGTATGGTTCAGAGAATTAAGATTTCAAAGTAGAAGAATTCAAGACTCATGAGTATCAAGAATTCAAGAGTTCAAGAAATATAGAGTAACTGTGTCTAGATATTTTGTTAAAACTTTGGTTAGCGCTGAATTTTGATTTCAAATTTCTTTCATTATTTTCAAAATAATTTCAAATGATTTCAATTACTTCCTTGTTTTTAAATTTATTTTCAAAGTTATTTCAAAATTACTTCCTTAATCTAAATTTATATCTTTTTATTTGAACTCCTGAAATTTATTCTAACTCCTGCTTTTAATTTTCTCAAAACAAGTTATTTAGACGATTGTATTCCCTAAACTTATATATATAATAGCTTTCCATTATAGTATTTCTAAAGACCTACCATAACATTTTAATAAAGCTATTAAAACCCAATAGTAGTTCTTTGAAAAATGCTACTACATATACTATTTTAATAATAAGGAGACATGTCAACACTACATTAACCTAAAGTTAGGTGTTCTATCCTAAATAACTTAAACTAACACATCTCATCCATTAGTCTAGCGTTGGACAAGTGTCCCATAGCCAATTTACCCAAATACTCCTCCTTCCTTCTTATTTAGTCATGGCAAACTCTCCACCATTTCACTCACACCTCTCCTTTTCCATTCTCCCCATTCTCTCTCACCATTCTCTCCCACCTCTCCCCTCTACATTCAGCCCAAGCACCTCCACCCCTTCCTCCAACTCTCACCACCTCCTTACATCCTATACCTGAGCTCCTCTAGCCTCCACCCGTGCAATACCCTCCATACCCCCTACTTCAGCAACCCACTCCATAGCAAGCACATCCGCAATACACACACACACACACACACACACACACACACATATATATATATATGTAAAGTCATTTGAAATAAATATTATGGGATTTTGACAAGAATACCTTGTGAATTTAATTTCACAATTTGACTATAAGGTATTTGATGGTATAAGAATAAGGAAGGTCTTGGTTTGATAAGATTATAAGAACTATATCAAGTAAACCAATTATTAAGGGATAAGACAATAAACTTAAGTAGCGAAGCAACCTAAACTTTTCAACAAATCCCCTTCTTATTAGAAAAGGTCTAAAATAGATGGAATGATTAGAACAAAAATTGAATAACCAAAGATAACTAAGGATTGCCAAAAGCCAAGAACTTAATATTTGTAAAGTCATTTGAAAAAATGATTATGGGATTTTTTTTAAAAATTAAACCATTAATATTTGAATTAAGGATCAGAATTCTCGACGATTTTAGCTAGTCGATAAATTTCAGGATATATTTGCATAAAAGATGAAATACTTTAAGTACAAATTCCATGTGAGTTAAATTTCACAATTTGACTAATGGGTATTTGGTAAATAAAAGCAATTAAATGTAAGAAGTTTATCTAAACCAAGATATTTGAATAAGCTAAGTTAATAGATAATGTATCTTTTCCATATTTGGGAAAATTAGAATATATGAGGGTTAAATAATAATGACTTTTGGAAATTTTGAATTTTGAAAAGAAATAAGCTTCATAACTTCTAAATCTGGAATAATTATAAATAGTAGAAAGATAAGATAAAGGCATTAATATATACATACATATATATATATGTGTATGTGTAATATTTTCTAACTCTAAAATCTTTGGTTAATTATAGGAAGGCAAGCAATTAGGAGTAAGACAATATTTAGCCCGATTTATCTCCTACGGTGACAAGGATAGTAACTCAAGAGGTCTTTCTGATGGGGGTACCACCCGAGGAGCCTGGTAGGAGGATAGATGATCCAAATAGAGGGATCCCAGATGAGGATATGGATGCAGAAGAGCGAGAGGTTACCTCAGAACCTAGACCGATAGAGACAAAGGATGAGGGATTCGATGACTCAAATATGCAAATCACTGACCCTTTGAGCAAGAATGATGATGAGTAGGGTGAGGATGAGTCAGAGGTTACTTCTAGAGAGCCAGTTGAGCCTATTCCCTCATATGAGGATTCAAGATGATATGACGATTGGCTGTTAGCAGATGATGAGAGTATATGTGAGGAGGCATACAAGAAGATTGTTTGGGAGATGGGTAGCCCTATGTATACGATTTTAGAGCCTATGGAGAGAGATGGGACAAATGAGTTTCTCAAGCCAGTTGATGATTTTGCAGAGCCCATAGAGGAGGATGGAGTGGATGAGTTTCCTGAGCCGGTTGACGAACTTGCGGCGCCTATTCCATACAGAGAGACCCCTGAGTGGGTTAGAGCACCACATTTTGATGATGATATGGGAGAGATCATTGATGATGATGAGGATCCCATGGAGATCGAGGATGAAAATTTTGTTGATGATGAGCTCGAGGAGTTAGATTTGTCTGGTCCTTCAGCAGATGAGTCAGATGACTAGCTGGGATATGAGCATGATCTGACTTTGTACATGATGTAGATGGGGGATCACTTATCTTAAGTGCCTGATTAACACTAAGATATATTTTTGGGTTGGGATTTTTTTGTTGTATATAGACCACCACAAGTACGTAGTACATACTTAGGTTGGTATAGGATGACTATAGCTTGTACCATTTTTGCACTTTGGTATGAGTATTTACTTTGATATGACATTCTATTGTTGGCTTATACATGTTGTTAAAGTATTTTATCCTTTATTTCCATTTCAATTCCGAAGATGAAATTTTTTTAGGGGGAAAGAATGTAATGACCCAAATTTTCGAACCAAATTAATTGGATTATTGCATATGATTATGATTATATAATTTGAAAACGTGATTTTAATTTTGTAATAATCTTAATTGGATATTTATATTAAGTTGGAAAAGTTTTATCAATTTGCAGTAATTAATCAATTTATCATGCAAAATCCAAAATAGATTTTTATAACTTATCAAATTTAATTTGATTTAATCATTTGACAGTATATTCTAATTTGATTTACATAAGATGATGATTTATTTAAGACTAAAGAATATGACTTATACAGATTTATAGTATCAGCTCTCATCAAAACAAGTTATTTAGAGCATTGTATTTACTAAATAAAGATATACAATAATATTTCCTTATAGCATTTATAAAGACCTACCATAACATTTTAATAAAGCTATTAAAACTCAACCACAATACTTTGGAAAATGTTTCTACATATATTATTTTAATAACAAAGACACATGTCAACACTACATTAACCTAAAGCTAGGTGTCCTAACCTAAATAACTTAAACTAACACATGTCATCAATTAGTCTACGTTTGGACAAGTGTGCATAGCCAATTTACCCAAATACTCCTTCCTCCTTATTTAAGCATGGAAAACCCTCAACTATTTTACTCACATCTCTCCTTCTCCATTCTCCTCATTCTCCCCATTCTCACTCACCATTCTCTTCCTCCTCTCCCATCTCCATTCGGCCCAAGCACCTCCACCACCTCTTTACACCCTAACCCAATCCCCATACTCACCTACACTCCAACATCATGCACCACACTGCCTCCTAAACCCACGCCACCAAGCATAGCCGCCTCCACAAGACTCCACTACCCATTTACCCGAGCTCGTCTAGCCTCAACACGTCCCACACCCTACCACCTGTGCGCCACCCTCCATAACCCTACTTCGTCCACCCACTCCATAGCAAGCACGTCCACATAATATATATATATATATATGTGTGTGTGTGTGTGTGTGTGTGTGTTTGTGTGTGTGTGTGTATAATATGTATAATAGGAAATAGAAAGAGGAAAAGCTGAAGTAGGAAAAGTTAGAGTGGAGACAGTAGAAAGATACGCTGGTTCGAGTACAAGTCCTACCAAAAATATTGATGGAGTGGAAACGTAAGTGAGAACTACTTTAGCCATGTTTGGTATGTTTCTTATAATCATAATCTGATTATATTATTGTTTTGTGGTAGTTATGGATGTTATTATAATAATTATTATCCATGTGAGTATAAGAGTTAATTATCGTAAGGCTTATGTTATAATACTATGATATGGATGAATGGTTGCTATGCATGTTATTATGGCTGTTATTTGTGATAATATAACACACTTCACATGTTACACCTAAATATATGGAATTACATAGGTATTAGTTAAGAAAAACTTTTATGTAGATGGAAATTTATTTGAACAAGGATTTGATATGAAATGCCATGTTCAATTACAAATGAATAATAAATCGATTTGAAAAAGTAATTTTGAAATTGAATTTGAGTTAGCTATGTGAACAATGTTTTAAACTCAGACTGAAAGTTCCCATAAGGTTGTATATTGTTAACTTGAGTTTTGTAAAGTTTGAGATTCAAAAAGTTAATTTTTGGAAAAACATAATCTTAATAAAATTAATTTTGAAGTTTAAATATTAAAATACTGTTTAAAATGAAGTTATATTTATCTTAAATGAATTAAAAACATATTTGGAGAAAAACAGATTAATTTCAAGTAGAAGTTGAAATGAGGTCAGAATAGAGCTAGTCATGTTGTAACAGTTCACGAATTTTGACCGTTAACTTCAAATAAACATATAGAATGCAATTTAAATTGTATTTTCCCACTAAGAAAAGTGTTTGTTTATGGATAATATTATTTTTCAAATAAAAATGAAAGTTACAGTTTTCAATATATACATTTTGAAATTTGTTCAAATCAAATTTGAATATAAATCGCGGTAGGGCAGTGCGGTGACCGAATTTGAAAATCATTTGAATGACTATATTAAAATTATTAAAAGTACAGAAAAAATGACAAATCATAACAAACATTTTAAAAGACAATTTGCATTTGAAAATATAAGTTTTGAATAATGGAAAGGTTGTTTGAATCAAACAAGTTAAACTAAGCCATTCAACAACGCTTTTAGCAATGCTTTTTGCTACACTTTTCAGCATTGTGGAGATTTGAAGCGTTAAACTATTAATTGTTATCCAAATCTTGGGTAACCATTTTCAAATTATTATTGAAATGTTTTTGGAAATTAAAAATGCTTAAATAAATTGAAGACAAGTAAATTTACTTTTTACTTGAGATTAAAGTTTTTTCCAAATTAAATGATTTTGATGATCTTCATTAGTACGGTAAGGTTTGAAATAAACTTGGTTGAAGATTTAATAATTTTTTTGATTAATATTAAATAAAGTAATGGTATGTTGAATGGTTTTTGGAGGTTAAGTTAAGATTGGATCTTTGTTAAGGTTTAATTAATCTTTGTTTAACGATAAAGGAATGAATATATGGAATTAATTTCTAATGGAATAAACAATTTAAGGGTTTCATAAGTTAATGAAAGACTTTAAATAACCAATCTAAGTGGAAAGAAACTTAGCAAATCCTGCATTTCCATGTTGTTGTTTTTATAATGCTCATTATTCGGAAACATCGGGATCATATTTCTATTCGAAAACCATTTTGAACAATGATATGACAAAATGGAGCAAATGAAGATGTTGAAGACGATAGCTGAAGACCGAGGATCTTCAAATCGAAGGGACTGCTTTTTGATGTATCGGGTACCTCCCATTATAAGGTTATTTATAGCAGTGGTCCAGACGTATTTGGAGAATTTCCGGATTTTCAAGGGCTTCTCTCTTTCATTGGACGAGGAATAACGCGCCTTTGGTTTCGTTTAGTCCCAGATTGTATGTTTGACATTGTAATTTATGGCATAGCAATTGATCAATATAAAATATATATCTGTTTGGTGGTGTAGAAACTATTCTCTTAGCTTAACACCCTTCTCTAAGACAAAATGGCTCAGAGGTTATATATTGATAAACATCGATTATGTGTTATGAATTGAAAATGTGGCATGCTAAGTTAATGAGCTATAAATTATCAAAGCATGGCTTTAGTGTAAAGTGTAGCTTTGTGTAACGTGACTTCTTCAAGCCTCACATCCTAGAAATGGTTGAAATAGGAAAAGTGCAAAAAGGTTACGGGGATCGCAACCTTAGGGTATTACCACTTCCTTCTTGATATTTTTGAAGTTGTACCATGGTATAGAGCCCAGGTACTTTATTTGTGTGGATGATAGAATTTAAGAGGCCGGTAATGGCCGAGAGGTGGCAAACTTATGACAGTTAGTTATCTTGTTATAGGGATAACCCGACCTTTTGTTGGCAGAGAGCCAGAGGGGTTCTCGGGACATCCCTCTAGAGGTGAACCCATAGGATAAGGAAGTTCCTTTGCCTGGTCATTATTGGAAATCCAAACGAAATACTATACAAGCCCTTATAATTTTAGTTCTATAACCTGCCAGGATATGGGAGGGCATCTGTAACAACCCGCCTGGAATGGGCATAAATTTCAACCCAGAAAAGGCCCATCGTAACTTAGAGCCACTCGAAACGGGTCGTATGTTCCTGTAAGTTTTACATTTGTACAGATAATAATAACTTATACTCCGAATGGGAATCTCATGCAGCGAAAAGAGAAAATATAATATTCAAATAAGATGTACCATTATTTCAAAATCTCAGAAATACAACAGTCATAGTTCAATTTATTCAATAGGTACATCAAATAGTTCAATCTCATAAGATTCCAAAAGAAGTAAAGCAATAACTGCTAATAATATCATAATAACTTCGTCTTCTCCATTGGCTTCAATCATGACTTCATCCATGGTTTTACCCTACCTACTGACCTATTGGATGTTAAGGAAAAGGGTCAGAATATAAAGTTCTGTGTGACTGAAATATAGTGTTACTTAATGTCCATACCCTATATTTTTAACAGGTTACATATGTCAAGGTATGTCTACGCAGCACACAAGATTCACACAAACATAAATATCTAACCAATGGGGTGGATATCCAAGTCAATCGCCCATTAGTGTTTTTAGGGTAAAGACCCAACGAGGTGGCATTCTCGGTCACTTATGGCCTTATTAAAGGTGGATTCTTATGATCTCTTATAACCCTAAGGCGGACTCCTAGCCCTTTTAGACCATGTCCTTATACGTTAACGTTCTTATGTCTATTCCCTCATTTGTAATATGAGAAGTAGTGTTGCGAACATTACTACTTAACTGATATTACCCGGTAGGACACCTATGTTGCTTAAGACTTCCCTTAGACAATTGGTGAGCATGCAATGGCCACATATCTTTTCAATTACCAATACGTCCCTAGTTAAACACTTATAAGCTTCTAGAGGAAGTGGACATCCCCGTGAACTACCCTACCCCGTTACTGTTTTATGCCCGACCAATTTTTAGAGAAGGAGGACCCAAGACCTACTTCAAATCTAGTAAGAGTGGGTCCTATGACTTTGGTTCCCCTCCAAGGAATAAACCTTCGGAGGGATCCTGGTCCTAACCACTTAAGACCCAAACAAGATAAAAGAGAGTTAGCCACTTATGACCTTCTCAAGGCGCGGTAAACCTATACATTTTCACACACGATAGACTTATACATATAGTTATATAGTTATATATATATATAGTTATATATATATATGTGTGTGTGTGTGTACATATACACACACACACACACAAAAAGGCCTCTCACATTAAATCGTACACTTGTAGATGCTGAATATACCGGTCGGTTCCGGGTGGACTTCTACTACAAGTTGGTTGAACCTTGTGTCTAGTGTACTAAGTTTTTGAATGACCCATGCCACCTAGACATCTCAGATTAGTTGGGCCTACTTGTGGTTGCTGGATTTGCCGGTCGGTTTCGGGCAGGCTTCTACCATAAATGGCAACTAACCTCGTGTCCATATGTCACTTATATATATATATATATATATATATATATATATATATATATTTAAAGCCATTCTATATACGCATAAGAAAGCAAACAAATATATATTTGTTAAGGGGACATTTCACTTTCAAATTTGAATTCTAGCCTAATCGCATTTATTACGCTAAAACAATGTTAATTGATTTGATTACGTTTATATAAGTAAAATAAAAATAACGCCTAATTAACGTAACATTCCTATAACGGGGAAACGTTCTAAAAAGGTGGCAATTATCAATTTTTCCCAAATTCAAGGTATACAAGTTAGATTTTCCCATGTTTTACCGCTACAGCATAGGCATGATGGCATAATGACAATACAACAAATAGCAGTGAACGGAAAATATACATACATGACAATTTTAACTTGCATCCTAGGCTTGTTGGAATGATTTCAATATTAGATTAAAATACTATTACGTATGCTTCCACTTGTATGTTTATAATCCCTATTTCACCTAATTCACCACTTTTGGTGTTATGCACATAAAAATACTTACATTTGACCTATTTCATTTTGAATGCGTTTAGATCCAAAATAGGATCCATACCCAAACCAAATCATGAAATAATCAAATCAAAATCTTTTTAGGTTACATTTGATGGTAAATAAAAGTAAATTACATGAAATAGGGAAAATAATGACAACACTCATATTCATTTAATCCAATACAAAAACCAAAAATCCATAAAACCTAATGATTCATGACAATTCATAAGAAATTACAAGGTAGAAAATTTGGGGGTTTTCATGTTTACATTATCGAATATCCAAATCTTCCTAGGCATATCTATTCACATGACAAACTATTAAAAACATGAATATGCCTTAAGTACATCACATTCCACTCACAGACCTATGTGGAATAGAGAGAAATATGTGGTAGAATTACAAGATCAGCAACAATTTATACGTATAAGCGAGCTCCAATAATCCTTCTAACAATATACATATAAGAAACATACATTAGAATCTTATACATATATGTTTATGCTAAATTCCAAAATTATAAACTTATATAAATTGGAATAGAGAGATTTAGAATAGAGTTAGAGAAGTAGAAGAAACCTTTACCTTATTCTTTTATTTTTGTGTGGAATTTAGCATGGTGGAGCGACAGCATGGAGGCAGAGATGGAGAATAATCAGGGTTTCTAGTGTATGGTGTTAGGGGTTATTTATACTTGCTTGTGTGAGCATGAACCGTTGGATCAATTAAAATTAATCCAAGCCTTTCATTTTTATAAATCCCTCAAAGAAAACCCAAACCACGAAGCTTTATTGGGTTGTCCAACAGCCGAACGGTCGACCCCTAGCGGTTGAATGGCGGTCGACACCCCTTAAGGGGGACGGTCGACCCCTTCAGGGAAGGAACTCCCAATAAACATGCACTACTGAGATGTTTATTTTTATAATACGTTTCCAATTCTTTTTATGTTATTCCATATTTACAAGATATGTTGTCCCCCTGATCTTATCTCAAATTTGAAATTCCCTCTTTATCTTTAATTTATAATTTTGACAATATATATAACATTCATATATATATATATATATATATATATATATATATTTCTGCGTTTGCTGTCCAAATTCATTTGCTCGTAACTTCTTCATACATTGACCGTTTTGAACATATTATATAAGAAAACGATGTAGAATTTCTCCACGAATCCAAGTAAAAGAATTTCATAGCCAAATTCCTAAAGCAACAAAATCTCATTTTCCAGCCATATTATTTAATTGCTTATTTTTAATTATTTAATTATTATTTATACTTATGAATTTTATGAGTTACATTCTCCCCCTTAAAATTGATTTCATCTTGAAATCTGCTTAAGAGATGAAAAATACAACTCGCTCGAAACATCCATATTGTACACTCATGTTATTCATCCATAAGCATCCATGACTGGCAATAATTATGAACTGCAGATACACTAAAGTGAGCTCTACCCTAGCATGTAGGTGTAATAAGTGATGCAATATGTATGCAAACAACCTAAATATGCATATATTTCTATATGAGTGCTTGGTGCAATGGTGTTGCATCCATTTCCTTGCATCCAGTCTAGCAAGCACAATGCATCCATAAACGGTATTGTAACACCCCACCTCCATTAAGGTCACTCACAAAGGGAATGCCTTAACTTCAGTGGAGCGTTTTTGGTAGACAGACACAGAATATCACAAGATAGATATAAAATTTTTGCAGCGGAAACAAATGACTTTATTAAATCTCCAAAATACTTTGTTACATAATACCATGAGTCATAAAAGTATTACAACAAAACACTTCTGTCATATATCATCATAGTACATAGGTTTTTAAAAGAAAATCATCATTCCCTAGATTAAAGAGCAAGCCATATAAGAGACAGAGACTCGAGCCATACTTCAGGAGTAGCTCCTAGAAGATGATATCCAAATCCTGACTAAACATGGGTGTTTCCACCCTGAGAACCTGAGGGGGAAACGGAAGAAAAGAGGCGAAACAAACTAGGTCAGACGTACTTCTGGTGAGTCCAGTAATTTTTAGCCAGTAAATAAATAAAGGTAAACATGACAGGCATACAAAGTGAATAAGAGGATTCACGGTACAGATGACAGGTATGACAGGACAAATAAGGTAAGGTGTACGCATGATTCACTACTAACTACTCTGCACTATTACTAGTCAAATCAAGATGGGATGATCACTTCCGCTAATGATAATGATGGTGGTAGTTTCGTGTATTCCTAGCTGCTGTCATAGGTGCCGCCTGCTCCTATCTCATCTAGTCGTACCCACTACCCTCCTACTATAAATCGGTAGACTTAGGGCATATGTCCGGATATACCCTAACCACTACCCTAATCGATCGGCTCCCTACTCTGTAGATACCCTGTGCTGGTCCCACAACTAGGGGGTATCACTTCCCTAAAGTGGCAACCTAAGGTGTGCACAATTATACCTACTGGTGTCACAGTCGTCTTGTCCGCCTCTGCCCGGCTCATGCACTCACATGTCCCTGGTCGGTTTGCGCCGCCCACACCATCCGTCTCGTTTTGGATCTCTTACAATCAATCAGTAAGCGTGCCCCTTCCCCGCCTAGTACAGAGATCTTTACTTTGATACCCCTCCGAGTTACTGACTGAAATGGGTCCCACACAACATGATACAAGCTCTCCCCTATGTCTTGTATCCCCACTAGGTTTTCTACTGACTATGTATACCCTAAGGTGTCTTTAATTACATAGCCCTCAATCAGTTATGCGTACCTATAGGTGTCTTTAATACATAACCCCTATTCTACCTATCGGTTATGCATACCTACAGGTGTCTTTAATACATAACTTTACCTATTCCCATTAGTTTTGCGTACCCCTAAGGGTGTCTTTAATACATAACTTTACCTATTTCCATTAGTTATGCGTACCCCTGAGGGTGTCTTTAATACATAACTTTACTATTCTGCCCCGGTTATGTATACCATTAGGTGTCTTTAATTACATAACCCTTTTTATCCGGTTAAGTTTGTGGGCCTATATATATTAATATTACCCACCTACCCTTCAGTTGTACTCAACCCTCCTACTGATTTAATCCTATTTATTTAATGGTTAAGTTTGTGGGCCTAATTTTACTAATATTACCCACCTACCATCAGTTGTACTTAACCCACCTACTGATTTAACCCTATTTATTCAATGGTTAAGTTTGTGGGCGTATATATATTAATATTACCCACCTACCCATCAGTTGTACTTAACCTACCCACAATGCAATTCGTTTTACTTAACCCTAACTTATGTCTATCATCATACAGTCCATATGTATTGAGTTAGGTTAAGTAGTCTTTAATTAGCATTAATTAATTATTGAAATATCTAATCATATTTCACATGCCACCTCAGGCACCCACTTAATTCCACATGCCACCCAAGGCACCCACTTAACCCCTCATGTCCCACTACATGTTTATCTGGTTAAGTGTTTCTTAATTCATTAAGACCGTAACCTTATAAAGACCTCCCACATTAGACTGGCATTTGTGGCAGCTGGATTTGCCGGGCGGGTCCGGGCAGTCTTACACCACAAAAGAGCCTAACCTCGTGTCTTTACAACTGTCACGCATTTAATTTATGCCTAAGACCTCCCACATTAGACTGGCATTTGTGCCAGCTGGATTTGCCGGGCGGGTCCGGGCAGTCTTACACCTCAAAAGAGCCTAACCTCGTGTCTTAGACGATTAATTACTCCTAATTAATCATCCCCCAATTTGAATTACTTTCCCTATTCAAATTATCAATAAATTCCAAATTTCACTATGGCCATAATTGACTCAATTATGTCCGTCTATTTATGGTATGTAAAATCATACCAATTTTCATCTCAAATTTATTTTATGCCAATTCTCAATATTAAATCTTAAGACTTTAATTGCTTAAACATTCCTCTTTTGATTAATTAATTAATCCTTTCCTCTTTCATAGGTGTCGATACCTATCTTATTAACAATTTGGATTTCTTATCCATAAATGGTCATATTCAAATTATACCATTTTTACCCAATTTTACCCATGTCATAATAGGTAATTATTTATATTTTTCCCTACCAGAATCATGCGTCTAATTTACATAATCACTAAGTAAATTATGCCTATTACAAATTCCCCTTTTTTCCCCGCTTCTTAACTAGCGCAACCGTTTGCGTTTTTGGCGTCATCGAGGCTACAAAATAGTCTCGCCATAACAATAAAATAAAGGGAATGACAAGGTGATCGTTTTCAGTACAATTTTTGGCATATGACAACTAGGGAAAATGACATGATAACTTCGCATATAATTATGATTCACCGCATAATTAACAACTTGCATAGATTCATAACAACTTGCATAGATTTATGAATTAACAACGTAATTACCAACTAACACAGGTTCATGATTCTCAACATAATCAACAACTTGTATGGGTTCATGATTCACAATATAACAACATGCATGATTCATAACATAACTTCTTACATAGGTGACTTACATAGGTTCATGATCCACAACATAACAACTAGCATAGGTTCATGAATTAACAACTTATCGACTTGCTTAGGTAACTTCATAGGTTCATGATTCATAACATAACAACTAGCATAGATTCATGAATTATCAATGCAAGAACTTGCATAGGTTCATAGTTTCTCAACATAGTAACTTGCATAACTTCATGATTCACTACCACAATAAACTTGCATCATATCATGATACACAACGATAATGAACTTGTATAATTTCATGATTCACATAATAAGGAACTTGCATCATTTCATGATTCACAACAATAAACATGCATAACTACAAACAACATATACCCAAATCATAGTCTACCACGATTCACTTTTATTTATTTAAACCTAAAAGTGACTAGAACTCACCGAATAAGGGGTCTTGAGTTCTGGGTTCTGAATTCTGTAATTGATTAGCGTTCCCTTGTTGTAGACAATTACGTTGTTGTAGTTTTAGGCTTGATTTGAATTGAATTGTTGTCTTTAACTTTCTTCTAGTTAGTGGCGGTGTAACAACCCTGATTTTTGGGGCCAATTTAAAAATTTATTTTAAGTAATTTTAACGAGTTCTGATATTTAAAATAATCTATTTTAAATAATAATTATCACAAAGTTGATTTAAATCGAAGTTAGAATGAATAATTTAATTTTAATTATAAAAAGAGTAGAAATAGCGCGGTAGTTTGAAAAGTCAAACTTGAACTTTGACTGACCATACAGGATGCAAAATTTAACGGATTTTAGTGAAACCAAAAATATTAGAATCTATTTAAAAATATTTTTCCAATGAATCCGAAAAATTGAAATTTCATAGTGGAAATCAAAAGTTATGGCCAATTCAATTTTTAGAAAGGTCGCTATAGAGTTTATATATATATTATATATGGCCCGAAAGGCTACTTTTCACATATGAAGGAATTTCGACTCGAAACCACTTCCATTGAGTTCGGAATGATGTTTCTGCATTGAAAAACAGTAAACACTTATATATTTCGAGTTTCAGAAATTATTTGTTTAAAAATGTATTTTTAATATTAAATATATTAGCCTTAAAAATAGTCATTTTGCAAATGACCTCTGTTTTCGACGAAACCACTTTTGTTGGAACCGGAATGTCAAATTATTACTAAGTTTAATTTTTTATAATTTTTAGGATTAATTTATGAGCACAGTACAAGAAAACGTGTTTTGTTAATTTCAATTGAATTTAAGCGACTTAGAAAAAAAGGCCTTTTTACAAACGGGCTCAGAATTCAACGAAATTAATTTTTCTGGATTTGCAGCGTCAAAATATAGTTAAAAACATTTTTCGGGAATTTTTGAAGTTAATTTGTGGGTTTGGTGAATTTATCTGTACGGTTGAATTAAAAATAAAAGATTATATTTTAAAACTGAGAAACGGGGGTCAAGATGACCATTTGGGCCTTCGATGCATGTCTAGATGAGTCCGTAATAGGGGCTATTAGGTGTAAACGACAGTCGTTGGGCTGAAATAGGAGAAAGTTGAAAACGGGCCTTTATTGGAAAATAAATTAATAAAATATTATTAAAGTACACGGTCCTCGAGAGAACCCTCACGCTCCTTCTTCCCAATCACTGAACCCGTAGCGGCCATGTCTCCCTCTCCTTCTCTCCTCCTTATCTCCTAATCCACTCACAATTAGCTTAGGCCGTAGTGCAACTTTTTGAAGCTCTTCTCACTCTCTTTAATCTCCAACAAGTTTCATCCATTTTCATCGACCGTAGGTGAAGAACGAGCACCGCCAACCCGCGGCCTTTGCACCCAAACCGCACCTTCCATGTGCCACCATCCATCACCCTATTTTCTGAGCTTGTAGATCTCTCGTAGCCGGTCGTTTTGCCGCAAACAGTTCGCAAAACCATCAACTACAGAGAGAGAAATCTTGATCCAAAGTTTTGAACAAAAACTGAAGATAAAGGTATGAATAATTTCAGATTTTGCCACGCTTCTGTCCGTTACAGCGGCAGTTGTGAAAAGCAATTGTTAATTTAAAAATTCATTGTTAATTCATACAAACTCCGAATCTGAAAATTTCAGATCCGACGGAACCGTGACGACGAATAGACTTTGCTGAAATTGATTGGAATGTTTTCTGACTCTCTGTTGATTGTAGATTCATGCAATAGCAAGGTGAGATTCTCTTTTTAATAAATTTAAATTATTAGATTATTAATCGTTATAAAAAAAAATTGAACGATGAATGAAATAGAATTGAGATGCGATAATATTATGAATGATGGTTTACATGTATGTATGATTCCAGATCAATCATTTAGATCTGATGATTGGGTTGTTATTTTTCTCTTGTTTCAACTCTATTATTGTAGATTTGTTAATGCGATCAAAATCTCATTATTGAGATTTATAATATAATATATATACGATTGGTTCCTTTAGTTTTGTTGTATTCAAAATTTACAATTGTATAAATTAGAAATAACAACATGAAATTTAAGATGCGAATAAAATTACATTTCATATGTAATCATAGAACATGTGATTGATGATGTGAATAAAAATCATTTTTATATATATAACTTAAGAATGAAAATTTATATATATATATTTTTTTTCAATGTAACTATGAATGAGAATTTGCTACGTTAATAAGATTTTCATTTTTATATGTAACTATGATAAGAAATTGGCTAAGCGAACAAAATTTACATTTTTATATGTAAATAGGATATGAAATAGAGAATGTATATTTTTATTTACTTTTTAGGACTAAAAAAACAGGATGTATAGAGATAGAATATTTCATTTACATTTAGTGTAAATAAAATTATGACGTATTAAAATGAGTACGTTTTTGTCATTTTTGTCATTAACATTGAACATGGTATATTTGTCGCTATTCTTTTTTTTTATAAAGGCATGTTTGTTTTGTTTTCTTTTAATTTTTCAAAAGGAAACATTTTATGTTCTTTTTCTTTTGTGTATCAAAAGTATCATTTTGTGTTCATTTTTCTTTTGTTAATAAAGGTAATAGTTTATGTTCATTTTTCTTTCGTTATAAAAAAAAAAAAGAAAACATTTTTTTTTTATTTGTTATTTCTTTTTGTCGATGAAAAGGAAACATTATTTATTTCTTTTTGTCGATAAAAAGAAACCATTTTTGCTCGCTACTCTTTTGTTATCAAAATTTGTTCACATTCCTTTTGTCATGCAAAAGTAACAAATTTGTTCATATTTCTTTTTGTCGATTAAAAAAAAAACAATTTATTCGCTATTTCTTTTAGTCGATAAAAAGAACATTTGTTCATTATTTTTCCTTGTTATTAAAAAAAGAACATTTGTTCATATTTTCTTTTGTTGTTAAAGAAGAACACGTTTGATCATATTTCTTTTTGTCGATAAAAAGAACATTTGTTCATTATTTTTCCTTGGTATTAAAAAAGAACATTTGTTCATATTTTCTTTTGTTGTTAAAGAAGAACATGTTTGATCATATTTCTTTTTGTCGATAAATAGAAACCCTTTTGCCAATGTTTCTTTTGTCGGTGAAAAGAAACATTTTGTCGCTACTTCTTCTTAATGGTAAAAAGAAACATTTTGTCGCTACTTCTTCTTAATGGTAAAAAGGAACATTTTTGTCGCTATTTCTTTTTAACATTAAAAAGAATCATTTTATTGTTATTTCTTTTTAATATAAAAAAAAGATCCTTTTTGTGTCATGATAGTTTAGATAAAAGTAGACACTTTTTTTTATCAAAATTGATGAATTAAAGAGTTTCATTGTTTATTTACATTTTTGATATAAATAAAAATATGAACTTAGCAGTAGCATTTTTACTTACCTTTTAGATGTAAGTAAAAGCATGTTTTGAAGAGTCGTATTTTTATTTACATTTTAGATGTAAATAAAAGTTATAAATTGGAATGTTTATATTTTTATCAATATTTTGATGCGGTAAAAGAGGAACGTTAATATCACATTTTTATCGATATTTCTGATGCGATACAAATAACGATGTTAACATTTCATTCTTATCGTCATTTGAGTTACGATAAAAAGAATACATTTCAAAACGACATTTTTGTTGCATTTCTTTTATTAATAAAAAGTTCATTTTTTACACTGCATTTCTTTTCTTTTTATTAATAAAAAGATTATTTTTATGTGTCATTTCTTTTTTTGAAGTAAAAAAGAAACATTTTTGTATTTATTTCTTTTTAGGTTAAAAAGATCATTTTGTAGCATCAAAGATTTGTTTGCATTCTATATGGCCTTTTTATTCACATTTTAGATGTGAATATAAAAAAATTGTATTCAAAGATTTCATTTTCATTCATATTTTAGATATGAATAAAAATAGTATCGATGATGATTGTGTATTTTATTTTCATTTTTAATACGATAAAAATAGGATTGCTAATGTTGAATATTTTATCGTCATTGTGAATACGATAAAAATAGGATTGTTAATGTTGAATATTTTATTGTCATCTTAAATGCGGTGAAAATAGGGTGATTAACATTGTCATTTTTGTCGACATTTTTGATGCGATAAAAATAGACAATGTTAATGATTCATTTTTATCGACATTTTTGATGCGATGAAAATTGACAATGTTAGTGATTCATTTTTATCGACATTTTTGGTGCGATAAAAATGGACAGTGTTAATGACTTATTTTTATCGTCATTTTAGATGCGATTAAAAGGATATATTTTTGTGTTTACTTTTTATTGTTATTTTAGAGACAATAAAAAGATTGAAATTAAAATGTTATTTTTATCGTCATGCTAGAGACCATAAAATGAATAGATTAGAAGGTCACTTTGTACTGTCCTCTTAAAATAAATAGAATAGTTGTATTAGTATTACTTGATAAAGAAATGTCATTTAAATAGGATTTATTCGATATTGTCATTTTTATCTGATTGTTAGGAAATCATTCGTAGAATGTTTAACATGAAAATGGACCGTAATCCGTTTGAATGCAATTGATTGAAATGGTTGAATCGCTAAGGATTTATATTTATTTTTATATAAATAAAAATTAAAAATCATATTTTTACAATGTAAATTAGATGTAGTGTTTGCATTGTAATTAAAAATCATATTTTTACAATGTAAATTAGATGTAGTGTTGGCATTGAAATTAAAAATCATATTTTTACAATGTAAATTAGATGTAGTGTTTGCATTGTAATTAAAAATCATATTTTTACAATGTAAATTAGATGTAGTGTTGGCATTGAAATTGAAAATCATATTTTTACAATGTGAATTAGATGTAGTGTTTGCATTGTAATTAAAAATCATATTTTTACAATGGGAATTAGATGTAGTTTTTGCATTGTAATTAAAAATCATATTTTTACAATGTAAATAGGAAGTAGAGTTTGCATTGTAATTAAAAATCATATTTTTACAATGTGAATTAGAAGTAGAGTTTGCATTGTAATCAGAAACCATATTTTCACAATGTAAATTAGAAGTAGGATGTTGAGTGTATCACAATTTATATTTTTATGTAAAAAAAAGAATGGAATTTACATTTTCAATGTACGGAAAGAATGAATTTAGGATGCGGCAATATTATCTTCATTTTCAAATGAATTAAAAATTTGGTGAGTGTCGGTAGTTGTGTAGAGCGTTGTTTTAATCAAACGACGTTATTACGATTCAATGATTATATATATAAAAATATAATTAAAATTAAACGAATAGGGCGTGGTAGTTCGTGTTTTGAAATCGTACTTTTAAATGACCATACAAGAAGATCCGACCGTCGGATTTTCTTGAAACTGAAACCGTTAGGACCGTCTTGGAAAAATCTTTCCAACGATATGTACTACGTTAAGACCCAACGGTTAGATTCTGAGAAATGTAAAAATCAAAATATGTTGAATGCAGCTCCATAGTCGCCCATGGACTTAAGGCGTCGTTATATAAAAATTTAATTATTTTAAATAATTAAAATAGCAATGAATCGTTAATAAAAGTAATTATTAATGTGTAAGAAGGATTTTCAATATATATATATATATATATATATATATATATACGAGGATTATTTGGAAAGTCCGAGTTTATCTCATTCCAAATAATTAAACGACGGTTAAAAATCCAAGATTGGAAGATGGCGATTGAAGACCGTCAAATCTCTACATCGAATGGACGATGACGACTGTTGCCTTAGAATGGCTCGCTACCATGATAAGGTAATCGTAGGAGTTGCCCGGACGTAGTGTTGATTTGTACGGGTTTGGCTTTCGCTCAGACCCAGAGCATAAGCTTATAAATGGATTGTGTGTCTGACATCGTACTCCATTATATATCATGTTATTAATAATCTGTCGAATGTATGGATGTTTGGTGGCAGAGAATTTATTCTCTTGCTTAACACCCGTTCATATATTTCGGCAAAAGGATTGGTAGTGTGATATGGAGTGATGATGTGGCATGCTAAGATGCATATGATCAAGGCTTTGTTGAAAAGCAAGCCTTGTGGCTGATGATCAAAGCATAGCCTGTTTAGGCATAGCTTTGTGTATAACGTGACTTTGCGAGCCTCACACCCCGGTATGAGTCAAAAACGGGATATGGACCGTAGGGAGTGCACACGTTTCTTTCTAGCTAGAGTGGTGTCAGTGACCTACCAGCCCTGACATTTTACTTATGTGGATGATGGATTTTGAGGCGCCTCGGATTTTTATAGGTCGATAGTGGTCATATTATAGGTTCAAAGGAACCGGGAAACGTGTGTTCAGGCATAACCAATCCACTGCCGATAGGCGGGGATCGGCCCTACCGCATCCAAGGGTTCACTGCGGGGGATCCTGAGGCATTTGCTAGAGTGTCTCGAATCAGAGAGGAGCTTGCCCCTAGCCTCGACTCATGATGGAAAACCAACTTCCAATACGCCCTTGCGGTTTTGATTGTAAACTTATATACGGCGACATAGTATATGGTACCTATGCCGTCTAGGATTGATATTATATTTGAATGTTTTAAATATATACATATACACATTAATAATAATATCATTTTTACGTATCAAGCATCTTTTGACCATTATAAGGTAAAACCCTATCCTCTGGTGTGCGTTACATTGTGTGATGGGACCTGGGTCTTATAATGGTTTCATTTTCTAAAAAAAGCATTACATTATTTAACAATTTACTTTAATTATGCACTGGCAATCCAATGGAGTAAACCCGTTCCGCGTTAGCGGCGTGGTCCTGTGATTAGCCTACTTATTAGATAAGTTAAGTATAGAATTCTCACACCAGTCCCACGACTGACCTGTAGTTTGTTTCACTTTGCAAACTCGGGTGCCCTCTTTCCTCACGGGTAGTCGAGTAGCTTTTTGCAGATATAGTTAAGCAGGATCCTGGATTGAAGTCTGAAGCTGAGTCTAGAATATTGATGGCCTTCCGCTGAGATTAGTTCCGCTGCAATGTATTTAATTTATTTTAAATGTATCTTCCGCTGTATTATTTATTGATGTACTCTGATATATTTTGTACTCTGATGTAACATTTATTATTAATGTTATAAAAGTCTGTGTTGTTGTTCTGATGTGTTGTATGCCAAAGTTAACGTACGCGGGTTTTGAACGGTCTTGATCGATCTTGCGATCGATTGGGGTCGGGCGAAATCTGGGTCGTTACAGTTGGTATCAGAGCTTTGGTTAGCTCAAATCTTTGGGGTACAACTCATTAGAACTGAACAAAGGACTCTTCAGAGATTGGATTAGTAATATCCAATAAGAATACTCATTAGAGATAGGATCAGCAGTATCCTAGAATGAGAAAACTCATTAGAGATAGGGTTAGTAATGCACTAGAATGAGTTGAGAGTAGCAAGCCTATAATATACGTATTTGTGATTAATTATACTCTATTTTGGAAAATATGATTTGTGAATATATAAAAAGTTATATATTTGAAAGTTAATCGACTAATGAAATTATTTAAACCAATGGAGAATATATATATATATATATATATATATAAATTAGTTAGTTAATTAATCAACTTTAGCTTCGTTCCTTTTCGAGGACGAAAATTTTTAAGTGGGGGAGACTATAACAAACCTGATTTTTGGGGCCAATTTAAAATTTTATTTTAAGTAATTTTAATGAGTTCTGATATTTAAAATAATATATTTTAAATAATAATGATCACAAAGTTAATTTAAATCGAAGTTAGAATGAATAATTTAATTTTAATTATAAAAAGAGTAGAAATAGCACAGTAGTTTGAAAAGTCAAACTTGAACTTTGACTGACCATACAGGATGCAAAATTTAACGGATTTTATTGAAACCAAAAATATTAGAATCTATTTAAAAATATCTTTCCAATGAATCCGAAAAATTGAAATTTCATAGCGGAAATCAAAAGTTATGGCCAATTCAATTTTTAGAAAGGTCGCTATAGAATTTATATATATATTATATATGGCCCGAAAGGCTACTTTTCACATATGAAGGAATTTCGACTCGAAACCACTTCCATTGAGTTCGGAATGATGTTTCTGCATTGAAAAATAGTAAACACTTATATATTTCGAGTTACAGAAATTATTTGTTTAAAAATGTATTTTTAATATTAAATATATTAGCCTTAAAAATAGTCATTTTGCAAATGACCTCTGTTTTCGACGAAACCACTTTTGTTGGAACCGGAATGTCAAATTATTGCTAAGTTTAATTTTTTATAATTTTTAGGATTAATTTATGAGCACAGTACAAGAAAATGTGTTTTGTTAATTTCAATTGAATTTAAGCGAATTAGAAAAAAAGGCCTTTTTACAAACGGGCTCAGAATTCAACGAAATTAATTTTTCTGGATTTGAAGCATCAAAATATAGTTAAAAACATTTTTCGGGAATTTTTGAAGTTAATTTGTGGGTCTGGTGAATTTATCTGTATGGTTGAATTAAAAATAAAAGATTATATTTTAAAACTGAGAAATGGGGGTCAAGATGACCGTTTAGGCCTTCGATACATGTCTAGATGAGTCCGGAATAGGGGCTATTAGGTGTAAACGACAGTCGTTGGGCTGAAATAGGAGAAAGTTGAAAACGGGCCTTTATTGGAAAATAAATTAATAAAATATTATTAAAGTACACGGTCCTCGAGAGAACCCTCACGCTCCTTCTTCCCAATCACGCTGAACCCGTAGCCGCCATGTCTCCCTCTCCTTCTCTCCTCCTTATCTCCTAATCCACTCACAATTAGCTTAGGCCGTAGTGCTACTTTTTGAAGCTCTTCTCACTCTCTTTAATCTCCAACAAGTTTCATCCATTTTCATCGACCGTAGGTGAAGAACGAGCACCGCCAACCCGCGGCCTTTGCACCCAAACCGCACCTTCCATGTGCCACCATCCATCACCCTATTTTCTAAGCTTGTAGATCTCTCGTAGCCGGTCATTTTGCCGCAAACCGTTCGCAAAACCATCAACTACAGAGAGAGAAATCTTGATCCAAAATTTTGAACAAAAACTGAAAATAAAGGTATGAATAATTTTAGATTTTGCCACGCTTCTGTCCGTTACAGCGGAAGTTGTGAAAAGCAATTGTTAATTTAAAAATTCATAGTTAATTCATACAAACTCCGAATCTGAAAATTTCAGATCCGACGGAACCGTGACGACGAATAGACTTTGCTGAAATTGATTGGAATGTTTTCTGACTCTCTGTTGATTGTAGATTCATGCAATAGCAAGGTGAGATTCTCCTTTTAATAAATTTAAATTATTAGATTATTAGTCGTTATAAAAAAAAATTGAACGATGAATGAAATAGAATTGAGATGCGATAATATTATGAATGATGGTTTACATGTATGTATGATTCCAGATCAATCATTTAGATCTGATGATTGGGTTGTTATTTTTCTCTTGTTTCAACTCTATTATTGTAGATTTGTTAATGCGATCAAAATCTCATTATTGAGATTTATAATATAATATATATACGATTGGTTCCTTTAGTTTTGTTGCATTCAAAATTTACAATTGTGTAAATTAGAAATAACAACATGAAATTTAAGATGCGAATAAAATTACATTTTATATGTAATCATAGAACATGTGATTGATGATGTGAATAAAAATCGTTTTTATATATATAACTTAAGAATGACAATTTATATTAATTTTTTTTCTTTTCAATGTAACTATGAATGAGAATTTGCTATGTTAATAAGATTTTCATTTTTATATGTAACTATGATAAGAAATTGGCTAAGCGAACAAAATTTACATTTTTATATGTAAATAGGATATGAAATAAAGAATGTATATTTTTATTTACTTTTTAGGGTAAATAAAAAAACAGGATGTATAGAGATAGAATATTTCATTTACATTTAGTGTAAATAAAATTATGACGTATTAAAATGAGTACGTTTTTGTCATTTTTGTCATTAACATTGAACATGGTATATTTGTCGCTATTCTTTTTTTTTATAAAGGCATGTTTGTTTTGTTTTCTTTTAATTTTTCAAAAGGAAACATTTTATGTTCTTTTTCTTTTGTGCATCAAAAGTATCATTTTTTGTTCATTTTTCTTTTATTAATAAAGGTAATAGTTTATGTTCATTTTTCTTTCGTTATAAAAAAAAGAAAACATTTTTTTATTTGTTATTTCTTTTTGTCGATGAAAATGAAACATTATTTATTTCTTTTTGTCGATAAAAAGAAACCATTTTTGCTCGCTACTCTTTTGTTATCAAAATTTGTTCACATTCCCTTTGTCATGCAAAAGTAACAAATTTGTTCATATTTCTTTTTGTCGATAAAAAAAACAATTTATTCGCTATTTCTTTTAGTCGATAAAAAGAACATTTGTTCATTATTTTTCCTTGTTATTAAAAAAAGAACATTTGTTCATATTTTCTTTTGTTGTTAAAGAAGAACACGTTTGATCATATTTCTTTTTGTCGATAAAAAGAACATTTGTTCATTATTTTTCCTTGTTATTAAAAAAGAACATTTGTTCATATTTTCTTTTGTTATTAAAGAAGAACATGTTTGATCATAGTTCTTTTTGTCGATAAATAGAAACCCTTTTGTCAATATTTCTTTTGTCAGTAAAAAGAAATATTTTGTCGCTACTTCTTCTTAATGGTAAAAAGAAACATTTTGCCGCTACTTCTTCTTAATGGTAAAAAGGAACATTTTTGTCGCTAATTCTTTTTAACATTAAAAAGAATCATTTTTATTGTTATTTCTTTTTAATATAAAAAAAAGATCCTTTTTTGTCATGATAGTTTAGATAAAAGTAGACACTTTTTTTTTATCAAAATTGATGAATTAAAGAGTTGCATTGTTTATTTACATTTTTGATATAAATAAAAATATGAACTTAGCAGTAGCATTTTTACTTACCTTTTAGATGTAAGTAAAAGCATGTTTTGAAGAGTTGTATTTTTATTTACATTTTAGATGTAAATAAAAGTTATAAATTGGAATGTTTATATTTTTATCAATATTTTGATGCGGTAAAAGAGGTACGTTAATATCACATTTTTATCGATATTTCTGATGCGATACAAATAGCGATGTTAACATTTCATTCTTATCGTCATTTGAGTTACGATAAAAAGAATACATTTCAAAACGGGATTTTTGCTGCATTTCTTTTCATTAATAAAAAGTTCATTTTTTACACTGCATTTCTTTTCTTTTTATTAATAAAAAGATTATTTTTATGTGTCATTTCTTTTTTTGAAGTAAAAAAGAAACATTTTTGTATTTATTTCTTTTTAGGTTAAAAAGATCATTTTGTAGCATCAAAGATTTGTTTGCATTCTATGTGGCCTTTTTATTCACATTTTAGATGTGAATATAAAAAAATTGTATTCAAAGATTTCATTTTTATTCATATTTTAGATATGAATAAAAATAATATCAATGATGATTGTGTATTTTATTTTCATTTTAAATACAATAAAAATAGGATTACTAGTGTTGAATATTTTATCGTCATTGTGAATACGATAAAAATAGGATTGTTAATGTTGAATATTTTATTGTCATCTTAAATGCGGTGAAAATAGGGTGATTAACATTGTCATTCTTGTCGACATTTTTGATGCGATAAAAATAGACAATGTTAATGATTCATTTTTATCGACATTTTTGATGCGATGAAAATAGACAATGTTAGTGATTCATTTTTATCGACATTTTTGGTGCGATAAAAATGGACAGTGTTAATGATTTATTTTTATCGTCATTTTAGATGCGATTAAAAGGATATATTTTTGTGTTTACTTTTTATTGTCATTTTAGAGACAATAAAAAGATTGAAATTAAAATGTTATTTTTATCGTCATGCTAGAGACCATAAAATGAATAGATTAGAAGGTCACTTTGTACTGTCCTCTTAAAATAAATAGAATAGTTGTATTAGTATTACTTGATAAAGAAATGTCATTTAAATAGGATTTATTCCATATTGTCATTTTTATCTGATTGTTAGGAAATCATCCGTAGAATGTTTAACATGAATATGGACCGTAATCCGTTTGAATGCAATTGATTGAAATGGTTGAATCGCTAAGGATTTATATTTATTTTTATATAAATAAAAATTAAAAATCATATTTTTACAATGTAAATTAGATGTAGTGTTTGCATTGTAATTAAAAATCATATTTTTACATTGTAAATTAGATGTAGTGTTGGCATTGAAATTAAAAATCATATTTTTACAATGTAAATTAGATGTAGTGTTTGCATTGTAATTAAAAATCATATTTTTACAATGTAAATTAGATGTAGTGTTGGCATTGAAATTAAAAATCATATTCTTACAATGTGAATTAGATGTAGTGTTTGCATTGTAATTAAAAATCATATTTTTACAGTGTGAATTAGATGTAGTGTTTGCATTATAATTAAAAATCATACTTTTACAATGGGAATTAGATGTAGTGTTTGCATTGTAATTAAAAATCATATTTTTACAATGTAAATAGGAAGTAGAGTTTGCATTGTAATTAAAAATCATATTTTTACAATGTGAATTAGAAGTAGAGTTTGCATTGTAATCAAAAACCATATTTTCACAATGTAAATTAGAAGTAGGATGTTGAGTGTATCACAATTTATATTTTTATGTAAAAAAAAACGGATGGAATTTACATTTTCAATGTAAGGAAAGAATGAATTTAGGATGCAGCAATATTATCTTCATTTTCAAATGGATTAAAAATTTGGTGAATGTCGGTAGTTGTGTAGAGCGTTGTTTTAATCGAACGACGTTATTATGATTCAATGATTATATATATATATATATAATTAAAATTAAACGAATAGGGCGTGGTAGTTCGCGTTTTGAAATCGTACTTTTAAATGACCATACAATAAGATCCGACCGTCGGATTTTCATGAAACTGAAACCGTTAGGACCGTCTTGGAAAAATCTTTCCAACGATATATACTACGTTAAGACCCAACGGTTAGATTCTGAGAAATGTAAAAATCAAAATATGTTGAATGCAGCTCCATAGTCGCCCATGGACTTAAGGCGTCGTTATATAAAAATTTAATTATTCTAAATAATTAAAATAGGAATGAATCGTTAATAAAAGTAATTATTAATGTGTAAGAAGGATTTTCAATATATATATATATATATATATATATATACGAGGATTATTTGGAAAGTCTGAGTTTATCTCATTCCAAATAATTAAACGACGGTTAAAAATCCAAGATTGGAAGACGGCGATTGAAGACCGTCAAATCTCCACATCGAATGGACGATGATGACTGTTGCCTTAGAATTGCTCGCTACCATGATAAGGTAATAGTAGGAGTTGCCCGGACGTAGTGTTGATTTGTACGGGTTTGGCTTTCGCTCAGACCCAGAGCATAAGCTTATAAATGGATTGTGTGTCTGACATCGTACTCCATTATATATCATGTTATTAATCTTCTGTCGAATGTATGGATGTTTGGTGGCGGAGAATTTATTCTCTTGCTTAACACCCGTTCATATATTTCGGCAAAAGGACTGGTAGTGTGATAAGGAGTGATGATGTGGCATGCTAAGATGCATATGATCAAGGCTTTGTTGAAAAGCAAGCCTTGTGGCTGATGATCAAAGCATAGCCTGTTTAGGCATAGCTTTGTGTATAACGTGACTTTGCGAGCCTCACACCCCGATATGAGTCAAAAACGGGATATGGACCGTAGGGAGTGCACACGTTTCTTTCTAGCTAGAGTGGTGTCAGTGACCTACCAGCCCTGACATTTTACTTATGTGGATGATAGATTTTGAGGCACCTCGGATTTTTATAGGCCGATAGTGGTCATATTATAGGTTCAAAGGAACCGGGAAACGTGTGTTCAGGCATAACCAATCCACTGCCGATAGGCGGGGACCGGCCCTACCGCATCCAAGGGTTCACTGCGGGGGATCCTGAGGCATTTGCTAGAGTGTCTCGAATGGGAGAGGAGCTTGCCCCTAGCCTCGACTCATGATGGAAATCTAACTTCCAATACGCCCTTGCGGTCTTGATTGTAAACTTATATACGGCGACATAGTATATGGTACCTATGCCGTCTAGGATTGATATTATATTTGAATGTTTTAAATATATATATATACACATTAATAATAATATCGTTTTTACGTATCAAGCATCTTTTGACCATTATAAGGTAAAACCCTATCCTCTGGTGTGCGTTGCATTGTGTGATGGGACCTGGGTCTTATAATGGTTTCATTTTCTAAAAAAAGCATTACGTTATTTAACGATTTACTTTAATTATGCACTGGCAATCCAATGGAGTAAACCCGTTCCGCGTTAGCGGCGTGGTCCTGTGATTAGCCTACTTATTAGATAAGTTAAGTATAGAATTCTCACACCAGTCCCACGACTGACCTGTAGTTTGTTTCACTTTGCAAACTCGGGTGCCCTCTTTCCTCACGGGCAGTCGAGTAGCTTTTTGCAGATATAGTTGAGCAGGATCCTGGATTGAAGTCTGAAGCTGAGTCCAGAATATTGATGGCCTTCCGCTGAGATTAGTTCCGCTGCAATGTATTTAATTTATTTTAAATGTATCTTCCGCTGTATTATTTATTGATGTACTCTGATATATTCTGTACTCTGATGTAACATTTATTATTAATGTTATAAAAGTCTGTGTTGTTGTTCTAATGTGTTGTATGCCAAAGTTAACGTACGCGGGTTTTGAACGATCTTGATCGATCTTGCGATCTATTGGGGTCGGGCGAAATCTGGGTCGTTACAGGCGGCTACTCTAGGGTTTGGAGTGGCAACATGACGGCTACTGATCTAATTTTTGATTTGATTCTAGGGTTGGGTCTACACATGTTTATATAGAGTTTAAATTTAATTATAGCCGTCGGATGACCCTAGAGTTAATCAAAACCACTCAGTCCAGATTAGAACTGTCCAGAAACCCTAATGACTCATTAACTAGTCAGAAATGACTCAGCACTGACTCACCGGTTGAATCAGAGCCTCAGTAATCTGTACAGGTTTTGACCTCGGCCTGGGCGCACCTGCCAAGTGAGCCAGTGCAATATTGCATGGGCGCACTTCCCAAGTGCGCCAGTGCAATTTTGTTTTGGCGCACTTCCCAAGTGCGCCAGTGCATTCTGGCCCGTTTCTGGTTTTTCTACCTAACTTCGTTCGTCCATATCTTCTTCATACGACATCCGTTTTACGCAAACTCGGACTCTATCTCAAGCAGAATTCCGAGACGAACGCAATGGAATGACCCGTTTCCCTTAATTACCACATTTGAAATTATGTATTCTTAAATTTAGTTAATCTGATTGTTCGAAAATTCGGGGTGCTACATTCTCCCCTACTTAAAGGATTTCTTCCCCGAAATCTTCAAGTTAAGAAGAATGTGTCCTACCATCCAATCACCCATCTACTCAACCATCATCCACAAGCATCGATTGTCCTTAGAAAACTTTTAATGTTGTTTGAACATATGCAAAAGTGTGTGTATATGTTCCTTATCTAACGCAAAATCAGGCGGTCTACTGGTTCAGTTGACCTCCTTAATGCAAACCATGATAGTGTCATGCGTCCATTATGTATGCGAAAGAATCCTATCGATACATATTATTTCTACATGTGTGCTCAGCCATTCATCAAAATGCAGCATCCATATGACAACAAAACCATTGTTCATCCATTAACCTAAATATGCACACACATTTATATGCAATATGAAAGTGATTTGAGCCGATCTAGAGCCTAATGTGTGTGTAAATGCATCCACGAGCAACCACTAGCAAACACTTGCATCCACTTGCAACCTGGGTGTTTCCTCCCTGAGAACCTGGGGGGGAAACGGAAGAAAAGAGGCGAAACAAACTAGGTCAGACGTACGCTTGGTGAGTCCAGTAACTTTTAGCCAGTAAATAAATAAAGGTAAACATGATAGGAATACAAAGTGGATAAGAGGATTCACGGTACAGATGACAGGTATGACAGGACAAATAAGGTAAGGTGTACGCATGATTCACTACTAACTACTCTGCACTATTACTAGTCAAATCAAGATGGGATGATCCCTTCTGCTAATGATAACGATGGTGGTAGTTTCGTGTATTCCTAGCTGCTGTCATAGGTGCTGCCTTCTCCTATCTCAACTAGTCGTATCCACTACCCTCCTACTATAAATTGGTAGACTTAGGGCATATGTCCGGATATACCCTAACCACTACCCTAATCGATCGGCTCCCTACTTTGTAGATACCCTGTGCTGGTCCCACAACTAGGGGGTATCACTTCCCTAAAGTGGCAACCTAAGGTGTGCACAGTAATACCTACTGGTGTCACGGTCGTCTTGTCCCCCTCTGCCCGGCCCATGCACGCACATGTCCCCGGTCGGTTTGCGCCGCCCACACCATCCGTCTCGTTTTGGATCTCTTACAATCAATCAGTAAGCGTGCCCCTTCCCCGCTTAGTACGGAGATCTTTACTTTGATACTCCTCCGGATTACTGACTGAAATGGGTCCCACACAACATGATACAAGCTCTCCCCTATGTCTTGTATCCCCACTAGGTTTTCTACTGACTATGTATACCCTAAGGTGTCTTTAATTACATAGCCCTCAATCAGTTATGCGTACCTATAGGTGTCTTTAATACATAACCCCTATTCTACCTATCGGTTATGCGTACCTATATGTGTCTTTAATACATAACTTTACCTATTCCCATTAGTTATGCGTACCCCTAAGGGTGTCTTTAATACATAACTTTACCTATTCCTATTAGTTATGTGTACCCCTGAGGGTGTCTTTATTACATAACTTTACTATTCTGCCCCAGTTATGTATACCATTAGGTGTATTTAATTACATAACCCTTTTTATCCAGTTAAGTTTATGGGCCTATATATATATATATATATATATATATATATATATATTAATATTACCCACCTACCCTTCAGTTGTACTTAACCCTCCCACTGATTTAATCCTATTTATTTAATGGTTAAGTTTGTGGGCCTATATATACTAATATTACCCACTTACCATCAGTTGTACTTAACCCACCTACTGATTTAACCCTGTTTATTTAATGGTTAAGTTTATGGGCCTATATATATTAATATTACCCACCTACCCATCAGTTGTACTTAACCCACCCACAATGCAATTCGTTTTACTTAACCCTAACTTATGTCTATCATCATACAGTTCATATGTATTAAGTTAGGTTAAGTAGTCTTTAATCAGCATTAATTAATTATTGAAATATCTAATCGTATTTCACATGCCACCTCAGGCACCCACTTAATTCCACATGCCACCCAAGGCACCCACTTAACCCCTCATGTCCCACTACATGTTTATTTGGTTAAGTGTTTCTTAATTCATTAAGACCGTAACCTTATAAAGACCTCCCACATTAGACTGGCATTTGTGGCAGCTGGATTTGCCGGGTGGGTCCGGGCAGTCTTACACCACAAAAGAGCCTAACCTCGTGTCTTTACAACTGTCACGCATTTAATTTATGCCTAAGATCTCCCACATTAGACTGGCATTTGTGGCAGCTGGATTTGCCGGGCGGGTTCGTGCAGTCTTACACCACAAAAGAACCTAACCTCGTGTCTTAGACGATTAATTACTCCTAATTAATCATCCCCCAATTTGAATTACTTTCCCTATTCAAATTATCAATAAATTCCAAATTTCACTATGGCCATAATTGACTCAATTATGTCCATCTATTTATGGTATGTTAAATCATACCAATTTTCATCTCAAAATTATTTTATGCCAATTCTCAATATTAAATCTTCAGACTTTAATTGCTTAAACATTCCTCTTTTGATTAATTAATTAATCCTTTCCTCTTTCATAGGTGTCAATACCTATCTTATTAACAGTTTGGATTTCTTATCCATAAATGGTCATATTCAAATTTTACCATTTTTACCCATGTCATAATAGGTAATTATTTATATTTTTCCCTACCAGAATCATGCGTCCAATTTACATAATCACTAAGTAAATTATGCCTATTACAAATTCCCCTTTTTCCCCGCTTCTTAACTAGCGCAACCGTTCGCGTTTTTGGCGTCATCGAGGCTACAAAATAGTCTCGCCATAATAATAAAATAAAGGGAATGACAAGGTGATCGTTTTCAGTACAATTTTTGTCATATGACAACTAGGGAAAATGACATGATAACTTCGCATATAATTATGATTCACCACATAATTAACAACTTGCATAGATTCATAACAACTTGCATAGGTTTATGAATTAACAACGTAATTACCAACTAACACAGGTTCATGATTTTCAACATAATCAACAACTTATATGGGTTCATGATTCACAATATAACAACTTGCATGATTCATAACATAACATAACTTGCATAACTTCATGATTCACAACCACAATAAACTTGCATCATATCATGATTCACAATGATAATGAACTTGTATAATTTCATGATTCACATAATAAGGAACTTGCATCATTTCATGATTCACAACAATAAACATGCATAACTACAAACAACATATACCCAAATCATAGTCTACCATGATTCACTTTTATTTATTTAAACCTAAAAGTGACTAGAACTCACCAAATAAGGGGTCTTGAGTTCTGGGTTCTGAATTCTGTAATTGATTAGCGTTCCCTTGTTGTAGACAATTACGTTGTTGCAGTTTTAGGCTTGATTTGAATTGAATTGTTGTCTTTAACTTTCTTCTAGTTAGTGGCGGCTACTCTAGGGTTTGGAGTGACAACATGACGGCTACGGATCTAATTTTTGATTTGATTCTAGGGTTTGGGTCTACACATGTTTATATAGAGTTTAAATTTAATTATAGCCGTTGGATGACCCTAGAGTTAATCAAAACCACTCAGTCCAGATTAGAACTATCCAGAAACCCTAATGACTCATTAACTAGTCATAAATAACTCGGCACTGACTTACCGGTTGAATCAGAGCCTCAGAAATCTGTACAGGTTTTGACCTCGGCCTGGGCGCACCTGCCAAGTGCGCCAGTTCAATATTGCATGGGCGCACTTCCCAAGTGCGCCAGTGCAATTTTGTTCTGGCGCACTTCCCAAGTGCGCCAGTGCATTCTGGCCCGTTTCTGGTTTTTCTGCCTAATTTCGTTCGTCCATATCTTCTTCATACGGCATCCGTTTTACGCAAACTCGGACTCTATCTCAAGCAGAATTCCGAGACGAACGCAATGGAACGACCCGTTTCCCTTAATTCCCACATTTGAAATTAAGTATTCTTAAATTTAGTTAATCTGATTATTTAAAAATTCGGGGTGTTACAGGTATTTTGTGGAAAGTTACCCGTGAAAAGCTCTGGGTAGGTCTGTCTCATGTTATTCTCGGTCTCCCATGTGCTTTCCGCAGGTCATTTCCCCATTGTACTCAGACGAGGCAAACGGTTTTGTTGCGGAGTCCCTTGATTTCGTGCTTTACAATCCTTGCAGTTGCACAGGGCACCTTGGACTCCAACTCGAGTTTTTCTATGTCTCCAATTTCATCAAGCTCGAGTCTGGTAGCAGAATCATGAAGGCATTTCCTCAGTTGAGATACATGAAAACATTATGGATTCCCGATAGATGCTCTGGGAGATCCACTTGATAAGCCAAAGATCTTATCTTCTCGATGACAAGAACATGCCTAATAAATCAAGGAGCCAAGTTCCTAGTCTTTCCAAACCGAACCGTTTTCTTAAGAGGGGATATTTTTACGAATAACAAGTCTCCAATATTAAACTCAAGTTACCTCTTACGCTTATTGGCATATGGTTTCTGACAGACTTTGGTTGCCTTCATTCTCTGCTTAATCAAAAATACCTTATTTGTGGATTCACGGACGAAGTCTGGTCCGAGTATAACCTTATCAGTAATTTCCCACAAACAAGATGGCGATTTGCATGGCCTCCTCTAGAATTTCTTTCCTCAACCCTTCATTCTTAGGGACGTAAAGTAGTCCACCCATAGCAAAGTGCGATCATCGCTGATCGAATACCTAACCGAGTGAGGAAAGGTCTAGTTCTTTCCCACTTTCACCTTTATGCCTCTTAACTCCTCGTCTAAGTCTTGTGCACTTGGATTCTTTCTCTTAGGGTAGGTCTAATTACCATAGCTCCAAGAAAACCATTGGAAGTGGTTGGTGAGGGTTGCAAATTAAAATTAGCGAGGAACTCTAATTGTTTCCATTCTAGGATCGCATTTAAAGTCGCATGTTTCCTGTAATGTCCCGTATTTTTGGCAGTCAAATATTTAAAATATCTTATTATTTTAAATATTATATTTGGAACATTAATGGATTTTAATATTTAATCTATTTATTAAAACGAATTTTGAATGTTAAATTTATATATAATTTAAAACGATCTCGAAACGTCTCGACAATTCGTAATATTAAGTTTTTTTACTTTAGTTAAATATACAGGATCTGATATAAGTCGGATTTCTGTGAAACATGAAACGTTTGAATCTTGTTGATTATAATTTTCTAATGAAAGAGAAAAATCAAGATTTTGTGTTATAGACCGCTAGATATGTCCAATTCAAATTTTGAAATAGTGGCTATGGAAATCATTTTTAAAATACAACGTTTATTAATTAATTTATAAGGGTTTTTAATATTTGGATATTCGTTACCCCAAAATGTTAATATTGAGTTATATAATCTGTATTGTTTATATTTGATACTATATATACTTTATTTGGGTATTTACGATAATAATAATTTATTATTATTTAATTCGATTATTTTTGGATTTAAATATATTTTTATATATATTATATATAGGCCTTTAGGATAGTCATTTTGCAAATAGTCTCGGTTTTCGATGAATTAGTTTCATTTGAACCGTAGCGTTAAATTATTGTATGAAACACAAATGTCGTGGCAAACCGATGTCGTATGTGACAACAGCAGCCGTAAACGCTCAGTCATTTTCTATAGTGCGTAATTAATTTAATTTAATAAAGGGATACTTGTGTATAACTTGAGCAAATGATCGAATTAAGCCATGAAACCAATTCTGTTGAGTTCGTATCGATGATTAGAGTCAGGTTAGGTAAGCAATTTGTTATTTTTGGACTTCGGGGATTTTGGTGTCCAAAATAGCTTTGTTTGACATATAAAAATAGCATACCGTGAAACAATCTCGGAATGCGATGAAACTTGTGCCATTGGATTCATATTAGTTAGTTATTATGGGGTTTTGATTTTCGTGTCAATCGGACTTACCGTTTAATCATAGCAACGATAAACACCTAGATTTTTATTTAATCATTTATATTATTTTGGCGAATTTTGAAAGGGGTAACTTTAAAGGAATAAACGATTGGCCAAATGAACTCCAATTTTAACGAAACAAATTTCATTGGATCAATAAGGAAAAGGCCTAGTAGAATTTTAAAGTTTCAAGTTGATTGGATTTATTTTGCGATTGTGGTAAATTTAATGCGTGATTTTTCACTTGTGAATTATAAAAGGATTTTTACAAACGACCTTGGAATTCGACGTAATCTGTCTCATCGTGTCCGGAATATTTTTCTATGCTAGAATTAGGATTTTCATCTCATTCGGAGATCGTATATAAGTGTTTTGAGGAGATACTTCACATTTAATTTTAGAAATAATAAAATATGTTTATATTATTCTCAATCCATATATATATATATAATGTTCTCCCCATACCCTAATTCTCTTAGTTGTGTGGTCAACGCAAAGAAGAGCCGCCACCAAATACAATTAACGGCCTGAATAACACCATTCTTCCCATCAATACATTTCGAAATCCACGAATTTAATACGGAATTCCCCAATAGCAAAAATAACGAGCTCCTTGAGAGCTACAATTTGATCGGTCCGGATCGTTTCCTGTTCAATGATGAGGCCGAAATCGTGCCACGAAGTTACCAACGTTCGTGGATTATAACCAACGATTGGCGAGCTTAGGGGAGATATTGTTCAGATCGAAAGTGGAGGGAGGTTGCACGCTGTGACTGGAATGGTCTGATAATGCTCCGATCAACTTGTGGCGGGTGCGGCAATTAATTTCGGTGCGTGGTGATGGGGATAATGCCTGGAACAAAGGTAAGACGAGAGAAGGTTAAAATGAAAATGGACGGGCCTGTTTTGCCTAACGAAGTAACTGAATGTTCTTAGTTAAAATAATGTATAAATTATGGGAGATAATTCTTTTAAATAATTATAATTTTATTATAAACGGTGCAGGGTTTTTCCAACAGGAGCAATGAACGATTGGGAAGAATGAATGGGTGACAGTTTTGTGAAAACCTGGGTAAATCGTGATGAAATAAGGAGCAGCAGAACATGTCGTCCTTTATTTTTGACTAATCCGGATAATTAAAACGTAAATAATTTTAGGTTAATGTATATATTAGAAAGTTAATTATTAATTATTATTAAAATAGTTTAAAATTGAAACATTGATAACATATTCATATATGATCAGAATTGGACAATTCAAGAAATGTTGGGCTCGTCCTGACGAAATATTTAGTATGGAACAGACATGGACACAATTGGAATCAACTGAGATCTTCAATTAAATTAAATTGAAACCAACCGTTTAAGCAATGGAATCAGATCAAGGTGAGTTAAACTCACTCAGTTCTTCCCACTTATATTTTATTTAAGTCGGGTTTATAATTTGTGTGCTATGGTTGCTAATGGTTGATTTTTTGTTAAGTATATATTCATATATTGACTAAACCGATGAAATTAAACCGTCGTTTAATTTCAGTGAAATACCAAATCGTTATTTTAATGATTGGACCCAATGGAGGTAACTTACCTTATTGGTCACGTTTATTAATCAAACGTTTTAACTGTTTGAATTGTTTTGTTAATGGATTGATATTGAAAAATCGTTATTTACTGTTATAGAAATTATTAGTTAAATTGAATTAAATGAATTTATGTGGGATAATCTATTTTAATGCAGGGAAGAACAAGTTGGAGGGATCCAACTGGATTCCTCAAATATATTAGATAATATTTATTCTCATATTATCATAATATGAATTGTTCTGATTGAATGATTGATTTGGTTGTTGATCGTTGACTAGAAATTCAACGTTTGTTTGGTTTTAACCAATGAGCATGATTGGTTGAGTAATTGGCAGCAGATGGCCTAAAATTGAATCATTTTGTAAAAATTGATCTATTGTCAGATGAATTGACAGAAATAAAGTTATAAAGTTTATTTTTGTAACTGAAGTTAGATTTTGAAATATATTATTCTGAATGAAAGTTATTAAAAAGGAGATAAATATTTATATTTGTAAGCGAGTATTAAATGATTTTATAAAGCAAATTCTTATGTTAATAAGACTTATAAGCGAACGAGCAGAATTTAACCTAATGGTTAAAATTTGGATAATTGTTTTTAAGAAAACAATTAAATGGAAGTATCTAAATTAATTATACTATTAATTAATTTGAAGGAAGGACCAATTGAATTAGATTAACAAGATAACTGTGTTTAAGTTGACGAAGTCAATCGTTTTATCTGAGATTGATTATTAAGTTTGTTTCATTAATCTAATGAAACAGCCTAACGAATAATTATTTTTATATAAGATTTTAAAAAGAAATTTACTATTTACTTGGTTAATAAAGGAGTTAACTACCTCTATAGTAGTTATTGATGAAGTAATTTATTATTTTAATTAATAATAGTTTAAGTGTATCTGTAATGAAATCTAATTGAATTGTGAAAGGAGTTTATGAGCGGGTTTTATATTAAACCCGAGTTTGTATAACAAAGTTATAAAGGAGGGATTTAAAGCGAACACGATAGCTTATAATAAATGTTTACATAATATTTGAAGTAAGTACAAGAAACAAAGATAGAAGGGGTTTTATCTTAAACCTGAGTTTTTTAAACGAGGTTTAAAAAAGGGAGATATGAGGTTAAAGCGTTAATTTTAAATTATCGTTATTGAATAATGGAACTAAGAGAAATGAATGGAATCAAAATGAGATTTTCAAAAAGGAACGATTAAAAGGGATTTGAAATTGAATTTGGTAAAGGATTTAAAAATGGGATTTTGTAATAAAAATATGTGTTATAAAACAAATGGTTTAAAGGAATTTAAAGTAAAAGGAAATGTTTAATAAACATTTACTTAATCAACGAATTAAGTAATAATAGTTGATTTGAAAGACGATTTTTAAAGATAAGACATGGATTATAAAATCCTGATTTAAGTAAATTGGTTAAATGGAATTTTGTTTGATATTGGAATAAATATCGATTTTTGAATTACAACTCATATCTGTCTTAAGATAAGAACGTTGTTGATCAAGGTATGAAAGGTCAATAAATACCCCAACTTGAACGACTTCAGGATTATATGAGGATGATATTAGTTTGTAATGAGAAAGAGGTTAAGGATAATTTATTATTTCCATATGAGTAATTATAATGCAACATAAATAAATAGATTTGAGAAAATATATTATAAGATTTCCAAAGTAATGGAAATGGAAAGATTTGAGAATATATATATATATATATATAATGATATTTTCCAAAGTAAAGTAAATAAAAGGAGATTGTGTGAAATCATAACGGTATTTTCGAAGTAAAAGGAAATGAATTTATTCTAGAAGAGTAATAGTTGCTTATTGTTTTCAAGTAACAATGTTTTATGTGAAATTTAATAAAGCCAAAGTGGTAACACATATATATATATATATATATATATATATATATATATATGTATATATAGGGAAATTCTATTTAGACACAAAATGAGGACACAAAATTGCACACAATAAATCTCAACCATTAGTTCCTCCCATGAATTCCACTCTCCACATAAAGACAAACAAATCCAACGGTGGAGGCTTTGTGTCCCTCCCTTTGTGTTTAATTTTGTGTCCAAATAGCTGGCCTCATATATATATATATATATATATATATATATGATTTAATTCTAAGTAAAGTAAATAGAAATCTTATGTTAAATAAGAAGTGAAATACTATGTCGATATGTTGAAAAGATTTTTAAGTTTTAAACTGACATTTAATTATTTTTAAAGAGGCCAAGTAAAGCCGAGTACTAAATCAGTGTACTCATTTTATTTCAAGATCGTTTATTTGATAGTTAAATAACCGACTATCAAATCTAACCCATACGATTGTTGGTATGGAAAAACCGGAATCGAATTCATATTTGAAAACCATTCTGAACCAGAAAATACGTAAAGATGTTGACTGAAGATGGAGCAATTAAAGGCGGTGGATCTTCATAAGTGGAAGAATTACTTGTTGAATATTCTTTTGCAACTAGAGGTATTCTGATGTGATTTAGTCATGGTTAAGAATTTACGGATTGAAAGGACTACATGCTACTGATTCATAGGGTTATTCTTATGATGTGGTAGGAGGGTGTCTTCGGTTTATCCTATTCCTGGATGACTCGTATGGATGAATGTCTGACAAAGTATGTCCAAAGGATCACATACATTGATTTCTACAAATGTACTTTTGTTGGTGGCAGAGAAATTTGTTCTTTTTTCTTAAACACCCAGAGTATTTTTGTGGATGTCAATTAGTGATATCTGGAGGATCTGACAATGTGGCATTCAAAGTGGATGGAGATGTGTTGTTCTGAAGAGTAAGTTTAACCTCAAGCCTCATTAACCGGGAAATGGTAAAAATCGTGTAGGTCGCATGGCTATGTGGGTCGCACCCATTAAAAGGGTACATCATTACCTGATCTGGAGAAATTTAATGCCTTCGGTTGTCCCTTTTATTTTTGTGTGTATGTTATTGGTTCGGTTGGCTAGCCCCCAACCGTGGTAATGATCGGTACTCTCAAGCGAAGTGAGGGGCCGGTCATGTTTAGCCTGGGTTGTAAGATGTTCTTGTTAAACCCCAATGTATTCATCTATGGAGGTACATTGTCGGAAAGGTGGTTGCTCATACCTTGCCATGTCTAACAACCCGGAATTTTGGAATCAAATTAAAATTTTTATTTTAGAAATTTTAATGGATTTTGAACATTTAAAATAATTTATTTTAAATAATAACGACTAAAAATTTATTTAAATTGAAGTTAGAACGAATATATTTATTTTAATTTTAAAAGGAGTTAGAAATAACGCGGTAGTTCGAATATTTGAATTTGAACTTTGACTGACTGTACAGGATGCAAATTAAATAGGGTTTTAGTGAAACCAAAAATATTTAAATCTATTTAAAAATATCTTCCAACGAATCTGCAAAATTGAAATTTCATAACGGGAATCAAAAGTTATGTCCAGTTGAATATTCAGGATTGTCGCTATAGAATTTATATATTTTTTAATATTAAATATAGCCATTTTACAAACGACCTCTGTTTTCGACGAAACTACTTTGGTTGAATCTGGAATGTCTAATTATTGCAGGATTCCAATTTTCATAATTTTTGGAATTAATATGTGAGCATGGCAAAAGAAAACGTGTTTTGTCAATTTTAGTCAATTTGGTTGACAAAAAAGAGTCCATTTTCAAACGGTCTTCAAATTCGATAAAATTAATTTTGTTAGGACCGTATCGTCAAAATATAGCTATATTTATTTTTAGTAAGTCAGTATGTGGCTCTGGTAAATTGAAATGTACATCGAAATTTGTACGTGTTTATTTTAAAATAGTCCGTTATTGAAGGAGCATGCTGTAGACTTCAGAATTGGGCTTCGCCAGTAGTCTCATTACGTTCAGAAGGTGTCAAAACCTATTGTTAAGCAGTGAGCAGGCCTGATTTGGACTCCGACCCGTTTCTGAATTTAAAAGACGCTTAACGCTGAAAATAATATTATTTTATTCAGCTAAAACCCTAATCAATATTCAGCCGCCGTCCTTTATTATTTAAATGGCCAAAATTACAAGATATTTCATCGCTCAATTTCTCTCCAAATACGATGTATTAAATCGAAATTCCAAAGCCAATATCAAAGACATTCTTCTCCTCTTTAATTTCGTACGGTTAAGATCGAACCTAGCTGAGTGTAGTGGAAGAATTCGAGCTGCAAACGTAGCGCGTTTGGGTGAGTTTTGCGAGCGGACTAGAGCACCGAACCGGCGGTGATGCCTGGTGGTGGAAGGCGACGACAAGGGGGTTGGCGTGGCACTGTGGATCGGAGGCCGACGGCCTGGTTGGCGCTCGATTCGAGGTGGAGCAAATGGGTTTATACGGACTCGAGGTTCCAGGAATTGAACGAAGGGAGAAACGCGGTTTACACCCCTAATCACGTGATTAGCCGATTAAGTAAGATAATTAGTTAAATTATAAATAAATAAACCATTTTAATTTAAGTCCAAGCTTTAAATGTTTATAACTTATTCATACAGAATTGAAACTGAACGATTTTCGTTGCATTGGAATCGTGAGATCCAAATCTACATTTCAGAACTGATTGGAACTGAAATGGTGCAAATCAGAATTTGAGGTAAATTCAAATCTGAACTGTGCAAGATTAAAATCATGGTGAGATTTCTCAATTCAAAAATTAAAATTAATATATATATATATATATATATATTTGATTTGATTGTGACCGTGTTCTTAATATACGCCATATAGAACACAAATATGCGGTGTGTAAAATTTAGATTGACTTATTGATTGTGGTGATGATTATTCGTTGAATTATATTTATCTAAGATAAATATATAATCTTTAAATATTAAAATGAAAATAACATGTTATACTAAACATATCATTTTAGTAAGAAAAACATCGTTTTTGTTATTATATGACATGTTAAAGAAAAACATCATTTTTGCTATTATATGACATGTTAAAGAAAAACATCATTTTTGTTACTATATGTCATGTTAATTTAAAACATTATTTATGTTAGAACAAAATTGTCATCTTAGTTAAAAATGTCATTTTAGTTTAAAATATCATTTTAGTAAAATATATCATATTAGAATAAAATTATCATTTGTTGCATTAGAGAAAAAAAGAAAATAACATTTTTTTAAAAAAAATGTTGCATTAGAAATAAAATAACATTTTGTTATAAAATGTTTTATTAGATTAAAAATGTCACTTTTGTTAGAAATATTTTATTAGATTAAAAATAACATTTTTGTTAAGGAATATTATATTAGATTAAAAATAACATTTTAGTTAGAAATGTTTATTTAGATTAAAAATAACATTTTAGTTAGAAATGTTTATTTAGAATAAAAATGTCATTCATTTAGAAAAGTTATTCATTTAGAAATATCATTCATTTAGAAAATGTCATTTAAATAAAAAATGTCATTTATTTAAAAATATCATTTTCATTAGAAATGTCATGTTGGTTAAAAATATCATTATTGTTGAATCATATTTATGTCAAAAACAAAATAACATTTTTGTTAAATATATTTGTGTCAAAACAAAATATCATTTTTGATTGAATTATATTTGTGTCACATAAAAATATCATTTTTATGTTGAATTAGAATTGCCTTATAAAATATCATTTTATGTGAATTAGAATTGCCTTATAAAATATCATTTTATGTGAATTAGAATTTTTTGAAAACAAAAATGTGTGATCTTCTAAGAAGAAGAGAGCACACACACATATATAAAAACAAAAGAATACAGAATCCGATAACAGACCCAAAAAGAGACAAAACCAACACTGATACAGCAAAAAGAATGTATAGGAAAGTAGATAGATGAGCTCCAGATAAACCACCGCTCATCATACTTCAATATCGAATTCCGGCAAAGCCACCACCCGATATTGAAGTAGATCTACTCCAATACAAGAGCAAGATACATCAAGTGAAAAACAACAAAAAAAGGGAACAAAACACCCAAAAAGCTCTCCCACACCGTTCACACAAAAGTACCAGAGCAAAAACAAACGCCAGCCCTGACATCTATCCACTGAGCATCCCAACAAAATCTACAACCAGAGCAAAAATAATCGCCAGCCCTGGCGTCAATTCTCTGAGCAACTCAACTAAATCTATAACCTGAAACAGAAAAAAACCAAAACAAAAAACATAAGTAACCAACACACACACACACACACACACATATATATGGGTATATGAGTATACATACATATATATATATATATCTAAGAATATATATAAATAAATATATAAATATGCATATATATTGGTATATATCCATACATATATATCTACCAAGAAAAGAAGTTAACAACAAAGTCGAAGGCTATTACATCTAAAATAACTATTAAATCTAATAAATAAACTCAAATTAAATCTAACCTTGTTCAAGAAACACACAAAATGCGAATGACTAAAAAACTTAAAGTGCGAATTAGACATACAAACAAGGCAGAAATTCACTATCCTAATGGTAATATTATCAGCGGAGCCTGAAGAAGAATGAAAAAACCTCCGATTCCTCTCTAACCAAATGAACCAACAAATGATACAAACTAAAGAATCCAACACATACCTTTGCCTGGAATTAAAAACAAATCTATAACTATCCCAATAATCAACACCGCTACTAAAGGAATTAACTCAATCAAAAGTAAAAATCCTCAAAACCATATAAAAAATAAAAAAGGTAAATAAGCAAGAGAAAAATAGATGATCAACATCTTCAACCATAATACTACAAAACAACACTTAGAATCAAAAATAATATTCTTCCTCTTTAAAAGCTCAACCGTATTAAGTTTCTTATGAATAATTAACCACATAAGAAACTTAGCTTTCGGAGGAGAATTAGATTTCCAAAGAAATTTAAAAGGGCGCAAAGAAACACCAGAGAAATTAATAAATTTATACATAGAATTAACAGAGAAAACACTACTCTTATCCAATCCCCAACTAATAGAATCACTATTATCACCCAAGTGATACAAGGCTAACTTAGCTTTAAGTAGAGCTAACTGCCTTAACAAACCTCCTTCTAAAATATTATCAAAAGAGAACTCCCACGGAGGATCTAAATCCCTTCTATAAACATCAATAATCAAAGCATTCTTAAAACTACAAATGTTAAAAAGCTCGCTAAATTCAAATTTGAGTGGCACACAAGAAATCCAAGCATCATGCCAAAAGAAAGTGACGTTACCAGAGTGAACAGTCACCTTACAGCCTAACTTAAAAAAATCAAAACAGTTCAAAACCGACTTCCAAAAATGAGATAACCTATTAAGCCAACCAACACTAGAACCAACAATATACTCGCCACCAGAATAATTATACTTGGGCACGATAATCTTCCAAGTGGCTGAAACACCAGGGCATCTAAATCTCCATAACCACTTGGCTAGCAGGGAAGAATTAAAGCTATATAAGTTAATGATCCCCAGACCCCCATCTTTCTTGGCCTTACAACACACCTCCCAGTTGACAAGACAATTAAAACCCCTACAAATAGGGACACCACTCCAAAGATAATTACGCCTTATTCTGTAAATTTTCTCATTTACCCATTGAGGAAATCGATGAACGGACATCCAATAAGAGGGAATAGCAGATAAAACCGAATTAACTAGAACTAATCTTCTAGCTCTAGACAGAAATCTATTATTCCAACCCGACAATCTATTATTGATCTTATCAATAATAACTAACCAATCCTCCTTCTTAAGCTTTGAAGGCTAATCTTAAAGCCTAAGTAATCAAAAGGGAATTTCATGACATAACAGTTCAAGGTACTAGCAACCAAAGGCTCAACATTTCCGAAATCATTAAGGACCATAACAGCACTCTCATCAAAGTTGATTCTGAGACCAGAAAGCATCTCAAAACTGTAAAGAATAAACTTAAGAGCAATAATATGCTTAGGTAAGTGAGAGGAAAATAATAACGTATCATCTACAAATTGAAGAATAGATAATTTATTATTAAAATCTGCATTACCAACACTACCTAAGACACCTAATCTCCCAGCCCTCTTAATAATTCTAGAGAAAACATTGGCCACTAAATTAAAAAGAAAAAGCGATAGGGGGTCCCCTTGTCTAAGACCTCTCTTAGATTGGATCTTCTTTCCTACTACCCCATTAACCACAATGTTAGAACAACCAGACTTAAGCAATAACATGATCCAGTTAATCCATCTAACACTAAAACCTCTGGCAAGGCATAATTCACATAAAAAATCCCAATCGATCAAATCAAATGCCTTCTCAAAATCAAGCTTCAAAATGGCACAAGAGAAGTTATTATTACAACAAACATTAATGTACTCCTGTATCGCTGCCACCCCATCCACAATGTTTCTGCCTCTAATGAAAGCGGTTTGAGAACAATCAATACGATCGTTCATCTTAAAACTTAGTCTATTCACTAGAACTTTAGAAATAATCTTAACAGAAACATTGATTAAAGAAATAGGCCTAATATCCTTAAGAGAATTACCCCCCTCTCTCTTATGAATAAGGATGACATTGGCGAAATTAAAACTGCCTAAACGAAGATCCCCACTATAAAAGTCATTAAATAAATAAATTAAATCAAACTTTAAAACCTCCCAAAACTGCTTGTAAAAAAGAACAGAAAAACCATCAGGACCAGGAGCTTTGTCACTAGGCATATCACAAATAGCCTTCCAAATCTCCTGCTCAGAGAAAGGCTTATCTAAATGAACTAAATCGACCTTAGAATCAGATGGATACAAGACGTTCCATCTTATATTAGTCCTTCTCTTGATCCTAGAACCAAAAATCTGTTTATAGCACCTAGTGAATGCTTCATTTAAATCCCTCTGAGAGGTCAAATCCACATCATTAATAAGGATAGATGGATCAAATTATCACGTCTCCTCTTATTAGCCACGCTATGAAAGAACTTAGTGTTATTATCACCCTCCTTAATCCATTGAACTCGAGATCTTTGTCTCCACATGATCTCTTCTTTATCTAAAGTCTGCTTGAGATCATTTTTAAGGTAACAATATCTATCCCTTTCATTAGAATAGAGGACCCTGGTCTCACTAGTCTTGTCCAAATCTAACAGCTCGCACATAATCTTATCTTTCCTGATTCTAACACTACCGAAAATATACTTATTCCAAGGCTTAAGGAAAAATCTCAACTTACCAAGCTTCGCAACAAAAATCTTAGCAGAGTTACCCCTATACAAATTATTAAAATAAAACAAGGAATTCCACTTTATAGAAACAAGATTAATGAAATTAGGATCAAGTAACCATGTTTTCTCAAATTTGAAACTACTACTAATAGCAATATTCGAGACACAAGAGAGAATGATAGGACAATGATCAGAAAACAAAAAAGACAAGCCCTCAACTCTACAAATAGAAAAACAATCTTCCACCTCAGAACTTATAAAAAATCTATCTAATAAAGCAAAGGAAGGACAATCTCTGAAATTCGACCAAGTGAAAGATCTATTATCGAGAGGAATCTCAATTAGATTATTATCAAGAATGAACTCATTGAATTCCTCCATATCAGAGAAATCACCTTCTCGAGGTGATCTCTCCCCTAAAAATCTAGTGACGTTGAAATCTCCACCCACAATCCACTGATTGGGGATGAGATTCCTAAAATCCGCACATTCAACCCACAAAAGTCTCCTCTTAATTTTAGTGTGAGGGCCATACACATTAGAAATGCCCAGAGAAGAGTTATCAATAAGAGAAACTAAATGAATGTGCAGAGAATAAGACTTCGGAATCTCCTGCACAATTCTATATTGGTTATTTTTCCAGCCAATCATGAGCCCCCCCGCACTACCTATAGCCAGAAGATAAGCCCAGTTACGGAAATGGAACCCACCTAATCTAACAAAAAAACTAGAATCAGGACTCTCAATCTTAGTCTCCTGAAGCAAAACAATATCAATATGATAATCAATAAAAAAGTTCCTAACCTTAGCACATATTTTAGGATCATTCAAACCCCTAATATTCCAGCTAACAATCCTCATCGACTCATAGAAGAGACTCTCTCTAATTCCCTACTCCTAATGTAGTCAGCTTCAAGCTCAATATCCGAAAAAATAAAGGCGGTATCACTAGCGAGCTGAAACAACTGACCAGTGGAAAGGCAACCCAAAGCAAAAGGAGAATAATCACCACCAAAAACAGGAGACATACCTGAGCCCAAATCCGAACTGCTACTACTAGCATCCGGACCTGGGAACCTACCTCGAGATGTAAAGGATCTAACTCTGATCCTAGCACTGCGACGGATCAAACCAGAATCGGGAATAACTCTCCTGCTTCTCCCCCTCCTAACCTAAAAAGAGGAAAATACTCTACTCTGAGGAAGATCTCCTTTAACCTCTAGAAAACCAACATCATCTGAAGAACTAGGATAATCATCCGAAACTGACTCCGAGTACGACTGAAGAAATATGCTAAAGCATGGACTCAAGCACAACGAGAGAAACCTCACACCCGACTCGCACAACAATAAGGAGCAAGTCCCCCTATCCCATGAACACTTAAGACTACGCAATGAACAATCCAACATAGAAGTGCTAGTATCTAACTCCTCATCTACAAGCACGGAAGAACTAAAAAAAGGAGATATAACCTCAGATACATCTGAAATACCCACATGACAATCTTCTCCTCCCTTTGCAAATGCAATCTCAACACTGTGCGAAGAAAAACTACATCCCCTCCAACCCTCAATAACAGAAGAAGCCGCTGCATAGACATTTACACTCTCACTTACAGGAGAAGCCACCACACAGTCATCTGCGATCTCACATATAGATGAACACACCTGCACAGAACGTTGCTTTTGACAATCACCGCCCTTATCAATCATTTTACTAGGCCTCCCGATTTTTACACGACCAACTCTAAAACCTTTCCTCTTCAGGGAAGGAAACTTTGAGAAGGTCTCTTTATGCTCTGCAGAACCACCAACAAAAACTTCTAACCTAGAATCCACCTTATCATCAATGATATCCAACACCCCAAAGCCATTCGACAGTTCAATATCATCCGCCACCAACCAAACCTGACTGTCCTTATCACGAGCACTAAAAGGAGAAATCTCATCACCACCGACAATATCGTAACCACCAAAATCCACCAAATCATCACCTGTCATCACATCAAAATCCTTATTATTATTGAAGGACAAACAATCAAGAGTCCGAGGTACTTCACTGAAACCCAAACAATTCAGAACTGCCGGATCAAGAAGCAACGGATCTGAGCATTGAACAGTCCCAAGAAACCCATCAAAACCCACCATATCCCCTACAAGAACCACCAAATAGTCAACAGCCAAGCCCGAAAACTCAACACGATCATTCTCCGCCTGAAACTTCATAGATTGCATCCCAGAACCCATCTTAGAAATTGAAGAATCCTGGAAAAGATCTGCTACATGATCACAGTTAACGGCTGTGTTAATAACATCAAAATGCTTAAAAATATTATCCAGCAACACAAAAACGTTCCTCTTATTTCTTGCAGTCGATTCAGCATATAGTCTACGCAGTTTCACAAGATTAAGACAAAAGGAGTATGCATGTTCTTTTCTCTCCAAAGAACGAGGCAGAGGAGGAAAAACAACATCAATGTTGACCTTCTTACTCCACAAAATACCATCAACGAGACCTTCTAAATGCCATCCTAACAGAAGCAACCAATATGCCCCTTCATTCTCCCTGTTAGGAAAATCTAAAACAAAAAATTCCAGGAGCAACAACATATTGTGGCAAATACTCAAACAGTTGAAGTGCAGGATATCATAAACCGACTTCCCTCTAGCCACCAACGGGCAGCTGATCTTGCGGTGACCCACCCTTCCACAGGTGAAACAGCGAGTACCATTTCTGCACTCCTTTGCTAAGTGGGAAGAATCGCCACATCTAAAACAGAACTGATCACTACTCTTTTTCCTATGAAAGGAATTCTTGATCGAAACAGTGTTCCATTTAGAAGAAATAGGAGAATGTCTAAGCACATCCATAAACGATCGCTGAGAGAAGCCCCTTGAGTCAATCATAGATGGGGAAGAATTTGAAGGAGGAAAGAAGGAATTAGCGAAGAGACAAGAACCCGCCAATAATTTGATCGATGCTCACCCCATTTTTTATGTGAATTAGAATTGCCTTATAAAATATCATTTTATGTGAATTAGAATTGTCTTGTAAACATATCCTTTTATGTGAATTAGAATTGTCATGTAAAAATATTATTTTATGTGAATTAGAATTGTCTTGTAAAAATATCCTTTTATGTGAATTAGAATTGTCATGTAAAAATCTCATTTTTATTGTATATATATATATATATATCAAATATGAAAATATTCATGTTTGAATAAAATTGGTTAAACAATAAAAATCACCTTTTTATTTTATAAATAGAACTTGTAAAAACGTCCATTATTTGAAATGAAATTTATTAACAATAAAAAATTACATTTTTATTGTATATTAGAAAAGGTTAAAAATGATCATTATATGAAATGGAAACTTGTTCACATTAAAAGAATTACATTTTTTAATGTGAAAGAATGAATCATTAAAAAGGATTCAAGTTTGATAACATGTTTTAACATAATAAAAATGTTTAACAATAGAAAATGCACATTTGTATAATATTAACATTTACATGTTTAACAGTAGAAAATGCACATTTGTATAATATTAACATTTACATGTTATAGGAGTAGAAAATATACATTTGTTTAATATTAACATTTACATGTTAGAAAAGTAGAAAATGTACATTCGTTTAATACTAAAATTATTATGTTAGCGATATTAGAAATAATGCAAACCGGATTATAATTGGTTAAATCGATTAACCAATGATTTATTTATAAAAAATGTTGTTGTTTGAAAACCCCACACGGGTATTGGGATGATATTTGACACACTAGTCCCAATATTTAATTAATTGTCAATCGACGGATTGACAGTCTGTGATGAGCGTTATTTATTTATATTAATGCTCACATATTTATAAACTTCACTTTGGATGCGAATGTATAGTTTGATGATTGTTTATCATTATCGTTGAATATATGCAATGTATGAGATCCATATAACTTGTGACGGCCCGCCCTGCACCAGCCTGCATTTCCTCCGGAAGTGCGTTGTACACATGCCCGACTAGCACGGGACGGTCGTCAGAAGAAAGGAAAGAAGGGAATTAACTATCGAGGAACCTGTAGAATGTCTCACAGTGCATGGAGTAAAATATAATAATAACATACTTGACATAAAACAGGTGAGACAGTGCATAAGCTGATAACTAAAACCAACATCAACATCAGAGCAGCGGAAATCCAAATACAGCTTATTACATCTTTCCAAATTTACTGTCTCTAAAACAAAAGAAAACTGAAGTAGAAGATGCACTACTAATGCCCAAGCAGTGATCTTCAACAACACAGGGAGAATACTATATATATATATATATATATATATATCATACGTGGAAGCCTCCTGCTCGTCTCCGGATCATCTACCTGTGCATCACCGGCTAACCTGTCTCTAGTCTGCTCGTGTGAGCACCCAGAGTAATAAGAGGAGACATAAAACTCTGGGTCAGACATAAAGCCTGGTATGAGCGATAAGCATCTAAACAGAACAATAACAGGTATACTAAACCATGCAACCAAAGAGTTAGTACCACATACCGTACAATACTCTAAGGTGCCATAATAAATAGTGTGAAGAATACGAGGGTGGGGTGTGTATGTCGTAATGATAGCAAACAAATCAACCATAGCAATCATCCTCACATCTCTCACTCAGTGCGTAAAGCATACGATGTCCACCACTGTCAATCACTAGACCCATCGAAGTAGTGACGGAGTCCAACTTGTACAACTACTGCTACTACCAAGCTTACCACGTGGAGTCATGACCAAATCTTTACAAATGACCCCACTTCATTGGTCTATAGCCCTTAAGTCGTACGTAGGCCACTACGGCCCTGAATCCGTTCACGTACCTCCCATACATAGTGATCCAAAGTCATAGACATCGATAGCCCCTTGGCACACGTCCCGCAGCAAAGCCCAATCATGAAGTGAACTCATCGGTTCCCAACTGGATCCTAAGCTCTAACTTCTCATATTGGACTACCTTTGCATCTCGGGTTACTGGTCAACACTGGGTCGGGTCGGGTTCCCCTTCTAGCCATCGGGTCGGGTCGGGTCCTCTACTTTGAGTTGGTTTGGTTCATAGTCTTCTCCTGTAGTGGTTCGGTTCGGGTCCACAGCGTTGCATCGGTTCGGGTCGGGTGTCCCACTTCGGGTCGGGTCGGGTTGCCATCTCCCATCCAGTCCGTGCTTCCGCTCTGATCAGCTCTCTCGTTCTTCTCATGCTCCGATCCGATCTCTCTTCCTTTATCCGATCCGATCCCAGTTCAATTAGCGTGGCCTTCCTTTTTGCCAGTTTTCTCAAGTGTCAAGTTCCGATCCGATCGAATCCCTTGCCCAGTTCAACTTATCCGATACGAGCCCCCATATCCGATCCGGTCCAGAACCTGCACTTTTCCTGCAACTTTTCCAGCAAGTGTTTTACGCCATTCGACGACGTTTTCGACCATTATAACTATAGAAATCAATCACAAAGCATATCATACAGTCATAACAACATAGCAAACTAACCACAAACACCAAAACAATGAATTTACAAGTCAAAATGGATCAAATATACCCAAAACCTCATATTTTCCCTTAAGCATGTTTAAGCAAAACTAATCATAGGGTTAACAAAACTTATCCAAATTAAACCAAATTTCTACCATAGGAATAAAATATTATTTTCGAATTTATAGATATTTTTCCAGAATTTATTAATGTGTAAATTCGCTAATCTTCACTAATTACCCTTAATTAACTGTAATTAGTGTCAAAATAATGCTAATCACTCACCTTGGCCACAAATAAAATTCTCAGAACTGAAACTTCGCTGATTTGGGTGAATTCTAATGTCTAACAGCAGCTCTAATCTTGCTTTCGTGTTTTCTCTCCTTAATTTGATGTAGATTAAGCCAAAACTTGATTAGAAAGTGATTAGAAGGTGATTTGGGTGTTGGAGGCCATTGCTAGGGTTCCAAGAATGGCGGCTGAAAGAAATGTTTTCTAACCCTAATCAGCCCCTATACATCTCCAATCCTAAAATCCCCTTTGGGCCTAGCTGCTAATTACCCGGTTAAGCCCAATTAAGTTGTTTTTCACCATCTGAAACTTGTTTCAGCCATATCTCCCAAACGATGAGTCCGTTTGGCTAATGTGACCACTCTACGGAATTGTAAACCATCATCCGGAGCCAATGGAAGTTATTTCCGGTCTAAATTCCTTTCCAGTCAAAAGTTATAGCCAAAAAAGTACCAACTAGGGGTAAAATGGTCATTTAAAATCGACAAAAGTCATGAACATGGGAAATGACCCCAATAGTCGTCTCCCAAAGTTACATGACCATACGACTTCGTATGTGAAAGAAATAAATATTCTACGATCCTATGATGCGTAGAATACGGGTCGCTACACTTTCCCACCCCCCCTCCCTCCCCCCTTAAGAAATTTCGTCCCCGAAATTCCTTAACCCAAAACATACAAAGGATCCCGCATGCCTAACAACCACATACAACAATCAAACATGCAAAACAAGCAACAAGCCTATCCTAGAATGCGGAAAACTAAATGGAAGTTAAAATCTTACAAGGCAAAGAGTTCTGGATATGTCTTCCTAATGTTCTCCTCTGTCTCCCAAGTGCAATCATTCTCGTCCTCGCCCCACTGAACCTTGACTAGCCTCACCGCCTTCCTTCGAAGTTGCTTCGTATCGTGCTCGACAATACGGGTCGGCTTGCGGTTCCCAACCGCCTCGGGTTCCACTTCGAAGTCCTCTAACTGATCAGGTGAAATAGTCATATCTGGGTCGTGAACGAACTTCCTTAGTTGGGAAACATGAAATACATTGTGAACTGCCGCCATCTTCTCTGGTAAGCCAAATCTATATGCCAAATTCCCGACTGGTTCAAGAACAGGGAATGGTCCAACAAATCTTGGTGCTAACTTGCCTCTCCTGCCAAATCGTATCACGCTCTTCAACGGAGAAATCTTGACAAACACCAAGTCACCAACGGAGAATTTTAATTCTCTTCTCCTCTTATCAGAACAACTCTTCTGCCTATCTTGGGCAGCTTTCATTCGTTGTTGAATGATCTTGATCTTGCCTGAAGTTTCCCTCACCACATCTGGTCCAAGCATAAACTTCTCGCCAGTCTCTATCCAACATGATGGTGAGTTGCACGGTCTTCAGTACAAAGCTTCATATGGAGCCATACCGACACTGGATTGGTAGCTATTATTATATGCAAACTCTACTAGATGCAAATGTTCATCCCATGATCCACCAAAATTCAATATACATGCTCTTAAGAGATCTTCCAAAATACGATTCACCCTCTCCGTCTGACCGTCGGTTTGAGGATGATATGCGGTACTGAGATGTAACTCTGACCCTAGAGCCTCTTGTAAGCTCTTCCAAAACCCACTAGTGAACAACGGGTCTCGGTCACTCACAATGCTTTTAGGTACTCCATGAAATCTCACTACCCATTTCAAATACAATTCTGCTAACTTAGCTGCCGTTCTGGTCGATTTGACTGGTATGAATCTTGCACTTTTAGTCAATCGATCCACGATTACCCAAATGCTATCATGTCCTGATCTAGTTCTTGGTAAACCATCGATGAAATCCATCGAGACTTGCTCCTATTTCCATTCGGGAATTTCTAATGGTTGCAACAACCCACTAGGCTTCTTTTGCTCAGCTTTAACTAGCTGGCAATTCATGCATTTGGATATAAACCTCCCAATGTCTCTTTTCATCCCTTCCCAGTAGTAGGTCTGCTTCATATCTCGATACATCTTGTTACCACCGGGGTGTATAGTCAGTTTTGAGTGATGACATTCTCTAAGCACTTCATCTCTCAATCCATTGACATTGGGTACAACAAGCTTTCCATTCTTTCTAAGCCATCCATCTCGATCAAGCCCATACTTGTTCATCTCCTCGTCGATACCCATCTCTGACTTGGAGATGATTTCCAATAGGTTAGGATCGTCCCTCTGACTAGAGCCGATCCGCTCAATCAAAGTGGGTCTGATCGTCAAACTTGCTAACATTTCTGTATCCAATTCGCACTTTGGTCTAAAATCAAACCCCGCGATATAATCCAGCTGCTTCCATTCAAGAAACATAGCCCCTAAACTGGCATGTCTCCTACTCAAGGCATCGGCTACCGCATTACCTTTCCCAGGTGTTTATGCGATATCAAAATCATACGAAGCCAAAAACTCTAACCACCTCTGCTAACGGAGATTCAGATCTCTTTGAGAGAAGAGGTACTTTAACGATTTATGATCGGTAAACAACTCAAATCTTTCTCCCAAGAGATAGTGTCTCCACATCTTTAATGCAAACACAATCGCTGCCAGTTCCAAGTCATGGGTAGGATACTTCTTCTCATGTGGCTTTAGCTGCCGACTAGCATAAGCTACAACCCTACCTCCCTGCATCAATACAGCACCTAGTCCGGTACCACAAGCATCCGTGTATACCGTCATTTCTTCATTCCCTTTAGGAATGACTAACACTGGCGCACTCGTCAACTTTTCTTTTAGACTCTTGAATGCATTCTCACACACTCCGTCCCAGACGAAGGACTGATTCTTCTTAGTCAACTGAGTCAACGGTGCTGCTATCTTGGAGAAGTCCTGGATGAACTTACGATAATATCCAGCTAAACCCAAGAAACTTCTTATGTCCGTTGCATTCTTGGGCGTCGACCAATCTTACACCGTAGCCACCTTCGCAGGATCCACGGCGATACCATTCTCTGAAACAACATGGCCCAAGAACCTCACTTCCCTCCTCCAGAAGTGACACTTAGAAAACTTTGCTTTTAATTGGTGTTTTCTCAACACCTCCATCACTATTCTTAAATGTTCCTTGTGTTCTTCCTCTGTCCTCGAGTAGACCAAAATATCATCAACGAACACAAGGACAAACTTATTCAACTGATCTCCGAATACCCTATTCATAAGATCCACAAAATATGCTGGGGCATTGGTCAGCCCGAATGGCATGACCAACCACTCATAAAATCCAGACGGCGTCCGAAATGCCGTTTTAGCTCTACTCTCAGCTTCCACTCTAAGCTGATGAAAACCTGTCGCGAGATCCAACTGAGAAAATACTCTCGCGCCACTCAACTGATCGAACAAATCATCTATCCACGGTAGAGGATACTTTTTCTTCCTCGTCATTTTATTCAACTCGCGGTAGTCTACACACAAACGAAGGGAACCCTCCGCCTTGGTAGCAAACACAACTGGTGCTCCCCATTCAGAAACACTCCTTCTGATAAATCCCTTCTTCAAAAGATCGCTGACTTACACCTCGAGCTCTCGCTGCTCTCTTGGTGCCATACGACGAAGTGGAATCACTATAGGTCTGGCATCTTTTACCAAATCAATAGGGAACTCAATCTCTCGATGTGGTGGAAGCCCGGTCACTTCTTCGAAAACGTCCGGATACTGGCTAACCACGGGCAAACCTGACAACTCACTATGCGGAATGTCGAGAGAGTTTAGAAAACTAGCCAATACCCCCTTACTCGGTAGACCACCAAACACTATCCTCCGCCCATCATCCGCTCTAGCTGTCACCAAAAAGCCATCACAGTCTACCACCACCCCGTATCTTTGGAGCCAATCTACTCCCAAAATGATGCCAAACCCAGTAAAGCCCAAAACAAAGCAATCACAAACTAACATGCATCCATGACTCGATAAGACCACGTTACGACAAATCATGCTAAGGCTAGTCGAACCACCAATCGGCTTCGTCACTACTAAAGGTCTATCGACAATCTCGGGCTCCAATCCCAATCTATCTACCAGGTCACTAGATATGAAAGAACTGGAAGCTCCGGTATCAAACAAAACTCTAATAGGAACATCATAAACAGAAAGCATACCTTGAATGACGACATTCTTTCCCTTCTCCGCCGCAGTTGGGGCATTTGACGAAGAAGGAATAGCATTAAGGGCATATGCCTTCACCATTTGTTTTTCTTTGGGGGGTTGCGGACACTTGTCCTTGTGATGTCCCATTTGGCCACAGTTGAAGCACTTCCTATCCGCTGGCTTGGCCCGACAATTACTAGCATAATGGCCCTTCTTACCATAGCTAAAGCACTCAACATCTTGCTTATTCTTTTTCTTTTGACCATCCTTGGTCTGACTCTGCTTTCTCTTATTCTGGGAACCACCCTTGCCTCCACCACTTGCTTGTGGTTTTGGCTCTTCTGCAGATGCAACCTCAGTCTTCGGCTTAGGGTAGAGACTTTCTGATCTCAATGCTTTCCCCACAATCGATTCAAACGTCTCATCGATGTGGTTAATAAGCCTTTCCCCCAAGTACTGATCCAAACCAGTTATGAATTTCTCATTCTTCTTCTCGGTAGTATCAATAAGAGATAACCCATACTTCGACAAAGTGTCGAATTCAACAATATACTCCGAGATAGTTCTGCCATTCTGCTTGAGCTCCAAGAATTTCTTAAACATCACTGACTTCTGAGCAGCTAGAATGAACTTCTCGCTAAAGCGAACCTTAAACTGCTCCTAAGTAATCTGATCTTCAGGAGTAGCTGCCTTTATAGCATTCCACCAATTCATTGCCCGCCCTTGCAGCTGACGGGACGCTAGCTTTCTCTTCATCGCATCCTCGATACCTAAATCCTCGAAGATACGTTCGCAACTATTCAACCAATCCTGAACATCCGTAGCCGACTCCGTTCCGTGGAACGACTTCCCACCAAGGCTAGTATAATCCTTATTCAGCTTGGCGAAATCGACTCTCGGCGCCTGCACTATTGGACCACCACCATTTCCACCATTGGGAGCTGCCCTCTGCACATCCCTAAGCATCTCTCTCATGAGGTCAGTAAACATCGTCCTCATGTCAGCAGCATTTCCATTATTGGCTCCCCTACCAGCACCTCTAACATATCAGCTCATCGTCAATCTGAAAAAGGAAACGATTAACGACCCCATAGTAGTGCTAGTGCAGTATGACTTCACCCTTATACTACTAATAGTATATACATATATAGCTTTTAAAAACCAAAGTAATCACAAATACGCTCTCTCGTATACGTATATTATCTCTCCCTGATAACTTCCCTAGGTTAACTACGCAACCTAGAGCTCTGATATTAAGTGTGACGGCCCGCCCTGCACCAGCCTGCATTTCCTCCGGAAGTGCGCTGTACACATGCCCGACTAGCACAAGACGGTCGTCAGAAGAAAGGAAAGAAGGGAATTAACTATCGAGGAACCTGTAGAATGTCTCACAGCGCATGGAGTAAAATATAATAATAACATACTTGACATAAAACAGGTGAGACAGTGCGTAAGCTGATAACTAAAACCAACATCAACATCAGAGCAGCGGAAATCCAAATACAACTTATTACATCTTTCCAAATTTACTGTCTCTAAAACAAAAGAAAAATGAAGTAGAAGATGCGCTACTAATGCCCAAGCAGTGATCTTCAACAACACAGGTAGAATACTATATATATATATATATATATATATATATATATATATATATCATACGTGGAAGCCTCCTGCTCATCTCCGGATCATCTACCCGTGCATCACCGGCTAACCTGTCTCTAGTCTGCTCGTGTGAGCACCCAGAGTAATAAGAGGAGACATAAAACTCTAGGTTAGACATAAAGCCTGGTATGAGCGATAAGCATCTAAACAAAACAATAACAGGTATACTAAACCATACCTGAACCTGGACCTGCAACCAAAGAGTTAGTACCACATACCGTACAATACTCTAAGGTGCCATAATAAATAGTGTGAAGAATACGGGGGTGGGGTGTGTATGTCGTAATGATAGCAAACAAATCAACCATAGCAATCATCCTCACATCTCTCACTCAGTGCGTAAAGCATACGATGTCCACCACTGTCAATCACTAGACCCATCGAAGTAGTGACGGAGTCCAACTTGTACAACTACTTCTACTACCAAGCTTACCACGTGGAGTCATGACCAAATCTTTACAAATGACCCCACTTCATTGGTCTATAGCCCTTAAGTCGTACCTAGGCCACTGCGGCCCTGAATCCGTTCACGTACCTCCCATACATAGTGATCCAAAGTCATAGACATCGATAGCCCCTTGGCACACGTCCCGCAGCAAAGCCCAATCATGAAGTGAACTCATCGGTTCCCAACTGGATCCTAAGCTCTAACTTCCCATATTGGACTACCTTTGCATCTCGGATTATTGGTCAACACTGGGTCGGGTCGAGTTCCCCTTCTAGCCATCGGTTCGGGTCGGGTGTCCCACTTCGGGTCGTGTCGGGTTGCCATCTCCCATCCAGTCCGTGCTTCCGCTCCGATCAGCTCCCTCGTTCTTCACATGCTCCGATCCGATCTCTCTTCCTTTATCCGATCCAATCCCAGTTCAATTAGCGTGGCCTTCCTTTTTGCCAGTTTTCTCAAGTGTCAAGTTCTGATCCGATCGAATCCCTTGCCCAGTTCAACTTATCCGATACGAGCCCCCATATCCGATCCGATCCGGTCCAGAACCTGCACTTTTCCTGCAACTTTTCCAGCAAGTGTTTTACGCCATTCGACGACGTTTTCGACCATTATAACTATTGAAATCAATCACAAAGCATATCATACAGTCATAGCAACATAGCAAACTAACCACAAACACAAAAACAATGAATTTACATGTCAAAATGGATCAAATATACCCAAAACCCCATATTTTCCCTTAAGCATGTTTAAGCAAAACTAATCATAGGGTTAACAAAACTTAACCAAATTAAACCAAATTTCTACCAGAGGCATAAACTGTTATTTTCGAATTTATAGATATTTTTCCAGAATTTATTAGTGTATAAATTCGCTAATCTTCACTAATTACCCTTAATTAACTGTAATTAGTGTCAAAACAATGCTAATCACTCACCTTGGCCACAAATAAAATTCTCAGAACTGAAACCTCGCTGATTTGGGTGAATTCTAATGTCTCACAGCAGCTCTAATCTTGCTTTCGTGTTTTCTCTCCTTAATTTGATGTTGATTAAGCCAAAACTTGATTAGAAAGTGATTAGAAGGTGATTTGGGTGTTGGAGGCCATTGCTAGGGTTCCAAGAATGAAAGTGGCGGTTGAAAGAAATGTTTTCTAACCCTAATCAGCCCCTATACATCTCCAATCCCGAAATCCCCTTTGGGCCTAGCTGCTAATTACCCGGTTAAGCCCAACTAAGCTGTTTTTCACCATCTGAAACTTGTTTCAGCCATATCTCCCAAACGGTGAGTCCGTTTGGCTAATGTGACCATTCTACGGAATTGTAAACCATCATCCGGAGCCAATGGAAGTGGTTTCAAATCTAAATTCCTTTCCAGTCAAAAGTTATGGCCAAAAAAGTACCAACTAGGGGTAAAATGGTCATTTAAAAATCGACAAAAGTCAAGAACATGGGAAATGACCCCAATAGTCGTCTCCCAAAGTTACATGACCATACGACTTCGTATGTGAAAGAAATAAATATTCTACGATCCTATGATGTGTAGAATACGGGTCGCTACATAACTGAATTTATATGGTAATTGATTGAGTCACATTCCGATTCAGAATAAAGAACATTTTTAAAAGAATACTTTAATATAAAGAGTATTTTAAAATAAAGAATATTTTAATATAAATAGTATTTTAAAATAAATTTAATGAAGAATAAAGTTATGATTTCTATGTCCATCTTAGAATGGGCACAAAAATATAAAAATATGAAGCCGAGTTAAGTAGCAAACGACATTTTACCCAAATGGGTTTATCGATTGATTTTATTCGTTTTATAATGAATATCAAAAAGTAGTGATTTTAAAATATAATATTTTGAAAATATTAATATTTTAATATGATATAAATATAGAATATTCAATTTTGATTTAAAATTGAAAATGAAATTAAAAATCATTTAAAGTGAATTTATAAATATTTTATAAAATACGTTTTAAAAGGAAATCGACGATATAAAATATATATATATGTACATTTATTTAATGGCATGAATAGAACGCGCCGCGGACCGACCGTTCGCGAATTTCGACCATTAATTTCAAATTGATGTACCGGAAGATCCGACCGTCGGATTCTCCTAAAACCGGAACCGTTGAGTTCGTATCGAAAAAAGCTTTCCAATGAATATAAGAGATTTGAAATCTAACGGTTGGATTTGAAATTATGTCCAAATAAAAATTGAAAAAGGTCGATATGGATGCAGTTCGGTGGCTGTTATTGGAAACCCAATGTACGGGCCTAAATAAATTAATAAAAATATGGAAAAATTATATAAAATCATAATTAATGATTTGAAAAATATTTTGGATGAAAAATTCCAATTTTGTAAAGATAAAAATATATTTTTATCGAAATGAACTAGTTATTAACTAGGATAAATCTTTAAATTAAGATTTAATGCAGCTTTCCAATTAATTAATATTTAATTGGAATTAATAAAAAGAATTGGATTTTGGGTTTGTCGTGAATGGTGTCTTCAATAACACTGTTCTTAAACCCCGTATGAAAAGAATAAATCTTTTAATTAAGATTATTAGAGTTTCAATTAAATTTAGTAATTGGAATAAGATGTAAATTAGGTTTATTGTGAACTGTGTTTTTAGCGATATTCGTTCTTCAACCCAACTAACAGTGAAACTATAATTTGGAATTTATAAATCTTTTTATTAAGATTTAATGGAAACTTTCCAAAGTAAAGCTTTCCAATTTAATATATTAAATTGGAATTGAATGGAATTCGATTTGATAATAATCGAGAAGAGCTTCTGTAAAAGAAGACCGCTATTATATATGGAATTTAAAAGGCTTTGCAGTTATTGCATTTATATTATTAGTCTAATACAGAAATTTATATCGATTATATATTGATTTGATTTCCGTGAAAATTCCATATTTAATGGAAGATGATTTTGGGTTTATCATGGACAGTATTTTAAATGACATTGGTTCTTTAACCCAGTTAAAGACAAGATTAATTTCTTAAAGTTAAATAATCATAGAGTAATGATTTTGATATTAAATCCGAATTGGAGTTTTAATGAATCTTTAAAAAGAAGATCAAAGAATAAATTTAAAAGAATGTATCTTTGATAAAATTAATGGAAACATTTCCCCTAATAATGTGAATATTTAGTTAAAAAGAATATTCTGAATTGGAATAAGGCGTATGATGTGTTTCTATAGCACTTTATTATTGATTATAAAATACGCGAGTTATTCGGAAAGACCGTGTTTAACCCATTCCAAATAATTATTACGACGATTAAAAGTCGAAGATGAAGACGGTGGTTGAAGAACGGAGGTCTTCACATCGTTTGGATGATTACTGATGTCTTGATTGGGAGGCATCCCAAGACAAGGTAATAAGTGGTGATCGTCCATACGTACTTGGAGATCGACCGAATATGCGAGGACCTCTCTCCTGTATTGGACATATGAGACGAGGAATAAGGTGCCTCCGGTTTCGTTCAGACCCAGAACAAACTTGTAAATGGATGGTATGTCTGACGTCGTATTCCTTTATGCTGTATTCGTTGATCTCTGCTAAATATAAATCTATTTTGTGGCGGAGAATTTATTCTCTTGCTTAACACCCTTCTCTGAGACGTACGAGCTTAGAGGTTATATGTTGGCAGAAATCAATGGTATGGTATGGATTGACAACGTGGCATGCTAAGATGCAAATGATCAAGGCTTATTGTTGTAAAGCAGAGCCTTGTGGTTGATGATCAAAGCACAATTTTATTTAGCATAGCTTTGTGTAGCGATACTTCGCGATCCTCACACCCCGGTATGAACCAGAAACGGGAGAAGGACCCCAGGGAGAACATGCGTTTCTTTCTAGCTAGAAGTGGTGTCTGGGTTTTACAAGCCCAGATATTTTTACTTACGTGGATGATGGAAAACGAGGTACCTCGGATTTGAGTCCCTAATGGCTCTATTTTACGCCCCATAGGGCGGGGAGACGTATTGTGTGACAACAAGGAATTTCGCTCGATCCGAATCAGTCGCTAAACCGACCCAGACCGTTCGAAACGCCTGATTGTTTCGAGAACACGACAAAATAGAACACAGACGGAAGAACATTTCATTGTTTATTACAACAATTCCATCAGAATACAAGAATATACAGAGTATAAACAAATATTATATAACAGAAAATATCAGAGATTACAATACATTACATAGCAGCGGAAAATAATACAATACACAACTCGAAGAGATATACGGATACAAAGCTTTCCGGATATCATTCCAGCTGTAAACCAGGATCCTGTGAATATAAATCTGCAAAACCAAAACTACTAGCTGCCCATGTCGAAAATAAGGGCACCCAGAGTTTAGGTTAAAACAATAAACTTCAGGTCAGTCATGTGACTGGTGTGAGAACTAAAACAGTTATTAATCTTTATTTTTAAAGTTAGGCAAATCAAGGGACCACGTCGTATAACATGGAACGGATTTCCTCCCAAGAATACCAGTGCATAAAACAAATAGCGCAATGCTAAATAAAGAAAAATGAAGCCATTATAAGACCCAGGTCCTATCACACAATGCAACGCAAGCCGGGGGATAGGGTTTTACCTTATAATAGCCAAACATGCTTGGTACGTTTAAAACAAATCATTTGATACTATTATAAGTGCATAGTGTATAAAACAACTTCAAATCATAAATATCAATCATAGGCGGCATGGGTACCATATATCATGTCGCCAATACTAGGCTCTACAAATAAAACCGCAAATGTCACGTATTTGGAAGTTGGGTTTCCATCTATGAAACGAGGCAAAAGATAGTCCTCACCGACTTCGAGACTGTCCAGCCAGAGCCTCAGGGTCAGAGCGCATCGACCCTTGGATCCTCAGGTTAGGTCCACCGATGTGAATTAAACTTAAACCCTGAACATGCGTTTCCCCGCCCTATGGGGCGTAAATGAGCCAACGAATGACTCCACTGGACCCGAATCGTCCGATCAAACCGAGGCGCCTCGCAACAGCAACAACCACATAAGTCAAACTCGTCAGGGCGTGTAAAACCACTGACGCCACTTATAGCTAGAAAGAAACGCATGCCCTCCCTGACGTCCTCTCCCGTTTTTGGTTCATACCGGGTGTGAAACTCGCGAAGTAAACGTTACACTAAGCTACGCCACAAAAGTCGTGCTTCGATCATCAACCACAAGACTTTGCTTTTCAACAGAAGCCTTGATCATTTGCCACTTAGGCATGCCACACAGGCAATTCACTCTATGCGTTTGATATCCATCAGTATATAACCCCTGAGCTCGTACGTCTCAGAGAAGGGCGTTAAGCCAGAGAATAAATTCTCGGCCGCCAAACAGATATATATTTAATAGAAATCAATCACACAGACTAAAATCCAATGTCAGACACACAGTCCATTTACAAGTCAGTTCTGGGTCTGAACGTAACTGGAGGCACCTAGTACCCCACATATCCATCGATCTCCAAGTACGTCTGGACGATCACCAACTGTTTCCATCTTCTTGGGTGTACGGCCCAATCAAGATCATCAGTAATTATCCAAACGACGTGAAGACCTCCGGTCTTCAACCACCGTCTTCACCTTCGACTTATCGTCGTATCAGTTATTCAGAATGGGATAAACCCGGTCTTTCCGAATAACTCGCGTATATTATAAACAAGTGTTACACAAACACAACATACGCCTCATTCCAATTCATCAGTCACTAACCGTAAATTAACAAGAGAATAATTCCCCAAATATTAACCCCGAAGGCCGAAACCAACATCTGATCAATATCCAGAAAACCATTCTGCTTAGCTAACCGACAGTTAGTTTCTAAATTTCACATTCATAGGGAAAGGTTCCCATTAATTTTATCAAAGATAAATCCCTTGAATTTATTCTTTAATCTTCTTTTGAATTTCGATTCAACTAGTCGGGATTAACGAACCTTACCGAAGTAATCATTTGTTTTAATTTCCCAATCCCAACCTATTTATCCCATGAAGTAAAACTGGTTATACTTCATATCTAACACCACGGTGTTATCGGTAAATTCAATTACCATTTCACGTTCAAATTTAATTAAAGATTTAACTATCGCCTGGAGCAAAACTGGTGATACTCCATTCTCGATCTTTTCAATCTAATTAAAGATTCATTAAAACTCCACTTAGTTTTAATCTTTAACTGGGCTAAAGAATCAGTGTCATTTAAAAGACGGTTCACGATAAACCCCAAAAATCAATACCAATTCAATTCCAATTAAATATTATTTAATTGGTACACTTCATTAAATCTAAATAAAAAGATTTAATCTTTTCTCAACTAGGTTCAAGAACAGTGTTAATAAAGACACCATTCACGACAAACCCAAATCACATTTGATATTAAATGCAAGGCTCTGAATAGAAAATATATCGGCTTATATTCAATATCAAATTCTACGACCAACAAATATCGTATTGGAAATAGCGATATATAAATATCTTTCAAATTTCCATAACAACATCTGTATAATCACGAAATCCAACATCGAAATAATCCGAAGACGATTTCGATTCAAATCCATTCCAATTCAATTATTGGAAATTTTAGTTATTTTTAAAACCATTTCAAATCCAATTTATTTATTTAAAAATAAATAGAATTATAATTCTAGTTCAAAACTAGTTCATTTCGATAAAAATCTATTTTTATCTTTTCAGATATGGAGTTTTTCATCCCAATTCTTCACAAATCATTTCTTATGATTTTACACAAATTATTGATATTTTTAATGATTTTATCAAGGCCCGTACAGTTGATTTCCATCAATGGCCATCGAACTGCACTTACAACGACCTTTTCCGAATTTGATTTGGACATAACTCCAAATCCAACCGTTAGATTTCTAATTTCTAATATTCGTTAGAAAGCTCTTTTCGATACGAACCCAATGGTTCCGGTTTTAGGAGAATCCGACGGTCGGATCTCCCGCAATATCCATTTGAAGTCAATGGTCGAAATTCGCGAACTGCCGCGGCGTGGCGCGTTTTATTCAGGCCATTATATTATATATATAATATATATAATATATACTTCGTCGATTACCTTTTAAAACGTATTTTATAAATCGTTGTAAAATTCGTTTTCAAAACGATTTCCACTTCATTTCAAATTCAAATAAAAATTGAATTTCTCCTGATAAATTCGTTTTAAATACATTTCAAATTGATTTCAATTCAAATCGATTTTTATTTCAATTTCAGTTCGTTTTCAATTCAATTCAATTTCAATTCGAATTCCTTTCTATTCAATTTCAATTCGAATTCATTTCTATTCAGTATCAGTTCGAATTTCAATTCTTTTCAAAATATCAGATTTTGAAATCACTTTTGATATTCATTATAAAATGAATAAAATCGATGTAAATATCGTTCACGTCAAAATGGCGTCAATCTAATCAACACGGCTTCATATATTTCTTTTTCCAAATATTCTATTTCAAATATTTCTTTTTCAAATATGGAATAAGGCCCAATCAATTACCATATAATGTTAATTATATGGATTTTCTACAACACATGTATACAATAACAACGATGAAAAATCAACCATCATCCAAAGTGCATTCTACACTGTATAAGCATCAAAAATAAATATTCAACGCTTATAACAGTCTGTCAATCAATCGATCGACATACAACTAAACAATCGGGATTAGTGTACGTCAAATATCATCCCAATACCCGTGTGGGGTTTTCAAACAATCAAACACAGATTTTATTTGTGCAGTTGGGCGATGTGTAAAATTTATCGTCCCAATCAATATCAGTCAAGTGTGTGTATATAAACAAATCGTCCGATTTGTTTATTTTTATTTCATTTCATATACACGTTAAAAATTCTATTTTTAACTATCAAATATTTCAACTATATAAATATTTTATTTCATTTCACATCACATCACACAATCAACTACACATCAAAATCAAACAACCAAGCATACAAGCCGTCCATGGTATGTGGACGACGGGTGTCGGGTGCTACTAAACACCATCTGCATCCTAGTATACATTTTTAACTAGAAAAAGAAAGTTAAAGGTGAGAAGTTATCACAGAAAGCTAAATCCAATGCCGCGACTCTTCATATGTAGGAAATCTTCATCGTTTCTTCTTTCATCACCTTCGTCATCCGTACTCACTACATATATAAAAATCGCATTTTTACTTTGCTATTCAATATATAAAAATCGAATTTTTTACTTTGCTATTCAATATATAAAAATCGAATTTTTTACTTCGCTATTCAATATATAAAAATCGAATTTTTATATTGTTGTCATGTGTATAAAAATCACATTTTTATACTACTACTATATAGATAAAAATTCTATTTTTACACCGCTAAAAAACGTATCTTTTCTATTTTAAAAATCTAATCTTTTCTATTTTTGAAAAATCGGTTTTTATTATTTACAGAAATCAGTTTTAATATAAATAATAAAAATAAATAGATTTGAACTTACAGGACGTGGCGAGGAGGGGGGGGGGTCTTCGACTGAACGGCGCTGGAGTTTGCAGGGGGTGGAGTGTCGCTGGCGCAAGGCAGGAGGAGGGGGGTCTCGGGTGGTCAGGCGCGGTGGTCGGAGTTTTGGAGGGGGGGGCTCTGGCGCTCGCGTCTTTGATTGGAAGGGAGGGATGGGTTCGAGCAGAGAGGACAAGGAGGGAGGAAGGAGAAGGAGAAGGATCGGAGGAGGAAGGGGGTACGGCGGTCTTTGGCGCGGCGGTGATAAGGGGGGAGGAGGAGCGTGGAATCGCCTGGGGGGGTCGCGACTCTTTTTTTTTTTTATTCATCTCGATTTTGATTTGGTCAACGAGGGGGAGGCTGAGTGTATAGGAAGAGAGAGAGAGATATTTTATTTTTAATTTATTTAATTATTTAATTTCAAAAAGCAACTTTTATTTTCGAACTCGAAATCGAACCCACCGCCTGTCGTCCATAGCTAATTACCCCCATTCTGAACACAATGGGATATGTAACGTAAGCTGATTCGGTTGTTTCGGTCAGTTTCCGTCAAAATCAACATATAAATCTATATATTGAATTTGAACGCACATTTCAATTTACTGGGGTCGCATACTAACTCGAAAAATTCCAGAAAAATATTTTCTAGCTTCGTATTGACGATACGGTCCTAACAAAACTAATTTCGCCAAATTATGAGACCGTTTGAAAAATGGCCATTTTCCAGTCGATTAAAATCAACTGAAACTGGTCAAACACGTTTTCCTTTGCCACGCTCACATATTGATTCGAAAAATTATGAAATTTGAAACCTAGCAATAAATTTACATCACGGATCCAACAAAAGTGTTTTCGTCGAAATCCGAGGTCGTTTGCAAAATTTCCATTTTTTAGGGCCTGAATTTCATAATGACTATTCAGAATTTTCAACTGGACGTATCTTTTGATCCCCGCTATGAAATTTCGATTTTTCGGATTCGTTGGAAAGATATTCACAAATTGATTCTAATATTTTTGGTTTCACTATAATCCGTCTTATTTTGCACCCGGTATGTTCATTTGAATTTTGAAATCGAATTATCGAACTACCGCGCCATTTTCAATTCCTTTTATAAATATAAATTAATATTTATATTCTATCGTCGATTCAAACGAATATATACGTTCGAATTATATTCAAAATAAATTTCTCGTCGATATTATTTAAAATAATTCATTTTAAATAATCAAAATTCGCTAAAATTGCCAAAATAAAAATTTTAAACTGGCCCAGATTTCCGGGTTATTACAATCTCCCCCACTTAAAACTTTTCGTCCCCGAAAAGGAACGAAGCCGAAAGTTGTTTTAAATACCAACTCAACTTTCATTATTTTTATTATGGCTTAAGTTCCTCAACTTTTCAGTTTCTAAGAACTTTTCAAAAACTTCAAAAATTTGGCTAACACCCTAAATTTTCGAAAAATTTCGCCATAACCTCCCCTGCACCGGGAGCACGGGAAAATCCCGAAATTGCCATACAGGCCTTCTGATCTCAAAAAGAAAAAGCCAAGCGGCTAGCCAATCGGCTCATAAAATCATCACCACCCAAACAAAACAGTAAATTATGGCAAACATGTACCTATTTGTCGGGCAAACAATTTTATTCTTCTGCTCTAGCCTCTTTGCTAAGACCTGTCCAATGTAAGTACATGTATATGCAAGCAAATGTGACCAATTTTCAATACAATTCAATATTTGATTCAATTAGGCTAACGGTTCAACATTCAATTAATCAAAATAGTAATCAAACAACACAACCATCAATAAATTAGTTGATTAGCTTTTGAAATTCATAACTTTGATACATAGTCAAAAATCACATTTTTGATGCCAAATCACAACAATAAGCCCTATCTAATTTTGGTTCTCACACCATTCAATTGGAATATATAGATATCCCACTTTCGAAACACGAACATAAATATTGATGATGCCATGGTCATTATCAACATCATCTCCGAGTGACTAGAGTGTGATCCTATATCTATCCAGTATATTAAAACTTCGAATATACGTTTGCAAGGCGCATATGCAAAATCTTTATATATTGGATTGTCCAAATTCAATATAAAATAAATATTCAAATACATATACAATGATTTAAAATTTCAAAACAATAATTGTTTTCATTTTAAAAATATACTCTTCACACTCGTTCTAGGATACTACTGATCCCATCTCTAACGAGTCATTCCCATTGGATATTATTAATCCAATATCTGATGAATTCTTTCGTATGGTTCTAATGTGCCTTGTTCTCTGAGCTTTGTAAACCAAAGCTCTGATACCAACTATGACAACAAGGAATTTCGCTCGATCCGAATCAGTCGCTAAACCGACCCAGACCGTTCGAAACGCCTGATTGTTTCGAGAACACGACAAAATAGAACGCAGACAGAAGAACATTTCATTATTTATTACAACAATTCCATCAGAATACAAGAATATACAGAGTATAAACAAATATTATACAACAGAAAATATCAGAGATTACAATACATTACATAGCAGCGGAAAATAATATAATACACAACTCGAAGAGATATACAGATACAAAGCTTTCCGGATATCATTCCAGCTGTAAACCAGGATCCTGGGAATATAAATCTGCAAAACCAAAACTACTAGCTGCCCGTGTCGAAAATAAGGGCACTCAGAGTTTAGGTTAAAACAATAAACTCCAGGTCAGTCATGTGACTGGTGTGAGAACTAAAACAGTTATTAATCTTTATTTTTAAAGTTAGGCAAATCAACGGACCACGCCGTATAACACGGAATGGGTTTCCTCCTAAGAATACCAGTGCATAAAACAAACAGCGCAATGCTAAATAAAGAAAAATGAAGCCATTATAAGACCCAGGTCCTATCACACAATGCAACGCAAGCCGGGGGATAGGGTTTTACCTTATAATAGCCAAACATGCTTGGTACGTTTAAAACAAATCATTTGATACTATTATAAGTGCATAGTGTATAAAAAAACTTCAAATCATAAATATCAATCATAGGCGGCATGGGTACCATATATCATGTCGCCAACACTAGGCTCTACAAATAAAACCGCAAATGTCACGTATTTGGAAGTTGGGTTTCCATCTATGAACCGAGGCAAAAGATAGTCCTCACCGACTTCGAGACTGTCTAGCCCGAGCCTCAGGGTCAGAGCGCATCGACCCTTGGATCCTCAGGGCCGGTCCACCGATGTGGATTAAACTTAAACCCTGAACATGCGTTTCCACGCCCTATGGGGCGTAAATGAGCCAACGAATGACTCCACCGGACCCGAATCGTTCGATCAAACCGAGGCGCCTCGCAACAGCAACAACCACATAAGTCAAACTCGTCAGGGCGTGTAAAACCACTGACGCCACTTCTAGCTAGAAAGAAACGCATACCCTCCCTGACGTCCTATCCCGTTTTTGGTTCATACCGGGTGTGAAACTCGCAAAGTAAACGTTACACAAAGCTACGCCACAAAGGTCGTGGTTCGATCATCAATCACAAGACTTTGCTTTTCAACAGAAGCCTTGATCATTTGCCACTTAGGCATGCCACACAGGCAATTCACTCTATGCGTTTGATATCCATCAGTATATAACCCCTGAGCTCGTACGTCTCAGAGAAGGGCGTTAAGCCAGAGAATAAATTCTCGGCCGCCAAACAGATATATATTTAATAGAAATCAATCACACAGACTAAAATCCAATGTCAGACACACAGTCCATTTACAAGTCCGTTCTGGTTCTGAACGAAACCGGAGGCACCTAGTACCCCGCATATTCATCGATCTCCAAGTATGTCTGGACGATCACCAACTGTTTCCATCTTCTTGGGTGTACGGCCCAATCAAGATCATCAGTAATTATCCAAATGACGTGAAGACGTCCGGTCTTCAACCACCGTCTTCACCTTCGACTTATCGTCGTATCAGTTATTCAGAATGGGATAAACCCGGTCTTTCCCAATAACTCGCGTATATTATAAACAAGTGTTACACAAACACAACATACGCCTCATTCCAATTCATCAGTCACTAACTGTAAATTAACAAGAGAATAATTCCCCAAATATTAACCCCGAAGGTCGAAACCAACATCAGATCAATATCCAGAAAACCATTCTGCTTAGCTAACCGACAGTTAGTTTCTAAATTTCACATTCATAGGGAAAGGTTCCCATTAATTTTATCAAAGATAAATCCCTTGAATTTATTCTTTAATCTTCTTTTGAATTTCGATTCAACTAGTCGGGATTAACGAACCTTACCGAAGTAATCATTTGTTTTAATTTCCCAATCCCAACCTATTTATCCCATGAAGTAAAACTGGTTATACTTCATATCTAACACCACGGTGTTATCGGTAAATTCAATTACCATTTCACGTTCAAATCTAATTAAAGATTTAACTATCGCCTGGAGCAAAACTGGTGATACTCCATTCTCGATCTTTTCAATCTAATTAAAGATTCATTAAAACTCCACTTAGTTTTAATCTTTAACTGGGCTAAAGAACCAGTGTCATTTAAAACACGGTTCACGATAAACCCCAAAAATCAATACCAATTCAATTCCAATTAAATATTATTTAATTGGTACACTTTATTAAATCTAAATAAAAAGATTTAATCTTTTCTCAACTGGGTTCAAGAACAGTGTTAATAAAGACACCATTCACGACAAACCCAAAGCACATTTGATATTAAATGCAAGGCTCTGAATAGAAAATATATCGGCTTATATTCAATATCAAATTCTACGATCAACAAATATCGTATTGGAAACAGCGATACATAAATATCTTTCAAATTTCCATAACAACATCTATATAATCACGAAATCCAACATTGAAATAATCCGAAGATGATTTCGATTCAAATCCATTCCAATTCATTTATTGGAAATTCTGGTTATTTTCAAACCATTTCAAATCCAATTTATTTATTTAAAAATAAATAGAATTATAATTCTAGTTTAAAACTAGTTCATTTAGATAAAAATCTATTTTTATCTTTTCAAATATGGAGTTTTTCATCCCAATTCTTCACAAATCATTTCTTATGATTTTACACAAATTATTGATATTTTTAATGATTTTATCAAGGCCCGTACAGTCGATTTCCATCAATGGCCATCGAACTGCACTTACAGCGACCTTTTCCAAATTTGATTTGGACATAACTCCAAATCCAACCGTTAGATTTCTAATTTCTAATATTCGTTAGAAATCTCTTTTCGATACGAACCCAATGGTTCTGGTTTTAGGAGAATCCGACGGTCGGATCTTCCGCAATATCCATTTGAAGTCAATGGTCGAAATTCGCGAACTACCGCGGCGCGTCGCGTTCCATTCAGGCCATTATATTATATATATAATATATATAATATATACTTCGTCGATTACCTTTTAAAACGTATTTTATAAATCGTTGTAAAATTCGTTTTCAAAATGATTTCCACTTCATTTCAAATTCAAATAAAAATTGAATTTCTCCTGATAAATTCGTTTTAAATTCATTTCAAATTGATTTCAATTCAAATCGATTTTTATTTCAATTTCAGTTCGTTTTCAATTCAATTCAATTTCAATTCGAATTCATTTCTGTTCAGTTTCAGTTCGAATTTCAATTCTTTTCAAAATATCAGATTTTGAAATCACTTTTGATATTCATTATAAAATGAATAAAATCGATGTAAATATCGTTCACATCAAAATGGCGTCAATCTAATCAACACAGCTTCATATATTTCTATTTCCAAATATTCTATTTCAAATATTTCTATTTCAAATATTTCTTTTTCAAATATGGAATGAGGCCCAATCAATTACCATATAATGTTAATTATATGGATTTTCTACAACACATGTATACAATAACAACGATGAACAATCAACCATCATCCAAAGTGCATTCTACACTGTATAAGCATCAAAAATAAATATTCAATGCTTATAACAGTCTGTCAATCAATCGATCGACATACAACTAAACAATCGGGATTAGTGTACGTCAAATATCATCCCAATACCCGTGTGGGGTTTTCAAACAATCAAACACAGATTTTATTTGTGCAGTTGGGCGATGTGTAAAATTTATCGTCCCAATCAATATCAGTCAAGTGTGTGTATATAAACAAATCGTCCGATTTATTTATTTTTATTTCATTTCATATACAGGTTAAAAATTCTATTTTTAACTATCAAATATTTTCAACTATATAAATATTTTATTTCATTTCACATCACATCACACAATCAACTACACATCAAAATCAAACAACCAAGCATACAAGCCGTCCATGGTCTGTGGACGACGGGTGTCGGGTGCTACTAAACACCGTCTGCATCCTAGTATATATTTTTAACTAGAAAAAGAAAGTTAAAGGTGAGAAGTTCTCACAGAAAGCTAAATCCAACGCCGCGACTCTTCATATGTAGGAAATCTTCATCGTTTCTTCTTTCATCACCTTCGTCATCCGTATTCACTACATATATAAAAATCGCATTTTTACTTCGCTATTCAATATATAAAAATCGAATTTTTACTTTGCTATTCAATATATAAAAATCGAATTTTTTACTTCGCTATTCGATATATAAAAATCGAATTTTTATATTGTTGTCATGTGTATAAAAATCACATTTTTATACTACTACTATATAGATAAAAATTCTATTTTTACACCGCTAAAAAACGTATCTTTTCTATTTTAAAAATCTAATCTTTTCTATTTTTGAAAAATCAGTTTTTATTATTTACATAAATCAGTTTTAATATAAATAATAAAAAAAATAGATTTGAACTTACAGGACGTGGCAAGGAGGGGGGGTCTTCGACTGAACGGCGCCGGAGTTTGCAGGGGGTGGAGTGTCGATGGCGCAAGGCAGGAGGAGGGGGGTCTCGGGTGGTCAGGAGCGGTGGTTGTAGTTTTGGGGGGGCGGCTCTGGCGTTCGCGTCTTTGATTGGAAGGGAGGGATGGGTTCGAGCGGAGAGGACAAGGAGGGAGGAAGGAGAAGGATCGGAGGAGGAAGGGGGTACGGCGGTCTCTGGCGCGGCGGTGATAAGGGGGGAGGAGGAGCGTGGAATCGCCTGGGGGGGCGACTTTTTTTTTTATTCATCTCGATTTTGATTTGGTCAACGAGGGGGAGGCTGAGTGTATAGGAAGAGAGAGAGAGATATTTTATTTTTAATTTATTTAATTATTTAATTTCAAAAAGCAACTTTTATTTTCGAACTCGAAATCGAACCCACCGCCTGTCGTCCATAGCTAATTACCCCCATTCCGAACACAATGGGATATGTATCGTAAGCTGATTTGGTTGTTTCGATTAGTTTCCGTCAAAATCAACATATAACTCTATATATTGAATTTGAACTAGCATTTCAATTTACTGGGGTCGCATACTAACTCGGAAAATTCCAGAAAAATATTTTCTAGCTTCGTATTGACGATATGGTGCTAACAAAACTAATTTCGCCAAATTCTGAGACCGTTTGAAAAATGGCCATTTTCCAGTCGATTAAAATCAACTGAAATTGGTCAAACGCGTTTTCCTTTCCCACGCTCACATATTGATTCGAAAAATTATGAAATTTGAAACCTAGCAATAACTTTACATCACGGATCCAACAAAAGTGGTTTCATCGAAATCCGAGGTCGTTTGCAAAATTTTCATTTTTAAGGGCCTGAATTTCATAGCGACTATTCAGAATTTTCAACTGGACGTATCTTTTGATCCCCGCTATGAAATTTCGATTTTTCGGATTCGTTGGAAAGATATTCACAAATTGATTCTACTATTTTTGGTTTTACTAAAATCCGGCTTATTTTGCACCCGGTATGTTCATTTGAATTTTGAAATCGAATTATCGAACTACTGCGCCATTTTCAATTCCTTTTATAAATAGAAATTAATATTTATATTCTATTGTCGATTCAAACGAATATATACGTTCGAATTATATTCAAAATAAATTTCTCATCGATATTATTTAAAATAATTCATTTTAAATAATCAAAATTCGCTAAAATTTCCAAAATAAAAATTTTAAACTGGCCCAGATTTCCGGGTCATTACATATTGCTCAGGCATTACTAATCCACTAACATATTTATGGGCCAGCCCTGGCGCTCCGGATGCAGTTGAGACTGAGTCCTGAGGCTCGGGCTAGAGAGTCTCAAATTCGGTAAGGACGATCCCTTTTCTTGGTTCATAATGGAAATCCAACTTCCAATACGACACCATGCAGTTTTGATTGTATAACTAGTATGGCGACATAGTATATGGTAGTTATGCCGTCTCTGATTGATACATTATGATTGAAATGTTTTTGAAACATATATACACTAATAATAATATCAAATCCGTTTTATCGTATCAAGCATTTTTGACCATTATAAGGTAAAACTCTATCCTCCGGTCTGCGTTGCATTGTGTGATGGGACTTGAGTCTTATAATGGTTTCATTTTTCTAAAAAGCATTGCATTGTTTTCAACAATTTACTTTATTTATGCACTGACAATCCAATGGAGTAAACCCGTTTCACGTTAGCGGTGTGGTCCTGTGATTAGCCTTATTATTATTAGATAAGTTAGGTAAGATTTCTCATACCAGTTCCATGACTGACCTGTAGTTTGTTTCACTTGCAAACTCGGGTGCCCATATTTTCCACATGGGCAGTCAAGTAGCTTATTTTGTAGATATCTTGGGCAGGATTCTGGATCGAAGCTTAGAGCTGTGTCCAGAGCATTAATAGTCTTCCGCTGTGTTAGTTTATTTATTCCGCTACATTGTATTACATTTATTATAATTTATCTTCCGCTGTATTATATCGATGTACTCTGATATTATGTACTCTGATGTAACATTATTATAATCTTTATAAAAGTCTTCTGTATTTGTTCTGATGTGCTGTATGCCCAAAGTTAGCGTATTGGGGTTTTTGAACGGTCTTAGTCAATTTTGCGATCAATTAGGTCTAGGCGAAATCCGAATCGTTACACCATGGAAATCCATTTTCCAATAAGAGCCCGCGGTTTTGATTGTATACTATGTATGTAGAGCGTGAAATGCAAGCATTTTGCTAGATTGTTATTTATTTGTATTTAGACATTATAATAATATCAGAAAAGATATGATTTCCAAAATGTTTTTGGGTTAAGGTAAAAATCGTCTGTATTTATGTGTGGATTTGGTCTTACGATTATCCTTTTCTTTCGAAGAGATTTTGACTTTAAAATCAAGTTGTGTGATACCTTTAAACTTAGTGGGTTTCTCACTCTTGTTCACCAGACTGATCCGGCATTTGTAATGTTCGGGTTAGACCGAGTTGTACAGGTTCAGGTTATCGGATGTTGTGAAGAGATGAGCTGGATGAGTTTAGATGTATGATGTTATATAGACATTTTTCCGCTATGTGTATATGAGGACTGGTTATTATAACTGTCCAGATGTGTGATGTGCTCTGATGATTGTAAGTATTTTTCAAGCTCTCGATAAAGATTTATTTCTATACTATATTTTGTTCCACTGCGATGTGAGACCCTGTGTTGTGTTGGTTCTTCTTCTTCTTTTTCTTCTATTCTAAAATTTCTTCCTTTCTTATCTCACCCTCTAGCTTCTTTCTATTAACTATCTGCTTTTCTGTATAATTTGAGTTGACATTGTTTGATAAATGTCGGCTTAAAACGTACTGAAAAAGTAGGTCGTTACACTTGGTATCAGAGCTATTAGTTTAGCAATAACCTTGGCTCTGTGCATAACTCGATAAAGATGGGGTTAGTAATACCCTAGATTGAATTAGAGTGTATATATTTGAGAGCGTATTTGTAAATTTTGTATATAAATATTTTGTATTGTGTTGGTTGATTGGTTCAAGTTGAACTGGCAGTTGATGCAATATTTTTTTGTAAATTCGGTAAATGAAATAATTTCATCCAAATTATATTTTTGTATAAGAAAAGAAATCATTTTATCAAATTATTGAGATATTGTGTGTCAACTGATTTGAATGGAATTCAAATTGAATACAAAATTTGAACTGGAACTTAAATTGGTTAAGTGAAATTAAATTAAGAAATAATTTTGAAAATAAATAAAGTAAATTTGAATTTGGAAATTGAATGAATAATAATAAATAGAAATCAACTAGATATTAATCAATTGATGTTCAAATATGTTAAGCCAAAGTAAATATTATCGTTGAATGTAAATTCAGTTGATTTGATTGAGTTGGTTGTGCACTGCTTATTAATTGATTGTTGATTGTTTGTTAAATTAGTAAAATATAAAATGCATCAACAAGTTAAATCAGTATTGAATGAATTGAAATAAATTCCATTATTATAAATTGGAATGAAACCACATATGAATTGAAACTGAATGATATTACCCTGTATTTGAATAGGAGTATTGTTATATGTTTGATTGTAAGAATGTATTTAGTTATTATGGTTAATAATTGAAATATTATACAAGAATTTCTTGAAATTATTACTTACATAGTGAATTAAGTTAAGTACAGGTGCCAGATGGCTATGAGATTTGAGTTTGGTTGAGTAGATAGCAATAAATTGAGTAAGTATGCTCAATAGCGCTCGTAAAAGATACGCCTATGCGAAAATATAAATTTTGGTATTTGGTTTTTGTATTTCGACCGTGTGAGTCGATGTATATTATTTATTCCTACGATATCGCAGAAGTCCCTCCGTACAGGGGAGACTCTATCGAAACTTTTTGGGAATTTAAAAGTGTTAGAAATTTTTTGATATTTTTGAAAATTTTATTAATAATAATGAATCGGATTTCGATTTAAAATATATTGGATTTGGAAATTAATGGGTTTGTAGCATTGTTTCTACCTTAGTAATTTCGGGGACGAAATTCTTTTAAGGGGGGAAGATGGTAATGTCCCGTATTTTTGGCAGTCGGATATTTAAAATATTTTATTATTTTAAAAATTATATTTGGAATATAAATGGATTTTAATATATAATTTGTTTATTAAAACAAATTTTAAATGTTAAATTTATATATAATTTAAAATTAGCTTGAAATGGTGCGGCAGTTCATAATATTGAGTTTTGAACTTCAATTGAATATTTAGGATCCAATATAAGTCGGATTTCTATGAAATAAGAAACTTTTGAATCTTGTTGATTATAATTTTCTAATGAAAGAGAAAAATCGAGATTTCATGTTATAGGCTGTTAGTTATGTCCAATTCAAAATTTAAAATAGTCACAATGGAAATCGTTTTTAAAAAATATAACGTTTATTAATTAATTTATAAGGGATTTTAACATAATTTGGATATTCTTTAACCCAAAATGTTAATATTGAGTTATATAATCTGTATTTTTTATATTTGAAACTATATATATTTTATTTAGGTATTTATGATAATAATAATTTATTATTATTTAATTCGATTATTTTTCGATTTAAACTTATTTTTATATACATTATATATTGGCCTTTAAAATAGTCATTTTTGCAAATAGTCTCTGTTTTTGATGAAATTAATTTAATTGAAAGCGTAGCGTTAAATTATTGTACAAAACCAAATTTCGTGGCAAACCAATGTCGTATGTGACGACGGCAGTCGTAAACGCCTAGTCATTTTCTATAGCGCGTAATTAGTTTAATTTAATAGAGGGTTATTTGGAAGAGTGTGTGTATGCGCTAGTATAGTACACATAGATCGTGTAATATGGTGTATAACACACAAGTATGAAATAATAGCTAATCACAGATATATAAAACAGTAAATGCAGTAAAATAGAAAAATCACACCAGGGATTTTTTTTACTGGTTCGGAGCACCGTCCTACGTCCAATACCAGACTTCTATCTGGATTTTCACTAACAACCACCTTACTTCACCCGGAGGAACATGTATACAATACCCGAGCAAACGAACGGGATTTCACGCCTCTAACAACACCGAGGACTTCAACATGTGCCTCTTACAACACCGAGGACTTCAACTAAAACGAATACAATTGTTGTTGACAATATGTGTTCTTGATAACACGAATTTGTCACTTGTAGTACGCCTTTCCTATAATCTTATCCTCAAATAGAATATTCGTGTATATGAAGATTTGGAAGTGGATATCGTATTAAATCAAAAGAACATTAAATAGATTCTAGGATTCAAACGATATTTTATTGAATATGAGCAATTAAGCGCTTGAGAATGAGATCAAGAATATAGATAGCAATAAGTCAAGTTAGTATGATAGAAATCAATAATAGGAATGATGATCTCATGGTGTTTATATAAAGAATAAATAGTTGTAACCCTTTGTGAAGAGTAACAAACAATGATCATGATTGTTGGTGAAGAGAAGGAGATGCAACCATTGATGAAAGGAAGTGTCTATTTGAAAGGTTGCTCTCTGAAAGAAAATGGTCAACAGGTCAAAAGGACCAATAGACAGGAATTTGAATATATATACGTTATATTTATGTATACACGTTTATTGTGCAAACTGGGCAGAAACGGTCGACTGGTAGAAATCGAGGCGGTCGACCGGTTTCACCTAGTGTGCACAATTTATGTGTACACATATATATTTGTATATATATTGATAATTTCGAGGTCTGTGATTATTTAAGGATAGATTTTAATATAAATAACACTACTAAAAAACCAAATAATCAACCTCTAATGTAAAATACCATATGTAGCTCTTTGTGTCTCTTCAAACCAATGAATATCTTCTTTTTGTCGATCACGGCTTATCTCTTTGTCAGAAATCAAAACTCTATGAAATTCTTGACTCAGCATTCTCCCCCTTTTTGATTGATGACAACATAGTTCTGAATCTCCCCCTGTATATGATCTCCCCCTGAAATTGTCCCTGTATATGAACTATATATTCCTGCATAATACTATTAGTACCAATTTATCACCCTTTGTCATCGACAAAAAGGAGTTGATAAATAAATAAATAAGTGAGGATGTAAATGATACAATCAGAATTATAAGCAACATAAACTAATGCCATAAGTCATGCCAAGAGTCACAAAATATGATCATACACACACAAGTCTAATATGAATAAAACACGACACTATTTAGATACAAGTGCCGGATTAAGTCTTAAAGCAAAATAAAGTCATAAGTGCATAGCAAGAGATAAACTAAGAGGTGAACTAAGAAGACTCAGATTCCGTCTCATCTTCTTCTTCTTCCTCTTCAAAAAGTTGAGTTTTTCCGCAACTACATCCATGGCCAGTTCCTGAGCTTGTAGCCTCGTCCGAAGATGTCCAAGTAAGAGTAGGAGGAGCTGGACGTTTGTCGCGGTCTTGAGCTTGCATAGATGATGATGCATAACACGACATTGCTTCCCATAGTGTTCCGAAGAAAGATTTAATCTTTTTAAAGCATTTATCGCTCTTTGTATCCATATGCCTAAGTCTTGCTTCAAGTAGAAATTGGTTGCGAGCATAGTGTCAAGCGATTCCTTTGTAGAGGAAGACGATCGTAGAAGTTTAACTTCCTCAGGTTTTGGGCGGGATGATCGTGATGAAGCCCTTGATGTCCTTGTTCTTTCCATTGTTCAAAAGGAATAATAGTGAAGTATGGATCGGGGAGCTTCATCCGTTTAATCATTGCTTTGTTAATGCATCTGGGCTTTGAAACTGAAGACTCAGGGGGTGTGATGCCACAATCAAGCAATAGGCGCGTGATATATTCATTATAGAACAAATGTGGCCTAGTACAATCGTTCACTTGCAAAATCTCATCAAAAATCATAACAATCCTATTGATACGAATATCCCCGTAGATTGCATATAATGCCTTGAAATTTTCTTTATAAACGGCATCAAAATTTCCTATTCTCGGTAATAGAGAGTGCATAAGGGTATAATGAATAACTCTCGCAGTAGGTCATAAACCTATGGATTTTGTGCTATCCTTATCATCTTCAATGAATTAATGGCTAACATGATCATGGACATGGATATTGCAAAATTTACTCGAGAATTTTTCACCTAAAAAGGGATCACCAAGAACAGTCGCCATTCTATCACACGAGATGAAAACTTGTTTGCCACATACTACAGACCAAAGACATTGTGCAGGATTATTGGTATGTACTTCTCCAAATTCAAGTTAGCATAGAATAGTTTGATCATAACATGGTTTATTTCCACATTATTTCGATCAAAGTCAATTAGGGGTTCAATATCGGAACTTTTTGCTAAGTTAAGAACATGATAACTAGAGAAATCGGATAACTTAATGAACGAACCCAGATGAATTGTGAAGTCTTTCATACCATTCCATCTTTTGACTGTAACTGGATCAACTAGCCACTTCTTGACAGAAAGATCAATTGGTTGTAGTTCAGAAGTTGAAGCTTTCTTTGATTTCTTCTGAGGAGGTGCCATTTGATTGAGATTAGAGGAAGAGTTGTGAATTCTAGGGTTTTGGGGTGTTTGGAATAAGAAACAGTTGGAGGAAAAATGAATTGGTGGGATGACGAAATGACCGTATATGTATAAAAAACAAATTTTCCCGTAACCGGTCGACCGTTTTTAGTCAGAAGATAAAACAGTCGACTGGTTAAAAATGGCCTGTGACTGGTTGTATTCTGGTCTGTTTTTTCTTGGTTTTCACTCCATTCCTGATATTAGTCGGTCCAAATGAAACATAAATTACTCAAATATGAGATATATATAATAGTATATGAGTAATACAAGATAATATAACCACGATATAAGTCTAATGTGAAGTTGATGAATTGTGATTGGTAGAAACTTCTTCGATATCGTTAATACATGGTGTCCATGGTGACCAATTCTCTTTTTCTCCTTCGTTCCTATTATAGTTTCTTTCCGATGAATTCGGGCTCCTAGAGGATGAAGGCATGTTTGGCATAGGCTCGTGTACGTTGTGTTCATTTAAGCCACAAAAGAACATTTCTATTTTTTCTAAAAGAGATAGTCGATCCGAGGTCAGCTTTTGCTCATAATGTAGTTGTCTTTGAAGATCAATCTGATGTTTCTGGTAATGGTGAATTTCATTGGTCTTTTCTCTGGTACGAGGTGAACAAAACAAAACTTTCTTTTCTCGTTTTGAAGTTGGCGTAGTGTCGGGGGTACGATTGCATTTGTGATACTTTGATTTGTGTTTTGGAGTTTGGGGAGAGTAGTAATCTTCCGACTCAGAACTAGTGACAGAGATATTTGTCACATATGTGTGCCATGATCAGCTTGGGAGATTAAAATGGAAATTATACAAAGTTATATATAGGATTTTATCTATATGTAAACTTGAGGCTAAGAATTATCAGGAATACTTGGCTGTAGAAAAATTAAAAGCTCATATTCAAATTACCCAAAATAACAGTAGCTAAAAATAGCTAATGTTTGAGTAAATATAAACCGAAAGTGAAAAGAACTAAAAAATATGACATTAGTGATAAAACTAATTGTCAAGTTCTTTTCTGGAGATAAGACCAAGCTCTATACGTAACTTTATGAAACTAGACTCAAGTAGAGGCTTAGTGAAAATGTCCGCTAGTTGATTATCAGTTTGGACATATTCGAGACATATATTTCCCTTTTCGATATTGTCTCTTAGAAAATGATGACGGATATCAGTGCGTTTGGTTCGAGAGTGGTTCACAGGATTTTTTGATAAGTTTATAGCATTGGTGTTATCACAGTATATAATAGAATTTGATAAATGAATATCAAAATCTTGAAGTGTTTGTTGCATGTATATTACTTGAGTACAAGCAAGAGCCGATGATATATATTCAACTTCACACGTTGATAGTGAAACACATTCTGCTAAACTAAGAGACAAGTGATTTTCCAATAAAACGACACGTACTACTTGTACTCTTTCTATCCATTCGAGAGCCTCCAAAATCAGCATCACTATATGATAGTAATTCGAATGGACATTCTTTTGGGTAGAAAAGACCGAAATCTTTGGTATTATTAAGATAACGAATTATACGTTTCACTGCTCGTAGATGTGATTCTTTTGGATCCGCTTGAAATCGTGCACATAGACAAACACTCATCATTATATCTGGATGACTAGCTGTAAGGTAAAGAAGAGAACCAATCATGCTTCAATATAGTTTCTGGTTAACATTCTTACCATTTTCATCTTTTTCAAGATGTGTAGTTGTACTAATGGGAGTAGGTTTACCAGATGTGTTTTCTAATCCGAAGTGTTTGATAAGATTTCCGCAGTATTTTTCTTGATTAATAAAAATACCATTCAGAAGTTGTTTGATTTGAAGTCCGAGAAAATATGATAGTTCTCCCATATGAGACATTTCAAATTCTTTGATCATAATATTTGCAAACTCTTTGCAGAGCTTATTGTTTGTTGAACCAAATATGATGTCGTCTACATATATCTGGATAACTAGAAAATCTTTTCGAGAATGTTTGATAAATAAAGTTTGATCGACTTTGCCTATTTGAAATCCTAAGATAATAAGATAGCTACGTAGTCGTTCACACTAAGTACGAGGTGCTTGTTTTAGACCATACAGAGCTTTCTTAAGCTTGTACACATAGTCAAGATATTTTTCATGTACGAACAAAGAAGGTTGTTCGACATATACATTCTCTTTGATAAAACCATTGACAAAAGCACTCTTGACATCCATCTGATAAAGTGTGAAATTGTGGTGACAAGCAAAAGATAATGAAATTCTAATAGCTTCTAGTCGAGCAACTGGTGCAAATGTTTCTTCATAATCGATACCTTCTTCCTGATTATACCCTTGTGCTACTAATCTTGCTTTATTTCTGGTGATATTTCCTTGTTCACCAGCCTTATTTTTATAAACCCATTTAGTACCAATAACTGATTGTTCAGTTAATCTTGGAACAAGTTCTCAGGCATCATTGCGCTCAAACTAATTTAGTTCTTCGTGCATGGCTATGATCCAGTAAACATCTGTAGCAGCCTCTTTTGGATTCTTAGGTTCGATATTTGAAAGAAACGCAACATAATCCATTTTATAGAGTTGACTCCTTGTTCTGATTTTTGATGTTACTTCCCCGATTATATTTTGAGCCGGATGATCTCTTAATATTCTTGGTGGAGATCGTATTCTTGGTAGAGATCGTAACTCACATGTTTGAGGAATATCCTCAACAATTATTTCTGAGTCAGAATCAACATTTGTGATGATTCGATTATCAGTGACTATAGTTTCATCATTATCTGATATATTATGAGGGTGGCGATAGAATTCATCGAATGAGACATGAAGCGATTCTTCAATAGTTTTGGTTCGTTTATTAAATATACGATAGGCCTTGCTCCGTTCTGAATAACCGACAAATATTCCTTTATCGGCCTTTGGATTGGATTTGCTGAGCTGGTCTTTCATATTTAAGATAAAGCACTTAGAACCAATGACTTTGAAGTATGAGATATTAGGCTTTCTTTTGTTAAATAATTCATAAGGCGTATTCTTGGTGAGAGGTAGAATGGATACACAATTCAAAACATAACATGCAGTTGCAATAACTTCTGCCCAGAAATGTTTTGGTAAAGTGGTTCCATTTAATAATGTTCTTGCACATTCTTGTAAGGTCCGGTTTTTCCGTTCTAAAACTCTGTTTTGTTGTGGAGTTCTAGGAAGCGAAAAATTATGACATATACCTTTCTTTGTACAAAAACGTTCAAACTCATTATTTTCAAACTCTCCGCTATGATCACTTCTTATATTTTTAACCTTAAGCCCTGTCGATTTCTGAATTCTTTGGACGAAAGATTTGAATTGTTTGAAAGTGTCACTTTTGTTCTTCAGGAAAATTGTCCAGACATAACGAGAGTAATCATCAACAATTACAAACACATATCGACTATGGTTTATTGACTGAACCTGAATTGGTCCGAATAAATCCATATGCAGTAACTCAAGTGGTTGTAATGTTGATATGACTTTCTTGGATTTAAAAGATGACTTGGTCAATTTTCCTAATTGACATGCATCACAAATGTTGTCAACCTTAAAGCTCAGTTTGGGTAGTCCTCTAACTAGATCGTTTTTGGCCAGCTTGTCGATAGTTCTGAAGTTTATATGACAGAAGCGTTTGTGCCATAGCCATGGATAATTATCATTATCCACAAGACACATATCTGAATTATGATTAATATTCATATTCAGAATATATATATTTCTGTCTTTATAACCTTCGAAAACTAAATTATGGTCTTTATCTAGAATACTACACTTATTATCTGAAAAGGAAATTGTAAATCCTTTGTCGCATAACTGACTAATACTAAGTAATTTGTGTTTCAGATTCCTAACTAGCATGACATTGGTAATAAGAGGTAAGTTAGATGTACCACAATTGCTCACATTGCCTTTTTCAATGATATAGCCTTTTGAATTATCTCCAAAAGTGACGGAGCCACCATCTGAGTATGCAAAATTTGTCAATAAGCTCTTGTCTCCAATCATGTGCTTCGAGCAACCACTGTCCAATATCCACTTTCCTCTTTTCTTAAGTGGGACCTGCAAAGAATAAGATTAAGTTCATGGTACCCACTTTTTCATAGGTCCTAAGAGTTCGGTCTCAGGAGTCCAAACCCGTACGGGTCCGGTATCCCCTTTACATAAATAATTTGAATTAAGATGCACAGTATTCATGAAATGTCGAATATATTTGTTCCTAATCAAATTGTTATTTGTTTTAGGAACCCATATCTTGATAGTCTTGACATTTTCCTTTTGAAATTTCACAACTGGTTTTGGTTTGGAATATAATAAACTAAGATTTTTCTTAGCTTCATTTTTTACTACATCTTTTTTCTTCTCCTTGAGATGTTTCTTGGCTTCTTGTTTCTTATATCCCAAACCTTGTTTGTTTGAAGCAGATTGTGAACTTTCAATAATCTTTGTCAAATTTTCTCGACCTTTGTTGAAATTAGAAACATTTTGAGTAATATTATCTAACTTAGTTTGTAAATTAGCCTTTTCTAGGTCCAAAATTTTGACTTTTGCCTTAAGCTCGTGATTTTCAGTAGTAAGAGCATCGTTTCTCTCCTTTTGAGTTTCAATTTCTTGACTCAAAAGAGATAATTGAGAGTCAATATTAGATGATGATTCTTGAAGTTTTTCAAGTTCTTCTTCTAATATTTTCTTCCCACCTTTTAACATATCTCGTTCAAACTCTGCTCTACTCAAATCTGCTTTGGCTTCTTTGAATTGTCGTTTCATGTCTTTATATTTGGCTATCAATTCAGCATTAATATCAAGTACTTCATCAAATGTAGGAATTTGTACCTCATCTTCTACCGCCACAAAACAAACGTTTGCTTGTTCATTTTCTGTATCACTTTCACTTTCTAATGAAGACAAGTCAGAATCATCCCATGTAACTGAGAACGCTCGTTTCTTTGATTTGTCCTTCTTGTATTTGAATTTGTCGTTTTCTGACTTCTTCTTTTGCTCCGGACAATCCTTGTGCATGTGCCCCTTATTTTGGCAGTTGAAACATTCTATATCGGACGATGACAGTTTATTTGATCCAGTTTTCTTTTTGTTATACCGACTTGCTTTTCGTTGTTTCAAGAATTTTTTGAAACCTTTTGCAATGAATGACAGGTCTTCATCTTCAGAATCTGATTCATCTTCATCTTCATCTTATCTAGCATGAAATGCAACATTTTTCTTTTCTTCTTTTTGTTCCTTTCTAGCCTAAGAATTAGCTTCATAGGACATTAGATTTCCTATCAATTCATCTGGCTTCATGACGGAAAGGTCATTAGCTTCTTCAATTGCTAATACTTTTCCTTCTCATTCACTGGTCAGAGAATGTACGACTATTGAAACAACATTAAAATCTGAATATTTTTGTCCTAAACCGATAAGTGCATGATGAATAGTTTGAAACAGTGAATACATATCATTGATTGTCTCACTCGGCTTCATTTTGAAATTTTGAAACTGACTCTTCAACATGGCTATTTTGGCTTGTTTAACCTTGTTAATACCTTCATGAGTGTTTTTCAGCATTTGCCAAATTTGATATGCGGTGGTGTAGATACTAATACGGTTATATTCATTTTGGTCTAATGCACAAAACAACATGTTTATTGCTTTTGCATTTACGGCTGCTGTTGTTTTTTCAGTCGGTGTCCATTCTGAATAATCAGTCGTTGGATTCACTAATTCTTTTTGGGAAGCATTCCGGGCATCATAGCTATTCGACTGCATAAAGAATGACATACGTATTACCCAATAGCTATAGTTGAGACCATTGAAGAATGGAGGTCTTTGTGTCGATTGACCTTCCGTGTAAGTGGTGTTTTGAGTAATAGTGCTGGTACTTGCGTTATTTGCCATATTACTAGAATATATCAACTAACTGTGTTATGGTTATAAGATGATTGTGCTATGGTACCAAATGAAGAGTGCGTGTACGTGCTAGTATAGTACACACGGATCGTGTAATATGGTGTATAACACACAAGTATGAAATAATAGCTAATCACATATATATAAAACAGTAAATGCAGTAAAATTGAAAAATCTCACCAGGGATTTTTATACTGGTTTGGAGCACCGTCCTACGTCCAGTCCTAGACTTCTATCTGCATTTTCACTAACAACCACCTCACTTCACCCGGAGGAACAGGTATACAATACCCGAGCAGACGAACGGGATTTCACGCCTCTAACAACACCGAGGACTTCAATACGTGCCTCTTACAACACCGAGGACTTCAACTAAAACGAATACAATTGTTGTTGACAGTATGTGTTCTTGATAACACGATTTTTTCATTTGTAGTACACCCTTCCTATAATCTTATCCTCAAATAAAATATTTGTGTATATGAAGATTTGGAAGTGGATATCGTATTGAATCAAAAGAATATTAAATAGATTCTAGGATTCAAACGATATTTTATTGAATATGAGCAATTGAGCACTTGAGAATCAGATCAAGAATATAGATAGCAGTAAGTTAAGTTAGTACGATAGAAATTGATAATATGAATGATGATCTCATGGTGTTTATATAAAGAATAAACAGTTGTAACCCTTTGTGAAGAGTAACGAACAATGGCCATGATTGTTGGTGAAAAGAAGGAGATGCAACCATTGATGAAAGGAAGTGTCTATTCGAAAGTTTGCTCTATGAAAGAAAACGGTCAACAGGTCAAAAGGACCAGTAGACAGGAATTTGAATATATATACGTTATATTTATCTGTACATGTTTATTGTGCAAACTGGGCAGAAACGATCAACTGGTAGAAATCCAGGCAGTCGACCGGTTTCGCCTAGTGTGCACAATTAATGTGTACACATATGTATTTGTATATATATTGATAATTTCGAGGTATGTGATTATTTGATGATAGATTTTAACGTAAATAACACTACTAAAACACCAAATAATCAACCTCTAATGTAAAATACCATATGTATCTCTTTGTGTCTCTTCAAACCAATGAATATCTTCTTTTTGTTGATCACGGCTTATCTCTTTGTCAGAAATCGAAACTCAATGAAATTCTTGACTCAACATATTTTTGTATAATTTGAGTAGATGATCAAATTAATCCACAAAACTAATTCCGTTGAGTTCGTATCAACGAATAGAGTCAGGTTAGGTAGTTTGTTATTTTTGGGCATCGGGGATTCCGGTGTCCAAAATAGCGTTGTCTGACATATAAAAATAGCGTACGAGGAAACAGTCTCAGAATGCGACGAAACTTGTGCCATCGGATTCGTATTAGTTAGTTATTGTGGGGTTTCGATTTTCATGTCAATCGGACTTATCGTTTGATCATGGCAACGATAAACGCCTAGATATTTATTTAATCGTTTATATTATTTTAGCCAATTTAGACAGAGGTAACTTTAAAGGAATAAATGACTGGCCAAATGAACTCTGATTTTAATGAAACAAATTTCATTGGATCCATAAGGAAAAGTACTAGTAGAATTTTAAAGTGTCAAGTTGATTGGATTTATTTTGTGATCGTAGGAAATTTAAACGCATGATTTTTCACTTGTGAATTATAAAGGGGTTTTTACCAAAGACCTCGGAATTCGACAAAACCTGTCCCATCGTGTCCGAAATATTTTTTATGCTAGGATTAGGATTTTCGTCTCATTCGGAGATCGTATGTAAGTGTTTTGAAGTGATACTTCACGGTTAAGTTTTAGAAATAATAAAATGTTATTATATTTCTCCCAAATCCTCATATATATATATAACGTTCCCCCTACCTTAATTCTCTTAGTTGTGTGGTCAATGCACAGAATAGGCACCACCAAATACAATTAATGGCCAGAATAACACCATTCTTCCCATTAATAAATTTCCACATCCACGAATTTAATCCAAAATTACCCAACATAAAAAATAACGAGCTCTTTGAGAGCTACAATTTGATCGGTCGCGATCGTTTTCTGTTCAACGGCGAGGCCGGAATTGTGCCACGAAGTTACCGACGTTCTTGGATTATAGCCAACGACTAGCGAGCTTAGGGGAGATACCGTTCAGATCGAACATGAAAGGAGGTTGCGTGCTGTGACTGGAATGGTCTGATGATGCTCCGATCAACTCATGATGGGTGCGACAGTTCATTTTGGTGCGTGGTGATGGGGTATAATGCCTGGAAAAAAAGGCAATATGAGAGTAGGTTAAAACGAAAAGGGACGGGCATGTTTTGCCTAACGAAGTAATTAAACGTTATTAGTTAAACTAATGAATACATTTAGGGAGATAATTATTCTAAATAATCATAATTTTATTATAAACGGTGCAGGGTTTTTCCAATAGGAGCAATGAACGATTGGGAAGAATGAATGGGTGACAGTGTTGTGGAAACCTGGGTAAATCGTGATGAAACAAGGAGCAACAGAACATGTCAGCCTTTATTTTTGACTAATCCGGATAATTAAAACGTAACTAATTTAGGTTAATGTGTATATTAGAAAGTTAATTATTAATTATTATTAAAATAGTTTAAAATTGAAACGTTAATAACATATTCATATATGATCAGAATTGGAAAATTCAAGAAATGTTGGGCTCGTCTTGACGAAATCTTCAGTATGGAATATACGTGGACATAATTGGAATCAACTGAGATTTTCAGTTAAATTAAACCAAAACCAACCGTTTAAACAACGGAATCAGATCAAGGTGAGTTAAACTCACTCAAGCCTTCCCACTTATATTTTATATAAGTCACGTTTATAATTTGTGTGCTATGGTTACTAATGGTTGATCGTTTGTTAAGTATATATTCATATATTGACTAAACCGATGAAATTAAGCCATCATTTAATTTCAGTGAAATACCAAATCGTTATTTTAACGGTTGGATCCAATGAAGGAAACTTACCTTGTTGGTCACGTTTATTAAATTAACATGTTTAATTGTTTGAATTGTTTTGTTAATTGATTGATGTTGAAAAATCAATATTTACTATTATAGAAATTATCAGTTAAATTGAATTGAATGAATTTACGTGGGATAATCTATTTTATTGTAGAGAAGAACAAGCTGGAGGGATCCAACTGGATTCCTCAAATATATTAGATATTACAATATTATCATTATATGAACTATTCAGATTGAGTGATTGATTTGGTTGTTCATCATTGACTGGAAATTCAATGTTTGTTTTGTTTTAACCAATAAGCAGAATTGGTTAAATAATTGGCAGTAGATGGCCTAAAAATGAATCATTTTATAAATATAGATTTATCGTCAGATGAATCGACAGAAATAAAGTTAAAAAATTTATTTTTATAACTGAAGTTAGATTTTGAAATATATTATTTTGAATAAAAGTTATTAAAAAGGAGATAGATATTTATATTTATTATTTATATTTATTATTTATATTTATAAGTGAGTAATAAACGATTTTATAAAGCAAATTCTTATGTTAATATGACTTATAAGCAAATGAGCAGAATTTAACTTAATGGTTAAAATTTGGATAATTTTTTTAAGAAAACGATTAAATGAAAGTATTTAAATTAATTTATTATTAATTAATTTAAAGGAAGGACCAATTGAATTAGGTTAACAAGATAATCGTGTTTAAGTTGACGAAGTCAATCGTTTTATCTGAGATTGATTATTAAATTTGTTGCATTACTCTAATGAAATAGTTTAACAAATAATTATTTTAATTATAAGATTTTAAACCGAAATTAATTATTTACTTGGTTAATAAAGGAGTTAACTACCTCTACAGTAGTTATTGATGAAGTAAATTATTATTTTGATTAATAATAATTTAAGTGTAGCTGTAATGAATTCTAATCGAATTGTGAAAGGAGTTTATGAACGAGTTTTATATTAAACCGGAGTTTGTATAACTAAGTTATAAAAGATGGACTTAAAGCGAATATGATAGCTTATAATAAATGTTTACATAATATTTTAATTAAGTATAGGAAATAAAGATTGAAAGGGTTTTATCTTAAATCTGAGATTTGTAAACAAGATTTAAAAAAGGGAGATATGAAGTTAAAGCGTTAATTTTAAATTATCGTTATTGAATAATGGAATTGAGAGAAATGAATGGAACCAAAATGAGATTTTCAAAAAGGAATGATTAAAAGGGATTTGTAAGTGAATTTGGTAAAGGACTTAAGAATGGGATTTTTCAATAAAAATCTATGTATTAAAACAAATGGGTTAAAGGAATTTAAAGTAAAAGGAAATGTTTAATAAACATTTACTTAATCAACGAATTAAGTAATAATAGTTGTATTTGAAAGAAGATTTTCAAAGATAAGACATGGATTATAAAATCATGATTTAAGTAAAATGGTTAAATGAAATTTGGTTGAATATTAGAATAAATATCGGTTTTTGAATTACAACTCGTTTCTGTCTTCATATAAGAACGTTGTTGATCAAGGTATGAGAGGTAAATAAATCCCCAACTTGAACGACTTCAGGATTATCTGAGGATGGTATTAGTTTGTAATGAGAAAGAGGCTAAGGATAATTTATTATTTCCATATGAGAAATAACAACGCAACGTAAATAAAAAGATTTGAGAATATATAATGAGATTTCCAAAGTAATGAAAATGGAAAGATTTGAGAATATACATATATATATATATATATATTAATATTTTCCAAAGTAAAGTAGATGAAAGGAGATTGTGTGAAATCGTAATGGTATTTTCGAAGTAAAAGGAAATGAAAAGTTGAGTTCGGAATGGGTTTATTCTAAAAGAATAAGAGTTGGGTATTATTTTCAAGTAACGTTGTTTTATGTGAAATTTGATAAAGCCAAAGTGGTAACACACACACACACACACATACACACACACACACACACACATATATATATAAGATTTAATTCTAAGTAAATAAAATAGTTTTGAAAAAATCTTATGTTAAATATGAAGTGAAATGCTATGTCAATATATTGAAAAGATTTATAAGTTTTAAATTGACAGTTCATTATTTTAAAAGAGGCCAAGTAATGCCGAGTACTGAACCAGTGAACTCATTTTATTTCATGATTGTTTATTTGATAGTTAAATAAACGACTATCAAATCTAACCCATATGATTGTTGTTACGGAAAGACCGGAATCGAATTCATATTTGAAAACCATTGCTAACTAGCAAATATGTGAAGATTCTGATTGAAGATGGAGCAATTAAAGACCGTGGATCTTCATAAGCGGAAGGATTACTTATCGAATATTCTCTACATTACAACCAGAGGTATTTTGACGTGATTCGGTCATGGTTGAGAATTTATGGATTGCAAGGACTACTCGCTTCTGATCCATAGGGTAATTCCTAGGATGTGGTAGGAGGGTGCCTTCGGTTCATCCTGTTCTTGGATGACTTGTATGGATGAATATCTGAAAAAGTATTTCCAAAGGATCACGTACATTGATTTCAACAAACTACTTCTGTTGGTGGCAGAGAAATTCGTTCTTTTTACTTAAACACCAAGAGTATTTTTGTGGATGCCAATTAGTGATATATATGGAGGATCTACCAATGTGGCATTCAAAGTGGATGGAGACGTGTTGTTTTTGAAGAGTAAGTTTAACCTCGAGCCTCATCAACAGGGAAATGGTATAATCGGGTAGGCCGCATGGCTATGTGGGTTGCACCCATTAGAAGGGAATATCATTACCTGATCTGCTGAAAGTAAATGCCTTCGGTTGTCTCTTTTATTTGTGTATGTATGTTATCGGTTCGGTTGGCTGGCCCCTACTGTGGTAATTATATATTCAGTACTCTCTAGCGAAGTGAGGGGCCGATCATGTTTAGCATGGGTTGCAAGATGTTCTTGTTGAACACACTGTATTCATCCCGGAGGTACATTGTCGGAAAGGTGATTTCCCATACCCTGCCATGGAAATCCATTCTCCAATAAGAGCCCGTAGTTTTGATTGTATACTATGCATGTAGAGCGCGAGATGCAAGCATTCTGCTAGAGTTTTATTTATTTGTATTTAGACATTATTATAATATCAGAAAAGATATGATTTAAAAAAAATTTGGGTTATCATAAGATAAAAACTGTCCATATTTATGTGTGGATCCGGTCTTACGATTATCCTTTTCTTTTAAAGAGATTTTGACTTTAAAATCAAGTTGTGTGATATTTTTAAACTTAGTTGGTTTCTTACTCTAGTTCATTACACTGATCCGCCGTTTGTAATGCTCGGGTTAGACTGAGTTGTACAGGTTCAGGTCATCGGATGCTGTGAAGAGATGACCTGGATGAGTTTAGACGTTTGACGTTATATAGACAATTTTCCGCTATGTGTTGTATATGAGGACATGTTATTATAACTATCTAGATGTGTGATGTGCTCTGATGATTGTAAGTATTTTTCAAGCTCTCAATAAAAAATTATTTCTATATTATATTTTTTTCCGCTGCGATGTGAGACTCCGTGTTGTGTTGGTTCTTCTTCTTCTTTTTCTTCTATTCTAATATTTCTTACTTTCTTATCTCACCCCCTAGCTTCTTTCTATTAACTATCTTCTTTTCTATATAATTTGAATTGACATGATTTGATTAATGTCGGCTTAAACTATACTGAAAAAGTGGGTCGTTACAGTTCCTACTTAAAGCATCCGCGTACAACACTCCACTTGCCTAGGGTATACTGAATCGTAAAGTCAAATGAGGCAATATATTCCATCCATCTTTGTTGTCGCAAGTTTAGGTCACGTTGAGAAAATAAGTATTTAAGGGATTTATGGTCAATAAAGAGTTCAAATTTCTCCCCTAAAAGGTAATGTCTCCGCATCTAAAGGGCGAACAATACTGTGGCTAACTCAAGGTCACGCACTGGATATCTTTTCTCCGGATCCTTGAGTTCTCTACTAGCATAGGCAATTACTCTTCCTTCTTGCATATAGGCTGCTCCTAAACCGGTCCCGCATGCATCGGTGTAAACAGTGAACAATTTTGAACCATCGGGTATAATTAGGACTGTTGTGCTAGTTAATGCTTCCTTTTATTTCTTAAAGGCTATTTCACATTTATTACTCCGAGCGAACACCAAATTCTTTCTCATTAATTGGGTTAATGGAGTAGCAATCTTTGCGAAGTCTTTAATGAATTTCCTATAATACCTGGCCAACCCAAGGAAACTTCTTACCTCTATAGCATTCCGAGGTGTTCTCTATTCCTTGATTGCCTCGATTTTCGTGAGATCAACGGCCAAGCCTTCTCTTAACACAATATGTCCTAAAAAACTTACTTCTTCCCTCTAGAAATGGCACTTCGAGAATTTTGCTTTAAATTGGTTATTTCATAATATCCCTAACACTTGTCTCAAGTGTTTTTCATGCTCTTCGGGACCCTTTGAAAATATAAGGATATCATCTACGAAGACTACCATAATTTATTTAGAATTCCCCTAAACACTCTACTCATGAGGTCAACAAATAAGGTGGGTGCGTTCGTTAGTCCGAAGGGTATAACTTCCCATTGGAACAATCCTTCTGGCACCTTAAACGCAGTTTTTCCCTTGTTGTCCTCCGCAATTCTCAACTGGTGAAATCCAGTAGCAAGGTCTGCTTGGGAAAATACTCAGGCTCCTCCCAAGTGGTCAAAAAGGTCATTGATTCTTTGTAAAGGGTACTTATTCTTCTTGGTCAATTTATTAAGTTCCCTATAGTCCACACAAAGTCTCAAAAATCCATCTGCTTTAGTGGCAAAAACAACAGGTGCACCCCATTCTGAGGTACTTCGATGAATAAAACCTTTTAGCAACAACTTTGAATTTTGTTTATCTAACTCCCTTCTTTCTTTAGGAGCCATATGCCCCAAGGGCGGTGCTACAAGTCTAGCATCCTTCTCCAGGTCAATACGAAAGGTGATTTTTCTATGGGGCGGAAGTCCCGTGACTTCCTCGAAGACATCCAAGAACTCACAAACTATAGGGACCAAAGTTGGTCCATCAGAACTAGGAGACAAGGAATATAAGAAAGCTTTATCCTTGTTTCTAACATTATGAGGAACACTTAGGCTGCGTCCTCCTCGGCTCCTAAAATGAATGAGTCTCTTATCGCAATCTAGGATGGCCCCATAAAACGATAGCCAGTCCATACCTAGGATAAGGTCATACCCCATAAAATCTAATGCATCTGTTTCACAATGGAACTCCACATTGTCCACCTCCTATACTTGGTCTTTACACTACAACTCGAGATACTTATGTCCTCTGAAAGGGTTGGCCACCTCTATCGGACCATCTGAGATAGATATGGGAAGGTTCAACAAAATTACTAATCGCTTGGAGATAAAAGAACGGGTCTCTCCAGAATCAAAAAAGGTATATACTGAATTTCCTAAAACAATGGTTATACCTTCCAGGGTGGGATGCCCTTGGTCTCTCGGGGGTCGACTTTGAATTGGTGCTGCTTCTATTGCATAGTTTTGGCCACTCTTGGCATCTTTGGGCTTTGGTCAGTCTTTGGACATGTGTCATTCTTCATGGAAATTGTAACATTTTCTCTTAAACTCCTTTTTCGCTAACGAGGTCCTATAATCCTTGGCCTTATGGCCATTGCTTTTGCAACTCATACAAGTCTTTGCGTCCTTTTTGAATTTGTTCTTCTTCTTGTTCTTCCACCATTCCCTCTACTTATTTTTATTGGAGCTTTCTTCTTTCTCTCCTTCTTTCCCCTCCTTGGAGCTTTCAGCCGCGCAGAAGGCATCTATCTCAACTAGAGTCTCAAAGGTTACCCCAAACGTTACTTGGGCAAATAAGGTTTCCTTCAACGGGGAGTTCAGTCCCTTAACAAACCTAAGGTATTTGTTCATGGGGGTATCTACTAGACCTCTCCCAAACTTACATAACTCAGTAAATCTGGATATATATTCTTGCAGGCTCAAGCTTTCTTGCTTGAGGTAGATGAATTTCCCTATCTGAATAGTCATCTCGGCTCGTGGTAGAAACTTCGCTTCAAAACGGGTCTTGAACTCAACCCGCATAAAAATCCATCCTTCGTTCTCCATCGATATTAAGTTTCACCATTCAAGAGCCTCATCCTTCAAATTCCAGGCCGGTATCCTTCTTTTCACTTCATCGGGCCAGGCGGTTGCCCCAAAGATTCTTTCACAGTCCATAACCCAAGATTGGGCACTAGAAAGACCTTCCTTTTCAGAAAATGATTTCCCCCCATGATTCGTAAAGATCTTACAAAAGCGGGCAAAATAAAAGGTTGTATCAACGGCAAGGGCTGCAGGAGCCGCTAGGGCAGGATTGGCAACAGGGACTCGGTCAACAGTACGAAGATACTGTTGAAACCATTTGGGAAAGTAGTGAGGTCTTGCCTGGTTACCCTGTTCAGCTGGATTTTCATCCGTTCTACTATTTGAAAAGAAAAGGAAGAATCCTTTAGTGGATACTCCTAAGATAATATTTAAGATTAAAGAGAAAGAAAAACGATAAAGATGCCTAGTATAAATGCATACGCTTATTGGGGGTATATATATATACACACGCCATATATATATATATATATATATATATATATATATATACATACATACATATTGTTCGGAAAACCATTTGAATATACAAATACGCCTCTCATACGTATATTTCCCTTATAATTGGGTAACCTAAGCTCTGATACCAAATGTAACAACCCATCCGGAATGGGCCTAAATTTCGACCCAGAAAAGGCGCTCATGGAAACTTAGAGCCACTCTAAACAGTTCGTGGTTCCAGTAAGGATTACATTTGCACAGATATTAATAACATATACTACGAATGGGAATCTCACGGAGTGGAAAGAGAAAATATAATATTCAAATAAGGCGTACCATTATTTCAAAATCTAAGAAATACAATAGTCACAGTTACATTTATTCAATAGGTACATCAAATAGTTCAATCTCATAAGATTCCAAAAGAAGTAAAGCAATAACTGCAAATAATATCATAATAACTTCGTCTTCTCCAACGACTTCAATCATGACTTCATCCATGCTTTTTCCCCATCTACTGACCTGTTGGATGTTAACGAGAGGAGCATAACATAAATGTAACAGCCCAAGGATTTTCGACCCCGAAAATGGACACAAAAACACTATATCGAACATTCAAGCATCAAAAACACATGAACGTTAATAGAAAGAATATTAGAGGGTGAGATATGAAAGAAAGAAATATTAGAATACAATAAAAAGAAGAACCAAACACATCACCGAGTCTCACATCACAGCGGAATAAAATATAATATAGAAATAAATCTTTACTGAGAGCTTAAAAATTACTTACAATCATCGGAGCACATCAACACATCTAGACAGTTATAATATCTGTCCTCATATACAATCACATAACAAAATAACAACCAGATTCATATGTCTGACTCTTCCAGCTCATCGCTTCACTGCATCCGATAACCTGAACTTGTACGACCCGGTCTAACCCGAGCATTACAAACGCATGGATCAGTCTGGTGAAGCAGAGTGAGAAAACATACCAAAGTTTATAGGTAACATCCAACTTGATTTTAAAGTCAAAATCTTTTTGAAAGAAAGAATAATCGTAAGACCAAATCCACACATAAATACGGACGATTTTTACCTTACAATAACCGAATCGTTTTTGAAATCAATACTACTATGATATTATAATAGTGATGTAAATCAAGTAAATATCAATCTAGCAGAACGCTTGCATCTCACACTCCACATACAGTATACAATCAAAACCGCGGGCGCTTACTGGAGAATGGATTTCCAAATATGGCAAAGTATGGGACCACCTTCCGAAAATGTACCTCTGGAGATGAATACATTGGGGATTCAACAAGAACATCTTGCAATCCCGGCTAAACTTGACCGGCCCCTCACTTCGCTTGAGAGTACCGAATATATCATTACCACGGTTGGGGGCCAGCCAACCGAACCAATAACATACATATATAAATAAAAGGGACAACCGAAGGCATTTGATTTCACCAGATCATGTAATGATATACCCTTTTGATGGGTTAGACCCACAAAGCCATGCGACCTACCCGATTTTATATCATTTCCCGGTTGAAGAGGCTTGAGGTCATAAATGATTAATTAATTTATTAATTAATTTAGTAATTTACCTTTATGTTAATTTTATGTTTTAGAACATCTGATCACTATTCACTTTGAATGCCACATTGTTAGATCCGCCAAATATCACTAATTGACGTCCACAAAAATATCCTGCCGTTAAGCTAAAGAAGGTGTCTTCTCTGCCAACAACAGAAATACGTTTGAACAAATCAACGTATGTGACTCTTTTGGAAATACTCTGTTAGACACTCGTCCATATAAGTTGTCCTGGGACTGGACAAACTGAAGGCACCCTCCTACCACATCCTTGAATTACCCTATGGATCAGTAGCGAGTAGTCCTTGCAATCCGAAATGTTCCAATCACGACAGAACCACTGTCGAAATACCACTGGGAGCTAACCAGAGAGATTTGACAAATAATCCTTTCGCTCATGAAGATCCATGGTCTTCAATTGCTCCATCTTCAATCAGCATCATCGCGTATTTGCTGGTTCGGAGTCGTTTTCAAATATAATTTGATCCCGGTCTTTCCATACCAATAATCGTAAGGTCAAATTTGATAGTCAGTTATTTAACTATCAAATAAATAATTATGAGAATAAAATGAGTTCACTGATTCAGTACTCGACATTATTTGGCCTTAAAAACAATTAACGAATGTTAATTTAAAACTCTTAAATCTTTCGATATTTTAAAATATGGTATTTACTTCTTATTGAAGGAGTATTCGCAAAACAATCTTAAATACGTTAGAATTAAATCACATATATATTCCGAACTTTGGTTTTAACAAATTTCACGTAAACGTTATTACTTGAAAACAATATTCAACTACTATTCTTTCAGAATAAACTTTTTTCAAAAACTTAACTTTTTATTTCCTTTTACTTTTGGAAATATCAATATATATGAATATATATATTCTCGAATTTTCTCATTTCCGTTACTTTGGAAATCTCATTATATATATCTCAAATCTGGACATTTATGTTGCATTATTATTTCTCATATGGAAATAATAAATTATTCTTAACCTCTTTTCCATTACAACTAATACCATTCTCAAATAATCCTGAAGTCATTCAAGTTGGGGTATTTATTTACCTCTCAGACCTTGATCAACAACGTTCTTATCATAGAATAGATATGAATTGTGATCCAAAAACCGTTATTTATTCTAATATCAAATCAAATCCCCATTTAACTATTTTACTTAAACCATGATCTTTTTATCCATTTCTTATTCTGAAAATCCCTTTCAAATTCATCTTTTATTATTTAATTTGTTGATTAAGTAAATGCTTGTTAAATATCCCCTTTTACTTTTAATTTCCTTTAATCAATTGGTTTATAACACGGGTTTTATTACAAAATCTTTTACTCAAAAATCTCTTGTCCAATCCATTTAACCATTTCTCTTTGAAATCTCCTTTCAATACCGTTCATTTCACTTAATTTCATTAATAAGTAACGCTAATTTAAAATTAACGATCTAACTCCACATCTCTTTTTATAATTCTTATTCATAAACTCAGGTTTAATATAAACCTTTTTTATCTTGATTTCCTTTACTTAATTCAGATATTAAGTAAACATTTAATTTAAGCGGTCGTATGCACTTTAAAATTCCTTTTATAACTTCATTATAAAAATTCGAGTTTTAATATACTCGTTTATAAACTCCTTCCATAATTCAATTTGATTCCATTTCAACTTTGATTACTTTTTAAATGAATTCCAATTAAAAAGTAATCTCTTAAATTATTATTATTTAAATTAATAATGTATTTCTTCGTTAACTACCGTATAATCAGTTGACTTTTTTATTTACTAAATAAATAATTCCATTTTAAAATCTTATTAAGACGAGACACGTGCTTCGCACATGACTGATTTATGTATAAAAATGGTGATTGGTGGTTAAGACAATCAACATATATGTGGTTGGTTTATTTCCCTTTTTATAAAATCATTTTTAAATAATATATTTAAAAATCTATATTCAATTATAAAATAAATTTCATAACTTCATTTTTATCGATTTACCTGATGGTAAATCCATATTTACGAAACAATTGATTTTTAGGCCAACTGCTGCCAGTTACTCAACCAATACTACCCATTGGTAAAAATAAAACAAATGTTAAATTCCAGGTCAATAGTCAACAATCAAATCATTCGTCCAAACAGATGGGTTTAAACAGTTCATATAATGATAATATGAAATGAATAACATTTAATATATTTGAGGAATCCGGTTGGATCCCTCCAACCTGTTCTTCCCTGCATTCAAATGGGTTACTCAAATAATATTTTCAGTTCAATTCTACTGGTTATTTCTATAACAGTAAAATAACAGCAATCATTCTATTTAACAATCAATCACGACTATTCAAACAATTCATTAATTTAAACAAGTTTATTTTAATAAACGTGACCAACAAGGTAAGTTACCTCGATTGGAAATATTCGTTAAAATAATGATTAGATTTCATTTAAGTATAACTAACATGCAATTCAACCAATTCATACATATATATATATATATATATATATATATATATATATTTGGCACACAATAAACAATCGGCAATTATAACATACAAATTATAAAACCTAACTTATAAAATATAAGTGGGAATAACTGAGTGAGTAAACTCACCTTGATTTGTTTCGTTGAACGGTGCGATTTCAGTTAAATTAAACAGTCGTTCAATTTAACTGAAAACTGCTATCGCTTCCAAATCTGCCTAGGCTAGTTCCGAAATGTTCCATTTGTCGCCCCGATAGTAATAAAGTTGGTTTCATTCAATTCTGATCAGATATGAATGAGTTATTAATATCTTAAATTAAAATAATCCAATAAATCTAATATTCCTTAATTACTTTAATTAAAACTAATTAATTACTTAATTAACATAAAACAACAACGGCGATTATTTTAATATTATTTGAGAATCACTAGTCCGACATTTCATTTCTTCCTACTACTTTATTCTGTCTAGTTTATTTAATCCTAATTTCCCGGTTAGCTAAACTACTATTGTTACCAAAAATATTGAGTCAACATCCAACGTGTTAGTTTCGAAACCAATACAACTTGACCTAAACTTCCCATTCGTTCCTCATTCGCTGTCCATTTTGGTTCCTACGTGTTTAGAATCAGGATTCTAATTATTAACTAAAATAATTCCTTAATAAATTTGAATATAAACTAATGATTTTTGTTAAACCTTAAACAGTTGATTTAGATAATAAAGGTTGATCCAATTGTTTTTATTATGTCTTCCCTACCTTACTTATATACACGTAACTTCAAAACATGGGTTTCACTCCAATCCTTGATCACCATGCCATCCTTCTTGTACGTTCTCTTTTTTTCTATGCTTTCTTGTCAACGCTGCTTCATTCTCCACCACCCACAGCATCAACCCCTACCATCGAAAAAATCCACTTCGTTGATATGCCTCACAGCTTTTCTTTCTTTCATCTGTTTTGCTTCTCTCTCTTCAACTAACTGTGCCTTCCATCCTTTGCAACCAACGCATCCCCTCACTCCCCTCTCTACTGAAGTTCACCCGGTGCCACAGCTCATCACCAACAACCCTCACACCCGGCTCTGAACCCATCTCGAGCCTCTCCACTGTCTCGTCTCGATCAACCCGTCCTGTCCACCGTATGTATTGTCACATCTCGAGACTAGCTTCCCTTTCCATCGTTTTTGTTGAGTGTTAACCAAACGCGTTGGCTACTTCGAATGGGTTCAGGGGTAGTCTGAATTAGTCTAGCATAGTGGTGTTCGTTCTTTTAGTTTTGCAGAAACAAACGAAAATAAATAAATGAGGAGTCTTGAATTTATTTGCAGAGAAGTGTTTGGTTGTTGGGAAGAATTTAATTGAACATTCGTTCGTATATTTATAGGTGGAGGAAAAAGTAAAGATAAGAACAACTTTACATCGGTCGGTACAATGGTATGTGCGTAGCACCTAATATAGGGTAGCTGTATGTTAATTCTATTGGCATGCAGAAAACTAGGTAAGAGGTATCTTGCATAAATGTATATAGAGTAGGGGATGTACTGGTGTGATATATATTAGTATACGTGTATGCAGAAAAAACTAGGTAATCAGCTTTTACTGTTAGGCTTACGCGGGGCTGCTCATTTTGTACATTGTATGTTTCCTTCCTTAAGCCGTAAGTATGTGGGTAATTTAATTATACAGGGTAACTTAGGCAGGGAGATAGGCTAGCGCATGTACGCTTTAGCGTAGGGGTTAGATTAGCTGCATGTTGGGTGTGTCTGTTTGAAGTGAAGTAAGGATAAGAAAATGTACACGGTAGGCTTTCTTTTTTACATAGGAAGTTGCTTCCGCACATCAACTTTGCAAAAAGAAGGATACGCATTCTATTTATATACTAGTTGGGACCAAAATATTATTATTTTATTGAATATGAAACTTACCTAAAGCTTTTCGTAAAATTAACACCTCATATGATTTCTAATTCAAGATGAACCGCCTAATCCTGGCATAAGAAAATATTCCGGATCCAATGGGACAGGTTTCGTCGAATTCCGAGGTCGTTTGTGAAAAGTCCTTTCTAATTATCGATGAAAATCAAGCATTTAAAATCCCTATAATTACAGAAAAAATCCAAAAAAATTGAGACCTTGACATTTATAGACCTCTTCCTAATGGATCAAATTAATTTTATTTCGTTAAATTTGGAGTTTGTTTAGCTAGTCATTTATTCATCAAAAGTTACCCTTGTCTAGATAATATAAACGATTAAATAAAAGTAAGGGCGTTTTCGGCCACCGAAGTCACATATAATATTGGTTTGCCACGAAATTTGATTTTCTTACAATAATTTAACGATATGGTTCCAACGAAACTAATTTTATTGAAAACCGATATCGTTTGCAAAAATGACTATTTTTAACGCTTATATAATATTAATTAAAATTCCAAATTAATTCAATAAAATAATGATAAATTATTATCGTATATATCCAAATAGAATCTATATACAACTTCAAATATAAATTATACAACTCCATGTCGTCAATTTCGGGTTAAAACGATATCCAAATTTATATTAAAACCTATTATATTTATTAATAAACGTTATATTTTAATAACGATTTCCATAACGACTATTTTAAAAATTGAATTGGGCATAACTAACCATCTATAACATGTAACCTGAATTTTTCTTTTTCATTAGAAAATTATTATCAACAAGATTCCAATGTTTCTTGTTTCACAGAATTTCGACATATGTCAGATCTTGTATATTCAATTGAAGTTCAAAATTCAATATTACGAACTACCGCGCCATTTCGAGCTCGATTTAAAATATATATAAATTTAACATACAAACTTCGTTTTAAATAAACGATTTTAAATATTAAAGTCAACTAGTATTCAAAATATAATATTTAAAATAATAAATTAAATTAAATATTAGACCATTGAAAATACGGGACATTACAATCTTCCCCCTCGAAAGAATTTCGTCCCCGAAATTACTAAGGTAGAAAGAATGTTACGAAACCATTATCTTTAAAATCCCATTGATTTTAAATCAAAACCATTTCAATATTACTAATAATATTTTATTTTCATTTTTCAAAAATTTCGAAAGAATTTCTAACACTTTAAATTCCTGGAAAAATTCGGCAAAGTCTCCCTTGTACGGAGTGAATCTGCGATATCATAGGAACAAATAATATATATACATCGACCACACGGTCGGAAAACAAAATTCAAAACCCAAAATTTTATATTTTCGTGTAGGCGTACCTTTTACGAGTGCTATTGAGCATACTTGCTCAATTCATTACGATTTATTCAACCAAATTCAATTCTTCAGCCTTCCAACACCTGTACTTATCTTAATAGAATATATAAGTAACATCTGCATGAAATTTTGATTAACATTTCCTTAACCAACAAGTATAACCACATGAATTCCAAAATCAAACATGAAGTATTGATTCATTTTAAAAGTATATGTAAATACTGGGGATTATCATTCGGTTTCAATTCAAATGTGATTTCATTCCAATTTATTATACTGGAGTTTATTTCTCGGCTTCAAATTCATTCATCTCCATTAAACTGGTGATTAATTTATTCAAACAATCTATCATACAATAAAAACAATTCACAATCACCAACCAATTCACAACTAAATCAATTAAATTTTCATTCAATATTAATATCTACTTTGGTTTAACATATTTGAACATCAATCGGTTAACATTCGATTGATTTATATTTAATTAATATTCATTAAATTTCCAATTTCCAAACCTACTTATTTAATTCGATTTTAATATCATTATAAATTTAATTTCACTTAATCAGATTAAGTTCTAATTCAAATTTTAATCCAATTTGGATTTTATTCAAATTAATCAAACAAAGCAACACTCAATAATTTGATAAAATTGTTGTTTTTCTATACAAAATATAATTTGGGTAAAATTATTTCATTTACCCTCTTTAAAAATCAATATTGTGTTCATTTCCAGTTCAATGCTTCTCAACACTTGAACCGATCAGATAACACAATACAAAACATTTGTATATAAAATTTTACAAATTCGCGCTCTTATATATACACTCAACTCAATTTGGGGTATTACTAACCCCATCTATATCGAGTTATACCACAGAGCCAATGTTATTACTAAACAATTGCTCTAATACCATTGTAATGGCCCAAGGATTTTCGACCCTGAAAATCGACATAAAAACACTATGTCGAACATTCAAGCATCGAAAACACTGCAACGTTAATAGAAAGAATATTAGAGGGTGAGATAAGAAAGAAAGAATTATTAGAATAGAAGAAAAAGAAGAACCAAACACATCACCGAGTCTCACATCGCAGCGGAACAAAATATAATATAAAAATAAATCTTTACTGAGAGCTTTAATAATACTTACAATCATCAGAGTACATCAACACATCTGGACGATTATAATATCTGTCCTCATATACAATCACACAGCGGAATAACAACTAGATATCATACCTATGGACTCTTTCAGCTCATCACTTCACTGCATCTGATAACCTGAACTTGTACGACCCGGTCTAACCCGAGCATTACAAATGCATGGATCAGTCTAGTGAAGCAGAGTGAGAAAACACACCAAGTTTATAGGTAACATCCAACTTGATTTTAAAGTCAAAATCTTTTTGAAGAAAGGATAATCGTAAGACCAAATCTACACATAAATACAGATGGTTTTTACCTTACGATAACCAAATCGAAATCAATACTATTGTGATATTATAATAGTGATGTGAATCAAGTAAATATCAATCTAGCAGAACGCTTGCATCTCACGCTCCACATACAGTATATAATCAAAACCGCGGGCGCTTACTAGAGAATGGGTTTCCAAATATGGCAAGGTATGGGACTACCTTCCGAAAATGTACCTCTGGAGATGAATATATTGGGGATTCAACAAGAACATCTTGCAACCTCGGCTAAACATGACTGGCCCCTCACTTCGCTTAAGAGTACCGAATACATCATTACCACAGTTTGCATACATATAAAAATAAAAGGGACAACCAAAGGCATTTGATTTCACCAGATCAGATAATGATATACCCTTTTGATGGGCGCGACCTACATAACCATGCGACCTACCCGATTTTATACCATTTTCCGGTTGAAGAGGCTTGAGGTCACAATTAATTAATTAATTAATTTAGTAATTTACCTTGATGTTAATTTTATGTTTTAGAACATCTGATCACCATTCACTTTGAATGCCACATTGTCAGATCCACCAGATATCACTAATTGACATCCACAAAAATATCCTGGCGTTAAGCTAAAGAAGGTGTTTTCTCTGCCAACAACAGAAATACGTTTGAAGAAATCAACGTACGTGATTCTTTTGGAAATACTCTGTCAGACACTCATCCATATAAGTTGTCATAGGACTGGACAAACCAAAGGCACCCTCCTACCACATCCTTGAATTACCTTATGGATCAGTAGCAAGTAGTCCATGCCATCCGAAAGATTCCAATCATGACAGAACCACTGTCGAAATACCTCTGTGAGCTAACCAGAGAGATTTGACAAATAATCCTTTCGCTCATGAAGATCCATGGTCTTCAATTGCTCCATCTTCAATCAGCATCTTCACGTATTTTTTGGTTCGGAATGGTTTTCGAATATAATTCAATCCCGGTCTTTCCGTACCAACAATCGTAAGGTCAGATTTGATAGTCGGTTATTTAACTATCAAATAAATAATTATGAGAATAAAATGAGTTCACTGATTCAGTACTCGGCATTACTTGGCCTTAAAAACAATCAACGAATGTTAATTTAAAACTCTTAAATCTTTAGATATTTTAAAATATGGTATTTACTTCTTATTGAAGGAGAATTCGCAAAACAATTTTAAATACGTTAGAATTGAATTACATATATATTCCGAACTTTGGTTTTAACAAATTTCACATAAACGTTATTACTTGAAAACAATATTCAACTACTATTCTTTCAGAATAAACATATTTCAAAAACTTAACTTTTTATTTCCTTTTACTTTTGGAAATATCAATATATATGAATATATATATTCTCAAATTTTCTCATTTCCGTTACTTTGGAAATCTCATTATATGTATCTCAAATCTGGCCATTTACGTTGCATTATTATTTCCCATATGGAAATAATAAATTATTCTTAACCTCCTTTCCATTACAACTAATGTCGTTCTCAGATAATCCTAAAGTCATTTAAGTTGGGATATTTATTTACCTCTTAGACCTTGATCAACAACGTTCTTATCTTAGAATAGATATGAATTGTAATCCAACAACCGTTATTTATTCTAACATCAAAACAAATCCCCATTTAACTATTTTACTTAAACCATGATCTTTTTATCCATTTCTTATTTCGAAAATCCCCTTTCAAATTCAAATTTTATTATTTAATTTGTTGATTAAGTAAATGCTTGTTAAATATCCCCTTTTACTTTTAATTTCCTTTGATCAATTGGTTTTATAACACGGGTTTTATTACAAAATCTTTTACTCCATACCATTTCAAAAATCTCTTGTCCAATCCATTTAACCATTTCCCTTTGAAATCTCCTTTCAATTCCGTTCATTTCACTTAATTTCATTATTAAGTAACGCTAATTTCAAATTAACGATCTAACTCCACATCTTTTTTTATAAATCTTATTCATAAACTCAGGTTTAATATAAACCCTTTTTATCTTGATTTCCTTTACTTAATTCAGATATTAAGTAAACATTTAATTTAAGCGGTCGTACGCGCTTTAAAATTCCTTTTATAACTTCGTTATAAAAATTCGAGTTTTAATATACTCGTTCATAAACACCTTCCATGATTCAATTTGATTCCATTTCAACTTTGATTACTTTTAAATCAATTCCAATTAAAAAGTAAACTCCTAAATTATTATTAATTAAATTAATAATGTGTTTCTCCGTTAACTACTGTATAATCAGTTGACTTCTTTATTTACTAAATAAATAATTCCTTTTTAAAATCTTATTAAGACGAGACACGTGCTTCACACACGGCTGATTTTTGGTATAAAAATGGTGATTGGTGGTTCAGACAATCAATATATATGTGGTTGATTTATTTCCCTTTTTATAAACTTCATTTTTAAATAATATATTTAAAAATCTATATTCAATTATAAAATAAATTTCATAACTTCATTTTTATCGATTTACTTGATGGTAAATCCATATTTACGAAACGATTGGTTTTTAGGCCAACTGCTGGCAGTTACTCAACCAATGCTACCCATTGGTCCAAATAAAACAAATTTTAAATTTCTGGTCAATGGTCAACATCAAATCATTCGTCCAAACAGATGGGTTTAAACAATTCATATAATGATAATATGAAATAAATAACATTTAATATATTTGAGAAATTCGGTTGGATCTCTCCAAACTGTTCTTCTCTGCATTCAAATGGGTTACTCAAATAATATTTTCAATTCAATTCTACTGATTATTTATATAACAGTAAAATAACAGCAATCATTCTATTTAACAATCAATCACGACTATTCAAACAATTCATTAATTTAAACATGTTTATTTAATAAACACGACCAACAAGGTAAGTTACCTCGATTGGAAATAATTGTTAAAATAACGATTAGATATCATTTAAATATAACTAACATGCAATTCAACCAATTCATACAATATATATAAATATTCGGCACACAACAAACAATCAGTAATTATAGCATACAAATTATAAAACCCAACTTATAAAATATAAGTGGGAAACCTTGATTTGTTTCGTTGAATGGTGCGATTTCAGTTAAATTAAACTGTCGTTCAATTTAACTGAAAACTGATGTCGCTTCCAAATCTGCCCAAGCTAGTTCCGAAATGTTCCATTCGTCGTCCCGATCGTAACGAAGTTGGTTTCATTCAATTCTGATCAGATATGAACGAGTTATTAATATCTTAAATTAAAATAGTCCAATAAATCTAATATTCCTTAATCATTTTTATTAAAAGTAATTAATTACTTGATTAGCGTAAAATAGGGGCGATTTTTTATATTTGAGAATCACTAGTCCGACATTTCTTGTCCATTCATTGAATTCCCATTCGTTCCTCATTCGCTGTCCATTTTGGTTCCTGCGTGTTTAGAATTAGGACTCTAATTATTAACTAAAATAATTCCTTAATAAATTCGTATGTGAACTAATGATTTTTGTTAAACCCTAAACAGTTGATTTAGATAATAAAGGTCGATCCAATTGTTTTTATTATGTCTTCCCTACCTTACTTAGATACACGCAACTTCAGGACATGGGTTCCACTCCAATCCTTGATCACCACGCCATCCTTGTTGTACGTTCTATTTTTTTTCTATGCTTCCTTGGCTACGCTGCTTCATTCTCCACCACCCGTTGCATCAACCCTCACCATTGAAAAACTCCACTTCGTTGATATGCCTCAATGCTTTTCTTTCATCTGTTTTGCTTCTCTCTCTTTAACTAACTGTGCCTTCCATCCTTCGCAACTGTCGCATCCCCTCACTCCCCTCTATACTGAAGTTCACCAGCCGCCACAGCTCATTACCAACAACCCTCACACCCGGCACTGATCCCATCTCGAGCCTCTCCACTGTCTCGTCTCAATCAACCCGTCCTGTCTACCGCACGTTCTGTCGCATCTCGAGCCTAGCTTCCCTTTCCATCGTTTATGTTGAGTGTTAATCAAATGCATTGGCTACTTCGAATGGGTTCAGGGGTAGCTTGAATTAGTGTAGCATAGTGGTGTTCGTTCTTTTAGTTTTGCAGAAATAAACGAAAATAAATAAACAAATGAGGAGTCTTGAATTTATTTGCAGAGAAGTGTTCAGTTGTTGGGAAGAATTGAGTTGAACATTCGTTCATATATTTATAGGTGGAGGAAAAAGTAAAGATAAGAACAACTTTACATCGGTCAGTATAATGTATGTGCATAGCACCTAATATAGGGTAGTTGTATGTTAATTCTATTGGCATGCAGAAAACTAGGTAAGAGGCAGGAGTAGTCTTATCTTGCATAAATGTATATAGAGTAGGGGATGTACTAGTGTGATATATATTAGTATACGTGTATGCAGAAAAAATTAGGTAATCAGCTTTTACTGTTAGGCTTACGCGGGGATTCTCATTTTGTACATTGTATGTTTCCTTCCTTATGCCGTAAGTATGTGGGTAATTTAATTATACAGGGTACCTTAGGAACGAAGATAAGCCGGCGCATGTACGCTTTAGCGTAGGGGTTAGATTAGCTGCAACTTGGGAGTTTCTCTTTGAAGTGAAGTAAGGATAAGAAAATGTACACGGTAGGCTTTCTTTTCGACATAGGAAGTTGCTTTCGCACATCAGCTTTGCAAAAAGAAGGATACACATTTTATTTATATACTAGTTGGGACCAAAATATTATTATTTTATTGAATATGAAACTTACGTAACGCTTTTCGTAAAATTAACACCTCATATGATTTCTAATTCAAGATGAAACGCCTAATCCTGGCATAAAAAAATATTCTGGATCCAATGGGACAGGTTTCGTCGAATTCCGAGGTGGTTTGTGAAAAGTCCTTTCTAATTATCAATGAAAAATCAAGCATTTAAAATTCCTATAATTACAGAAATAATCCAAAAAATTTGAGACCTTGACATTTTACTAGACCTCTTCCTAACGGATCCAATGAATTTTGTTTCATTAATTTTAGAGTTTGTTTGGTCAGTAGTTTATTCGTTAAAAGTTACCCCTGTCTAGATAATATAAACGGTCAAATAAAAACAAAGGCGTTTTTGGCCATCGAACTCATATATGATATCTGTTTGCCACAAAAATTGATTTTCTTGTAATAATTTAAATATATGGTTCCAATGAAACTAATTTTATCAAAAACCGAGACCGTTTGCAAAAATGACTATTTTTAACGCTTATATAATATTGATAAAATATTAATTAAAATTCCAAATTAATTCATTAAAATAATAACAAATTATTATCGTATATATCCAAACAGAATATATATACAACTTCAAATATAAATTATACAACTCCATATTGTCAATTTCGAGTTAAAACGATATCCAAATTTATATTAAAACCTATTATATTTATTAATAAACGTTATATTTTAATAACAATTTCCACAGCGATTATTTTAAAAATTGAATTGGACATAACTAACCATCTGTAACATGAAATCTGATTTTTTTCTCTTTCATTAGAAAATTATTATCAACAAGATTCCAACGTTTCTTGTTTCACAGAATTTCGACTTATATCAGATCCCCTATATTCAATTGAAGTTCAAAATTCAATATTACGAACTGCTATATATATATATATTTATTTACTTAACGTTCAAACTTCGTTTTAAATAAATGAATTTAAATATTAAAATCCACTAGTATTCAAAATATGATATTTAAAATAATAAATTAAATTAAATATTAGACCACTGAAAATATGGGACATTACAATAAAGTTCTCTATGATTGAAATATGGTGTTACTTAATGTCCATACCCTATATTTTTAACAAGTTACATATGTCAAGGTATGTCTACGCAACACACAAGATTCACAAAAACATAAATATCTTACCAATAGGGTGGATATCCAAGTCAATCGCCCATTAGTATTTTTAGGGTAAAGACCCAAAGAGGTGGCATTCTCGGTCACTTAAGGCCTTATTAAATGTGGATTCTTATGATCTCTTATAACCCTAAGGAGCACTCATATCCCTTTTAAACCCCGTCCTAGTACATTAACGTTCTTAAATCTATTCCCTCATTTGTAATATGAGAAGCAGTATTGTGAACTATACTACTTAACAGATATTACCTGATAGGACACCTATGTCGCTTAAGACTTCCCTTAGACAGTTGGTGAGCTTGCAATGGCCACATATCATTTCAATTTCCAATCTGTCCCTAGTTAAAACCTTACAAGCTTTTAGAGGAAGTATACATCCCCGTGAACTACCCTACTCCGTTACTGTTTTATGCCTACCACTTTTAGAGAAGGAGGACCCAAAGACCTACTTCAAATCTAGTAAGGGTGGGTCCAATGACTTTGGTTCCTCTCCAAGGAATAAATCTTCGGAGGGATCCTAGTTCTAACCACTTAAGGCTCAAACTAGACAAAAGAGAGTCAACCACTTAAGACCTTCTCAAGGCGTAGTAAACTTATACATTTTCACACACGATAGACATATAAATATATAGTTATATACATACACACTAGACCTCTCACATTAAATTACCGTACACTTGTAGATGGTGGATATGCCAGCCGGTTCCGGACAGACTTCTACTACAAGTTGGGTTTAACCTTGTGTCTAGTGTACTAAGTTTTTGAATGGTCCATGCCAGCTAGACATCTCACATTAGTTGGGCCTAAGTGTTGTTGCTAGATTTTTCGGTCGGTTCCGGGTAGGCTTCTACCACAAATGGCAAGTAACCTCGTGTCCATGTGTCACTTATATATATATATATATATATATATATATATATATATATATAAAGCCATTCTATATACGCACATGCAAGCAAACAAATATATATTTTTTAAGGGACATTTCACTTTCAAATTCGAATTTTAGCCTAATCGCATTTATTTAATACATTCCTTAATCTCTTTATTTTATTCCATATATGCAAGATATGTCGTACCCCAGATCTTATCTCAAATTTCAAAATTTGAAATTCCCTCTTTATCTTTAATTTATAATTTGGACAATATATAACATTCATATTATTATATATATATATATATATATATCTGCGTTCGCTGTCCAAATTCATTTGTTCATAACTTCTTCATACATTGACCGTTTTCAGCATAACGATGTAGAATTTCGCCACGATTCCAAATAAACAAATTTCGTATCCAAATTCCTAAAGCTACAAAATCTCATTTTCTAGCCATATTATTTAATTACTTATTTTTAATTATTTAATTATTATTAATACTTATGAATTTTACGGGGTGTTACAGCGTCAGCATAATATAATAATACCTATGTTGGCTAAGATTAATAAGTTTATTTGCGAAATGTTTTTAATACTATGCACTAATAATAATATTAGAATATTTTACATATCAAAGGAATTTTTGGCTATCACAAGGAGAAACCTCGCACAATGTGTGTGATTCATTGTGTGTGTGACGCAAGACATTATGGTAGCTTCATTCTCCAAAAGCGTGTATGATTTTCTGCATAAACATCACCAAAATCCATCTGATGACACTGTCATGTATGTATGTAGCTACTTAGTTCTCAGGATGGTTTATACAAGCCTGATCCTGGTGTTTTTGACGCTCGGGTCATATCCGAGCAGTTTTAGGCTTAGGTTGGAGACATGAGAAGTTTATAAAGGAGAGCTAGAAATCTTCACCAGCGTAGAAGCATATTCTACCATCTATTATATGGTATCATTTGTTGCAAGGATAGGCATCGAAAACTATCTAAGTTATTCTTAAATCTGATTTTGTAAATGATTTTCTGTTGTAAAGATTATGTTCAAAAAAATATTTTAGTCCATCCGCTATGAGATTATGTTCTGTTCTATTTTTTATATTACTTCCAAATGATTCAGATTCCAACACATGAATTTCCAACATTTGATTCATCCAAGGATGTATTAGGTGTCGATCTTCGAGGGTCGAAAATCTAGGTCGTTAGTGTGATTCGTGAATTTGTATCATTTTGACCGAAATTGTATGGTTTATAGTCGGTTCAAAATTTACGGATTTTTAGGTAATGACATTTTTCGATCCTAGATAATTGACACTTGATACATCCTCAGTATTCAAATGCGGGAAATTCAAGTGTCTAAATCCAAGTCATTAGGGGTAATAACATATTAGAATAAAACAAAATAGAGCAGAAACAACTCTCTTTATTGATATAATATAATTTACATAGGATACATAAAGTTAACATAAGCGAAAGATCAGAGTTAATACATGTCCAGATACAGAGTACTAAAATGAATGGTGAAAATAACTAAAGACTTCAATAAATGAATCCCAAAATGCTCCATCTTCATTCTAAGATTCAGTCCAACATGCTCTTATTATAGCTCCAAGTACTTCTACTGATAACCTGACTGCTTGGCTTCTCGGTGGAAAATTAAGGGCATCCAGAGTTTAGAAAGGAAACTATATACTCCGGGTCAGTTATGGGACTAGTTTGAGAAGCTCAAAATAGTTGTTTGTGTATAAATTCGTATATGATTTTTGAAAATGAAGCTACCATAAAGTCTTGTGGCTCACACATAATGAATCACATGCATTGGGTGAGATTCTCCTTATGATAACTAAAAATGGCTTTGATACGTAAACTGTTTTATATTAGTTTTAATGACATAGTGTTAAAAACATTTCGCAAATAAACTTATTAATCTTATCATGGAATCATTACATTAATTAAATTCCATGTTATAGCTACCATCTCCTGGTTGGTTATACAACTTAAGTCGTAAGGGTTCGTAGTGGAGTTTATTTGGATTTCCAACAATGACCAGGAAAAGGATATTCCTTATTCGATGGGACACCTCTAGAGGGATTTCCCAAGAGCCCCCTACTCCCTGCTATACAAGACTGGGTTATCCTCGTCACTAAATAACTTATATCACTCCTAAGTATGTCATTCCCCGGTTGTAACCGACCTTTACCGAGTGCGCTCCTTCCGTCATCCACATCAAGTAGATTTTTCTAGAAGGAAATAATTATACCCTAATGGTAGCCAACCACTAAATCTTGCTGCATCTATCCTGTTTCAGTCATTTACGTGATGTGAGGCCTGAAGAAGTTACGTTACATAAAACTACGCTTTACACAAAAGTAATGTTTTGATCATCCATAGCTTATTTCACTTATCATGCCATTTGGCCAATTCGTAACACATAACATATGTCTACCAATATATAACCTCCGAGCTCGTACGTCTTAGGGAAAGGTGTTAAGCTAAGAGAATAGTTTCTCTGCCACCAAACAGGTATATATATATATTTAGTAAATATCAATTGCTATACCATAAAATACAATGTCATACATACAATCCATACAAGTTTGTTTTTGGACTGAACGAAACCGAAGGCGCTTTATTCCTCATCCAATAAAGGAGAGAAGCCCTTGTAACATGGAAATTCTCCAAATACGTTCGGACTTACTACTGAATAGGGTAATCTCTATACAATATAAATCTTTAAAAATTTAACTTCAACTATTTATCGATTAACAACATTCTTAATTTCAAAACAGATAGAAATTTCCAAAGCTCAAATGGTACCTCAGATACGAGATATCCATCTAAATCTCATAATCATGTCAAATATTTCATTTAAAAATATCATTTGCAAAGTATTTGTTATCACCATTACTCATTGTCTAAAACTGGGAACATAGTTCCTTTTTATAAAAGTACATGTTTATTAACCAAATCAGTTCAGCTTAACATTTTTAAAACAATGTTATGGATTCTATTTCTAATATCATTAACCATTTTCTTAGCATATTTATTTATATTCAATTTACCATCACTTTGCAAACAGTTGAAATTCTTTCCTTAGCATATTATTTAACTAATTTGCCAACATTTAAACTTCTATTTGACAATCTCCTTTTAATTATAAGAAAACCAATTTATAACCTTTTTCTATATAATTCAATTTATGTATGTATCTCCATTTGTAACTTTACTTTTGAAAAAAACATGACTTCCAAATCCATTCGTTACATTCCAAATCCAATTTCAAGTTTATATTCCTTTTTCCATTAATAGTTTGATTAAAAATCAGTTATTTTACACATCTCCTTTACAAAGTCCCTTTATAATTGTAAGCAACTTTTACATATACGTTCATTAGATATGAAACCCGTTTTTTAATTTTTTTTTCCATTCCTGAACAAATTTACGAATACTCTCACGTCCTTTACGCGACCATTATATCACTTCAAATTATTAAAATGACCAGTTCTAAAACACTTAACCATAACTTAATAATATATTGAAATTAACTTTAGTCATATCTAAACGACTATAAAGATGTAATCTAAACCTCGGAATTTATTTTGAAAAAAATTGTAATTTACCTCGTAAGAAAATAAAATCTTCTTTATATACTTTAAACTACGAGTTCAATTTAAATACAGAATTTTAAAACATTTCAGACTCGATTTAAAATCGATTCCAAAAATTTCTTATTATACCGAGGTATTAAAGAGCCAAACTACTGCTAAAATACCAAACTACGAAATAAGGGTATGTCTCATCCAATTTCACAAATAACCAAATATATCCATCATATATGATAAACAATATCAATATTAGTGAGGAATCCAGTTAGATCCCTCTAACCAATCTTTTCCTACATCATAGTTTCAATATTTCACCAGATATCATAACATATGAAATTTAACAACTACTGGTGAGGAATCCAGTTGGATCCATTGAACCTGTTTCCCTACATTACAAACATGTTATCACATAATGAAATCATCCATTTTAATATAGAGATATAATTGTTGTTATTCGCATTGATATGCAGGAGTAATCAATTCAACGGATAATTTTCAACAATCAGCAAATAATAGCAATCCAAGCATCCATCTTTTAATTTAATACGTTTATATTACTGTAAACGTGACCAATAAGGTATGTTCCCTCATTTGGTAATAATCGTTGAAATAACGATTTGATTTCAATTAAATTAAACGAATGTTTAATTTAACTAATTCATCTAATATATAGAAGAACATTCAACACACATCTAACAATCATCAAACATATCACACAAATTAAAATCCCAACTTATATGAAATATAAGTAGGTCAGCCTGAGTGAGTTATGCACACATTTATTTCATTCGTCGCTATAGTAATTTCGTTTCAGTTAAATTAAACAAGCGTTTAATTTAACTAAAAATTCCAACTGATTCCAGATTTATCCAAACTGGATCCAAAACATAGTGTTCGTTAATACGAATCCGATGTTGCTTGTTTCATCGGATTCCGACCTTGCAATAACAAGTTATTGATGTTATAAGTATACACGATTTTAATTAAGTAATTAACTCTTTAATTATAGATTAATTAAACTAATTACTTTAATTTACAATACACAAGCTGACACTCTCTTCTCGCCTTCTTCGTTCAACACGACTTCACCTTATATGCCTGCCAACAAGACACCGCCGCACCACCACTCCATCCACCAGACGTTCATCCAGCATCACCGGCGCGAGCCCTCAACCCCCTGCACCTTCGACCCAAGCACCACCTCGCTAGGCCTCGTCATTCGCCTACAGCACACCCAAGACCGTAACAGCTTGCTGATTCGATTTTGGCCACACTAACGCTTAGAACCCCAACTCCACCATTCCACTACAACAAAAATACCCTATTACAACATCTCTTTTACAATGGGCGATGACAGCACGTTGTAATACAGAGTTATTACAAAGGTCAATTCAAGCCCGTTGTAATAGATGCAACATACAACGACTTTTTTACAACTGGCAACAACTGCCCGTTGTAACAGAATGATATTACAACAGTCATTTTTGACCCGTTGTAACAGATGTCAAATTTACAACGTTTTCAGAATACATGTTGTAATAGGCACCAATTTTACAACAGTCTTAAAATGCCCATTGTAAGAGGCGTTAATTTTACAACGGTCGTAATGCTCGTTGTTATAGGTATAAGTAATCAATAATTAATGATTAACTACCATAATGCTTACTTAAATTTTATATTTATTATTTTTTAATATTTAATCATTAATAATATTATATTAATAATATGTTATTAATTACTAGTATAATATTATATTACTAATTATTAATAATACAATATTATTTATTAATAATTCATAATTAATGATTAATGATTGTATTTAAAAATATTTAGTATTTTAAACTATAAATAATAACTAATAATTTATAATAAATAAATAATAATATTATTATTAAATTATTTACAGCAATAATTAATATTTATTATTTAGTAATTAATAATTGATAATTTCTTAAATACTGAAGAATTTGTACTTAATTTTTACTATGTATTTGATAATTTATTTTTAACACTTTTGATCAATATGTAATTTTTAATAATTAAGAAGTTATATTTATTATTTCTTTTTTAGTATTTAATCATGTAAATACTTGTTTTCTTTAACATCTAATATTCCAAAAATTTAAAACTTTAAAAAATTTCAAGATAAGTTTTCAAATATTAAAAAAAATAGAATTAAAATTTGAAACTTTGACAAAATTCAAAAATAAAAATTATAAAGTTAACATTTAATACATTATTCAAAATTTATAACTTATAATACTAACAATATTTAATAATTAATTAAATCAAATAGAACAATTATAAATTTACTAATCATTAATAATATTATATTACTTAATAATATTTAATAACTAATCATTATTAATATTGTATTAATCATTTATAACTTATAATAATTAAAGATTATTAATAAATAATCATTAATCGCTAATTATTATATATAATTAGTGATTAAATTTTTTATATTTAATAATTGATGATAGTTAATTATTAATAATTAGTAAATTACATTTATATTATATTAATTACAGTTATTTTTTCCAAATGCAATCAATATCAATATTCATTCATATTTTTCCATTGTAATATGTGCTTGCGGCAAGCATTTTCTTTTGTCCGTTGTAACATACGTCTATTTTAACATTTTTTTTATAGTTGTACTAGTATTTATTAGTTACCGCTTGTGATAGTGTCAACTTTCAACAACTTTTAATCAATTATCATTATCCTGGACCCGTTAGTTAATAATGCTTGGAATGTTAAAATCTCCTCAATTATGGACTTAAATAATTGCTTAATTTATATAGATAGATTCTTTAATAACATTAACCAAAGATAAAAAAATCACTCGTATGATTCTAAAAATTTTCCTAAAGCAAATTCAATTCCAACCGCCATAAGTACTGAGTTGCCCCCTCCCCTTTTAATCAAGATTTTCAATGACAAAGTTACCCTTTTCGTGTTAATTTTTTTTTCAAATCATCGTGTTACCTTATAGGGCGGATGCGTGGTTCCATCACGAACCACGCAGGGAAACTACGAGGTACACTAGCCAACCTCGTAGTGCCTCTACGAGGTTACTTAATGTACCTCGTAGTTGCCCTGCGTGGTTCGTGATGGAACCACGCAGCCACCCTATGAGGGAGGGCATTTTCGGATTTTTTTAAAATAAATGGGGGGGGTAACTCATAAAAACTGGGGGGAAACTAGTTTTTTCAAAATTAGGGAGGCAACTCAGCACTTATGGCCGTTTAAATAGAATTTGCCTTTTCCTAAAATTTTGACTCGATCAGTTTCTTTGTACGTTAGCCCCTAAGCTGAGAAATTTTGGCTCCATGGTTTCATAATGATAAACCACTATTCCATTTTATATTGTTTACAGATCTGAAAAAATTAATCTCGTTCTGAAACCCTAATCTGTAATTTTAAACATGTCAACCGAAGTAGTAGCCGCCACTCCTGCTTTCATTGTCGAAGAACAAGCTGCCTCCGTTTTCGCTATTGCTTTCATCGTCGAATAAAAAGCTGCCTTCGATCCTGCTCCTACTTCCATCGTCGAAGACACAACCAGCGGATTTGATTTCAGCCCTCAACTTCGACGATTTCGGGCCTCAACTTCGGTTAATTCAGGTATTGTTTCCCTTTGATCTGTCCTAATTTTCTGATGGTATATCATTATTGATTTTATCCTATGAAATTTCAAAACTGTGTTACTTGGTTTTGATTATAGCCTGTGTGATACCATTATTTATTTTTCCTAAGTATTTGATGATACAAAATTATCGATTTTCTCCTAATTATAGCCTGTGTGGTGTGAGAACCCAAAATACAAAGTTTCATAATTGGACAGCTGTTATCACCAAATGTTGGCTATAAAGTTGTATTGTATGTTAACGTGTTTTACTGCATTTTTTAGAAGATGCATATACTATTGTAGTTTTTCATTGACTTGGTTTATCAGAAGATTAAGTACTTTTATTTTACTTATAGCAATCTACTGTTATTTTTTAGTATTGGTTTATACTTGATATACGCATGTGGAGGTCAAAATTATGGGCTTTTAACTATTTCCTTGTTTTGAACTTCTATTGTATTAAACTTTTCAATCATCAAACCGACTTTGTCGGTTTTTCTCAATTCGACCGAGCCTTCGATAACTTCCGTCCGTCTGAAGCTTTTTAATAATACCCATTTTGTCCTCCTCCTATGACTTATGCATTAATTTAATGTAGTTCTGAAGCCTTGCCTTGCCTTATTTGAGCTGCCCGATTTAATTTTAAATGTAGTCTATTTGATTCATTAATGCTCATTAATTGTGTGAGTTAATTAACTTTATATTTGGAAGAAAAGCTAATTTTTCCACTTTTGTTGATATGAACATGGTGTTCATTTTAAAACATCACACCTAGCGTTAATAAGATAAATTGACAACAATTTATTGATTAAATTTATTTCTTAAATTTTTTGCACTTTTGTTGATATGAACATGGTGTTCATTTTAAAACATCACACCTAGCGTTAATAAGATAAATTGACAACAAATTTTTTCCACTTTTGTTGATATGAACATGGTGTTCATTTTAAAACATCACACCTAGCATTAATAAGATAAATTGACAACAATTTATCGATTTGATTTATTTCTTAAATTGAAAATCACTTAATTAATTTAAACATATTGACAAAAACCTTATATGGTTAAAATTTGATTTAATAAGATGTATATTAATTGCCGTCTTTTTTTACCATATATATAAATTATAACAAAATAACATGATTCGTTAAAATAATTATTTTGATTTGTTTAATATACGTAATTTTGTTTCTTTTCTCTTATAAAGTAAAATCATTTGTATGTAATTTGTTGTTTCTTTTTTCCTCTAATGTAAAATCATTCCTATGATTTTCGGTTTTGTGCTTGGTGAATATAATATGTAGTCTTCTAAATATCAATTAATTTATTGCATTTAATTTGTGTAATCATTCTACAATCACAATTAATTAGTTATGTTACCATTTATTTTTATTTGGATGTATAAGAGGGAGAATAATAAAAGTTGGAGTAATAAAATACCAGGCAATGCCTTAAATAAGATTTTATAGCATACCTTAAATTATTGATTATATTCTTCAGAACATTAAAAAACGAATACCTGAAATGATAGCCAATTAATTCTTCTAAAAACGGCAACATTAATCAAGGAAAAATATGTATGTATGCGTAATTGATTTCAAATGGTAAACATGGTATGTACGTATGCGATATATGAAAAAAAATAAGATCACACCTTTCCTAACTGCACCAAGGTGGACTTTCCCTAACTGATCCCATATTGTGAAATTAAATCACACATTTAGTTCTCTGCACTTTATTTTTTATAGATTAACATATAGTGAAATTTAATCACATTTAATCTCATACTGTGAAATTTAACCAAACAAACCGAGATGGACTTTCCCTAGCTGTATATATTATATAAAAATATCTCACTACTACTTAAAATGATTTTTTTTTATAGATATGCATTACATAGATTTGAATCATCATACCAGTCTTTTTTTGATGTTTTTCATGAATATTTGTTTGTGTATTTAATCTTTGTGCTGACATGATTGGTTAAAATAATTATTTTTGGTTTTTAATAATATATGTAATTTTTCTTTCATATATTATCATTCATATGTAGTTTTAAATAATTAAATAAGTACAACAAAATAATTTTTTTTATCAGTTGTATTGTATTACAAAGTCGGTTTTCCCACCGTTATGCGGTTATACTAGTATGGCAAAAATTTGATCTTGTCAACAACTTTTAGAGGAATAACGTTCAACATGAGATTTTTGTTTCCCTTTTGTTCTCAATTTCTTTTCCTTTTTTCTTGTATTATTTCTTGCAACATGATTACTGCATAATCTAAATTTATGATCACCCCACAATGATCGTGGTTGTCAATTCAACTTCACTACAAAATGGAATATTTACCTTAGTTTGTTCATTTTTTATTATAATAATGATTTTTTTTTCATTTTGTTTTGATCATGCGAAATATATTTTTTGGCAGCCAATATATTTTTAACTCGAAATTAGAAGTGATCTTCCAACATCTTACTCAAATCTGCATTATATATTATATATTTATGGTACAGTGATTACCACTCGCGCATACAGATGTATTAACATATGTTACTTGGTTTCGATTGTAGTTAATTGTTGTTTTCCATGCGTTTTACTGTTTAACTTCGGGCTCCTGTTATTTCTAGATCTCTTAAATTATGATACATGAATTTATACTCTTTTGCAATATATTTTATCCACACATTGATGTTTGATTCCTTTAGAAATGTTTCGAGTTGATGTACTATAATGCTTGAAGGTTCTACAGCTAAATTTATGCTCTGTTGCTATTCATTTTGTAATGTTCTGAATTGATTCTGGTAACGCTTGTATGTGTCCATGGTCATTTTAAAATCTAGAATGGCTCCTACAGAAAATCATTATATTCCATTTTCCTTACGCTAAAATTACTATATCACATGACTGTAAAAACTGCAATCCTGCTATTATTGCACATGAGTTCTCTGTTATCATTTTAAAACCTTACATGCAGATTATTGTGCTGGATATCCGTAGTCTGGAACTCGGCCTACACATATTTGTTCGTGGTGGTTTCAATTACAAAGAGTACAAAACATAGATCATATAAATTTAATGTTTACTTGCATATATATAGCACGTGCACTTGTTCTATATGCAAATATGCCAAAATGACCATTTCATCATTTTGGTTCCTTAAAAAAAATTAAGCTTACTTGTGTGTACACATTTAGTCATGGTTAGCAAAAAAATCAAAAAAATTAGGCACAATTCTTGATTATTATAAACTTGATACATGCAGGTGTATGAAATATAGACGTAATATCATGCTCAGATACCGAAGAAACGGAGGACGTTGAAAGGGAGGGATCTGAGATGCATGTGCAATGTTGTTTGGCACAAAACAAGTTTTGTTGACTGAATTTATAAGTTACTATTATTTTAATTTATTACTGTAGTGAGAGTATTGAGCTTCCATTTACTGATAAATTTACATGGAAAATCAACGTTAGTGTTGAACAGAAATTCATGGATCTTATTGGGTGGGGATAGTACTGTATTATATACAAAAGAAGGCGTTGTGTCCATGATGATTGCACTCAGAATTCATACAACCAAATTTCTATGGGGAAATTATTAAAAAAATTCAACTCAAAAACAGTTAAAATCAATCCTTAATGTATAATACACCCACTTCACTGAGCCGAACATTCACACAACAACTAGTATGCGATAACTACCCACTACTACGGATATGCTACGTGACCAAAGAAACTGTAACACCCCATAATTATGTAACATTAAGTTTCACAAATTAAAGTATACTTAATTCTAAATGAAAGAATTAAGGGAAACGGATTAAGCCATTTCGTTCGTCTCGGAATTCTGCTTGAGATAGAGTCCGAGTTTGCGTAAATCGGACTCCGTATGAAGGAGTTATGGCCTCCGGAAGTTTCAGAATTCGATTTAAAATTCAAACAGCCCGAAAACGAGTTCAAAATTCAAAACTGGACCAGAACTGGGCTAGGCGGGAATTTTCCCGCCCAGGACCTAGGTCAACCAGGGGGTCGACCTGGGTGTCGACCTGGGTACCCAGGTCGACTATGTAGTCGACCTGGGGGTCGACCTGCTTGGTCTGGTCCTGGCTCGGTTTCTGGGGCTTGGCTGTGTCACTAGGGCTGATTTGTCACTTCCTGATTGGCTTCCCTTGAGATGGGTGGCCCTGATTAACTCTAGCTTCATCGACGGCTCTAATTAGTTTGAAATTCTATATAAACAACCTTAGTCTCAACCTAAATTCACACAAATAAAATAGAGCTAGAGTCGTCATGCTGCTGGAAGGAAGCCAAGAATAGCCTCCACTTGAAGAAAGCTTAGAGACGATCAAATCTAATTCAAAACTAAAAATCAAAACAACGTTTATCTACCCAAAGGAAAGCATCTCAATTCCAGAACTCAGAATCCAGAATTCAAGTTCGTCATTTGTTGTAAATCAGTTACTTTTTAGATTCGAACGTCTATCCATTTGTGGCATGTAATTAAATGGATATAAGAATATGCCTGATCCTCTCATTTGAATCTGTGCTTGTATATGCCTTTGGATCTAATTAAGAACTATTGTGATTAATTACCGATGAGACTGTGCCTATGCCTATGACGTTGAAACTATTGTTAATGGCCTATGACTCTGACTATGAACATAAGATTATTACCTATGACTATGTACATAGGACTATGCCTATGCCTATGACTGTGAACATAAGACTATGCCTATGCCTATGACTGTGAACATAAGACGATTGCCTATGACTATGACAAGGACCATTGTGGCTAATCACCTATGATTCATGACTATGAGATTATTGCCTAGGATTATGACTATGAAATTGGATCTAAGCTTGATTTTCTATTTAGACCTATTCTTAATTATCCTTGGATCTTGATTTTGGGAATTTTTCTATTAAGTTAGGTCTATCCATGTTCTTGAACCTATATTATTATTCAAACCTTTTCATGTTCATAATGTTGTCAGATCTATGCCTGCGATGTTTTAGTGAATTTATTCAGTATATTTATTAGATCTGTAAGTCGTGAATTTGGGATTATCATCTTATGTCTATTCTTAAGCCTATCTTTTCATGGTATTCTTGTTTATTCCCTCTTATCTACGAATCTAGATTGACCTATAATCTAGACTGAATCATGATTACGCAAACGATGGGAATACGATTTGGGCAGAACATGAAACTAACATGAATGTGATTGAAAATTTGGAAGTTTGGTATAACATGATATTTATATAATTTGGCATAATAAATATGTTGGCATGATATGAATTGGCTATAATAGTGAGTAATTTGCATGCATTGGGCGTAAACGATAAATTGTTGGCCGCAAAACATGTAGTTGGCATGTGAATCTAGTTTTGGCATAAATTGTAAATTAGAATATAAAATCTAGTTCTAGCAGGAATTGTAAAATTGGATATTTAATCTAGATTAGGTCAAAAATGTAAATAGGAACATGAAGTCTAGATTAGGCTTAACTACTTATTTGGAACGCCAAATATATGGCATAGTGATTTTGGGCATGACTATTATAGCGAGATTGGAAGGTGGGTTATAGCCTATTCTGATTAATAACTTGAAATTACATGTAATTGTCATGTTTAGCATAATCATGGTTGGTGACACTTAATTTGGTAAAATCTTATAAACATGAAAGTGGGCCATAATAGTAATTGTTGATAATGTACGATAGAAGAGTAATTATGGCATAAGTAAATTAGGAATAATTTACATGAAGAATTTGTCCTAAATGAGAAATGTGTACATTGTATAAAATACGAATATGCCTAACTAGTTAGATTGAGTTACAGTGTAAGACTGCCCGGAACCGCCCGGCAAATCTAGCAACCTTAACAATACCTATCTAATGTGGGTGGTTAGAGCATTGAGCCCAAAAAGGACCCAAGGTTAAAATGAGTTGCGGTGTAAATCTGCCCGGAACCGACCGGCACATCCAGTGACAGCAACAATATCTGTCTAATGTGAGTGGTTGGTGCTTTAAATGAATAATTTAAAGCCAAGAAACAACTTAACATGTTAACAAGACAAGACTTATAGGGATTAAATAATCGTTATAACATGTTAACTAGGCAAGTGGGTAAGGTTATGTAAATATTTAACCGTTATAACATGTTAGCTGGACAAGGTGGTAGGGTTAAGCAAAACTAGAACACTTAACCATTGTAACCTGTTAACTAGACTAGGAGGTGGGGTTAAGTACATTTAGGACACTTAACCGATCTAACATGTTAACCAAACCAGAAGATGGGGTTAAGTAAACTTAGAACACTTAGTCATCATAGTGTGACAGATGAACAAGGTTAAGTTGAAACATGAAGGGACAATACTTAACTATTAGAACATGTGAATTAAACAGATGTTAGGGTTAAGTTAACTAAGGGAACTCTTAACCAATACAAGATGAAGGGATGGGGTTAAGTAATAAGAAATACTTAACCAATATAACTTGATTTGTGGTAGGGTTAAGTCAACATGAACTACTGATAACACTTAACCAATCCAACCTGACAAGAAAGAGAACTAAGTAGTAAACCTTAGTTAAGAGGACTAAGTTGTAAACCTTAGTTAAGAAAACGATGGTTCAGGAAACTTAGTAGTAAACCTTAGTTAAGGGAACTAAGTAGTAAACCTTAGTAGAATACGAGAAGTAGCGAACGTCCATCTGATCTTAAGGAAGGCTCCAACGAACTGGGGTACGAAGTACGCGGCTTCGACGGGACGTGAAGGTACTCTTGGTATCCCTCTGTGAGGCTGCAGATGATCAGCTTGGGCTCACAGAGGTTAAGGTCTGCGTTAGAAGAACCAAGGGTATGCCTTGGTTGCAATATAAGGCAACCTAAAGACTAGGATGTACCAGCGTGATTCGGTGAGACCAGTTGCCCTGTGACAGCAACTCGTCGTCTACCTACCATCTTGAGTCAATCGAGATATGTGAAGCGGAAAGGCGGAGAACTCCAACAGACCATATACTTGCTATCTAGTTATGGTTGCGAATGGCCATAGGTTAGTGGAGCATAGGGGGGCCTGCGTATAGTTCTCATTTTTCAAGGTGTGCCTTTCATTAGTTGAGGGAGGGGTCAGGTGGGACCATAGCCACTAGAAAAAAACAGACCTTAGCATCTGCATCGGCTGATATCTGAAAGCTCCCGTTCGAGTTTCGTGTTTCTCTATTTGCCCTGCCACGAGACTCGGGTCGCACATATCGAGGACATGTGCATCTAGACAGCGATAACGATCTACGACACATACGTGGGGAAAGTCTAGGAACATATACCGCTCTGAGTATTGTGTCCTAGAGTAGGGGCGTCGTTCGATAGGTAGCATAATCCCTAGTTGAGCCTAGGTCGCGTAAACCCTAAAATCCGAGAAGCATTAGATAGGTCGCGTAAACCCTAGTTGAATTTAGGAAGCACTCGATAGAAAAACCCTAGATTAGATCTAGGTAATAAATAATAAATGTACGCCTGAAGGCAACCACAATTACAGGGATTAGGGACACGTTATCATTTTATAAAGATTACTAGTTGGGTCACTTGTTAGGTGGTGCACAGATATAGAAACCAGAATAACAGGGTAATCGCGAAGTAGAGAAAGTATGGAAGCATATTCAGTTTACTAGTGTATTCAGCTTGTCGGTAGATCCAGTTTATCAGTACATTCAGTTTTATCTTTCCTTAGCATATCTTGCGTTATCTTGTTAGCCCTATCATCATGGTATTGTCTTGTATTCAGTTAAATTCATGTCATGTTGATTTTACCTGTTCACATGCTGAAAGTTACTGAACTTACTAGACTTTATGTCTGACTCTGTTTTCTTTTGCTTTCTTGTCTTCCGTTGCCCCCCCCCCCCCAGGTTCGCAGGGAGGGAATGTTACTACTTAGCCCAGTTTTCTTTCCAAGCTTGAAGATTAGTCGAAGTTTTCCTTGCTATGGCGGGCTCATACTACATTGGGGAATATAAAAGTTATTTTATGCTTCTTTATTTTGTAAGACAGATACTCTGGTATTGGAAAACAATTGTTGTACAAACTATTTTATCAATAAAGTAAATTTTTATTTTCCGCTGTTTTAATTTTGTTTGTCTTGTAATTTATCTGCATCTTTTACCTATAATGCTTCATAGAACTTAGTGCATTCCCTTTGTGAGTGACACTAACGGATGTGGGGTGTTACACGTGGTATCAGAGCTGAAGGTTACCAGATCAGATAAAAGATTTGAAAAATTATTTTCAAAGGTTTTAAAAGAAGAATTTTCAAAAGAAAAGTTTTGTTTTAAAGGCATATTCCCCAAAAGCCATATGCACTATCTTCTGATCCTCTGTTTGAATTCTTGTCCCCTTCTTTCTTGAGTCTTCGGGGCTCCTGGCTTTCTGGGAGGTAACCTCATCGTGGCACAGTTCCATAGGCTTGATAAGACTATGATACCTATCAAAGGGCAAAGTAGTGCCCGACCTCCATTTATAGCCATAGTAGTTTCACCTGCAGCTAGTTTTCTTTCAAGTTTTGGAGGATTTTCTGTGCGATGGAGGCCGCTTTTGAGAAACTTGTCAATATGATTACACAGGGATGGTAAAGATGAGGATGAGGGAGTTTGGCTAGGGAGCTCAACGCAAGGATGAGAAATTCATGGATATAAACTCGACTCACAAAGAACAAGGAATTATAAAACCTAAGACGAGAGGAGGTATCTTTTCCGTAGTATAATAGGGCATATAATTAAGGACAAGGGCAAGGATGAGGGACAGGATTTTCAGATGGGCGAGTACATGCTTTCACCACCAGAATACCTGAGAAAGAGAGATAGTAAAAGTCTCTGTTGGAAAAGTTTAGCTTTTCGTTTTGATCAACCAGTTAGTACTCTTTTGATCTTAGCACTCCATATTCGTTTATACCCACTTCCATAGTTGAGTCTCTGCACCTTAGTATTTGCATAGTACAAGATCCCATTAGTGTCTCAAATCCAATTGGTGGTTCAGCCCGTTTACCTTTGGTTTGTAAGGATTTGGGAATAACTATATTAAGTGTTGGGTTTAAGCGTAATGCTTATGTTTTTGGTTCCATGGGCTATGAGTTGATTCTAGGCATGGGTTGGTTGGCTAGTAATTCTGAAAGGAGGGTAGCTAGACTTTTGATTCGCCTCAGAAATACCCTCGAGATTCCGTGTAAAGAATCAGTTAGACTTAGCTAGCTAGAATCGCTTAATGCATTTATCGACGATTTGCAATCCGTTAGGATAGTCCATGATTACGCAGATGTTTTGATTAGGTTAGGAGTTTACCCCTAAAACACGGGATAGACTTCCACATGTATCCAGTTAACAATGTAAAACTAGTTATCCGATCAACGACAGTTTTGGAAATGAAGGTCAAGAAGCTTCGCAATCGTGAATATCAATTAGATAAGGTATAGAATAGTGAAGCTTAAGAAGATGCGACTTAGAAGACTGAAGACTAGATACACGCATCATACCCTTTTTTTTAAGGGTACTATTTTTCTAGGAATTTTAAGCATACTTTCTAGCTTTTAAGATATATCCCCTAGGACGTATCATTGATCCTTAGGTTGAAGCCAATGGATGTAAACATGTATTTGAAACATGTTATGATTGACGGTTGCAAATGGTTGCTCGTGGATGCATATACACATCATGGGCGCTAGAACGACTCAGTCACTTTCATATTACATTCGCATATATGTATTTGCTTAACGGATTTAACTTGATATGTTATCATATGGATGTTGCATATGGATGAATGGCTATGCACACATGTAGTATTTACATAACTAGGGACGCTTGCATACATGATTGGACGCATGGCACTGACATAATTCGCATTAAGGAGGTCAACTGTATCAGTAGACCGCCTGATTTTGCATTAGATAAAGACATATACACACACTATGCATATGAACATGAAAGCATTATAAATCTTTTTAAGGACAATCAATACCTGTGATTGAATGGTTGAATAGATGGGTGATTGGATGGTAAGATACATTCTTCCTAACTTGAAGATTTCGGGGACGAAATCCTTTTAAGAGGGGAAGAATGTAACACCACGTAATTCTGTAACATTAAGTTTCGCAAATTAAAGTATACTTAATTCTAAATGAAAGAATTAAGGGAAATGGGTTACGCCATTGCGTTCTTCTCAGAATTCTTCTTGATATAGAATCCGAGTCTGCGTAAATCGGACTCAGTATGAAGGAGTTACGGCCTTCGGAAGTTTCAGAATTTGATTTAAAATTCAAACAGCCCGAAAACAAGTTCAAAATTCAAAACTGGACCAGAACTGGGCCGGGCGGGTATTTTCCTATCCAAAACCCAGGTCGACCATGGGGTCGACCTGGGTGTCGACCTGGGTACCCAGGTCGACTATGTAGTCGACCTGGGGGTCGACCTACAGGTCGACCTGACATGCTTGGTCTGGTCCTGGCTCGGTTTCTGCTGCTTGGCTGTGTCACTAGGGCTGATTTGTCACTTCCTGATGGGCTTCTCTTGAGATGGGTGGCCTTGATTAACTCTAGCTTCATCGACGGCTCTAATTAGTTTGAAATTCTATATAAACAACCTTGGTCTCAACCTAAATTCACACAAATAAAATAGAGCTAGAGCCGTCATGCTGCTGGAAGGAAGCCAAGAATAGCCTCCACTTGAAGAAAGCTTAGAGATGATCAAATCTAATTCAAAACTAAAAATCAAAACAACGTTTATCTACCGAAAGGAAAGCATCTCAATTCCAGAACTCAGAATCCAGAATTCAAGTTTGTCGTTTGTTGTAAGTCAGTTACTTTTTAGATTCGAACGTCTATCCATTTGTGGCATGTAATTAAATGGATATAAGAATATGTATGATCCTCTCATTTGAATCTGTGCTTGTATATGCTTTTGGATCTAATTAAGAACTATTGTGATTAATTACCGATGAGACTGAGCCTATGCCTATGACGTTGAAACTATTGTTAATGTCCTAAGACTATGACTATGAACATAAGATTATTGCCTATGACTATGTACATAGGACTATGCCTATGCCTATGACTGTGAACATAAGACTATGCCTATGCCTATGACTGTGAACATAAGACGATTGCCTATGACTATGACAAGGACCATTGTGGCTAATCACCTATGATTCATGACTATGAGATTATTGCCTAGGATTATGACTATGAAATTGGATCTCAGCTTGATTTTCTATTTAGACCTATTCTTAATTATCCTTGGATCTTGATTTTGGGAATTTTTCTATTAAGTTAGGTCGATCCATGTTCTTGAACCTAGATTATTATTCAAACCTTTTCATGTTCATAATGTTATCAGATCTATGCCTGCGATGTTTTAGTGAATTTATTCAGTATATTTATTAGATCTGTAAGTCGTGAATTTGGGATTATCATCTTATGTCAATTCTTATGCCTATCTTTTCATGGTATTCTTGTTTATTCCCTCTTATCTACGAATCTAGATTGACCTATAATCTAGACTGAATCACGATTACGCAAACGATGGGAATACGATTTGGGCAGAACATGAAACTAACATGAATGTGATTGAAAATTTGGAAGTTTTGTATAACATGAAATTTATATAATTTGTCATAATAAATATGTTGGCATGATCTGACTTGGCTATAATAGTGCGTAATTTGCATGTATTGGGCGTAAACGATAAATTGTTGGCCGCAAAACATATAGCTGGCATGTGAATCTAGTTTTGGCATAAATTGTAAACTAGAATATTAAATCTAGTTCTAGCAGGAATTGTAAAATTGGATATTTAATCTAGATTGGGTCAAAAATGTAAATAGGAACATGAACTCTAGATTAGGCTTAACTACTTATTTGGAACGCCAAATATATGGCATAGTGATTTTGGGCATGACTATTATAGCGAGTTTGGGAAGGCGGGTTATAGCCTATTCTGATTAATAACTTGAAATTACATGTAATTGTCATGTTTAGCATAATCATGGTTGGTGACACTTAATTTGGTAAAATCTTATAAACATGAAAGTGGGCCATAATAGTAATTGTTGATAATGTACAATAGAAGAGTAATTATGGCATAAGTAAATTAGGAATAATTTACATGAAGAATTTTTCCTAAATGAGAAATGTGTACATTGTAGAAAATACGAATATGCATAACCCGAGGTTAGATTGAGTTACGGTGTAAGACTGCTGGGAACCGCCCGGCAAATCCAGCAACCGTAACAATACCTTTCTAATGTGGGTGGTTAGAGCATTGAGCCCAATAAGGACCCGAGGTTAGACTGAGTTGCGGTGTAAATCTGCCCGGAACCGGCCGGCACATCCAGTGACCGCAACAATATCTGTCTAATGTGAGTGGTTGGTGCTTTAAATGAATAATTTAAAGCCAAGAAACAACTTAACATGTTAACAAGACAAGACTTGTAGGGATTAAATAATCGTTATAACATGTTAACTAGGCAAGTGGGTAAGGTTAAGTAAATATTTAACCGTTATAACATGTTAGTTAGACAAGGTGGTAGGGTTAAGCAAAACTAGAACACTTAACCATCGTAACCTGTTAACTAAACTAGGAGGTGGGGTTAAGTACATTTGGGACACTTAACCGATCAAACATGTTAACAAAACCAGAAGATGGGGTTAAGTAAACTTAGAACACTTAGCCATCATAGTGTGACAGATGAACAAGGTTAAATTGAAACCTGAAGGGACAATACTTAACTATTAGAACATGTGAATTAAACAGATTGTAACGACCTGCATTCTACGCATCGGAAGATCGTAGAATATTTATTTCTTTTTCTTAGTAAGTCGTATGGTCGTGTACTTTTGGGAAACGACTAGTAGGGTCATTTCCCATGTTCATGATTTTTGTCGATTTTTAAATGACCGTTTTGCCCCTAATTGAACTTGTTTTGAACATAACTTTTGACTGGAAAGGAATTTTGACCTGAAACCACTTCCATTGGATCCGGATGATGGTTTACAATTCCGTAGAGTGGTCATATTAGCCAAACGGACTCACCGTTTGGGAGATATGGCTGAAACAAGTTTCAGATGGTGAAAACAGCTTAATTGGGCTTAACCGGGTGATTAACAGCTAGGCCCAAAGGGGAATTTCGGGATTAGGAGTTTAAAAGGGCTGTTAGGGTTTGGAGAATACCTTTTTCTCATTTTTCAGCCGTCACTATTCATTCCTCTTAGCCTAGCCATGGCCTCCACCCTCTAAATCTCTTCAAAACACCTCTTAATCACTTTCTAATTGAAGATTAGGCTTAGCAAACATCAAATCAAGGAGTATTAGCACGAGAACCGAGGTAGAGCTGCTGTGTAAGATTGGGAACAACGCCAAATCAGAGAATATTTCAGTTTTGGGGTTTTAGTTGTGGCAAAGGTGAGTGATTAGCTTGCTTTTACACTAATTACGGTTAATTATGGGTAATTAGTGAAGATTAGCGAATTTATACATTAATAAATTCTGGAAAAATTCCTAAAATTCTATAATGATGTTTTATGGCTCTGATAAAAATTTGGGCTAATTTGGATAAGTTTTGCTAATTGTATGCTTAATCATGGTTAAGAAGGATTAAGGGGAAAACATGGGTTTTTGGGTATGTTTGATCTAAAGTATTTCATGTAAATGATGTTTTAATGTTTTTGATTGATTCTATATGTTGTTACTGCTGTTTGGAATGTTTTGTAATGTCATAGGAAGTTTAGAATGGTTGAAAACGCCGTCGTTCGGCGAAAATAACTTGCTGGAAAAAGTTGTAGATTTTCAGAACCGGTTAGGAAGAACACCCGATCCGAACAGGATAGGAGGAGGAGATCCGATCCGAACCGGATAGAAGGAGGAGATCCGAACCGAATCGAGTAGGAAGAACATCCGATCCGAACCGGATAGGAGGAGGAGATCCGAACCGAACCGGATAGAAGGAGGAGATCCGAACCGAACCGGATAGGAGGAGACACCCGAACCGAACCGGATAGGAGGAAGAGATCCGAACCGAACCGAATAGAAGGAGGAGATCCGAACCGAACCGGATAGGAGGAGACACCCGAACCGAACCGGATAGGAGGAGGAGATCCGAACCGAACCGGATAGAGGAGGAGACCCGAACTGAACCGGATAGGAGGAGGATGCCCGAACCGAACCGAATAGGAGGAAGAGACCCGAACCGAACCGAAGAAGACCATAACCCGAGATGCAAAGGTAGTCCAAATGGGAAGTTTGTACCAAGGATCTAGATGGGAACCAACGAGTTAACTTCATGATTGGGCTTTGTTGCGGGACGTGTGCTGAGGGGCTGTCGATGTTTGTAACTTTGGATCACTATGTATAGGGGGTACGTGAACGGATTCAGGGCCACAGTGGTCTAGGTACGACTAAAAGAGCTATAGACCAATGAAGTGGGGTCATTTGTAAAGGTTTAGTCATGACTCCATGGGGTAATCTTGGTGGTAGCAGTAGTTGTACAAGCCGAACTCCGTCACTACTTCGATGGGTCTAGTGGTTGAAAGCGGTATACATCGTATGCTTTATGCACTGAGTGAGAGATGTGAGGATGGTTGCCATGATTGAATTGTTTGCTATCACTATGACATGCACACCCCACCCCCGTATTTCTTTACACCATATGTTGATGGCACCTTAGAGTATTGTACAGTATGTAGTGCTAACTCTTTGGTTGCAGGTCCAGGTTCAGGTATGGTTTAGTATACCTGTTATTGTTCTGTTTAGCTGCTTATCGCTCATACCAGACTTTTTGTCTGACCCAGAGTTTTATGTCTCTTCTTATTACTCTGGGTGCTCACACGAGCAGACTAGAGACAGGTTAGGAGGTTTGCACGAGTAGCTGATCCGGAGACGAGCAGGAGGCTTCTACGTATGATATAGATATTCTCCCTGTGTTGTTGAAGATCACTGCTTGGGCATTAGCAGTGCATCTTCTACTGTTGCTTTCTTTTGCTTTAGAGACAGTTTTAAAAGTTGTAATAAGCTGTATTTTGGATTTCCGCTACTATGATGTTGTTTAGTTTTGGTTTCATTTTATGCACTCTCTCGCCTGTTTTATGTCAAGTATCTTGCTATTATATTTTATTCCATGCGCTGTGAGACATTCTACAGGTTATGTGTTAGTTCTTCCCCTTCTTTCTTTTCTTATGACGACCGTTCCGTGCCAGTTGGACATGTGTACAGCGCACACTTGGAGGAAGTGTCGGTTGGTGCGGGGCGGGCCGTCACATTTGGCATTAGAGCTCTAGGTTGCGTAGTTAACCTAGGGAAGTTATCAGGGAGAGATAGTATACGTATACGAGAGAGCGTATTTGTGATTACTTTGATTTTTAAAAGCTATATATATATATACTATTACTAGTATAAGGATGAAGTCGTACTGCACTAGCACCACTATGGAGTCGTTAATCGTTTCCTTTTTCAGATTGACGATGAGCTGAGATACTAGAGGTGCTGGTAGGGGAGCCAATAATGGGAATGCTACTGACATGAGGACGATGTTTACTGACCTCATGAGAGAGATGGTTAGAGATGTACGGAGGGCAGCTCCCAATGGTGGAAATGGTGGTGGTCCAATAGTGCAGGCGCCAAGAGTCGACTTCGCCAAGCTGAATAAGGATTATACTAGCCTTGGTGGGAAGCCGTTCCACGGAACGGAGTCGGCCACAGATGTTCAGGATTGGTTGGATAGTTGCGAACGTATCTTCGAGGATTTGGGTATCGAGGATGCGATGAAGAGAAAGCTAGCGTCCCGTCAGCTGCAAGGGCGGGCAATGAATTGGTGGAATGCTATAAAGGCAGCTACTCCCGAAGATCAGATTACTTGGGAGCAGTTTAAAGCTCGCTTTAGCGAGAAGTTCATTCCAGCTGCTCAGAAGTCAGTGCTGTTTAAGAAATTCTTGGAGCTCAAGCAGAATGGCAGAGCTGTCTCGGAGTACATTGCTGAATTTTACACTTTGTCAAAGTATGGGTTATCTCTTATTGATACTGCCGAGAAGAAGAATGAGAAATTCATAACTGGGTTAGATCAGTACTTAGGGGAAAGGCTTATTAACCACATCGATGAGACGTTTGAGTCGATTGTGGGGAAAGCATTAAGATCAGAGAGTCTCTACCCTAAGCCGAAGACTGAGGTTGCATCCGCAGATGAGCCAAAGCCACAAGCAAGTGGTGGAGGCAAGGGTGGTTCCCAGAATAAAAGAAAGCAGAATCAGGCTAAGGATGGCCAGAAGAAAAAGAATAAGCAAGATGTTGAGTGCTTCATCTGTGGAAAGAAGGGCCATTATGCCAGTAATTGTCGGGCCAAGCCAGCGGATAGGAAGTGCTTCAACTGTGGCCAAATGGGACATCATAAGGACAAGTGTCCGCAACCCCCCAAAGAAAAGCAAATGGTGAAAGCATATGCCCTTAATGCTATTCCTTCTTCGTCGAATGCCCTAACTGCGGCGGAGAAAGGAAAGAATGTCGTCATTCAAGGTATGCTTTCTGTTTACGATGTTCCTGTTAGAGTTTTGTTTGATACCGGAGCTTCCAGTTCTTTCATATCTAGTGACCTGGTAGATAGGTTGGGAATGGAGCCCGAGATTGTCGATAGACCTTTAGTAGTGACGAACCCGATTGGTGGTTCTACTAGCCTTAGCATGATTTGTCGTAATGTGGTCTTATCGAGTCATGGATGCATGTTTGTTTGTGATTGCTTTGTTTTGGCTTTACTGGGTTTGGCATTATTTTGGGAGTAGATTGGCTCCGAAGATACGGGGTGGTGGTAGACTGTGAGGGCTTTTTGGTGACAGCTAGAGCGGATGATGGGCGGAGGATAGTGTTTGGTGGTCTACCCAGTGATGGGGTATTGGCTAGTTTTCTAAACTCCCTCGACATTCCGCATAGTGAGTTGTCAGGTTTGCCCGTGGTTGGCCAGTATCCGGATGTTTTTGAAGAAGTGACCGGACTTCCACCACACCAAGAGATTAAGTTCCGTATTGATTTGGTAAAAGATGCCAGACCTATAGTGATGCCACTTCGTCGTATGGCACCAAGGGAGCAGCGAGAGCTCGAGGTGCAAGTCAGCGATCTTTTGAAGAAGGGATTTATCAGAAGGAGTGTCTCTGAATGGGGAGCACCAGTTGTGTTTGCTACCAAGGCGGATGGTTCCCTTCGTTTGTGTGTAGACTACCGCGAGTTGAACAAGGTGACGAGGAAGAATAAGTATCCTCTCCCGCGGATAGATGATTTGTTCGATCAGTTGAGTGGCGCGAGAGTGTTCTCCCAGTTGGATCTCGCGACAGGTTTTCATCAGCTTAGAGTGGAAGCTGAGAGTATAGCTAAAACGGCATTTCGAACGCCGTCTGGATTTTATGAATGGTTGGTTATGCCATTTGGGCTGACTAATGCCCCGGCATATTTTGTGGATCTTATGAATAGGGTATTCAGAGATCAGTTGAATAAGTCTGTTCTTGTGTTCGTGGATGATATTTTGGTTTACTCAAGGAACGAGGAAGAACACAAGGAACATTTGAGGACAGTGATGGAGGTGTTGAGGAAACACCAATTGAAAGCAAAGTTTTCTAAGTGTCACTTCTGGAGAAAGGAAGTGAGATTCTTGGGCCATGTTGTTTCAGAAAATGGTATCGCCGTGGATCCTGCTAAGGTGGCTACGGTGCAAGATTGGTCTACGCCCAAGAGTGCAACAGACGTAAGAAGTTTCTTGGGATTAGCGGGATATTATCGTAAGTTTATCCAAGGCTTCTCCAAGATAGTAGCACCGTTGACTCAGTTGACAAAGAAGAATCAATCTTTTGTTTGGAACGAAAGGTGCGAGGATGCATTCAAGAGTCTAAAAGAAAAGTTGACAAGTGCACCAGTGTTAGTCATTCCCAAGGGGAGTGAAGAGATGACGGTATATACAGATGCTTGTGGTACCGGACTAGGTGCTGTGTTGATGCAGGGTGGTAGGGTTGTAGCTTATGCAAGCAGGCAACTGAAACCGCATGAGAAGAGGTATCCTATCCATGATTTGGAATTGGCAGCGATCGTATTCGCATTGAAGATGTGGAGACATTATCTCTTGGGAGAAAGATTCGAGCTATTTACTGATCATAAGTCGCTAAAGTATCTTTTCTCTCAAAAGGATTTGAATCTTCGTCAGCAGAGGTGGTTAGAGTTCTTAGCTTCATATGATTTCGACATCGCATATACACCGGGAAAGGGCAATGCGGTAGCCGATGCGTTGAGTCGAAGACATGCCAGTTTAGGGGCTATGTTCCTTGAATGGAATCAACTGGAGTATATCGCGGGGTTTGATTTCAGACTAAAGTGCGAATTGGACCCAGAAATGTTAGCAAGTTTGACGATCAGACCCACTTTAATTCAGCGGATCGGCTCTAGTCAGAGGGACGATCCTAACCTATTGGAAATCATCTCCAAGTTAGAAATGGGTATCGATGAGGAGATGAACAAGTATGGGCTTGATCAAGATGGATGGCTTAGAAAGAATGGAAAGCTCGTTGTACCCAATGTCAATGGATTGAGAGATGAAGTGCTTAGAGAATGTCATCACTCAAAACTGACTATACACCCCGGTGGTAATAAGATGTATCGAGACATGAGACAGACTTACTACTGGGAAGGGATGAAAAGAGACGTTGGGGAGTTTATATCCAAATGCATGAATTGCCAGCTAGTTAAAGCCGAGCAAAAGAAGCCTAGTGGGTTGTTACAGCCATTAGAAATTCCCGAATGGAAATGGGAGCAAGTCTCGATGGATTTCATCGATGGTTTACCAAGGACTAGATCGGGACATGATAGCATTTGGGTGATTGTGGACCGATTGACCAAAAGTGCAAGATTTATACCAGTCAGATCGACCAGAACGGCAGCTAAGTTAGCAGAATTGTATATGAAGTGGGTAGTGAGATTCCATGGAGTACCTAAAAGCATTGTGAGTGACCAAGACCCGTTGTTCACTAGTGGGTTTTGGAAGAGCTTACAAGAAGCTCTAGGGTCAGAGTTACATCTCAGTACCGCATATCATCCTCAGACCGACGGTCAGACGGAGAGGATGAATCGTATTTTGGAAGATCTCTTGAGAGCATGTATATTGGATTTTGGTGGATCATGGGATGACCATTTGCATCTAGTAGAGTTTGCATATAATAATAGCTACCAATCCAGTATCTGTATGGCTCCGTTTGAAGCTTTGTACGGAAGACCATGCAACTCACCATCATGTTGGATAGAGACTGGCGAGAAGTTTATGCTTGGACCAGATGTGGTGAGGGAAACTTCAGATAAAATCAAGACCATTCAACAACGAATGAAGGCTGCCCAAGATAGGCAGAAGAGTTATGCCGATAAGAGGAGAAGAGACTTAAAATTCTCCGTTGGCGACTTGGTGTTTGTCAAGATTTCTCCGTTGAAGAGCGTAATACGATTTGGCAGGAGAGGCAAGTTGGCACCAAGATTCGTTGGCCCATTCCCTGTTCTCGAACTACTCGGGAATTTGGCATATAGAATTGACTTACCAGACAAGATGGCGGGAGTTCACAACGTATTTCATGTTTCCCAGTTAAGGAAGTTTGTGCACGACCCTAATGTGGCTATTTCACCTGATCAGCTGGACGATATCGAGGTTGAACCTGAGGCGGTTGGGAACCGTAGGCCTATGCGTATCGTTGGGAACGATACGAAGCAACTTCGAAGGAAGGCGGTGAAACTAGTCAAAGTCCAGTGGGGTGAGGATGAGAAAGACTGTACTTGGGAAACAGAGAAGGACATAAGGAAGAAGTATCCAGAACTCTTTGCCTGGTAAGATTTTATTAGCGAATTAGTTTTCCGCATGCTAGGTTATGTTTGTTTTGCTTGTTTTGCATGTTTGATTGCTGTGAATGATTGTTAGGCATGCGGGATTCATTGTTTGTTTCTTTGTTAAGGAATTTCGGGGGCGAAATTTCTTAAGGGGGGGAGAATGTAACGACCTGCATTCTACGCATCGGAAGATCGTAGAATATTTATTTCTTTTTCTTAGTAAGTCGTATGGTCGTATACTTTTGGGAAACGACTAGTAGGGTCATTTCCCATGTTCATGATTTTTGTCGATTTTTAAATGACCGTTTTGCCCCTAGTTGAACTTGTTTTGACCGTAACTTTTGACTGGAAAGGAATTTTGACCTGAAACCACTTCCATTGGATCCGGATGATGGTTTACAATTCCGTAGAGTGGTCATATTAGCCAAACGGACTCACCGTTTGGGAGATATGGCTGAAACAAGTTTCAGATGGTGAAAAACAGCTTAATTGGGCTTAACCGGGTGATTAACAGCTAGGCCCAAAGGGGAATTTCGGGATTAGGAGTTTAAAAGGGCTGTTAGGGTTTGGAGAATACCTTTTTCTCATTTTTCAGCCGTCACTATTCATTCCTCTTAACCTAGCCATGGCCTCCACCCTCTAAATCTCTTCAAAACACCTCTTAATCACTTTCTAATTGAAGATTAGGCTTAGCAAACATCAAATCAAGGAGTATTAGCACGAGAACCGAGGTAGAGCTGCTATGTAAGATTGGGAACAGCGCCAAATCAGAGAATATTTCAGTTTTGGGGTTTTAGTTGTGGCAAAGGTGAGTGATTAGCTTGCTTTTACACTAATTACGGTTAATTATGGGTAATTAGTGAAGATTAGCGAATTTATACATTAATAAATTCTGGAAAAATTCCTAAAATTCTATAATGATGTTTTATGGCTCTGATAAAAATTTGGGCTAATTTGGATAAGTTTTGCTAATTGTATGCTTAATCATGGTTAAGAAGGATTAAGGGGAAAACATGGGTTTTTGGGTATGTTTGATCTAAAGTATTTCATGTAAATGATGTTTTAATGTTTTTGATTGATTCTATATGTTGTTACTGCTGTTTGGAATGTTTTGTAATGTCATAGGAAGTTTAGAATGGTTGAAAACGCCGTTGTTCGGCGAAAATAGCTTGCTGGAAAAAGTTGCAGATTTTCAGAACCGGTTAGGAAGAACACCCGATCCGAACCGGATAGGAGGAGGAGATCCGATCCGAACCGGATAGAAGGAGGAGATCCGAACCGAATCGAGTAGGAAGAACATCCGATCCGAACCGGATAGGAGGAGGAGATTCCAACCGAACCGGATAGAAGGAGGAGATCCGAACCGAACCGGATAGGAGGAGACACCCGAACCGAACCGGATAGGAGGAGGAGATCCAAACCGAACCGAATAAGGCCATAACCCGAGATGCAAAGGTAGTCCAAATGGGAAGTTTGTACCAAGGATCCAAATGGGAACCAACGAGTTAACTTCATGATTGGGCTTTGCTGCGGGACGTGTGCTAAGGGGCTGTCGATGTCTGTAACTTTGGATCACTATGTATAGGGGGTACGTGAACGGATTCAGGGCCACAGTGGTCTAGGTACGACTAAAAGAGCTATAGACCAATGAAGTGGGGTCATTTGTAAAGGTTTAGTCATGACTCCATGGGGTAAGCTTGGTGGTAGCAGTAGTTGTACAAGCCGAACTCCGTCACTACTTCGATGGGTCTAGTGGTTGAAAGCGGTATACATCGTATGCTTTATGCACTGAGTGAGAGATGTGAGGATGGTTGCCATGATTGAATTTTTTGCTATCACTATGACATGCACACCCCACCCCCGTATTTCTTTACACCATATGTTGATGGCACCTTAGAGTATTGTACAGTATGTAGTGCTAACTCTTTGGTTGCAGGTCCAGGTTCAGGTATGGTTTAGTATACCTGTTATTGTTATGTTTAGCTGCTTATCGCTCATACCAGACTTTTTGTCTGACCCAGAGTTTTATGTCTCTTCTTATTACTCTGGGTGCTCACACGAGCAGACTAGAGACAGGTTAGGAGGTATGCACGAGTAGCTGATCTGGAGACGAGCAGGAGGCTTCCACGTATGATATAGATATTCTCCCTGTGTTGTTGAAGATCACTGCTTGGGCATTAGCAGTGCATCTTCTATTGTTGCTTTCTTTTGCTTTAGAGACAGTTTTAAAAGTTGTAATAAGCTGTATTTTGGATTTCCGCTACTCTGATGTTGTTTAGTTTTGGTTTCAGTTTATGCACTGTCTCGCCTGTTTTATGTCAAGTATCTTGCTATTATATTTTATTCCATGCGCTGTGAGACATTCTACAGGTTATGTGTTAGTTCTTCACCTTCTTTCTTTTCTTATGACGACCGTTCCGTGCCAGTTGGACATGTGTAAAGCGCACACTTGGAGGAAGTGTCGGTTGGTGCGGGGCGGGCCGTCACACAGATGTTAGGGTTAAGTTAACTAAGGGAACCTTAACCAATACAAGATGAAGGGGTGGGGTTAAGTAATAAGAAATACTTAACCAATATAACTTGATTTGTGGTAGGGTTAAGTCAACATGAACTACTAATAACACTTAACCAATCCAACTTGACAAGAAAGAGAACTAAGTAGTAAACCTTAGTTAAGAGGACTAAGTTGTAAACCTTAGTTAAGAAAACGACGATTCAGGAAACTAAGTAGTAAACCTTAGTTACGGTAACTAAGTAGTAAACCTTAGTAGAATACGAGAAGTAGCGAACGTCCATCTGATCTTAAGGAAGGCTCCAACGAACTGGGGTACGAAGCACGCGGATTCGAGGGGACGTGAGGGTACTGTTGGTATCCCTCTGTGAGGCTGCAGATGATCCGCCTGTGCTCACAGAGGTTAAGGTCTGCGTTAGAAGAACCAAGGGTATGCCTTGGTTGCAATATAAGGCAACCTAAAGACTAGGGTGGACCAGCGTGATTCGGCGAGACCAGTAGCCATGTGATAGCAACTCGTCGTCTACCTACCATCTTGAGTCAATCGAGATACGTGAAGCGGAAAGGCGGAGAACTCCAACAAACCATATACTTGCTATCTAGTTATGGTTGCGGATGGCCATAGGTTAGTGGGGCATATGGGGGCTTGCGTATAGTTCTCATTTTTCAAGGTGTGCCTTTCATTAGTTGAGGGAGGGGTCAGGTGGGACCATTGCCACTGGAAAAAAAACAGACCTTAGCATCTGCATCGGCAGATATCTGAAAGCTACCGACCGAGTTCCGTGTTTCTTAATTTACCCTGCCACGAGACTCGGGTCGCACATATCGAGGACATGTGCATCCAGACAGCGATAACGATCCACGACACATACGTGGGGAAAGTCTAGGAACATATAACGCTCTGAGTATTGTGTCCTAGAGTTGGGGCGTCATTCGATAGGTAGCATAATCCCTAGTTGGTCCTAGGTCGCGTAAACCCTAAAATCCGAGAAGCATTAGATAGGTTGCGTAAACCCTAGTTGAATCTAGGAAGCACTCGATAGAAAAACCCTAGATTAGACCTAGGTAATAAATAATAAATGTACGCCTGAAGGCAACCACAATTACAGGGATTGGGGGCACGTTATCATTTTATAAAGATTACTAGTTGGGTCACTAGTTAGGTGGTGCAGAGATATAGAAACCAGAATAACAGGGTAATTGCGAAGTAGAGAAAGTAAAGAAGCATATTCAGTTTACTAGTGTATTCAGCTTGTCAGTAGATCCAGTTTATCAGTACATTCAGTTTTATCTTGTCTTAGCATATCTTGCGTTATCTTGTTAGCCCTATCATCATGGTATTGTCTTGTATTCAGTTAAATTCATGTCATGTTGTTTTTACCTGTTCACATGCTGAAAGTTACTGAACTTACCAGACTTTATGTCTGACTCTGTTTTCTTTCGCTTTCTTGTCTTCCGTCCCCCCCCCCCACCCCAGGTTCGCAGGGAGGGAATGTTACTACTTAGCCCAGTTTTCTTTCCAAGCTTGAAGATTAATCGAAGTTTTCCTTGGATTCACTTTTCCATTGCTATGGCGGGCTCATACTACATTGGGGAATATAAAAGTTATTTTATGCTTCTTTATTTTGTAAGACAGATGTTGGATCTAGATTAACCCTAGAGGGCGGGGGGGTGAATAGGGTTTATTACAGTTAATTGAAATATTAGAAATTAGTCGCAGCACAGATAATTAAAGAGTAAGTAAATGAAGAAAGTAAATAACACACAGAAATACCCAGCTTCGGCAAAATCCTGCCTACTGCTGCAATCCTAAGGTTTCTACTAGGTGATAGAACAGATCCCGCATACAAGACCATGTACACTCGCAATCCCTGCTCCTATTCTAACCCTACGCTCAAAACCTTAGACTAGCCAAAATCCCCTTGACCAGATTTCCCGTATTACAAACCCGTAACACGTAACCCAGAATTTTACAGACTCTGTCAACTGTCAGTTAATCCCTAACAGAAACTGCCTTAGAGTTTTACAGACTCTATAAACTGTTGAATCGGTTACTGTAACACCCCGAATTTCAGTTAAAGCTAATATTCACTAATTACAGAATAAATAATCTCAGATGTGAGAATTGGGGAAACGGGCTGCGTCATTGCGTTCGTCTCGGAAAAATACGCGAAATAGAGTCCGAGTTTTCGAGAATCGGAGTCCGTATGGCCCAGTTATGGCCTAATGAAGTTTTCAGAAAATTCAAAGTTTAAAACAGATTTAAAATTCAGGTTCAAATTTCGAAATTGGGGCCATTGGGCCCAGGCGGGAAAATTCCCGCCGAGCTAACCAAGTCGACAGCCCTGTCGACTGGGCAGTCGACTTGGCTAGGACCAAGTCGACAGCCCTGTCGACTTGGGTGTCGACAGGGGGTGCTCGGCCAGTTTGGCCTGGTGCACCATTTTAAGGTTTGGCTGTGTTTTGGGCTATTCTCTAGAAGCTTCCGGGATCTGATGGTCCTAATCTAATTTAGGGTTAATCTAATGGCCTAAAACACTTGCCTAATCCTATAAATAAGACCCTAAGCTAGCCCTAAATGATCATAATCCTATCTCCTAACTAAACTATGCCAAAATTTTCTATGATCATGGCCTCCACTCAAAGCCCTAGCCTCCATCCTCTTATAAAACTATTTCTATGAAGGCTTTCATGTTCATACAAGCATCTTTGAGTTGTATGAGTGATCATTAGCTTGCATTCATCATCAAGTTGCAAGCTTTATGTTCAAAGCTAGAGTTTTTGGGTGATTTTTGGCAAGGGTTTGCTTATGGGAGCTTAGTGGTGAGTTTCTATACCCTTAATAATCAATTGTTAAATTGATTATGATAGGATATGATAAGATATGGCTATGTTTGTGGAATCAATGTGTTTATGCAAGTTTGGTATAGTGTATGTTGTGTGTTTTATGCTATATGCAAGTTTGATGCTATGTTTTATGATGCAAAACACTATGTTGAACATTGATTCATATGTAACATGTTATGCAAGCTATATGTGGGATTATATGCAAGTCTATAAGTAACATGTTATGCAAGTTATGTATTTGGTTTTATGCATGCTAAGTATTTGGTTTTATGCATGCTAAGTATTTGGTTTTATGCATGCTAAGTGTTTGGTTTTATGCAAGTTATGATGCACGTTCATATGAAAGTTATGATGCAAGTATGCAAGTTATGATGCAAGTTCATATGCAAGTTATGATGCAAGTTCATATGAAAGTTATGATGCAAGTTCATATGCAAGTTTGTCTTTTTTTATGATATGCATAATATATGCAAGTTTGCCTCTAAAGTATGGCATGTTATGCAAGTTCATATGCAAGTTATGATGCAAGTTCATATGCAAGTTATGATGCAAGTTCATATGCAAGTTTGCCTCTATGTATGACATAAGTACATGTGCAAGTTCATCCCTTTTAGACCTATGACATGTATGCAAGTTGGGTTTATGGTCATATATACAAGTTGACACCTTTTAAACCCATGATAATGCTAATGTTATGCTAAGTTGAACCCATTGTGTGTTTGATGAATCTTCTCTTTTGAAGTATGTCATGTTAACGTATTTACGGGGGGACGATGGGGTAAAAATTAATGAACACATAAAATTGTGTGAGGTGGGTATGCTTAAGCATAACATAAATTAAATGGACATAATTGGGAATTTACCTATTGAGTTAGGTCTACCCATATTATGGAGTTGGGAATTTACCTATTGAGTTAGGTCTACCCATACTATGGAGTTGGGAATTTACCTATTGAGTTAGGTCTACCCATATTCTTGAAAACATGATTAATTAATTAGGGATAATTAATATAAATTATGAGGGTGATTAATTAGGTGTAATTAATCGACTAAGACACGAGGTTGGACTCAGTTGTAGCGTAAAACTGCCCAGACCCAACCAGCGTAACCAGTTGCTACAAATGTTAGCCCAATGTGAGAGGTCTTAGGCACAAACTAAATATGTGATTAATGTAAAGACACGAGGTTAGACTCGATTATGACATAAGGCTGCCCGGACCCAACCGGCTTAACCAGCGGTCATAAAAGATAGTCTAATGTGAGAGGTCTTTATGAGGATCACGGTCTTAATTAATTAAGAAACACTTAACCATATTAGCATGTAGATAGACATGAGGGGTTAAGTGGGTGCCTTGGGTGGCATGAGGAAACTAGTGGGTTGCCTTGGGTGGCAATAGAAAATACGATTAGAATACTTAACCAAAGTGGAACATGTAATTAAACATGATTAAAGGGTTAAGTAAGTGCCTTGGGTGGCATGAGGGAATCAGGTAAGTGCCTTGGGTGGCATGCGGAAATCTAGTGGGTGCCTTAAGTGGCAATTGAAATATAATTAGATGACTTAACCAAACCTCAACATGTAAGGGGGCATGATTATAAAAGGGGTTAAGTGGGATGCACTAGATAAAATGACAAGCTTAAGTAGTAGCTTGCGGGGGCCCATTTCAACCAATATCCCAAATGTATCTTAGTGGGCTCAACTCAAGTCGGGGATGAGACACGCATATTGGGCTTGACTATAAGAGGCCAAAACGGGTTAGCGGTGGCAACGCAAGTCCAACGGGTTTCATATGCGTGTGTGGGCCCGGGCTGGTAGCTAAGACGTTGTTGCATCGTGTAGGTATAAACCGTGCATCGGTGTTGTTATCAGGTTGCCACTTTGGGGAATGATACACCCCACTGTGGGACCAGCACGGATATCTACGTAGGGAGCCGATCGCTTAGGAGTAGTGGGTACACCTAGTGGAGATAGGGGCAGGCGGCACCTATGTAGTCAGTTAGGGGTACACGAAACTACTGGGTAAATTTACTAAGTTCTTGGGAGGGATCAACCTTTAAGTAGGAATGACTGGTGTGGTGCAGTATAGGAATTACCCTTGGGTGGGTAGATCTGGGGTGGTGCAATCTAGTAATTATCCTTGGGTGGATAAATGCGTCTTTTCGGTTATTTTAGTACATCATGTGTTTAGTTGGCTACTTAGTGTAGTCATTATCCCCAGAGGTACCGTACCTTGTTTATATCATACCCTAATTACTTTAATGATTGTATTGTTAAGGTTATAGGACTCGCTCAGACTTATGTCTGACCCCGTTGTTGTTTTATCTTTTTCCCAACCCTCAGGTTATCAGAGTGGGCCTAGCACTAGTGGGCTTGGATCAGACCGCTATATCTGTCTTTTGGGGGCTTGGACCGTAGAAGTAAAGCTCGGTTTATCTTTTCTATTATGGCTATTATCTATGTAGTGGGATTATGTACTTCTATTTTATCAGGATGGATATTTTGTACTTGACTCTTTTTATGGTTTTGTGATGTAACCAAACATGTTTTACCTTCCGCTGTAATGAAATGATGTTTCAAATTTTCAAGTATTGCTTATATCTGTCTTGTTGTAATTTTTCTGTTCTATACTCACTAAAAATACTCCACCGAAACTAAGGCATTCCCTTAGTGAGTGACCTTAGCGGGTGTGGGGTGTTACACGTGGTATCATAGCTTAAGGTTACCAGAACAGATAAAATTTTTCGAAAAACTATTTTCTAAGAATATTTTTGAAAAGAGTATTTTCAAAAACATGTCTTTTAAAAGAAAAGTTTTTGAAAGAAAAGCATAATCCCCAATAGCCATATCTATATCTTTCAAATTCTCCGTTTTGAAATTTTCCTCTCTCTCGTTTTGAGTTTCCCCTCCGCGTATAGATGATCTTTCTAAGATAGATAAGAATGGAAAACCACTTCAAGGGACTTAGACGTTAGTCGGATTAGAAGTTGGTTCAAGAAGGAGGAGGACTGGTAGGTACCTATAGGATAGACGATGGGAGGAAGGCTCAAATAGTTGTTTGGTTAATGAAGGACGAAACCTCATTGATGGGAGGTTACGAGTGGAGAATGGGAAGAAGAAGGCTAGTAGTTATCCTTTTGGGAGGAATAGGACACCTTATTAGGAGTGTCCAAGGAGGCAAGGGCAAGGTATGGAATCTCCTGGAGGGTAGTTGTATTCCCTCACTGCTAGTGTACCAGATGGGGATAGGACCGTCTAGGTTGGAATTTGGATTTCTTTATTATCCGGTTCGAACTTTATTTGATTTTGACGCATTGAGTTCGTTTATCTCATCATTGTTAGTTGAGTCACTGCACTTAGACACCAGTTTAGTAGATGATCCCTTAGTTATTTCAAACCCAATTGGGGCTCCATGATGTGTTTGGGTTTGAAAGTTTCTACACTTAGCGTTGAGTTCAGATATGATGCTTTTTGGGCTTCACGGGCTATGGGTTAGTTTTGGGCATGGACTGGTTATCCAGTAGGGGTGCCGTTTTTGATTTTGAAGGGAGAGTTGTTAGGCTTATGACCCGCTTGGGTAACACTCTCGAGATCTCTTGTAATCCCATGGAATCTGTTATGCTAAGTTATCTAGAATCGCTTGACACGTCGGTCTAGAGTTTGCGATCTGTTAGAGTGGTCCGGGAATACTCGGATGTGTTTGAGGAGGTGAAGGGCTTACCTCCGGAGCGAGAGATTGACTTCCGAATATATCCGGTAGACAATGCCAAACCAGTATCTTGGCCAGTGTGCCACATGGTTCCTCGTGAGAGGAGGGAACTCCATAAGCAAGTAGGCGATTTGCTTGAGAAGGGGTTTAGAAGACGAAGTATATCGGAGTGGGGTGCTCCAGTAGTTTTTGCTATGAAGGCGGATGGGTCCCTTAGACTTTGTGTAGATTATAGGGAGTTTAACAAGATAACAAAGAAGAATAGACACCCATTGCCGAGGGTTGATGATCCCTTTGGCGCCTCAGTATTTTCGCAGTTGGACTTAGCCACGGGGTTTCGTCAGTTGAGAGTGACTGAGGATAGTATAGAGAAGACTGCCTTTAGGACTCCGGATGGTTTTTATGAGTGGCTGGTGATGCCATTTGGTTTGACAAACGCTCCCGCATACTTTGTTGATTTGATGAGAAGGGTGTTCAGGGAGTACCTATATAAGTTCGTGATGGTCTTTGTAAATGACACCTTGGTCTTTTCTGGGAGCGAAATAAGTTTTCGTATGTGCTCAATAGGTTGAGCAAAGCCAGTTATGGAATAAACGGTGGTTTTGGAGCGAGACTGGCAAGGATATCCAGAGTTGGACAAGGGCTTAATTATTTAGCCGTTTTTACTAGTATCATCTCACGTAGGTCGTCTGAATTCGAAGGAGGTATCCCTTGGGTGTTTGTCTAATATTGGTTTAGGCCTTTGGGGCTTGCATTTGGGGGATGTCGAGTTCGACTAGGGTGGTCTGCATGAGAGAGGGACAGTTGTGATGATTTTGGATGGGAGTTCTTAGCATCCTATGACTTTGAGATAGCGTATACCCCTGGCAAGGGTAACGTGGTAGCGAACGCCTTAAGTAGAAAAAGGTTGTCCTTGAGTTCATTGTTCGTTGAACGACGGAGCTTAGAGTTTATTTCTATGTTTGACTTTAGACCTTCCGTTGACTTTGTACTCGGTTTGCTAGCCTCCTTGGAGGTTAGGCCTACTCTTTTGGGACGGATTGGCGAGGCACAGCGAGACGACCCACAGTTGGTTGAGTTAGTAGAGAAGCTCATGAGGAGAGGGAGTCGTCCAGCCCTTTTGAGTAGGTACACCCTAGATGGTAAGGGGTGGTTGCGTAGAGACGGTAGACTTTGTGTGCCGCGAGACGAGGGTTTGAGGAAGGCTATACTTGATGATGCGCATCGTTCGAAGATGACCATTCATCCCGGTAGGGACAAGATGTACCAAGACATGAAGCAAGTTTTCTTTTGGGCCAGTATGAAGAAAGACGTGGCCGAGTATGTCGCTAGATGCTTGGTGTGCCAACAAGTGAAAGCGGAGCAAAAGAAACCGGTGGGTTGCTTCACCCATTGGAAGTTCCGCTATGGAAGTGGGATCGTGTCGACGGATTACCGAGATTGAGGAAGGGTAATACGGGAATTTGAGTTGTGGTAGATAGACTTACTAAGAGTGCCCATTTCATACCCGTGAAGAGCAAGAGGACCGTCCCAAGTCTAGCTTCAGTTTACATTCGAGAGATTGTTAGATTGCATGGTGTACCTCCTTCACTAGTGAGTTTTGGAAAAGTTTGCAAGAGGCGGTAGGGACTCAGTTGTGTTTGAATACCGCATATCATTCTCAGATGGACGGCCGGACCGAGAGGGTGAATCGCATTTTAGAAGACCTTTTGAGACTATGTATCTTGGATTTTGGAGGTACATGGGAAGAGCATCTTCCATTGGTGGAGTTCGCATATAATAACAGCTTTCAATCTAGTATTGGCATGGCTCCTTTCGAAGCTCTTTATGGAAGGCCTTGTCGATCACCTACATGTTGGTGGGAATCTACGGATAAGATCTTGGTTGGGCCGATATGGTTAGAGAGACTTCGGGAAAAGGTTGATTTGATTCGAAGAAGGATGAAAGCGGCGCAAGACAGACAGAAATCTTACGCGGATAAGAGGAGAACGGATCTTGAGTTTGGTATTGGGGACATGGTCTTTATCAAGGTATCTCCGTTACGGAATGTGGTTCGCTTTGGATCTGTTGGGAAGTGAGTACCAAGGTTTGTAGGACCGTTTCCTATTAAGGAAAGGATTGGACAGATGGCATATAGAGTGGAGTTGCCCGACAGACTTGGTGGTGTACAGGATGTATTCCATGTGTCACATTTGAGGAAGTGCCTACATGAGACCGCAGAGGCGGTAGAGCCGAGCTTGCTTAAAGAAGTAAAGGTAGAGCGTGATGTGATTATTCGACGAGCTCCTACCCGCATCCTTGGGTCAGAGATTAGGAAGTTGAGAAACAAGAGAGGTTTGACTAGTCAAAGTGAAAAGGGGGAGAAGGTGAGAGCAATGCTACTTGGGAGACAGAAGCGAAGATGCGTTCGTTATACCCATTCCTTTTTGAGGGTATGTCCTTTAAACGTCTCCTTTATCGTTTGTCTAGTGCTTATCTTATCTTTAGTATGTCCTCTCATTAGTACCTTTGACCTTTAGATAGGGTAAACCTATGGTTGAAACATGTGTTTGAGACATGTTATGATTGATGGATGCATGTGGATGCAAGTGTTTGCTAGTGGTTGCTCGTGGATGCATATATACACACTCTAGGCACTAGATCGGCTCAATCACTTCATATTGCATATTGCATATAATTGTGTGTAGGTAGCAATATTTATGGATGTATAATGATTGTGTTATCATATGGATGATGCATTTTTGGTGAATGATTGTGCACTCACGTAGATATTGTATGTGTCGATAGGGTTCTCTCGCATACATAATGGATGCATGGCACTATCATGGTTTGCATATGTTCATACATTAGATAGGGAACATATACACACACTTTTTGCATATGCTCATACATCATTAGAAATTGTTTTAAGGACAATGGATGCCCGTGTTTGATGGATTGAGTAGATGGTTGTTTGGATGGTAGGATATGCATTCTCCTTAGCTTAGAGATTTCGGGGACGAAATCCTTTAAGGAGGGGAGAATGTAACACCCCGAATTTCAGTTAAAGCTAATATTCACTAATTACAGAATAAATAATCTCAGATGTGAGAATTGGGGGAAACGGGCTGCGTCATTGCGTTCGTCTCGGAAAAATACGCGAAATAGAGTCCGAGTTTTCGAGAATCGGAGTCCGTATGGCCCAGTTATGGCCTAATGAAGTTTTCAGAAAATTCAAAGTTTAAAACAGATTTAAAATTCAGGTTCAAATTTCGAAATTGGGGCCATTGGGCCCAGGCGGGAAAATTCCCGCCGTGCTAACCAAGTCGACAGCCCTGTCGACTGGGCAGTCGACTTGGCTAGGACCAAGTCGACAGCCCTGTCGACTTGGGTGTCGACAGGGGGTGCTCGGCCAGTTTGGCCTGGTGCACCATTTTAAGGTTTGGCTGTGTTTTGGGCTATTCTCTAGAAGCTTCCGGGATCTGATGGTCCTAATCTAATTTAGGGTTAATCTAATGGCCTAAAACACTTGCCTAATCCTATAAATAAGACCCAAAGCTAGCCCTAAATGATCATAATCATATCTCCTAACTAAACTATGCCAAAATTTTCTATGATCATGGCCTCCACTCAAAGCCCTAGCCTCCATCCTCTTATAAAACTATTTCTATGAAGGCTTTCATGTTCATACAAGCATCTTTGAGTTGTATGAGTGATCATTATCTTGCATTCATCATCAAGTTGCAAGCTTTATGTTCAAGGCTAGAGTTTTTGGGTGATTTTTGGCAAGGGTTTGCTTATGGGAGCTTAGTGGTGAGTTTCTATACCCTTAATAATCAATTGTTAAATTGATTATGATAGGATATGATAAGATATGGCTATGTTTGTGGAATCAATGTGTTTATGCAAGTTTGGTATAGTGTATGTTGTGTGTTTTATGCTATATGCAAGTTTGATGCTATGTTTTATGATGCAAAACACTATGTTGAACATTGATTCATATGTAACATGTTATGCAAGCTATATGTGGGATTATATGCAAGTCTATAAGTAACATGTTATGCAAGTTATGTATTTGGTTTTATGCATGCTAAGTATTTGGTTTTATGCATGCTAAGTGTTTGGTTTTATGCAAGTTATGATGCACGTTCATATGAAAGTTATGATGCAAGTATGCAAGTTATGATGCAAGTTCATATGCAAGTTATGATGCAAGTTCATATGAAAGTTATGATGCAAGTTCATATGCAAGTTTGTCTCTTTTTATGATATGCATAATATATGCAAGTTTGCCTCTAAAGTATGGCATGTTATGCAAGTTCATATGCAAGTTATGATGCAAGTTCATATGCAAGTTATGATGCAAGTTCATATGCAAGTTATGATGCAAGTTCATATGCAAGTTTGCCTCTATGTATGACATAAGTACATGTGCAAGTTCATCCCTTTTAGACCTATGACATGTATGCAAGTTGGGTTTATGGTCATATATACAAGTTGACACCTTTTAAACCCATGATAATGCTAATGTTATGCTAAGTTGAACCCATTGTGTGTTTGATGAATCTTCTCTTTTGAAGTATGTCATGTTAACGTATTTACGTGGGGACGATGGGGTAAAAATTAATGAACACATAAAATTGTGTGAGGTGGGTATGCTTAAGCATAACATAAATTAAATGGACATAATTGGGAATTTACCTATTGAGTTAGGTCTACCCATATTATGGAGTTGGGAATTTACCTATTGAGTTAGGTCTACCCATACTATGGAGTTGGGAATTTACCTATTGAGTTAGGTCTACCCATATTCTTGAAAACATGATTAATTAATTAGGGATAATTAATATAAATTATGAGGGTGATTAATTAGGTGTAATTAATCGACTAAGACACGAGGTTGGACTCAGTTGTAGCGTAAAACTGCCCAGACCCAACCAGCGTAACCAGTTGCTACAAATGTTAGCCCAATGTGAGAGGTCTTAGGCACAAACTAAATACGTGATTAATGTAAAGACACGAGGTTAGACTCGATTATGACATAAGGCTGCCCGGACCCAACCGGCTTAACCAGCGGTCATAAAAGATAGTCTAATGTGAGAGGTCTTTATGAGGATCACGGTCTTAATTAATTAAGAAACACTTAACCATATTAGCATGTAGATAGACATGAGGGGTTAAGTGGGTGCCTTGGGTGGCATGAGGAAACTAGTGGGTTGCCTTGGGTGGCAATAGAAAATACGATTAGAATACTTAACCAAAGTGGAACATGTAATTAAACATGATTAAAGGGTTAAGTAAGTGCCTTGGGTGGCATGAGGGAATCAGGTAAGTGCCTTGGGTGGTATGCGGAAATCTAGTGGGTGCCTTAAGTGGCAATTGAAATATAATTAGATGACTTAACCAAACCTTAACATGTAAGGGGGCATGATTATAAAAGGGGTTAAGTGGGATGCACTAGATAAAATGACAAGCTTAAGTAGTAGCTTGCGTGGGCCCATTTCAACCAATATCCCAAATGTATCTTAGTGGGCTCGACTCAAGTCGGGGACGGGACACGCATATTGGGCTTGACTATAAGAGGCCAAAACGGGTTAGCGGTGGCAACGCAAGTCCAACGGGTTTCATATGCGTGTGTGGGCCCGGGCTGGTAGCTAAGACGTTGTTGCATCGTGTAGGTATAAACCGTGCATCGGTGTTGTTATCAGGTTGCCACTTTGGGGAATGATACACCCCACTGTGGGACCAGCACGGATATCTACGTAGGGAGCCGATCGCTTAGGAGTCGTGGGTACACCTAGTGGAGATAGGGGCAGGCGGCACCTATGTAGTCAGCTAGGGGTACACGAAACTACTGGGTAAATTTACTAAGTTCTTGGGAGGGATCAACCTTTAAGTAGGAATGACTGGTGTCGTGCAGTATAGGAATTACCCTTGGGTGGGTAGATCTGGGGTGGTGCAATCTAGTAATTATCCTTGGGTGGATAAATGCGTCTTTTCGGTTATTTTAGTACATCCTGTGTTTAGTTGGCTACTTAGTGTAGTCATTATCCCCAGAGGTACCGTACCTTGTTTATATCATACCCTAATTACTTTAATGATTGTATTGTTAAGGTTATAGGACTCGCTCAGACTTATGTCTGACCCCGTTGTTGTTTTATCTTTTTCCCAACCCTCAGGTTATCAGAGTGGGCCTAGCACTAGTGGGCTTGGATCAGACCGCTATATCTGTCTTTTGGGGGCTTGGACCGTAGAAGTAAAGCTCGGTTTATCTTTTCTATTATGGCTATTATCTATGTAGTGGGATTATGTACTTCTATTTTATCAGGATGGATATTTTGTACTTGACTCTTGTTATGGTTTTGTGATGTAACCAAACATGTTTTACCTTCCGTTGTAATGAAATGATGTTTCAAATTTTCAAGTATTGCTTATATCTGTCTTGTTGTAATTTTTCTGTTCTATACTCACTAAAAATACTCCACCGAAACTAAGGCATTCCCTTAGTGAGTGACCTTAGCGGGTGTGGGGTGTTACAGTTACAAAAGAAACTAGAAAAATACATTAAAAATAAAAAAAGAAAAACCCTAAAAACAAATTTATTTTTCCCTTTTATAAACTTGGCTTAGCCAAGAGTAAAGCAAGCCGGCCCGTCCATTTCTTTATTATTCCGATCACTCTCCATCTTCAATGAAAAATGGCGGCGTGGAAAAAATAGGGTTTCTCTTTGAATCCCAAATTCACAGATCGAATCGTTGCTTGATGAAGAGATGATTCTCGGAAGCTCCAAAGCTTTGTGTTGCTTGTTCGATTTGGGATTTTTATCTCTGGTTCTCGATCAAAACCTATGTGAGTGAATTTCTGATTTGAATCTTTTATGCTTGAATTGATTATGTGGGTTTTTGATAGTTGCCAGCGATGAAATGGTTGTGTATATATAGGGATTTAGAAATCCTAATAATTCTGATTTCAGAAAAATGGCTCGATTTGATTGCATGGCTGATTTTGTAGTTTCCCTTTTCTGAAATTCCTCTGTAATTCCTTGCACGATTTCACTTGATTGATTTCCTTGATTTGTTTCCTGTTTTGCTGATTCCTTGGGAAATTTTGATGACTCATTCAACTTAAATTTTGCCATCCCTGAAATGATTTAGATTTGATTTCCCCATTTGAAATACATGCTGGAATTTGAATGAAACGAATTTCGGCTTTGATGAATATGTTAATTCTGGAAAGCGTTAAACTCTTGCCAAGTATGAAAAAAACTGGTTATTTTTACTAATGCATTTCTGGAAGCTAATTGTTTTTGTCCCCTGTGAATAATTGACTGAATCTTGCCATTTTTGAAAACCTGATTGATTCCATTAAAAAGTGTTTTGTTGCCTTGACACAGAAAAAAAAACTTTGCCATAAAAGATTGGATTGCTAACTTGCTGGAAATGTGTCACTGATTTCTTGCCAACTTATCCTTTGCTTGATTGCTCACATATATTCTTCCCACTCTTATTTAATCTGAGCAATACTGGAATTGATCACCATGTATTTGCTAACCTATTATTGCATCATCCATGATGCTGTTAGTCTTCATTTACATGCTGCACACTTGTATTTTGTTTCATGCATGTTTGCTGATTGTTCTCGACCCATATTTGCTAACTGTGTATAAACTAGTGTGTGAGTTTACATGTGCTTTACTTGCCTTGGCCTCTGACCATGCTGTTGTGTCTCCATCCTTGAAAACTCTGATTTGCTGAAACAATGTTATATCATGCTGCATGTATTTGTTTGAGTCTTTACTGTTTGCACTTGATCACTTTGCTTTTCACCATTGCTCGACCATAAAAAAAATTGTGCTGGCTTGAACACATAAATATATTTGTATACTTCATGTACTCAGTCATGCATGTTCCACTTGAACTTGTTTGCACCCTAGAATTGTTGCACCACCTATGTTGTATCATGTTTTCCTGTCTAAGTTCATCTTGAACCACCTTTTTGTTGCTGAGTTGATTGGATTTGCTGCTCCAACCTTGGTAGACATAAAGAATTGCACTTGTTGTTCTGTTTGACCATTTATATACATATATATATACTGGCTTTACTTGTGCCATGTACACATGATTCACTTATATATGTTGCCATACACCATTTTTGCTTGACATTTCTTGTTGAGCTCGACCACTCCGTGCATATATATATACGATTTTGTATATGTATATGTGTGTGTGTGTGTGGCTCGACACTTGCTGATTCATTTGTGACATTGCTGTGTGACCATCCATGAGCATGTTGACATGTTTGGGCTGTGTTGACTTTGTTGTTTGACCCTTAAACTTTTTGTGATATGTTGAGTTGATTTCACTTTGGCTTTATTATTTGTTGACATGTGCACTGAGTCGAGATGGTCCATGTGGCTACTCCTCAGCTGCACACTGATTGGCGAGGCAGTGCATGCGTGTATAGCTATACACATGTGTATATGCAGCCATCAGACTATTTTTCTGTCCCTGAACTGTCTAGACACAGTCGGATTAACAAATCAGATCAAGTCAGAAAAATGATGAGAAACACACCAGAAAACTGAGGCAAATAAAATTTTTAAAAATTAAAAATTATATTCGTATGTGTTCAGTATTATTTCTATTGCAGTGTACTGTGTGTGTGTGTTCATTTGTATCACAGGTATGAAGACTGGACTGACTGTATGAAGACTGGACTGACCTGTAAGCTGTGAAGACAGAAGATAAAAGACAGAAGACAAGTACATTGCAGTGTCAGTATGTATAATAGTGAATGTATGTATATGTCTGTATGAGTCAGTAAACTGAGTGTGACTGTTGTAGTGAAAATGTAGTGAGAAGCAGTGTATATGGAATTGTATGAAATGAAATTGAGATGTGAGATGTAAATAATGGAGTTACAAGAGTTGTACTGTTTGAAAGTATGAAATAAAATATTTCTATTTATATAAAATACTGTGATAATATTTGAATTTTTGTACAGTCGTATTTTATTTAAATATAAATATTATATTCCTGTATGCTGTGGTATAAATGAAACAGTACAGTACAAACACATTTATAAATATATATATATATATATATATATATATTTGGTTGTTATCATCAAACAAAAAATCATATAATTATGTATACAACACCGTTATATACAACAATCTCCCCCTTTTGATGATGACAAACAAATAAAAGATTTTGAATCCAACAAATGTGTTTTACCGTGAAAAAATGAACTCCTCCTATTTATTAGCTCCCCCTACAACAGAAGACTCCCCCTATTTATTAGCTCCCCCTACAACAGAAGACTCCCCCTATAACTGTGCATGAGTGAATTGAACTGAATGATAATGAATTTTCAAAAGTAAAAATATTTATAAAATATTCACTCATAAATCAAAATCTAATCCATTATCCCCCTTTTGTTATCATCAAAAGGATACAGATTTTAAAATACAGATGAAAATTGACTAAAAATATAATTTGAGCTTAAGAGGAAGAATGGTCATCATAAATTTCAATCAGTCAAACAAAAAATCATAATATTCTAAGAACGGGTGGCATATTTCACATTGTAGAGAATGACGGATATACGATGAATTTTATATAAAATGGAGAGTTTTTAAAAAAAATTCATTTCCAATTATTTTCAAAGGATTTTTATAAAAAAAAAGCACAAAAACAGTGATGGATTTGGACTATAATTAATAATTCAACTTAAGTGAGAAAATCGAATAATCTCAAATTCCAATACCCATCAATCAACAAATCGTAATACGTCATAAGATTTTAACACATTTCACGGATTAGAAGATGGATTAATAGGCTGGTTTTTATACTCAGAGGAGAATTTCAAATTTATTTCTATTTTTAGCACTATATTTCCTTTTTCTTTTTCTTTTATTTAAGAGCACACTGACCACGCATAACCAGAGCTTGGATTTTTAAATGGGATGTGTCGCAACTTAAATTATAAGACGTCTCATAACCACGCATAACCAGAGCTTGGATTTTTAAATGAGGTTAGAGACACTCTTATATATTAATTATATTTTTATCATTTTCAGCTTTATAAAGGAAAAAAAAACTCCTCGGTATATGCAACCAATATGGATGACAGAAATGTGGTAGGCATAGAAATGGACTGTGAAATAAATTTCTAAATTAATTATATTATGGAATAAGCTCGACTGTACAATGATTATTGAAAATTTTCAATTCTCACTAATTCTGAATAATAATATAGTCCCATTTCTATCACAAATAATTTTCACTGTTTTAAAACAAGATGATTTTTCCTTTTTTTTTTAAAATAAACTCTCCACATTAATATAAAATCATGATGGATGGCAGATGAATGATAGATAAAGGAGATGGTCGTGAAATAATTGCCAGTTCAAAGATATTATAATAAATATTCAACCATCATGAAAATCCAAATAAAATCTCCTCTTGTTGTGAAATATACTGCAGTCACAATTCATCACAATTTCAAAAACTAATAATAATTTTGATGAATTATAAACACAACACAAATTGGATATTGATTTCAATTTCTGAATGAATAAAAAATAAATAATTTTAAAATTGAACATCAATTACAAGAGGAATTTATACAGATTTATACAAGGGGAAAAAAATGTGTATGGTGTCTATACAAGGTGAAAATTCAAAAACAGATGCATGCAAAAGCTGATACCAATTGTAGTCTCCTTTATCGAGGAATTTAATTACACCCTGATGGACTATCATGGACATCTCAGACCAAAGAAATTTAAACACAAACTTAGCCAGACAAATTTAGCACATTTATTTGTATAAGGAAAAAAAATATGTGTGGATCTATACAAGGTGAAAATTTGAATCTCAGTACAGATGGGTGAAACAAATATAAGCACTCCTGATACCACTTGGTGTCTCTATTAACAAATTTTAATCACAAAGCCCAAAACAGACAGAATTAACAAATTTGCACATTTTTCAAACCTGCAGACAATAACAAGCAATTATTTGAAACAGTATCAGAGCAGCAGTCAGATTAAAGCAGGCAGTTATTTGAAAACAGTATTAGAGCAGTACAAAGACAGTTTCCAAGCAAACAAGCCAAGATGATGGACACAAAAAAATTCCATGATCCCAGATTAAAAATATACTTTATTTTAAATCATTTGAAGAAAAGTGAAAGTATTAGTATTTAACGAATCAATCACACCAGGTTATATTTCAGATTCAAAATTATCTGTGAGATTCAATAAATAAATAATTTCAAAAGATTTTAAACAAATATATATTCAAATCAAATAATCATACAATAACACTGATATTTATGACCATATTTCAGATCATTTACATCAAGACTGAATAATAATTCATGATCCAAAAATAATGGTTTATTCGAAATCATTTGAACAAATGTAAATCATGAGATACAATGAATCAATCACACATAATTAATAACTTCAGATTTGAGAGGTGTGTGAGATTCAAAATATCAAAAATTTCAAATGACCTCAAACAAAAAAAATAAACCCGATGATCATGAATAACGGTGAATTTCAAAATGTAAGACAAATTTAAAAAAAATGTCTAAGCCAATCTGAAAAATTAAAGAAATTATCACAACTGTACTGAGTATAATATTTTAAGCGTTTCCAAAATTAATTGAAAGAAACTCAAGACAGCACAAGAGTGTGAAATTTCATTAATTATTCAGATCTTCAGAAATTTAGAATTCAAATTAACAGTGTTCAAGATATGGCACGAATACATCAACACTGTTATGAATTCAGAAATAAGAATATACTTCAAAAACCATTGCAGATATTTACAAGATTAAGTACAAGATCTGGAAATAATTAAAAAACATCAGAGTTCTATACACGTAAAACAAATTTCCAGAATATCATGAATACTGCGATTCAAGAAACACAAAGAAAAAATATGGCAGTGATAAATCAAATCAGAATAGACAGAAGAAAGAGATAGAATGGAGAAGAAGAAGAAATAAACAAAAGAAAAAGAATCAAAACAGAAAAATATTTATAGAGGTTAGTTTAGAGATCATACCAGAATCCAGTGTAAATCAGAATCTCTAACTCAACAAACCTTGGCCAGGGAACTGTAAAGAATACAGAAATATAGAACAACTTGAATTCAAACTCTTTTCAGCACAGTAATTCCTCAGCCATCCTTTGGTACCTAACAGTTGAGGGGATCGAGTGGTTTAACAAAATTAGTGAAACCACTCACAGTTATGTTAACATCTTTTGGTACCCAAATCTGTTTGTATACCATCCCAATCGAATCTATCTTTGTGCCTTTAGGAACCCAAACTTGTTTAGTCTTTCCAAAAATCATTTTATTTCCTTTTGGGGTCCACATCTGTTCAACTGGATTGTTATCAAACCAATTCTTGTCTCGTTTGTGATTTAAAAACCTTTTGGAATTTCCAAAGCTCAAATTTTCAGAAAGATCCTTTTTGAAGCAATTTAAAGGATTTTTAAAATCATACGAATTCAAATTTTCAAAGCCATTTGTTTTTCCAAAACCAAGACCATTTTTATTTCCAGGAGAAAGTTGATTATTCAACAACATATTCAAAGATTTCTCACCTGTTGAAAATTTAGTCAAAGTTGACTCAAGTTGTTGAATTTTAGTTTTAAGATCACGGTTCTCTTTCATTAAATCTGAACAATGATTTTTAGTGATCTTACATCTATCAAAATCTGATTTTAAAAACAATTTTTCATCTTTAAGAGTTTTAATTCTGGCTTGGGATTCCTTGATTTCAGATTCAAATCGCTTTTGTTTTTCAAACTCAAATTTCTTGGATTTTTCAATCTCGTTTTCCAATTCTTTCAAAATCAAATCGGATTTCACAAAATTTCTTTTTCAGCAATTTCAAGTTTGGATTTTATATCAGTCTTAAAAATTTCAAATTCCTTTTGTAAAAAATTATTCAAACTTGATAACTCAATCTTGTTTTCTTTTAAGATAAGAAATTCTTTTTCAAACTTTTGAATATTTTTATTGAGATGAACAAGATTGGTTTCCAATTTCAGACAATTTTTACAATCAGACTTTGAAGAGTTTTTAAACGATTTAAGTTGTGATTCCAAATCATCAATTTTTCCAGTTAACTCAGAATTCATAGATTTCAGAGATTTGTTTTTAGATTGGAGTTTATCAACAGATTTAGTTAAATCAGTGCACATATAAACCAAATCTTCGTATGTGAGATTTTCAGTTTTAGCATTTGTTGATTCTCCATCGTTTGATTCATTTGTTTCTCCTTTTAAGCACAGATCTGAATTTGAGTTGACATTCTGGGGTTTTAAGCAGTCGTCAGTTTTTCCATAGAGCTTGTTGAGAGTTCTCCAGACATCATGCGCAGTAAAACAATGAGATACGTGAATAAACTGTTCTGTACTGAGATAGTCAAATATGATATTCATAGCACGAGAATCAAAAACAATGTTTCTATTATCAGACATATCACTCCCATTGATAACAGTATCCCAACATTTAATATTAACATATTTTAAATAAAATCCTATTTCGGATTTCCAGTTTGAAAAATCTATTCCATTGAAAATAGTTGGAGATGAACTGGACTGGCTCTCAGAAGACTGACAACAAGGGGAAAACATGATTCTAGAGTTAATCAAAAACCAAGCTCTGATACCAAATGTTGGATCTAGATTAACCCTAGAGGGGGGGTGAATAGGGTTTATTACAATTAATTGAAATATTAGAAATTAGTCGCAGCACAGATAATTACAGAGTAAGTAAATGCAGAAAGTAAATAACACACAGAAATACGCAGCTTTGGCAAAATCCTGCCTACTGCTGCAATCCTAAGGTTTCTACTAGGTGATAGAAAAGATCCCGCATACAAGACCATGTACACTCGCAATCCCTGCTCCTATTCTAACCCTACGCTCAAAACCCTAGACTAGCCAAAATCCCCTTGACCAGATTTCCCGTATTACAAACCCGTAACACGTAACCCATAATTTTACAGACTCTGTCAACTATCAGTTAATCCCTAACAGAAACTGCCTTAGAGTTTTACAGACTCTATAAACTGTTGAATCGATTACAAAAGAAACTAGAAAAATACATTAAAAATAAACAAAGAAAAACCCTAAAAACAAATTTAGTTTTCCCTTTTTATAAACTTGGCTTAGCCAAGAGTAAAGCAAGCCGGCCCGTCCATTTCTTTATTATTCCGATCACTCTCCGTCTTCAATGAAAAATGGCGGCGTGGAAAAAATAGGGTTTCTCTTTGAATCCCAAATTCACAGATCGAATCGTTGCTTATGAAGAGATGATTCTCGGAAGCTCCAAAGCTTTGTGTTGCTTGTTCGATTTGGGATTTTTATCTCTGGTTCTCGATCGAAACCTATGTGAGTGAATTTCTGATTTGAATCTTTTATGCTTGAATTGATTATGTGGGTTTTTGATAGTTGCCAGTGATGAAATGGTTGTGTATATATAGGGATTTAGAAATCCTAATAATTCTGATTTCAGAAAAATGGCTCGATTTGATTGCGTGGCTGATTTTGTAGTTTCCCTTTTCTGAAATTCCTCTGTAATTCCTTGCACGATTTCACTTGATTGATTTCCTTGATTTGTTTCCTGTTTTGCTGATTCCTTGGGAAATTTTGATGACTCATTCAACTTAAATTTTGCCATCCCTGAAATGATTTAGATTTGATTTCCCCATTTGAAATACATGCTTGAATTTGAATGAAACGAATTTCGGCTTTGATGAATATGTTAACTCTGGAAAGCGTTAAACTCTTGCCAAGTATGAAAAAAACTGATTTTTTTTACTAATGCATTTCTGGAAGCTAATTGTTTTTGTCCCCTGTGAATAATTGACTGAATCTTGCCATTTTTGAAAACCTGATTGATTCCATTAAAAAGTGTTTTGTTGCCTTGACACAGAAAAAAAAACTTTGCCATAAAAGATTGGATTGCTAACTTGCTGGAAATGTGTCACTGATTTCTTGCCAACTTATCCTTTGCTTGGTTGCTCACATATATGATTCCCACTCTTATTTAATCTGAGCAATACTGGAATTGATCACCATGTATTTGCTAACCTATTATTGCATCATCCATGATGCTGTTAGTCTTCATTTACATGTTGCACACTTGTATTTTGTTTCATGCATGTTTGCTGATTGTTCTCGACCCATATTTGCTAACTGTGTATAAACTAGTGCATGGGTTTACATGTGCTTTACTTGCCTTAGCCTCTGACCATGCTCTTGTGTCTCCATCCTTGAAAACTCTGATTTGCTGAAACATTGCTATATCATGCTGCATGTATTTGTTTGAGTCTTTACTGTTTGCACTTGATCACTTTGCTTTTCACCATTGCTCGACCATAAAAAAAATCGTGCAGGCTTGAACACATAAATATATTTGTATACTTTATGTACTTAGTCATGCATGTTCCACTTGAACTTGTTTGCACCCTAGAACTGTTGCACCACCTATGCTGTATCATGTTTTCCTGTCTAAGTTCAGCTTGAACCACCTTTTTGTTGCTGAGTTGATTGGATTTTCTGCTCCAACCTTGGTAGACATGAAGAATTGCACTTGTTGTTCTGTTTGACCATTTATATACATATATATACTGGCTTTACTTGTGCCATGTACACATGATTCACTTATATATGTTGCCATACACCATTTTTGCTTGACAATTCTTGTTGAGCTCGACCACTCCATGCATATATATATATATATATATATATATATATATATACGATTTTGTATATGTATATGTGTGTGTGTGGCTCGACACTTGCTGATTCATTTGTGACATTGCTGTGTGACCATCCATGAGCATGTTGACTTGTTTGGGCTGTGTTGACTTTGTTGTTTGACCCTTGAACTTTTTGTGATATGTTGATTTTATTTCACTTTGGATTTATTATTTGTTGACATGTGCACTGAGTCGAGATGGTCCATGTGGCTACTCCTCAGCTGCACACTGATTGGCGAGGCAGTGCACGTGTGTATATGCAGCCATCAGACTATTTTTCTGTCCCTGAACTGTCTAGACACAGTCGTATTAACAAATCAGATCAAGTCAGAAAAATGATGAGAAACACACCAGAAAATTGAGGCAAATAAAATTTTTAAAAATTAAAAATTATATTCATATGTGTTCAGTATTATTTCTATTGCAGTGTACTGTGTGTGTGTTCATTTGTATGACAGGTATGAAGACTGGATTGACTGTATGAAGACTGGACTGACCTGTAAGCTGTGAAGACAGAAGATAAAAGACAGAAGACAAGTACATTGCAGTTTCAGTGTGTATAATAGTGAACGTATGTATATGTCTGTATGAGTCAGTAAACTGAGTGTGACTGTTGTAGTGAAAATGTAGTGAGAAGCAGTGTATATGGAATTGTATGAAATGAAATTGAGATGTGAGATGTAAATAGTGGAGTTACAAGAGTTGTATTGTTTGAAAGTATGAAATAAAATATTTCTATTTAAATAAAATACTGTGATAATATTTGAATTTTTGTACAGTCGTATTTTATTTAAATATAAATATTAAATTCCTGTATGCTGTGGTATAAATGAAACAGTACAGTACAAACACATTTATAAATATATATATATATATTTCGTTGTTATCATCAAACAAAAAATCATATAATTGTGTATACAACACAGTTATATACAACAACAGATACTCTGGTATTGGAAAACAATTGTTGTACAAACTATTTTATCAATAAAGTAAAGTTTTATTTTCCGTTGTTTTAATTTTGTCAATGCTTCACAGAACTTACTGCATTCCCTTTGTGAGTGACAGTAACGGATGTGGGGTGTTACACGTGGTATCAGAGTTGAAGGTTACCAGATCACATAAAGGATTTGAAAAATTATTTTCAACGGTTTTAAAAGAAGCATTTTCAAAAGAAAAGTTTTGTTTTAAAGGCATATTCCCCAAAAGCCATATGCACTATCTTCTGATCCTCTGTTTGAATTCTTGTCCCCTTCTTTCTTGAGTCTTCGGGGCTCCTGGCTTTCTGGGAGGTAACCTCATCGCGGCACGGTTCCATAGGCTTGATAAGACTACGATACCTATCGAAGGGCAAAGTAGTGCCCGACTTCCATCTATAGCCAAAGTAGTTTCACCTGCAGCTAGTTTTCTTTCAAGCTTTGGAGGGTTTTCCGTGCGATGGAGGCTGCTTTTGAGAAACTTGTCAATATGATTATACAGGGATGGTAAAGATGAGAATGAGGGAGTTTGGCAAGGGAGCTCAACGCAAGGATGAGAAATTCATGGATATAAACTCGACTCACAAAGGAAGAAGGAATTATAAAACCTAAGACGAGAGGAGGTATCTTTTCCACAGTATAATAGGGCATATAATTAAGGACAAGGGCAAGGATGAGGGACAGGATTTTCAGAAGGGCGAGTACATGCTTTCACCACTAGAATACCTGAGAGAGAGATAGTAAAAGTCACTGTTGGAAAATTTTAGCTTTTCGTTTTGATCAACCAGTTAGTACTCTTTTGATCTTAGCACTCCATATTCGTTTATACCCACTTCCATAGTTGAGTCTTTGCACCTTAGTATTTACACAGTAGAAGATCCCATTAGTGTCTCAAATCCAATTGGTGGTTCGGCCCGTTTACCTTTGGTTTGTAAGGATTTGGGAATAACTATATTAAGGGTTGGGTTTAAGCGTAATGCTTATGTTTTTGGTTCCATGGGCTATGAGTTGATTCTAGGCATGGGTTGGTTGGCTAGTAATTCTAAAAGGAGGGTAGCTAGACTTTTGATTCGCCTCAGAAATACCCTCGAGATTCCGTGTAAAGAATCAGTTAGACTTAGCTAGCTAGAACAGCTTAATGCATTTATCGACAATTTGCAGTCCGTTAGGATAGTCCATGAGTACGCAGATGTTTTGATTAGGTTAGGAATTTACCCCTAAAACGCGGGATAGACTTCCGCATGTATCCAGTTAACAATGCAAAACCAGTTATCCGATTAACGACAGTTTTGGAAATGAAGGTCAAGAAGCTTCGCAATCGTGAAGATCAATTAGATAAGGTACATAACAGTGAAGCTTAAGAAGATGCGACTTAGAAGATTGAAGACTAGATACACGCATCATACCTTTTTCTTAAGGGTACTTTTTTTTAGGAATTTTATGCATACTTTCTAGCTTTTAAGGTATATCCCCTAGGACGTATCATCGACCTTAGGTAGAAGCCAATGGATGTAAACATGTATTTGAAACATGTATTTGAAACATGTTATGATTGATGGCTGCAAATGGTTGCTCGTGGATGCATATACACATCATGGGCGCTAGAACGACTCAGTCACTTTCATATTGCATTCGCATATATGTATTTGCTTAACGGATTTAACTTGATATGTTATCATATGGATGTTGCATATAGATGAATGGCTATGCACACATGTAGTATTTACATAACTAGGGACGCATGCATACATGATTAGACGCATGGCACTGGAATAATTCGCGTTAAGGAGGTCAACTGAATCAGTAGACCACCTAATTTTGCATTAGATAAAGATATATACACACACAATGCATATGAACATGAAAGCATTAGAAATCTTTTTAAGGACAATGAATACCTGTGATTGAATGGTTGAGTAGATGGGTGATTGGATGGTAGGATACATTCTTCCTAAATTGAAGATTTCGGGGACAAAATCCTTTTAATAGGGGAAGAATGTAACACCCCGTAATTTTGTAACATTAAGTTTCGCAAATTAAAGTATACTTAATTCTAAATGAAAGAATTAAGGGAAACGGGTTACGTCATTGTGTTCGTCTCGGAATTCTTCTTGAGATAGAGTCTGAGTTTGCGTAAATCGGACTCCGTATGAAGGAGTTATGGCCTCCGGAAGTTTCAGACTTCGATTTAAAATTCAAACAGCCCGAAAACAAGTTCAAAATTCAAAACTGGACCAGAACTGGGCTGGGCAGGAATTTTCCCGCCCAGGACCCAGGTCGACCAGGGGGTCGACCTGGGTGTCGACCTGGGTACCCAGGTCGACTATGTAGTCGACCTGGGGGTCGACCTACAGGTCGACCTGCTTGGTCGACCTGACCCGCTTGGTCTGGTCCTGGCTCGGTTTCTGGGGCTTGGCTGTGTCACTAGGGCTGATTTGTCACTTCCTAATTGGCTTCTCTTGAGATGGGTGGCCTTGATTAACTCTAGCTTCATTGACGGCTCCAATTAGTTTGAAATTCTATATAAACAACCTTAGTCTCAACCTAAATTCACACAAATAAAATAGAGCTAGAGTCGTCATGCTGCTGGAAGGAAGCCAAGAATAGCCTCCACTTGAAGAAAGTTTAGAGACGATCAAATCTAATTCAAAACTAAAAATGAAAGCCACGTTTATCTACACAAAGGAAAGCATCTCAATTCCAGAACTCAGAATCCAGAATTCAAGTTCTTCGTTTGTTGTAAGTCAGTTACTTTTTAGATTCGAACGTCTATCCATTTGTGGTATGAAATTAAATGAATATAAGAATATGCCTGATCCTCTCATTTGAATCTGTGCTTGTATATGCCTTTGGATCTAATTAAGAACTATTGTGATTAATTACCGATGAGACTGTGCCTATGCCTATGACGTTGAAACTATTGTTAATGGCCTAAGACTATGACTATGAACATAAGATTATTTCCTATGACTATGTACATAGGATTATGCCTATGCCTATGACTATGAACATAATACTATGCCTATGCCAATGAATGTGAACATAAGACGATTGCCTATGACAAGGACCATTGTGGCTAATCACCTATGATTCATGACTATGAGATTATTGCCTAGGATTATGACTATGAAATTGGATCTAAGCTTGATTTTCTATTTAGACCTATTCTTAATTATCCTTGGATCTTGATTTTGGGAATTTTTCTATTAAGCTAGGTCTATCCATGTTCTTGAACCTAGATTATTATTCAAACCTTTTCATGTTCATAATGTTATCAAATCTATGCCTGCGATGTTTTAGTCAATTTATTCAGTATATTTATTAGATTTGTAAGTCATGAATTTGGGATTATCATCTTATGTCCATTCTTATGCCTATCTTTTCATGGTATTCTTGTTTATTCCCTCTTATCAACGAATCTAGAATGACCTATAATCTAGACTGAATCACGATTACGCAAACGATGGGAATACGATTTGGGCAGAACATGAAACTAACATGAATGTGATTGAAAATTTGGAAGTTTGGTATAACATGAAATTTATATAATTTGGCATAATAAATATGTTGGCATGATCTGAATTGGCTATAATAGTGAGTAATTTGCATGCATTGGGCGTAAACGATAAATTGTTGGCCGCAAAACATGTAGTTGGCATGTGAATCTAGTTTTGGTATAAATTTTAAACTAGAATATAAAATCTAGTTCTAGCAGTAATTATAAAATTGGATATTTAATCTAGATTGGGTCAAAAATGTAAATAGGAACATGAAGTCTAGATTAGGCTTAACTACTTATTTGGAACGCCAAATATATGGCATAGTGATTTTGGGCATGACTATTATAGCGAGTTTGGGAAGGTGGGTTATAGCCTATTCTAATTAATAACTGGAAATTACATGTAATTGTCATGTTTAGCATAATCATGGTTGGTGACACTTAATTTGGTAAAATCTTATAAACAAAGTGGGCCATAATAGTAATTGTTGATAATGTACAATAGAAGAGTAATTATGGCATAAGTAAATTAGGAATAATTTACATGAAGAATTTGTCCTAAATGAGAAATGTGTACATTGTAGAAAATACGAATATGCCTAACCCGAGGTTAGATTGAGTTACGGTGTAAGACTGCCCGGAACCGCCCGGCAAATCCAGCAACCGTAACAATACTTATCTAATGTGGGTGGTTAGAGCATTGAGCCCAAAAAGGACCCGAGGTTAGACTGAGTTGCGGTCTAAATCTGCCCGGAACCGACCGGCACATCCAGTTACCGCAACAATATCTGTCTATTGTGAGTGGTTGGTGCTTTAAATGAATAATTTAAAGCCAAGAAACAGCTTAACATGTTAACAAGACAAGACTTGTAGGGATTAAATAATCGTTATAACATGTTAACTAGGCAAGTGGGTAAGGTTAAGTAAATATTTAACCGTTATAACATGTTAGCTGGACAAGGTGGTAGGGTTAAGCAAAACTAGAACACTTAACCATTGTAACCTGTTAACTAGACTAGGAGGTGGGGTTAAGTACATTTAGGACACTTAACCGATATAACATGTTAACCAAACCAGAAGATGGGGTTAAGTAAACTTAGAACACTTAATCAACATAGTGTGACAGATGAACAAGGTTAAGTTGAAACATGAAGGGACAATACTTAACTATTAGAACATGTGAATTAAACAGATGTTAGGGTTAAGTTAACTAAGGGAACACTTAACCAATACAAGATGAAGGGGTGGGGTTAAGTAATAAGAAATACTTAACCAATATAACTTGATTTGTGGTAGGGTTAAGTCAACATGAACTACTGATAACACTTAACCAATCCAACTTGACAAGAAAGAGAACTAAGTAGTAAACCTTAGTTAAGAGGACTAAGTTGTAAACCTTAGTTAAGAAAACGACGGTTCATGAAACTAAGTAGTAAACCTTAGTTAAGGGAACTAAGTAGTAAACCTTAGTAGAATACGAGAAGTAGCGAACGTCCATCTGATCTTAAGAAAGGCTCCAACGAAATGGGGTACGAAGCACGCGGCTTCGAGGGGACGTGAGGGTACTCTTGGTATCCCTCTGTGAGGCTGCAGATGATCCGCCTGGGCTCACAGAGGTTAAGGTCTGCGTTAGAAGAACCAAGGGTATGCCTTGGTTGCAATATCAGGCAACCTAAAGACTAAGATGGACCCACGTGATTCGGCGAGACCAGTAGTCCTGTGATAGCAACTCGTCGTCTACCTACCATCTTAAGTCAATCGAGATACGTGAAGCGGAAATGCGGAGAACTCCAACAGACCATATACTTGCTATCTAGTTATGGTTGCGGATGGCCATAGGTTAGTGGGGCATAGGGGGGCCTGCGTATAGTTCTCATTTTTCAAGGTGTGCTTTTCATTAGTTGAGGGAGGGGTCAGGTGGGACCATAGCCATTGGAAAAAAAACAGACCTTAGCATCTGCATCGGAAGATATCTGAAAGCTCCCGACCGAGTTCCGTGTTTCTTAATTTGCCCTGCCACGAGACTCGGGTCACACATACGTGGGGAAAGTCTAGGAACATATACCGCTCTGAGTATTGTGTCCTAGAGTAGGAGCGTCGTTCGATAGGTAGCATAATCCCTAGTTGGGCCTAGGTTGCGTAAACCCTAAAATCCGAGAAGCATTAGATAGGTCGCGTAAACCCTAGTTGAATCTAGGAAGCACTCGATAGAAAAACCCTAGATTAGATCTAGGTAATAAATAATAAATGTACGCCTGAAGGCAACCACAATTACAGGGATTGGGGGCATGTTATCATTTTATAAAGATTACAAGTTGGGTCACTAGTTAGGTGGTGCAGAGATATAAAAAACAGAATAACAGGGTAATCGCGAAGTAGAGAAAGTATAGAAGCATATTCAATTTACTAGTGTATTCAGCTTGTCGGTAGATCTAGTTTATCAGTACATTCAGTTTATCTTGCCTTAGCATATCTTGCGTTAACTTGTTAGCCCTATCATCATGGTATTGTCTTGTATTCAGTTAAATTCATGTCATGTTGTTTTTATCTGTTCACATGCTGAAAGTTACTGAACTTACCAGACTTTATGTCTGACTCTGTTTTCTTTCGCTTTCTTGTCATCTGTCCCCCCTCCCCCCCCCCCCCAGGTTCGCAGGGAGGGAATGTTACTACTTAGCCCAGTTTTCTTTCCAAGCTTGAAGATTAGTCGAAGTTTTCCTTGGATTCACTTTTTCATTGCTATGGCGGGCTCATACTACATTGGGGAATATAAAAGTTATTTTACGTTTCTTTATTTTGTAAGACAGATACTCTGCTATTGGAAAACAATTGTTGTACAAACTATTTTATCAATAAAGTAAAGTTTTATTTTCCGCTGTTTTAATTTTGTCTGTCTTGTAATTTATCTGCATCTTTTACCTATAATGCTTCACAGAACTTAGTGCATTCCCTTTGTGAGTGACACTAACGGATGTGGGGTGTTACAGAAACTGTTAACACAGGTTGAACTAATACAACACTAATAGATTTTATTAACGACATAACTCTAGCATGTCGTCCCTTTAACCAAATTTCTTACTCTAAAATTTGCTGAAATAACTGTGGTATTCTGATGTGGGCAGAAAAAAATAAAGCTGTTAAATTCACAGAGGGTCCAAAACTTATCTCTTCCCTTGTAGCAGCAGCTACAAATATAGCTAGTCGTTGTAAATTTGGTATAGCACTGTATTATATACATGCTATTGCAATTAAAATGAGTGCATTTTTTTTCCAGATATGTTTGTACCTATAGATTTCCACCATGAAGGCTTAGTATGTGATCTATCTTCAGGTTAGTGTGACTATATGGTAATACCTATATATTCATTAAATACAATGCTTACAAATTTTTAGCATGTCTTTATTTAATGCATTAGGCTGCAGTTAATTAATTAGTGCATAGTATACTTGATTTAATTTAGCCTTCCTAACGCTATTATCATATACTAATACTATTATCATATACTAATACTATTGTGCAGTCTAATGACTTTCTTATTAACTTTTATTTGTTAAATTCTAAGGACTACAATTCTTGTTCATTATTTGATTTGGGTGCCTGTTTAATGCAAGTGGTTGCTAAGAGTTTATTGTTAATAAAATATTGAATTATGAAGTGCAATTTGAACGTCTGCCTGAATGATGCTTGCTTGTAGGATCCGTTACAGCCAAGAGTTATTGTTTCATATACTTATTATGGAGTAATAAGTATATATTGGTTAGAAAATGTTCCCAGAATTAGATGATAACAAAGTTCGTTTCGTATGCTTGAAGACTAAAACTATAGTGAGAGTGTGAGTGATTGTGTACGTATATGAGTGAATAAGTGTGTAATGAGGAGTCAATGTATACGAGTGAAATGTAGTGGGGAAGTGTATGTACAGGTGATTGTGTAAATAGAGGGGAAACACTATGTGTATTATTTGAAAGTGTAATAAATATTTATTTGAATAAATATTTGTCTAAATATAATTTTTGAATTAAATATTCAATTCTTGTAATTTTATTAATATTATGTGTAATATTCAAATCCATTGCAACTTTCAACATTTTACAACAGGCATTAATTGTTGTTATAGAAGATATTACAACGGTCAATACCTGTTGCAAAAAATATTACAATGGGCTGTTATTCTATTGAAGGAATATACAATAACAACATAAGACCATTGTAAAAAGTATATTACAACCGCCTATTACAACGTTCATTGCCCGTTGTAAAAGAGGACATATTACAACATGGCCTAATACAGTGCGCGGGCTGGCCGCTGTAAAAACCCTATTACAACGGGCATTACCCATTGTAATAGGTCTGTTTTGTTGTAGTGTTCATCTCTTATCCCTCTTCGAGATTAAAAATTTTGAAGTTAGAAATTTTGGATTAGATACACGGATTAGGAGAAAAATGAAGGAGAAGCGTTGAAGTTTCTGGCCATTCGTGAATTAGGGTGGAGGCGTTCAGGTAGTTGACCACGAAATGGCAAGTCGACGCAAAACTTAGTGTTAGGGATGTATACATAGGCAATATAGTGAAGCTTCCTCAATGCGGTTCCTTTAAGAAATTTTCCAAACTCATTTTTAACGTGCAAAATGATACCCTAGCTAATTACCCATATTCCAGACTCAATGAGACAAGTTTCGCAAGCCAAATAAGAAGTATGTGCGAGATATAATCAAAATCGAATTATTAACATTAAAATGATTAAATAAAAATCTAAGCGTTTATTATTCGCATGGTCAAATAGTAAGTCTGATTGATACAAAAATCGAAATCCTATAATAACTTACTAATACGGATCCAATGGCATAAGTTTCATCACATTCCAAGATTGCCTTACGTGATGATATATTATACGTAAACCGACGTTATTTTGGACACCAAATTATCTAATCTCCAAAAATAATGAACTACATACATATCCTGACTCTAAACGTCAATACGAATTCAAAGGAACTAGTCTCGTGTCTTAATTTGATCATTAGCTCGAGTTACATACAAATTCCTTTCAAATTAAATTTATTTAATTAATCGTTATGCAAAATAGCTTCCCTTTTATGGCTACTGCAGTCACGTACGATATCAAATTCCCACGAAATTTATTTTCATTCAATAATCTAACATTACGAATCCGTTGAAATCCCCGACTGTTTTAAAGTTGGCTATTTTTAACTTGATTGAATTAATATAAAATTCTCATTTCTGCTAAATCAACATTAAACTAAAATTTAAAAGTCTATTAACTTCCATTATATTCCAATAGCATATATAACTATTCGAAAACCAGGGTTTTTCTTATTAATGGAGACATGGGAGAAGTACTCTTTCTTACTTTACCTTTTGCCACTTCTTACCTTCCACATCCATCTCTTCTCACTTTGATCCATTCCATTTATCCTCCATACTTTATTAACCCCTGTTTTCGGCTAAGTGAGGGAATCACGAACCTTAAATTCTCTTTTCAGATCTCCATCTCCTCCGTCTCCCCTACTATTTTTCGATCCAAGCACCACCATCTTTCAACCTCTAACTAGCACCAGTCAATGCTGCTCTTCCATGGTGCGGTGTACCATCCCGATTTTGGCAACCCCTCCACTGTCACTTACCCAGTTCTGGTGTCGAGAACTTTTGGTTTTGCTGGTGCTCCTGATTAGGTCGATGTGCTGGAGTTCAACAAAATTTGTGTTTGGTTTCGACTTGCTATGGTGGAGCTGTCACGGATCTAACGCGGAGTCCACGTTTGGTCTTCCATATGGCAGTGTTTCGCGACTCTCCTCTTCACTGCCTCGTAAGCTTTTACTTATCTACCAAGTATGCATTGAGAATGGTGCTTTGGCTCTTACATGGTGAGCTATTGAAGATATCTAGCATTTTGGGTCTGTGCATTGGACACTTTTGGGCAATTCTTGGTGTTTTGATTGCTCTTGTGTCGTCTTGTTGGAGTTGTGTTGTTTGATTGTGTTTTAGTTTGGGTGTTGTCTGTTTTGGTGTGTGTGTTTTGTGGTTTGCCATTCTTGGGAGTCTGGAGTTGAGTTTTATGTTGCAATGGTCCTATGGTCAGGCTTAATAAATAATTGTCGTCTCTGTATTTTGTTCTACAACCTACCTTGCTCTCTTGGCGATAGCCACGACTACGGAGGAGCATCACGGGGTTTCGGTTTGGCGAACGTTATCTTTTTTGCCTTGTAAATATGCGCATGTAATCTTTTATGGTTCTCATATATCACATCGGGTTGGAATTTCTTTTTCTAGCTTGGCTTAGCTGCAGCACCATGCTAGATAGTAGGTCAGAGGATAACATGATTTTTTAGGGAGCATGCTACTCCTTATCCTGTGCAGTTCCTACACTGTGAAATTGTACAAGCTTTGGTGCACTGTGGTGATACAGTACAATGTACTGCGAATGGTAGATTTTTGGTTATATATTTTCTAGTGCAGTGCTTCATGTAATTTGATATGTATCTCACTTCTAACGAAGTATGACATGTAATTGATATTCTACCAGTGTGGAGTAAGGAACTGTAACGGTGGACGACCACCTTAAGTGTAACGACAAGGAATTTCACTCGATCTGAATCAGTCGTTAAACCGATCAAGACCGTTCGAAACCCTTGATCGTTTTGAGAACAGGACAAATCGGAACGCAGACAGAAGAACATTTCATTGTTATTACAACAATTCCATCAGATACAAGAATATACAGAGTATAAAGAATAAATTACATTTGATAAATATCAGAGATTACAATAAATTACATAGCAGCGGAAAAACAATATAAAACACAACTGAAAGTAATGCACGGATACAGAGCTTTCCGAGCATCGTTCCAGCTGTAAATCAGGATCCTGTGAATATAAATCTGCAAAACCAAAACTATTAGCTGCCCGTGTCAAAAATAAGGGCACCCAGAGTTTAGGTTAAAACAATAAACTCCAGGTCAGTCATGTGACTGGTGTGAGAACTAAAACAGTTATTTAAACTTTACTTTAAAAGAGAGTAATTTAAGGGACCACGCCGTATAACACGGAACGGGTTTCCTCCCAAGAACACCAATGCATAGAATAAACAGCGCAATGCTTTTTCGAAAAATGAAGCTATTATAAGACCCAGGTCCCATCACACAATGCAACGCAAGCCGGAGGATAGGGTTTTCTCTTATAATAGCCAAACATGCTTGGTACGTTTAAAAACAAATCATTTGATACTATTATTGGTGTATAGTGTCAAAACAATTTCAATCATAAATATCAATCATAGACGGTATGGGTACCATATATCATGTCGCCATACTAGTTCTACAATTAAAACCGCAATATCACGTATTGGAAATTGGATTATCGTCATGAGTCAAGGCAAGGGGAAAGCTCCTCTCCGCTTCGAGACACTCTAGAAAGTACCTCAGGACTACGCACTCTGGGTAACCCTTGGATCGGCTGGGCCGGTCCTCTCTTACGTTTGAGGATTGGCAATTCCTAAACACACGTTTCGCGGTCCTTACAGACCTAAAATCGAGGCGCCTCGCATTCCAACAACCACAAAGGTGAAAAGTAGATATAAATGTCAGGGCTGGTAGGTCATTGACACCACCATAGCTAGAAAGAAACGTCGTGCCCTCCCAGCGGTCCGTATCCCGTTTTTAACTCATACCGAGGTGTGAGACTCGCGAATCCACGCTATACACAAAGCTATGCCACGTAGACCGTGCTTTGATCATCAACCACAAGACTTTACTTTTCAACAGAAGCCTTGATCAATTGCCACTTAGGCGTGCCACACAGGCAATTCATGCCATGCTATTGATATCTATCGATATATAACCTCTAAGCTCGTACGTCTCAGAGAAGGGCATTAAGCAAGAGAATAAATTCTCCGCCGCCAAACAGATATATATTTAACAGAAATCAATCAACACAGAATAAAATCCAATATCAGACACACAATCCATTTACACGTTCGTTCTGGGTTTGAACGAAACCGGAGGCACTTTCCTCGCATACCCATCGATCTCCAAGTACGTCTGGAAGACCACCAACTATTTCCATCCTCTTGGGTGTACAACCCAATCAGGATCATCAGTAATTATCCAAACGATGTGAAGACTTCCGGTCTTCAACCACCGTCTTCATCTTCGACATATCGTCGAATCGGTTATTCAGAATGGGTATAAACCCGGCCTTTCTGAATAACCCGCGTATATAGTAAACAAATGTTACACAAACACAACATACGCCTCATTCTAATTCAGCAGCCACTAACCGTAAATCAGCAAGAGAACAATTTCCCAAACATTAACCCCGAAGGCCGAAACCAACATCAGATCAATACCCAGGAAACCATTCTTCTTAGCTAACCTACAGCTAGTTTCTAAATTTCATATTCTTGGGGAAAGGTTCCCATTAATTTTATCAAAGATAAATTCTTTAAATTTATTCTTTAATCTTCCTTTGGATGTCATATCAAACAAAATTATGGTTTTTCAAACTAGACGGGATTAGCGAACCACACCGAAGTAATTATTTATTTTATTTCCCAATCCCAACCTATTCATCCCATGAAGCAAAACTGGTAATACTCCAAATCTAATACCACGGTGTTATCAGTAAAATTAATTACCATTCCACTTTCAAATCTAATTAAAGATTTGACTATCGTTTTGGAGCAAAACTGGTGATACTCCATTCTCGCTCACTTTCTAAATTTGATAATTTAGATTACCAATTCACATTTCAATCTAATTATAGATTCATTAAAACTCCTTTTACTGGGTTAAAGAACTAATGTCATTTAAAACACAGTTCACGACAAACCCAAATCACATTCTATTTATTATCGGGTTAAAGAACAAGTGTCATTTAAAACACCCTTCACGATAAACCCACAAATAAATTCTATTTACAACCCATTTCGAATCCAATTTATTTATTTAAAAATAAATGGGTTTTAATTTTAGTTCAAAACTAGTTCATTTCGATAAAAATCTATTTTTATCTTTTCAAATATGGTGTTTTTCATCCCAATTTTTCCCTAATCATTTTTTATGATTTTACACAAATTATTACTATTTTTAATAATTTTATCAAGGCCCGTACAGTCGATTTCCATCAACGGCCATCGAACTGCACTTACAGCGACCTTTTCCAAATTTGATTTGGACGTATCTCCAAATCCAACCGTTAGATTTCAAATTTCTAATATTCGTTAGAAATCTCTTTTCGATACGAACCCAACGGTTCCAATTTTAGGAGAATCCGACGGTCGGATCTCCCGTAATGTCCGTTCGAATTCAATGGTCGAAATTTACGAACTGCCGCGGCGCGGCGCGTTCTATTCAGACCATTATATTATATATATATATATATATATATATATATATATAATATAATATATAATATATAATATATATTTCGTCGATTTCTATTTAAAACGAATTTTATAAATAGTTTTAAATTTGTTCAAAAACATTTCAACTTCCATTTCCAATTCAATTCAAATTTCAATTCATTCTATATTCAATTCAATTCGAATTTGGTTTATATTCAATTCAATTCGAATTTGGTTTATATTCAATTCAATTCGAATTTGGTTTATATTCAATTCGAATTTGCTTTTTATATATTCGATTTTTATCTCTTTTCAATATTCATTATAAAAACGAATATAATCGATATAAATATCGTTCGCGTCAAAATAGCGCATCTCTAATCAACACCGCTTTATATATTTCAATAATTCCGTTATTTTATTCAACAAATGAATATTTATTTTATTCAATACGTGAATCTATATTTTTGTCAACACATGACTAATCTCAACGAATGAGTACTGTCCACGTATGACTATTTTTGTTATTCATTATATTTTATAAAAATCATGGTATCTATCGTTTGATTGAAATCAGACTCCAACCGTAAATTAGTAAGAGAACGATTCCCTAAATATTAACCCCGAAGGCCGAAACCAACATCAGATCAACATCCAGGAGACCACTCATCTTATCTATTTTCCAATTAGTTTCTAATTTTATATATGATAAAGATGTAAATTTTATTGTTAAAATATTTCGTTCAACACATGACTAATCTCAACGGATGAGTACTGTCAACACATGAACCTTTATTTTATAAAGAAGTTAGTTTCTAATTCTATATATAATAAAGATGTAAATTTTATTGTTAAAATATTTTGTTCAACACATGACTAATCTCAACGGATGAGTACTGTCAACACATGAACCTTTATTTTATAAAATTCTTTATTTTCTAAATTGGAATGAGGCCCAATCAATTACCATATAAAGTTAATTATATGGATTCCATACAACACATGTATATAATAGCAACGATAAATAATCAACCATCATCCAAAGTGCACTACACTGTATAAGCATCAAATATAGATATCTAACGCTTATAACAGCCTGTCGATCCATCGATCGACATACAACTAATTATTGGGATTAGTGTATGCCGTATTTTATCCCATTACCCGTGTGGGGTTTCAAATCAACAAACATAGATTTTATTTGTGCAGTTGGGCGATGTGTAAAATTTATCGTCCCAATCAATGTCAGTCAAATCAGTGTACATAAACAAATCGTTCGATTTGTAAATGAATATTTATTTGTTCACGTTCACGTTAAAAAATATATTTTTAACGACCAAATTATTCTATTCAACCTACGAATATTCTATTCAGTTCATTTATTAAATAAAATGATATTTTTATCTTTCTAACTTATTTTAGAAAATTTCGACGGCATAACGGCACGATACTAGAAACGGGACAAGGCCCAGCCTTATCCCCGGTCTAGTGATGGCCAATGCCATTCACACATCAATCAAATCAATTTCCATTTCCCCAAACAATCAAATTCAACTCAAATAATCTAACTAATCTATGCAACCAAACAAACAAGCCCATGGTCTGTGGATAGTGGTGTCGGGTGCTACTAAACACCATCTGCATCCTAGTATATATTTATATAACTAGAAAAGAAAAGTTAAAGTGAGAAGTTCTCACATTGATTTTTTTTCTAACGCCTTTTCTGAACTGCTGAATTGTTGTTCGAGCTCCAGACTTCGCATACAAGCTCAAATCTTCAATCCACCCTTTTTTCTAGCACAAGCACGGCATTCTGAACAACTTTTGCCTAAGGGACTTTTTGCCGAAAATGCTCCAATTCGCCAGAATTCGCGAAAGTACACGAATTTTACCGCTTTTGAACAGCAGAATTCGAACGCGTTTTCCGAGCAGCTCCGAACTCCAAAACACGACTTCCATATAGCCAAATCGAAGAGAATTTCGTGCTCTACAACTTTGGTTAAGAGAGACTTTGGCAAAAAACGTACTGTTTGGGAGTTATTGGCGAAATACGGTCAAGGGTTTATTTGCAAAACGGACGATTAGTGTAAAATGAGTTTTTGGTGACCGGGGGGCCCACGGCCGGAGTTGGGTGGCCAGCGGGCGGTGGTGGGCCTGATGGACGTGGGGGAGGGTGCTAAGGGCGGTGGTGGGGCCCGTGGTGGCCGCGGTGGTGGTGATTGGTGATTTGGGGGTTTAGGGTTATGAAAAGAGGAGAGAGAAGGAGGAGGAAGAGGAGGAGGAGGAGGTGGCGCCGGAGGGAAGGAGGAGCGGCGGCGGTGGGTGGTGGTAGCGCAGGAGGGGCGGCAGCGGTTGCATGGGGTTGAGGTCCCCATTAATGAAGAAAGAGGAAGAAAGGAGGAAGAGAGAAAAGTGAGTGAAGAGAAGGAGAAAAAGTGATTATATGCTAGTTTCTCGCGTATCGCCTGAACGCTAACGATCTCCAATCGCCGCGGATTTCGAACACGAGATAGTAGACGTGAAGACGAGTCCAACGAAACAAATTTCGTCGAATTCCGAGTTCGTTTGACCGTTCAAAAAAAATCACGAATATGCTCAGATATTGCTCAAAAATGCGATTTTGGCGCACCTTTTCTTCTCGCACGCTCACACACTAACACCAAAAATCATGCCCTCTTGGATTTAACCATTATTGGACCATACGAATCCAGAAAAAAAAGTAGAATTGAATTCCGAGGTCGTATCAGTAATGTTCCTTTGTAAAATGACTGCTCGTTTTACCCTGAACTGTTTTAGCTCGCACGACCACATACTGACTCCGTTCGACGCGCCCTTTGGAACTCAACAATAATTTGTCATTATGAATCCATAAAAATTTATCTCGTCGAATTCTGAGCTCGTATGCAAAATTTCACTTTTTAAGGGCTATGTTTTGCTAACCGAAAAGCTCCTGCCAATTGCCACTATTCCGGATATCGGAATATATCGAAGCTTATACTTTTCGGAGTTCTAAACGGCATTTTGAACTCAATGGAAGTGGTTTCGAGTCCAAATTCATCCGTATGCAAAATATGACTTTTTGGACCATGTATAATTTACATAGCGACTATTCTGAATTTTCAACTGGGCATAACTTTTGATTCCCGCTATGAAATTTCGATTTTTCAGATTCGTTGGAAAGATATTTTCAACTAGATTCTAATATTTTTGGTTTCGCCAAAATCCGGTTTATTTTGCATTCGATATGTTCAATTGAAATTTGAAATCGAATTATCGAACTACCGCGCCATTTTCAATTCCTTTTATAATTTAAAATAAATATTTATATTCTAACGACGATGTATATAAATATATACGTTTGAGTTATATTCAAAATAAATTTCTCGTTGTTATTATTTAAAATAATTCATTTTAAATATTCAAAATTCATTAAAATTGCCAAAATAAAAATTTTAAATTGGCTCAGAATTTCCGGGTTGTTACATTAAGAGTAGTCTAGTATAAGCACTAGCTCTTGTGTTGTAATCTAGTATAGATGTAGTGAACGGACCACTATAAAACCATATGTAGTGGAAGGTCCACTTTAAAAACCGAACTAGCAGTCTGGCAATCTGCCAAACTCCTGTACATTTAGTAATTATTATTTTTATATTAATAAGTGTTACGAAAGACTATAAAAACCGGTCGGATTTGCAAAAAAAAAAAAAACTATTCAGTAACAATTTTGATCCTTATTAATTACAGATTCAATTATTTATTTAATATTCACCATTTAAATTCATATTTCCATATCCAAAATTAAATTAACATATCTAGTTCAACATTTTAAACAAGTTCAAATGTTCAATTTCAAGCAATTGAAAAATTCGGGTAGTTACAAACTAAGTCACACTGTACTTGGAATCAGTTCGGGTGTACCATTATAGCCTTGAAATCAAGGATTGTAATTGGATATTGTTGAATAAAAATCCACATTAAGCTAGCGCTGTGTGGGACTGAATGTAAGAGAGCCACGAACCAGTATAAAATCCCGGTGTGTACTTTCCTTTTACCGCTTTTTAATTTATTTCCTGCATCTGTGATTGATACAGTGATTTGTTATATCTGTGATTTGCATAGCATTCTATTTAATTCAAAAATATTTCAACAAATTTAATATAATCCATAAAACACTATTCATCTCCTTCTAGTGTTCAATTTGCCTTAAGATCCTTAATATGCATCCCCGACAATTGGTATCAGAGCATTGGTTTTCAAAGTTTTCATAATCTAAATTTTGAAAATTTTAAATGGCAAATTTTGAAGATTTTCATAACTAGTTCAAAAGTATGCATTTCATCATTGTTTGATAAGTCTGCATTTAATTATATTGAAAAATCAAGTTGTCTACCGTGTGTTGTACATGAATAGAAGTGTTAAATGGCTATTGGTGATTCAAAACATGATGGTAAAATTGTGCAAATCAAAGGAGTTAAATGGATACTGGATAGTGGTTTTTTTTTTGGCATAGCCGATCGGTTTTTATAGTGTTCCGTAACACTCTTTTATTATGACTAATAATAAAATTACAATATAGCACAGGTGACTGTAGTTAACAGTCAACAAATTCGGTTTTTAAGGTGGACCGTCCATCGTCTACGACAATTATGGTGGGTCGTCCACATATTACATTCAAGTACCCCCTTTCTCTTCACGCCGGAAGAGAACAACATTACATACAACAAAAGTTGTCAATTACATTTGAATACAAAATAACAGTACGGGACTGTATGAATTTAAGCCTAAGGTATTCAACCAATTTCATGACAAGACTACAATATGGACATCGCAGAAAGGAGCAGTAGCTTCCTAGACCAAACAGTAGCCTGCCAAAACTGTCTTGAGCTCCACACAAAAGAAGACTTTCGTGCACTAGTTGACATGAAAGTATGACACAGTGGACAAAACGAAATAGCCAAGGGAGTGGAAGGAGATAATAAAAATCACCAAACATCCAGCAAAATTGAGAGCAGGAGGCTTCACCTGAATCACTGAATGTTTGATGACACGAACTCAGATCCAGAACACCATACACTTGACATACCATTAACGACCACAAGGAAACTTGCTATAGAAAATCTGAACTGGAAGTGAGCAAAAGGAACAGGACCAAGTTGCACAAGCAAACCATCACCAGTAACACAACGCCAAGGTTCAGCGCCGAGGCATCTCGTTTTTTGACGTCATGCAAAAGTGAAGACCACCTATACAAACACAGTCCCCTACCACTCACAGGCAGCAGCAAGAGAACGGAGCAAAGATCCATAACATGAGAAGATACCGAGCGACACTTAACCAAAGAGGCAACCAAAACACTCTACCACAACAGATACCCAAAACTACCACATCCGTTTTCAAGAACTACAAACAAGACGAGTTCTTGATAAACATTGAGTACCCAAATAATACGCAGTATCATCCAAACCTAGATCGAGATGCGAAACTGCTAAACTATAGGGAGTTATTGCTTACCAGGAAAACTCCACGTAAGTGACATAACTCAATCAATTCGGGACCATTAGTTGAACATCAAGCCATAAGGAAGGACCCTAAAACAAGAAATTGCCTGGAATAATCACCAGAAGTGGGTGAGGACGAAAACAGGACGGGTACTAGTGGGATCTGAGCAATAGAGTTGAGGGTGATGAAAAATAGGGGAAAGAGTGGCTCGGGAATGATAACACGAGAAAGCTCAGATCTGAAAAGCTAAAACAGTAACCGCAACAAAAACCACACATGACGAAAGCATGTAATAGAGGGGAGAAGAATTGAGGAGAAGAGAGAGCAGGGTGGAGCAATTTGGTAGAGATTGAAGCGGAGTGGTTGTTTGAGGAATATGAAGGGAAATCCGAAACTACTGAATAACATACCCTATGAAAATGGTGGAATGGTCAATTTTGGTGATAACTCGAAAGGATATGTGATTGGCATCGGCAACGTCGGTAATTCTAAAACTCCATATAAACTTCTATATAAATAGAAACATAAGGTATCTTATTTCAGAATTTTCAGTAGTAAGTGCTTTATTTTAAATGGTAAAGAAATTCTAGATAAATTTGATCCTAAATCAAATTAACGAATATTTATTGGATATTCAAATAGAAGTAAAGCATGTAGAGTTTTCAATTGAAAAACTAATAGTATTGAAGAAGCTCTAAATGTATCATTTGATGGTAATTATAAAGATTTAAATCAAAATAAAGATGAATATGATACTGATATTGAATCAAATGAAATAATCAAATGAAATAAGTATTGAAATTAATTAACATAATAAAAGAATTAGGCTTTTAAGAGATCATCCTATAAAAAATATACTAGGAGATATTGAATTTTTAGTTAGAACCAGAAATCAATTAAATAATATGAGTAATATAGCATTTATATCAACTATTGAACCCAAAATTCCAAAGGAAGCATCATTAGGTGATTCATGGATACTTGTCATGCAAGAGGAATCGAATTAGTTCACCAGAAATGATGTATGAGAACTTGTTCCTAGACCAGAGGATAAAACTATAATTGGAACTGAATGGGTTTATAAAAATAAAATGAACGAACTTGGTGAGGTCATTAGAAATAAAGCGCGATTAGTTGATATTGTCAAGAAGAAGGAATAGATTATGACGAAACCATTGCCCTAGTAGCAAGATTAGAAGTTGTTAGAATTATACTTGCTTTCGCTAATCATAATAATTTAAAATTATTTAAAATTATTTCAAATGGATGTAAAAAGTGCTTTTTAAATGGATTCGTTAAAGAAGACGTTTATATTGAACAACCCCCATTATTCGAGGATGAAATATCTCCAAACCACATTTATAAGTTAAAGAAAGCATTCTATGGTTTAAAACAAGCTCCTAGAGCCTGGTATGATGAATTAAGAACTTATTTGTTACAACCAGACTTTGAAATTGGTAAAGTAGATAATATACTATTTATTGAAAGAAATGAAAATGATATTCAATTGGTACAAATTTATGTAGACGATATAATTTTTGGATCAACAAACAATAAAATGAATCAACAATTTTCTGAAATCATGACAAAAGAATTTGGAATGAGTCATATAGGAGAACTCACTTTCTTTTTAGGATTACAAATTAGACAATTAAATAATGGAATGTTTATTAATCAAGAAAAATATGCTAGAGATTTAGTTAATAAATTTAACATGGCCAGTTCAAAGGAAAACCCACTCCTATGGCAACCAATGAAGCCTTAAGTAAAGACGATTCTTCAAAAGATGTAGATCAGAAACTATATAGAGGGATGATAGGATTCTTATTATATATAACTACGAATAGACCAGACATAATGCATAGTGTTTCTCTTTGCGCTAGATATCAATCACAACCGAAGAAAACTCACTTAAAAGCCGTAAAATGTATTCTACGATATGCTAAACATACATTAGAGTTTGGTTTATTCTATCCTAAAAACGATTCATTCGATTTAATTTCATATTGCGATGTTGCCTATGCTGGTTGTAAATTAGACTGAAAAAGCACAAATGGAACTTGTCGGTTTTGGGTCACTCCCTAGTTTTCTCGTTTAGTAAAAAGCAAAATACCGTTTTTTTGTCAACAACTGAAGTAGAATATATATCTGCTGCTTTGGCTTGTTCTCAAGTAATATATATGCAGCAAACTCTAGGAGATTTTGGTTTAAGTATAACCAAATCACCAATTTACTACGATAATACAAGTGTTATAAATCTATCTAAAAATCTTACACGTCATGCTAGAATAAGACATATTGATGAGAGACATCATTTCCTGAGAGATAACGTAAATAAAGAAAATATTTTACTAGAATTTAGTAACATAGAAATTTAAATTGCAGATATATTAACTAAACAACTAAATGAAGCAACATTTACTAAATTAAGAAGAGAACAAGGAATTTGTTCTCTAACCGAAGTAAATTAATTTAATATATTTGTATAAATATAGTATAATTATAAGAAAAATTAAAATTTTCAAAATAGACATACATAAAGTAGCATGTCGATATATTATAGAAAAATTTTAAATCTAAAATTTCCTCCAAAGTTAATTATTCATCTTATATAAACTAGGGGTGGGCATAAACCGCACCATTAAACAGAAACCGTCTGATCTGAACCGATGAAACGGTGCGGAAAACCGCTCCGTATTATCTCTCTAAGCCAAATAAAATAGGGTGAAACCGACTGTATTAAACCGGACCGAATTACTTTGTATAAAAAAGTTGTTTACAAATTACTTTGTATTAGGATTTAGGGTACATAGCAGATTTATCTGACACAAGAGCGGGAACCCTGTCAACTATTCAATGTAGGAGGGATCCTAACTGGATGTTTTATTAATATATTCAAGCTGTGAATCTTTCTATACATATAAGAAGAAGGACAAAACACTGAATAAGATACCCGAAATGAATGGATAATACATAAAGACATATCAAAACTAGGCAAGCTTTCTAATGATCAAAGGAGCACCATGATGTGGCTTCACTATAATAGAACCAACTGGAGAATGAGCTTAAGAACTTAAAAGTTCAAATTCAAAATTTTGCAGTACCATAACTACAGTTATTTTTGCGTCGTCTCCCCATATATTTTTGTCATGATGAATCATAAGAGTAGGCAGTACAAGATTGATGCCTGCAGGAAGATAAATATTTCCAATTTTGGTTTCTTTGTATACATGTCTATGATGTGCAGCTAGAGCTGGATATAATCTTAATACTTCTAGCAATATCACATTCACCTATGTGTAAAAAAAACATCCTACTTATTATGCCTAGGTTAAGAATTCTGTGTTTAACAGTGGAAAAAGTAACTTACAATTTTAAGTTGGTTAATGCTTACATGGTTAAGAAGAGGTTAGATGCGCATGCGCTAACCGCAGCAAGTTTCACTCGATGGTGTATGGAAAAATATATGTTTCAAAATCAAACCTGACCGAACTGAAACCGGACCGAATGCATTTGAAACCGAACCGAAACCGGGCCGTAGTAAAATATAATATTACAGTTTTCATTTTTAGTTAACCGTTTGTTGCGGTCCGGTTACGGTTTGAGCTTCAAACCGAACCGAACCGACCCGCATCCACCCCTAATATATACTATTCACTTCAAAAATCCTTCTCTTCTCACTCATTTTCTCTGTAATAAAATTTTTGGAACTATAAAACAATGGCTTCCACTTCAAATAATAACCAAAACAACTTTTTTTCGTTTCCTACGCCTACCCAAGGCCCGTTTCAACGTTCTACGCATGCAAGGAATATCAAACTAAAGGAATCTATGAAAGATACCCTGCAATTGCTTGCTGAAATACAGCTTCTACAACTTCAGATGGCAAAAGACTAAGAAAAGCAAGGGAAGATTATTAGGAATCTTCAGAAATACATAATGGATAACCAAGAAAATCCAGTTATTATTAAAGATGATTCCTCCAACATTCAAGTTCATAATCCCATGGAATAGAAGATGAAGATGAAGAAGAAGAAGAAGAGGAAGTAGAGGACCAATACCAAAGAATAGACGAAGAGAATCAAGTGATTTGCATTGGCGAAGTTTGTTTCAATAAGGATGGGAATGTGATTGAATAAAATGGAGAATTCTATCTCCATTACACAAATTGTCCAATTCACAAGTCTCCGATTGTTAAAAACAATTAGTGTTTAGGTTTTGTGTATTCGTTACCATACGTATATGTTCGTGTAGATACTCGTTAAATGTTCTCGTCTATTTGTAAACAACAAAATTACATTAATAAAAAGTTTATATTCATTTATAGTAGTGTTCTAATTTATTTACTTAGAAATAGTATTAGAAATTAGATTTTGTTTCGAATTAGATTTGGGTATAATATAGTATTAGTCTTAGTTTTAGAATTATGCTTTAGTTTTAGGGTGAATATTATAGTTAGAATTATATAGTTTTTGTCCATGACAAAGTGGGAGAATTATAAAATAGGGATTAGTTTAAGGGGAGTTAGTTTTTTTAAAAGGAGTTAATGGAGTAAGGGGAGTAACTGGAGAATCAAGATATCAGGTATGAATATTTTATAACCAAGGTTGTCACCATCAAAGGGGGAGATTGTTAGAGGATGAGATGTTTATGGTGATAGTTTTGATGACAACTTTGTTTCAACTTTGTTTCAGTTATTATTATTATAAAATATATACTAATGCTGTTATCTAGAATATGTATATATATATATACTGGAAATCTATGTAGGTATTAATTATTGAAAACTGTACAATTCAGAGAATCAAGATTTCAAAGTAGAAGAGTTCAAGATTTAAGACTCATGAGTATCAAGAATTCAAGAGTTCAAGAAATATATAGTAACAGTGTCTAGATATCTAGTTAAAACTCTGATTAGCACTAAATTCTGATTTCAAATTATTTCAAAATTACTTGTTTTTTAAATCTATTTTTCAAATGATTTCAAAATTACTACCTTATTTAAAAATTTAAACTTCTTTATTTTTGAAATATTTTAACTCCTATTTTTAAAATTATAGTTAATAGATTTTAACTCCTAATTCAAATAAGTTTTACTCACAAAATTATTACTAATTTTATTATTGTTGCTTATGTTTTCTACTTCCTTATTTATATTAAGGTTTAATATATTCATAGTAATATATATACTTTTATATCAGTTTATATTTAGTTTTTAATCATCTTAATATATGTTTTTAAATATATTTTCTACTTTAAATAATCTACTTTAATATAAAGGAATATAGTTTGTTTTAACTCAGGAGTCACCATGATTTATTTACGCATTATTTGATTTGATTTAAAAATTTATTTTTAAATTTATACTAACAGATGTCGACATATCACTTTAGGGATGTTGACATACTTACCGTTAAATTATTATTTTTAAATTGAAAAATTGTGTCTTTTGAATTCAAATCTTTTCTGAAATGGTGTGGTTGTTGGAAAACTATATAAAGGCTTCAGAATTCGAAATTCTTAATAAGTTTTCATCTCCTTCTTCTTCCTTAATCATCCAACCACTATTCTTCTTAATTTCCTCAATTTCAGCACATATACTCTGTCGATTTCCATAGAAACTATATCGATCTTCTTCTCTTTAAATTCTACATCAAACTCTCTCTGAAATTCAAGTGCTACAATAGGTTGTTTGTAATTAAAGATCGCAGGATCAAAGTCTATCGAGTCAATACTACAAAAACTGATAAGAGAAGGGTGTGATAGTGTCCCATATAAATCCACTAGGTGCGAATGTGTCTCGAAAATCGATTGGGTGTAAAGTTGTGGCTTGGAAAATCAACTAAGTCTCATTGTACTTGGAATTAGCTGGGTATGTTCTTGTAGCCCTAAAATCAAGGATTGTAATTGGATACTGTTAAATAAAAATCCACATCAACTTAGCATTGTGTGGAACTTGATGATGGGGAGTCCCGAACCAGTATAAAATCCCGATATGCACTTTCTTGTTATTGCTTTTTTTATTTCCTGCATCTATGATTGATTTTGTGATTTGTGATAACTGTGATTTGCATAGCATTCTGTTTAATTCAAAAAGATTTCAAGATATTTAATATAATCCTTAAAACACTATTCACCTCCCCCCCCCCCCCCCCCCCTCAAGTGTTTAATTTGCCTTAAGATCTTTAATCCGTATACGGAAAATAGCGGATGCAACGGAAAATAGCGGGGATTAAAGCGGATCTATTGTTCATCGACGCTAAATAGAAATAGCGTAGCGGTTGAAGGGCGTTATGGTTTATAGAGGACCACATAGTGTTAGACAAAGAAACAATGGGGAAAAAGAGCAACGACAATCCCAAAGGCGTCGAAATAAAAAGGAAAAGAAAACTTGCACAAATGGGAAGTCGATGGCTACTAGGTAGCAAAATATGTCGGTATGACGCACTAGATAGGAATAGGGAATTAAAGGGTAGATCGTGGATCTGAAATAAACGAAGGAAAGCCAAATGGATGGTAGGAGAAGAGGGAAATGCTAACCGGTATATTCAAGAATTGTACAGATGTCGACATCGTATTTTTTTGAGAGAAATGGAGCTGAAAGTTCCATGGAGCAACATTGTAATTTCATATAATATAACAGATAATAGATAACTTATTGCATCTCCACAGCTAAAGTTTTAACTTCATAACTTTAATACTACATGAAATCAAATTATCGAGGAAAATGAAAATCTTGCTTGGAAATAAATCATGTAGAAGAAAATCCTAAAAAATATTCCTTTTGCAATTACTGAGCCATTACGAATGGATTAAATAGGACAAAATTTGCTTCACAATGGGGTATCTCATGCCAAACGACTTGCGTTCTAAGCGATGATAACAAAGAAAGCAGAAACCACCTACTTTTTCTATGCAACTACTCAAAATACATACGTTCTATACAACCTATCATATTTGGAATGAGCAAAACCGCCAAATGTTCCAACAGAGAACAAAATCAGAGCCAGCCCTGGGTTTGGATTGTCTGGACGACCGCCCAGGGCCCAGGTTGGAGGAAGGGCCCAATTAAAAGATCTTACTTTAAAATAAATGTTTGTAACTGCCATTTTGAACAAAGGCAGATTGGTGAGAGTGGTAAAGATTGTATTAGGAAGATGGATTGTTGGTTGCTAGTTTGATTCCCACCTGCTGCACTTGGCAATTTTATATTTTGTACCTCAAAAGTTGCGGGTGCTTAATGTTGTTTGTTTTGCCCAGGGCCTTATCTGTAGGTGGGCCGGACCTAAACGAAATACAACGAGCTAAGTTGATACAGTTGGAAGTAGCGTACTAATGCCACAGCATGGCTTTTTTGGGACGCTAGAAATCGGTCCATTTTAGAAAGAGGGGGGACCGAATATCATGCTAATTTACCCGAAAGAGAGTTTGTCAGATACTACGAATCATTCTCAGCTGCATGATTCGTTTGCATTTTCTGATTTCAACCCTTGGTTCCTCGTAGAAATACTGCAATGCCCTATGAATTCAAGTATTTCACTTAATTCGCATGATTTAACCGAGACTGCTTTGGTCAGACTAGCATCACTCTTTTAGAAAGAAGGGGAATTGAATGTTAAATAAATGACATGGTTTGAAAGTACAGTTGAAAAATGAGACTTAGTTGTACGTGTTTGGGCCTAACTAATTTCTTTGTAGTAAATGCTTGCGTAGAATAATCGCATGTTGGAAAGCATACATTTACTATCACATTATTCAATAAAGAACCAATATTCAGACAGCAAGAGGAGGAGATTTTGGGTTTTTTTTTTGGGGGGGTTGGGGGGGGGGGGGGTGCGGGGTGGAAACCCATTGCATTAACCGTTTTGGTTTGTACACTGAATGGGTAAAAGACAGGCTCGCCTGCAAAGTAACAAAAGTCAGTTATCTGATACACAAAGTAGAGCAAAGAACTACCGTGTTGTACGTTTGGAAAATCTGAAAATACAACGAAATCAATCTTAGATTTAAGGTTTATGTGCTAGAATAATACTACAATTGAACACCGACAGCATTTGAGCTCAGAACAAACTGTTATCTGCCTGAGGGTTAGGATCAAGATCTTAATCACGTCCATCCTGATCTACCTTTGCGCCTAGACACAACAAGAAGCGGAAAAAGGTAAACAGTGAAAAAAGAACAAAAGTATATAACTTGGAACATGCAAATAAAATTGACATCAGTTGAGAAAAGGGAAAGTCAATAGTAAATATTTTTTTGCATAAAACATCTAAAAGATTCACTGAAAATAAGTGGGCTTATCAAAGATGTCTACTTACAGTTAATTTCATTTAATCCACGCCTATAAATTAATTTCTTATCTTGATCCACTGTCCAGTATTTTTTTTTTTTTTTTACAGCTTTGCTATTGAAATTTGAATCTCTTATCGAATTTCATTTCATGCACACGATCCATGAAATTATAGCACAGAGTTTAGAGATTGTTAAAGGAGAAATACCTATCCTCGTAAAAAAAATACAGGTCAATTGATTCTTCCTCGTCCTCCGCCTCTTCCCCTTCCTCTTCCGCGTCTTCCCCTTCCTCTTCCTCTGAAGTGCCCACTTCTGCTGCTTTCTTCTGTCTCTCCAAAACTGAACATCCTCATTCTTATCTGATCTGCCTCTGTGTATTTTGATTCCTCCTGAGCCATTACACAGGTTATTATGTTAAATTACAGCATCTACTCTCAAACATTAAGATGTCATTCATTGAAAAAGGAAAACTATGCACAGAAATAATTAGATGCATTCCTGATTAAACCTGCTAACCAATAATTTTGAACTTGACCAAATTGAACATCTAGAAAGAATATAAAATCATCAAATGCGCAGAAATAAGATTCATCAAGTCTTCAAACATGTTCATTTGATTAGGTATATTCCTACATTGAATCTGTCAAATTAATTTTTCCATAGCTTTTTCTAACAAACAAATAACATCCACTTATTTACGGATTTTGAATTAGTTTTTAAAATCTAATCCTTTTCATTAAAAATGGGAAAAATGAAAAAATCCAACAATATTCTAAAAGAATAACAGTTCTATCAGATTATTTTTTTCCAAAAAGAAACACTCGGTTTTTTCGAGGAATTCAATTCATTTTTAGAAGAATAACAAAATTTTAGTGATCGAAAAATAACTTTTTTGAAACTATAATTTTTAGACTACCTCTGTTATATTTAACTATAATCTAAAGATTGCATCTGTTTGCATGTTTAATATGATAAACTGAATTATTTGAAATTAATAAAACTATAGGCCAGATCCTATCATTATGTTGTTTTGTTATACTAAATAAAAATCTTGGTTCCAACATGGCTTCAGATCTTTACACATGTTCCAAAAATCAAACTCAGAGAGTATATAATGTGGAATTGTTAGGATTTCACTAGCTAATGACCAGTCTATTACTCAAATATACAAAGTTTTGCTATTAAGATATGAAGGTTTGCTATTCCACAACAATTAATACACTTCTCCATTATTTCATATTACCGTGTGTTCTTAGAAAAGAAGATGTTACATACTAACTCGGGTCCAACCATGGGTTATTTGCACATGATAATGCTTCATTTTAGTTCTTTTTCCTTTTTTAGATTAAGGGCACTTTATTTTGCAAGCAAAACATTCAGTTTGATGACTTGGCAGCTTCAAATCCATGATCTCAACAACTTCGGTCTAGAGCGTCTTTCCAATTGTCATTCAATGTCCTTATTATTTCAATTTTTTAAGCTCTTAATTCTCTCATTTATTTTCAGCATACGGTTCCACTTTAATTACAATTTTACTTGTACTCATTCTCATACCATTACAAAATATGTTCTCTTTCCCCTTTTTCTTTGCTTCAAATTAAAATTTTGAAAAATATTTTTTAATCAATTATTACTTTTTATCAAATTCATATTGAATCCAATATTCTTTAAACTAATTTTTAGTATGAAATTAAATCTTAAATTATTTCGAAAAAAAAAACTATAGCTTAAATATGCAGTAGAATCCATATGTAACGAATGGCGGATTTTTTTCCCCTCGCTATTCCAGATTATCCTTGTTCTTTTTTATTCTCATTTTGACATATAACTCTTTAAATTTTATTTCACTTATGTATATACATCTTAAATTTTATTTCACTTTTGTGTATACAACATTTCACATTCTTAAGGATATCATGTTCCATTCTTTGTTTACCTCATTTTTTTATTTTCAAAATTATATTATTTTAACCAAGTTTAATATTTTTGTTCACTTTGCATTTATATTGATAAAATGAGATTTCTCCTTTAAATAAAAGACCATTTTAATTGTATAAAAAATGATATTTTGACAACAGTTCATTACCATTATCAACAAGGATCAATTTACATCAAGTCCAGTAAATTTAGCAGAAAACATCATCATTAGGGCTTTTACAACATAGATAATAATATGTGGGTTTACCTACAAAGCATTTTAAAGTTAACAAATAAGCACAGCATTATTTCTCATGTTCCATATGTGCAGTAAGAAAAAGAATTTCTCCAAATTTCAAATCACAAATCTTGAATATTATTTTCCCGACATCTCGATTCTCTCAAATTTTGTCCAAACATCCAAATATGTTCTTCTCTAACTAGCATAAAAATCAATTCTTCTCCAAATTAACTCGATATTGTCAACCATAGAAAATCACCAACCAAAGGTGCGGATCAATAGAAAATCGTAGGTAATGCAAAGGTGAAACGATGGTAAACAAGCATCGTGGTTGCCACACCTCACATTGATTTGGTAAACAGTTGAAATCCGAGTACATAGTAATGAGTATGATATGTAATTCATGGTTTCACGTCCAACAATTCCATTGAGAGGGTTGATTAAATATCTCTCCATGAAAGCCCATACTATAACCACAATTAAATTTCACTCTCCATTCTTTCCTCTTCATAAATTTATTTAATGTTTGTGAGCTGGGACTTTGTCGATGCAAATTGAATATGATCCTTACTGATTAATTACATTTTTTCTACTACTACAACAACTAGGCCATTAATCTCAAACAAGTGGGTTAGCTAAATTTGGAGCCCAAAACCAAACGAAAAAGTCAATTTAAAGGTAACAGTAATGACGAGATTTAATGTGAAACAGAAATAAAGATAAAAATATAGTAAAGTACTTAAACAAATGATAAATAGTAATAATAATGAATAAAAAACCAAGATGATGATAATAATAATAGTACTAGTAGTAATAGATATCGAAGACCGACACTACGCCTTATGTGCCTATTTACTAGTCCTATAATAGAACTTATAACACTCTCCCTAAACTAACCCTAAGCTCATGGTTCTGATACATGAATCGCTAACTTCCATGCGCTTCTATTCACCTCCAGCGCTTTGGATATAATCCAATTTCTCAAGTCCCCTTTACATTTTACTCCATTAACAAAATATGTAGCATAATAATTTTGTTAACTCAGAACCAGATGTCTGCGTGAGGGGGTGTGGAAGGGTTCCTAAACCACCTCTACACCTCTCTTATTTTTTGACCTACTCCGTTCAAAACTGAATGAAGAAGTGTAGACAAATTCCTACATAATTCAAGACCAACTATGAAACTTCAGCTTAATTTGAATAGTCTTAACATGTTCAAAATTGTATTTCAAATCAATTCTTAAAGTGATCTTATTTTTTGAATACGAGTGTTCTAATGGAACAGCCGTAACTCCATTCAAGCGCATGTTTAAAATAAGCGTTTTAGCGATTACTTAACATTATCAAATATGAATAAATTAGAAGTTTGAAGGGATCTCATTTTCCATGGGCATGATGTAATAGATTGACCAAAAGTTATGTTTTCTTTGGAGTGGTATAGCACCAAAGACCATAAAGGTGTAGAATGAGGTGTAGCGAAAGAGAAGTGTAAGCAGATACTAAGCTATATGCACGCGTACACAAAAAGTGGGCTTCCTCAATTACAAACTAGGATTTTATTTCCAATCGCAAATAAGGACTTGCACTTGAAAATTGAGGGATTGAAATGTGTGTTTCAACAATCGTGTGATTTGTCTTGAGAAGAATATAGCATATCTACCGTGTTGTTTTGTCCTAAACATTTCAATTTTTTCGTATTGGGGAATTTTGAGGTGCCCATAAGCATGTGTCATTAAATTTTGATTGTTTTTAGAGACTCTGGCTTTGAACAGAGAAAGAATTGCATAACGCTGATAAGACTATAGAGAACTCACCCATGTAATCGATTAAGAGATGAGATAATGGACTGTTGCTTAATGTCTTATATTAATTAAAATATATTAGAGAACAAAATTGTAAGCATTTTTATAATAAAAAATCTTGAAGAGTTTACCAATCAACTAAGAGATGAAATGACTGCTTAATTATGAACAAATATACTAGTCAAAAGTATTACGCGTTTTCTATATTATGGAATCCTGAAGTGTTTGCTTGCCATAGCAAGTCGCATTTTAATAGCTTGTTACGCTTAGATTGATCATTTAGATATGATCATCAAGGCTGACAACGTTTTCTTATTAAATAATCAATTAAGTTTCATGCTTACAAAAGAGAATTGTTATGTTAAAACAAATTTTATATATGGACTTCCTAACGAGCTTATTTTTAAAGTAAGCACAGTTGAAAACTTATTACAAAAAAACAGGTATAGTTTTCACTAGGTTAGAATTTGTGCATGTTCACTTTTAAGGTGCAAGTTGTCCAAATTTGCATTTTTTTACGTGTACGTTTCTAAATATGCATGTACTAAAAAAACGCACATGCACAGTTTTGAAGTGCATGTACAAAAAACTAGTCGGGTGGAAACCAAACTTGTTTTTGTAATAAATTTGGAACAAAGTCTATTTTCACAATAAGGTACTTAAAGAAGACTATTACTTACTGTTACTGTTATTTAACTTTTATGTTACGTCAAAAAATTGAAAATTAGTAAGAAAACAACGAATAAAAATAAAACTGAAGAAATGCATTACAATCAAAAGAGATGAAACATGGTAGGATTAAGACATAGTATATATCGTGCAGCTTCAGCAATGAGATAATACAACAAATATACAAAATAACAAAAAAGACACATTTATACCTAGTGTCAATACAAGATAAAGAAATTAAAATAGCATAACAAAAGGAAATCAAATAGACGAGATAAATGAAAATAAGTTAATATCATTTTATATGATAAGAAATAAAAAATAAACTAGAAAAGTTATTGTAGCTCAGCTGGTTAAAGATATGATGCTTTAAACGGAGATTCTAAAGGCCACGGATTTGAACCCCTCAGACATCGTAAGTCTTATGGTTAAGTATCACTCTTGTAAACAACTGATTAAACCAAGTACAATGTCCGAAGCGAAACATTGGTCTTTGTAAACGAACAATAAAATAAGATAAATATAAAACAAATGAGAATGTTATGAGTACTCTGCTTAAAATCAAGTATTGCTCATGTTATAGAAAAAACAAAACTAAATGAACAAACGACAATGTTATTATGTTGATGCTTAATAGCACTATTGTAAAAATTCCTTCAAACCTCCGGCTAGGCCACGTCTAGGCGCCAAGAAGACTTTCCACCTAACAATTTGTCCAGACCCACCTAGACAATGATCATTGCTTAAGTATGAAGGTTCAGTGCCACGTGCAAGCATCAATGTGCTAGTTTTAGGCACTCTTTCCTCTTTGGCTACTTTTAAGCACATCCAAAATCACCAAAATTTTCAATTTATATCAGTCAGCACTAAATAAAACACTATTTTATTCAAAATACACGAGTTAGCAAAAATGTCCATGTACAATTAATCCTCGATTAAATCACCGTCCAAATGAAACGATTAATCTCCACTTCATACTTACTGCCTAAAGTCCGTCTAGCAATTTATACAACCTTGCTTACTACAGTGACTGGAATTATGAGAAAAACTAATGTAACACATAAGAGCGTGAAAGCAAAATCAAGTGGCATCTACAGATAGTATAATTATATTGTATGAAAATATATTACCAGAACAAAGTGACGCAAAGGTAAGAAGAAAAGATACACAGTAGGAAAAAGAAAGGAAGACAAAAATTAACAAGGGAAAAAGATATTTAAAATTGTCTACAAAAATTGATCTAACTAACGACAAAATAGAAAATTGTCGAAAAAGAGACTTAGCCAACTCTAATCATTACCCAAAAAACAAAATATTAATGACTATAATGATGATACAAAAAAACGTTCTTTCAAATTTTTATAATGTATTAGCCAACTCAGATTTGATAACAACTTGTCTATTTGCTTAGATATATAAAATAGATAGAACTCATACACGATAGTGTGACAGTTTTTACTATTTCAAATTCTTCGCCCTCCTTTTAATTCTTTCATTTTAGCATACAGATGCCCTTATTCTCATTTTTACTCTTTTCTTTACCATATAAATATGATATTTTGCACTTTGGTACAATATTGTACATATTTGGCGGTTCTATATTAAAAAATAAATCAATCTGACCATCTTTACTTTCATTTTATACATGTGTGTGTGTGTATGTGTGTGCGCGCACATGAGCATGTGCTTCCAGTGATATTTTTATTAACTTTTAATATTGAACGAAAATTAAAAGAAAATCAAAATGATCTTTCAACCAACTTACTGTGGTGATATAAGATCTACTGCTTAAATAACAAATTCACACATGAAAATATTACAGTTTAAATTTTTATTATTTCATGTTCTTCGTCTACTGCTTAAATAACAAATTCACACATGAAAATATTACATTTTAAATTTTTAGTATTTCATGTTCTTCATCCCTTGGTACTCTACTTCGTTAGTATGTTGCACCTCATTAATCTTCATTTTCACTTTTCCTTTTACTATGTCTTTTAATACAATGGCTTGTCTGTTCTTAAATTAAAATATTAGTCTGCTTCCTTTCTGTTTTTTCTAAAAAGATGTACTGCTTTAATCTGTTTACTTTTCTTTAACTTACTTCCTATTTATTGAAGAATGTTTTTATAATCAATTTTAAATATTGTTTAATTATTTTACTGTAATAACCTGAAGTCCAAACACATGAAAATATTACATTTTAAATTTTTATTATTTCATGTTCTTCATCTACTGCTTAAATAACAAATTCACACATGAAAATATTACATTTCAAATTTTTATTATTTCATGTTATTCATCCCTTGGTACTCTACTTCGTTAGTATGTTGCACCTCATTAATCTTCATTTTCACTTTTCCTTTTACTATGTCTTTTAATACAATGGCTTGTCTGCTTTTTAAATTAAAATATTAGTCTGCTTCCTTTCTGTTTTTTTCTAAAAAGATGTACTGCTTTAATCTGTTTACTTTTCTTTAACTTACTTCCTATTTATTGAAGAATGTTTTTATAATCAATTTAAATATTGTTTAATTATTTTACTGTTATAATCTGAAGCCCAAATTGGCAGAACCATTTTTATCATAAGATTTTAATGTAGAATCAAAACTAAAAGTTGTTCAAATAACAATCTACATGTCATTTTGTTGCCATGGTATAATAATTTGATATAAACAAACCCTTCTTAAGCAATATTCAAGCTTATTTTTTGGGGGGATTATTTGTATCACTTAATTTTCTACTTAAGTTATTACATTATGAACAGAACAAATAAACTACTAAGTACTAACACAATTTTACCCAGTTTATCTTACTGATATACATCGAAGTTGTTAATCAACAACAATTTATGCATAAACATTAAACACTAAATTATATCGTGATAATACATATTTTTTGCTTTATTAAATGTAAACTATAACCAATGCATGGATAACACTGATTATATTTAATACTCCCACGGTTTCACTTTCTAGTAAGAGAACTTACATGGAAGTCTTCCAAATCCAATTGATTTTGCAATTGCCAAGCAAGCTCCTCATCCCGAGTAACGTCTTGCGTATTGTCGTTTGTTGTGGGCTTCAGGCTGTTGCTTTTCCTTTTTTCCCACTCTTCAAGAGTAAAAACTTGAGATTCTTCTTGCTTTCCTTTGAACCTATATCCACGACCCCTTGACTTCCTTTCTCCATAATTAGACTGACTCATTTTCTGAAGAAGCTTCTGCGCAGCAGCTTGATTTTGAACAGGTATGGCTTCACTGACTACGAAAGATCAGGTTTAATTTGACAAAGAAAAAACAAGTATTTCTTTCAAGGCAAAGTCAAGGTAAAACAGCCTGTAAATACCTTCTTTTGGTCTGCAATCTGAGGTCGAAGGCTTTTCTTCTATTTTATCTTTAGTTGTTTCTTGAATCTTTTTGTAATTATCTGATCTATTTACACTTGTACCATGAGAATAGGAGCCTTCGCCGACAGTTTGGATGCCTTGATTTTTTCCTTGTTTACCAGCATCTTTACGGATACCATCCTTTGATGTTGGCTGATACACATCTGGTACATATATATTGTTTAGCCGACTAGAACATAATATAATACAGCCATACAGAAGCTATGGAAAAAGAAAAAATATAGTATCTGGTGTTTTTTTTTATATATATAACACCGAGTGAGAAGATGGCCAATACTAAAGATGTAACAGAACAAAGAGAAGAGAGAAGTCACAAGTCAGTCCCTTATTTGTACGCAAGATTGGTTATATCTGAGAGAAAACATTGAGCAAAATGGTAGTTTTTATGTCAAATAGCAGTCTGCATCGCTATTCCAACAAGCTAAGTTGTCCCACTTAGAAATGGAGCTTGTTCACAGCTCGTCGTAATAACTTTGGCAGTTCCTTTATAGATTGGCGTATATCAATTCAAATTTACCGAATCGCAGGAAATTCAATTGGGGGAACATCATATGCTATGTCGAAATGGAATATAACAAGTTATCTGCATTTGTTAATGAGTTTACTAGTCGCATTGTATTTTTCCAAGTTTTCAACACAGTACTGATGCTGAAGTATCTCCTCATGTGTTTTTGTATTTTAGCCTTCAATATATAACTAACATGAACATAATTAAAGATATAAGTTTGCCATCTTGGCCTTTTTCTGCGTGTTTTATACAATTTTGCGTTTTTTCTACACTAAAAAACTGCACCATGATTTAACATTAAAAATAATAACTATAGCGTTAAAACCAAGGTCATAAAAATCGTCTAGCCAAATACTAGGTAGTAAAATGGACTAAAGATTAATCGCCTAGACGGAGATTAATCGAGGATTAATCGAAACTAGGCATTTCTGATAACTCATGCATACAATTTTAGTATTTTGCTCAGTATATTAACTAGTCCGTAATGGGATACCATGAATTTGGTTAAACTTAAAAGCAACCATGGAAACAAAATCGTTAGAAACCAAAAATTTTGATGTTTATAAAAGACATAAAACCTAAATTGGTGCATAGGATAGTGCCTATAATCTTTTTTTGGTAGAGCCGACTGGCTTTTTAACGTGACCGCAAACACTTATAATTATAACAAATAATAATTACAATAAATACAGGAGAATGACAGGATATCAATCTACTATTAGTGCCTATAATCTTATTAATATGTTTAAATAATACAATAAGTCTCATCTAGGCGAATTAGGCAAAAAACTTAAGCGGTAACGGTAACCTAGAGCCTAGGCCGGGCCTCGACAAGAGCCTAGAAGGATTTTTACAACAGAGATTAAAACATGTTTGTAAACGATCTTTCTGCAGATAAAAATGCACTAGCTACCGTATACGAAATCACAAATGGTAACATTAACCAAAACTATGTTAAATTCAAATCTACAATGGTGAAAATATAAAAATTGCAATAAAAGGCTACAAAATATAAAACGTTCAAGTTCAAGTAACGGCATTTGAAATTTAATTCAATTTTTAATCACTGAAATCCAATTTTAATTTAACTAAACTTCAAATTCAAACTAAGATTTAAGTCAAATTAACATTCCCTAAACTTTAGTTTCAATTAAAATAAGTGAAACTTTTAACTAAGATTAAAATTAGCTATCCTTTAAATTCAAATAAGCTAAAATTAAAATTAAATTGATTTTAAATTAAAATCAATCAATATTTAAATTAAAGGGAAAAAAAATTAAGGTTGACTAAACTTTAAACTTAGATTCGACGGTAGCTAAAATCAACATTAACAAAACTATAAATTATAATTAAACTAAAATCAACTAAACTTTAAATTAAGTTTAAGTTAAAATTAAACTAAGTACTTTAATCACTAGCTTAAATTTAATTAAATCAAAAAGTTTAAATTTAACTATTAAACATTAATTACTTAAAAATACTAACTTAAATTAACAAAACTTAGTAAAATATGTACAAATAACGGTATCTGAGTTGCAAAGACAAGGCCAAGGGAACTACAAGCACGACAACAGGCGATGATGAGCATAAGTTTGCAACAGCGGTAGCTGTTTACCCATTTTTGGACCAAAGCATATTTAAGTGGCCTTAGAGAATTCAAACAAGATAGGATTGGAACTAAATTTGACAGCAACAGTTGAGAAACATATTATAACTTGAGAAAATTTGTAGTAGTATACAGCACGGTTATAAGTCGAGCCCAACTAATAATGGCTGTGACATGGGTCGATCAACTTATAGGAGGATATACCTGTCAAGTTTTGTGTGATTTGAATAAGTATCGAGCAAGATATATATAACTTTTCCACAAACTTCAATAAACCTGAACGACTCATGAAGACGGATGATCAAACTAACTCAGATCGACTCAAAGATTGAACAAGCCAACTCACATGAAGATATGATGAAACAAAAATAAAACATATCCTATCTATTTGACTCGATCCCAACTCATCCCATATAAGTCGGCACCAAGTCAAACAAATGGCTCCAATGGCCAAACGATTCTTGGTGCTGACTCAATTATGCATGTGGACTTCTATGCAACTCAACTAACACCTGATGGATTCGCCCATAAATACCGACTTATTTGCAACTAGAAAGGAGCAGAATCATATTTGGAAGGAGACACCGTTACTCTATCGGATCGTTATCCCTTCTTCATTTTTTATCTTTTCAAACACAATCATACACTTGTAACATGAATCTAAGAACAAATTAGTTAAGAACCGGAGAGATCTAACTAGCAATCATAATAAAATATTGAAGTGGGCGTAGGCCAAAGTAGTCGAACCACTATAAAAATTCGTATGTTTTCTTTATTTTTTCTGCTTTTCACCTGCTATTTCCATGAGATCAGTGTCTGCTATTACTTAGATTGCATCAAACGTTGTTGCTTTCAGATTCATTCACGGTTAATTCCATTTTTGGAGTTAACAGTGGAAAAGTGGCGATGACGGCGGCAGCTTGGAGCTTGATTTTTAAAAGTCCTTTTATTGACGTCGAAGTTGAAGCGCTTTAAGTTTGGACTTAATTTAGGGTTGAGAACCAAACCCTAATTGAGAAGCGCTTTATGGGCTTCTTGGGATTTTACAACCCTAGCAAAAGAAGTTTTTTCAAACACCTTAAATAGCTCAAGCGTTAGAACCTCCAAAAAGACACAACTATATCATTTGAGACATTTCTACACCATAGATGAACACCATAATAACACTACTTGTCTAGTGATTTTGTCAACATGCAAGGGCGAGCCTAGTGATCTTGTCCAACCCTAAACATCACGTGCAGTAAGGACACCACTCTAGTGTACAAAATGTGTGCTACTTTTGCAAAACATGTGTGTATAGTGCACCTTTCTTCCATTTTTGTTTTCTTTTTTCTTTTTTTGACAAAGGCACACTTGACTAATTACCACCTCAATGATAAGACACAAGTATATACTCTCAAGTCTTTGTTCAAAGGAAGCTTAACATGGACATGGGTCCATGGCAATCACCATAAAATTGGCAACATGCCAGTCCATATCAAGCAATAACTTAGTAAAAAAGAGAAAGATTATTCAATTCTACAGTCGAACAATATAAAGAATATAAAAGAAAACTACAAGGCGAATGTTGTCTTTAATCAACCTGCTGGTGTGCGTTAACCTGCAACTTTTCAAAATGTGTGCTAATTTTGCAAAAGAGAAAGCATGTGTGTATACTGCACCTTTCTTCCATTCATGTTTTCAGTTTTCTTTTTCTTTTGAAAGGGCGCAAACTAGTTACCACCTCAATGACAAGACACAAGCATATAATCTTAAGTATTTGTTCAAAGCAAAGTAGTCAAGGCGAAAAAGGCCCAAAAAGCCCCAGGCCCTCGCCTAGCCTTTTTGGCGCCTAGGCCTTTTTTGGGCGCCTTGAGCATCAGTTTTGCTGTTTTACAGCAAAAAAAATAAAAAATAAATAAAAAATAAAACTGCACCTAAAACACAGCATAAAACTCAAATTTCGGCTTTCAAAAACTGCATACAAATGCAATATTGAGATTTAAACTTCATACCATCATTATAAACCAAACAAAGAAGGCGCATAAAGCCATTCGCTTTAAGTCTACAAACAACTTAAAGCCATCAATAGAGTTTTAATTACCTTAAAAAAACTGCAGTTAAAACAAAAACAAAAAAACTGCACTTCAAAGTTCAAACTGAAAGGAAAAAATAACACTTAAAAAGCTGCACTTCAAAGTTCATACTAATATATATATATATATATATATATATATATATATATATATATATATATATATATATATATAGCATAACTGCAGTTTTGATTATAGAACAGACTGCACTTCAACAAAATAATGCACTTCAAACTGAAAAGAATGCAATTCAGAAAGGGAAAAAAAAACTGAACTTTAAAAAAAAAAAAAACTGCCCCTCTGGGGAAAAAACCTACACTTCTTAAAATACAAAAACTGCATTTCTTAAACAAATAAATAAATAAATTACAACACTTCTTCAAAAAACTGCATTTTAATTTTAAAAATAAAGCACTTCCCCTAAAAATAAAAATAAACAGCAGCAGCTCAAAATCGAGATTATCAGGTGGGCTCAAGCTTCGGATGGTGGCGGATCTGACAAGGTGGAGATGGATGAGCAAAATCGGCTATTAGTTGATGTCAATATTTGCAATTCGATCTTTTTTCCTGGTTCGACATTTACAGTTTATCCTAATTTCACGAAGTCGGCCTCAGTTTTGGGCCTGGAGCATGAAAAAAAAATCAAATTTCACTGAAGCGCGCCTTGCCTGGAGTTTGGCGCCTCGAGCGCTTTTTTGGCGCCTCAAGCACGACTGGCGCCTCAAGCACGGCTGGCGCCTCGACGAGGTAAAAAGCCCTAGGCTGGCGCCTAGGGCTTTTTGGTGCCCAGGCGAGCGCCTTGATAACACTGGTTCAAAGGAAGCTTAACATGGATACGGGTCCATGGCAATCACCATGAAATTGGCGGCATGCCAGCCGATATCAAGTTATAACTTAGTGAATAAGAGAAAGCTTATTCAATTCTACAGTCGAACAATATAAAAAATATAAAAGAAAACTACCAGGCGAATGTTGTCTTTGATCAACCTGCTGGTGTGCGTTAAGTTGCAACTTTTCAAACGGTGGAGGACCAGCACCATTTTCATTTTGAGAAAGCCTTAAGGATGAACGTGTGAACCCAGAATACTTCCGACTCATTTGCCATTCTTCATAAAGAGAAGGTACATAACCTCCAAGTATAGTTATGCTTTTAGGATTCAGACATAATATGCCATTTCTTACAGCAACTTTATTTTCAAGGCGAATCTAATGTAAGGAAATAAAAATTATTGTCAAAATGAAATTATATTTGTTAGTAAGGTAGAAGTACAAGTCAAAGGTTCTCTAGAACTGGAGTACATAGATCAACACAGTTCAGGTTGGAAGTCGGTTATTTTATTGTTTTCGCTGTAATTAGTAGTATTAATAGGCTGGTAGTTCTATTTGTTATAACAATACAAATAATAACAAGGCAAACATAACGTCAAATTGCCAGTGCAAACAAAAATGAAGCAACTAAATTATAGATCAGAAAAGCAGTTAATATGAACTACAGTCACTGAGCTTGTAAAGGACTTGAGTTCATTATACATGAGCATGAAACAATAACCGTACCTGATCTGTTCTCATATATGTGCAAGCATTAATGTGTTGTAGAAGACTGTGAGATCTACATGTGTCAGATATTAAATTTTGCCCTGCATTTGAAACAATGACTAACACTACAAATACCTTGTTTTTTTACCAGTTCAAAAACTTCATGTTTATTAGCTAACCATGTTGGGATTTTTTAATATGGTTTTATGCGAAAAGACACGCATTCAGAGAACTTATTAATTAACGAACAGAGTCTTTTAAAGACATTCATTCGATGAGATGCACTGCCTCATTAAAATATGCTGACTCGTACACATGCACAGAGTTTCATAAAAAGTACGATTAATGAACGGATGCACGCTTATAGATGTGTTTTTCACAAAGATATTTATGTTTAGATATAAATATGATTGCATTTTCTACAATTCACTCATCCAACAAATATTCAAATTTCAAACTATATTTCGCAAATTCTTCTTTCATAATTCTTTTTATGAGTCTACCACTGGTTCATCGGAGGATTGATTAGGGTTTCTGTCATTTATGGTACATCGTTGTATCTTAAAAGGTTTACACTCACATCAATTCAGAAGCCACTGGAGCTGACACACGTTTTGAGGGAGAGTTCACACTCGACTTGGTGTGCAAAGTTGTAATAATGATTATCATTGACATAAATTTTTTCAGCTTATATTACAATACTGCGTATTAACTGAGAAATATCAGTTTATGCATTGATTGATGTAAGACTACACCTTGCATTGCTACTACTGTAAGCAGTGGTGTCTTATAGTTTGATGAATGATTATTGAGTTAATCCACTATTTGAATATATTCAAGCAATACGCATAACAAAACGTAAGCATTTATTACACAACACTATGTATTGATGCTTGACTGTAAATTTGCAATGTCATTGATATCCTGCAAGTGATAAAAGTTATGATATTATATTTTAGTCCAACAACTCCAACATACATACATATACGACTTTTGTAATATAAGATATATGAATCTAAGATTTAGATATATTCACGCATCAAAGAAAATTTTGTGTTTTATGATTATCGTTTGAATCTCAATTGAAACCCATTTCCCGCTTCAATTCAAAATTTAAACTTCATGATTTATGATTTGAATCTCATATTGATATCATTGTACATAGACATCCAACAAGTCGGGATGTACGTTCACAACTTGGCAAGTACATCCAGTTTTCGGAAGTTTCAAACTAAACAACGACCTATCCCCATGGAAAGACTTTTGTTGCGCTCTTAATCGTGTTCACATCAGCAAAAGCATACATTATCAGCCAATTTATTCACGTAAAGGGTTGTTGATGTTTTTGAATGAATACAAAACCAAAAAAAACAAAAACAAAAAATCTAAATCATTGATGAAAAATATGATATTTTTTATAAGCATACCTGTTAAACATAGAGATGGAATGATATGAATACATAACTTTTTGCTAGGGACTATAGACTCTTCTGAAAAAGACTCAATGGCGAACTCGTCTCTCACAAAATCAAATCCATCGACAAAGACAAAATTCTCTTCTGATTCTGATCATAGATTTGCGCATCCTCCAGATCTATGTTCTTCTCCTCATCATGCAAAGGAGATGGGGATCTCGAACCAAGGTATTACTTTTTCCCCCAATTTACAGTCTAGGGTTGAATTTCCGATTCTATTTTCTAATAATCAGAATGCTACAAACAAAGCGAGTCACATGCAAACGAAGGCTTGGATTGATGTTGTTACACAGGATAAGTATCATCAGAATTCAATCAAGCTTAAGTATTTTGAACCAATAGTCAAAGATAATCTTAGAATCGCAGTGATTGATGATGAGTTGGTTAATAAGGCCAGAAAGAGATGGTGCAATTCTATTGTATTTTATGTTTATGGGAGCAAGCCTTATTTTCAGTTTTTAAAGGATTATATCGATAGAAACTGGAATTTAAATGGTAAATATCAGTTATATTCTAGGGAAAATGGCTTCTTTATAATCAAATGTGAAAGTTTAGAGGATTGTGAAAGGATCTTAGCCTCAGGACCATACTTTTACAACAAAAGATTTATTTATATGATGATGTGGCAACCTGGAATGAAATTTACACGTGAATTACTTCACTCAGTACCAATATGGATACGTTTACCTTATTTAGATCTAGATTTCTGGTCTGTGGAGGATATAAGCAGAATTGTATCTATATTAGGGCATCCTATTAAGCTAGATAGTGTTACTAAGGAAATTGGTCGTGTTTCCTTTGCTAAAGTGCTTGTTGAAGTAGATATTAATTGTAAATTTCCTGATTACTTACCAATTCAGTGCAGTAATGGAGAGTTGGTTTGGCAAAAAGTTGAATATGAGTGGGTGCCATTAGTTTGTTCAGATTGTAAAATATTTGGACGCTCTAGTAATATGTGTAAGGCTACTAAGATTTGGGTACCTAAGGATAGTTCTAATCTTGAATGTGGTATGGATATTGATAATTATTTGAAAGATCAGGAGGTAGCTGATAATAATTTTTCAAGCAAGGACTCCAAAGAGAAGGAGATTGATAATTTGTCTTTAAACCAGAATAAGGGGATTAGTATTCTAACCCTTTTGAAGTTATTGCAGATGAGTATAAGTGCATGCATGATGTTTGCAAAGAAATGAATGTAATACCTGAAACTGATGTAGTGCATAAAGGTCAAACTAATGTGAACAATTTGAAAGTTAAAGTAGCTTTTGATGGTATACAAGTTAATCCTGAAAGAAGGTCTGAGAATCCTAAAAAAACAATAGATCATCTCTTAAATGTAGACCTGGAATTGGTTCATAACAGCGAAGATAGGATGGGTTTTAATCCAGCTGAGAATTCAGATGTTAAAAAGAGTAAGGAAAATCTGTACGAGCGGTCAAACGAGGATGTTAAAGAGATAGGAGATTATAAAGAGAATGATAAGGTTAATAGTACGAAGAGCTTTGGGGGTTGTAATGACCTTCTTAATGGTGAGGACGCTATAAATACTGATTTTCTTATGGATGAGTCAGACAGCTCCTTTTGTTCATACAGTTCTTCAAATAGTTTCAAAAAGATGAGGAAAAAATTTAAACCAAGTAAATACAAAAAGGTTAGCAAGCTTATTTCTGATGAGCCCTTAGTAGACGATAATCCAGAGTGGGTCAAACTCATGAATCAAAAACAAACTCGATCCAAGACTAAGAATGTAAATGGCGGAATATCTAAAAAGCATAGTAGTTAAGGCGCGCGCCTAGGCGCGCCTAAGGCGCAGGGGCAGGTCCTGCACCTTCCTGGTAGCTGAGGCGCAACCTCTAACGGAGGCGCAAGAAAGGCGCGCCTTTGGAGCCTTTTTCTGAGGCTCCGGGGCGCAGAAAGGCGCGCCTCAAATTGATTTAGGGTTTTCAACCAGGTCGACATCGAACTCGACATCGAAAAAAGGAAAAAAACTGTCGCTGCTTTAGGGTTTTGCTTTAGGGTTTGCAAAATCGAACTCGACATTGAATTTGAGCAAGGTCGACATCCAATTCGACTTAGGATTTCGCTTTAGGGTTTGCAAAATCGAACTCGACATTGAATTTGAGCAAGGTCGACATCCAATTCGACTTAGGGTTTCAACCATTTTGTTCGATTGATCATTTTTCTGCAGTTTTTGGTTTTTGTTTTACAGCAGTTCTTTTTTTTTTTATATGCAGCAGAGTTTTTTTTTTTAATATATGCAGCAGGTTTTTTTGGTTTTGCAGCATTTTTTTGTTTTTAAAATATATGCAGCAGTGTTATATATATATATATATATATATATATATATATATATATATATATATATATATATGCAGCAGTTTTTTTTTGCAACTGTTTTTCTTATTTTGCAGCAGTTTTTTATGGTTTAAAAATATATATATGCTGTATATATATATATATATATGCAGCAGTTTTTTTTTTTTTTTGCAACTGGTTTTTTTTTTTGCAACTGGTTTTTATGTTTTAAAAATATATATATATGCTGCAGGATTTTATTTTTTTTAAATATATGCAGTGCGCCTTTTTTTAAAAGTCCCACAAAAAAGCCCAAGGCTCAAAAAAGCCCAAGGCTCAAGCCGTGCGCCTTTTTGCGCCTTAGCGCCTTAACTACTATGCTAAAAAGTGAATGTTTTAGTGGTTTTGCTTGTCTTTTTGCTGGGAATGTTTTAGATTTTTGCTTGAAGTCTGTTAGAAGGTAGATGGATTGTGCTTCTGATTTTTGCAGTTTGGTTTTCTCCTGCTTTTGGGAAATGTATTGCAGATCAAGTCTACTGGACTTTAGATGATGGTCCTGGAGTTGGTTTCGTGCTCTGTAGGTTGTCCTGTATGCTTATTTTGGAGATTTGATGCCATCTGGGTTTTGTTAGCATCAGTGGAAATGTGTTTGTTGGCTAGCCGGTCTATCATGATATATTTTATTTCGATAGTCTTGTTATGTGTTAGAAAGAGCTGTCTTTTCCCTTGTATAGAATTCGTTGGTTTAGGTTGTGTATGTATTTTGTTGTCAACTCTTTCAGTGTCTTTTGCACCACTTCTGAAAACATATCCATTTATTTGTATTGTTTCATAAAAGATAAAAACATTGAACTAGCGTACCCTTATGAATGGTTGAACTGATATTAGTCCCCCTACGTGGAAGGGTATTTTTGGGTTTTTTTTTTTAAAAAACGGGGGGCTACTAACTAAATTTGTGGGTTTACCGATTAGTTCATGATTTGGGGGGCTACTAACTAAAATGGTGGGTTGAAATAGAATTTGCCTTTTAACATTTGTATTATGATATTGTGTATATAACTTTGTGTCAACCGAAAACGTGTCAATTTATGTGAAAAGGCAATTCACATGTATTAACATACCTTTGTGCCTGGAATTATTTCTTCAGAAATGAATGGCAATGGTGTATACTCTATGGCAGCAACTTCTGAATGCCCGTCGGTAAGGACAAATTTAAGAAGGCGTTGCGCATTCTTAATGGATGCATCAATGCTGCTCTGACATATATCTCTTAATGAAACCAGCTGGGGAATCAGACGAAAAATCATGCATTAACTGTATTTTACCAAGTGTCAAATTCTTTGCGGCAGTAAATAACCGAATATATAAAGTATGATGCTTAGGATGCCGCGATTTGTGCTAGGGGCTCCCATGGGAACCGCCAAACGCATTTTTGTTTTATTTTTTTTGCCGCGTTCGGTGTACAACCACCGATCGGTCAGCGGTTCCATGGGAGCCCTTAGCACAAAGTGTGGTGCCCTTAGCACCGCACTATATAAATACATGTCAAACTATTTATATAGCGTCTAATTTTACTAAGCAGACAGTAGGAATTTCGCAACAAAAACAACAAATTTTGAATTGTAAATTATCATGCTAAGACGCATACTAGCAAAACACTGTGTAGATATTGGTATAATGAAGATATTAATGTTTGCCGCGTACCTGCAAAATTATGGGTGTGGTCATATAGGAAGATTTCTTCAGAGAAGAACGATCGGAAAGTGACTTGGCACCAATGGACCTCAAATCCATGTTTAGAAGCTCAGATTCGACAGTTTCGATAATGTTTTTGAATTGAACAATCAGGCCTTTGATATCTTCGGGGTTTCTGAAACTCCATCCTTTGGAAATTAGGGTTTGAAAAATTGTCGCTGTTTGATCCATTATCGTGGAGAAAAGAGCGGGTTGAGTGATTTTGTTTTAGCTGGAGTAGCATAGTGCGGTGCCAAGAGCCGCCAATATTATAACGCAACTAAAAAATACCACAACAATTATTATTATATTCTTCTTAATACCATACTAAAAAAATAGGCGCTACCGCACCATTTTACCCTATTTCTCTCTCGCATCTCCATCCATGTTTTCCAACTCAAATGCATTGCTTGTATCCTACAACAAAATAATAGAATAACAATATATTTACAATTCTTCCAATACAAAATAAAAAATATAATACAAAATTATAAAATAAACCTCATTTTCGGATTCAATGTCATGACTTTTGTTTTCAATGAATTCAATTATCTTTCTCCTCACAAAAATTCAATGAGACTAAAAGAATGCGTGGATGAATATACAAATGTTGTGAATAATGTTTAAATTAAGCAAATTAGAAGAGGAGTGTAAGGTTAGGGCTTCAAACGATTGGAATTTAAATTTTTCCATAGGTAAAATAAAGTAGACAACGATTAATCTTGTTTAGAGTTTTCCAATTAGGATTGAGTATGTGATTTGTTTGGCAAATAATGGTTGAGTGAGAAATTAGAATGAAGAGGTAATATGGTATTAAGAAGCATACAAAATTCAATAAGTTTTATTTTTTTAATTGTGGTATTAGGAAGAGTATATTGGGGTGCCCTTAGCATCACACTATAAATAAATAGTGGCCTCCTGAGTTCCACTTTTAGTGTAAATGTGTGCTCTCTAATTTTGAAACTTTTCATACTTCTCATCTATTTTTTTGCTAAGCTTGTCCTTTAAAAGAAAATCCTCTTTATAATATTTATATTGGTAATGTATTAAATAATAGTAGAGTAGAACCTTTTAAAGCTCTCTCATTTTCCTTAGATTTACATAGGCTCTGCCACGTGTATTTTCGAAACGAATCGTACAAGCATAGCGATTTCGTTCGCTCACGCCTAACCCTTATTTTCATTTAGGGTTAAATGAAGGGTATTGTTATTGACACTCCAAATTTTGTTAAAAGAGGGTCAAATTGTAAAAACACTTCAATCATTAAAAGAATGTTATCTCAAATCCCAATCCATTTCAAATGCAAAAAAATAAAATCCCTAAATTATTTGCAAACGAAAAAAAAACGATTGTTTGGGGAAATGAGGTGTATCGACAAATTTGGCGGTGAGATAGCGTATAAAAAAAATGTTTGATATATGCATATTAATTTCCTATGAATGATATATTTTCATCTGCAAATCGACAAATGAGATTATTGATAATTTGGTATAAAAATCCGATGCAGTTTGACTAATATACCGCATTTTTTTTTAGTTAACAAACTAAAAAACGGATTATTGTAAAAAAGACTAATTTGGTAAAATAAACTTTAGGCAAATTCTATTCAAACACCGTAAATTGCTTTACTTACACCATGAGATTTTAAATAAAATTTCAAACCAAATGATCTTATTAAAAAGGAATCAATATTAACAGGGTCGGCCCTAGGGGTAGGCTGCCGAGGCGGCCGCTTAGGGCAGCACGTCGGAGGATGGGCATCATCCAGCAGGTGGTGATGGGTAATAAGCTAGTGATAATAAAAATAAAACAAACAACATATGAAAACGTGGTTGGTGCGGTGGTATGCTATGGCAATTGGAGTCTACAGGTCCTTTGTTCGAGTTGCCTTTTGGTTTTTGCAATTTTGCCATGTATTTTTATCTACGCCAAATTTTCAAGCTGCTTTAGGGCATTTTTCACCCTGCTAAACCTTCCTAGTGGCCTGGGGCAACCACAACCGTAGGGCCGACACTGAATATTAAATAATGAAAACATATACAATTCTCCCTTGTTTGCATTATGTATATATATACACTCCATATAATTTCTCTTCTAAAGTTAGTAAATTATAAATTAATTTATATCACTGGTTAAATTAAATTTATATTTCTTTTGAGGATTAAAATGTATTTATATCATTACAATAAACATTTATATAGGGTCAATTTTAACAGTTTTCACTTTAATTAAATATAAAAATTAAAATTTAAAACTAACTGCTAAAATTAATGTTATACAAAGTACTAAAAATTCTTTGATCTTTCATTCAAATCTAATCATGTTTAAATTTAACTAGTTTAACTTTCTAACATTTAAAAAAAATAAGTTCAAATTTCCATCATCTAATATTAAAAGTGATTTAAAAATAAAACCATCAAATAATTTAAAATACTAATGTTAAAAAATAAAGTTCTTTTTTATTTTAGGTAAATATATTGCACTGAATTCCCAGTTTTATGTAATTTAGTTTTAATGTTAAAGAGGAAAGGTGATGAAAATATAAATGAGTATTTTTGTGAAATACAAGGTGTATGAAAAGAAATATTTGGTGTATGCTATTTTATTTCATTTTATGGTGTTTGTTAACGAATTATAGGTGTATGAATAGAATTAGCCTAAACTTTATTTGTTAAGGGGGTGCTCTCTGCATTGATACTCTCCTTAACAAATTTTATTTTCTTTTTAAATTGACCCCCTTAATAATACTTGTAGCGTCAATAACAATCCTCTGAATGAATCAGTTTAATTTCAAACAAATTATCCTAATCTCATCGTCATCATAACTATCAGGTTTCTCCACCTGTCGCTGTTAGCGTATCCTCCAATGATTTCACCTCATTATCTCCCTACAACTTATACATCTTAACGTACTTCAAAATTATTTTTAACCATCCCTCTTTACTACCAAGTCCTAAAATTTTAAAATGATCAAATCAATGGATCAATAAGATCTGAAATCAGTTTTGATTAGCAGAAAGCATCTCATCAGAATTACCTTTATATTGTTGCTTCAGATAATGGATCGGAGCTTCAACTAAGAAGAGATGGCATTGTCAACATGATATACGCCAGAAAGAGTCAAAATTTGGAGAAATCAAGACGGAAGGGAACAAAATTTACTTTTAGAACTGACTCCGAGGAGGATTTTCTCCTTAATATTAAGGAACGACAGAATGAATCTATCAAGTAATAAATATTATGGTTTGAAATTTTCCAGTGTATCGTAAATTATTTTATACTATTTTTGGATATTTATTGTTATTTGATGATTGACAGACAACTAAGTCAACTTCTGCGGAAAATTGGAAGAGTGGATATGGTAGTCTTTATAGGTAAATTTATTCTTCTTAATTTCCCTGTGTTTTTTGTTTGAAATTTTGGAGGAGGAAGAGGGATAGAATATGGAAAAGAAAACTTCATATTTGAAAATATCCTTTTATTTATCCTTATTTCTTGCTTGATATAACCTTCGTACTGCTTGATACAACAAATGAGAGATTACATCTCTTTTTATAACATACCAAAGATTTCAGACTCTTCTTCTCTAGATTCTTCTTTATACACTAATTTCTATGCTTGCCTTAATAAGCCATTCTCTAGATAATTCTATTGCAGATTTGATAGATCAAAATTTATTATCATTTATTTTGATTTTGGCCTTTCCTAAAATAAGGATAGAATTTATTACATATTTGACACTTACTTATAAAACCAAATTTATTTGTTTTCCTTTAAAACCAAGTTTAATTTTCAACATCCCCGTAAACTTGGTTTTATTACTCTAAGCAAATTTCTCAACCTAATAAAATCTTCATACTTGAGCGGCTTGGTGAAGATATCAGCTATTTGATCATTGGACTTCACGTACTCTAGCTGCACTTCCTTTCTGGTGATGCGCTCTCTAATATAGTGATAGCGTGTATCAATATGCTTGCTTCTATCATGAAAGACTGGATTTTTAGCCAAAGCAATTATTGACTTGTTGTCCATGAAAATCTTGGTTGGCTCTTTTTGTGGCAAATTTAATTCTTTTAGCAAATTCCTTAACCAAATTACATGGCAAACACATGAAGTAGCCGCTACATACTCTGCTTTGCATGTGGAAAGCGTGACAATTGGTTGTTTTTTTATATCCATGTGAAAGATGTGTCTCCCATGTAGAACACGAAACCACTGGGGCTTTTCTGGTCATCTATATCTCCACTCCAATCACTATCGCTATATCCAACAAGATCATAATTATCAGAAACAGAGTAGTACAAACTAAAGTTTGTTGTCTCTTTAACATAGCGAAGAATCCTCTTTGCCGCCTTCAAATGTGTTGTTGTTGGATTCTCCATGTATTTGCTCACAACTCCAACCGCATATAGGATATCGGGCATTGTGCATGTTAAATATCTCAAGCTGCCAACCAAACTCTTAAAAAGTGTAGAGTCTACTTTTTCTCCTTCTTCATGCCTTGACAAATTGATTCCACATTCAATTGGCATGCAAAATGGATTAGAGTCATCCATCTTGAACTTTCTCAAGATTTTCTTAGCATAGCGTTCTTGAATGATTAGAATGCCTTCATTTTCTTATTTTACTTCAATGTCAAGGTAATAAGACATGAGCCCAATATCAGTCATCACAAACTCCTTCGTCATCTCTTTCTTAAACTCTTTAAACATGCTTGGATTGCTACCTATGAAAATCAAGTCATCTACATACAAACATACAATCATTGTATCACCATTTTGGATTTTAATATAGAGTGCATGCTCATATGGACATTTAATGTAGTTTCTCTCTTTCAAATACTTATCAATTCTAGCATTCCAAGCTCTTAAAGCTTGTTTCAACCCATAAAGTGTCTTCTTTAGCTTTAAAAATTTGTCTTCTTCTCCCTTGACTTCGTAGCCTTGTGGCCGCTCGATATAAACTTCTTCTTCAAGAAGTCCATTTAATAAGGCAGATTTCATATCCATTTAATGTATCTTTCAATTGTTTTGAACTGCTAAAGAAATTATCAATCTTTTAGTTTCTAGTCGAGCAACTGGAGCAAATACCTCTTCATAGTCAATGCCAGCTCTTTAAATATAGCCTTTTGCTACTAATCTTGCCTTGTCAACTTCTCCTCTGGTATTTTTCTTTACTTTGTACACTCACTTGACACCAATCGCCTTGTGTCCTTTTGGAAGTGAAGCTAGCCCCTATGTGTCATTTTTCTTGATCACCTTAATTTCTTCGTCCATAGAATTTATCCAACTCTTCTTTTGCAAAGCTTCTTGAAAATTTATAGGCTCACAATCTGCAAAAAGACAAAAAAGAGTAATATTGTCTTGGTTTTCTGTTACATCATAAATTTCCTGAAGGCTTCTAAAATGAGAAACCCTTTCACTTGAGCTCCCATCTTCATGACAATTTGTTGTTGGTGAGGCTAGTGGGGAAGTAGGCTCTTCACTAGATTGTTCGATCCTTGGTTGTTGTACTTCATCTTCTTCAAAATATGGAAAGAAGTTGTAATTTTCATCATACGATTTCTAATCTCATTCTCCTTCTTCATCGAATACAACAACGCGACTAATTATTATCTTCTTTGTATCAGGATTGTAAAGTTTATAGCCATTAGAATTCGTGCCATAACAAATAAAAATGTACTTCTCGCTTTTGTCATCCAATTTGCTTTGCCTTTCACTTGGTACATGTACATGAGCTATGCTTCCAAAAATTCTTAAATGAGAAATGCCAGGCTTCCTTCCGCTCCATGCTTCTTGTGGTGTCTTCCCCCCACACACTTCTTATTGGAGATCGGTTTGATAAACGAACAACGCATGCCACAGCTTCCGCCCAAAATTCTTTTGATAGCCTCTTACTTTTGAGAAGCTCCTCGCCATTTCAAGAATTGTTCTATTCTTCCTTTCTGCTACTCCGTTTTGCTGAGGAGATCTAGGTACCGTTTGTTGGCGTCGAATTCCATTATCTTCACAGTAGTTCTGAAATTCTCTTGATGTGAACTCTCCCCCACAGTCAGATCTCATGGCTTTTATCATAAGGCCACTTTCCTTCTCAACATGAGCTTTGAACTTCTTGAAGCTCTCAAATACCTCTGATTTCTCCTTCAAAAAATACACCCATATTTTTCTTGAAAAATCATCAATAAAAAGAAGAAAATAATTACTTTAACCTAGTGAGCTTGGCTTGATTGATCCACACAAGCATTCTATTTCTTGATATTGGTACCTTAGTAATCAACATGAGTTCTAATGGTTTCTTGGCCCTTGAATATGACTCCTTTGGAAAGCCCATTTTGACTTGCTTCCCAAGTAGGCATCCTTCGCATAGTTGATTAGGATGACTTATGCAAGTCAATCCTCTCACCATTTCTTTCTTAAAGAGCAATTCTAGTCATTTGAAGTTAAGATGTCCAAAACGAAGATGCCAAAGCCATGGGACATCTTGGTAGCACGCCTTAAGAAATTGGGCGATATCATGTTAAATGTTGAGTACAAACATTCTATTTCTTGATATTGGTACCTTAGTAATGAGATTACTTGCATTGTCTCTTATGGAAAGGCTTTTATCTTTTAATTGAATATCATAACCTTTCTCTAAGAGTTGTCATAAGCTCAAGATGTTACTTTTCATGTTTGGCACATAGTAAACATTAGAAATGAATTGATGCTCTCCATTCTTCAATTTAATAAGAACATTACCTTTGCCTTTCACTCTGCTTTTGATTCATCTCCAAACGCCGCATTTCCCTTTATTGTTTCATCAAGCTCTACAAACATATCTTTTCTTCCGCACATATGGTTGCTCGCGCCGCTATCTAGGTACCATATATTATCCTCCTTTTTTTCATTTTCTTTATGGGCTAATAATAATCTGTCATCTTCTGTAATTCTTTCTTCAGCATAATTGGTCTTCTCTTCAACTTTATTGTTTCTTGGAGCTCTACATTCAGAAGTATAGTGTCTAAATTTGTTGCAATTATAGCATTTGATTCGTGACTTGTCATTGCTTGAATTTTAATTGCCTCTCCCACGACCTCTAATTGTGCTTTCTCCTCTTTGATTATTGTTTCTTTGGTTGTTTTCGTTGTTGGGCCTCCAACCTCGTCTGTATCCATATCTGTTTCCTCTTCCTCGTTCTTGGCCACGACCCCATCTTTGTTGGCTTTGATTATTTTCTTTCTTTTTTGAATCAATTCACGTTTTAAGAACATGCTCCACGGTCTCTTCCTTCTTCTTTTTCTTTTCTTCATAAGCTTTCAATGAGCCTAAAAGTTCCTCTATAGCCATAGTCTCCAAGTTTTTTGTTTCTTCAATGATGGCGATAATATGTTCAAACTTTGGATCTAATGATCTAAGAATCTTCTCCATGATTTTGACATCATCTAATTTCTCACCATTTCTTTTTAAAGTCTTAGTAACAACTAAAACTCTTGAAAAATAATCAGAAACAAGTTTACCTTCTTTCATATGTAGAGATTCAAATTCTCCTCTTAATGTTTGAAGGCGCACCTTTTCGACTTGATTAGCTTCCTTGTAAGATATTCAAAGCCTTTCCCATGCTTCCTTTGCTGACTTTGCTTCCGAAATCTTTTCGAAAGTGTCATCATCCAATGCTTGATAAATTAGACTAAGAGCCTTCTTTTCTCTCGTCCTCAAGTTTTCCAATTCATCCCTTTGGGTTTGAGATAGACTACCTTCGTCTTCTTGTTCAGTATAGCATTTCTCAACTATCTGCCATACACCATGTGCTCCAAGGAGGACCATCATTCTTCAGCTCCAATTATTATAATTGGTCTTGGTAAGCATCGGAACTGGTACAGGAACGCTGTTATTCTCCATCTTTTAGGATCTTCAACCTTCTTCTTCTTTTTTGTTAAAAGGATCTTCTAGCTCTGATACCACTTTGTTGGAAATTTTGAAGGAGGAAGAGGGAGAGAATATGGAAAAGAAAAAATTATATTTGAAAATATCCTTTTATTTATCCTTATTTCTTGCTTGATACAACTTTCGTACTGCTTGATACAACAAATGAGAGATTACATCTCTTTTTATAACATAACAAAGATTCCAGACTCTTCTTCTCTAGATTCTTCTTTATACTCTAATTTCTATGCTTGCCTTAATAAGCCATTCTCTAGATAATTCTGTTTCATATTTGATAGATCAAAATTTATTATCATTTATTTTGATTTTAGCCTTTCCTAAAACAAGGATAGAATTTATTACATAATTGGCATTTACTTATAAAACCAAATTTATTTGTTTCCTTTTAAAACCAAGTTTATTTTTCAACATTTTTGTGCTAGATCTTGGGGGTTATTTTGTATTACTTATACTTACAGTTATACAGTATAGATGTACCCTGGTCTAATGAGATATTGGAACCATCTAAGTCAATGTTATCAAGATGTCAACACCATTTTCAAGTCCTATCAATCTATATACATATAATTATATATTTTCAAATATAAAAAATTGTAAATATAAAATGATGTAAAACAAATAGGAATTGGCTATAATGAATGAAAGCCAATACGAATTAATGAATTATATAGAGTCAGGTTTACCATACACAAAATTGATTGAACTGCAACTTAAGCAAATGATTAATTTTTTTAATGCATTTATATAATTGTATAATGCTCTAGATGTTAGAGCTATATGGTTTTTGAAAGACTAATTTATTGCTCAAAAGAGCTTCATCATTTGCGAATTTGTTGATATCTTTTGAATGTTTCAGACATTGTCTGCACTTTAAGTTATTGGTAATGTGTCTATAATAACGGACTTATGGCAAAATGAAAACTGCATGTTGCGCTTGAATATTTACGTCTTTTTTTACTTTGGGATTAAAGCGATATTACATAAGTTAATAGCAGTAGTTTGATGTTGGAACTTAATTGCTGTGTATTTCTCATTACAACCTATAATCCTTATACCGATCTTCAGATGGGATAAATAACTCGATAGCATTGACTAATACCAAAATTCTTCTAGATGTTTACATATATTCACCATATCTAATCTTGAAACAAGCTTGACATAGAACATCATTGACAAAAACACACAAGTTGTCCTTTAGCCTTGAACTTGCTAAAATAATAGACTAGCTATCCTTTTAAACCGTTAATAAGAAGATTAAGAAAATTACAATGCATGACTAACTGATATCCCTATCCTTAAATCATTCTCTGCATGCTTCTTCCGCCTGGATTTTGATCCACATAAAGCATATCATTTGAATTATCATCAATGTTGCTTCTTTAGATACTGGATCAGATCTCCAATTAAGAAGAGATGGCATTGTCCAAAAGGTGTGCGCCAAAAAGAATCAAACTTTGGGAAAGTAAAGATAGATCATGGAACAAAATCCATTTCTAACAATGATTCCACAAAGGAGAATTTTCTCCTTAATATAAGGAGTCGCTGAAAGAATCTATCAAGTAATAAACAATACGATTTATAAAAAAATTCAATGTGTTATAATCAAAGGTAATTATGTACTATTTTTGGACTAAATTTTGTCGTTGTTTGGTGCTTGACAGCCAATTAAATAATTAACTCAACTTTTGTGGAAAAATAGAAGAGTGACTATACCGTTGAAGTCTTTACAGGTAAATTTATTTGAAGGCACTTGAAGATACAATGAGGCTAATTGATTATGTTGCACATTTGCAAGTGTAAGCATGTTGCACATTTATAACTATATTTTTTGGACCTTGGAGAAAACATGGTTTCATTTACTAATTACGAATTTCGTACTACAAATGGTTATTTTATATAACTTAAGGTAGGTTAGAAGGAAATGAAATGGGATTCAAGAATAACGTAAAGTTGCCTTATATGTATAGTATGGGATTGGGGAAAAATGTATTCATATGTTTTGTTACTTATTAATCATGGTTGATTATCTTTGATTTGGCAAAAGAAGTCCTCAAGGAGTGGTATTCTTTTACATAACCAATTAATCATTCAAGTCTTTTTTAGACAACTACTTGCATTAATATCCCTCTTTATTTATAAGCATTTACTGCTTTAGAAAACGTACCTATATCTCAATAACCAAATTCATAAACTATGTGTTTATTAGCTATATTTAAATAAGTTTAAGCTATAGTAATTTTATGGTTTTAAATTTATTTCACTAATCTATATAAATTGAGGAACAAAGGTTTTTTTTCAACTATATACTGAAGTTATACTACATTTATTTTATACTAATATATAGAGATAAATATGTATAAGTTTGGCTATCCTTAATGTAACGACCCGTGTTTTTGCCAGTCAAATATTTTATTTAATTTATTATTTTAAATATTATATTTGGAGTATTAAGGGATTTTAATATTTAAATCGTTATTTAAAACAAGATCGAACGATATATATAATTAAAATAGAGTTTGAAAATGGCGTGCAGTTCGTAAATTGGAGTTTTGAACTTCAATTCGATATACAGGATCCAATATAAGTCGGATTTCTGTGAAACGAGAAACGTTGGAACCGTGTTGATGATAATTTTCATATGAAAGAGAAAAATCCAGATTTCGTGTTATAGATAGAAAGTTATGGCCAGATCAAATTTTAAAATAGTCGCTGTGAAAAATCGTTATTTAAATATCGGCCTTTAAAATGGTCATTTTGCAAACGGTCTTCGTTTTCGACGAAACCAGTTTCATTGGAACCGTATCGTTAAATTATTGTACGGTGTTGAATGGCGTGACAAACCGATGTCGTATGTGCCACGGTAGCCACAAACGTCTGTTCAATTTCTCTAGCGCGTAATTAATTTAATAAAGAGATATTCGAGTGTAACTTGAACAGACGATCGAATTAAGCCACGAAACTAGTTCCGTTGAGTTCGTATCGTCAATTATAGTAAGGATAGGTATATAGTTTGTTATTTTTAGAGACCGGGTAATTTGGTGTCTAAAAGGGCATTGCGGTGCGCGTAAAAATAGCCTACCGGGGAAACAGTCTCAAAATGCGACGAAACTGGTGCCGTTGGGTTCGTATTGAAGAATTATTATAGGATTGCAAGATTTCAAGTTGATTTGATTTATCTGGTGATCGTGAAAAAATAAAACGTGTGTTTATTTCTGGTTTTATAAAGGAAAAAATTTCATACGACCTCGGATTTCGACGAAACTTGTCCCATTTGGTCCGGAATACCTTTTTACACCAAGATTGGCTTTTTTATCAGAGAACAAAAATCAATTCTGGTGGTTTTTATCAACTACTTCGCGGTGATCGAGATTTTTCCACTTAAGTACATGTATACTTAAAGTTTAAGCAAAATAATTATAAATAAAAAAACGTATCCTATCCCTAACTTAAGTACAAGTGTGTGTGATATGGACCTTTCACTTCACCAACAGACCCCACTAACGTCACAACTAAAGTATAAGCTTGCACATGCCTATTATAACCTACTATGTACCATGCAATGTGGACATCATCTTTATCTTCCCATCGTTACTTCTATGTATAGGGTGACCGTCTCCATTTCTTCGGCAAGCGAAATTGAACCGAATACTAAGTATGAAATAGAATGCAAGCTCCTTATTCTTGCGCTGTAAATAAATAGAAAAGAAAGGGGACAGTATCACCTTGGCACTAAGGCTATAGGTACAGTGCCAGTCAATAGTTATGAAAAAAGGAGGCACAGCTACTCTACCAACTACTACCGTGCCAGTCAAAAATAAATCGTGATGCCCAAGTAAACCATTGCCTTGCGATCCAAACTTTCTCTGCCTTCCGCCCCACGTATCCGTGCCTCTCACGTCTTCTCCTCTTATATAAACACTGCCATTTCTATTCTTTTTTCTTTCAGCAAAGGAACGCGCAAAAACATTTCCGCAGAATTAAATAAAAGCTCCTCCATCTTATTGTCCTTAGCTGTAGTTGGGTTCCGATGAAAATAGAGCAGGGTGGTTAGTTCAAAACTGGGCGACGTGTTGTGGAGTTGCGGCATTCATGTAAATGGGTGGAAGCAGCTGTGTGTGTCTGTTTCCGATGGGAAGAGGACAAGAAGGCGAGCGTATTGGTTTGTGCTGTGCTGAAGCAACGCGAGGAAGGTATATGAACCGTAATTAATTAGTTATGACTTAATTAAATGGAATTGAATTTAAAACCTAAGTAATTAGTTTATTATAAGGTGGTGAAGGAGTTAGTTTGAAGATGGTTATGGGGATTGTTTTATCTGTAGGAATTAACGAAGAGGAACAGAAGGGGTACGAGAAACAGAAGAATGGCCGAATTCTCTTAGCAGGAAGAAATGCAAAATAAAACGTAGTTAGTAAGTTAAAGTTAATTAAGGAATTATTAGTAACTACTAGTTAATTAAATCATTTATTGATCGTGGCAGGAAGGAAATGACATGGAAGGTGCCAGTTGGACGCATGGGCTCGGATAAACATTGTAAGGCTCGATTTTAATATATAGATATATAAATTTAAAGATGAACAGTTGCTTTATAGTATAGTAATGTCAACACGTGGCCAGTATGATACATGTTGGTCTGGGGATTAAGAACACAGCAGGTTAGGATAAAAGATAATGAACAGTGCGATAGTATAAACTAATTTATATAATTGTGTAAGGTGGTTAGTTTAAACTAAATAGGTGGTTAATAATACGTTACAGATGGGATCAAAGGAAATGGGAAGTGGCTATTGGTGCGGTCTGTGTGAAATGGGGTAACGGACGTGTTAAGGGGAGAAAGAATGGTAGCAGCTCAAACAAATGTATTCAAACTAGAGCAATGGGATGGTAACAAAGAAAGACTGTCGGCCTGTTTCTGAAGGTTAATCAATGTTATAGTAATTAAGTAATTAAGTCCAAAAGTAAATGAATAAAAAGATTTAGTCATATAGCTAGTTGAATATTTTATAAGTGATTAGTGAGTTAAAACTCCGTTAAGGAATTAATAATTCAATAAAATTGTAATTAGTTTTAAATATATGCTAGTTAACAAATTTAGTAGTTAGTTTAAACCAAACTAATTAAGGATTTATATTTTGTTAACTGTAATGATAATTAAGGGGAAATTTTCATAAATTTAATCGTATATATTTAAAACGTAATAACTTTTTCTTACGACAACAGAATTGGACCAGAAAAGAGACATTGGGTTCGTATGGATGAGCACTACACTCTGGAATTGGAACGGGCAACGATGGAAACAACTGGAATTCTCAGTTAAATTAAACGTTGTTTAATTTAACTGGAAACAAGTCGTTATTGCAACGACATAAATCAAGGTGAGCTAAACTCACTCAGTATTTTTCCCATTTATATTTTATATAAATTGGGTTTTTATTTTGTGTGCTCTGCTTGCCAATGGTTGACTGTTTGCTACTTATAGATTTATTTGCTGTTAATTTCAATGAAATACCAAATCGTTATTCTAACGACTGGTTCCAATAAAGGTAACTTACCTTATTGGTCATGTTTATAAAATAAACGTGTTTAATGGTTTGAACTGTTTGATTTGTTTGAATTGTTTGATCTGTTTGAATTGAACAATCTGTTTGAGATAACCACTTGAATACAGGGAAGAACAGGTTGGAGGGATCCAACCGGGTTCCTCAATATATATTATTTATTTCATATTATCAACATATGAACTGTCCTGTTTGGAGTGATTGATTTGATTGCTGATTTTTGATGAAATCTCAACATCTGTTAGTTTAAACCAAAGGGCGGTATTGGTTGAGTATTTGGTGACATATGGCCTATAAAACCAACCGTTTTATAAATGTTGATTTACCGTCAAGAAAATCGACAGAGATAAAGTTATGAAATTTATTTCGTAACTGGAGATAGATTTTTAATTATATTATTTTGAAAAGTTTATAAAAAGGGAAATAAATAAATATTTTTATTAAAGACTTTGATTATTAGTAATTGATTTTATAAAGTCAAATCTGATGTTGATCAGATTTGTAAGTACAAGGATAAGAAGGTTGTATGAAACTGTATTTTGAATAGAACAGTTAAAAATTTGAATTTATATTAGAATGAAACAATAGTTTTTGGGATTTCAACTTGTATCGATTTTTAGATATGAACGTTGTTGATCTAGGTCTGAGAGGTAATTAAAATACCCCAACTTGAACGACTTCAGGATTTTCTGAAGATGATATGAGTTGTAATGGTAAAAATGTTAGTAAAAGTTTATTATTTCATTTGAGAAATAATAATACGAATGTTTGGTGGGAAAGTTGGAAATTATACATAACGATGAATCCAAGTAAAAGGGAAGTAAAAAGGGGTTGCGTGAAAATATAATGATATGTTCGAGTTAGAAAGGAAATATAAAGTTGGGTTTTATTTTCTAAGAATAAACATTGGATTTTGTTTTAAAGTAATGAATAAAGATATTTAGTAATGTTGGTTACGAGAAATAAATTGAACTGATTTCCTAATATGAGATAATAAGGTGGCTAATGTTTTGAAAGTGGAAATAGGAAACTGGATATATAAAAGTGAATTTGTTTAAAGTAAAATCTTTTATTAAATAAGAAGTGAAAGTTATATTCGTATTATCCAAATATTTAAGAGTTTAAATTTACATTTGTTTTAATTAAAATGCCAAGCGGTGCTGAGTGCTGAACCGGTGAACTCATTGGATTGTCATGATTGAAATACTGATTTTTTGATAGTTAAATCACCGACTATCAAATCTGCCCAATATGATTGTTGGTACGGAGAGACCGGGATCGAATTTGTATTCGAAAACCATTCTGACCAACAAATACGTGAAGATACTAGAAGATGATCGAGATGGAGCATTGAAGACCGTAGATCTTCATTAAACGGAAGAATTGCTAATAGTCTTTGTTAGCTCCCAAAGATAAACTGTGGTTCTGTCGTGGCTGGAATCTACAGGTTGCAAGGACTTCTCGCTACTGATCTGTACGGTGATTCCTTGGATGCAGTAGGAGAGTACCTTCGGTTCATCCTGTTCCTGGATGACTTGTATGGACGAATGTCTGACAGAGTATTTCCAAAGGAATTACGTACGTTGATTTCTCCAAACGTACCATAGTTGGTGGCGGAGGACGACAGTTCTCTTAGCTTAACCACTAGAGTATTTTTTTGGGCGTCAATTAGTGATATCTGGCGGATCTGACGATGTGGCATTCAAAGTGAATGGTGGTCAGGTGTTGTAAAGGAAATGCTGACCTCAAGCCTCACAACCGGGAGATGACAAAAATCGGGCAGGCAGTATGGCTATGTGGGTCGCTCCCATTAGGATGTATAATCACCTATATAGAGAAATTTCTTTTGTTCTTTAATCTATTTCGATGTCGTCCCTTTTCGGGAAAACAGTGGTTTGAGCCCAACCGTTGGTGAAATACATTCAATACACTCAAGCGAAATGAGTGGTCGGTCATGTGTGGGCCGGGTTGCAAGACGTTCTTGTTGAACCTAGTGTATTCGCCTCTAGAGATACACTATCGGCAGGTGGTCCCATACCTTGTCATAGTCGGAATCCAATCTCCAATAAGCGCCCGCAGTTTTGATTGTATACTATATATGTGGAGCGTGAGATGCAAGCGTTCCACTAGATTGATATTTATTTGTAATTAGACATTATTATAATATCAGATAAGATATTGATTTCAAAAATGTTTTAGGTTATCATAAGGTAAAAACCGTCCGTGTTTATGTGTGGATTTGGTCTTACGATTACCCTTTTCTTTTGAAAAGATTTTTGAACTTTAAACCATGTTGGATGATTTACCCTTAATACTGTGCGATTTTTCTCACTCTGGTTCACCAGACTGACCCAGTGTTTTGTAAATGCTCGGGTTAGCCCGCGGTGTACTGGTTCAGGTTATCGAATGATGTGAAGAAACGAGCTGGAAGAGTCCAGACGTATGATATTATATAGCTACTATTCCGCTGTGTATTGTATCTGAGGATAGGTTATTATAACTGTCCAGAGATGTTGATGTACTCTGATAATTGTAAGTATTTATAAATGCTCTCAGTAAAGATTTATTTCAGTATTATATTTTGTTCCGTTGCGATGTGAGACTCTGATTTTGTGTTGTGGCGTTTCTTCTTCTTCTATTCTAATATTTCTTTCTTTCTTATCTCACCCTCTAAATTCTTTCTAATAACGTTCCAGTGTTTTCGGTGTTTGGAATGTCGGCATGAGGTACGGGAAAGGTATTTATGTCGATTTCCGAGGCCGAAAATCTCGGGTCGTTACACTTAATTCCTTTCCCTATAATGAAGAACTGATCAGATATACGTTTTGTAAAATTGATCTTAGTAGCCAAAAGGTTTAGCTATTAATATATTAATCAGAGTGAGTGTATGCACACATGTGTGGATGTATGTGTGTGTGTGTGCACACACACACACATAGAAACATTACACACATATGTTATAATAGAAAACCTACATTTGAAAATTTTGAATTGTCTAAAATGCCTTTTTTTAATTGTTAAGCATTATAAGGTTATTTATTTATGTCAGTTCGATGTCCCATGTCTCCACCATTTAAAAAGGTTCCAACCACAATTTTAATAATGCTTCATATTTGTTAAATATGTTTGCAACATTTTATGGATCAAAAAATGTTTACAAAACATTGAATAAGTTTTGATCAAGATTAAAGAACTTTTTCCACCACTAAGAATGGTAGGATTTGGCCATTGTACTTGGTTTGGTTTCCCTTAAACGAGATACATGTTAAGATGGCTCAAATAAATTAAATAATGTATTTCCTTTATGACCCATCACATATTTTGGATTTTTTTTTCATTTTGAATTATTCCTTTATTCTTTCTTGAATTCCAGGTTGTGAAGAAATGCAACGAAGAAGTTGGGTTTTGGTTTGAATAACTTCAAGTTGGAATCCCTAAAAGGGAAAATTAGTATTGGTTGTGCTTGAAATTGTGTGATTTTGAGTGGCTTTTGGACAAAGTTACAAAAGACTAAAATTCGAGGAGGAAGTGATTTGATAAGGTGAGAGATTATGTTCAAAGATAGAAAACAAACAATTATGCATGTAGTGAATTCATAGTACATTTCTGAATTATGTGCACGGTTTTAGCAGATTGCCTTAGCCATTGAATTTGACAATTAGCGTGTTTGCTACTTTTCAAGTTAAGAATCTACTTAAAATTGATATTGAACTAATACAAGTTACTGTTTATTTTCTTCCAATAGGTAAAGTATACATGCATCCCAAACGATGTATACAAGTGAAGGTACAATTTCCTTATCGAAAAGGTCTCCACATTTATTTAAGCCGAGTTAGTTATTACTTACGCTCATGACCATATATTTTTAATGATGCCTACATCATTAACTGACTCATCTATCTTAATATAGTGACATTTCTCCCTTCTATTATTCAAGTGTAGTTAACAAAAAATATTTTAATGAAATAGGTCAAGTCTGCCCCTAGATAAATTAGTTTAATATTAGTAATCCAATTGAGGATATGATCCCCACGATCACTATAAAAATGTAGATTGAGTTCCATAATAACACAAATAACATGTTTGAAGTAGGAAAAAGGGACAAGTATAAAAATATCATTCACATAGGTTTTAGGAACAATGTAAATACAATATATTACTTATGCATTACACTCTGGATTAACTTCATAACACAGGTTTGAGGGTAAAATTTTATTTCAGATTGATAATAGGTGACACATATATAGGTATTTTTAATAATTGGTACGCTATCCAATACTACCGATAAATTAAACTGCAAAATATCTCTGTGGAAAAAAAAATTCATCATGATTTACAAATGAACATGGCATTATCTTATACGTCGGACTGTTACATTCGTGCCTTTCTTTGGGTTGAATCATTATTCATCGCTGGAACTTTGGAATGTTTTATGCACCATTATGCCGAATTAAGCATTGAGGTCATAAAATGTGATAACAGTTTTCTTATTGGGAAATTAAAATTTTGTCCATCAATTAAAGAATGGAACGAATTAAATTTTGATGGAAAATAAATGAATTGGTGATTTAAAATTATGGAGGAAAAAAAGCTTAAACTGCTTTGAACGAGTATAAACCATGTACTTTTTAATAGTTTATGCAACTGTATTTTATATAATTGGTAAAAGCTTTATTACGCAAAATTTTGGTTGCTTTTTGAGAAATGAACTGATAAACATTTCTAAGAAAATAAATTTATACCATTCCAAGTGAATATGGTATAGTTATCTAATTATTAATGGCTATAATGTGTCCATAGCTCTGTATTGCATTAGGAATATGTATATGGGGGTTGGTAGAAAATTCAGTAGATCAGTTACAAATTTAAATGACTATAAATTAGTTCAATGATATATGTCGAGTACGATAATATTTATCCAAATTGTCATGACTAAATTTTGAGATATGTAGTTCTTGCGTTGCTTGATTGCAGGACTACATAAAACTTTACAATTGAAAATGTGGTGCATTCGTCTGCATTTAAATCAAGTTGTGTTGTGTGAGGTTATTATTGCAATTAATATTCAATATGGGAGGAAATGGTGCTTCATAATCACATTGGAAGGAAATGGTGCACTATAATTTTATCATACAGCTTCCATATATAATGGCTATAGACGGTAGCAACTCTGCTAGCAATATAGGACACTATAAGGATTGTAGAACATTCTAATATTAACCAAAGCGATTGAACAAATAGTACTACCATTTAGTCTTTTGATTACTTTATCGCATACTAAATGATCTGAATATGAATGACATGCAAAAAATTAATCTGCCCCTTAAGTAAATTATATGTAACTAACAGTATTATCACATATTTATGCTTCCAACTAAAATGAATGAGCGACCAATTAATGAATGATTAGGCATATTGATTTAATTGACATGTATTAATATGCACAATCAAATGAAATATGCTTCTTCCAATGATTAAAAATTGAATTGAAGTGGTTAATATTCAAAAATGGTTGGAGTCCTACTTTAATAAGAAAAGAAATTTATAACCAGCTCACTCCAACAAAACTTAAATTGAAATAGCTGAGTCAAATTTGAATTTGCATGTTACTTCCCTACATGAATTTATCCATCCTTAGTTTAAGTCTAGGTTACTGATGGTTACTTTTAAACTATTTTGTTGCTATCAACTCAACATAGGAGTTGGAAGATATATATATATATATATATATATATATATATATAAACTCTGAAACTATGATGATATAATCGAGCAGTGAGAGGCAAAAATCTTCATCCTTAAGAAAAAACATCCTTTGTGTTGTTGTATGTTAACGAGAGTTGTGCGAACTTAAGGTATGGACAACTACCTTTATCAAGCCATGTTTTTCATTTTGGTTATTATTAAATTTACAGTTTTGTCGTGAGCATGCTTATTAACTATTTGTTAAAGCATCTGAGAAAGATAGGAAATATTATGTGGAACTCTATGTAAGATGTCTTCAATTTTTTGTTATCAACAACATAATCATCTTTGTTTTTGTACGAAATTGTTATTTAAATTATGGAAATTATTTTTGTTAAATTATGTTTCCATTCATTTTCTATTGACCAATGTTTGCTAATTTGTTACTTGGTTATTTACTTAAGTACTATGTTGAATCGTTCAGGACCCAATCACACAATCGTAACTGTATTTCATGAGTAAGCATCGAAATAATATCTGCTTTAGGAAATCCAAAGGGGTCTTTAACCTAGAGCCAGATGGTGAAGGTGTTAAGATACTGCACTGAGTTGAAGGAGGGCTACTCAGGTGCTGAGCATCAGAAATAGTCCTACTACAGTAAGAACATTGTATTTCCAACCTTTTTTTAAATTATGAACATTACTTTAATTTGAATATATGCTTTTAGATTTGCCTTGCCAAAAAAAATTATATGCTTTTAGATTTTTCTATATTTAAAAGCTAGTTTAAAAAAAATTATATATCATATAAAGATCACATTTTGATTTTTCTTTAGTGAATATGTTGGTCATCATATGGAGTTTGCATGCCTCAAAAGAGTAAGTTTACACAGTTATAATATTATACATCTTTTGAAGTTGTTGCCAGAGCGAGAGATTACTGTAGGGATACTTTATGCAATAGAATGAGTACGTCATCTCAATATTGTATTTGCAACATGAAATATACATAAATGTTAAACTATATATGCTCTTTGTATTTTGAGGTAGATTTTATTCGTTATGTTTTATTTTCATGTTGTTTAACCTTTTGTTCTGCACATGAACCTGAACAAAGAAGAATTTTTGTTAAGAATAGATTTATTTCATGATTATAAGATATTGCAATGATTGGTTGTGTCTATTGTTTGTCTTATTCCGGTTGTTTTCTATTTTCATGATGTCCCTGTCTACTCAATTAATATAAGTTTCCTAATTTTCTATAATTCGTATATTTTAACCGTACTACAATGTATTTTAGTATTTCTATTAAACCTGAACATTAGAGGATATTATGTTGTTGATTTCGATGATTTTGAAAGATCTGAATTCAATGGTATTAACTGTTAATTTTTTGATGTGCATGGTTCAAAGAGATGAGCACTTGAAAATGAGAAAAATGGAATATTTATCGGGATGTGTAATTTAACATCCATATTATTAGCTTGGGAATGTTAAAGTGAATAAGAAGAAATTGTATATTAAAAGTTACGTTTTCAGTCAAGGTTTTTGAAATTTAAGTTGTATTACGTAGAAAAACATGAGCTGTTTGGCACACTATCTGTTGTTCGCCATCTTTATAAAAAAAGTTATTTACAAATTATGTTTCATGACGGTATGGTATAATCCTGCCCTGAAGCATTGTTCAGAGTTTGATAATACTAAATCCATTTTTTGATTAATTTTATAACGGCCTGAAATCCCCCTTACGGGAAATCCCGGATTGAGATGAGAACAACACACATCGGAACGCAGACAGAAGAACATTTCATTGTATATTACAACAATTCCACCAGAATACAAGAATATACGGAGTATGAATAAATATACATTCGATAAATATCAGAGATTACAATAAATTACATAGCAGCGGAAAATAATGCAATACACAGCTAGAAGAGATATACGAATACAGAGCTTTCCGGATATCATTCCAGCTGTAAACCAGGATCCTGTGAATATAAATCGGCAAAACCAAAACTACTAGCTGCCCGTGTGGAAAATAGGGGCACCCAGAGTTTAGGTTAAAACAATAAACTCCAGATCAGTCATGTGACTGGTGTGAGAACTAAAACAGTTATTAATCTTTATTTTAAAGTTCGGTAAATCAAGGGACCACGCCGTATAACACGGAACGGGTTTCCTCCCAAGAATACCAGTGCATATAACAAAACAGCGCAATGCTTTTTGGAAAAATGAAGCTATTATAAGACCCAGGTCCCATCACACAATGCAACGCAAGCCGGAGGATAGGGTTTTCCCTTATAATAGCCAAACATGCTTGGTACGTTCAAAACAAATCATTTGATACTAATATAAGTGTATAGTGTCAAAACAATTTCAATCATAAATATCAATCATAGACGGCATGGTAACCATATTTCATATCGCCATACTAGTTCTACAAATAAAACCGCAATATCACGTATTGGAAATTGGATTTCCGTCATGAGTCGAGGCAAGGGGCAAGCTCCTCTCCGTTCGAGACACTCTAGCAAATGTCTCAGGACCCCACTATGATCCTTGGAATCGGTTGGGCCGGTCCTCTCTTACTTTTGAGGATTGGCAATTCCTGAACACACGTTTCTCGGTCCTAACAGACCTAATATCGAGGCGCCTTATCCAACAACCACACAGGTGAAAAGTATATAAATTTCAGCCAGTTTAAGCACTGACACCACCACTAGCTAGAAAGAAACGTCGTGTTCTCCCAATGGTCTGTATCCCGTTTTTGACTCATACCGAGGTGTGAGGCTCGCGAATTCACGTTATACACAAAGCTGCGCCACACAGGCCGTGCTTTGATCATCAACCACAAGACTTTGCTTTTCAACAGAAGCCTTGATCAATTGCCACTTACGCGTGCCACACTGGCAATTCACTCCATGCGACTGATGTCCATCGATATACAACCTCTGAGCTCGTACGTCTCAGAGAAGGGCGTTAAGCAAGAGAATAAATTCTCCGCCGCCGAACAGATGTATATTTAATTGAAATCAATAACACAGAATAAAATCCAATGTCAGACACACAATCCATTTACAAGTTCGTTCTGGGTCTGAACGAAACCGGAGGCACTTTCCTCGCATATCCATCGATCTCCAAGTACGTCTAGACGATCACCAACTGATTCCCTCATCTTGGGTGTACAGCCCAATCAAGATCATCAGTAATCACCCAAACGATGTGAAGACTTCTGGTCTTCAAGCACCGTCTTCATCTTCGACTTATCGCCGAATCGGTTATTCAGAATGGGTATAAACCCGGCCTTTCTGAATAACCCACGTATATAATAAACAAACGTTACACGAACACAACATACGCCTCATTCCAATTCAGAATATTCTTTTATTCACAAAATCACATTCTTAGGGAAAAGTTCCCATTAATTTTATCCAAGATAAATTCTTCTAAATTTATTCTTTAATCTTCCTTTGGATATCATTTCAAACCATATTATGGTTTTCCAAACTAGTCGGGATTAGCGAACCACACCGAAGTAATTATTTATTTTATTTCCCAATCCCAACCTATATGTCCCATGGAGAAAAACTGGTAATACTCCATATCTAACACCACGGTGTTATCAGTAAAATTAATTACCATTTCACGTTCAAATCTAATTAAAGATTTAACTATCGCTTTGGAGCAAAACTGGTGGCACTCCATTCTCGATCACTTTTCAGATTTGATAATTTAAATTATCAATTCACATTTCAATCTAATTGAAGATTCATTAAACTCCACTTAGTTTTAATCTGTCTTTAACTGGGTTAAAGAACCAATGTCATCTAAAACACGGTTCACAATAAACCCAAAATCACATTCAAATTCAATTCCAATTAAATATTATTTAATTGATACACTTCATTAAATCTAAATAGAAAGATTTAATCTTTTTCTCTATTGGGCTTAAGAATCGGTGTTAATGAAGACACCATTCACGACAAACCCAAATTACATTTGATATTAAATACAAGGCTCTGAATAGAAAATATACCGGCTTATATTCAATATCAAATTCTGAAACCAACAAATATCATATTGGAAATAACGATATAAAATATATCTTTCAAATTCCCATAACAATATCTGTATAGTCACGAAATCCAACATCGAAATATTCCAAAGATAATTTCGATTCAACTCCAGTCCAATTCACGTATTGGAAATTCTGATTATTTTTAAAACCACTTCAAATTCAATTTATTTATTTCAAAAATAAATTGATTTTAATTCTAGTTCAAAACTAGTTCATTTTGGTAAAAATCTATTTTTATCTTTTCAAATGTGGAATTTTTCATCCTAGTTCTTCACAAATCACTTCTTATGATTTTACACAAATTATTGATATTTTTGATAATTTTATCAAGGCCCGTACAGTCGATTTCCATCAACGGCCATCGAACTGCACCTACATCGACCTTTTCTAAATTTGATTTGGACATAATTCCAAATCCAACCGTTAGATTTCAAATATCTAATATTCATTGGAAAGCTCTTTTCGATATGAACCCAACGGTTCCGGTTTCAGGAGAATCCGACGGTCGGATCTCCCGCAACGTCAATTCAAAGTCAATGGTCGAAATTCACGAACTGCCGCGGCGCGACGCGTTCTATTCAGGCCATTATATATATTATATATATTTCGTCGATTTCCCTTTAAAACGTATTTTATAAATCGTTTTAAATTCGTTTTCAAAACCATTTCAACTCTATATTCAATTTCAAATTAAAATTGAATATTTCATATCATTACTATATAAATGATAATATTTTCAAAACGTTATAATTTGAAATCACTTCCTTTTCTCTATTCATTATAAAAACGAATATAATCGATATAAATATCGTTCACGTCAAAATAGCGCAACTATAATCAACACGGCTTTATATATTTCAATAAATTCGTTATTCTATTCAACAAATGAATATTTATTCTATTCAACACATGAATATATATTTCTTTCAACACATGAATATTCTCAACACATGAGCACTGTCAACACATGACTATTTATATTATTTTATATATTTTATAAAATTATGGTATCTATCGTTTGATTTTCAAATCAGACTCCAACTGTAAACTAGTAAGAGAATGATTCCCTAAGTATTAACGTCGAAGGCCGAAACCAATATCAGATCAATACCCAGGAAACCACTCATCTTATCTATTTTCCAGTTAGTTTCTAACTTTAAATATGATAAAAATGTAAATTTTATTGTTAAAATATTTCTTTCAACACACGACAATTTTCAACACATGATTATTTATTCTATTCAACACATGAATATACACTTCATTCTATTCTTTATTTTCCCAATTGGAACGAGGCCCAATCAATTACCGTATAATGTTAATTATATGGGTTCCATTCAACACATGTATATAATCACAACAATAAATAATCAATCATCATCCAAAGTGCACCACACTGTATAAGCATCAAATATAGATATCTAACGCTTGTAACAACCTGTCAATCAATCGATCGACATACAACTAATCAATCGGGATGAGTGGACTTCAAATATCATCCCAACACCCGTGTGGGGTTTCAAATCAACAAACACATATTTTTATTCACACACACACGTTAAAAATAATATTTTTAACGATAAAATATTTTTAACTATATAATATTTTATTTCATTTCACATCACACAATCAATTTCACCACAGCAAACAATCAAACATACAAGCCGTCCATGGTCTGTGGACGACAGGTGTTGCTAAGCACCGTCTGCATCCTAGTATATGTTTTTAACTAGAAAAGAAGATTTAAAGTGAGAAGTTCTCACCGATAGCTAATCCAAATGCCACGACTCTTCTTATGTAGAAATCTCCATCATGCTCGCATTTTGTCTATTTCATCATCCGTAGCCACTACATACATAAAAATCCCATTTTTATATTGTTGCTATGTATATAAAAATCATATTTTTATAATCACTCCATATGGATAAAAATTCTATTTTTACATCGCTACTATATATATAAAAATTCTATTTTTACATCGCTACTATATAGATAAAAATTCTATTTTTACATCGCTACTATATAGATAAAAATTCCATTTTTATCACGCTATTATATAGATAAAAAATCTATTTTTACATCGCTACTATATAGATAAAAATTCTATTTTTATCACGCTATTCTCTATATAAAGATTTCTCCTTTTCAAATATAAAGATCTCGCCTTTATTATCTATATAATATAAAAATCGTATTTTTAATATTTCTACTATATAAAAAGAGTGTTTTTATACTTCACATACGATAAAAATCATATTTTTATTATCGTACATATATAAAAATCAAATCTTTACTATCTATACATTATAAAAATCGTTCCTTTTCATGAATAAAGATCTCGTCTTCTCATGTATAAAAATCTCGTCTTTATAACAATTTCATTCGTATAAAAATGTAAACCTTCTTCATATAAAAATTAAGATTTTTATTTGCAAAAATTAATCAAACAAAACAAAATAAAATAAAATTCACCTTTCACTGAAGGAATTGGAGCTTTGCCTAAGAGGGGACGTCGTGCTGCATTGGAGCAGGGGAGGGGGTGTAGGCGTTCATCGTCGGCTTCAGGTAGGGGGGTGCGCTGGTTTGTAGAAGAAGAGAGAGTGGTTAGGGTGCGAGAGGAGGAGGGAGGAAGTCGGGGGGGCTGCGCCTGTCGGGGAAGGCGGAGGGACTCATGCGGACGATGGGCGATGGCTAGGGGTTTGTGGAGGTGCGTACAGCGAACGATTGGGAGAGGAAAGGCGAAAGGAGAAGTGGAGCGAGGAGAGGGTGAGGGAGGCGGTGGCGCCCCGCCCTGAGCGGTGGCGGATCTATCGGGGAGGGGCGGTGGTGGATCGCGATCCCCCCTCCTCTTTTTTTTGTCTGATTGATATTAAATCAAACGGGGGGGGGGGGGGGGTTGACTAACGAGGAAAGAGAAAAAGGGGTAGGGTGAGGGTTATATATTTTATTTTGTTTTGTTTCAAAAAGTTGACATTTTATTTCGACCTTGAAACGAGGCCCACCGCATGTCGTTCATAGCTAATTACCCCCATTCCAAACACAATGGGATATATATCGTAGGCTGATTTGATCATTTCGATCAGTTTTCGTCAAAATCGAAATATAAATCTATATATTGAATTTGAACGCGCATTTCAATTTACCGGGCCCACACACGAACTCTAAAAATTCCCGAAAAATATTTTCTAGCTTCGTATTGACAATACGGTCCTAAAAAAACTAATTTCGTCAAATTCTGAGACTGTTTGAAAAATGGCCATTTTCCAGTCGATTAAAATCAACTAAAACTGGTCAAACGCGTTTTCCTTTGCCACGCTCACATATTTATTCAAAAAATTACGAAATTTGGAATCTAGCAATAATTTGACATCACGGATCCAACAAAAGTGGTTTCGTCGAAATCCGAGGTTGTTTGCAAAACTTCCATTTTTAAGGGCCGAAATTCCATAGCGACTATTCTGAATTTTCAACTGGACATATCTTTTGAGTCCCGCTATGAAACTTTGATTTTTCAGATTCGTTGGAAAGATATTCTCAATTAGATTCTAATATTTTTGGTTTTGTTAAAATCCGGTTTATTTTGCACCCGGTACATTCAATTGAAGTTTGAAATCGAATTATCGAACTACCGCACCATTTTCAATTCCTTTTATAATTTAAAATAAATATTTATATTCTAACGACGACGTATATAAATATATACGTTCGAATTCAATTCAAAATAAATTTCTCGTCGATATTATTTAAAATAATCATTTTAAATATTCAAACTTCGCTAAAATTGCCAAAATAAAAATTTTAAACTGGCTCGCATTTTCCGGGTTGTTACAATCTCCTCCACTTAAAACTTTTCGTCCCCGAAAAGGAACGAAGCCGATAGTTGTTTAACTAATCAACTCAACCTTCACTATTTTCGTTACGGCTTAAGTTCTTCAACTTTTCAGTTTCTAAGAACTTTTCAAATTTTTCAAAAATTTGGCTAACACCCTAAATTTTCGAAAAATTTCGCCATAATCTCCCCTGCACGGGGGACTTCGGGATATTTCATATAGCCTCCCATGGCCTTCTTCAACTCAAAAGAAAAAGAAAACGCCAAGCGGCTAGCCAATCGGCTCATAAAATCATCATCACCCAAACAAAACAGTAAATCATGGTAAACATGTACCTATTTGTCGGGAAAACAATTTTATTCTTCTGCTCTAGCCTCCTTGCTATGACCTGTTCAATGTAAGTACATGCACATGCAAGAAAATGCGACCAATTTTCAATACAATTCAATATTTGATTCAATTAGGCTAAATGGTTCAAAATTTTCAATTAATCAAAACAATAATCATACAACACAACCATCAATCAATTAGTGAATTAGAATTTCAAATTCATAATTTTGATATATATACAGAAAATCATGTTTTGATGCCAAATCACAACAATAATCTTAAGTAAATTTTGGTTCTCACACCAGTCTAATGGAAATATATAGATAGCACAGCTTCGAAACTCGAACACAAATACTGATGATGTCGCGAGATCACCAGAATTGTCCCCGGGCGACTAGAGTGTGATTCTATATCTATCCAGTATATTAAAACTTCGAATATACGTTCATGACGCGTATATGCAAAATAATCATATACTAGATTGTCCAAATTCAATATAAATAAAATATTGAAATACGTATAAAATGGTTTAAATTTCAAAATAAAATTGTTTTTATTTGAAAAATACACTCTTCGCACTCGTTCTAGGATACTACTGATCCCATCTCTAACGAGTCATTCTAATTGGATATCACTAATCCAATATCTGATGAATTCTTTCGTATGGTTCTAATGTGTCTTGTTCTCGAGCTCTGTAAACCAAAGCTCTGATACCACTCTGTAACGACTCGAATTCCCCCTTACGGGAAATCCCGGATTGAGATGAGAACAACAAACATTGGAACGCAGACGGAAGAACATTTCATTGTATATTACAACAATTCCACCAGAATACAGTAATATACAGAGTATAAAGAATAAATTACATTCGATAAATATCAGAGATTACAATAAATTACATAGCAGCGGAAAATAATGCAATACGCAACTAGAAGAGATATACGGATACAGAGCTTTCCGGATATCATTCCAGCTGTAAACCAGGATCCTATGAATATAAATCTGCAAAACCAAAACTACTAGCTGCCCGTGTGGAAAATAGGGGCACCCAGAGTTTAGGTTAAAACAATAAACTCTAGGTCAGTCATGTGACTGGTGTGAGAACTAAAACAGTTATTAATCTTTATTTTAAAGTTCGGTAAATCAAGGGACCATGCCGTATAACACGGAACGGCTTTCCTCCCAAGAATACCAGTGCATATAACAAAACAGCGCAATGCTTTTTGGAAAAATGAAGCTATTATAAGACCCAGGTCCCATCACACAATGCAACGCAAGCTGGAGGATAGGGTTTTCCCTTATAATAGCCAAACATGCTTGGTATGTTCAAAACAAATCATTTGATACTATTATAAGTGTATAGTGTCAAAACAATTTCAATCATAAATATCAATCATAGACGGCATGGGTGCCATATATCATGTCGCCATACTAGTTCTACAAATAAAACCGCAATATCACGTATTGGAAATTGGATTTCCGTCATGAGTCGAGGCAAGGGGCAAGCTCCTCTCTGTTCGAGACACTCTAGCAAATGTCTCAGGACCCCACTATGATCCTTGGAATCGGTTGGGCCGGTCCTATCTTACTTTTGAGGATTGGCAATTCCTGAACACACGTTTCCCGGTCCTAACAGACCTAATATCGAGGCGCCTCATCCAACAACCACACAGGTGAAAAGTATATAAATGTCAGCCAGTTTAAGCACTGAAACCACCACTAGCTAGAAAGAAACGTCGTGTTCTCCCAATGGTCTGTATCCCTTTTTGACTCATACCGAGGTGTGAGGCTCGCGAATTCACGTTATACACAAAGCTGCGCCACACAGGCCGTGCTTTGATCATCAACCACAAGACTTTGCTTTTCAACAGAAGCCTTGATCAATTGCCACTTACGCGTGCCACACTGGCAATTCACTCCATGCGACTGATGTCCATCGATATACAACCTCTGAGCTCGTACGTCTCAGAGAAGGGCGTTAAGCAAGAGAATAAATTCTCCGTCGCCAAACAGATGTATATTTAATAGAAATTAATCAACACAGAATAAAATCCAATGTCAGACACACAATCCATTTACAAGTTCGTTCTGGGTCTGAACGAAACCGGAGGCACTTTCCTCGCATATCCATCGATCTCCAATTACGTCTGGATGATCACCAACTGATTCCCTCATCTTGGTTGTACAGCCCAATCAAGATCATCAGTAATCACCCAAACGATGTGAAGACTTCCGGTCTTCAACCATCGTCTTCATCTTCAACTTATCGCCGAATCGGTTATTCAGAATGGGTATAAACCCGGCCTTTCTGAATAACCCACGTATATAATAAACAAACGTTACACGAATACAACATACGCCTCATTCCAATTCAGAATATTCTTTTATTCACAAAATCACATTCTTAGGGAAAAGTTCCCATTAATTTTATCCAAGATAAATTCTTCTAAATTTATTCTTTAATCTTCCTTTGGATATCATTTCAAACCATATTATGGTTTTCTAAACTAGTCGGGATTAGTGAACCACACCGAAGTAATTATTTATTTTATTTCCCAATCCCAACCTATATGTCCCATGGAGAAAAACTGGTAATACTCCATATCTAACACCACGGTGTTATCGGTAAAATTAATTACCATTTCACGTTCAAATCTAATTAAAGATTTAACTATCGCTTTGGAGCAAAACTGGTGGCACTCCATTCCCGATCACTTTTCAGACTTGATAATTTAAATTATCAATTCACATTTCAATCTAATTAAAGATTCATTAAAACTCCATTTAGTTTTAATCTGTCTTTAACTGGGTTAAAGAACCAATGTCATCTAAACCACGGTTCACAATAAACCCAAAATCACATTCAAATTCAATTCCAATTAAATATTATTTAATTGATACACTTCATTAAATCTAAATAGAAAGATTTAATCTTTTTCTCTATTGGGCTTAAGAATCGGTGTTAATGAAGACATCATTCACGACAAACCCAAATCACATTTGATATTAAATACAAGGCTCTGAATAGAAAATATACCGGCTTATATTCAATATCAAATTCTGAAACCAACAAATATCGTATTGGAAATAACGATATAAAATATATCTTTCAAATTCCCATAACAATATCTGTATAGTCACGAAATCCAACATCGAAATATTTCGAAGATAATTTCGATTCAAATCCAGTCCAATTCACGTATTGGAAATTCTGATTATTTTTAAAACCACTTCAAATTCAATTTATTTATTTCAAAAATAAATTGATTTTAATTCTAGTTCAAAACTAGTTCATTTTGGTAAAAATCTATTTTTATCTTTTCAAATGTGGAATTTTTCATCCTAGTTCTTCACAAATCACTTCTTATGATTTTACACAAATTATTGATATTTTTAATAATTTTATCAAGGCCCGTACAGTCGATTTCCATCAACAGCCATCGAACTGCACCTACAGCGACCTTTTCTAAATTTGATTTGGACATAATTCCAAATCCAACCGTTAGATTTCAAATATATAATATTCATTGGAAAGCTCTTTTCGATACAAACCCAACGGTTCCAATTTCAGGATAATCCGACGGTCGGATCTCCAGCAACGTCAATTCAAAGTCAATGGTCGAAATTCACGAACTACCGCGGCACGGCGCGTTCTATTCAGGCCATTATATATATATTATATATATTTCGTCGATTTCCCTTTAAAACGTATTTTATAAATCGTTTTAAATTCGTTTTCAAAACCATTTCAACTCTATATTCAATTTCAAATTAAAATTGAATATTTCATATCATTACTATATAAATGATAATATTTTCAAAACGTTATAATTTGAAATCACTTCCTTTTCTCTATTCATTATAAAAACGAATATAATCGATACAAATATCGTTCACGTCAAAATAGCGCAACTATAATCAACACGGCTTTATATATTTCAATAAATTCGTTATTCTATTCAACAAATGAATATTTATTCTATTCAACACATGAATATATATTTCTTTCAACACATGAATATTCTCAACACATGAGCACTGTCAACACATGACTATTTATATTATTTAATATATTTTATAAAATTATGGTATCTATCGTTTGATTTTCAAATCAGACTCCAACTGTAAAGTAGTAAGAGAATGATTCCCTAAGTATTAACGCCGAAGGCCGAAACCAATATCATATCAATACCCAGGAAACCACTCATCTTATCTATTTTCCAGTTAGTTTCTAACTTTAAATATGATAAAGATGTAAATTTTATTGTTAAAATATTTCTTTCAACACATGATTATTTATTCTATTCAACACATGAATATATACTTCATTCTATTCTTTATTTTCCCAATTGGAACGAGGCCCAATCAATTACCGTATAATGTTAATTATATAGATTCCATTCAACACATGTATATAATCACAACAATAAATAATCAATCATCATCCAAAGTGCACCACACTGTATAAGCATCGAATATAGATATCTAACGCTTATAACAGTCTATCAATCGATCGACATACAACTAATCAATCAGGATGAGTGGACTTCAAATATCATCCCAACACCCGTGTGGGGTTTCAAATCAACAACCACATATTTTTATTCACACACACACGTTAGAAATAATATTTTTAACGATAAAATATTTTTAACTATATAATATTTTATTTCATTTCACATCACACAATCAATTTCACCACAGCAAACAATCAAACATACAAGCCGTCCATGGTCTGTGGACGACGGGTGTCGGGTGCTGCTAAGCACCGTCTGCATCCTAGTATATATTTTTAACTAGAAAAGAAGATTTAAAGTGAGAAGTTCTCACCGATAGCTAATCCAAATGCCACGACTCTTCTTATGTAGAAATCTCCATCGTGCTCGCCTTTTGTCTATTTCGTCGTCCGTAGCCACTACATATATAAAAATCACATTTTTATATTGTTGCTATGTATATAAAAATCATATTTTAATAATCACTCCATATGGATAAAAATTCTATTTTTACATCGCTACTATATAGATAAAAATTATATTTTTACATCGCTACTATATAGATAAAAATTCTATTTTTACATCGCTACTATATAGATAAAAATTATATTTTTATATCGCTGCTATATAGATAAAAATTCTATTTTTATCACGCTGTTATATAGATAAAAATTCTATTTTTAAATCGCTACTATATAGATAAAAATTCTATTTTTATCACGCTATTCTCTATATAAAGATTTCGCCTTTTCAAATATAAAGATCTCGCCTTTATTATCTATATAATATAAAAATCGTATTTTTAATATTTCTACTATATAAAAAGAATGTTTTTATACTTCACATACGATAAAAATCATATTTTTATTATCGTACATATATAAAAATCGAATCTTTACTATCTATATATTATAAAAATCGTTCCTTTTCATGAATAAAGATCTCGTCTTCTCATGTATAAAAATCTCGTCTTTATAACAATTTCATTCATATAAAAATGTAAACCTTCTTCATATAAAAATTAAGATTTTTATTTGCAAAAATTAATCAAACAAAACAAAATAAAATAAAATTCACCTTTCACTGAAGGAATTGGAGCTTTGCCTAAGAGGGGGCGTCGTGCTGCATTGGAACAAGGGAGGGGGTGTAGGCGTTCATCGTCGGCTTCAGGTGGGGGGTGCGCTGGTTTGTAGAAGAAGAGAGAGGGGTTAGGGTGCGAGACGAGGAGGGAGGAACTCCGGGGGGGGCTGTGCCTTTTGGGGAAGGCGGAGGGACTCAGGCGGACGATGGGCGGTGGCTAGGGGTTTGTGTAGGTGCGTACAGTGAACGATTGGGACAGGAGGAAAGGAGAAAGGAGAAGTGGAGCGAGGTGAGGGTGAGGGAGGCGGTGGTACCCCTCCCTGAGCGGTGGCGGATCTATCGGGGAGGGGCGGTGGTGGATCGCGATCCCCCCTCCCCTTTTTTTTCTGATTGATATTAAATCGAACGGGGGGTGGGGGGGGGGTTGACTAACGAGGAAAGAGAAAAAGGGGTAGGGGTGAGGGTTATATATTTAATTATATTTTATTTTGTTTTGTTTCAAAAAATTGACATTTTATTTCGACCTCGAAACGAGGCCCACCGCCTGTCGACCAAAGCTAAGTACCCGCATTCCAAACACAATGGGATATGTATCGTAGGCTGATTCGATCATTTCAATCAGTTTTCGTCAAAATCAAAATATAAATCTATATATTGAATTTGAACGCGCATTTCAATTTACCGGGCCCACATACGAACTCTAAAAATTCCTGAAAAATATTTTCTAGCTTCGTATTGACGATACGGTCCTAACAAAACTAATTTCATCAAATTCTGAGACCGTTTGAAAAATGGCCATTTTCCAGTCGATTAAAATCAACTAAAACTGGTCAAACGCGTTTTCCTTTGCCACACTCACATATTGATTCGAAAAATTACGAAATTTGGAATCTAGCAATAATTTGAAATCACGGATCCAACAAAAGTGGTTTCGTCGAAATCCGAGGTTGTTTGCAAAACTTCCATTTTTAAGGGCCGAAATTCCATAGCGACTATTATGAATTTTCAACTAGACATATCTTTTGAGTCCCGCTATGAAACTTTGATTTTTCGGATTCGTTGGAAAGATATTCTCAATTAGATTCTAATATTTTTGGTTTCGTTAAAATCCGGTTTATTTTGCACCCGATACATTCAATTGAAGTTTGAAATCGAATTATCGAACTACCGCGCCATTTTCAATTCCTTTTATAATTTAAAATAAATATTTATATTCTAGCGATGACGTATATAAATATATACGTTCGAATTCAATTCAAATAAATTTCTCGTCGATATTATTTAAAATAATCATTTTAAATATTCAAACTTCGCTAAAATTGCCAAAATAAAAATTTTAAACTGGCTCGCTTTTTCCGGGTTGTTACAATCTCCCCCACTTAAAACTTTTCGTCCCCGAAAAGGAACGAAGCCGATAGTTGTTTAACTAATCAACTCAACCTTCACTATTTTCGTTACGGCTTAAGTTCTTCAACTTTTCAGTTTCTAAGAACTTTTCAAATTTTTCAAAAATTTGGCTAACACCCTAAATTTTCGAAAAATTTCGCCATAACCTCCCCTGCACTGGGGACTTCGGGATATTTCATATAGCCTCCCATGGCCTTCTTCAACTCAAAAGAAAAAGAAAAAGCCAAGCGGCTAGCCAATCGACTCATAAAATCATCATCACCCAAACAAAACAGTAAATCATGGTAAACATGTACCTATTTGTCAGGAAAACAATTTTATTCTTCTGCTCTAGCCTCCTTGCTATGACCTGTTCAATGTAAGTACATGCACATGCAAGCAAATGCGACCAATTTTCAATACAATTCAATATTTGATTCAATTAGGCTAAATGGTTCAAAATTTTCAATTAATCAAAACAATAATCATACCACACAACCATTAATCAATTAGTGAATTAGAATTTCAAATTCATAATTTTGATATATATACAGAAAATCATGTTTTGATGCCAAATCACAACAATAATCTTAAGTAAATTTTGGTTCTCACACCAGTCTAATGGAAATATATAGATATCACAGCTTTGAAACTCGAACACAAATACCGATGATGTCGCGACATCACCAGAATTGTCCCCGGGCGACTAGAGTGTGATTCTATATCTATCCAGTATATTAAAACTTCGAATATACGTTCATGACGCGTATATGCAAAATAATCATATACTAGATTATCCAAATTCAATATAAATAAAATATTCAAATACGTATAAAATGGTTTAAATTTCAAAACAAAATTGTTTTTATTTGAAAAATATACTCTTCACACTCGTTCTAGGATACTACTGATCCCATCTCTAACGAGTCATTCTAATTGGATATCACTAATCCATTATCTGATGAATTCTTTCGTATGGTTCTAATGTGTCTTGTTCTCGAGCTCTGTAAACCAAAGCTCTGACACCACTCTATAACGACCCGAATTCCCCCTTACGGGAAATCCCGGATTGAGATGAGAACAACACACATCGGAACGCAGACAGAAGAACATTTCATAGTATATTACAACAATTCCACCAGAATACAAGAATATACAAAGTATGAATAAATATATATTCGATAAATATCAGAGATTACAATAAATTACATAGCAGCGGAAAATAATGCAATACACAACTAGAAGAGATATACGGATATAGAGCTTTCCGGATATCATTCCAGCTGTAAACCAGGATCTTGTGAATATAAATCTGCAAAACCAAAACTACTAGCTGCCCGTGTAGAAAATAGGGGCACCCAGAGTTTAGGTTAAAACAATAAACTCCAGGTCAGTCATGTGACTGGTGTGAGAACTAAAACAGTTATTAATCTTTATTTTAAAGTTCGGTAAATCAAGGGACCACGCCGTATAACACGGAACGAGTTTCCTCCCAAGAATACCAGTGCATATAACAATACAGCGCAATGCTTTTTGAAAAAATGAAGCTATTATAAGACCCAGGCCCCATCACACAATGCAACGCAAGCCGGAGGATAGGGTTTTCCCTTATAATAGCCAAACATGCTTGGTACGTTCAAAACAAATCATTTGATACTATTATAAGTGTATAGTGTCAAAATAATTTCAATCATAAATATCAATCATAGACGGCATGGGTACCATATATCATGTCGCCATACAAGTTCTACAAATAAAACCGCAATATCACGTATTGGAAATTGGATTTCCGTCATGAGTCGAGGCAAGGGGCAAGCTCCTCTCCGTTCGAGACACTCTAGCAAATGTCTCAGGACCCCACTATGATCCTTGGAATCGGTTGGGCCTGTCCTCTCTTACTTTTGAGGATTGGCAATTCCTGAACACACGTTTCCCGGTCCTAACAGACCTAATATCGAGGCGCCTCATCCAACAACCACACAGGTGAAAAGTATATAAATGTCAGCCAGCTTAAGCACTGACACCACCACTTGTTAGAAAGAAACGTCGTGTTCTCCCAACGGTCCGTATCCCGTTTTTGACTCATACCGAGGTGTGAGGCTCGCGAATTCACGTTATACACAAAGTTGCGCCACACAGGTCGTGCTTTGATCATCAACCACAAGACTTTGCTTTTCAACAGAAGCCTTGATCAATTGCCACTTATGCGTGCCACACTGGCAATTCACTCCATGCGACTGATGTCCATCGATATACAACCTCTGAGCTCGTACGTCTCAGAGAAGGGCGTTAAGAAAGAGAATAAATTCTCCGCCGCCAAATAGATGTATATTTAATTGAAATCAATCAACACAGAATAAAATCCAATGTCAGACACACAATCCATTTACAAGTTCGTTCTGGGTCTAAACGAAACCGGAGGCACTTTCCTCGCATATCCATCGATCTCCAAGTACGTCTGAACGATCACCAACTGATTCCCTCATCTTGGGTGTACAGCCCAATCAAGATCATCAGTAATCACCCAAACGATGTGAAGACTTCCGGTCTTCAACCACCGTCTTCATCTTCGACTTATAGCCGAATCGGTTATTCAGAATGGGTATAAACCCGACCTTTCTGAATAACCCACGTATATAATAAACAAACGTTACACGAATACAACATACGCCTCATTCCAATTCAGAATATTCTTTTATTCACAAAATCACATTCTTAGGGAAAAGTTCCCATTAATTTTATCCAAGATAAATTCTTCTAAATTTATTCTTTAATCTTCCTTTGGATATCATTTCAAACCATATTATGGTTTTCCAAACAAGTCGGGATTAGCGAACCACACCGAAGTAATTATTTATTTTATTTCCCAATCCCAACCTATATGTCCCATGGAGCAAAACTGGTAATACTCCATATCTAACACCACGGTGTTATCGGTAAAATTAATTACCATTTCACGTTCAAATCTAATTAACGATTTAACTATCGCTTTGGAGCAAAACTGGTGGCACTCCATTCTCGATCACTTTTCAGATTTGATAATTTAAATTATCAATTCACATTTCAATCTAATTGAAGATTCATTAAAACTCCACTTAGTTTTAATCTGTCTTTAACTGGGTTAAAGAACCAATGTCATCTAAAACACGGTTCACAATAAACCCAAAATCACATTCAAATTCAATTCCAATTAAATATTATTTAATTGATACACTTCATTAAATCTAAATAGAAAGATTTAATCTTTTTCTCTATTGGGCTTAAGAATCGGTGTTAGTGAAGACACCATTCACGACAAACCCAAATCACATTTGATATTAAATACAAGGCTCTGAATAGAAAATATACCGGCTTATATTCAACATCAAATTCTGAAACCAACAAATATCGTATTGGAAATAATGATATAAAATATATCTTTCAAATTACCATAACTATATCTGTATAGACACGAAATCCAACATCGAAATATTCCGAAGATAATTTCGATTCAACTCCAGTCCAATTCACGTATTGGAAATTCTGATTATTTTTAAAACCACTTCAAATTCAATTTATTTATTTCAAAAATAAATTGATTTTAATTATAGTTCAAAACTAGTTCATTTTGGTAAAAATCTATTTTTATCTTTTCAAATGTGGAATTTTTCATCCTAGTTCTTCACAAATCACTTCTTATGATTATTGATATTTTTAATAATTTTATCAAGGCCCGTACAGTCAATTTCCATCAACGGCCATCGAACTGCACCTACAACGACCTTTTCTAAATTTGATTTGGACATAATTCTAAATCCAACCATTAGATTTCAAATATCTGATATTCATTGGAAAGCTCTTTTCGGTACGAACCCAACGGTTCCGGTTTCAGGAGAATCCGACGGTCGGATCTCCTGCAACGTCAATTCAAAGTCAATGGTCGAAATTCACGAACTGCCGCGGCGCGGCGCATTCTATTCAGGCCATTATATACATAATATATATATATATATATATATATTATATTTCATCGATTTCCCTTTAAAACGTATTTTATAAATCGTTTTAAATTCGTTTTCAATACCATTTCAACTCTATATTCAATTTCAAAATAAAATTGAATATTTCATATCATTACTATATAAATGATAATATTTTCAAAACATTATAATTTGAAATCACTTTCTTTTCTCTATTCATTATAAAAACGAATATAATCGATATGAATATCGCTCACATCAAAATAGCGCAACTATAATCAACACAGCTTTATATATTTCAATAAATTCGTTATTCTATTCAACAAATGAATATTTATTCTATTCAACACATGAATATATATTTCTTTCAACACATGAATATTCTCAACACATGAGCACTGTCAACACATGACTATTTATATTATTTAATATATTTTATGAAATTATGGTATCTATCGTTTGATTTTCAAATCAGACTCCAACTGTAAAGTAGTAAGAGAATGATTCCCTAAGTATTAACGCCGAAGGCCGAAACCAATATCAGATCAATACCCAGGAAACCACTCATCTTATCTATTTTCCAATTAGTTTCTAACTTTAAATATGATAAAGATGTAAATTTTATTGTTAAAATATTTCTTTCAACACACGACAATTTTCAGCACATGATTATTTATTCTATTCAACACATGAATATATACTTCATTATATTCTTTATTTTCCCAATTGGAACGAGGCCCAATCAATTACCGTATAATGTTAATTATATGGGTTCCATTCAACACATGTATTTAATCACAACAATAAATAATCAAACATCATCCAAAGTGCACCACACTGTATAAGCATCAAATATAGATATCTAACGCTTATAACAGCCTGTCAATCAATCGATCGACATACAACTAATCCATCGGGATGAGTGGACTTCAAATATCATCCCAACACCCGTGTGGGGTTTCAAATCAACAAACACATATTTTTATTCACACACACACACGTTAAAAATAATATTTTTAACGATAAAATATTTTTAACTATATAATATTTTATATCATTTCACATCACACAATCAATTTCACCACAACAAACAATCAAACATACAAGCCGTCCATGGTCTATGGACGACGGGTGTCGGGTGCTGCTAAGCACCGTCTGCATCCTAGTATATATTTTTAACTAGAAAAGACGATTTAAAGTGAGAAGTTCTCAACGATAGCTAATCCAAACGCCACGACTCTTCTTATGTAGAAATCTCCATCGTGCTCGCCTTTTGTCTATTTCGTCGTCCGTAGCCACTACATATATAAAAATCCCATTTTTATATTGTTGCTATGTATATAAAAATCATATTTTTATAATCACTCCATATGGATAAAAATTCTATTTTTACATCGCTACTATATAGATAAAAATTCTATTTTTACATCGCTACTATATAGATAAAAATTCTATTTTTACATCGCTACTATATAGATAAAAATTCTATTTTTACATCGCTACTATATAGATAAAAATTCTATTTTTATCACGCTATTCTCTATATAAAGATTTCGCTTTTTCAAATATAAAGATCTCGCCTTTATTATCTATATAATATAAAAATCGTATTTTTAATATTTCTACTATATAAAAAGAATGTTTTTATACTTCACATACGATAAAAATCATATTTTTATTATCGTACATATATAAAAATCGAATCTTTACTATCTATACATTATAAAAATCGTTCCTTTTCATGAATAAAGATCTCATCTTCTCATGTATAAAAATCTCGTCTTTATAACAATTTCATTCGTATAAAAATGTAAACCTTCTTCATATAAAAATTCAGATTTTTATTTGCAAAAATTAATCAAACAAAGCAAAATAAAATAAAATTCACCTTTCACTGAAGGAATTGGAGCTTTGCCTAAGTGGGGGGGGGGGGGGCATCGTGCTGCATTGGAGCAAGGGAGGGGGTGTAGGCGTTCATCGTTGGCTTCAGGTAGGGGGGTGCGCTGGTTTGTAGAAGAAGAGAGAGGGGTTAGGGTGCGAGAGGAGGAGGGAGGAACTCAGGGAGGGGGCTGCGCCTGTCGGAGAAGGCGGAGGGACGATGGGCGGTGGCTAGGGGTTTGTGGAGGTGCGTACAGTGAACGATTGGGAGAGGAGGAAAGGCGAAAGGAGAAGTGGAGCGAGGAGAGGGTGAGGGAGGCAGAGGCGCCCCGCCTTGAGCGGTGGCGGATCTAACGGGGCGGTGGTGGATCGCGATCCCCCCTCCTTTTTTTTTCTGATTGATATTAAATCGAACAGGGGGGGTTTGACTAACGAGGAAAGAGAAAAAGGGGTAGGGGTGAGGGTTATATATTTTATTTTATTTCAAAAAGTTGACATTTTATTTTGACCTCGAAACGAGGCCCACCGCCTGTCATCCATAGCTAATTACCCCCATTCCAAACACAATGGGATATGTATCGTAGGCTGATTCGATCATTTCGATCAGTTTTCGTCAAAATCAAAATATAAATCTATATATTGAATTTAAACGCGCATTTCAATTTACCGGGCCCACATACGAACTCTAAAAATTCTCGAAAAATATTTTCTAGCTTCGTATTGATGATACGGTCCTAACAAAACTAATTTTGTCAAATTCTGAGACCGTTTGAAAAATGGCCATTTTCCAGTCGATTAAAATCAACTAAAACTGGTCAAACGCGTTTTCCTTTGCCACGCTCACATATTGATTCGAAAAATTACGAAATTTGGAATCTAGCAATAATTTGACATCACGGATCCAACAAAAGTGGTTTCGTCGAAATCCGAGGTTGTTTGCAAAACTTCCATTTTTAAGGGCCGAAATTCCATAACGACTATTCTGAATTTTCAACTGCACATATCTTTTGAGTCCCGCTATGAAACTTTGATTTTTCAGATTCGTTGGAAAGATATTCTCAATTACATTCTAATTTTTTTGGTTTCGTTAAAATCCGGTTTATTTTGCACCCGGTACATTCAATTGAAGTTTGAAATCGAATTATCGAACTACCGTGCCATTTTCAATTCCTTTTATAATTTAAAATAAATATTTATATTCTAACGATGACGTATATAAATATATACGTTCGAATTCAATTCAAAATAAATTTCTCGTCGATATTATTTAAAATAATCATTTTAAATATTCAAACTTCGCTAAAATTGCCAAAATAAAAATTTTAAATTGGCTCGCATTTTTCTGGTTGTTACAATTTTAGTCTGAGGTTTACATGTATAGTTGAAAGAAGACTTACTTAGGTACTTTTGGTTACCATTTTCATATGTATTTCACTGAGTTTCTTTTCAGCTTACAGTTTAATGTTTAATTACTTGTTATACATGTTCTCTTCCATTATTTACTCTTTATTTATTACATCAATTATTTTTCTGTTTTTCAATTTACTATATAACTAAAATATTTTTTTACCATATCCATATGCGAAGCACGGATTTGCACTTGTACTCCATATTAATAACGAGTTTCATTTCTACACCTCCGAAGAAGGCTAGCTGTACTTTAGAACTCAAACGTCCAACTTATTCCTTTGTCCCATTCATATCAGAAACCCTCTTTAATCGTTCTTCCTTTCTTTGTCTTATCTTAAGTACCCATTTTCCCGTAATTAATAACCCAATTCCTACCCAATAACCAAATCTCTAGACGAACATGATCTTCAAATTATGAATATACACTGCACCATATATGCTAATTAGGCCGTGTTTTTAGCCGTATCTAAAGCAGTTAGGCATGACAAAAAGTCGTATCAAAAAATGGCGCGTTAAATTATTAGACACGGCTATAAACCTTATCTCACTAGAAATAACATACGACTCTTAGCCGTATATAAAGTGTAATCAGACACGGCCTTTGACCGTGTCTAATTATATGTGTGTGTACACACACATATATATACATGTCTATATATATATATATATATATATATATATATATATAAACAAAAACTGTAGCACATATTTTTTAGAACACAGAGAATATATACCACAATTTATACACAGGAATACCACTATTTATATATATATATATATATATATATATATATATATATATATATACACTCAAAGCATTACAAGTTTTGTCATAACACAAACACAATGTACATACAAACATATACAATAAAAGGAAACTGTCAAAGATTTTCATTACATTACGAACTAACAAAAAAAAAAGGTAAAAACATATCAGCCTGATAAAACTCCAGTCGAGGCCGGGAAGATTGAGCGTGATAGCCAGCCCGAGTTCAAGTTTTATTTGGTAGCAAAACTGAATCGTGATATTGTTTGCGAACAAATTATACAATTGTAAACAACTGTAAAATCTGTTCGTCTTTCCTAAACAACAAGGATCGTTGTAGAGGGTGTCGAACTCTGGGACCAAATTATTTTATTAATAAATCCAATCAAGTTATCCCTAACTTTTGATTGGTTGAAAACAAAGAAAATAGCAGAAATTAAATAAAAGAGAGTTTTAACAATAAGTGAAAGCAATTAGGGGATAATGACATAGATCAGATTCATAATCATCAATAGCCAAAAGATTAACCAGATCTAATACATGTTTCTGTCACAAACATGAATCAACGATAATAGGTTTTTAGAAACAAATATGTAAATAACGACAAGCATAGCCTATGCAGGAGCTCAGCTCTACAACCATAGACTATCAGGACAGATTCACTAATTAATTTCTAAAACCCTAAAATTAGATCTAAATCTGATAATTGTTAGACCGAACACGAATATACCCTGTGAAGGAGCATAGCTCTTAAACGACACAGGATATTAAGGTTCAGATCTAACCCTTGGTTCAGATCTAGATCTATATACATGAATTCCTCATCCTTTGGCTATGTGATTCATATTGAATCATACTATCAGCGTCATCACCCCCTAATCAAAGGGGATTAGCTAGACATAGCTAAAGAAGAAGAAAAACAGAAATTAAATAACAAGAACATAAATAAAACTAAAACTAAATAGAAAAGAGGAAGAAGAATGATTTTATTCCAAGAAGAGAATTACAGAATAAAACCCAATGTGTTTTACAATGAATGAGATACAAGGTATTTATAGCTGATATGACAAAGGCTAGCTAGCTAATTACATAATGTGGGACTAAAGAAATAACCCAAATAACACATAAGCCAGTGTGAACGCAGCTTTAGAGTGAGTGGTCTAGCAAATAGGCTAGTGTGAACGCAACATGAGTAAGAGGCCCTCCAAATGAGCTAATGTGAATGCAGTTTGAGTCTTTATTGAGCCAAATCTTCTTAACTGAAATATAATTGCAACCGTTCTTCAAGCTTTAGACTCTTCAAGCTTTAGCAATTTTAAACTTCACTCTTTTTTAAGCAAATTCTTCATGCTTTTATCCATCAAATGCTCTAAACCATGCTTCTTGTCAACAATCTGAAAATACAGCTATAAATACAAAGTATCAATTATTTTAAAGGGAAAATAAGATAATTAAGCGGATAAAATATACACATTTATGTGTATATCAGATATATAGCCTGCTGCCTGAGTTCCAACAGCACCAAAATCTCCAACGGGACTGCCTATAAAATACAAGAAACAATTTACAAATACTTCACTGGACAGGAGATTGACATTGTAACTCACTGTGACTGAGATGCAAACTTGAATACAGAGATAAGTGTATGTCGATCAGTGTGTTTGTGTACACTAGTAGTCGATCACTGTAAGGGGTTCGGATTGACCAGTCGATCGATGTGTTTGTGTAATTTCATTGGACACCAATAATAGTGAAGAGCATACCGTGTCGATCAGTGTGTTTGTGTAATTTCACGGTAATCGATCAGTGTGTTTGTGTACAAATACTTCACTGGGCATCAATAACAACCTAGTCGAATCGACTAGTCGATTAGTCGACTAATTTCTACCCATGCACCCAAAATTCATACAAAAAGAAAGTTGAGACTTCATGTCGATGGTTTGATCTCGATTAGTAGACTAGTTGACGACTAGTCGAGCGTCGTACTGATAACAGTGAAGGGCATATCGTGTCTTTGTGTTCGTGTGTACGTATTAGTCAATTGTATCTGTCTTAACATGTTTATGATGCTAATGACATGATTACATGAACTTTCATAGACAACCTAGAAACATTCCAACATCTCACATGCTTTGTGGTTTAACATGACCTCCACCATTGTATATAGGAGATCGACATTGTACACATGAATACATAGAAACTAAAATAGCATTCGGTTCGAAAACAAGTTTTCTACTTTAAGCCCCATCCATGTGTTTGTGTAGTCGATCAATATATGTATCAAAAATGAATGAATACACATTGTATAGATATATATCTGAGGCGCATCGGAACTTCCCCGGTAAGGAAAGCCCGGATTGAGATGAAAACAAGCCACATCGGAACGCAAACAGAAGAACATTTCCTTGCTTATTACAAACAATTCCATCAGAATACAAGAATATACAGAGTATGAATAAATATTACACATTTGACAAATATCAGAGATTTAAATTACATTACATAGCAGCGGAAAATAATACAAAACACAACTAGAAGTAATACACGGATACAGAGCTTTCCGAGTATCGTTCCAGTTGTAAATCAGGATCCTGTGAATATAAATCTGCAAAACCAAAACTACTAGCTGCCCGTGTCGAAAATAAGGGCACCCAGAGTTTAGGTTAAAACAATAAACTCCAGGTCAGTCATGTGACTGGTGTGAGAACTAAAACGGTTATTAATCTTTATTTTAAAAGAGAGTGATTCAAGGGACCACGCCGTATAACACGGAATGGGTTTCCTCCCAAGAACACTAGTGCATCTCACAGCGCATGGAGTAAAATATAATAACAATATAACTTGACATAAAATAGGTAAGACAGTGCATAAGCTGAAAAACTAAACCATCATAGCAGCGGAATCCAAAATACAACTTATGATCCAAACCATCATTATTACAACTTCAAAATACTGTCTCTAAGAAAAATAGAAAAGGTACACTATTTATGCCCAAAGTAGTGACCAGCAACAACATAGGGAGAATATATGTAAATAGTACGTGGAAGCCTCCTGCTCGGCTCTGGATAGCCACTCGTGCATACCACCTAACCTGTCTCTAGTCTGCTCATTTAGGAGCACCCAGAGCAATAAGAAGAGACATAAAACTCTGGGTCAGACAAAAGTATGGTATCAGCGATAGCAGCAAAACAGAACAATAACAGGTATAAATGATCATACCTGAACCTGGACCTGCAACCAAAGAGTTAGCACAATAGGATTTGCAGTACTCTAAGGTAACACTAACATAAAGTGTAAAATGGGGGTGTGCATGTCACAGTGATAGCAAACATCAAACATAGCAATCAACCTCACATCTCTCACTCAGTGCGTAAAGTATACGATATCCATCACTTTGATTACCAAATCCTTTGCTACGATCACTTTGCCCTTGGGGTCATAATGACCCCATTGCACTGACCCATAGCCACTAATCTTTTGCTATGTCCACTTTTCCCCATAGAGTCCTGCGACTCCACTGCACTGGCTCATAGCCATGCTACGATCACTTGCCTTTGGAAGTCTTAACGGTCCCATTGCGCTGATCCATAGCCACTAATCTGTCTCTCAGTGGTGAACTAAAGCTATAGACATCGATAACCCCTTTGCACACGTCCCGGAGCAAAGTCCCACTTATGAAGTTAATATGTTGGTTCCCTTCTGGATCCTAAGTAATAACCTCCCATTTGGACTTCCTTTGCATCTCGGGTTTTGGTCATCTTCTCGGTTCGTGATCATCATTTGGGTTTGGGTTTTGAATACCCCTCCGGTTCGTGGGTCCTCCATCAGGTCATGGAAGTTCAGACTCCGGGCTCCTCCATTCGGTTTGGTTCGTGATCACCGATCCGGTTCGGATTGGGTTGCATTTTTCCACCAGTTCGTGGCTCCTCCAAGCATCATTTTGTGGTGTATCGGATCGGAGGAGGCGGTTCGTGGAAGCTCCATCCAAGCGTCTCGGTGGTGCCATAAGTTCGGGTGTTTCACGAGTGGTGCAAGCGGTTCGTGGTCTTCATTCACGAGCCGGGTCAGAGATGGAGTCAGTTCGGGGGTCATGAGCGGGTCGGTTCGGAGGTCACGACCCCAATCTGGTCCAGCTTCCTGCACTTCTTTCCAGCGACTGTTTACGCCACACGACGGCGTTTTCAACCAATCTGACAGTTCTAGACAATCAAAAAACATTCCAAACAGTAATAGAAACATATATAATCAACCATAAACACCAAAACGATGAATAATCATTTTAATATGGGTCAAACATACCCAAAACCCATGCTTTTTTATCTTAATCCTGTTTAACCATATCTAACGATAGGATTAGCAAAATATGTCCAAATTAACCCAAATTTCTAACAAAGGCATAAAACAATATTTAAGAATTTCTAAGTGTTTTTCCAGATTTTTAACATGTATAATTTCGCTAATTATCACTAATCACCCCTAATTAGTGAACAAAAGTGCAAATCACTCACCTTAGCCATAAATAAATTCTTTGATATGAAACTCCACTGATTTGAGTCGAATCCCTGTGCAACACAACAACCCTAACTCTGATTTGATGCCAATCTGCCTTGATTTGATGTAGATTTGCTTAATATTGGATTAGAAAGTGATTGGAAGGTAGTTTAGAAGGTGGAGGCCATTACTAGGGTTCAAAGAATGTTTGTGGTGGCTAGAAAACTGAGATGAGATGGTTTCCTAACTGATTTCAGCCTCCCCATAACCCTAATCCCGAAATGGGTTATGGGCCCTTCCACTAATTACCCTATTAATCCCGAATAAGCCGTTTTTCACCTTCCAAACCTTATTTCAGCCATATCTCCTAAACGGTAAGTTTGTTTGATTAATGTGACCACTCTATGGAAAGGTAAACCATCATCCGAATCCAATGGAATTGGTTTTAGGTCAAAACTCCTTACCAATTAAAATTTATAGGGAAAACAAGATTTGCCAGGGGTAAACGGTCATTTAAAATTCGGCAAAAATCGTGAACATCGGAAATGGCGCCAATAGTTGTCTCCCAAAGTTACACGACCATACGACTTCGTATGTGAACGAAATAAATATTCTATGATCCTCTGATGCGTAGAATGCGGGTCGTTACAATATGTAAACCAAGGTTTTTAATCTCGGATTTTGGCCAATATCTCGGGAAAATATCTCGGCCATCTCGGGCGATATTTGAAACACTTATAACTAAACGAGGTACCAAATTTCGGATTTTGGTTGATATCTCAGATTTTCATCTCGGCCATCCAAACCCATTTTTTTTCATACGAGGTCCAAATTCGATGATTTTAGTTGTGTTGGATTTGCAACGACGAATACTACGCAATGGAATTGACTAGAAGCAATTTGGACCAAATTAGAATTTGAGGCAATTTCAAATCATAACAGAACAGTTCAGAATTAAAGAATGACGGAGTGGAACCTAATGTGAGAACTCCTTCTCACTCAAAATTATATTTTATCATGTTATTGTATTCATGTATAAAAATATATAGAATTGCCAGTGTAGATTTTTATCAGTTTGAATCATTATAAATTATATACGGCGCCTGTTAGCTCACCTCCCTCGTCCACGGACCATGGACGATTTAATTGACTATATTGTGTTTTGATTGTTATGTTGAAGTGTTTAAAATATTAAAAATAATTTAATATTATTTTGTGGTAGTTGAAATTAAATTATAAATATCCATTTATAATTTGAACAGTAAAATTGGCTAATTAGAAAATTAATTCAGACCGAATTAGAATTGGTTAAATTTATTAACCAATGATTTATTTAAAATCGACTGTTTTTGTTTGAAAACCCCTAGTAAAATAGTCGAAAGTCTTCCTTAGGTTTTGCGACCATAGGGAGCTAGGTACTAAAGGCCGATGAAATTTGGAATTAGGTTAAGTTGCCTACATGGCTACTTATATCAGCTCCCGAAGATCAGGAATAGCCTTTACTGCCAACCAACCTTTCATATTGAAGTGTGTTCTCCCTCCACACGGGTATTGGGATGATATTTGACATACACTAATCCCAATATTTAGTTGTATGTCAATCGATTGGTTGAGAGACTGTGATAAGCGTTATTTACTTATTTAATGCTTATACAGTTGTAAATTGCACTCTAGATGTGAATTGACTGTCTGATGATTATTTGTCATTATTGTTGAATACATGTAATGTATGGAATCCATATAACTGAAATTATACGGTAATTGATTGAGTTGCATTATGATTCAGAAATAAAGAATATTTTAATATAACAAATATTTTAAAATTAACGAATATTTTAAAATAATATTCAGTGATTAATCAAAATATGATTTTGATGTTCGATTTTGGATGGACACGGAATATATAAAAATATATAAAGTCGGGTTAAGTATAGAAACGCCATTTCAACCCGAACGGGTTTATCGATCGATTTTATTCATCTGACAATGAATACAAAAAAGAAATGGATTTCAAAATTTGATATTTTGATAATATTATCATTTTAAAATTATAATGAAATGGAATATTCAATTTTGATCTAAAATTGAAAATGAAGTTGAAATCATTTTAAAATGAATTTATAAATGATTTATAAAATACGTTTTAAATAGAAATCGACGATATTATATGTGTGTGTGTGTGTGTGTGTATGTATATATATATATATATATATATATATATATATATATATATAATGGCCTGAATAGAACGCCCCGCGCAGCGACTGTTCACGAATTTCAACCATTAACTTTAAATCGATGTAACGGGAGACCCGACCGTCGGATTCTCCTAAAACCGGAACCGTTGGGTTTGTATCGAAAAGAGTTTTTCAACGAATATCCGAGATTTAAATTTGAATGGCCGGATTTCAAATTATGTCCAAATCAATTTAAGAAAAGGACGCTATGAATGCAATTCGGTGGCCGTTATTGGAAACCGACTGAAATGGCGATATTAAAATTACTAAAAATATGAGAAAATTGTGTAAAATCATAATAAATGATTTGGAAAGATTTTTGGATGAAAACTTCCAAGTTTGGAAAGATAAAAATATATTTTTATCGAAATGAACTAGTTATTAACTAGAATAATAATCCAATGTTTTTAAATAAATAAAATTGGATTTGTAAATGGTTTTTGAAATAACCAGAATTTTCCATATTTTTTTTGGAAAGGATTTGAATAGAAATAGTCTTCGGAATATTTCGATATTGGATTCCGTGATTATACGGATATAGTTGAGAAATTTGGGAGATATATATCGTTATTCCCAATACGATATTTATTGGTTTCAGAATTTGATATTGAATATAAGCCATATAATTTCTATTTAGAGCCTTGTATTTAATATCAAATTGGATTATGGGTTTGTCGTGAATGGTGTCTTAAATAACACTGTTCTTAAACCCAGTTGAGAAAAGAATAAATCTTTTAATTAAGATTTAGAGAAGTTTACCAATTGATTAACATTTAAATTGGAATTGAAATGGGAATGGATTTCGGGTTTATCGTGAATGGTGTTTTAAATAACATTTGTTCTTTAACCCAATTAACAGTGAAGTTATGATTTGAAATTTATAAATCTTTTTATTAAGATTTAATAGAAATTTTCCAAAGTAAAGTTTTCCGATTTAATATATATATATATATTAAATGTTTTTTTATATATATATATATATATATATATATATATATATATATTGAATTGGAATTGAATGGAATTCGATTTAATAATTGAGATGAGCTTCTGTAAATGAAGACCATTCTATTTATGGAATTTAGAAGGCCTTGTCGCTATTCCATTTATAGTATTGATTTGATACGAAAATTTATATCGATTATATACTGTTATGATTTCTGTGAAGATTCCATTTCGATGGAAGATGATTTGGGTTTATCGTGAACTTTGTTTCAAATGACATTGGTTCTTTAACCAAGTTAAAAGCAGGATTAGTTTCCTAAAGCTTGAATAATCATTAAGTAATGATTTTTGAGATTAAAGCTGAACTAGAGTTTTAATGAATCTTTAAGTAGATTAAAATGAGAATGGGATAATTAAATTTATCGAATTCATGAAATGATCGAGAATGGAGTACCACTAGTTTTACTCCGTGCGATAGTTAAATCTTTAACTAGAGTTGAACGGGAAATTGTAATTAATTTTCCGATAACACAATGGGTGTTAGATATGGAGTACTACCAGTTTTGCTCCATGAGATGAATAGGTTGGGATTGGAAAGATAAAATAAATGATTACTTCGGTAAGGCACGATAATCTCGCCTAGTTAATAAAATCTTTTGAAATTGATATCCAAAGGAAGATTAAAGAATAAATTTAAAAGAATTTATCTTTGATAATGGGAACCTTTCCCCAAAGATGTGATTATTTGAATAAAAGAATATTCTGAATTGGAATGAGGCGTATGATGTGTTTTTATAGCACTTGATTATTGATTATAAAATACATGAATTACTCGAAAAGACCGGGTTTCACCCATTATGAATAATTAATACAATGACTAAAAATTCGATGATAAAGACAGCGGTTGAAGACCAGGGTTCTTCACATCGTTTGGATGATTACTGATGTCTTGATTGGGCTGTACACCCACGACAAGGTATTAAGTGGTGATCGTCCAGACGTACTTGGTGATCGACCGGACATGCGATGACCTCTCTCCTGTATTGGACATATGGGATGAGGTATAAGGTGCCTCCGGTTCTGTTTAAACCCAGAACGGACTTGTAAATGGATGTGTGTCTGACATTGGATTTCATTCTATATTGATTGATTTCTATTATATATATATCTTTTTGGTGGCATAGAATTTATTCTCTTGCTTAACACCCTTCTCTAAGATGTACGAGCTTAGAGGTTATATATTGATAGACATCAGTCGTATAGCATGGACAATCAATGTGGCATGCTAAGATGCAAATGATCAAGGCTTTTGTTGAAAAGCAAAGTCTTGTGGTTGATGATCAAAGCACAGCTTTAATTAGCACCTCTTTCTGTATAGCATTAATTCGCGAGCCTCACACCCGGTATGAGTCAAAAAAGGGATTGTGACTGCAGGGAGTGCACATGTTTCTTTCTAGTTAGAAGTGGTGTCATGGTATGGAGCCCAGACATTTTTACTTATGTGGATGATGGAATGAGGCGCCTCGGATATTGAGCCCCTAGTGGCTCAGAGATAGGTTCGATAGGACCAGGAAACATGTGTTCAGGAATAACCAATCCTCGAAAGTAAGATAGGACCGGCTCTGAAGATCAAGGGTTGCTAAGGGTGCGATCCTAAGGCATTTGCTAGAGTGTCTCGAATCGGTGAGAAGCCATCCCTTGCCTCGACTCATAGACGGAATCCAATTTCCAATACGCGACTTTCGGCTTTAGTTGTAAACCTATATGGCGACATAGTAGGATGGGGTACTATGTCGTCTATGATTGATACATTTATGTTTGATGAGGTTTTGACACTATACACTTATAGTATTATCAAAATGATTTGTTTTAAACGTACCAAGCATGTTTGGATAGTATAAGGGAAGACTCTATCCTCTGGCTTGGCTTGCATTGTGTGATGGGACCTGAGTCTTATAATAGCTTCATTTTCCAAAAAGCATTGCGTTGTTTTTATATTAAACTGAGATTCATGTGGAGTAAACCCGTTCCGTGTTATACGGCGTGGTCCAATGATTTCCCAACTTTTAAAGTAATGATTTAATAACCGTTTTTAGTTCTCACACCAGTCTCATGACTGACTCGGAGTTTATTGTTTTAACCTAAACTCTAGGTGTCTATATTTTCCACACGAGCAGCTAGTAGTTTTGGTTTGCAAATATTTCTTTTCCCAGAATCCTGTATTACAGCTGGAGCTATATTCGGAAAGCTTTGTATCCGTATATCTCTTTCAGTTGTGTCAGTTGTTATTTTTCTGCTATGAATTGTACTCATGTATATTTTCCGCTGCTATGTAAATATTTATTCTCTGATATTGTGTTTCCAATGTGTAATATTTATTCATACTTTGGAATATTCTTGTACTCTGTTGTAATTGTTGTAACAACAATAAAATGTTCTGTTGTTTGTGTTCTAATGCATTGTGTTCTCAAAGCAATCTGGGCTTCCCGTAAGGTGAAGTCTGCATCGTTTCAATTATTTAATAGATATATGGACTTAAATATAAAATGTTAAAATCTAGCTGTTAATAAACAATTGTGTAAACTTTAAAATGTTCATAACAAAATGTAAAATGACGGAAGAAGTAAAATAATGTAAGAGAAATCGTAAATAAGTGTAAAGTGATAATTTAATTTAAAAATAAAATATCTGAACGAAGTAAGGAGAAGAGAAAACTCCTGTAATTAAGGAGAGGGCTTTAAATTCACTTTACTATTATTACTAGACTAGTGTGCAACTCATGCGTTGCACACGGTAATTTTATTAAAAATAGTATTTATTATTTTAGTGTTAAAATGAGAACTTTGTTGTGCAAAATATGATAAATTTTGACGCAAAATACATAAACTATAAATTAAAATTATTATTATTGTTTGTGTATAATTTACATTTTTTTAGTTTGCACACACAATATGTATATATTGTATTTCGAGAAATAATATAATGTTATCAATTTGTTAATGTGAATAAACTATATGTATTAAAGCTTATGCATGTTAGTAATTTATTGGATGAATTAACAAATGTTATTTAAGTAATTTGTTTCAGTAAGTTAAATTTAAATTATGAAATTATTTAAGTATATAGATTATAATCGGAAGAAATTTGTAAAAGAAGTATATAAATTGTTGTTGAGTTATTGATGTTAAAAAGGGTTTTATGATACAGTATATAATAAATTCTTTAACACAGGGATGTTAATTGAAATTAGTTAATATAACACACAATGTATGTGTACCAATTCATATTAGCTACAAAACATAATAATGCACTGTAATTAGTTAATATTTACAATAATTTATGTTATTAATTTATTTGTAAATATTTTAATTTTATTAATGAAATTATACAAACATACATAATATAAGTTTATATACAAATTTATAAATATGCAATTATATTACCAATTCATATTTACAGATTAACTCAAACAAATAAATTATATTAGCTTGTACAAATTTACAAATTAGAGAACACACAATGTATTATTTAATGGTTCATAAGAATTTAATGTAAGTCTAATGTTGTTAATTTTCAAACCATGTGGTTTACCTTATTTTCATAGAAAAACACAAACAAACACATACATTCATGCAAGCATATAGCATTCTGTAGTCTGTTTCTCATTAGTAGTCAGTTTTTATGCCATTAATGGAAATTAAAACTTGAGATGTGGAGTAACTATAGTACTAAATTCCTAATAAAATTTATTTTTATGAAGAGAAAATAAATTGTTATGATGTTTCATATCAATTTTATGTAAAAGTATATTAATCTTGAGCTAACATTATTACCATTCCTTCCAGAATTCAATCAATGTATAGACTATGGAAACCGAAACTAAACCACCCATAAGAAATAAAAGAACTTGAATTTGTTAGCAAACGACAAACAAAGTTGACTTATATAACCATAACTGCTATACCTAGAATATTGAATAAATAAAAAGGTGAACCAAGCAATTTAACTATAGCAATTATAAGTAAACATAACATAATATTCTTTATTCTTGTCTACAACACATAGGTGCATAAATTAATATATTTAATGAAAGTAATAATCATGAATCATACGAAAATATCAATATTCAAAAAACATTTATAGTTAACCTTTTAAGCGGTTATATACTTTCCAAATTCAAGAATTAACTCCGTAGAACCACCAAAATTCATAATCTGCTTTTGTTCACCACTTGAATTAAAAGATCTAAATCTGCCAAGAAAACTATCAAACCTTCCATATCCTTCCATATTCCTTTGTTATAATTCAACCTAAACAGATCTTCATACACAATCTTATTATTACTGCTTGCACTCCTGATCCCAGGCACGCCTTCAAACACGTCGCCATCCAATATAGGCTTATCGAAATCGAGCTAGCCAAGCTTTATTTGATATTTGTGATGGAACTAAAGATGCCTTCGAATGACAATAGATCGAAAGATTTGGGTCAAATTGATATGGATTTGGATGGCGATATGAGGTTGCTTTACCCTATCACTACACCATAATAGCCAATTTGGCACACAAGAATGCGGAGATAAAATATGGGTTAAAACCGTATCATATTTGACAGTGCTCAGATCCATATCAAACTACGTTTTGCGATCCGCACCACCCCAAATGCCATAAATCTGATCGTCCATCAACGAAGCCCCGGATCAGTTAATTTGATACGGCTTTGGGCCAAATCGATTTCGTATCATATTGTGCATCGCATTAGGCACTCGGAATTAAAAAAATGGCCGCTCCTTTTTCCCTTTATTTTACTTTAATGGTGACCGAAAACCCAAATTAGGGTTTTCGGTCACCAAATCGTGCCTCCACCTTTCTCTGGAATCTCCTTCTCCGATAGCGACGAACAACTCTCTCCTTCAATAGAAACGCAGCGACCCTTGGTCTCCCTAGCTCTCCTTCGACAGCAGGTATGTGTTTCAATTGAATTATGAAATGCATGCCTAATAGTAGCGAACAAATTGAAATCTTTATGTGATAGTTGATTGCTACTTTGTGTTAGTGTGCTAGCTGTTTCAATTGAATTTGTGTGTGTAAGTGTGTTAGCTGATTGCTACTTTGTGTAAAGGACAGATCTGTGGTTATACCCTGGAATCAAAGAAATCAAATTTGAATCATGTTTTGTGATAATGTAAAAAACGTCTGAATTGCTATTGGAAACATGTATGGTATAATTTTAGATTGCGGTATATCCATTAAATAAAAAAATAACAATGAGTTAGTCATAAGGATGCAGCAACCTTTACTAATGTTAAGATGTTTAATGTCAATTGTCCATAACCTGATTCTATTTGCAATAGCCATTTGATGATATGTTATTTAGATCATTTGCCATGTTAAATCTGAAATGTGGCGGAAACTGAGCAAACAGATAATTATAGTTCAATATTTAATCATGATTTCATCGTCATTTGACTGTTTGTTTGCCTTATGCATGAAATATAAATTGGGTTGTCTTATAACAAGTTTACTCTATTTTAAGAGATAACAAGTGTACTGAAAATATTTTAGCAGGTTTGTTGAAAATTTTGGTTGACGGATGATTACTAGACTTTCTAGTTAATATTTTAATAAGCAATCCACCAGGTGGATGCATTTTAGCTCACGCGTAGGGTCGGGTATCCATGCTTATCAGGTTTATCCAAATGTCGGATGCTGCTGCACTTAACCTTAGTAAAAAGCTGCTTTCACTAGCAACTTTCCCCTACTTTGTAGCAGAGACTGTAGTGTAAGTAGAACTACACAGTCTGCTTCAAAGAAACTGAAAGTTGCAAGTGAAAGCAGCTTTTTCCAGAGGTTAAGTGAAGGGGCATTCGACATTTGGATAAAGCTAATAAGCATGGATTACTGACCCTACGCATGAGCTAATATGCATCCACCTGATGGATCGCCCAGTAAATTCTTAATCAGAAAGTGGAGTATGTGTGTCATCCGAAGATGATGATTCGATATCTTTAGACGTTGGAGTAGATATATATTATTTTACACTTATTTCTATGTAGTATCTTACATAAGAATTAAATGGACATGTTGTGTGCACATCTTGAATATTCTTTAGGTTTATTTGTTCCTTTTTGTGTGTATAGGAGGATGTTCTGTATGCTAGGGTACGAACTACCGGTGTTCCATAAGGACTACAGTTCAGGTGATTCTTCTTTTGGGTTTGCATTTTTAATGACTATCAATTTTTCACTCCTATGTACAGTTAATTTCACTTAAAAGCCAATGGTCATAGCATAACCAGTTTACAATGTGTAACAACCCGGAAATGCGAGCCAGTTTAAAATTTTTATTTTGGCAATTTTAATGAATTTTGAATATTTAAAATGATTATTTTAAATAAAAACGACGAGAAATTTATTTTGAATAGAATTCGAACGTATATATTTATACACGTCGTCGTTAGAATATAAATATTTATTTTAAATTATAAAAGGAATTGAAAATGGCGCGGTTGTTCGATAATTCGATTTCAAACTTCAAATGAATGTTCCGGGTGCAAAACAAACCGCATTTTAGTGAAACCAAAAATATTTGAGTCTAATTGAGAATATCTTTCCAACGGATCCGAAAAATCAAAATTTCATAGCGGGAATCAAAAGATACGTCCAGTTGAAAATTCAGAATAGTCGCTATGGAATTTCGGCCCTTAAAAATGGAAATTTTGCAAACGACCTCGGTTTTCGACGAAACCACTTTTGTTGGATCCGTGATGTCAAGTTATTACTAGGTTTCAAATTTCGTAATTTTTCAAATCAATATGTGAGCGTGGCAAAGGAAAACGTGTTTGACCAGTTTCAATTGATTTTAATCGACTGGAAAATGACCATTTTTCAAACGGTCTCAGAATTCGATGAAATTAGTTTTGTTATGACCGTATCATCAATATGAAGCAAGAAATAATTTTTCGGGAATTTTTAGAGTCAGTATGCGGCCCCGGTAATTTAAAATGTAAGTTTAAATTAAATATATTCTGATTTATATTTTAATTTAAAGAAAAACTGATTCAAACAGTTGAATTGGCTTACGATACGTATCCCAATGTGTTCGGAATGGGGTAATTAGCTAGGGGCGACAGTCGGTGGGATTCGATTGGAGTTCGTGGGGTAAATCAATTAATTGATGGATTAAAATAATATTAAATTATAAAATATAATATCTCCTTCTCTCCCCTTCTCTCTTCAGTCAAAGTCAAACAGAAAAAAAAAAAAACAAAAAGAAAAGGGGGCGACGAACCCTAGCCAGGCGCCACCGTCGATCGTCGAGACCGCCCCCCCTCTAGCGCACCACCTCCTCCTTCTCCCTTCCACTCGCGCCTCTCCTCCCACCTTTCCCCGTCCTCGTTCCCTTTTCCTTCCCCCTGAACGACGCTCGAATCGATCCTCCACCCGTCGCCCTAGCCTCCATCGCCTTCGCCACCCACCTAAAGTCGTTGTCCCTCCGTCGCACACCCCTCTCTCTATTCTATGATCCATCACGAGCCCCCCTTCACCCATTTGCTCCAACCCAGAAGACACCTCGTCGGAGGCCCCAAATCGGCCATCACCACCTGCCGAGGCCGCCTACGACACCCCCCTCCTCCGATAAAAATCAGTAAGTATTTCTATTTATTTTAAAAGCATTGTTTTTAATGTTTATCCTTTTTATGAAATGGTTTAAATTGAAAATCCGATTTTTAATGGTTTAAATTGAAAATCCGATTTTTAATGGTATGATAAGGTCTAGATTTTTAAATAGATAAAGCATAGATTTTTACTAATGGAAGATTAGATTTATTGGTATTTAAAAGTTGTGATTTTTATATGATAAAGTTTATATTTTTAGTTAAGAAAAGGTTTATTTTTGTAAGGCGAAAATATAAATTTTATAGGGGGAAAGATTTGATCTTTATAACAATATGAAAAGAGATTATTTTTAAATCATAAAGATGTGATTTTTCATTACATAAAAATATAATTTTTATATAATGTGAAGAATAAAAATATAATTTTTATATTATAGGAAGGTTAAAGATATAATTTTTATATTTTAGAAGGAATAAAAATTCGATTTTTACTTTATAGAAGAGATAAATGAATGATTTTTATAATGAAAAAGTGAAAAGATTATATCTTTGTAGTATGAAAGATATGATTTTTATATTATAAAAAGAATAAAAATATGATTTTTGTCATATGTGAAATATAAAAATATAATTTTTATAAAGTAGAAGTATTAAAAATATGATTTTTATATAATAGAGAATATAAAAATTTGATCTTTATATATGCAGCGAAATAAAAATCTGATTTTTATTATATATATATAATGAAGTAAAAATGTGATTTTTATAGTTATGATAATAAAAATTCGATCTTTGTATAAGAAGTCGAAATATATATAAAAATATAATTTTTATATAGAATGAAGCGTTGTAAAAATAGATGAAGTAAAAAAAAAATATGATTTCTATTTATTGAATGAAGCAATAAAAATATAATTTTTATTTGAACAGCGTGAAAAGAACTATATTGGAATGTCAAACAGAACGGTTCAGCAGTTCAACAGCAAAGCACGACGAGGATTTCTACAAATGAAGAGTCGTGGCGTTTGGATTAGCTTTGTGAGAACTTCTCACTTTAAATCTTGTTTTTCTAGTTAAATATATACTAGGATGCAGACGGTGCTTAGCAGCACCCGACACCCGTCATCCATAGACCATGGATGGCTTGTATGTTTGATTGTTTGATGTGTTTTGAAAATTGATTGTGTGATGTGAAATGAAATAAAATATTTATATAATTAAAAATATTTTATCGTTAAAAATATAATTTTTAACGTGTGTGTGAATAAAAATATGTGTTTGTTGATATGAAACCCCACACGGGTATTGGGACGATATTTGGCATACACTAATCCCAATTATTTCATTGTATGTCGATCGATTGGTCGACAGACTGTGTAAGCGTTAATTATTTATATTTAATGCTTATACAGTTGTGTAGTGCACTTTGGATGATGGTTGATTATTTATCGTTGCTAATTATATACATGTGTTGTATGGAATCCATATAATTAACATTATATGGTAATTGATTGGGCCTAATTCCAATTGGGAAAATAAAGAATGGAATGAAGTATATATTCATGTGTTGAATAGAATAAATAATCATGTGTTGAAAGAAATATTTTAACAATAAAATTTACATCTTTATCATATTTAAAGTTAGAAACAAACTAGAAAATAGATAAGATGAGTGGTTTCCTGGGTATTGATCTGATATTGGTTTCGGCGTTCGGCGTTAATACTTAGGGAATCATTCTCTTACTACTTTACAGTTGGAGTCTGATTTGAAAATCAAACGATAGATACCATAGTTTTATAAAATATATTAAATAATATAAATAGTCATGTGTTGAAAGTGCTCATGTGTTGAGAATATTTATGTGTTGAAAGAAATATATATATTCATGTGTTGAATAGAATAAATATTCATTTGTTGAATAGAATAACGAATTTATTGAAATATATAAAGCCGTGTTGATTAGAGATCCGCCATTTTAACGTGAGCGATATTTATATCGATTATATTCGTTTTTAAAATGAATATAGAAAAAGAAGTGATTTCAAAATATAACGTTTTGAAAATATTCTCATTTGTATATCGATGATGTGGAATATTCAATTTTGATTCGAAATTGAATATGAAGTTGAAATCGTTTCGAAAATGAATTTAAAACGATTTATAAAATACGTTTTAAAAGGAAATCGACGAAATATATATAATATATATATTATATATATATAATGGCCTGAATAGAACGCGCCGCGCCGCTGTAGTTCGTGAATTTTGACCATTGACTTCGAATTGACATTACGGGAGATCCGATCGTCGGATTCTCCTGAAACTGGAACCGTTGGGTTCGTATCGAAAAGAGCTTTCTAACGAATATTAGAAATCTAACGGTTGGATTTGGAATTATGTCCAAATCAAATTTGGAAAAGGTCGCTGTAAGTGTAGTTCGATGGCCATTGGTGGAAATCGACTGTACGGGCTTTGACAAAATTATTAAAAATATCTATAATTTGTGTAAAATCATAAGAAATGGTTTGTGAAGAACTGGGGTGAAAAATTCCACATTTGAAAAGATAAAAATAGATTTTTATCAAAATGAACTAGTTTTGAACTTGAATTGAAATCAATTTATTTTTGAAATAAATAAATTGAATTTGAAAGTGGTTTTAAAAATAACCAGGTATTTCCAATATGTGAATTGGAATGGATTTGAATCGAAATTATCTTCGGAGTATTTCAATGTTGGATTTTGTGATTATACAGATATGGTTGTGGAGATTTGAAAGATATAGTTATATCGTTATTTCCAATACGATATTTGTTGGTTGCAGAATTTGATATTGAATATAAGCCGGTATATTTTCTATTCAGAGCCTTGTATTTAATATCAAACGTGATTTGGGTTTGTCGTGGATGGTGTCTTCATTAACACCGTTCTTAAGCCCAGTTGAGAAAAAGATTAAATCTTTCTATTTAGATTTAATGAAGTGTATCAATTAAATAATATTTAATTGGAATTGAATTTGAATGTGATTTTGGGTTTATCGTGAACCGTGTTTTAGATGACATTGGTTCTTTAACCCAGTAAAAGGCAGGATATTGATTTTTGAAATGATTAAAACTAAGTGGAGTTTTAATGAATCTTTAATTAGATTGAAATGTGAATTAATAATTTAAACTATCAAATCTGAAAAGTGATCGAGAATGGAGTACCACCAGTTTTGCTCCAAAGCGATAGTTAAATCTTTAATTAGATTTGAACGTGAAATGGTAATTAACTTTACCGATAACACCGTGGTGTTAGATATGGAGTATTACCAGTTTTGCTCCATGGGATGAATAGGTTGGGATGGGGAAATAAAACAAATAATTACTTCGGTGTGGTTCGCTAATCCCGACTAGTTTGGAAAACCATAATATGGTTTGAAATGATATCCAAAGAAGGATTAAATAATAAATTTAGAAGAATTTATCTTTGATAAAATTAATTGGAACCTTTCCCCAAGAATGTGATTTTGTGAATAAAAGAATATTCTGAATTGGAATGAGGCGTTTGTTATGTTTGTGTAACATTTGATTATTATATACGTGGGTTATTCAGAAAGGCCGGGCTTATACCCATTCTGAATAACCGATTCGACGATATGTCGAAGATGAAGACGGTGGTTGAAGACCGGAAGTCTTCACATCGTTTGGGTGATTACTGATGATCTTGATTGGGCTGTACACCCAAGATGAGGGAATCAGTTGGTGATCGTCCAGGCTTACTTGGAGATCGATGGATATGCGAGGAAAGTGCCTCCGGTTTCGTTCAGACCCAGAACGAACTTGTAAATGGATTGTGTGTCTGACATTGGATTTTATTCTGTGTTGATTGATCTCTATTAAATATACATCTGTTTGGCGGTGGAGAATTTATTCTCTTGCTTAACGCCCTTTTCTGAGACGTACGAGCTCAGAGGTTGTATATCGATGTACATCAGTTGCATGGAGTGAATTGCCAGTGTGGCATGCTTAAGTGGCAATTGATCAAGGCTTCTGTTGAAAAGCAAAGTCTTGTGGTTGATGATCAAAGCACGGCCTGTGTGGCGTAGCTTTGTGTATAACGTGAATTCACGAGCCGCACACCTCGGTATGAGTCAAAAACGGGATAAGGACCCAAGGAGTGCACGACGTTTCTTTCTAGTTAGTGGTGGTGTCAGTGCTTTAACTGACTGACATTTATATACTTTTCACCTATGCGGTTGTTGGATGCGAGGCGCCTCGGATATAGGTCCTATAGGACCGGGAAACGTGTGTTCAAGAATAATTAATCCTCAAAAGTAAGGTAGGACCAGCCTTGGAGGTTCCAAAGGATCATAGTGGGGTCCTGAGACATTTGCTAGAGTGTCTCGAATCGAAGAGGAGCTTGCCCCTTGCCTCGACTCATGACGGAAATCCAATTTCCAATACGTGACTTGCGGTTTTAATTATAGAAGTAGTATGACGACATGATATATGGTACCCATGCCGTCTATGATTGATAATTATGATTGAAATTGTTTTGACACTATACACTTATTATAGTATCAACTGATTTGTTTTAAACGTATCAAGCATGTTTGGCTATTATAAGGGAAAACCCTATCCTCCGGCTTGCGTTGCATTGTGTGATGGGACCTGGGTCTTATAATAGCTTCATTTTTCCAAAAAACATTGCGCTGTTTTGTTATATGGTCCCAATATCTCAAATCCTTTTCCTTTAACGACCGTCCCATGCTAGTCGAGCATTGGCACAGTTCATTTCGAGGAAATGTCGGCTGGCACAGGGCGGGCCGTCACACTTAGTATCAGAGCCTAGGTTGCATAGTTAACCTAGGAGAAGACACCAGGGAGAGATATTATATGTTTAAGAGAGCGTGTATTTGCGATATTTTGGTTTTCAAAAGCTATATATATACTATTCGTATATCTAAGGATGAAGTCGCACTGCACTGGCACCACTACAAAGGTGGTTAATCGTTTTCTCTTTACAGATTGGACGATGAGCCGATATACATGGGGTACGGGTTCAGGGGCCAAGAATAGGAATGCTCCTGATATGAGGACAATGTTTACTACCATCATGAGAGAGATGCTTAGAGATGTTCAGGGGGTTGTTCCTAATACCGCTGCTGCAGCCGTATAGGCGCCTAGGGCTGATTTCGCCAAGCTCAACAAGGATTATACTTGTCTTCGTGGGAAGCCATTCCACGGAACGGAATCGGCTACGAAGGTTCAAGATTGGCTAGATTGTTGGGGGTGCATCTTCGAGGATTTAGGAATCGATGATGCAATGAAGAGAAAGCTAGCATCGCGTCAGCTGCAAGGACGGGCTATGAATTGGTGGAATGCTATTAAAGCAGCTACTCCTGAGGATCAAGTTATTTGGAATCAGTTTAAAACTCGCTTCAGTGACAAGTTTATCCCTGCCGCTTAGAAATCAGAATTGTTTAGGAAATTCTTGGAGCTTAAGCAAATTGGTGGGCCAGTCTCCGAATATATTGCTGAGTTCGATACTTTATCGAAGTATGGATTATCTCTTATCGATACTTCCGAAAAGAAGAACGAGAAGTTCATAATTGGCTTAGATGAGTACTTGGGGGAAAGACTCATAAACCACATTGATGAGACCTTCAAATCTATTGTGGGAAAGGCATTAAGATCTGAGAGCCTTTACCCTAAGTCAAAGGCCGGGGTTGCTGTTACATCTGCAAGGGAGCCAAAGCCGTAGGAAAGCGGTGGAGGCAAGAAAAATTTGCAGAATAAGAGGAAACAGAACCAAGCTAAGGATGGTCAGAAAAAGAACAAGAAAGATGTTGAGTGCTATAGCTGTGGCAAGAAAGGCCACTATGCCAAAGATTGTCGAGCAAAGCCATCTGACAAGAAGTGCTTCAATTGCGGCAAAGTGGGACATCACAAGGATAAATGTCCACAATCTCCTAAAGAGAAGCAGATTATGAAAGCATATGCTATCAACGTTGTTCCTTCTTCGTCCAATGCCCCAACTGCGGCGCAGAAGGGAAAGGTCGTCGTTATTCAAGGTATGCTTTCTAGTTATGATGTTCCTGTTCGAGTATTGTTTGATACCGGGGCTTCCCATTCCTTCATATCTAGTGACCTGGTAGATAGGTTGGGATTGGAACCCGAGATTGTCAATAGACCTTTAGTTGTGACGAACCCGATCGGTGGTTCGACTAGCCTTAGTATAATTTTTTGTAATTTGTCCTTATCATGTCATGGATGTATGTTTGCTTGTGATTGCTTTGTTTTGGGCTTTACTGGGTTTGGCATTATTTTGTGAGTCGATTGGCTCCAAAGATATGGGGTGGTGGTAGACTGTGAGGGGTCTTCGGTGACCGTTAGAGTGGATGATGGGCGGAGGGTACTGTTTGGTGGCCTACCTAGTAATGGGGTGATGGCTAGTTTTCTAAATTCCCTCGACATCCCACATGATGAGTTGTCAGATGTGCCTATTGCTGGTGAGTATCCGGACATCTTAGGGAAGTGACCGGACTTCCACCACACCGAGAGATCGAGTTTTGAATTGATTTAGTGAAAGATGTTAGGCCTATAGTGATGCCACTTCATCGTATAGTGCCAAGGGAGCAGCGAGAGCTCGGGGTGCAAGTAAGCGATCTTTTGAAGAAGGGATTTATCCGAAGAAGTGTTTCCGAGTGGGGAGCACCAGTTGTATTTGCTACTAAGGCAGACGGTTCCTTTCGCTTATGTGTAGACTAACGCGAGTTGAACAAGATGACGAGGAAGAATAAGTATCCTCTTCCGTAGATAGACAATTTGTTTGATCAGTTGAATGGAGCGAGAGTGTTCTCCCAGTTAGATCTCGCGACAGGTTTTCATCAGCTCCGGGTAGCAGCTTAGAGTATTCCTAAAACGACATTTTAGACGCCGTCTGGATTTTATGAGTGGTTGGTCATGCCATTCGGATTGACCAATGCACCAACATATTTTGTGGATCTTATGAACAGGGTATTCAGGGATCAACTGAATAAGTTTTTTCTTGTGTTCATGGACGATATATTAGTTTACTCGAGGACAGAGGAAGAACACAAGGAACATTTGAGGATTGTGATGGAGGTGTTGAGGAAACACCAATTGAAACCAAAATTTTCTATGTGTCACTTTTGGAGGAGGGAAGTGAGATTCTTGGGCCATGTTGTTTCAAAGAATGGTCGTGGACCCTGCGAAGGTGGCTTCAGTACAAGATTGGACTATGCCTAAGAATGCAACGGATGTAAGAAGTTTCTTGGGGTTGGCTGGATATTATCGTAAGTTTATCCAAGACTTCTCCAAGATAGCGGCACCGTTAACTCAGTTGACCAAGAAGAAATAAGCTTTTGTTTGGGATGAAAGGTGTGACAATGCATTTAAGAGCCTAAAGGAAAAGTTAACGTGCGCATCAGTGTTAGTTATTCCTAATGGGAATGAAGAGATGACGGTATACACGGATGCCTGTGGTACCGGACTAGGTGTTGTATTGATGCAAGGAGGTAGGGTTGTAGCTTTTGCTAGTCGTCAACTGAAACCGCATGAGAAAAGATATCCTACCCATGATTTGGAATTGGTACCGGACTAGGTGTTGTACTTGGGAAACAAAGGAGAACATAAGGAAGTCGCATCCAGAACTCTTTGCCTGGTAAGAATTTTAATAGTGATATAGTTATTCCTCTATTAGTAAACCGCATGCTAGGATAGGATTGTTAGGATACCATGTATGTATGTTTGTTTTTGAATGGATGATAGGCATGCGGGACTGCATTGTATGTTTTGATTAAGGAATTTCGGGGGAGAAATTTCTTGGGGGAGGGGGGTGGAGGGGGGAGTGTAACGGCCCACATTCTACACATCGGAGAATCGTAGAATATTTATTTCATTCACATACGAAGTCATATGGTCGTGTAACTCTGGGAGATGACTATTAGGGCCATTTCCCATGTTCGCGATTTTGCCAAATTTTAAATGACCATTTTACCCCTGGCAAACCTTGCTTTGCCTATAATTTTTGATTGGTAAGGAGTTTTGACCTGAAACCACTTCCGTTGGATTCAGATGATGGTTTATCTTTCCGTAGAGTGGTCACATTAATCAAACAAACTTATGGTTTAGGAGATATGGCTGGAATAAGGTTTGGAAGATGAAAAACAGCTTAACCGGGCTTAATAGGGTAATTAGTGGAAGGGCCCATAACTCATTTCAGGATTAAGGTTATGGGGGGGGGGCTGAAATCAGTTAGGAAACCATCTCATTTCAGTTTTCTAGCTGCCACAAGCATTCTTTGAACCCTAGTGTAAAGGCCCGCAAATCCGTACTATCTGAGTTGACTAATAACACCACACGTCCAACCCAAATTGCACAGAAATACGAATCATTATTAGAAAGAAGTTAGAGGATGAGAAATAGAAAGAAAAAATATTATAATAGAAGAAAACAAAGAAGACAAGTCTCACAGCGGAACGAATAAAATATATTATATAACATAACTTTTGAAATACAAATCAATAACTTTATATACATACCATCATCAGAGCACAACAGTTATTCCTAGAACAGTTATAAACACCTGTTTCCAAATACAAACATGGTTCACAACGGAATATATGATAGTTTATAGCTAACTGGTGAAGCCTCCTGCTTCCAGCTCTTCCAAGTGAATCTGAAAAATCCCAACTACTTGACTGCCCGTACAAATTTGGGCACCCACGAGTTTAGGGAAAACAAACAAAATAAACTCTGGGTCAGTCATGGGACTGGTGTGAGTAAACTCCAACCATTTGTTTAACTTTCAAAATCCTTTCTAAAGAAATGATAATAGTAAGACCAACCACACATAAACATGGACGGTTTTTACCTTACTATAATCCAAACACTTTGATACAAAAATCCAGTGATATTATAATAATGTCTACATCAAATAAATAGAATCTAGCGGAACGCTTGCATCTCACGCTCCACATACATAGTATAAAATCAAAAACCCCATGGCACTTATTGGAGATTGGATTTCCAACATGACAAGGTATGGAACCACCTTCCACTAGTGTATCTCTAGAGAGGAATACACTGGGTTCAACAAGAACATCTTGCAACTTGGCCCACACATGACCGAACACTCATTTCGCTTGAGTGTATCAAATGTATATCACCAACGGTTAGGATCAGCAACCGCTTCCCAAATGGGGCAGCATCGAACAAAATAAGGAATTAAATGAATCTCTAGATAGGTGATTAAACATCCTAATGGGAGCGACCCACATAGCCATGCTGCCTGCCCGATTTTTGTCATTTCCCGGTTGTTGAGGCCTGAGGCTACGATTTCTTTCCATTCATTGATAGCACAATAACTTTGAATGCCACATTGTCAGATCCGTTAATCACTTTTTGATTTGCACAAATATTCTGGATGTTATGCTAAGGGAATAAATCCGTTGCCAACATATATATTTATACAGACCAACCCATTAGATCATTGGAAATACTTTGTCAGACATTCGTCCATTTACGTTCGTTTTGGGATTGAACAAAACCGAAGGCACAATTTCTATTAATAGAAAAGGCCCTTGTGTTTCACTCCATCTTCGATTATCTTCATATAATCTGATTCGCAATGCTACTGCCAATACAGAGTGGTTCTCGGATAATAATCCAACCGGTCTCTCCATATTGACAACGATATTGGCAAACACTTCGATAGTCGGTTATTTAACTATTGAAGAAAAATAAACAAACATCCATTCAAAACAATCAAACATTCACTGGCCCCTTGATTACTATTCATTAATTAAATCACCCTTCCATTTCCTTATCAATATTTGTTAAACAAATATTTTCAATTTTCATCACGGTCTCTTACATTCTTTGGAAAACATTTCTATATCTCGCCTTCTTTTATTTTCTACACTTAGAAAATATATTCTATTTGAAATTGAAAACAATTCCAATCACTTATCTCTTTCCTGACTATTTTAATTATACTCAGGAAATATTTACTTTTATATTTCCAAAATTCCCTCACTTGGGTTAAGACAAATGTTGTGTAAAACATCGTTACGACAACCCAAAACATTTTATTCAACTAACTCTTATTCAACACTTCTCTTCGAGACTGGATCTTTCTATTTATCGATTAAAAATGAAATCAATCAAGTTGGGGGTAATATTACCTCTCAGACCTTGACTGAAAACATCTTCAACTTCAAAACGGCAAAACCACTTACCTCGAATGAACACACTATAAAACCCAATTATTCATTTTTAAAACATGTATATGGTTCGCTTTCTATTTCAAATTTATGGATTTCCGTTTTTGTTTATAATATTCTATTTTTAATTTCGCTTCCTTATCGAATTCTATATATATCGATATATTGGTTTCTAACTATCAAATTATCCTAAAAATATTCTAACTCCTTAAATTCTCGGAAAAATTCGCCATAACCTCCCTTGTACCAGGAGCATCGGGATATTTCAAATAGCCTCCCATGGCCCTCACCAATCAAAAGAAAAAGAAAAAGCCAAGCGGCTTGCCGATACGGCGCATAAAATCTCATATATGAATTTAAACATGTACCTTTTTGTCGGGCACATAAATTAAAATCTTCATATACTTCATCCCATACCTGTCTAACACATGCTCACCTGTTTTCAATTCAATTCAACACTATCTAATCGTTTGAATTCAGTTCCGCTCATTTACTCTTTAATTAGCTATTTCGCCTATTTCACTTCTTTGTTTAAACATATCATGTTCAAACAAAATATTTAACTTGCTTATAACCAAATTGAATTTCAATTTCAATTCTAGTTTTGTTTTCGATTTCAAATAAAATTTTCAAATCGAATTCACTTATCCAAAGCCCAATATCAATTCAAAATCTCATTAACTAATTACTATTCAAATTAGTTAATTCTATTCAAATATCAAAAACCTGATTTTTTTTTCAAAAAATCAATTCATTCCTCCACTTGAGTTCACATATAATTTTACAACTCAAATCTGAAATTTTCTAAATTGAAATTCGAATTTTATTTGCTTAAAATCCTTTTATAAATTAAATAAACCGTTATGGTTTCTAAACGGTTATGGCGCTGTTTTTCTGAAAATTTGATTTTGATGTAACTCAAAATCTATACGACGAAATTCAGAGTTTTCTCCTCCATTAGAAAACTATTATCAAATCGGTCCTGACATTTCTTGTTTCAAAGAATTCCGACTTCAATCGAGTTCTGTATACTCAATTGATGTTCGAAACGACAATTTACGAACTACAGCGCTGCGGCGAGTTCGTTTTAATTATATTTATAAATATAAACGTTTTAACTTCGTTTATAATAAATTCAACTCCATTCTAATATATTTTTATTATATATCAAATCCATTTCAACATAACATTTCTGATCTATTTCACTTCCATTTGAAATTCTATATTCGAATTCCATTTCACTTCTATTTGAATTCTATATTCAAATTTTCATTTCACTTTTGTTTGAATTCTATATTCAAATTCCTTTTCAATCTCCATTTGAATTTCTATTCAAATCTATTTTCCAACTTCATTTAAATTTCTATATTTAAATTTATTTTCAAACTTCAACTGAATTTCTATATTCAAATCTATTTCAATTCTATTTGAATTTTATATTCAAATTCCCATTTCAATTCTATTTGAATTTTTATTTAAATTTTCTTTATTCAAATACTATATTCAAATTCCATTTGGATTGCTATATTCAAATTCTATATTTGAATTCATATTTGAATTTTCTATATCCAAACTCCATTCAATTTCTATAAACAAATTCCATTTAAATTCCTATATTCAAATTCTAAAATTTGAATTTCCTTTGTTTAAATTCCACTTAAATTCCTATATTTAACTCCATTTCTCTTCTGTTTTCCAATTTCTATATTTTAAATTTCATTTGAACTTTCTTTATTCAAATCCATTTGAATTCCTTTGAATTCAAATTCTATTTGAATTTCTTTAAATTCAAATTCTATTTCAATGCCTTTGAATTCAAATCCCATATTTAAATTCCTTTGAATTCAAATATTCAATTTATCTCTTGATAATTTATTCATTATATTTATAAACACTATTTTATAAATTTCCCTTTTTTATTTAAACAAGCCTATTTCGAAATCCATTTAAAACAAAAATCTTGTTTTGGAAATTCTCTTTGCATTTTCTATATTCAAATTCCATTGAATTTCCCATATTCAAAATTCTATTTGAATTCCTCATTTGAAATTTCAAATTTTATTTTAGAAAAAAATAGAATTTCCTTTTAAATCTGCGAAATTCCTTTTAATGATATTTTTAAATATCAATATTTGGGCCCAGTGATATTTAAACATCAACAACCAATTATTTATTTTTCTAACACATCATATATGACAGTATATATGCAAACAAATAAACAAACATATAATATATATTTTTGAGGAATCCAGTTGGATTCCTCCAACCTGTTTTCCTGCATCCACAGACGTTAGTCAACATAAATAATACCCATCCTGCTTCAGGGCAGGATATCGCGGTATAAAAGGGGATCCACTTATATACGTGGGCGCAGGGTCATCCGCTAATGATACTGCGGGCATCCGCTAATAGTATTGCGGGAATCCAACCACCAAACCAATATATATATATATATAATAGTCAACCCTAAATAACTAATGTTTTTAAAACAACCAGGGAGCATTCAAACAAGCAACAACAATTATTTTGAATAAAAATAATTCTAAGGAAAAAGGTGAGTGAGATTTACTCACCGAAATTTTCCATTTCTGAAATCCTATTTTAATCTCATACCATCTCAGCTTCGAATCTACTCGAACGAAATCTATTTTGCACTTACGATGGTTCATTTTATTTAACGATTACTATTTTTAAGTCAAACGACTATTTTATAAATAAACAATTTATTTTATATATTTTAAGTTTTCTAAAAAAAATATATATATATATATCTTATTGCTTAACCAATCCTCTTCCTGCCAAACTCCAGCTTCACCTTCTCATCTCCAATTCAAATTAACAGCACCAAAACCCATCAATCGATTCCATGGGGATTCAGACTAACTTCGTGATATATATATATTCTTCGAACCAAGTACAAACATAGATCAGGACTTCTATTTTAAATTCCAGGATTTTGAAAACAAAAAATCCGAACCTTCTCAGCACCTTTGAATTTCTGGCCTTCACCCAAAAATAGCGTTACCCTTCCTCAAACATCGACCTTCAACTTCCTCTCTTCCAATGCTTACACGCATTGCTACAGGACCCTCAAAACACGATCCAACTCCTTTGACAACACCGAGCCAAAATCCCATTCGAACCCCAACTTTCGTGACCTGGTGCCCCCACTGCAACGACTGTGATATCGCACCCCTACTTCCATCGCACCTCGCCCAAAAACAACGTCGGTCCTTCCTTAAACTCACTCTCCTGTAAACTACAACACCTTACTCCCATCGCACGCTTCAATTCAAGTCAGAAACCCGATAACAAAGTCGAGCCTCCTCTGAAAATGACTGCATCGTCTTCTTGCAGACTTCGACGGCTCTCGAACGACTTCGAGCTTTAGGGTTTGGCGATTTCCAATCGCGGTTTCCATCGCGATGCTCAATTCGATTTTGATTTGTTGAATAGTTGAAAACAAGTGAGTTCGATTTTTAGAGCTTTTTAGACTCCAGACCCCCTTTTCTTTTATGTTTTGAAATGAAGACTCGACCATTTGATTTTAGTTTGCAGAAAGAAAGAATTAGAAGAGGGGGGATGCGCGATTTTATACTGAGGGGAAACTTGATTGTTAAGGAGTTTACAGTGTATAAAGTACATCACTATTAATTTCGATTAGATTTTGATTTGATTACTAATTAATACGATTTGAAATAAAGAGATTTTTATTTCTTTTTAAACAGATATCGATTTGATTTCGTACCTATCCACAATAAAATATCTCGGGGTCCATTAATTTAAACCACGAACCGCTATTTTAGCGTACCGACCGTCGTTCCAATGTCATAGCGTTATACCAAACTCAACAGAATATTTCCTGAAATTTATTTCGAACGTGTATATATAAAATACCTATATTAAATCAATAAAATATAATTTAAATTCAAAAACAAATAAATTCTCTGATAATAAAATATTTTTATTATCATCTATATTCAAATACAATTAATACTGATCATCTGAATTGTTTTGATTTAGTCCTAACTTCGAATTGAATTATTTCAGTTCTCGTATTTCGATATATATTCGAAATAAATCGTATATCGATTATAAATCGATAATTCAATATAAAAACTCTTTTATATTATCAATTCAATATTTAAAACCATATTAAATATTTAAAATAAAATATTCAAAAATCTGGGTCGTTACACCTAGTAATGGCCTCCACCTTCCAAACTACCTCCTAATCACTTTCTAATCCAATATTATGCAAATCTACATCAAATCAAGGCGGATGGCATCAAATCAGAGTTAGGGCTGCTGTGTTGCATAGGAATTCGACCCAAATCAGTGGAGTTTCAGATCTAAGAATTTATTTATTGCTAAGGTGAGTGATTTGCACTTTTGTTCATTAATTACGGCTAGTTAGGGGTGATTAGTGATAATTAGCGAAATTGTACATGTTAAAAATCTGGAAAAATACTTAGAAACTCTTAAATATTGTTTTATGCCTCTGTTAGAAATTTGGGTTAATTTGGACATATTTTGCTAATCTTATCGTTAGATATGGTTAAACATGATTAAGGGAAAAAACATGGGTTTTGGGTATGTTTGATCCATATTAACATGATTATTCATCGTTTTGGTGTTTATGGTTAATTATACATGTCACTATTACTGTTTGGAATGTTTTGTGATTGTCTAGAACTGTTAGATTGGTCGAAAACGCCGTCGTATGGCGTAAATAGTTGCTGGAATAAAGTGTAGGGAGATGGACCGGATCGGGCTTGTGATCTCCGAACCGACCCGCTCGTGACCCCCGAACCGACTCCATCTCCGACCCGGCTCGTGAATGAAGACCACGAACCGCCTGCACCATTCGTGAAGCACCCGAACTGATGGCACCACCGAGACGCCTGGATGGAGCTGCCACGAACAGCCCCCTCCGATTCGATACACCACGAAACGATGCTTGGAGGAGCCACGCACTGGTGGAAGGATGCAACCCGATCAGAATCGGATCGGTGATCACGAACCAAACCGAATGGAGGAGCCTGAAGTCCAAACTTCCATGACCTAATGGAGGACCCATGAACCGGAGGGGTATTCACGACCCGGACCCAAATGATGATCACGAACCGAGATGATGACCAAAACCCGAGATGCAAAGGAAGTCCAAATGGGAGGTTATCACTTAGGATCCAGATGGGAACCAACGTATTAACTTCATAAGTGGGACTTTGCTGCATGACCTATGCAAAGAGGTTATCGATGTCTATAGCTTTAGTTTACCACCGAGAGACGGATTAGTGGCTATGGATCAGCGTAATGGGACCGTTAAGACTCCCAAGGGCAAGTGATCGTAGCATGGCTATGAGTCAGTGCAGTGGAGTCGCATGACTCCATAGGGCAAAGTGGACAAGCAAAGGATTAGTAGCTATGGATCAGTGCTATGGATCAGTGGCTATGGATCAGGGCAAAGTGATCATAGCAAAGGATTTGGTGATCAAAGTGGTGGATATCGTATACTTTATGCACTGAGTGAGAGATGTGAGGTTGGTTGCTATGTTTGATGTTTGCTATTGGCATGACATGCATACCCCCATTTTATACTTTATGTTAGTGTTACCTTAGAGTACTGTACATCTTGTTGTGCTAACTCTTTGGTTGCAGGTCCAGGTTCAGGTATGATCATTTAGACCTGTTATTGTTCTGTTTTGCTGCTATCGCTCATACCAGACGTTTGTCTGACCCAGAGTTTTATGTCTCTTCTTATTACTCTGGGTGCTCCTAATCTAGCAGACTAGAGACAGGTTAGGTGGTATGCACGAGTAGTTGTCCGGAGACGAGCAGGAGGCTTCTACGTACTATTTACATATATTCTCCCTGTGTTGTTGCTGGTCACTACCCTAGGCATTAGTAATGTACCTTTTCTATTTTTCTTTAGAGACAGTATTTTAAAGTTGTAATAATGATGGTTTGGATCATAAGCTGTATTTTGGATTCCGCTGCCATGATAGTTTAGTTTTTCAGCTGTCTCACATATTTTATGTCAAGTTATGTTGTTATTATATTTTACTCCATGCGCTGTGAGATGTACTACATGTTCTTTGGTGATTCATAGTTTCAAATCCTTTTCCTTTGACGACCGTCCCGTGCTAGTCGGGCATTGGCGCATCGCATTTCCAGGAAATGTCGGCTGGCGCAGGGGGGGGGGTCACACGTACGTTGAAATAATTGAGTAATTAATTAAATTAATTATATATTTTATTCCTTAACCTCTTTTCTTCCTGAAACAAGTAAACCCATTGTTCCATTCAGGAACCCACCCGCCGCCGCCAGTCGACGCCATCAAACATCCATCAGACCCGCCGCCCTCGAATCCCGGACCGCCCTAAACCTCCACCTGGGAGTGCTTCGCATTCGAATCCCCCCATTGGCCATGAATTTGAGCCTAAATGCATGGCCTTTCCAGCCAAACTTCCACCTCCACGTAGAGCTATTTTCGATCAACGCCGTTGGTCTTGAAGCTCTTGGAAAGACGAACCTTTTTCACTTTGAAAACTATTGAAACCATTGCGTGGATTTAGAGAAAGAAGGGGGAGAAAATGCGACAATTCTGGATGCCGATTAGAAGATAGAGGCGGGGTTTTTTTATGAAGGGGAGCCTAGGGTTTGTAGGATATTTATACATACTTATTTTATTATTTTAATTCCAAAAGATATTATTTTTTCATTCGAACTCCAAATCAAACCCAACGACTGTCGTTCCCAACTAAATACCCTCGTTCTGAACACAATGAGATATGTTTCGTAAGCCAATTCAACTTTTTCAATCAGTTTTTATCTAAATTAAAATATAAATCAATATATATTTAATTTAAACATACATTTTAATTTACAGGGGCCACATACTAACTCCAAAAATTCCAAAATAAATAAATCTAGCTATGTTTTGATGATACAGTCCTAACAAAAATAATTTCGTAGAATTTGGAGACCGTTTAAAAAATGGCCTTTTTCTAGTCGATTAAATTTTAATTGAAATTACAAAACACGTTTAAATTTACCACGCTCACATATTAATTCCAAAAATTATGAAATTTGAAACCTAACAATAAATTGAATCCCAGATCCAAAAAAAGTGGTTTCGTCGAAAACGGAGGTTGTTTGCCAAATAACTATTTTTAAGGGATATATATTTTTTAAAATATATATAAATTATATAGTGACTTTTTAGATTTTAAACTGGACATAACTTTCAATTTATATTATGAAATCTGAATTTTTCACATTATTAGAAAGATATAATTAAACAGATTTAAATATTTCTTGTTTTACTGAAATCCGATTTATTTTGAATTCTGTATATTCAATTGAAGTTTAAAACCAAATTTTCAAACTACCGCACCATTTCAAGTTCGTTTTATAATTAAAATAAATTTATACGTTCTAACTTCGATTTAAATAAATTTTTTGTTATTATTATTTAAAATAAATCATTTTAAATATTTGAAATCCATTAAAATACCTAAAATAAAAATTTTAAATTGGTTTAGAATTCCCGGGTTGTTACAGTAATAGTAAACCATAACCTTTTATAGCCCTCTCATTAATTATAGGAGTTTTCTCTGTTTTCCTTAATTCTCTATCGATATTTCGTTTTTAAATTAGTTCATCACTTTACGTTTATTTATTGTTTCTTTCATTATATTATTTCTTCTATCAGTTTACATTTTGATATGGATTTTACAAAGTTTACACAATTATTTATTAACAGTTAGCTCCTAACATTTTACATTTAAGTCCATATATTTAAATTAATTACAAAATTCAAAATTTAAGTAATTTAAATAAATTTAACAGGAAAATATCCTGAAGGACAAAATGAACAAAAAATTATTTCATAAGGATAAGGGGGAAATTTTTTGTCCATAAAGACAAGTTTTAGTGTAAAGGGAGGAATTATAGTATCCCCTTGAATTCCTCCCTTTACACTAAATTTTGTATAAAATTTTGCCCCTTTGTCCTTATGGAACAATTTTTTTGTTCCTTTTGTCCTTGAGGGTAAAAACTCTAAATTTAATTAGCTAATATTTCTTTTAAAAACTATAAGTGAAAAAAATTATATTTTTTGCTCTAAATACTAACACTTCAAATTTTTTTAATCACTTAAGTCTCTTTCAATTCTTTTCTAACATCTTACATTTAGTACCATATCTTACAATTAATTACATAATATTAAAACTATTTAAATAACTTTAGCAAACTATTATTCACTGTTTCGTCTAATAAATCACATCAAATTTAATCATATTCATGTCAATAAAAAATGAAAAAAATCAAATACATAAACGCATCAATCATATAACATAAATTATTTACACAATTAACTATCACATGTTTAAAGTTGAACTTATTTATGTCAATAGATTTATCATGTATTGCATTGTAATATTAATGTCAAACGCCCACACATTTTTAAATTTATTTAGTCATTTGTAAAACACTTTACAATATTACTTAACATTGTACATCTAAGTCAATATGTTTAAATTAGTTATGTGATTTTAAATTTAATAAATGAATTCAATCAATAAATTGTTGTTAATTCTTCTAATTAACACCAAATGTGATGTTTTAAAATATACGCTATGCTTATATGAACAAAAATAGCAAAATTATTTTTCTTTCAAATGTAAAGTAAAATAAGTTATACATATTAAATAATATATGTAAATAGTAATAAAAATTAATATATTATACACTTATCTCAATAGATTTATCATAAATTAAAGAAAACAATTTCTACTTTAAATACTTGCATTTTAGTATTTCTACAATTATTTGTTGAACTTCCTCAATTACTTCGTGATATTTTATACTTCATTACATATGTTTAAACTACTCATAAAATCTAAAATTACATTTATTTAATAATCTTCAAAGAGCATATATATAGTCTAATTTTCTAATAGTTCTTAAAAATATACATCAATTTTACTATGTATGTTCATATTAGAAAATGTAGTTTTCCATACAATTATGAAATTGTATAAGTCACATAACATAAACTATGTATATCTACAATAATAACAAAGTTAATTCGTAAATTAGTTATGATTCATTTATATTAACAATTTACCATATATTATATCGTAAAATTCTTTTTGAACATCAATTACTCCACAATAAATTTATATATCTTTTGCAAGAAAAATTAAATTCTTCTTGTTATGCTATACAGTTAAACTAATTTCGTAATTTTACATTTAACTTATTTAAATAAATTCTGTTACATGGTATTTGCTAATTCATCAAATATATTACTAACATACGTCAATTTCAACATGTATATCTATATTAAAAAAAAAAAAAATATCTCAAATACACATACATACATATATAGCATAAAAAAGTTCTTTTTTATAATACTATTTTTAACAATTTTATCGTGTGCAATGCATGGGTTGCACACTAGTTATAATTGGAAGGTCATTAACTACCTCTGTAATCTATCTGAATTTAACATTTTTATTAACCGTACAAAGATAAAGTAGGCATTTAAATAAATAAAAAAATGGTTAATAAATTTCATTCGTGCCTTTATGACACACAGTAGCAAAAACCATTATAATTTTTCCTGTTAATTAATTAGATCGAGTTGGAATTTACAATAATCTTTTTGTCTTTTAATAAATAAATGCAATTGTTAAGATCTACTCTTTGGCCACACGTTAACAACACACCTAGATATTTTTTTTTTCATAGTGGAAATTAGGTAGGTAAGTTTCAGAATACTTAAGTAACACTCGAAGTCTCGGTGATCGAATGGTAAAAAAGGCGAGGTTTTGATTTCTCAATGAAAGTAACGGAAAACGACAATGGGTGTGTCATCCCTTTCCTAGCACGTCAAAATGTTGACATTTAAAAGTGGTCGCCAACACTCTAGCTTTCCACGATAGTGAAAATAAATGTCCGGAATGGAAAATAAGCGAGTTGCGGTGTAAATATGCAGGGGGAAGGGGAATGGAATACCAGTAAACAACCACACGGTACTTATAGTGGTTCGGCTCATCGGAGCCTATGACCACTCTAAAAGTTAGTATTTTTTTACTTCACTAATACGAATTACAATATGGAATTAGTATATTTTCGAATGTACAAGAACTATGGTAACTTCAATTGTTATAATGAGTGATCCCAAGTGCTATGCTTGGAGAGGATGGTAGTTGGTTGTGTTTCGTGATCCAAACGCTTGGAAGTGGAAGGCAGAGACTTCATAAGTCCATAGAATCCAAGTCAAGTTAAGTGGGGATCGAGAGGCTAGGATGCTTCCATGGTGCTACCATGGCCATGGTGGCAAGAAGGTCCAATAATGGGGTTTATTCCTTCTTTTTTAAATGCCAAGGCAGTCCAAGTGTCTAGGAAGATGGTTCTTCTTCTTCTTCTTCTTCCTAGGGTGATGGAGTATGCTCGGAAGGTTGTAGAAGAGATATCTCGTCCTTAGGAAGCCATGATAGAAAAGAGCCAAACAAGATCCAACCCTTTCCACACTTGAGAGTGAGTGGTATTTATAGGATTAGGCTGGAAAAGGAGCAGGTGGAATGATGGGGACCGTGGTCATATTTCGTACCCCGGGAGTTGTTCCGACCCCTGGATCGGTGCAGCTCCCGGGGACTTGGTCGAATTATTGATCCCCTCCTAAAAATCTTCGAATATGCCTCTCCCAACCTCAATTCATATCCTGTGGGATACAAAATTTTGTATCACGAGGGGTACAAAGTGTGTACTTACACGCGGCTAAGGGAGAGGGATACGAAGTCTCGTGTTGGCGGGAGTTTTGAGACCAGAATGCGAGTTGAAGGCGAGGCCCAAGGCCGATCCCGAAGTGTTAGCCCGTTATTGAGCATTTTGGTCAAGCCGGAATGAGTATTCTTAAACAACTTCATTTAGGCTTGAGCTCTTGAAAGTTTCAGCAATGCTTCTGGGATATTAATCCATGCGATGGGCCGAGCCGTATGGGCTTGAACTATTTTTGGGAACCAGGTCAAAAGGTCGGTTACTAGTCTATTTACGCATTTCTGACCTGAACTTGTGAATTCGAAACAATAAACATTCGAGTTTCACGAAAGGACACTTAGTGTTATTCTAAAAATATCGTCTAATATTTTGGTTCACATTCGCCTAAATTCTGATAATATTTATTTTTTTGAAACTAACTCTCTAACTATTTAACCAAATTGATACTCATGGAATAAATTTGCGTATTTTACTACGAACTTCATATTTCGCTATGTCTAGTTACACGCATCTCAAAAATTTAATTCATATTTTAATTTTTTACATCAAATTCGATATCGTTTGTTGTTATCGCAAATCAATCGTCCAAATCGATTTAAATGAAGCGAACGAACTTAAAAAGTTTCCGTTACATGTTTATTTTGATTACTTTTAAGTAATGTGATCACTTTTTAAGAATCAACATTTACAAATTTATCGATTTCACATTCATTTTAATAATTAAATTCTAAATGTAACTTATCTTTTGCGTTCTATTTTCGAATCAACATGCAAGTTCAACCTTATACTTGGAAATCAAATTATATGTCAAGTTTCTAACTCGAATCATAATTATAACAATCATTCAAATGTTAAATTTCTATTAACTTCGTATCTAAAATTTGAAATTATCAGATCGTTACATTAACTAACCAGGCTCAATTATTTAGAATGAGTCCAACTAAATAAATATTTGATATATGTAGTATATTTTAAGATATAGTACATTCACCCCCTGCATTAGCTAAAAATATATAAAGAAGATCAAGTTAGAATTTTTTTTAAATTCATTTACTCCTATTTGGGCTCATAAGACCTTAGCAATTAAAGAGGCTACTAATATTAGTACTTCAAAAATTGAAGAGCTTATTGTTAATTTAATGTCTTCTGTGGCTCAAATGTAGAGCAAGAGAGAAAGCAAAGAAGTGGAAAAGAAGTCAATAACATTTTATGCAATTACAAATGGATCTGACATTGAAGATAATGATGGAGAGATAACACTAATGATAAGGAACTTCAGAACATTCCTGAAATATGGAAATATGAACAATTTCAGAAGTAATGACAACATAAATCCAGGGAATGGAAATAACAATCAAATCATCATTCCAATGTATCCCATTATACTTATCAGATAAGATTGGTAATACTTATCTCATCCAAGTGTATCCCATTATACAGGAAAAAGAAGAAAAGCCGGTATAGTTCATGCGATCTACAATCAAATCATCATTCAGTAAAGCATAGCCATTACTAACTGTGAATTGTCTTCTTCTTGCTTGAACAAAAATATATGCCAAAAGACTTTGTTGTCCAGATTTGATAGAGATTTTAGATGGAGAATGGGTGTACAACTCAGATCGATCCACTGCAACAGTTCAAATTACTTCAAAATCACAGCCTCCTCCTATAATATCGCTCATATTCATGAACATATGTACGCAAACACATCACATCTTGTTATAGATCAGATATCCAACTTAGTATGGCAATAACTAAGTGTTGGGATCCCTCCTTGATTGGAGAGTTTCTAGAAAATTCTAGACCTTTCTAGAGAAATCTAGAAATTTCTAGAATGTTCCGGAGAATTCTAGAGAAGTGTAGAAATCTCTAGAAGTTTGTGGAAGAATGTGGAACCCTCTGGAATATTCTAGAGACGTGTGGAACCTTCTGGAACTTTATGGAAGAGTATGGAAGGATGCATAAGGGAATGGAAGAATGTAGAGATTCCTAGAGAGTACGGAGCATTCTAGAGAATCAATCTCCACCCTTGGATGCAAGTAATCTCCACCATTCATCATGGAGGTTAAGTAGTATAAATAGGAGAAGGAGCCTTCATTACTATCCATCCAAGAATACAAAATAAGAAGCCACTTCTTAGAGTGAGAAAATAATAATTGAGAGTTAGCAAGCCTCTTTGAGTGAAAAGAGAGATAGCTTGGGAAGTATATATCTTTAAGCTTGAGCGAGCCACCGAGTGTGAGTTACTTTTGTAATCATATTATTGTAATCTCACTATTCTTTTGTATAGTGAAAGAATCTACATATTGGAGAATTATAAACTCTTTTGCTCCCATTACTTCTTTTAATCTTAAAATGCCTATCTTAACTTCACGAAGCGGGAAAGACTGAGATTCCCCAACAGTGGTATCAAAGCCAGGTTCATACGTAGTCGTAATCAAGCTCGTGTAAGTTCAGGATGGAGGATAATGTCGCTCATGATGGAGACATGTTCAATCTCACAGCCAACAACTACTCCTATTGGTAGCCAATGATGGAGGATCACTTGTATTGTAAGGATTTGCATGTGCCCATCATCTATAAACATAAGGTGGCAGGAAAGAGTGATGCTCAGTGGGAACTGTTGAACCGGAAGGCTGTTGCTATGATCCATAAGTACATTGACAAAACTCTCTTCGAGCATGTTTCCACTTATACAAACGCCTATGAATTATGGACAAAACTTGAGTCCATTATTCAGAAGAAAATGCCTCACAACAAGGCGAATTTAGTTCGACGGTTGGTGAAATTGGAGTATAAGGATGGTCATAGTATGATTGAGCACTTGAATAACTTCAAGGGACTCGTAAATCAACTAACAAAAGTTGATATGAAGATTGATGATGAGTTACAAGCTCTTGTACTCCTTAGTTCCTTACGAAAAGTTGGGACACACTTGTTGTTACACTTAGTAACTCAGCTCCGGAAGGAAAGTTAACTATGGATACCGTCAGTGACATCCTTCTTGGTGAAGAAGCAAGGAGAATGGAACGAGATGAGTCTATTCATCCCCAAGCTAATGTTGTTGAGAATCAGAGTAGGAATGAAACTCGTGGACGTAGTAAGAGCCGAAATCCACATCAATCTCGAGGAAGATCTAAGTCACGCTCGAAGATTGCATGTTATTACCGTGGAAGGATGGGTCACAAGAAAATGGAATGTCGAAGCTTCAAAAGAGACCAAAAAGCAGGTAATGTTAAGCCTGACCAAATAAGCCTAACAAAGAAGCAAGAAGAAAAGAGTACTACTGCAATAATATTGAAGGAAGATATGTTATATCCTGTTGGTGAAAGTAACATTCTAAACATTGCTTGTGATGAGAGTTCTTGGATTATTGATTCTGGTGGTTCCTTCCATGTTATTCCACATGAAAGCTTCTTCTCATCCTACCAAATAGGCGACTTTGGAACGGTGCAAATGGGAAATCAAGATAGAAGCAAGATTGTTGGAATATGAGACATCACTCTGACGATAAGCACCGGGTGCAAGCTTGTTTTGAAAGATGTGATGCATGTCCCGACCCTGCGCCTTAGTCTTATCTCCGCTAGAAAGCTAGATGATGATGGTCTGATGAATTACTTTGGTGAAGGGAAGCGGAAGCTCACCAAAGGAAGTTTGACAATGGCTTGAGGAAAGAAGGTAGGATCATTGTATGTAATGCAAGCTAAGCTATGCAAAGGAGAAGTAAACGTCTCTACTGATGATATGGACATATGGCATAAATGACTTGGGCACATTAGTGAGAAAGGTCTTCACATACTTATTCAGAAACAACTCCTCCCTGACGTGAAAGGTAAACCACTTCATCCTTATGCTCATTGTTTAGCTGGAAAACAACACAGGGTTGCTGTCCAAAGATCTTCTCCACCCACAAGGAGAACGAACATTCTAGACCTCGTGCACACTGACGTATCTTCAATGTCCGAGAGATCCATTGGTAGTGCTCTACATTTTGTCACCTTCATTGATGATCATTCAAGAAAATTATGGTTGCACCTGTTAAAATCAAAGGATCAAGTGCTTGATGCCTTTAAAGAATTCCATGCTCTAGTGGAGCGTGAAACTGGACGGAAGATCAAGTGTGTACGATCAGATAATGGAGGTGAGTATAGAGGTCCTTTTGAAGTCTACTGCAATAAATATGGCATTAGGCTAGAGAAGACTCCACCAAAGACACCACAATTGAATGGGCTAGCTGAGAGAATGAACCGAACCATTGAAGAAAATGTTCGTTGTGTGCTCTCTCATGCTAAGTTACCCAAATCATTTTGGGGAGAAGCTATAATGGCTGTGATCGGCATTGTCAACCTCTCACCATCAGCTCCTTTGGATGGGGCCATTCCTGAGGAAGTTTGGATGGGAAAGAGGGCTTTATATATTCATCTCAAGGTGTTCGGGTGCAGGGAATTTGTTCACATCCCAAAAGATGAGAGAGCTAAGCTTGATGCATAGACAAAGGAGTGTATCTATCTTCGATTCACCTAAGGATGAATTTGGGTACCAGTTGTGGAATCCAATTAAGAAGAAGGTTATTCACAGTAGAGATGTTGATTTCTTCGAAGACCAAACAATTGAAGATATCAAGAATTCAAAGAGGCCAAGATAGAGAAGCTATAAGAACACTGAACCTACTCTGGTTCGACATGAAGATAATAACACACAAGAAAGTAGTGATGGTGAAGATCTTGAAATTCATGATGAACCGGTTCAGGAAGAACCTCAATCTAGCACTCCAATCGCACCGGAGCCAAGACGATCCTCAATGGATAGAAGACCATCCACCCGATACAACACAGAGGAGTACGTTACGCTCACTGATGAGGGGGAGCCTCAAAGCTATAAAGAAGCAATGAGTGATTGCCATAAAGAAGAGTGGAGAATGGCCATGCAAGAAGAAATGCAATCCTTGCATGAGAATAACACATATGAACTAGTGGAGCTACCAAAAGAGAGAAGAGATTTGAAGAATAAGTGGGTGTATAGAATCAAGACCGCAAAAAACTATTCAAAGCCTCGCTACAAAGCGCGGTTAGTCGTCAAAGGATTCAGACAAGAAAAAGGTACTGACTTTGAAGAGATGTCATCAACCTCTCCCGTGGTAAAGATGTCATCAATCCGAGTTTTCCTTAGCCTAGAAGCCATGCAAGATTTGGAGATTGAACAACTCGATGTCAAGACGGCGTTTCTACATGGTGACCTAGAGGAAGAGATCTACGTGGAACATCATGAGGGATTCAAAGTTCCAGGCAAAGAAAATTTAGTGTGCCACCTCACAAAGAGTCTATATGGACTTAAGCAAGTGCCAAGGCAATGGTACAAGAAGTTCGATGCATTCATGGCAGAACATGATTTCAAAAAGACGGAAAGCGATCATTATGTCTTCATAAAGGGGTATGTAAGTGGTGACTTTCTCATACTTCTGCTTTATGTTGATGATATGCTAATCATTGGACAAGATTGCATAAAGGTAGCTGCTTTAAAGAAAGATCTAAGCAAGAGCTTTGCCATGAAAGATTTGGGACCGGCTAAACAAATCCTTGGGATGACTATAACTCGTTTTAGATCAAAAATACTGTTGTGGCTATCCCAAAAGTGATATATCGAGAAAGTGTTGGAAAGGTTCAACATGCACAAATCAAAGCCGGTTAACACTCCACTAGCTGGGCACTTCAAGCTAAGTTCGAAGCAGAGTCCGACAAGTGGAAAAGACATGGAGGAAATGAAGAAGAAACCAAACTCATCTGTAGTAAGCAGTCTCATGTATGCAATGATATGCACAAGACCAGATATCGCTTACATAGTTGGTGTTGTCAGTCGCTTCTTGGCTAACCCGGGGAATGAGCATTGGGTTGCAATCAAATGGATCCTCCGATATCTATGTGGAACTTCCAAAAGATGTTTATTCTTTGGAAAAGGAAAACCTGTGTTAGAATGATATACATATGCAGACTTAGCTGGTGACATTGATTCAAGGAAATCAACATCGGGATACTTAACCACTTTTGCAGGGGGAGCTATTTCATGGCAATCAAAGCTACAAAAGTGTATTGCATTATCCACTACAGAGGCAGAGTATATCGCAGCTACTGAAGCTTGCAAGAAGATGTTGTGGGTGAAGAACTTGTTGCATGAATTAGGAGTCGATCAAGAAAAGTATGTCTTGAAGTGTGACAATCAAAGTGCAATTTACTTGGCAAAGAATTCAACATTTCATTCCTGCACAAAGAACATTGATACAAGATATCACTGGATCCAAAGAGTCCTCGAGGAAAAGCAAATACATATTGACAAGGTTCACACAGATGAGAACTGGTCTGACATGATGACCAAGATAGTACCAATAAAGAAGTTTGAAGATCGTTGTCAAGGTGTAGGCATACTACTACCACCCAATTAAGTCGTGAGGGGAGATTTGTTGGGATCCCTCCTTAATTAGAGAGTTTCTAGAAAATTCTAGACCTTTCTAGAGAAATCTAGAATTTTCTAGAATGTTCCGGAGAACTCTAGAGAAGTGTAGAACTCTCTAGAAGCTTGTGGAATAATGTGGAACCCTCTGGAATATTCTGGAGACATGTGGAACCTTCCAGAACTTTACGAAGAGTATGGAAGGATGCATAAGGGAATGGAAGAATGTAGAGATTCCTAGAGAGTACGGAGCATTCTAGAGAATCAATCTCCACCCTTGGATGCAAGTAATCTCCACCATTCATCATGGAGGTTGAGTAGTATATATAGGAGAAGGAGCCTTCATTATTATCCATCCAAGAACCAAAAGAAGAAGCCACTTCTTAGAGTGAGAAAAAATACTTGAGAGTTAGCAAGCCTCTTTGAGTGAAAAGAGAGATAGCTTGGGAAGTATCTATCCTTAAGCTTGAGCAAGCCACCGAGTGTGAGTTACTTTTGTAATCATATTATTGTAATCTCACTATTCTTTTGTATAGCGAAAGAATCTCCATATTGGAGAATTATAAACTATTTTGCTCCCATTACTACTTTTAATCTTAAAGTGCCTATCTTAACTTCACGAAGCGGGAAAGACTTAGATTCCCCAACACTAAGACTTGTCAATATTTTACCATATTTTATGTCAACATTTTTTTGTTTTTAAAGGCTGGGCCTTACAAATTAATGGCAAACTTGCAAGGATATACATGGTGGAGTTGTCCAAGTTAGTTCCACGTTACTTCATTTGGGCACTATAGTGTAAGCAGTGAAATAAGAGTCAATTAGTACCAAGTCCAAAGCAATATTATGATTTTTTTTCTCTTTACTTGATCTTTTTTCAACTAAAGTAATGTATTGATAATTGATAGCTTCGAAATATCCCTTGCATAAGTACCAGTTGTTTATATATCTAAAAGCTTACATTTATAATTTTGTTTCATCTGCAAGAGTTATATATTGGATCTTTTGATTCTATTATTATGAGAAAACTTGTGCTGAATTTTCCATGTGTTATCAGTTGTAAAAGGTTCTTCATAAAGTTACAATCTCAAAATAGGCTTGATTTATAACCCTATCGGACTATTGATGATATATTTGATTCGTATCTAGTTGGGTTAATTTAGTTTGTTATTTGTTTCGACGATTATATTAACATTCCTGCTATTACGTATAAATGCAACACACGACAACATAGGCTTAATTAAGGTTGCAAATCTTCTTCAAAGATATCAAAAACAAGCAATATGCAAACAGTTGATTATCTTGGAGCTAACGCTATCTTGAAACTGCAAAAAAATGATTCAAGAAGCCCTAAGTTAATATTTTTATTTAGCATCCTAACCAAAACATTACGAGCACTGTCAATTTGAAATTCTAAGATATGCTTTTTAATTTGTGTTTAATAAATATAATATTTAAATGCTAGTCTTAGTATTTGAAGTGGTGGGGAAGCAATCTTAATATTGCAGAGATCCACATGAGTTTACTGATTTAGACATGATAGAGCTTGCGTTTTTTCCTACTTTAATCCGTTGCTACTTCATTCTTGTATTAATATTCTTAAATCTATTCCTGGAGTTGTAATGACAGTTTTAAACTCATAGGGTGTGAATGGTGGTTCGACTTTAAGGTCAAATCTCCTAATGTTCTTAAGCGGCTTGATGTAAAATGGTTTTGCTAGCCAAACATTTATCTTTCTTTTTTCCTGCAACTCTTTTATATTTATTTAGTACTATATTACTTTGCTTATTGTCTGCTTTAAATGCCAAAACATGACACATATAATTTCAGTAATATATCATATGACTTTTCAATTAGAGCTCCATCATTATTTATTGCTCTTCTGTTATAAACAGTCATGCATTTGGAATTTCAAAGAAAAGCTAAAAATTGAGGGAACAACATTACGTGAAGAGGTATAGTTGCTTATATTATAGTTTCACTTATTTATGACTGTTAAGATGAATGAACGCATGTCGAGAAATAATTGCGGATCAATACATTTTTTTAACTTGTATCTAGATTAAAACATAAGAAACGTCAATATGAGCATGACAAACATTTTGGGTGGCTATATTACAATTGACTTCACTATTATATTAATTGAATTGAACTGATATACTCTTGTCTTATATGCGACCATGTTGACTAATTTCAACCCACGGATAATACATCCAATCTGTTAGCTTGTCATCAACAGACAGATCCATTTAAAGTGTTTATTTGATACATGTCCTAACGTGTTTAGAATATTCCATTCTGATGTTTTTTTGCAGATATTGATTTCAAAAGTGAATATGATGAATCATGGTATCTTTGACTATTATTTTATTATATTGACAACCCTATACTTGTTGTGTAACTTGGATTTATTGCGGTATATTTGTACTTTTTTGTTCCTTTGAAAATATGGTTTATCTTTGTTCTATAGTAATTTGTGTATAGTAAATTTGCTTATGGAATTTCCTTTCATATATTTTAGCTTCTTATTTCGAGAATGAATGAATTTATTTATGTTACTGAAAGTATCAATTGGGTATTTTAAAATAATTTTCATATCTCGAATTCGCAACACATTAGTAACTGTTGCTGGTTGTCATTTTGAAACACCTACTTAGTGTTGTAGGCTATCATCTTGAAACACCTAGTAAGTGTTGCCTGTTGACATTTTGAAACACCTAATAAGTGTTGCAGGTTATCATCTTGAAACACTCACTAAATGTTGCAGGTTAACAACTTAAAACGCCCATTGAGTGTTGCAGTTTATCAATTTGAAACACATTCTTAGTGTTTCTATTCGTCAATTTGAAACACCTGCTGAATGTTTCAATTTGTCGATCTAAAACATAATATTGATGTTTCAAAAATCTGCAACATACTAATTTGCAACACTTGAAAAGTGTTTCTAATTTTTTTAGCAACATTTAGTTACCATTTCAAATTGGTTATTTTGGTGTTGTGCACATTTCTTGCGTTACGACGATCAACAAACACTTCGTGATGCTTCAGACATTCCTCCTTGAATTCATCGAAGCTAAAACCATTGTTGACTCAAAAACAAGTGTGAAAACCCGTAACTTCCCCGTAAAGGAAAGAGCGGATAGTTCGAGAACAAGCCACAGAAAAACTCAGACGGAAGAACATTTCATTGTATATTACCACAATTGCATCAGATCACAAGAATATACAGAGTATAAACAAATAAATATTACACAGAAATATCAGAGATTTAAATTACATTTAAATACATCGCAGCGGAAAATAATACAATACACAACTAGAAGAGATATACGGGTACAAAGCTTTCCGGATATCGTTCCAGCTGTAAACCAGGATCCTGTGAATATAAATCTGCAAAACCAAAACTACTAGCTGCCCGTGTCAAAATAAGGGCACCCAGAGTTTAGGTTAAAACAATAAACTCCAGGTCAGTCATGTGACTGGTGTGAGAACTAAAACAGTTATTTATCTTTATTTTCAAAGTAAGGTAAATCAAGGGACAACGCCGTATAGCACGGAACGGGTTTCCTCCCAAGAACACCAGTGCATAAAACAACAGCGCGATGCTAAATAAAGAAAATGAAGCTATTATAAGACCCAGGTCCTATCACACAATGCAATGCAACGCAAGCCGGGGGATAGGGTTTTTACCTTATAATAGCCAAGAATGCTTGATACGTTTAAAAGAAATCATTTGATACTATTATAAGTGTATAGTGTATAAAACAATTTCAAATCATAAGTATCAATCATAGGCGGCATGAATGCCCCATACCACTATGTCGCCATATATAGGTTATATAATCAAAATCGCAAAGTCACGTATTTGGAAATTGGATTTCCATCTATGAACCGAGGCTAGGGATCGTCCTCTACCGATTCGAGACAATCTAGCCCATGTCTCAGGCAAGCGCGTAGGCAAGCCTTGGAGCGACAGGGCCGGTCCACCGATGTGGATTATTATGCCTGAACACTACGTTTCCCCGCCCTTTGGGGCGTAAATGAGCCAACGAATGGCTCCATCGGACCCGGATCGTCCGATCTAACCGAGGCGCCTCGCAACAGCAACAACCACACAGGTGAAAAGTATATAAATGTCAGGGCTGGTAGGTCACTGACACCACCCTAGCTAGAAGGAAACGCATGCCCTCCCTGAGGTCCTCTCCCGTTTTATGTTCACAACCGGGGTGCGAGGCTCACGAATTCACGTTACACAAAGCTGTGCCACACAGGCTGTGCTTTGATCATCACCACAAGACTTTGCTTTTCAACAGAAGCCTCGATCAATTGCCACTTAGGCATGCCACAATTCACTCCATGAGTTTGATATCCATCAATATATAACCCCTGAGCTCGTACGTCTCAGAGAAGGGCGTTAAGCAAGAGAATAAATTCTCCGCCGCCAAACAGATATATATTTAATAGAGATCAATCGCACGGACTAAAATCCAATGTCAGACACACAGTCCATTTACAAGTCCGTTCTGGGTCTGAACGAAACCGGAGGCACCTAGTACCCCGCATATCCATCGATCTCCAAGTACGTCTGGACGATCACCAACTGTTTCCATCTTCTTGGGTGTACAGCCCAATCAAGATCATCAGTAATCACCCAAACGACGTGAAGACCTCCGGTCTTCGACCATCGTCTTCATCTTCGACTTATCGTCGTATCAGTTATTCAGAATGGGATAAACCCGGTCTTCCCGAATAACTCGCGTATATTTTAAATAAGTGTTACACAAACACAACATACGCCTCATTCCAATTCATCAGTCACTAACCGTAAATTAATCAAGAGAATAATTCCCCAAATATTAACCCCGAAGGCCGAAACCAACATCAGATCAATATTCAGAAAACCATTCTGCTTAGCTAACCGACAGTTAGTTTCTAATTTTCACATTCATAGGGAAAGGTTCCCATTAATTTTATCCAAGATAAATTTCCTGAATTTATTCTTTAATTTTTTTTTTGAATTTCGATTCAACTAGTCGAGATTAACGAACCTTACCGAAGTAATCATTGGTTTTAATTTCCCAATCCCAACCTATTCATCCCATGAAGTAAAACTGGTGATACTTCATATCTAACACCACGGTGTTGTCGGTAAATTCAATTACCATTTCACGTTTAAATCCAATTAAAGATTTAACTATCGCTTGGAGAAAAACTGGTGCTACTCCATTCTCGGTCATTTCAATCTAATTAAAGATTCATTAAAACTCCACTTAGTTTTAATCGTTAACTGGGTTAAAGAATCAGTGTCATTTAAAACACGGTTCACGATAAACCCAAAATCACATTCCACTAATTATCGGGTTAAAGAACGAGTGTTATTTAAAACACTGTCCACGATAAACCCAAAAATCAATATCAATTCAATTCCAATTAAATATCATTTAATTGGTACACTTCATTAAATCTAAGTAAAAAGATTTAATCTTTTCTCAACAGGGTTCAAGAACAGTGTTAATGAAGACACCATTCACGACAAACCCAAATCACATTTGATATTCAATACAAGGCTCTGAATAGAAAATATATCGGCTTATATTCAATATCAAATTCTACGATTAACAAATGTCGTATTGGAAATAACGATATAAATATATCTTTCAAATTTCCATAACAACACCTGTATAATCACGAATTCCAACATCGAAATATTCCGAAGACAATTTCGATTCAAATCCACTCCAATGCAATCATTGGATATTCTGGTTATTTTCAAAACCCTTTTTAAATTCAATTTATTTATTTAAAAATAAATAGAATTATAATTCTAGTTCAAAACTAGTTCATTTCGATAAAAATCTATTTTTTTTTCTTTTTTTTTCTTTTCAAATATGGAGTTTTTCATCCCAATTCTTTCTAAATCATTTCTTATGATTTTACACAAATTATTGATATTTTTAATGATTTTATCAAGGCCCGTACAGTCGATTTCCATCAATGGCCATCAAACTGCACTTACAGCGACCTTTTTCAAATTTGATTTGGACATAATTCCAAATCCAACCGTTAGATTTCTAATTTCTAATATTCGTTAGAAAGCTCTTTTCGATACGAACCCAACGGTTCCGGTTTTAGGAGAATCCGACGGTCGGATCTCCTGTAACGTCCCTTTGAAATAAATGGTCGAAATTCATGAACTGCCGCGGCGCGGCACGTTCTATTCAGGCCATTATATTATATATATAATATATATTTCGTCGATTACTATTTAAAACGAATTAGATAAATAGTTTTAAATTCGTTTCAAAAGCAATTTCAACTTCCACTTCAATTCAAATCAAAATTGAATTCTTCTTTATAAATTCGTTTTAAAATTCATTTCTATTTAATTCAAATTTCAATTCAATTTGTTTCCAATTCAATTCGAATTCGTTTTCAATTCAATTCGAATTCGTTTTCAATTCAATTCGAATTCGTTTCGTTTGCTATTCAATTGAAATCAAATTCGTTTTCCATTCAATTCGAATTCATTATATATTCAATTCATTTCGAAATCGTTTTATATTCAATTCATTTCGAAATCGTTTTATATTCAATTCATTTCGAAATCGTTATATATTCAATTCATTTCGAAATCGTTATATATTCCATTCATTTCGAAATCGTTATATATTCCATTCATTTCGAAATTGTTATATATTCAATTCATTTCGAAATCGTTATATATTCAATTCATTTCGAAATCGTTATATATTCCATTCATTTCGAAATCGTTATATATTCAATTCATTTCGAAATCGTTATATATTCAATTCATTTCGAAATCGTTATATATTCCATTCATTTCGAAATCGTTATATATTCAATTCATTTCGATTTCATTTCAAAATATGCGTTTTCGAAACCACCTTTCAATATGCATTTTAAAATGAATAAAATCGATATAAATATCGTTCACGTCAAAATGGCGTCAATCTAACCAACATGGCTTCATATATTTCTATTTTCAAATATTCTATTCAACAAATGAATATTTATTTTTGTCGACACACGACTAATCTCAACGAATGAGTACTGTCCATGTGTGACAATCTTTGTTAAATTATTTCGTTCAACGCATGACTAATCTCAACGGATGAGTACAGTCAACACATGAACCTTTATTTTATATTGATAAAGATGCAAGTTTTATTATTAAAATATTTCGTTCAACACATGACTAATCTCAACGAATGAGTACCGTCAACACATGAACTTTTATGTTATAATATTCTTTATTTTCTAAATTGGAATGAGGCCCAATCAATCACCATATAAAATTAATTATATGGATTTTCATACATCACACGCATATAATAGCATTGAAAAATAATCAACCATCAACCAAAGTGCACTACACTGTATAAGCATCAAATATAGATATATAACGCTTATAACAGCCTGTCAATCAATCGATCGACATATTTAATCAATCAGGATGAGTGAACTTCAAATTTCATCCCAACACCCGTGTGGGGTTTCAAACAATCAAACACAGATTTTATTTGTGCAGTTGGGCGATGTGTAAAATTTATCGTCCCAATCAATGTCCTTCAAATAGGTGTACATAAACAAACCGTCCGGGTTGTAAATGAATATTTTATTTTAACATATGAATTTCTATTCAGTTCATTCTTTAAATAAAACGATATTTTAATTTTTCTAACTTATTTTAGAAAATTTCGGCGGCATAACGACACGATACTAGAAACGGGACGAGGCCTAGCCTTATCCCCGGTCTAATGAAGGCCCACGCCATTCACATATCCATCAAATTTATTCATTTCACCAAACAATTCAATTTCAAATCAAATCATCTAACTAATCTATGCAACCAAACAAACAAGTCCATGGTCTGTGGACGATTGTGTCGGGTGCTACTAAGCACCGTCTGCATCCTAGTATATATATATCTAGAAAAGAAATTGAAGAGTGAGAAATTCTCACAAATAGCTATCCAATCATCTTGACTCTTCTTTGATAGAAATCTTCTTCGTTATCTCATTTTTGTCCTCTTCGTTGCCCGTAGCCACTACATATATAAAAATCGAATTTTTAGTTGTTCACTTTCAATTTAAAAATCATATTTTTACTTCGATGTTCAATATATAAAAATCACATTTTTACTTCGATGTTCAATATATAAAAATCACATTTTTACTTCGATGTTCAATATATAAAAATCATATTTTTACTTCTCCTATATAGTAAAGATTATATTATTAATACTTTAAAAATATAAAAATCATATTTTTATTCTATTGCAAAATCAAATCTTTTTCTAAAGATAAAAATCCTATTTTTACATACTTCTTTACACAATAAAAAATCACATCTTTATATGCGTTTCTTACGTAAAGATCTAACCTTTTTATTTGTTAAAAATCTAAACTTTTCTTATTTTTAAAAAAAATCTCTTTTTTCTTTGTCGGTCTTTATAAACAAAAATCGCATTCTTATCCGCATCAAAACCATTTCTTTATCGTTTAAAAATCAAATCTTTACCTATTACTAAAATTTGATCTTTATATAACCAAAGACAATATTTTTATGTACCTATAATTAATAAAAATGAAATAGAACTCACTTTCTTTTCTTTAATCCACTGATTTGAAGGAAGGGGATTGTCTGGTCTTCGTTGGAGGTGAGATGTGCGGCTGCTGGGTCAGAGGTGGTCGGGTAGTGCTCCACTTGGTCGGCGGTAGGGTAGGGTAGCAGTGGCGGTGGCTTTTTTTCCGGGGGGGGGTCTGCGACGCATCGAAGAGGAGGGGGGGGGGAAGAGCGGTCGTGGGGGGCGATGGCGAAGGGTGGAGGCGGCGGTTCCCACGATCGACGCAGGATTTTTTTTTTATTCTGAGAAATGAAATCGCTTTGAAAATAAAAAGGGGGCCAGAGTATAAAGGAGGAAGGGTTTTATTTTTTTATTTTTAATTATTTTAATTTCAAAAAATTGACTTTTACATACGACCTCTAAACGAGGCCCACCGCCTGTCGTTCATAGCGTTTTACCCCCATTCCGAACACAATGGGATATGTATCGTAGGCTGATTCGATCGTTTTGATCAGTTTCCGCTGAATTTACATTTAAATCACTATATTGAATTTTAAACGTACATTTCAAATTACCGGGGTCACATACTAACTCGAAAAATTCCATAAAAATATTTTCTAGCTTCGTATTGACGATACGGTCCTAACAAAACTAGTTTCATCGAATTCTGAGGCTGTTGGAAAAATGGCCATTTTCCAGTCGATTAAAATCAACTGAAACTGGTCAAACGCGTTTTCCTATGCCACGCTCACATATTGATTCAAAAAATTATGAAATTTGAAACCTAGCAATAACTTTACATCACGGATTCAACAAAAGTGGTTTCGTCGAAATCCGAGGTCGTTTGCAAAATTTCCATTTTTAAGGGCCTGAATTCCATAGCGACTATTCAGAATTTTCAACTGGACATATCTTTTGATTCCCGTTATGAAATTTCGATTATTCGGATTCGTTGGAAAGATACTATCAATTAGATCCTAATGTTTTTGGTTTCACTAAAATCCGGATTGTTTTGCACCCGGTACATTCAATTGAAGTTTGAAATCGAATTATCGAACTACCGCGCCATTTTCAATTCTATTTATAATTATATAAATATTTATATTCTAACGACGACGCGTATAAATATATACGTTCGAATTATATTCAAAATAAATTTCTCGTCGTTATTATTTAAAATAATTCATTTTAAATAATCAAAATTCGCTAAAATTGCCAAAATAAAAATTTTAAACTGGCCCAGATTTTCGGGTTGTTACAACAAGCTTCGTTTGCTCGACATTATTTAGGTCTTGAACTCCTTAGGTCTTGCTCCTTAGGTCCTGCTCATTAGGTCTTACTCCTTAGGTCTTAAAACGATCTAAGACCTGACAATCAAAGACCTAAGACCTAACGACCTAAGACTTAAGATGAAGACCTAACGACCTAAGACCTAACTCCTTAGTTATTGAAAATGACCTAAGACCTAACTCCTTAGGTCTTAAAAACGACCTAAGATCTAACTCCTAACTCCTTAGCTCTTAAAAATGACCTAAGACCTAACTCCTTAGATCTTAAAGGAGACCTAACAGCTAACTCCTTAGGTCTTAAAAACGACCTAAGACCTAACTGCTTAGGTCTTAAAAACGACCTAAAACCAACGAACCAACCTTCATCACTTTCTTGAGCAACAAGCCACACAACCCAAACTCCATGCCACATCATCAATGACCTAAGAAAAAGAACCCCACTCCAGATCTTACCAAAATAGCTCCAATCTTGACCAAATCATCACCAAACAAGCAAACAACTCATCCTAATCATCCAATTCCACAATTAATACTTTATAAAACCATCAACATCATCAAAATGACAATTATTGATCAATAATCATATAAGATTCATTAAATCATGACAAGTGAATGAATAAACAAAAATAATGAATCTAACTTGCATAAACATATGAATTAACATAAGAACTACCAGTTTTAAGTTGCTAGATTAGATCCTATGGTGATTCAAATGAAAATATACTTACCATAATGTAGATCTAGGTGAAAATAACTTGAAAATGATGAAAATAAGATCAAACAACCCACCCATGTGAGAGATACTTATCACTCACCAATTCTTCGAATTAACTCGAAATCGCTAGATTCTCAATCCAAACAGTGAAGAATATGCTTCAAACCGCTTGATTTGATGCGATATCTCTTCACTTATCATAGATCTAGCTTCCAACGATGTAGATCTTCGATTCTCTTATGTAGATCTAGAATTTTAATGGTGGAAAGGTGTATTCGATTGAGCAAGGAGGATTACGAGCTCAATCAAATAAGAGAATGAAGAAAGTAAACTATTCTCCATGTCTCTAACCCCCTATTTATAGCCTCTCACCAGCCCACTAATAGGCCTTCTCAAATCAACCCATCAATGACTTACAAAGCCTGAATTGAAATTGTGAAACACTAAAACAACGATTCCTTCCAAACCGCTAAACCATATCTTTAATGTGACCACTCTAGGGAATTGGCAACAACATTTCCTTTCTAATGAAATCGACCTCAGCTCCTGATTCGATCCCAGTCAAAAGTTATGCCCTGTACAAGACTGATAGGGGCAAAATGGTCACAAATAAAATTGGTAAAAATTATGGATATGTCTCACATCCCCATAACCAACATATCAAAATATGAGAATGATCCAACCCTCGGGGAATTAAATAAAAATATTTTACGATACTTCGATACGTAAAATGCGGGCTGTTACATAAGAGATATTGATTAATTGGTTTGTATTAAACAACTTAAACATGTGATTTGGTTTGATTGATTTGCTTAATATATATATATATATATATCTTTGTGTTCTTTGAAATTAGGTAGTTGGGTATTATATATATATATGTATATGTGTGTGTGTGTGTGTATATATATATATATATAACAACCTTCTCCTACATTGTAACCAGCTGAGACAAGGATGCTTGCTATATACATTTTTGTGTGTGTGCGCTTGCACATATTTGGATTGGACTGAAATGCTTGTTTTAAGATATATGTTTTCATGTTTATCTTAAATTTTTATGATAATTTCTTATATTTAACTTTTTATTTGAGTCATTATTAAAGTCATTAATAAAGTTGGTATTTATAATAGTTTATTCTTGAGTTATGGTAGATTTTGTTGATGATAAAAGGGGATAAGATATAGAAATACATAGATTGAGAGGGATTACATATTAAGGGGGAATTATGGAATTCAGATGACACTACACCATAATGGCCATTTAGCAACTCTTATTTTTTTCAACTGCCAACACTTATATGTGTTGTAGACTAGTGACACTAATATGTGTTGGTATATTAAAAACGTGTTACTAAAAATACAAATTTGTAAAAGGTTTAGTGGTAACTCTTATTTTTGTTGGTAAGCTAGGTTTCAGAGGGCAAAAAGGTAAACATCCATCTCTTTTCAGCCGTAACCCCTACTCCCCTTATCTCAACACTCTTTCACTACTTCGGCCGCGATAAAATGAATTAAATGCGAGAATAAGGTGATTTAGGGAAGGATTTTGATTTCGATTAAGGGGCAACAAGGATTTCGATTTGATTTCGATTACAAAGTGGGAACAAGGGTTTCGATTTCTAGGCAAGGAGTTCAACTTTGATTCGAGTTCGAGGTCACGAAACTCGTATTCGAGGCAAGGAGTTAAACGTCAGATTCGAGTTCGAGATAAGGAGTTCAACGTCAATTTGGTTTGCCTTTATAACTTTGGTGAGTAAAAAATTATATTCTTGGGGAAAAAAATATAATTTTGATTTTGTTTTAAGATGTATAGTTGCTTTTTATCTTTTCGCATAATCGATTTCTCTTCCAACATGTTGAATTGGCGATGCTAGGTAGTTCCAATTGCGCTTACCTGAAACTTTCTACCTTTATTTGCAGATTAGCATACGTATCGCAAAGGGATCTGAGTTACTTTTTCTCTGATTCGATTCTCTAACAAATGGTGAATATTAAATGCTAAATATATGGCGTCACTATGCTGTGTTGTATGCCATTTCAGCAAATCTGAGGTATAATTTGCCCATTTAGTTTTCTTCTAAATAGATTAAAATTTCTGAATTTTAATTTATGCTCTTTGGTTAACACAATACTTGGCATGGTTGAAAATTTTAAGGATCGTGTTTTCTGGATGCATTTGGTTTCAATCTACGTTCTTAATGCATTGAACAATGAAATTTAAATGATTTTGTTGAGTCCAAATTGACTTCGAATTAGGTGCAACAGCCTAAGTTTTTTCTATGTTTTTTCTTTACTTTCTTTGGATTTTAGTAAATTCTATACCAAATTTTGGTGAATATAACAGTTATGCATAAAATACAAATAGATTTCTGCTAAATATATTGAGATAAGTAATACAAGTTAGGAATTCAGCTAAAATTACCTATTGTCTTAGCCTAATCATGGCAAGTATTCCATTTTTATGGTACTATCTGACATCTGCATCTTTCTTGCATAAAATTTTACATTATGATATGCATGGATCCTTAATCCTTATGATCACTTCTTATATTACTTCTCTACAAGTTAAAAATTTAGCATGTTATATATTATGGAAAACAAGAGAGCTACTGTATACTGGATAATTAAACAAATCATGGTATTGTTGTTTAACTCTGTTTATATTGGTCGGAAATATAAAGTGTGATTAATAATGCAAAGGTAAAAAAACAAACATGCTAGAAAGAAAACGATTTTTACAAATTCGATTTTCATTGGTTCATTTACTGTTGATACATTTGGTTTATGGTTCTTATCTTATTGATCGTTCATCCTAAGTCGAGTTATTCTTTTCATCTAAGGTAAACCATTGTATTTTCAACTACATCAGTGTTCATGCTAATTTCTCACCGATTTCTATGGATGATTGAATTTTGGATTGTACGATTTGGGGGATCCTAAATTTCTTTATAGAAAGTAAAACATTGATTTATCTATTCAAAAAGAAAAACATTGGTTTATTTGTTTTCATAAATAATAATATCATAATTTCTGTCATTTATAATAGAAAAATAGTCGCTATCTTGCACCCTATACACGTAAAAAATGCTGGTTGGCTTTGAAATCCATAATATATGTACAATCAAAAAGCAAATCATATATCTCATTTTCTTTTTGTATGTTTTACTCCCTTCTTCTCTATGCATGTCGATTTTCACTATTTGAAACATCTTGGAGAAAATTACGTCAGTTACATGATGGATATACATGTTCCAGTACAATTAGGTTAATTTTCGTTTGAATACGTAAATCCCTATGATAAACATGCATCAATAAAAGGGTGCTCAATTGAGTCCGCGTATCATGTGGGTTTTAATTTCTGTTACTAAAAAACTGAATCGATATTAATCTGGACATTTAGTTATATGACTTAATTACATGATAATTCTTCTTTAAAGTCGAGTTGTATCTAACTGAGCAACCTATTGTCCAAATAGTGCATATCTAATACAGTTTGTGTATGTAGTGATGTGAAAATGATTCAGGATGGATAATGCTTTTATATCACTTCCCTATTTGTTTACTACATGAGAAAAATTCCTAACTTATATGTGTTGTTTTATAATTGATTTTTTACTTAGTTATGTAAGTCAAACACATAGTTAATTTGTAGTCTACCTCCCAGTTTGGTACTCTAATTTCATTTTTCTTACAAGAATTACTTAACATTATGTTCATTGATTGAGCTTTATGGCATCTTGGATTATTTACACAGGACCTTTACAAAACTTCTGCTTAACTGAATGCTAGCTTATATTATGATTTAATATGTGATAAGGGCAGGAAGTTTTAGATTTAAATATTGTTTAACTCTTATGATACAACTTGCACTCATTATATGCGTACAACCATTCCCTATTCATGAGTATACTGTCATCTAGGACCATTTAGATAGAGGCAAAAGCAAGATTCGGCTAAACTTGTTACAAGACAGCTATGCCTAATAATATATACTAAGACTTCCAGTTTGTTACCGAGTGGAAAAACAAAGACATGTACCCACGTTAATGCTGAGATATTTATAGACTTTTGGTTACATACATGGTAGTATGTATACTATAATTTATCTGACTTATATCACTATACTAGAGTTATTCTGTCAGTTGAGTTTTTCATTTATTGATAAACATGATTTTCTAATCATATTAGGCCCATATGCTTATCAAAATCGACAAGTATACTTATATCAATCTTTTATTTGCATATCAGTAGCAGCTAATCTACCCTTTTTTTAATTACTTTTTCTTCTTTATATAAATCAGTCTAGCTTGTTTCTAGTAACCTTTACCATGTCTACGTAGTTACATTTTCCGGCAGCATGTATATTTCCTTTACATATATATCTCATTAGACCCTTGTCCAGCTAACACTAGATATGTATATTTCATCACATTATTTAACATATTTATACATATTATATTATATATACATGTACATTCAGCAAATACATACATGTATATTTATACTTAACAAAGCTTTATATTACAATCACTTATCATTCCCAATTATCATATGTTTCACTTCTTAAATATGTAGATGTATGTATATTACTGGATGTCATTATTTATCAAACAATATATATATATATATGTCCTTATTACTTTGTGAATCCCTATTATTTTATTCAAATAGTGGGTATCCATTTAGGTTATACACACACAAATTATCCATCTTTAGCCATATATATTCTCACTTATAATGCTTACTGATTAAAATTAACATTATTAATTAGTGTATGGGTTTGTGTGTGCTTAGGTCCTCACAGTGGAATATACTGTACCCAAGGATATGACATGGTCGAACATAATTATTAAATTATTGCTTAACCTTTCCACTTATTTAGCCTATAAGTATGATCCTTTCCCTCTGTTTCCTCACCTGCATTTAAGCGCACAAAATACCACGTACAAAGCATAGAAAATAAAATGGGTCTCCAAGTCTTATTGGACAAATATGTAGTAAATAACTTGGAAAAACACTTTTTATTCACTTTACGAGTGGTTGTAGAGTTATATGCTTGCATGTCGGTACTGACTTTTGTATTCATGTCATCACATTTGTTGTTTGTGTAATAATGCAGCCCCTATTTTTTATTCTTGCTTTCAGGATTGTTTTCTAGATTATTGAAGAGCTGTTATCAATTTGAACAATCAAAACATTCTTGTTCTTATTGAAGAGTTGTTGTCATTACATTGGCAAGGTACTATTTTTAATACTTACAATGTGTGTACTACACTTATCACGAATAACTATTAATGAGACATGAGATAGAAAATAAATACCCTTCTATAGCATAAATTTGAAATGATATTCAATTTATATGGATCTAAATTAAGGTTTTCACATCTTGATACTGTTGTTGTTTATTTATTTTCTATAGATGTCTTCATACTCAAGACCTTCGACTGATTTTCGTGATTACTTCCTAGTGTATTCAGACGATTCAGACGATCCTTCTCAAATTGTTTGCTTAGCTGAATCTCGATCGGCAACTCCATTTAGCGTCTACGAGAGAATAGAGTCGAGCTTACAAAGAGATCTGGCATTATTAAGTGTTCAGAATGATATGGAACCTCCTACCAGATCGACAACACCAACAAGATTGTCATCCCTGCCAACATTCAATGTTGGACAAGTACAATATCGAAGGTTGCTATGTAGTTGCAACATTGAACCAATACTCAAAACATGCTATTTGAATAAAAACATTGGACGTCGATATTTTATTTGTGCAAACACTGGAATTCTTAGAGACTGTGGATTCATCCATTGGATTGACGAACCATTATGTGATCGTGGTGTGGAATTTGCGTTGGAGGTTCTTAAAGAAAACAGAAGGCTTAAAAAGGAGCTTAAATTGCAAGATTTCATTGAGTTCAATAGACAAAAGATATGTCAAAATTAAGAAGGTATGATTTTGAACTTATAACATTTACCATTATTTGAAACTTAAATGATGTTATTTAATTAAATGCACGCAGGAAGCAGTGAAACGGAGAAAAAGATAAATATTGGGGGTACAAGCTATGCAAATTTTTGGATGTACGGTTCATTATATGGCTGGAGTTTCGCATTTGGTACTTGTAGACTTCAAATATGAAAAACATTTTGCATTTTGTTAATTATGTATTGTTTTTACTATGGAATTGGATATTGTATATGTGTTGAATTTAGTAATGTATTATTATTTTTTGTTAGTTTGTACTTTGTTGTTGTCACAAATATGGAATTTTTTCTTACGGATTTCGTTACACGTTGTTATGTCGAGATAATATCATAGCTGAATGCATATTAAATAGAGCTTATGCCATCTTATATGCAAATATAAGTGTTAGCAATGAATATGTTTGCAACTCTTATAAGTGTTACCATATCTTATGGTTCCAACATTTATAAGTGTTAGCAATGAATATGTTTGTAACTCTTATAAGTGTTACCATATCATATAGTTCCAACATTTATAAGTGTTAGCAATGAATTTCCTGTAACACTTATAAGTGTTACCATATCTTATAGTTCCAACATTTATAAGTGTTCGCAATGAATTTCGTGTAACACTTATAAGTGTTGGCAATGAATATGTTTGTAACACTTATAAGTGTTAGCAGTTACTTTGTTTGTAACACTTATAAGTGTTACATGAAATTCCTCACAGGCCGTTGGTGACACTTAAAAGTGTTACAGAAATTATTTGTAACACATATACTTGTTGGGAATCCACTGTTTTGGTGTAGTGTGAGATAAGGAGATTTTTAAAATGGTTGCCATCATCATATAGGTGTAGACTATTAGCACCATGGAGGCATGGATGGTAGTTTTGATGATAACAACCTTAGGTAATGAATATTCTGTATTTACACATCTACTAGTTATTATCAAGATACATATTGTATATAGTACAAAATATATTATAGGATACTGATAAAAAAGACTATAAAATATCAAGATTGAAGATCCAGATTGACGATTCAAGAGTTATATAATGACTTATGAGTTTTGAAATACTCGGGATTTCAAGATATTACCGTATCTAGGAAATTATGTCAAAACTCTGGTTGCTCTTACCTAATCCCCATCCATTTTAACCAAAAAAATTCAAAATATTTATGTTTTTAAAATCTATTTTAAAATGATTTTTCAAATGTATTCAAATTCCTTTACAATAATGTTTCCAAATACCCTTTGCTTTCAAAATAGATTTTCAAAGAATATTCAAAAAGAAATTCTAAAGTTTTTTTATTGGCAAGGCCAACCGGTTTTTATAGTGCTTCGTAACACTTATTATTATAACGAATAATAATTACAAATAAGTACTGGAGGTTGGCAAATAGGCAACCTACAACATTCGGTTTTTAAAGTGGTATGACCAGTACAACTAATTTAGTTTACAAAGCTGGAGCTAGACCAAATATCTAGACTATGCTAAAATTTTCATACTCCACGCAGAGAGACAAATTACATATACTGCCAATAGCAAATAAATAACAATTTGACAGATGACATGAACAACAACTCACATGCAACACAAGACAACAACACTTTACAAAGTAAAGTCACCTCCTATGTAGCACTACTTAACCAAGCAGATATGACCAGATAGTGTACTGTAGGAAACAAAACATCCTTGAAGAGACAACACGACAAAAAATAACTAATAGCCCATGATTTCTCGAGCAACTCGCAGGTACCATGCCAACTTCAAGCCAAGAGCTTGACAAAGACATAGTAAAATGTAGCATCCAAACAACAACATAGCAAACCATTAAGGTTCTTGATAAGACATGAACTATGTGACCTATATTATCTGTCATAAAAACTTTGCAAGCAAGCTAGGAGGAGTTCATCACCAAGGATACAATAGTGCATGGACAACAATACCAATGTCTACCGTAGTAAAAGCCATCACTGTGGCCAATGGGAGGTACGGCGAAACAACTGGGTATGGGAGATTACGAAGAACTCCTCAAAAACGTCCCCACGTGCAAATCAAGAACAAAAAATACAAATCAAAATAGCACTGCCTCTAATCACACAAATACAATTACACCCTCACCATAACACTGACGAAAAACCACACAATAAATAGATTATTCCTATGTCGAACCACATGCAAAAAAAAACACTAACCCAAACACTGACAGAACCATCAACCAACCAACAAACACCCAATGAAATCCATCAATACTTGCTTCTATTTCCATGTAGGAACTTCCAACGGTTGTAACAATCTGCTCGACTTTTTCTTCTCAGCTTTAATTAACTGACAGTCCATTCATTTCGAGATAAATTTGTCGGCATCCCTTTTCATACCTCTCACTAGTAAACTAGCTTCATATCTTAATACAACTTATTACCACCAGGATGAATCGCCAATTTAGAGTGATGAAATTCCCTCAGAACCTCATCTCTCAACCCATCTATATCAGGAACAACCAGTCGTCCATTCTTACAAAGCCAACCATCTCGATCGAGTTCAAAATCCTTGATCTCCTCGGGTTCTACTCTCATCTTTAACCTTCAAATGAATTCCATAACCATGTCGTCTCCTTTTTGTCTTTTGCCAATCCTTTCAATGAGAGTGGGCTTAATTGACAAGCTTGCTAACATCTCGGGCTCTAATTCACAATGAGGTCTAATATCAAATCCAACCAAATACTCGAGATGTTTTCATTATGAAAAACATGGCACCCAAACTAGCATGTCTTCTACTCAATGCGTCGGTCACTGAGTTTCCCTTTCCGAGGTAAATGCTATTCCAAAATCGTATGATGCTAGAAACTCTAACCATCGTTGCTGCCGAAGATTCAAATCCTTTTGGAAGAAAAGATACTTCAATGACTTATGATTCGTAAACAACTTAAATCTATCTCTCAAAAAATAAAGTCTCCAAATCTTCAGAGAAAATACTATTGCTGCTAACTCCAAATCATGGGTTGGGCAATTCCTTTCGTGCACAACTTTAATTGTTGACTCTCATAAGCCACAACTCTACCTTTCTGCATTAACACTACTCCAAGTCCAGTACCACATTCATCGATGTATACCACCATCTCCTCAATCCTATTTGGAATAGTGAACACAGGAGCACTTGTCAATCTTTCTTTCAAAATTCCAAAGGCTTGCTCCCATTTCGCATCCCACGCGAAGACCTGATTCTTCTTCGTCAATTTGGTTAATGCTGCAGCTATCTTAGAGAAATCCTTGATAAATCATTGGTAATATCCAGCTAAACCAAGGACTTCACATCTGTCGCATTCTTGGCTCGATCCCAATCTTGTATTGTCGCCACCTTAACGGGGTCCATCACCATTCCTTGTCCTGACAAGACGTGACCCAAAAATCTCACTTCTTCCTTCCAGAAGTGACATTTCGAAAACTTAGCCCTCGGCTAGTGTTTTCGCAAGACTTCCAAAACAATCCTCAAGTGCGTTTTATGTTCTTCCTCATCCCTTAAGTAGACCAATACGCCATCAACGAACACAAGTACGAACTTGTTCAACCGATCCCTAAAAACCCAATTCATATGATTCACAAAATATGCTGGTGTGTTAGTTAATTAAATAGCATCACCAGACACTCATAAAACCTGTATGGTATCCTAAAAGCAGTCCTTGACACACTATCCCTAGCCACCCTCTGTTAATGAAATCCCGTTGCCAAATCCATTTGGGAAAACACCTTGTCTTCGTGAAGCTGATCAAACAGGTCATTTATTCTCGATAATGGGTACTTTTTTTTCTTAGTCACCTTATTCAGCTCATGATAATCCATGCATAATCGCAATGATCCATCATCCTTAGTCGCAAACACAACTGGTGCACCCCATTCAGATACACTCCGAATGAATCCCTTACTTGGAAGATCGTTAACTTGCACCTCTAACTCTCGCTGTTCCTTACGCGCCATCTGCCTAAGAGGCATAACAACAGGTCTGGCTCCATCCACTAAATCAATCTGAAACTCAATCTCGCGCTACAGCGGTAACCCTCTAACTTCGTCAAACACATCAAAAAATTCTTGTACAATTGGAACCGATGACAACCCATCCTGTGGAATCACAAGCGAATATAAAAAGCTAACAAGAATTTCATCCTCTGGCAGATAACGTATCACAATCGTTCGCCCTTCCACATTTCTGATTGTCACCTCGATCCTTTCACAATAAACAATAGTTGCATACTTATTGAGCCTGTCCATACTCCAAACCCAGCGAAATTCAAAATTAAACAACCACACACAAAAGAACAACCATGACTCGATAAAATTTGACCACTCCAAAGCATATAAAGACTATATGACCCCTACTAGCTTAGTCAAGACCAATGGTCTATCAATGATTTCAGGTTCTAAACCTAACTTGTAAACAAGTTCATTACAAATAAAAGAATGCAATGCTCCAGTATCAAATTAAACTTGAACTGAAATGTCTCGAACAAAAATCATACCTTGCACCATAACATTCTTTCCCTTCTCCTTCGCAGTCAGACCCGTCGAAGAAGACGGAATAGCCTCCAAAACATATGCCTTCACAATCTGCTTACCTTTTGGTTGTTCTGGATAGTTCTTCCTCATATGCCCAGGTTTATCACAGTTATAACATTTTTCCCCCACCTTAGGGTTCTTACACTCGTTGGAATAATTGCTCTTCTGTTGATAGTTATAACCAAGTAACCTAGCCTTTCGGCTTCTTTTGGCCATTTTTCCCGTGTTGTTGTTTCTGTTTTCCATTCCACTTTTTCTTGTTACCACCTCCTTGTTGTGTTTTGATTCCTCCTTACCCCTAACAATAGCCTCTGCCATCTAAGGAAACAAACTCTCCTTCCTCAAAGCTTTCTCGACCAATTTCTCTAAAAGGTCGTCAATATGGTATATTAATTGTTTTCCCAAACTCTCATCCAAACCCATAATAAATTTCTAGTTCTTTTGGTAAGGAGTCTCGATATACGATCAAGCATACTTAAATAAAGCTTCAAACTCCGTCGCATACTCAGCAATAGGCCTCCCGCCTTGCTTCAAACCAATAAACTTCTTAAAAAATATTGACTTTTGTGAAAAAAATCGATGTGTATGACTTAAGAAGGATCTATATGGATATAGCTTAAATATAGATGATATACTAACTAGCTAATATACAATACCTACGTAGGTAAAAGCTTAGTAATGGAAATATATCAAGAGTAAATGCAACAAGAAACGACACCAGGAATTTTATACCGGTTCGGACTTCCCTCCCTACGTCTAGTCCCGAAGCTCCTCTTCGGAATTCACTATCACGTCCTCTCTTAACCCGAAGGAATAGGTCAGTACACTCGAGCCCCAACAAGGATGCCTCTCGCCCGAGTAAATACACAAGACTTCAACAAACACAAGTGTTTTGACTTCTGCTTTGTGTTCTTGAATCAACACGGATAGTCAACGGTTTAAGTACACCCTTCCTATAATCTTATCCTCAAGTATTTGAAATGGTTGCAATGATTTTAAGGAAGCTAGTTACCTATTGAATCAAGAAATGAAAAAATATTATCAAGGATTCAATAAGTAACTTGAATTTGGAGAGCTTTTGTTTGCAAAGTATATAGAAGTTAATTTCAGAAAATAGAGAGAATATATTTTGAATTGTTGATTTGAAACACATGTTTGAAGTGTTTATATAATAGTAGAAGAGTAGCATTCTTTCATGAAGAGTTTCTATAAAAAGTTGTGTCCATTTCCATTGATTATTGAAGAGGAATCTCTTCATAAAGGATGGTGACTGTTTATAAAATAGTTTCTGGGTCGAATCAGTCGACTGGTTAAAAATCATTAGTTGACTGATTGAATTAAACTTTAAATTGTATAAATAAAAACATGTTTCAAAACTAGCTGTTGTGTACAAAATTCCTCTGACCAGTCGACTGGTCAATTCTCTACCAGTTGATTGCTAGAGATTATTCTGTACACTTCTAGCTTTTTAAAGCCATATGAATATATATATAAAAATTTATACTTGAGGATAGATTTTAACATGATTCTAATACGACTCAACTTATATATATATTATGAAACCTTATCTATATAACATGATTTCCATTTCTATCTTCTCTTGTTGGCATTAATCAAAATCTTGATATCAACATTGTCCCCCTTTTTGATTGATGACAACATATCTGTTTTGCTCCCCTTGAATTTCTACAACATTTTGTTAGTTCGATAAAAATATAATCTTACCATTTTGATTCCTGCAACAAAATGTTAGCACATGTATTCTCAATAAATTCAATATTAAGAGCATAATCATATATCCAATAGATTCATCATTAGAAACATAGAATGTATGTGAGCTTAATGATTTTTCTCCCCCTTTGTCATCGATTAAAAAGTAAATAGTCACGATGAGCACAAAGTAATTGAATATCTTTTTAGAGATCTTTGATAAATATAATTCCTAGCTCTCGTCGGAGTCTTATAAATGAGTTCTCTAAAAGGGGTTTAGTAAATATATCAGCAATTTGATTTTATGAATTTACAAACTCTAAATTAATTGCTTGTTTTTCAATATAGTCTCTTAAGAAATGATGTCTGATATCAATGTGTTTAGTTCTGGAATGGTTTACCGGATTCTTAAATAAATTTATTGTGCTTGTATTGTCACAATAAATTGTGGAATTAGATAAATTTACATTAAAATCTTTTAGTGTTTGCTGCATATATATCACTTGAGCACATGCTAGTGCAGCAGATATGTATTCAGCTTCGCATGTTGATAGTGAAACACAGTTTTGTTTCTTGCTGAACCAAGATATGAGCGATTTACTAATAAAATGACTTTTTCCACTTTTACTCTTACGATTCGTCCGTGATCCTCCAAAATCAGCATCACTATATGAAACTAATTCAAAGGAACAATCTTTTGGATAGTAGAGTCCAAAGTCTTTAGTACTGTTAAGATAACGTAAAATTCGTTTAACTGCTCTCAAATGTAATTCTTTTGATTAGCTTGAAAACGAGCACATAAACAAACACGCATCATAATGTTCGGTCTACTTGCAGTTAAATACAAAAGTGAACCTATCATGCTTCTATATAGCTTTTGATCGTCACTTTTACCATTTTTATCCTTATCTAAATGTGTTATCGTACTCATTGGTGTAGGTTTACTGGATGTATTATCCATTCCAAAACATTTTATTAAATTATACAATATTTTTCTTGATTAATGAAAATTCCATCTGGTAATTGCTTAATTTGCAATCCCAGAAAGTAAGACAGTTCACCCATATGTGAGATTTCAAATTCATTGGTCATTATTTTTGAAATTTTTTGGCATAATTTATCATTTGTTGAACCAAAGATAGTATCATCTACATATATTTGTACTATTAGAATATCTTTATTATCTTTCTTGATAAAGAGTGTTTGATCAACCTTTCCAATTTGAAATCCTGAATCTAATTAATAAGTTTTGAGACGTTCATACCAAGCATGAGATGCTTATTTCAAACCATATAAGGTCTTTTTCAGTTTAAAAACATGATCAGGATATTTTTCATGAGCAAATAGTGGAGGTTGTTCAACATATACTCGTTCTTTAATATAACCATTTAAGAAAGCGCTTTTAACACCCATCTGATATAATTTAAAGTTGTGATGACACGCATATGCTAATAGTATACGAATTGCTTCTAGTCGTGCGACTGGAGCAAAAGTTTCTTCATAATCTATGCCTTCTTCTTGATTGTAATCTTGTGCAACAAGTCTAGCTTTATTTCTAGTGATATTACCCAATTCATCTGCTTTATTTTTGTAAACCCATTTTGTTCCATTAACAGTTTGATCAGTCGTCTTGGAACTAATTCCCATACTTTGTTATGCTTAAATTGATTTAATTCTTCTTGCATTGCAATTATCCAATTTTCATCTGTTGATACTTCTTTAGGATTTTTGGGTTTGATATATGAGAAGACAACATTACTTTCTAGTCCTTACGTTTGAAGTTATTTCTCCAATAATATTTTGAGTTGGATGGTCTCGTAACATTCTTGGTAGAGATGGAACTTCATTAATAGGGACATTTTGATTATTGATGTTATCTTGAGTTTCTGTAGTATTATTCTCTATGTTATTATGAACAATGTTTTCATCTTCTGTAAATGTATCAATATCATCATCACGTGAAGAATTATTTTTCATAATATCTGAATTAAATGAATTTTGAATAACATTTTCGTCAAATGACACATGAAGTGATTCTTCTTACTGGTTCTTTTATTGAAAATACGATAAGCCTTGCTACACTCAGAATATCCTTAGAATATTCCTACGTCAGATTTTGAGTCAAATTTCCCAAACTGATCTTTTGTATTTAAAATGAAACATTTTGAACCAAAAACTTTGAAATAAGATATATTTAGTTTTCTACCAGTAAAAAGTTCGTATGAAGTGTTTTTAGTAAGAGGTCGAATAGAAACACGATTCAAAACATAACAAGCTGTTGCAACTGCTTCAGCCCAAAAATGTTTTCGTAGTGTACTTCCATTTAATAACGTTCTAGCACATTCTTGTAAAGTTTTATTTTTACGTTCTACAACTCCATTTTGTTGAGGAGTTCTAGGAAAGGAAAAATTATGAAAAATTCCTTTCTTTTGACAAAATAAATCAAATTTCTCATTTTCAAATTCTCCTCCATGATCACTTCGTATGTTCTTTATTTTTAAATTAGTTAAATTTTGAATTTGTTTGACGAAAATCTTAAAGATATCAAAAGTATCGCATTATTCTTTAAAAACATAGTCCAAGTGTATCTTGAGAAATCATCAACAATTACAAACACATATCTACTATGATTTATGGACTGAACTTGAGTTGGCCCGAATAAATCCATATGTAGTAATTCATGTGGTTGTAAGTTTGATATAACCTCTTTCGATTTAAAAGAAGATTTGGTTAACTTTTCAAGTTGACAAGCATAGCATAAATTTCCAGTTTTGAATTTTATTTTGGGTAATCCTCTTACAAGATCATTTTTAGATATTTTGTTTATTCTTTTAAAATTAATATGGCAAAACTGTTTGTGCCATAGCCAGGGATCATTGTCTTTGGATAATAAATACATACTTAGATTGTTATTAACTGCCATATTTAAAATATAGATATTTTTGTCTCGATTTCCTTCAAAAATAAGATTTTGATTTGAGTCAAAAATACTATATTTATTTTCAGAAAATGATATTATAAAACCTTTATCGCATAATTGACTAATACTTAATAAATTGTGTTTTATTTCTTAACCAATAAAAAATCCAAAATAAGAGGTGAATTAGATATGCCGTAATTGCTCACATTGCCTTTGCCGATGATGTATCCTTTGGAATTATCTCCAAATGTGACAGTTCCTCCTTTTGAGTAAATGATATTTGTTAGCATCTTCTTGTCTTCTGTCATATGTTTTGAGCAACCACCGTCTAATATCCATTTTCCTTTGTTTTTATTGAGTGGGACCTGCAATTTTTTTTTTAAAGTTTCATTAGTACCCACTTCCTCCGTTAGGGTCCTAAAGGTTAAATCTTAGGAAGCCAAACCCAAGAGGGCTTAGGTTCCTTTTTGAAAGAATAATTACTGTTATAATGAACAGAATATAATTTTTTTAATATATTTATTTCTAATAAGAACATTATTTGTCTTCGGAATCCATATACTAGTATTTCTCAAGAGTCTTTTCTTAGTAGGAATATTTAATTTACTACTAGAAACTTTCGGTTTAATATTAGAAATTTTAGAAATGGATTTTCTCTTAGATTTATTTTTATTATACCCTAGTCCTTTTTTACAAAGTGCTGGTTGAGAGTTTTCCAATATTTTAGATAAATTCTCTCTACCTTTGTTAAAATTATTAACATTCTTAGAAATGCTTTCTAATTTAATTTTTGAACTAGAATTTTCTAACTCTATGATTTTAAATTTAGTATTTAAATCATGATTTTCAGAAACCAATAAATCATTTTTATTCTTCTGAGTCTCGATTTCTTGACTCAACATAGAAATTTGAGAATTTTCTATTGAAAGAGATTCTTGTAATTTTCTAATTTCTTCTTCTAAAATTTCTTTTTCATCTTTTAAAAGATCTCTTTCAAATAATGCTTTCTTTTTATCTTCGTTAGCTTGTTTAAACTTTCGCTTAAACATTTTCCTAGATTCTAAGATTTCAGTATTAATTTCTACTAATTCATCAAAAGTAAAACCACTTACATCATTATACTTAGCCATGAAGCAAACATTTGCTTGCTCACTAACACTGTCGCTACCACTTTCAGAAGATGAATCCGAGTTGTTCCAAGTGACTGAAAATGCTCACCTCTTTGATTTCTCATTTTTGCGATTTCTCTTCAACTCTGGACAATTCTTTTGATAGTGTCCAGTCTTGTGATAGTTGAAGCATTCTACAAGAGCATGGTCAGGTTCTTTTGATGAGTTCTTCTTTACATTTTTGCTTTGGCTTTTTCTGTATTTTAGAAATTTTCTAAAATTCTTAGTTACAAATGCAATATGTTCTTCATCTGAATTGGAATCTTCTTTCTCAACAAAGAAAGCTAATTTTTTCTTGTCTTGTACCTCTGCTTTCTTTGCCTGCAAATTTACTTTATAAGACATTAGATTACTGATCAATTCTTCTGGTTTCATGGCAGCAAGATCATTAGCTTCTTCGATTTCTAATACTTTTCTCTCCCATTCATCCGTTAAAGAAATCAAAACTTTTGACACTATATCAAAATCGAAATACTTTTCTCTTAATCGTAATAAAGAGTGATAAATGTTTTGAAAATGTGAATACATATCGTTTATGGATTCATTTTCATTCATCTTAAAATTTTGGAATTGATTCTTAAGCATCATATTTTACTTTGTTTAACCTTGTTAGTACCTTCATGCATAATTTTGAGTGTTCTCCAGATTTCATATGCTGTGTTGCACATACAAATCCGGTTAGACTCATTTCTGTCTAGAGCACAATGCAACATATTCATAACCTAATAACATTGATGCTAGCCTCTGCTTTTTCAAATGCAGACCATTCTGTAAATACTGTAGTAGGTTGTGTGTACTTTTTTTGTGTGATATTCCTTGCATCAAAACTATTTGCTTGCATGTATATCCTCATTCGTGTATCCCAGTAACTATAATTCATGCCATTAAAGAAAGGTGGTCTAGAAGTGGATTGGCCTTCAAAATATCCGGTGTTATTGCTAGTACTAGTATTATTATCCATAATGCCTATGTATTAGATAACGGTTTTGCGGTAAAATGATTGTCTAGCTCTGATACCAATTGAAAAAATTGATGTGTACAACTTAAGCAGGATCTATATGGATATAGCGGAAATATAGATGATATACTAACTGGCTAATACACAATACTTACATAGGTAAAAGCTTAGTAATAGAAATATAGAAAGAGTAAATGCAATAAGAAATGACACCAGGAATTTTATACTGGTTCAAACTTCCCGCCCTACGTCCAGTCCCGAAGCTCCTCTTCGGAATTCACTATCACGCCCTCTCTTAACCTAGAGGAATAGGTCGGTACACTCGAGCCCCAACAAGGATGCATCTTACCTGAGCAACTGCACAGGACTTCAACAAATACAAGTGTTTTGGCTTCTGCTTTATGTTCTTGAATCAACACGGATAGTCAACGGTTTAAGTACACCCTTCCTATAATCTTCTCCTCGAGTATTTGAAATGCTTGCAAAGATTTTAAGGAAGCTAGTTACTTGTTGAATCAAGATATGAAAAGGTATTATCAAGGATTCAATAAGTAATTTGAATTTGGAGAGCTTTTGTTTGCAAAGTATGTAGAAGTTAATTTCAGAAAATAGAGAGAATATATTTAGAATTGGTGATTTGAAACACATGTTTGTAGTGTTTATATAATAGTAGAAGAGTAGCATTCTTTCATGAAGAGTTTCTATAAAAAGTTGTGTCCATTTCCATTGATTATTGAAGAGGAATCTCTTCATGAAGATGGTGACTCTTCATAAAATAGTTTCTGGGTCGAATCAGTCGACCGGTTAAAAATCACACTACACCATATCAGCGAATTTGGCACACAGGGATGCAGATATAAGATTGGGCTATAAGCTGTATCAAATTTGATAGTGCTCAAATCCGTATCAAACTATATTTTGCGATCTACATCACCCTAAACACCCTTAATCTGAACGTCCATCAATGAAGTCCCGGATAAGTTCATTTGATACGGCTTTGGACCATATAAAATTCGTATCAAATTTTTGCCCACGTACCTCCACACAGGCACAATCGAGTTTTTCCACATCAAAACTTTCAGCCAAATAATCCCTCTTTTTATTTTGCAATGACGACCACCGAATACCCAAATTAGGGTTTTGGTACTCGACCGACTTCCTTTGTCAATAAGCCATCCACCGCAGTCCATGAGTTATTGTCAGCTCGCGCTGCCTTCAACTGACCAGTGAAGCCTCAGTCCACCGCTATCCATCCTTCTCGTCGCCTCTGGAGGTGAGTAATAGATCACGGTTAAATTTGAATATGAATTGGGTTTAATTTGAATTCAAATTGGGTTTAATATGAATCTCCATGCCTTAGTTCAAAAATATGAATGATAGATAGTTGCACGTGCTTGTCTACTTAGAATTCATGCTTCTATTGTGTTTGAATTGGGTATTATCCCCAATATTATAGTGCGGCAATGTATTTTCTATCATTTACTTGTGCTGTATTTGTGACCTTAAATTCAGACACATTTACTTGTGTTGCCCTTCTCATTTGTGTGTATTATTGCACCATGTACGATCATCCTTATAACTGATCTGAAGTGCATGTGTATGATTTGATTTGAGAACTAAAGCATTCTAGTTCTATTGACTGAGCTGCATGTATCTGGTAATTGATATTGGGAAATTTGTGTGATTGAGTAGAAATGTCGGTGATGGATGCATGAATGAAAATAGAATGGCATTTATAGGTTGAGATTTAGTCAATTTGTTTGGTGTGTCATGTGTGTCACACTGCGTGTGAGTAAAGGCGTAAAGCTACTTTTCCATTTATGACTTGCTGCCTTGAACCAAGTTGCTTTGTGCTCATGTAACCAATCATTTTTGTTAGTCAACCCATGGAAAAAATAGAAGTTGACTATTATAGCATGTGTGTGCAGCAGCCTCCGTCATTTGGATGAAGCTAATAAGCATGGATTTGAGTGTGTTGATCTAAACTTCAGGTAATATCTCGCTTTTTTCCATCCCCTCATCTCGGATACACTACATTAGATAAGGGTGATAGAATAGAAAGGGAAAGGCTATAACAATGTTATATCCACATTGCAGCCAAGTGACAAGAAGAATTATAATAATGTGGACATATTCTCTATATTGCTCTTTAATTAGGCTATAACAACTGTCTTTAATTGAGACTCAGTATCGACTGAATAATTTAAAATGTTGTAGACTTGCAATATTCAGCTACTAATGAAAATAATAATGTGGACATATCCTATCCTAAACTATGCGGTTTGCACCTTTTTACAGGTCTTTGTAGTGTACATGCTATATGCTATCCAAGCTGACTTATTACCAGGCCTCTTGAAGTTTTCTTAGATCTGAGTAGTTCTTTGAGAGATTTGAGTGTGTTGATCTTCCTGAAGGGTTCCTTCATGTCTTGGATAGAATGCAATGTTGCTTGACTGGTTTATCATCTTTTGTCTGTTTTGGAGGATGTTCATCTTGAAGGAAGCATTGATTCAACAGGTGGCTGCACTTTAGCTCACGACGGTGGTTTGAGTATTTATCCGAGCTTATTGTAATGTAACATTATGTAACTTTTTTAATGTAATGAAACAGCGTGTATCTTATTTATTGTAATGTAATCAAATAGCATGTATCATTATATATTATAATGTAATGAAATATTTCATAGAATTGTTTAATTTACTATTAGAATTAGTGTATTCTGTGTTATATATGCTTTGTGTTACAAATAATATGGGCTGTAGTTTCTGCTTATATATATATAATATATACACACACATAAGATATAGTTTATAGCCGTATTTACTTACACTTTAGATACGGCCAATAGCCGTATGTTATCACATTGAGATACAGTTTTAAGCCGTATCTAAAAATTTAACATGCCATTTTTTGCCATGCCTACATCCGTTAGATACGGCTAAAAACACAACCTAATTAGCATATATGGTGTAGTGTCATCAGTTGACTGATTGAATTAAACTTTAAATCGTATAAATAAAAACATTTTTCAAAACTAGCCATTGTGTACAAAATTCCTCTGACCAGTCGACTGGTCAATTCTCTACTAGTCGACTGGTAGAGATTATTCTGTCCACTTCTGGCTTTTTAAAGCCACATGAATATATATATAAATTTATACTTGAGGATAGATTTTAACATGATTCTTTTACGACTCAACTTATAAATATATATATATATATATATATATATATATATATAAACTTATCTCTATAACATGATTTCCATTTCTATCTTCCCTTATTGGCATTAACCAAAATCTTGGTATCAACATTTTGGACTATAGAAATGAACTTCTCTTCAAACCTAGTCCTAAGCTGATCCCAAGTGATCTGGTCCTCCGGAGTCTCTAAAGTAATAGAATTCCACCAATCCATTGCTCGTCCTTACAACTGCCTCGACGCAAGCTTCCTCTTTGTTGCATCGTCGATTCTCAAGTCTCCAAAAATCTGAACACAAATATCCAGCAAATGTTGAATCTCAACAATTGGTTCCGTACCAACGAACGACTTTCCACCCAGAGAAGTATAGTCCTTGCATAGCTTCGCAAAAGCAACAACCCTAAGATCCTACACAGGAACACCTTGCTTTACCGTCGTTCCTAGAGTGGGCATCCTCCTTATGATCGCTGCCATCATAGCTTCGAAAATAGCTCGATAAGCAGGCATATCATTTGTATATCCTGACTGGCTATCATCTCCTACCCCTCCATTCGTAGCCTCATCCCTAGCAGCGTGTCTCGCAGTTTGTCGACTCATCCTTACTCTGAAACGAGAGCCAATTCACATTAGAGAAAGCCGCATTGGTGTTCAAGTGCTTACTAACCTACTATACTATAGTATATACGTATATAATATAGTAATCATCCCAATAAAATTACAAATACGTCTCTCATACGCTTTTACGTTCATGAACTTTGGGTAAAATCGATTAATCTGGCTCTGATACCAAATGTGACGACCGCCTCATACCTCCTACACAAAACTAAGGAGAAGTGCGTTGTGGGATGTACTAGGTCGATATAGGACAATCATCAGGGTAGAATAACTCAAAAATAAAACATGTCGAACTCACAGCGCATAGATAATATATAATAATAAAATATACATCAGCGTATAGTAATGAAGCGCAACTGAACAGAGAATCATATTTCCATAAAACCATATAATCTTGGGTATAATACTTATCAATACAAGAATCTACGAATACAATATGCCGCACTACATCCCTCAGAGTATCAATAACGTAAACATACAGCGAAAATTGAAAAGAAATAGCTAAAATAGTAGGTAGTAATAATACGCCAGCCTCCTGCTCGTCACCACACAGCAACTTCGACACCAAACCTACTACCAGCTACTCAGTCTGTCCACTACCAAATTGGTGAATAACCCAAGGTAATAAGAGGGAAACAAAAAACCTTGAGTCAGACAATAGTCTTAGTGAGCAATAAAATAACTAACAACAGTTACACAGTATAATATGAGTATAGGCAGATCAACTATCTGATCTTCCCAGCAACCATCAAGTTGACACGTGAAAACCATCCATCACATGTCACAACAGAAGTAGGAAAGGACTACCCGCAATCCCACTTCTCTTCTACATCCTACGGTGATGGCCTACCCAGAGAAAATAGAGAAGAAAACACAAAATCAACTATAGCGTCCATAACATCCAATGTCTTAGCCATCACCGACCATACTCGTGAATCCATCAGTTATCGAACTTGTTTTTCATTGATCAAAAGGGCTAATGGAAAACCTCGGTTCTAACCAAACTACCATACGCCATTGTGACTCGTATGTTTGCCTCCAACGCCCGAGATAACTAGATCACTCCAACCTGAGTTCGATCCAGGGTACACGATCCTACCAGATCCTTATGGGCGTCCCCACGATACCTCTACTTTGAGTCCGCTAGAACCTTCGATAACTAATGATTCCTTAGCACTTCAAATCTGTCGAGCCTTTCTTCTCAGCGATTTCACTTCTTTAGTCAAGCTCCCTCTTGAACTAATTCCATTATCATCCCTGATTAACTCCTACCTGAGTCAACCTATCATCGAACTATATCGTATATCGAATCACGACCAGTGTCACCTTAATTCGGCTCCGACCACTAGAATACCAGTTCAAAATCGAAGTATGATCCATCTTTGAGTTGCACATCAATCATCTGAAGTCCATTTCAATCCAAACTTCACCATCAACCTTTGGAAGTCTTCATAGTCAAGCTCCTCAAAACTTGCCTCTCTATGGCCTTCCCCATGTGTCGGTGCCGACCCATCATGTGTCATTGCCGACCTGTCTACTTAGCCAATTTTGTCTAAGTGAGTGGTCCATATCCATTCTTTCCTCAAGAACATCCCACCGACCTATTCTCCAATCGTTTCATCGTTCATGTCGATGCTTCTGCCGGTCTATTCATATCTCGAGCTATTAGCCTTCGACCCATCTCAAATCAACTCTGAATGGTCTGAAAACTCACCAATAGCCTCGACTCACCAATGCAAAGCCACACAATAAGAATCACTACCATTCGACACTCCACCATGGGTCAATGCCAATCCATGCCCTTAACTTTTCTAGGCATGAAAATTTCCGTGCCTCATTCTCTTGTCTTCCACGCATCCACCAAGTTTCGTCTGTATCTGGTCATCTGTAGCTCTGATTTTCTCTATTCTTTAATCCTATGATTCTACAACAAACAATCTAACATACAACTCAAGCAAACACAATCAATTCAATCAAAGAAAACAGCAATTCAGCAATACATTATCATACAAACATGGACAAATTTCAATTAAAGCATAAACATATCACAATTATGAGATCTAGCATGATTTGGATCTAAACACGATTAATCTAACAATTATCCAGTTAATGTGATCAAATTAGAGTTTCTATGGTTTCTAAATCTGAATTAAACATATATGATCAGATCTACGTTGATTTTAATATGAAACATATGAATATGATCCTAATTTACCTATATAATCCGTAACTTCCATATGGGAGATATCTATCACTCACTAATTTCTAGATTTGATGTAGAATCAATGAGATCAAATCTGGACAACGCTGAAACCCCTTGAATTTGATGCAATATGATGTGATCTAATCTTCTTTGATGATGATCTACTCTTCCCTGATGATGATCTATTTCTATATGCAATCTACGACGAATTCGTATGAAAAGAATAGAGAAATAGGGGTTTAGGCTGAACTGGAGAATCACAGACGCCCAACCTAAAACATAGAATGAAGAGAATAACCCTAGTTCTCTCCCTAAGCACCCCTATTTATATCTGTAGGTCATAGGTCTAATGGGCTTAGCTAATCAGCCTATTAGCTGCTGACCAGTCTGCCTAACATATAATGAATTTTAAAATAGCGATTTCTCCCAAACTGCTAAGCCAAACCCTTCATGCGACCACTCTATAGAATTGTAAACCACCATTCTGATCCAATGAGATCAATCTCAGCACCTGATTCAACATCAATCAAAAGTTGCAGCCCAAACAGTGAACTCAAGAGGAAAATGGTCATGATTGAATTCGGTAAAAATCCTAAACATGTTTCACATCCCATGAACAACATATTAAAATCCGAGAATGATCCGACCACTAGGGAATAAAGTATAATTATTTTATGATCTCGATACGTAAAATATGGGTCATTACATATAGGCCATCCTAGAAGTAGATAAAATAAAATATGTTGGATGGACCTCAAAGCCCCTGTCGAAAGTATGATGTAAACATTTAATAAATTTTAAATAATAAGCAATTAACAAATTAGATGCTTACCCTGCTTTGGCACGAGCTCTAAAATCGAAGTTAAATCTGATGTTGTGCCGATGGCACCTGTAGAAGGAGAGCAGGTGAGCTATTGCCTAAGAGGCATATCTATTACAATGATATCATTTTGTATATTAATAACACACACACACACGCACACACATCAGTTGACTAACTCATAACCTACTCATGAACATACTCAGAACATACTCAGAACATACTCATAAACATATTCATTACCACATAAAGCTAATATCATACATTATATTAGTCCATAAACTCAGAACATACATTATATAGGCTCATTATATCAATTCACAAACTCAGTACATAATATCAGTTCATTATTAGAAAACATACCATTATATAGCATAGTTCACAACATAGTTAAAATTCAGATATATTTATACAACAAATGATATAAATATTATCAATCTTTGTCATTTTCCGATTAGTCTCAGTCTCATACTCTACATTGTTTTCTTATGTACTCATAATGCTTCTACTAAAACATTAGACTCATCATTCAACGACCCTAAATCAATATCATCAGTTATTATTATCCATCATTTTGCTCTAAATCCGTTCGATATGCTGAATCTTTTGGAATATTAATTCCATCAAGCATAGACCTTGCCTTTGTTTTAAATACAACAAACCATCCTTCTTTATCTCCTTTTAAGGATGAATACGGAGAAAAATAAACTTGTAATATTTGCTTTCCTAATACGAAAGAATCATGCTTATAGTAATATGGTGTGTACTTTATTTCAATAAGCTTATAATCTTTAAGAACGTTGATTCCAGGATAAGGAATATTGCTAAATCAGTTGCACTTGAATAAATAACTTTTTTGGTAGGTTATACATAATATATCAACTCTAAAACCTGTGTTAAGACACCATAAAAGTTTTTTATATGCTCATATTGATTGTTACTACATTTGAAAAATACACCAACTGTTATATGTTAATTTTTCAATACCATGATCTTTGAAGTTTAATTTAAATCTGTTGACAAAGAATATTGGATAATTCTTGGGACACCACTTCGCTACACTTCTCTTCTACGCATCATTTACATCTAAGGGATATAATTTTGTTGTTGTATTTTAAAAATAAAGTAGAGCATTTTAGGAATGAATGGTTTATACATCACACTATCATATCTTGACAACACTTCACTTCACCTATCTTTTACACACTACCTTCTGTTTAATCGATTTTATAAGCAAATTTGACCTTGTATATTTATTTCTTAAATTCTTAGAAAATTGATTTTGTTGAATTGTTTACAAAATTGATTTTAGTACAGTATTTTTTATCAGTATAATAATTTCAGTTTTTTTATAAAATTGAATTTAGCAGGATATTTGTTCTTATATATTCATTTCTTGAATTAAAAAACTTTTTAACTAGAATATTCATTGTTATAATATTCATTTCTTAACTTCTTAGAAATTCGATTTTAGTAGAATATCTATTGTGGTCATTTCATTTTTTAGTTTCTTAAAAAATAATTTTCAGTCAAATACTTGTTGCTATTATATTCATTTTTGAAATTTTTAGAAAATCAATTTCAGTACAATATTTGCTATTATTATGATCATTTCAATTGTTTTTAGAAAATTGAATTTAGCAGGATATTTGTTCTTGTATATTCATTTCTTGAATTAAAAAAAGCTATTTGACTGGAATGTTTGTTGTTCTAATATTCATTTTTTTCAATTTTTCAAAGTTCATTTTTAGTAGGATATTTATTGTTGAAATATTCATTGTTTATTTTTAACAAAATCGACTTAGGTAGAATGTTTGTTGTTATTAAATTCATTTCTTTACTTTTTACAAAATCGATTTAAGTATAATATTAATTAACTTTTTAAAAACTAAATCATAAACTTTAAAACATCTTTTCAAATATATATAACTATTAGCTTTTCCTCTTAAACTATAAAAAAATATTATTTTGCTCTTATATTCACATAAACTTATTAATAAGCATTGTACTTAATAATTATATGCTAATATTCGGAATCCAAATCAACTCTTTTTTTTACTCAAAAATGAAAAATTAAATTACTAATAATTATCCTCAAATTAACTTTTTTTTGCATAGCAAGCGAGGTTGAATAGCCCCTACCATCTTTATTAAAAATAAATTCAAAAATACAAATAGATAATAAAGCAATCAAATATAACCAATAATAGATCGGACCATTACATGTTTAGCAGTAGATACACTAGTAAACACCCTAATGTTCCGTTCCATCCAGAGGAGATATAAGGACTTCTTCAATATTTTCAAAAGCAGACACCCACTAATATTCTTCCACCTAGTCGACTTGTAAATGATGAACCATTCTTGAGCCGAACTGCTCAATGGCGAGTGAAGACCAAAGTGTAGAAGCACATTCCTCCATACAAATTTGGTGAACGCACATTCGAAAAACAAATGTAGGACAGTTTCAACCAAGCGACTATAGAATATACACACATCATCATCAATGATACCCCATGTTTTTCAGTTTCTTTCTAGTATGAACCCCATTTTGTAATATTCTCCACATGAATAGATTCTCTTTTGGGATTGAATTCGACAACCAAATTCTAGTAGCCCAAGGAAAAGAGACATTATTATCCACTATAGCATCATACACTTTGCTGATAGATTGAGACTTTCCCTTCCATGTAACATGTAAGTTATAAGATGAAAGAACTGAGCTTCTTATATTTAACCAGGCCGATCGAATAACAGAAGAACTGCAGTGCGGCAAACAAAGAGTGCCATTAGTTACCACTGTTGCTACAGATGATCCTTCATTAACTCTCAGCATTCTCCTAATATTATAATCGACGGAATTAGCTATGATATTACCTGTTGACACACATGGGCCAAACCAGAAAGAAACATTATCATTGTATTTAAATCCACATCGAAACAGAGGTAGAAAAATATCCCTATGCTTCAGCAAGTTCCTCCAGTCCAGCTGCAGTCATTTGGGATGTCCATAACCTAAAAGTGATCATCTTTAATCAAGTTATCCCTGCAGCAAGAAGCCCATAAGTTCGGTTCATAGCTATACATCTTGTCAATTCTGGAGGACAGTGCAACTCTACTCCATAGTTTCAAATTCATCACCCCAAGACCCCCACTTGCTTTAGAACAAAAAACTTTTTTAAAAGAGACAGGAATTAATTTCTTTGAAAATGGGTTACCATGCCAAGGGAAGTGGCATAAGGAAGAGTTCACCATATCTATTAGTTTGGAAGGAAGAATGAATATTCTCACATAGTATGTACACATAGAAGTTGCCACTGCCTTAACAATAATCAACCTTCTAGCCATCGAAAATTTTGAGCAATGCTAAGAGGAAACATTGAATATGATGCTCTAAAAAAGTGGCAAGCACTGGGTTGCACTCAACTTGGATGTACAAAGAGGAGCACCCAAATAATATTCATTATCTTGCATTGGTGATAGACCAGAATGAGCATACATATCTGCTTTACTTTGATCAGAGATGCCAGCAAAATTAATTTTATAATTTCCCTTGTTAATGACTAATCCAATCAAAAGTTTAAAATTATCAAGAGTTCTAAAAATCCCATTGATAGATCTTGCATTCGGCTTGGTGAATAGTAGGATATCATCAGCAAATAGTAGAGAAGAAATGTTTGAAAATTTAGGCTCTGTTTGGTTTCATTTTTAAGTTTTAATTTTTAGTTTTTGAAGCTTATTTTCAGTTTTTCATTTTTAATGTTTTTAACATTTTGGAAAATATATTTGGTTCTACTATTTTGAAAAACCGATTTTTAGTTGAAAATTAAAAATGAGATATCAAAATAAAAATGAAAGTTTCAAATCTATGTATAATTTGGTTGTAAATGAATAACATACTAATATGATATGCAGTTAACGACAAGCAATTAATGCAGATACATATATAGAAGTCGAAACAATAATCAACAAAGTAGCAATTCAAACTAGTAACTCATTTCTTAATTACTACTTGATGGAATAGAAAATAAAAAATGCACCCACTATGAATACACAACAAATTATAAGAAGGAACTAATTGTATTAGTAGAATATAATAATAATAACATGCTTACTACAATCACATCAACACCTATATTTAAATTAGTCTTTCAACTGCAATAACAGTCCTATTTTCTTGAAACAATACTACATTTAAGATAAAACATATGTAACCCAGACTGAACAATTAAAAAAAAAATACAACGCCACTTTTAACTAGTCTATATTTCACTGGCCATAGAAAGCTGGTCCAAACAAGCTCCGTAGTTTGATTCCAATGACTGCTGCAATAAAAGAGTTACAATAATATCAGTTGACTGTAGATGAAGTAACAACATAAAAGCAAATAAGAGAAACTAGACCAACTAAGAAAGAGTAAGTGGTTGTGTCGCCTCATTCACTCATAACCTGAAACGTTAAAATTATGAACATTAGCAAATCAAATTATTATTGAGAAATGCTAAAAAGGACAAATTCCATACTTAACTACCTAGTTTTGTGAATGAGTTGCTGTGTAATCATTCCACATTTGTGTGGCAATTTGATCCCTGATATGTCCCATTTGAGTTGTTTCACTAACATCGAATAGTATGGTTTCTTGATTTTGATTTGCTTCTAATACATGTTCAAATACCATATTCTCGGATGAGTATTGTGTGAAAAGAGCATCCAAAGCATGTTCTTGTAAAATAAAGTTATGCAATGTGCAACAAGTAATAGGAATTTGTCTTTGCCTACGAAGTGGATAATTCATCATTAGTTTTAGAATTGGAAATCTTGCTTTTATAACACCGATGCAACGCTCGATGATATTTCGACATGATGAGTGTTTATAATTTAACAAATCTTCCTTTCCACGCAGTCTCCCTCGTCCATTGTAATCACGTAAATGATATCTATGACCTCGATAAGGAGCCAAAAATCCAGGCATGTTTGGGTATCCAGCATCAACAAGATAATATTGATCTATAAAGTAATACCCATGTATTATATAAATATTATAAAAACAAGTATTATGTAATCATTTTTAATATTTGATAGTAACATTTAATATAATAAATTCATACCTCCTCTTGGCATTGGAAAATTATTTCCAACTCTGGTAACTGCATCGATAAATACTCGAGAATCATTAGCAGCACCCTCCCATCCAGCATACGCAAATACAAATTTCATATAGAAATCACATGCCACCATGACATTTTGTGTTATATTTTTTTTTCTTCCACGAAAAGACGTTTGTCTCGATGCAGGCACCCATGCAGCAACATGTGTTCCATCTATTGCGCCAATACAATCCTACACAATAATCGATACTATAATATTATTTGTGTTAATTACTTGGTAAATATATTTTGTTAAAAAATTTACCTTAAAATATGGATACTTGTTTACAAGGTGTTCATGTATGAAATCTTTATCCGTTTGTCGTATTAACTCCATGCCCAAAGAACAAACAATTCGTAAAACTCTTCTGAACCATTTTGAAATAGTCTCATGCGAATTCTGAAAACGATCGGCAATTATACTATATCTTGTTGTGTGTCCTATTATCATTAGAAACATTGCCTCACCCTCTTCCACACTTACTTTTCTACCATCAGTCAAAAGTCCTTTCTCTTTTAGGGTATCATAAAAATTCAATAACACATGTTTTTGCATTCTAAAAATTTGATGGCATAGTGTAGGATTTCCATTTAGTATGTCAAGTAAGAACATCCTTCCTGTAAGTGATGATGTTCTACAAGGCACTTTATTCATGGTACTCCTTTGGGTAGCAACAAAACAATTAATCATTAACATATCACCAAATTGTTCATTACGGTAATCCATAAACATAAAATCATCATCAGAACTAGCGTCGTCATCGGATTCATAAGAAATGATAGTAGATCGAGCAGACATTACTCTGCATAAACAATATCCAATAGATATTATTAATGAAAATAGTTTTGTATCACTCTTATGGTCCTATACTGGCTATGGTCTACGACATGCCCATTGCAACCCTTATCAAACTTGATGGTTTAAGTGCTGATTTCTTTTGGGTAGAGAGGCATCATAAAATAACATGGAGGAAGCCATGCAAACTAAACTAGAGGAAAAACTCAATCTAAACAATGAACTCGTTTTTAATGACACAATTGTTTACTAACCGAATACTAGTCATGAGTAAAAAACTGAGCCACCAAACATGCATATTTACTCCATGTTGAACTTGTGAGTTTTATCAAATATATTCAATAATGATTAGAATAAATACATTCAGAATAACCTCACATGCATTAGGAAAATATAGAAAATGCAAATGAATATAAGGATGTTCCTCTGTTAAATAGAATCAACTCATTTTGGTTAAAACTTAGGAGTTATCACATTATATTCATTTGGTTAAATAGAATCAACTCATCTTTGCTTTAACAGTGGCGTTTGTGGATGAATGACTTCAATAGGTTTAAAAAAAAACAGTTTTTATATCACTAAAAATAACATATTTGAGGCCTCATCTTTGGAGAGAGGTGTCCTATTTATTAAATTGCTTTCAAACTAAGTTAAACATTTCTACAATCTGACTCCTTATTAATTTTTCCATCTTTGCTAAAGCTATTATTTTATAGTCCCTGTAAACATATTTGGCATATGCAGATTTTATGATAAAATGATCCAAGTAAACATATTTTGTCTTATTTCAGACTTGAAAGGAAGAATCTAAATCTAATAAATGATGAAGGCTCTATGCGAAGTAACAATAGCATAGCATTAGAATCAAATGAAGATTGCACTATAAATCTAATGTATGTGTGTGAATAGTTATTATTTTGTCATATTTTTTAATATGATAGATAGTCTATATCGCTGCTTAAATGCTTCCATGCTTTTATAATCGTTTGTTTGTCTCTTTCTTTCATTCAGCGAGAAGATTAAAAATGTTAGTTGGAAATTTTTATTTGGCAAAATTGCCAAGGAGCTTCAATGGATAACAATAATGCAACAAGTGCTATATTAATAGTTTCAGAGAGGTGAATTTCTATGGTGGCTATAAGCATGTTTTGTCATATATGGATTGAGTGGTGCCATTTACAGTTGAACTGACGTTATGCACATCATCATTATTGTTATTTTTTCTATTGTCTCTGGCTTACGGGTGAAGATTGTAAAATGGTATAGTAATTGTTAAGCGTGTAATATAATATGAAATTTGGAAAGTATAAAAAATATGATGGCTCTTACATGATTTGTAACTTGAACTCTTCTTTTCGGTCTCTTTTGTTCAATGGACTTCCTATCATAATATTTGGAAATCATCAAAATGACATCTCCTACCTACTTGGATTTTCTTCCAGTTCGTTTGTCTGTATGATAAAGCCATTATAAATTGTTTTTGGTTCTTGGACAATAGATCCGAAATAATGTAGAAATTTACCCAATTCAAACTTGTCCAGATTGAGATCCACACTTGTGATCTTGATTGCACCACGAACCCTTGAAACTTCAGCCCCTACAATCAAATACACAAGTGATCACATTGTATTTTAATCAACATAGTAAAATATTGATCAGAAATAGGAAAGGATATGGAAAAAGCATGATTACATGCAGCATGCTTAATCCACTAAATAAATGCTAAATCGATATGGTGTAGCTATGCCTATGTTTATGGTAGAGAGATTAGTTGAATTGCTGTGTTAGCTTCAAACATGGAAAACACAAAAACAAATCTAATTGCTATATGTTATTAGTTTTGAAGAGTTCACATTAGGCAAGAAACTACCACTAATGAACAAGAATTTAGTTAAAATTTTTGTTGCATGTTTTGTTCTGATTGTCCACTACAGTTTTCTACTTCATCTTATCTAACCCTCCACCCAGTTTTATGTCTGTTTTCTACTTCATCTTATCCAGCCTTCCACTCAGTAATATGCACTCGAACTATATGTCTATATATATCCACCCAGTATTATCATACATGCATAAAGAAAGCATTTTTGCCTGCTTATTACATAGTCCCTGGTCTATAGTTGAAAAATCAAATATAAAACATGCAACTAAACTAGCATTATACTACTATCAACAAAGTAGACTGTGACGCTGATGTCTTATCCGTAAATAAGAGAGAAAATATTATGTGATTTCAAATGATTTAGTATTTAAACAATAGCGCAGCCTCAAACAAATGAACAACAAAAAAAAAACAGAGCACAAACAAGTGAACTAGCTGAAAAACACAAAAACAAATTGCTATAATGCAACAGTAATTGTTGTTTACCCTTTTTTTTAAGTAAAACTGCTATATGCTCATAAACATGGATTTAGTAAAACAATGACTTGTGATACTAATTTTAGAAAATAATGGCTTACAGTAGAATGTATATGTTGCATCAATTGTGACAACTCAATAGCTTTCATATATTAATTGGGACCTTGAACCTAATAGAACATTAAAGGAAACAACAGCCAAATATCTCAACTGAACTTTGAAATATATCATTATTTTTACATGTAGATAACTAATGGAATAGGCTACGGACTTCACATTTTCAACAAGCAAAAGTTTTTATGTTATCTCAAATGAATTTTGAAATATATCACAAATTCAAGCTTATTAAATTTGGTGCACTAAACTTCATAATGAAATGCAAATATCTTAGATGGATGCTTGGGAACTAAATCTATTTTGAAATAAACAATATGATTATTGCTATTTTAGATGAGAAACCATCAGGCAACAAGAGTAATACTTTGGCACTAAGCCAACAATACATGGCAACAAAAAAGTTCTTGAACAACGATAAAACATAAGCACACAAGTGCGAAAGGGTGTCAACACAAGGCTGCAAGGACAATGCAACAAAGAACACAAAGATACATGGTCACATCAATATAGACAGGTGAAACAAACACCATTGCACCATTGTCTCAATTGAGGATCTATGATTATCTAACATTTGCCTAAGCTAATCCATGTTGTACTCCACTCACTATTAAAGTCTGAAAAAAATATTCATCCTGTACATACTCTGTCCATGTTGATGGAGGTATGATACATAGGGTTTTTTAGTCAATATCTTAAACTTAAACTAAGTAACTGATCTGTGAAGACAAGTAAATTATTTCAATTGGTTTTCTAAATGCAGCCACCACTAAACTTCACACTAAGTTTATATACAAAGTTACTTCACACTAAGTTCTGCAGATGGAAGTGGCATACAGTAAGAAGAAAGGGAACATATGCATAGAGAATAGTGAAAACCATAAAATTAGAACGTGTTTTTCCTATGTATCGTAATTCATGTATTTATGAAGCAACAAAACACATGCTAGAAATTCGAGGCCAAAAGTTTCCATAATCTCATAATATATTTGTGATTGAACTGATGATTGGAGCAAAAATCGTGATACACAAAAATAAATCAAACAACAATCGAATAATTCACGCTGGGCGTATAAATGAAAGCAACCAATAAATCTAAGAGATAATAACTGAAATTACCTGATTTTGAACGATTAGGGATGAAATCGGAAGAAGGCGGCGATTTGGTTTCACGACATAATTCAGAAATCGCGGCCAGAAAACAATACCAGGGTTTTAGAATGCGTTTGTGTTGATCGAGAGTTTTGGGTTTCCTATGGGCCGAAAATTTTCAAAACAAATAAAATGGGTTTTCGATTACTGTTGTAAAGCCCATTTTGTAAAATGACTATTTCTAAAAATCTATTTTACAAAACGGTAAAACAAACAGATTTTCATTGTTTTTCAATATTAAAAACTAAAAATAATCTAAAAATGAATAACCAAATAGGGCCTTACATTTTGGGTGGAAATCAATATGCATAGAAATCATTGCTTGACTGGATAGAATGGAAAAAGTTCCATGACACAAATAAATAAGGGGATATCGGATCCCTTTGTCTTAATCCCTAACAAGTTTTGAAGTACCCAAATGTTGATCCATTTAAGCTGAGAGAAATTTTGACAGTTGAAATGTAAGTGTAAATCCAGCATAGAAAAGGGTCTGGGAAGTTCATTTTGAGTAGGATGTATATTATAGAATCTCAACGTATAGTATCAAATGCCTTTTGTATGTCTAATTTTAGCACACATCTTAGAAAGATCGAAGCCCAACCGTATCCCCTCATCAATTCATTGGCTAGAAGAATATTATCAACAATTTCTCTATTAGCAATAAAAGCACTCTGATTTGGAGATATAAAACTAATAAGGGCTTTCTTCATTCTACTAGCCAAAATTTTAGCGAGGCATTTGTACAACACATTACAACAGGCTATAGGTCGAAATTGAGTAACTGAATCAGACATATCCACTTTAGGAATAAGAGCTAACCTAGTAGCATTAATCCCACCTAACATTTTACTATGCATAAAGAAGTTTTTAATTGCTTTTATGATATCCACACCTATCACAGTCCAACAACATTTAAATAAATGTGCATTGTATCCATCTGGTCCAAGAGAGCTAGCAGATTTCATAGAAAAAACTGAACTAGCAATTTCTTCATCCAAAACCTCAGACAGTAAATTAAACCTCACGTCATCGAAAATATAAGGGAAAGTAACAAGTGAAAAGGAATCCAGATTAACTGTAAAATTAGAATCATTACCCAGTAAGGAGGAAAATAATTACAGAAAGGCAGATTGCACGGCATCAGAATCATTACACAAATCATCTTTATCTATAATAGAAGAAACAGTTGTAGCAGCTTGTTGAATCTTCAATGACTTATGGAAAGTAGAGGCATTCTTATCACCAACAAATGCCACTTCAGTATTTTTTTTGTTGTTCCAACTTTGCCTCATCCAGAATAGCTTTTGAGAGAGCTTCATAGAGCTTGGTTTCTTGTATAGATAGAGTGCTCATAAGTGATGTATCAGAACAGTTCATAATTAGCTACTGGATTTGAAAAAGATCATGTCTGACAGAGTTAGATAAGCTTTCCCCATTCCATAGTTGTCTTTTGACCAAACCTTCAGCACATTCTTTAGTCTCTTTAACTTTTCCTACAGTACAATGAACATAAGATTTCCATGAACATTAGTGTTCCAGTATTTAGAAAATTAGGATGATCAACCCAATTGTTAAAAAATGAAAACGAGGAGAGTTTTCTCATGACTTTCTTGCCCAGTCCAACACTAGTTGAAAGTGATCAGATAGGGATGGGAGAGGGATAGTAGTAGTTAGATAAGGCCAAGCACTAATAGCATCAAAGTTTTGGTATGATCTATCAAGTTTACCAAATGTTCTCAAGCCATTCCTAGAACAATTATTCCATGTGAAAGCAGCACCATTACAAGGAATGGGAATCAAGTTCGAATCAAAGATTGCATTATTTAAGGGCCTTGTTTTTCTGTAAGTGAGGGGAGCGCCCCCAAGTTTGTCTGAAGAAAGCTGCATACATTTCCAATCTCCAAGGCATATCCATGGGAGGGAATTTTGTTGGAGAGAGGGGAGTGAATCAAGGAAGGGTTGCCTATTTGCAACACTATTCTCAGCATAAATAACAGTAAGAAGGAAGGTGAATTTGGATGGAATATGAGTGATTTCAAAGTGAATTAATTATCTATGAATACATAAAGGCTTCATAGAGAATGAATTAAGGTTCCTAAGATCAATAATCTACCAAAGGGAGCTTGAGCATGATTGTGAATGGAGTTCCAATTTTGATGAATGTTGTTGATGGCTTTTGTTGTGGTAAGGTAATTCAATTTGGTTTCTACAATGGCCATTAAGTGGATATTATGGGAAGAAATCAAGTGAGCAATTTCAAGTTGTTTAGATAGGGGATTTGCACCCCTGATATTCCAGAATGCGATTTTTGATGTAGATAGGAGACAATATATTATAGGAGGAAATTGCTTTTTATTTCTTGCTTTTTTCCTTACTTCCTTACAACAAAATGACCACATATATATAGTGGTTTACATACTATTTCAATGGACATAACCATTAAATGAACATGACTCTTAGACTTAAAGGACACAACAATTCACCAATAGACATGACACTTCGTCTAATGGACATGTCTTTTTATTTTAATAGACATTACTAGAATTAATTAATTTTGGTTTATGCCAACAATGCCTCCCCTAAACCAAAATTCCTTCGAATGCCTAATGCAGCAACATTTTTTGAGAAAGTAGTCCCTCCAAGTGGCTTTGTAAAGATATCAACAATTTGTTCTTCACTTTGACAATACTCAAGACTTACTTCTCCTTCATGAACGAGTTCTCGTAAGAAATGGAAACGCAGACGAATATGCTTTGTTCTTCCATGCAAAATGGGATCCTTGGAGATAGAGATAGTAGAATTATTGTCGCAATAAATGATCGTAGGATCTTCTTGCTTGAATCTCAAATTTTCAAGAATTCCTCTTAGCCACAAAGTTTGACATCCTGCTAGAGATACTGCGATGTATTCAGCTTCAGTGGTAGAAAGAGCCACTACTGGTTGTTTCTTCGAACACCAAGAAATAATTCCACTTCCAAGGTTAAATGCATAACCCGAAGTACTCCTTGAATCATCGATACTTCCACCTAGATCGCTATCCGTATATCCAACAAGCTTCACGGGCACACGAGCTTCATAGAAAATGCCATAGTCGATAGTTCCTTTAACATATTGTAAAATTCTTTTTGCAGCTTCCTAATGGTTTGAGTAAGGCTTTTCCATAAATCTGCTAACCAAATTTACTGCATACATGATATCGGGTCTTGTAGCAGTGAGATACATCAAATTTCCAACTAGGCTTCGAAACAAAGTTGGATCTACGCACTTTCCTTCACCATTTTTGCACAATTTTAGACCTGTAACACAAGGAGTTGAAACAGGATTTGCATTCATCATGTTGAACTTCTCCAACACTTGAGTAGCATATTTTTCTTGTGAGATAAAAATCCTACAATTTGATTGTTGAACACCTATTCCCAGAAAATGATGCATTTCTCCCAAATCCGTCATCTCGAACTCTTTCATCATTGAATTTTTGAATTCAGATAACATCTCCAGTAAATATTAGATCGTCCACATATAGACTCATTACCATGGAACCTCCTTTTGAATTCTTCTTCATGTAAAGAGTATGTTCAAAAGGAAACCTTTCAAAGCCATTTCTAAAGAAAAAATTATTGATCCGATCATACCATGCACGAGGGGATTGCTTCAGCCCGTACAATGCTTTATGCAGCTTATACACCTTTTCCTCATCGCCCTTCTTCACAAAACCCGGAGGTTGTTGAATGTAAGTATCATCTTGAAGAAATCCATTTAAGAAAGAAGATTTCACATCCATTTGCAACAACTTCCAACCATTTTGAGCTTCAAGAGAAATTAATAATCGAACAGTATCAAGTCGAGAAACATGAGCGAGTACCTCATTGAAATCTTCGCCTTCCTTTTGCTTGTACCCTTTTGCAACCAATCGTGCTTTATGCTTGTTGATGGAACCATCAAGATTTGTTTTGGTTTTGAACACTCATTTCACATCAATGGCTGATTTGTGTGAAGGCAACGTAGTAAGCTCCCACGTACCATTTTTCTCAATAGACTTGATTTCTTCCTTCATTGCATCCACCCTTTTTTTCTTTCGATGCTTCTTCGTAAGTGACTGGATCTTCCCTTGCAAAGAATGCAAAATATACATGATTTGTAGTGTCAACTTCTTCGGTTGCATCATAGATTTCTCTCAAGGATCGCATCCTTCTTTCCGCCATTGGTGGTGAATTTTGCTCCTGCTCAGCTTCATGTTGTGGTTCTTCAATATCAGCATCAACACCTTGTTCCAAAGAAGTTTCATTTTCAAGATTTAGAGTTTGCCATCCTGGTAATTTTGCAACATCTGAAAAATCATAGCAGCCATTTTCATCAAAGCGAACATCTCTGCTGATAACCATCTTCTTCGTCCTTGGATTGTAAAGCTTGTAAGCTTTGGTCTTTTGGCTATAACCGATGAAAATGCATTTTTCAGATTTGTCATCGAGCTTCGATCTCAAAGCATCAGGAATATGAGAATATGCAAGACAACCAAAAGTTTTTAAGTGAACAATATTTCGTTTCTTGCCATACCATACTTCATTTGGAGTAGAATCCTTCAAGCTCTTCGTTGACGATCGGTTAATTAAGTAAACGGCACAAGAGACCGCTTCAGCCCAAAAACACGCAGGCAAGTTCTTCTTCTTCAACATGCATCTGACCATATTCATGATAGTCCGGTTCTTGCGTTTTGCAACTCCGTTTTGTTGAGGCTACTTTGCTGTAAATTCATGGCAAATGCCATTGTTTCGACACTATTCTTCAAATAAAGAAGACATATATTCTCCACCACGGTCACTCCTCAAATTTTGTATTTGAAGACCAGAACTTTTCTCAACTTGTGTTTTAAAATCTTTAAAACATGAGAAAACTTCTGATTTCTCTTTCACACAATAAACCCATATTTTTCTTGTGTAATCGTCAACAAACAACAAGAAATACCTGCTACCTCCAAGCGATGACACTTGCATTGGTCCACAAAGGTCGATGTGAACAAGCTCCAAAGGTGATTTAGAAATCCACTTTGATTTGGATGGGAAAGATTCATGATGTTGTTTTCCGAATTGGCCTTCCTCGCATACTTCATTTATCGCCATAATTTTGGGGAGTCCTTGGACTATTTCTTTGGTAGACATCTCTTTCAAGCTCCGAAAGTTTAGATGCCCGAACCTCTCATGCCATAACTTGGAAACTTTACTAGAATCAGCAAGAATGCACTTATCGCTCACGATGTCTAGTTTGATCGGAAATAATTTATTGGATCCCATCACATATTCGCCACTTGTTGGTCGTTCTTCTTTATGCTGCATTGATCTCCAACGAATTGAAAATAAAATCCCTTCTTCAGCAAGTGACCGACGCTAAGAAGATTGCTGCATATACCTGGAACGTAAAGAACCTCCGACATTTTTTCAACTTTTCCAGCCTTGGTTTTGAAAGAAATTTCACCAACACCTTCAATTTTGTATGATTTAGCATCTCCGATAGTAACCTGACCATCGTTAGCTTCTACAAGACTCGAGAACAAATTTTTATTTCCAGCCATATGCCTACTTGCACCACTATCCAAGTACCATATATTTTCAATATTTCCATCCGAAGCAATCAACAAAGATTCAGAATTTCCTTCTTCATTATGCTTAAAGCTAGCAACTGGCTTCTTTCAGGATGTTTCTCCCGACAATCATTTTCTTTATAACCAGGCTTGTGGCAAAAATTGTTCAAAATAAGATTTTTTACCTTTGTATTTGCCTCATGCTTTGTTCTTTTTGGATGATGGTTTCTCCGCCTTTGATTCTTCACGTTTTCCACCATTCCCGCTAAATTTTTGCTATGAGATGGACCTTGACCTTTTGTGGATGTGAATTGAGATTTTAAGGCGTGATCTTGAGAAAAATTAGTTTGTTTATTTCTCTTCAAGATCCTGGCCTCATGAGCTTCTAGCCTCCCTTGCAAGCTTTCAAGAGAAAGCGAAGCAATGTCACTTGATTCCTCAATTGCAACCACAATACGATCAAATTTCATTGGCAGGCTCCGCAAAATTTTTTCGACGGCTCTTCGTGTCTCCACGACTTCTCCGTTTGAAGCCATCTGATTGATGATGGAAGTGAGACGAATAAAATATTCTGAGATTTTCTCATCATCCTTCATTTTGAGCTTTTCGAATTCAGCTCGCAGCGACTGCAGGCGAACCTTTTTTACTTGATCTTGGCCAGAATACGTTGTATTTAATATTCTCCAAGCCTCCTGAGCATTTGAAACTATTCTATTTCTATCATAAACTTGAGTTTCAAGTGTCTGATAGATTTGGTAGAGAGCCTTCCTATCTTGTAGCCTTTTGCTTTTCAGAAGTTCCCTTTGTGCGGGTGTGAGTTGCGTCTCATCTTCCAGCGCTCATACACCTTCTTCGACCACACTCCACAGATCTTGAGATTCAAGACACAACTTCATTAGATCGCACCAATAGTCAAATCTCTCACCATTGAAACGAGGAACTTGGGCAGCGGGATTATTTGTTATGTTGAGGAGATTATTTGACATATTGATATTTTAGCTTTGATACCAGATTGATGTAGATAGGAGACAATATATTATAGGAGGAAATTGCTTTTTATTTCTTGCTTTTTTCCTTACTTCCTTACAAAAAAATGACCACATATATATAGTGGTTTAAATACTATTTCAATGGACATAACCATTAAATGAACATGACTCTTAGACTTAAAGAACACAACAATTCACTAATAGACATGACACTTCGTCTAATGAACATGTCTTTTTATTTTAATAGACATTACTAGAATTAATTAATTTTGGTTTATGCCAACAATTTTGTCTATCATTGGGATGATAGGGAAGATGATGCTCTGGTTTTTACCCTAGAAGAAAGAATGTTAGATCGACTTTGGGAAGGCAAGGAAAGAACAGCTTGATCAAAGGAATATTCATTGTTATTATCTAGATCGATAGTAGATGAAGGTTGTTTTTTCGTTCTACCTTCTCTTCTTTTAACTACTCTATTCCTCGGGATGGGAAAAGCAGGAGATTTTGGAATTTCAGAAGTGGATGAGGAAGCTAATGATTGTTTAATTTGATGAGGGGAGATAACATCATTAGCAAGTTTGTTAATATCACCAAAAATATGGTTAGGCAAGGATAAAGATGTGTATGGCGGGAGGCATTGATCAGAAAAGTGAGAAGATGGATGATGGCTAGAATTTGATGGAGTGTGCATGTCAGCTGAACCATGCACTGGAGTTGTAAGATGCAAAAATCCAGATGCATTGGAGATATCAATATCAGCATGGCTTTGAATAAGAAAATCAAATTGGTTATTCACTTTTATAGGATCAGGTGTCTTTACGAGAGGTTATTTGGACATAGGCTTGGATTTTGAAGTTGAGGGTTCTTGCATCTTGCCTTTAGCAAAAAATGTGAATACACTTGCATTTGCATTATTCTCATTAAGCATGGTGTCATCATTTGCATTATTTTCCAAAATAACAGTCTCATTAACTTTTGCTTGATCATCAGCTTCATTAACTACCATATAATCCTCATTCTCTTCAATACTTTACAAATTGGACAAGTCATCAACCTTCTTGTCTACTCCACCATCCTAGGGTACTTTCCTCCATATTTGTTTGGTGTTTATGTTCCTTTTTCTTTGCACATTTGTAAATCCTTCTTGAAATTCATGCTCATGTCCATCATACTCTTTCCCATTTCCAACTTCATATTCTGCCTGGCATTCTTGCACTTTATCTTTTGACCTACTGTCATCAACTTTCTTTTCTTTGTATTTTCCACAGTTAGTAGTTACGTGACCAAAGATTTTGCATTTAGTACAAATGAGTGGTTGCCATGTATATTCTACCAAAATATCAAGGCATGTTTCATCACCTACGACAAGAAAATCAGGCAACTCCTTGTCTGGGCTCACTTCTACAAAGCATTTAGAATATTCAAATCACTTCATTTTTTCAGTATTTTCATCGTAACACAATACCTTACAATATGACACCAAATTCAGTTAATTCCTATTAATGACCACAACATAATTGGTATTCGATAGAAATGAATCCAAATAGGTACCGTTCTTACAGCTGCCTGTGCTGAAGAGAGAGATGGTGTCCAGTTAGCAAGGATGAACATCTGGCCACTTATGAACATCGGGTCCCTCTTTAACACAACGAGCTTATATTTAAGGTTAACAAATTTGAAGAAGTAATTTTGTTTATCATAAAATATCTCGTAATCTCCTTGAGCTTCCAAACCCTATCCAAATGTTGTTTGGCTGCCATGTAATTGACATTCCTAGCAAGAAAGGAACCAACAAGATAGTTAGTCCAGGACTTGGCACCTTCATCCATAACTACTTTAGTGGGAGGAACAGATAAACCTTTGTACTTGACATCAAACTGAATAGGGACATATGCACTAGCATTGTTTGGTTTCAAGTAAAGAAGAGAGGAAAACTTCACTGTAGAAGACAAGTAGATAGGAGGGGGAATAGGAGGATGAATGACCTGCAGAGGAGGAGGAGGTAAGGGGGGAGGAGGGTTAGGCGTGGGATCATCAAAAGGGTTGGGAGGCAGAGTTATGGCAGTGGTAGGGTAGGGTGCGGCAGTGGAAGGGATGGAAAGTGGCGATGGGATTGGAGGACATGACAAGAGAGATACATGAGAAGACGTTGATGAAGACATTGATTTTCAATAATTGACAAAATTAAATGTATTTCCGAAGTCAAATTAACTTATACATATTATTATAATCAACTAATTCATAATATTTATCGACTTATAATTGATAATTAACTAATTTCATATGTTATGGTTTCAGTTGTATTGCCAAATCAAGTAATAATCTACTATTATCATATAATAACAACTAATCAACATATTTACACCCATAAACATCAAATATTTTCGAAAGTGGAAAATAGGCCGAAGACAAACTTAATAATTTTTTTGGTGAAAAGTATGGAAAGTTTGAAAATTAGGAAGAAGGACAAATTTTAGTGTAAAAAGAAAAAGGATAGTGGGCCCCCAGAATTCTACTTTTAGTGTAAATGTGTCCTCCTCACTGATTTTCAAACTTTCCATATTTTTCACCAAAAAATTTATTAAGTTTGTCCTTTAAAAGAAAATCCTCTTTTAGAAAAAAGGAGGTTAAAATAATTATAACTAATTAACGTAAAAATTGGAGAATTAGAAGGTAGAGGAGAGAGCACTGGCGAGCAAGGAGAAGTGATCGATGGCGGCAACGGCGGCGACTATGGGCAACACAGCGAGGTTGATTTTTTTTATCTTCGTGCATGTTGATTTCGAGGAAAAGAAGGAAATTATGGCTCTCTGGTTTGCGGGTTATATCACGGTAGGAAACTGTTAGCGCTGGTCAGCGTCGACCGCTTATTTTAACCAACGCTTGTCGTCCCTAGCATCTGCCTCCATTCTATGGTTTTCTTGTAATGTTGGTCACAGTCTTCCTACCAAGAAAAAGCTTATCCTTATCATAACTCTCAGGTCTTTGGATGCTAGAAAACACCTCTATCAGGTCGCAACTCTTGACTTATATGTGAGCTCCTCAAATTCAATCTTGACTTCTTATTTCTAAAGTTTGGTTGCACTCTCCAGCTGCCTTTCACCCACAATGGTCGCACACAACTACAAGCCGCCTCCCACACATTGTTATCACTCCTTCTCCCCAATTGCAAAAGTTGGTATTGACCGTCCTAAGTCGCTTAGTGCGATTATTTTTTCACCATTTTTGATTCAAGAATTTTGGAGGAGAAGGGACCGATGAGTGGAACATATCATGCTTAAACTGATTTAGAGAGAAAAAAGGGAAGGGAGAATAGGCTTTAGGTCCCATTTAATGTAATTGATTTTATTTTTCTATATCTTTCTTTAAACGACCCAATAATTTTTTCGTAAATTAATTCCGAACTAATTTAGGTTTACTTAAACTTCATTACATACAATATTTTGATAAGCAAACAATTTTATTCAATTTAATTATCGTTTATTTTTATTCAGTAACTTATTGTACTATTATAAAATAAAATTATTCTCCAACTATTTCCTAAATATATTACACTTCAATATGTTTTATATCCAGTTCAAATAATTTATTCCATTTTAATTTATCATTTAGAAATAATTTAGTAATTTAATTAATTCATACTTACTAAATAAAATTTAATTAATTGAAAATTTGTAAGTATAACTAATATAATTAAAAATTTTGATTTAGTTAAATTTATTTATTTATATAACATAGAAAGCTTAGTTGTTATAAAAAGAAAGTCACTTGCCAGTGGCATTGCTAATAAACATATCAATACAATCTCCCATAATCATCATTTATAATCTATTTTAGAAGATACAACACTTTCAATGTTATTTTGAAAAATAGATAAATTTGGAATACAAAATTTTATCCTTAAAAAATATTATTTTTCTAAAAATAATAAAATATTCTTTAAGTTTTGGTTACTGTAAAGGGATATATTTTTCTAAAGGAATTATCTTTTCCGCAATAGGTTTTTAGAGAATACAAAAGTCTGAAATAATATAAACTAATTCAAAAAATACTTGTAACTCTTCCCTAAAATGAATCAATTATTTTTAGAAAGATTTAAATTTAATTCAAATAATAGTTTCTTTGGGATAATTGGACCTAAAAGTAAAAAAAATCGATAGAATTGGAAATCCATATTCTGAATCATCATAAATGCAATTAAATTAGTTCATTACAATAGTTATTAAGGATTAGCGTTTTGTTATCCTTCCCACATTGATGAAATGAGTTCAAACTTGAAATTTTTTGTTCGTGCCTAGGTATACTTATCACATATAAATTAAGTATCCAAATGAGATATTATTCTGATATTGGTAAAATACTGGACATGTCCAGAAACTTTTATAAACGATATTTTACTATGTTATTTCGTTGCGATGATGTTAGTTTTTTAAATAAGTTACCACTAAAAACTGATAGTCCATAGTTTGCATATTCAATACGTATACGGAGGAATTTATAAAATACAACTTATAGAATAACCTCACAAAATCGAGAAATGAATATAATGTACATCGTTATTGGTTTCTTCATTTTGTTAAGATGTCCTTTAATCATCAAATTGCCAATGTTTTTTTCAAGAAGGTAAATTTTTTTGCTTATTCATTTTCATTTTTACATTATATTATTGAATAAGTAATGCTATTTTTAGACTATTTACAACTTCTAACTCATTCTTTATTAATATATCAGATATATATAACTTCACTAGATTTTTAATTTCATTACTTGGTTCATTATAATAACAAAAATAGAAAAAATATGTTTTCATAAGTTAACTTACCAACTAGAGTTGGTAAATGAGAAAATGAACTAAAAAGATGTAACGGCTGGAAATTTCCGACTCCTCGAGAGTCGAAAATTCCGAGAACGTAGTGAAAGAAAGTAGAGGGTGAAGAAGAAAAGATAGAACTAATAGAATAGAAGAAGAAGAAGAACTTACATCATCAGAGTAAACACGAATCTCACAGCGGAACGAATAAAATATAACATAACTTTGAAATACAAATCAGTACTCGTATATACATACCATCTCAAAGTACAATACTTAACAACACAGCGGAATAATAATAGCTATAATCCTGAAGCCTCCTGCTCCAAGCTCTCCAAGTGTACCTGAAAAATCTCGACTACTTGACTGCCCGTACAAATTTAGGCACCCAAGAGTTTAGGGAAAACAAACAAAATAAACTCCGGGTCAGTCATGGGACTGGTGTGAATAAAACTCCAACACTTGGTTAAATAAAGGATATCTTTCTGATATTATAATAATGTCTAAATACAAATAGATATCAATCTAGCAGAACGCTTGCATCTCACGTTCCACATACATAGTATACAAATAAAACCGTGAGCGCTTATTGGAGATTGGATTCCAACAGACAAGGTATGGGAGCACCTTCCGATCAGTGTACTCTAGAGGAGATACACTAGGGTTCAACAAGAACGTCTTGCAACCCGGCCACACATGACCGTTCACTCATTTAGCTTGAGTGTAACGAATATATTATCACTGATGGTTGGGATCAGCAACCATCCTTCCCGATAAGGGACAACATTGAAATAGATTATAAAGAAGTACAATTGAATATTCTCTAGATGGTGATAATACACCCTACTTGGGTATGGCCCAACTAGCCATGCTGCCTAGCCCAACTTCTGTTATTTCCGGGTTGTGAGGTTTGAGGTCACGTTTATCACTTTGACAGATTATTGCTTCAATTACATTGAATGCCACATCGTCATACCCGCCAAATCATTATCGATTTCTCAAGGCATCACGAGTATAAAAGCTAAGAGAAACGAATTTCTCCGCCACCAACGTAATACATTTAAAGAGATCAACATATGATTCATTAAGAATACTTTGTCAGACACTCGTCCATATACGTTGTTCTGGGACTGAATAAACCGAAGGCACTATTCAGTGAATCCATCCTACATAGGCTTTTCACAATAGCCCTTGTACTTCACTCCGTCTTCAATTATCTTCAGCGTACTTGATTCGCAACGCTTATGTTAATACGGAGTGGTTCTTCGGATAATAATCTAACCGGTCTCTCCATATTAACAACGTAAAAATGGTCAAAACTATGATAGTCTGTGATTCAACTATCAAATGAAAACATGTCGGTGTACAAACAACGATCATATTTCCAAATGGAAATTCGATCGATCAATCATCATATGTTCATATTTCCTTATTTCATATATTTAGAAAATATCTGTTATTAATCATTGGAAAACATTTCCATAGCTTATTTTCACATCACTATTATTTCGCAACTATCAGTCCCTAACTGTAACTAGTATGAGAACAATTCTCTAGGTATCAATCCAGAAGGTCGAAACCAACATCAGATCGTCACTTAGAAAACCGTTCAACTTACCCTCTCCAGTCAGTTTCTGAATTTGCTTAACTCTATTTCTTAAATTCTTATCATGAAAACATTTCATTTTCTATGTTTAGAAAACATATCTGACTATATTTGGAAAACGTTTCCAAAACTCATTTACGGATTTCCAATGAACGTTGTATAAAACATCGTTACGCTTAATCCATTAATCGCTTATTACTTAACTATATTTCAAATCAACCTTTTCTATCGAACCACAACTATTCCTTTGTCAATTCTGAAGTCAATCAAGTTGGGGTATAATTACCTCTCAGACCTTAATTTAACAACGTCCTTTACTGTGAAATAGATGAAGCTCGTCACTCACTTTTTCCAATCATCTGTTTACGCAAATTCTCGGATTCAGGTTACGAATCCACTTCTTAAATGACAATGTTTGATTATAACTATAACGTTATAATTCCTACCCCTAAAATATCTAACCTAAATTATGAATTAATTTCCTAACTCGAATAATTTAACAGACACCTAATTTCTAAATCAATAACTAAATCTTGATTTAACCCCTGGAAAGTAAATAGTACTTTCCCGAATTCGATATAATTGAATTCGACGTATTACTCTCTTTCGAGTAATCTCTATTCGATTAACTCCCTTGTTAATAACTTATATTCGATAAACTCTATTTCGATTAACTCCTATCGAATAACTAATATTCGAATAACTCTTCTTGGTTGGCTCTATTTCATTAACTCTTATCGAATAACAAATATTCGATTTTCTTACATGTGACAGTTCTTATCAAATAACTAACATCCGATTAACTTATATGGATTTACTCTTATCGAATAACTTATTCGATTAACTTAACTTGATTTTCTTAACTCGATTATCTCAACTCGATTACTTAACTCGATTACTTAACTCGATAACTTAACTCGATTACTTAACTTCGACTAACTCCTTTGGATTAACTAACTTCGAATAACTCCTTTGGATTAACTAACTTCGAATAACTCCTTTGGATTAACTAACTTCGAATAACTCCTTTGGATTAACTAACTTCGACTAACTCCTTTGGATTAACTAACTTCGAATAACTCCTTTGGATTAACTAACTTCGAATAACTCCTTTGGATTAACTAACTTCGAATAACTCCTTTGGATTAACTAACTTCGAATAACTCCTTTGGATTAACTAACTTCGAATAACTCCTTTGGATTAACTAACTTCGAATAACTCCTTTGGATTAACTAACTTCGAATAACCAATATTCGATAACTACTCTTCGAATAAATAATATTCGATAACTCTTCTCAAATGAATCACATTTGATTTCTCCACTCTAATAAACTATATTCGATAACTCTTCTCAAATGAATAACATTTGATTTCTCCACTCGAATAAACTATATTCGATAACTCTTCTCAAATGAATAACATTTGATTTCTCCACTCGAATAAACTATATTCGATTTCTCTTCTCTCGAATACACTATATTCGATAACTCTACTTCGGATAAGTGATATTCGACAACTCTACTCGATTAACTCTACTTGGATAACTCTAACTGATCAACTCTAACTGGTCAACTCTAACTGGTCAACTCTAACTGGTCAACTCTAACTGGTCAACTCTAACTGATTAACTCTAACTGGTTAACTCTAACTGGTCAACTCAACTGGTTTAACCTAACTGGTTAACTCTAACTGGTTAACTCAACTAGTTAACTCTACTGGTTTAACCTAACTGGTTAACTCGTCTTGATTAACTGAACAAATCCACTTAGTTTAACTTAGCTAATTCACGTTGATTAACTCTAACCGATTCACTTAGTTTAACTCAACTAATTCACTTCGATTAACCACTTAGTTAACTTAACTAATTCACATCGATTTATCACTTAGTTTAACTTAACTAATTCACATCGATTTATCACTTAGTTTAACTTAACTAACTTACTTTGGTTAACCTAACCAATTACTTTGTTTAACTCGACTAACTTGCTTTGATTTACTTAACCAATTACTTTGTTTAACTCGACTAACTTTGCTTTGGTTAACCTAACCAATTGCTTTGTTTAACTCGACTAACTCGCTTTGGTTAACTTATGGTTTTTAACACATCATCTAACAACGGTGAATATTTGTCCAAACACGCATAATCACAACGGATTATATACATCACATTATATGCCACAATATATAAATCACAGTAAAAATAACTGTTGAGGAATCCAGTTGGATTCCTCCAACCTGTTTCCCTGCACCACAGATGTTAGACAATATAGATAACATCACTTTCAGTTCCATATGATATATTCTGTTAAACAGAATCAATATAGAAATTTAACTAACTGGCTAGCAGTTCAATCAACTAATCAACACACAGTCAAACAGACAATTTTAACAGTTCTAACAATGCAACATGAAATTATAAACTGTTCAGAGTTAGTGAGATCTACTCACATTTGGACGATCATCGTCAATGACGATAACCATCGCTTGATCCAGACAATTTATTTTGCTATAAATTGTAACGGACTCCAATCGACTCGCGGTCAGTTCCAACGTGTAGTGCTCGTCCATACGATCCCAACGCAACTTACGGTTTGTGAAACTGATACCGTATGACACAGATATTTGATTACGAAGTTAATACATTTTAAATTCGAATTTTAAATAAAACTTAAATTAAATAAATTTGCCATATGGGCTTTACCCCTTGATCCATAGCAGCCCATCACCGTTTTGGCCCAAGACCGCACCTTTATCTTCCCCAAACACTTCCGTCCCTTTCCAGTATTCAAACACAGCAAATTCCCAAATCTTTCGATCCATCTACCTCCTCCAACACTCCGTCGTTCAGTCCAAGAATACCACCATCACTCTCCTTTCCGCGAGCTCGTCCACCTCCTACCAACGCCGTCGAGCTCGAGCCCAGCTACCAAAACCCGTCGATGGCAGCTACAGGGAACCCGCGACCCTTCCTGACATCGAAATCCACCACAACACCCTCAATCGAAGTGCCACGGCCTCCTTAACTCACATCCGAACTCGAAACCAAGGATGGAAGCTTCCATACTTTGCTATATCCAACCCTAGTTCAAAATAACCGACGCTGCAAATGTTTGGACTCGCTGAAAACCCATCGAGCATTACGATTTCCATACCAAAACGGAGAGCAACTCAGCAGCAACTCGAATATACGTATTAGAGGATTTTAGGATTTTCTTTTGTATTGTTTGGATTTTCTTTTGCTCAACACTTTTTCTGTTGAGATGGTTTATACGGTATTTATAAGCTGTTTGAGGTTGGTAAGCTTTGTGGTTGAAATTGATGACTGCGTGGACTGATCTACATCATACAACACTTAGGATATTTTTATTTATTAATTTTCTATTTTATTTTAATGATTTTCTCCTTGTATCTGCCTTCTAAAAATCCCAGTGATTACATACGATACCTAAAAATCACCAAACTGGACATGTAGCTAGAGTTCGACATTACGGTCCCAACGAAACTGGTTTCGTCGAGTTTCGACTCCGTATGCTCACACAGCGTATTTTTAACTGTCAAAATACTGACTGTTTTACACACTAAAAATCTGTACGGCCCCACAGTGACTCTAAAAATCACGTAAACTGACATCTAGCAACTATTTGACATTGCGGATCTAACAAAATTAGTTTCGTTGAATTCCGACTTCGTTTGCAAAACTGGCTATTTTTAAAGCTCTAAATAGCCTATTTAAATATATAAATATATTTAAATAAAATAAAATTAATTATAAATAAATTTATATTATCGTCTATATTCACAGTGGCATACCATACAGCTCCAGAATATTCCTGTATGTGTTTACAACTCGATATTACGTCGTCAGAGTTATATCGACGCTCGATTTCTATTTAAATCCTTATTTAAAATATAATTAAATCGTTATGGTCAGGGCGCTGCATTTCTGATAATTTGATTTGGACGTAACTCCAAATCTACACGACGAAATCCCGATCTTTCTCTTCCACTAGAAAGATATACTCCACCAGCTCCACACGTTTCTTGTTTCACAGAAATCCGATTTAAAAACGGACCCTGTATATCCAGTTGAAGTTCGAATCGCCAAATAGCGAACTGCCGCGCCATTTCGAGCTCGATTATAATTATATTATAAATTATACGTTCAACTATCGTTTATTTAATATATTCATTATTTAAATAATTAAATAACTTAATTATTATACCTTACAAAACGCGCCATTACAGACTTCCCCCCTTAAAATAATTTCGTCCTCGAAATTGCTAAGCTAGGAAAATGCTACCAACTTTACTAACTAGATTCAAATATCTTTTAGTTTACTTCTCAACTCCAGTTTCAACTGAACCATTTAATTTTCAATTAAATTATTAATTCATTCTGGCTAACTGAATTTCCATAAATCATGAGAATGTTCTAACGCCTGGAATTTTCGAAAATTTTCGCCATAACCTCCTTTGTATTGGTCAATATGACAAACCACAACTCGTCTCTCTAGGCCTTCTCCAACCCAAAAGAAACTCAAAACAGCCAAGCGGCTTGCCAATTCGGCTCATAAAATCCAAACTCATATATAATATAAACCTGTACCTTTTTGTCGGTCGTATCATTATATCCCTACCCTCTGTTATCAGCTCGGCATATACAAATGCCATCCCAATCAACTCCAACCAATTTATTCTTAACACAACCATTCGCTTATTCAGGCCGAATTCAATTTCAAATTCGAGTTTCAAATTCCAAACTCTCAACTAATCATTTCAAATCCAAAACCATATTATTCTCAAATCACTTCCAGTTTTTCTTAACCTATCATCTCAAGTTAAATTCTGGTTTATTATTTACTTTTACCATCCCATTCGAATTAACTTCACAAGTTAAATTTTAATTTCTAGAACTTAAATTTCTGGGTAAATTTCAAATCAATTCGAAATCATACTGCCAATTCAAAGCCTTTGAATTTTCTAAACAACTTGTTTCCTCAAAACAATTCAAATTAAAATCTTTGGTAGTAATCCACCACTTAGAACTCGAAAATCACACCGATGATACTGCGCAGTCATCATCGGAATTATTTTCCAGCGACCCAAGTGATTTCAATACTATATTATTTTCAAAACCATTACTAAATACTTCCATTTTGGAAACATTTCAAAATCTCCCAGGAACTTAAAATTTCCTTATTTTAATTCCAAATCAGATTTAAATTCATATTTAATTCATCTTATTTCATATACTTTACTTATATGAATTCTGATTAGTTATATATAACCATTTCACATGTTATAATCTTACTCGATTATAATAACAACCAACACTACCAATATATTATATCAAAATATATTCGGGTAAAATTATTTCTTTTACCCTCCTTTCAAAACATACCGTGTCGGTCCATCGTATTCGAGTGTTTAGTAACCCTTATCGATACAGTGGATCAAACTGATCGACCAGAATTCATAAGCCACTCACCAATGAGTCTCCACAATATAAAACCATTTTATATTGAATAAAAATTACGCGCTCATATATATACACTCAAACTCAATCTAGGATATTACTAATCCCATCTCTATCGAGTTATGCCACAGAGCCAAGGTAATCACTTAACTTAAGCTCTGATACCAACTGTAACGGCTGGAAATTTCCGACTCCTCGAGAGTCGAAAATTCTGAGAACGTAGTGAAAAAAAGTAGAGGGTGAGGAAGAAAAGATAGAACTAATAGAACAGAAGAAGAAGAAGAACGTACATCATCAGAGTAAACACGAATCTCACAGCGGAACGAATAAAATATAACATAACTTTGAAATACAAATCAGTACTCGTATATACATACCATCTCAAAGTACAATACTTAACAACACAGCGGAATAATAATAGCTATAATCCTGAAGCCTCCTGCTCCAAGCTCTCCAAGTGTACCTGAAAAATCCCGACTACTTGACTGCCCGTACAAATTTAGGCACCCAAGAGTTTAGGGAAAACAAACAAAATAAACTCCGGGTCAGTCATGGGACTGGTGTGAATAAAACTCCAACACTTGGTTAAATAAAGGATATCTTTCTGATATTATAATAATGTCTAAATACAAATAGATATCAATCTAGCAGAACGCTTGCATCTCACGTTCCACATACATAGTATACAAATAAAACCGTGAGCGCTTATTGGAGATTGGATTCCAACAGACAAGGTATGGGAGCACCTTCCGATCAGTGTACTCTAGAGGAGATACACTAGGGTTCAACAAGAACGTCTTGCAACCCGGCCACACATGACCGTTCACTCATTTAGCTTGAGTGTAACGAATATATTATCACCGATGGTTGGGATCAGCAACCATCCTTCCCGATAAGGGACAGCATTGAAATAGATTATAAAGAAGTACAATTGAATATTCTCTAGATGGTGATAATACACCCTGCTTGGGTATGGCCCAACTAGCCATGCTGCCTAGCACAACTTCTGTTATTTCCGGGTTGTGAGGTTTGAGGTCACGTTTATCACTTTGATAGATTATTGCTTCAATTACTTTGAATGCCACATCGTCATACCCGCCAAATCATTATCGATTTCTCAAGGCATCACGAGTATAAAAGCTAAGAGAAACGAATTTCTCCGCCACCAATGTAATACATTTAAAGAGATCAACATATGATTCGTTAAGAATACTTTGTCAGACACTCGTCCATATACGTTGTTCTGGGACTGAATAAACCGAAGGCACTATTCAGTGAATCCATCCTACCTAGGCTTTTCACAATAGCCCTTGTACTTCACTCCGTCTTCAATTATCTTCAGCGTACTTGATTCGCAACGCTTATGCTAATACGGAGTGGTTCTTCGGATAATAATCCAACCGGTCTCTCCATATTAACAACGTAAAAATGGTCAAAACTATGATAGTCTGTGATTCAACTATCAAATGAAAACATGTCGGTGTACAAACAACGATCATATTTCCAAATGGAAATTCGATCGATCAATCATCATATGTTCATATTTCCTTATTTCATATATTTAGAAAATATCTGTTATTAATCATTGGAAAACATTTCCATAGCTTATTTTCACATCACTATTATTTCGCAACTATCAGTCCCTAACTGTAACTAGTATGAGAACAATTCTCTAAGTATCAATCCAGAAGGTCGAAACCAACATCAGATCGTCACTTAGAAAACCGTTCAACTTACCCTCTCCAGTCAGTTTCTGAATTTGCTTAACTCTATTTCTTAAATTCTTATCATGAAAACATTTCATTCTCTATGTTTAGAAAACATATCTGACTATATTTGGAAAACGTTTCCAAAACTCATTTACGGATTTCCAATGAACGTTGTATAAAACATCGTTACGCTTAATCCATTAATCGCTTATTACTTAACTATATTTCAAATCAACCTTTTCTATCAAACCACAACTATTCCTTTGTCAATTCTGAAGTCAATCAAGTTGGGGTATAATTACCTCTCAGACCTTAATTTAACAACGTCCTTTACTGTGAAATAGATGAAGCTCGTCACTCACTTTTTCCAATCATCTGTTTACGCAAATTCTCGGATTCAGGTTACGAATCCACTTCTTAAATGACAATGTTTGATTATAACTATAACGTTATAATTCCTACCCCTAAAATATCTAACCTAAATTATGAATTAATTTCCTAACTCGAATAATTTAACAGACACCTAATTTCTAAATCAATAACTAAATCTTGATTTAACCCCTGGAAAGTAAATAGTACTTTCCCGAATTCGATATAATTGAATTCGACGTATTACTCTCTTTCGAGTAATCTCTATTCGATTAACTCCCTTGTTAATAACTTATATTCGATAAACTCTATTTCGATTAACTCCTATCGAATAACTAATATTCGAATAACTCTTCTTGGTTGGCTCTATTTCATTAACTCTTATCGAATAACAAATATTCGATTTTCTTACATGTGTCAGTTCTTATCGAACAACTAACATCCGATTAACTTATATGGATTTACTCTTATCGAATAACTTATTCGATTAACTTAACTTGATTTTCTTAACTCGATTATCTCAACTCGATTACTTAACTCGATTACTTAACTCGATAACTTAACTTAACCGAAATCGATTAACTCAACTCTAATCGATTAACTTAATTTGATTTACTCCTTCGAATAACTAATTCGAATAACTTAATTGATTAACTCCTTTGAATAACTAATTCGATTTACTCTTCTCGAATAACTAAATTCGATTAACTCAAATTGAATAACTAATATTCAATTAACTCTTCGACTAACTCCTTTGGATTAACTAACTTCGACTAACTCCTTTGGATTAGCTAACTTCGAATAACTCCTTTGGATTAACTAACTTCGAATAACTCCTTTGGATTAACTAACTTCGAATAACTCCTTTGGATTAGCTAACTTCGGATAACTCCTTTGGATTAACTAACTTCGACTAACTCCTTTGGATTAACTAACTTCGAATAACTCCTTTGGATTAACTAACTTCGAATAACTCCTTTGGATTAACTAACTTCGAATAACTCCTTTGGATTAACTAACTTCGACTAACTCCTTTGGATTAACTAACTTCGAATAACTCCTTTGGATTAACTAACTTCGAATAACTCCTTTGGATTAACTAACTTCGAATAACTCCTTTGGATTAACTAACTTCGAATAACTCCTTTGGATTAACTAACTTCGAATAACTCCTTTGGATTAACTAACTTCGAATAACTCCTTTGGATTAACTAACTTCGAATAACCAATATTCGATAACTACTCTTCGAATAAATAATATTCGATAACTCTTCTCAAATGAATCACATTTGATTTCTCCACTCTAATAAACTATATTCGATAACTCTTCTCAAATAAATAACATTTGATTTCTCCACTCGAATAAACTATATTCGATAACTCTTCTCAAATGAATAACATTTGATTTCTCCACTCGAATAAACTATATTCGATTTCTCTTCTCTCGAATACACTATATTCGATAACTCTACTTCGGATAAGTGATATTCGACAACTCTACTCGATTAACTCTACTTGGATAACTCTAACTGATCAACTCTAACTGGTCAACTCTAACTGGTCAACTCTAACTGGTCAACTCTAACTGGTCAACTCTAACTGATTAACTCTAACTGGTTAACTCTAACTGGTCAACTGGTTTAACCTAACTGGTTAACTCTAACTGGTTAACTCAACTAGTTAACTCTACTGGTTTAACCTAACTGGTTAACTCGTCTTGATTAACTGAACAAATCCACTTAGTTTAACTTAGCTAATTCACGTTGATTAACTCTAACCGATTCACTTAGTTTAACTCAACTAATTCACTTCGATTAACCACTTAGTTAACTTAACTAATTCACATCGATTTATCACTTAGTTTAACTTAACTAATTCACATCGATTTATCACTTAGTTTAACTTAACTAACTTACTTTGGTTAACCTAACCAATTACTTTGTTTAACTCGACTAACTTGCTTTGATTTACTTAACCAATTACTTTGTTTAACTCGAGTAACTTTGCTTTGGTTAACCTAACCAATTGCTTTGTTTAACTCGACTAACTCGCTTTGGTTAACTTATGGTTTTTAACACATCATCTAACAACGGTGAATATTTGTCCAAACACGCATAATCACAACGGATTATATACATCACATTATATGCCACAATATATAAATCACAGTAAAAATAACTGTTGAGGAATCCAGTTGGATTCCTCCAACCTGTTTCCCTGCACCACAGATGTTAGACAATATAGATAACATCACTTTCAGTTCCATATGATATATTCTGTTAAACAGAATCAATATAGAAATTTAACTAACTGGCTAGCAGTTCAATCAACTAATCAACACATAGTCAAACAGACAATTTTAACAGTTCTAACAATGCAACATGAAATTATAAACTGTTCAGAGTTAGTGAGATCTACTCACATTTGGACGATCATCGTCAATGACGATAACCATCGCTTGATCCAGACAATTTATTTTGCTATAAATTGTAACGGACTCCAATCGACTCGCGGTCAGTTCCAACGTGTAGTGCTCGTCCATACGATCCCAACGCAACTTACGGTTTGTGAAACTGATACCGTATGACACAGATATTTGATTACGAAGTTAATACATTTTAAATTCGAATTTTAAATAAAACTTAAATTAAATAAATTTGCTATATGGGCTTTACCCCTTGATCCATAGCAGCCCATCACCGTTTTGGCCCAAGACCGCACCTTTATCTTCCCCAAACACTTCCGTCCCTTTCCAGTATTCAAACACAGCAAATTCCCAAATCTTTCGATCCATCTACCTCCTCCAACACTCCATCGTTCAGTCCAAGAATACCACCATCACTCTCCTTTCCGTGAGCTCGTCCACCTCCTACCAACGCCGTCGAGCTCGAGCCCAGCTACCAAAACCCGTCGATGGCAGCTACAGGGAACCCGCGACCCTTCCTGACATCGAAATCCACCACAACACCCTCAATCGAAGTGCCACGGCCTCCTTAACTCACATCCGAACTCGAAACCAAGGATGGAAGCTTCCATACTTCGCTATATCCAACCCTAGTTTAAAATAACCGACGCTGCAAATGTTTGGACTCGCTGAAAACCCATCGAGCATTACGATTTCCATACCAAAACGGAGAGCAACTCAGCAGCAACTCGAATATACGTATTAGAGGATTTTAGGATTTTCTTTTGTATTGTTTGGATTTTCTTTTGCTCAACACTTTTTCTGTTGAGATGGTTTATACGGTATTTATAAGCTGTTTGAGGTTGGTAAGCTTTGTGGTTGAAATTGATGACTGCGTGGACTGATCTACATCATACAACACTTAGGATATTTTTATTTATTAATTTTCTATTTTATTTTAATGATTTTCTCCTTGTATCTGCCTTCTAAAAATCCCAGTGATTACATACGATACCTAAAAATCACCAAACTGGACATGTAGCTAGAGTTCGACATTACGGTCCCAACGAAACTGGTTTCGTCGAGTTTCGACTCCGTATGCTCACACAGCGTATTTTTAACTGTCAAAATACTGACTGTTTTACACACTAAAAATCTGTACGGCCCCACAGTGACTCTAAAAATCACGTAAACTGACATCTAGCAACTATTTGACATTGCGGATCTAACAAAATTAGTTTCGTTGAATTCCGACTTCGTTTGCAAAACTGGCTATTTTTAAAGCTCTAAATAGCCTATTTAAATATATAAATATATTTAAATAAAATAAATTTAATTATAAATAAATTTATATTATCGTCTATATTCACAGTGGCATACCATACAGCTCTAGAATATTCCTGTATGTGTTTACAACTCGATATTACGTCGTCAGAGTTATATCGACGCTCGATTTCTATTTAAATCCTTATTTAAAATATAATTAAATCGTTATGGTCAGGGCGCTGCATTTTTGATAATTTGATTTGGACGTAACTCCAAATCTACACGACGAAATCCCGATCTTTCTCTTCCACTAGAAAGATATACTCCACCAGCTCCACACGTTTCTTGTTTCACAGAAATCCGATTTAAAACGGACCCTGTATATCCAGTTGAAGTTCGAATCGCCAAATAGCGAACTGCCGCGCCATTTCGAGCTCGATTATAATTATATTATAAATTATACGTTCAAATATCGTTTTTTTAATATATTCGTTATTTAAATAATTAAATAACTTAATTATTATACCTTACAAAACGCGCCATTACAAAAGAGAAGTAGCTTTTACAAGAACTTGTTTTCAAAAATAATGTTGTTCACTAAAACAAAAAATGATATAAGTAGGGTTTTCTTTATTGAAAGAATAAATAAGTTTGATTTTTTTTTTTTGAGAAATTAGCTCATTGAGGTTTTTGACAGCTTTAGACATTGTCATTACGATATAATGAAAATATGAATTTTTTTGTAGTTTTATTTTGGTCATCACTTGTAATAGTGATCGATCATTTGAAAAATATTAGTATTCTACACTAGGTATTAGAGTGATATGTCATTAACAATATTTTAAGAGATGTTTGGAAGAAGAAGAAAAATCAACCAAGGAGTAATGTATTAGTAGCATTAACTGCTTAAATTCATGCATCCCAAATTACTTTACATAAAAAAGAAAATAATTGTTAAAATCATCTACAACACTGATACATGCCATATATAATTTTATTCTAGGAGGTTTGGATAAAAAATTCACTACGATCCTTAAAGTTCCCTAAATCCACTCGTGCAAATTTCATATCCAAAACCTTTGAATGTAATTTAAATATAATATATTAGTGTACACATCAATTTGAATTTAAAATTTATATATAAAATGTTTAATTACTTAAATGTTGATGTTAAACAATTTTTTTTTTCGAGTATACTTTTGGAGAACTTGGTGGACCGAGAAAATCTAGAGGGAAATTAAGTTTTACCTTTTCACTTTAATTCATGACACCTATAATTCTTGGTCGATGCTTATTTTTGCGAGAAGCATTTGCAAAGGTAGGGCCATGCATTTACAGACAATTGGGACCGCCAGTGGTTAGTATATCACTACAAGAGCAGTTCGATTTGGCAATGGGAATTTGCAATGGCTAGCGATGGCTAAAAAAGCGGTCATTGCAAGCCGTTACTCATATACAGCCAGCAACCCGAACTCTTTCTTCTTAATTACTTCCCACGCCATTTTCCACCCCAAAACCCTAAACTCCGTCGCCTTACATTTTCCAAGTTGTCGGCCCTCACCACACACCTCGAAGCCTCTCAAATCTTACTTGTATGTCTTCTAACCCAAATTTATGCTTAATTAGGGTTTATTTTAGATTAATAGGATGTTTATGGGTTTGAAAATTGGTTTCTTAGATTGTTTATGAGTTTGAAATTGATGGTTAGGTGGTATAAGATCGATGATAGTAGTGTTTTAGGTCGATTTGGGAGTAAAAGTAGGTTATTACGAGGTTGAAACGATGATTATCGTGTAGTTGTCATACTATTGTGTTAGTTTATGTATAATTATTAATTGTTGGTGTTATTTGAAAATTAGTGTATTTATTAATTAACATGTTTATTGAAAGTTTGTGCAAATACTTGTTTTACTTTAAAACAATATTTGTTGTTATTGTTTAGGCGAAATATGTGTAGTATATATATATATATTAACATAAACGAATGATTGGTATGGTTAATATTTTTTGAAACTGGGTAAACCACCTCGTTAAAAACCTATACTGTACTCAACGTGAGGACACGATAGGGAAAAAGAGTGTGGCGCTTTATTGATAACGCATCAATAAAAAATGTACAGAAGTACATAGGCATGTGAACATCGCATAACCTCACATACCCTAAACCCGGAAAATAAAAACATTTAATATCCATAAACAAAGCACAAGGCCCATGTCACAGTTTAATCATAAGTAGAAGTTTTTAATTACTTAGCGTGTATTTATCATATGTGTTGGCATAGTTTAAAATAAATGTAATTTAATTTATTAAAACTGCTAGTTTCTAATTTTATTTTTAAAAATCCATAATTTAAAATTTGACGTAGTTAGCTAAATTTTAAAGTACGTGTTAATATTTCAATTTTGTTAAGTAAAATATACAAATAGTTATAAAATTTGGAAATGAACATAACAACAATAAAATATTATATAGGAATACATTGTAGTTGAATGAAAGTTTAAGTACATTTATTATTTAAACTTAAGTTAACAAATATTTATTGAATATATTATAAAATATTTTGTAGTTGTTAAAATAGAAATTATAAAATGTGTTTTATTTGTGTGTACCCCTTAAAGATTTTTTACACAGAATGGACATCTGTATTCATCTAATATAATATGATCATTATACGGATATTCGTTTTTACACAGAATGAACATCTATATTCATTTAATACAATATTTGTCGGATTTATCCCAGTATTGGACAAGTTATAGACACAATAATGTAATCATATTTTATAAATTATTTCAGTTTAAACATTTCAAAATTTTTTGACGATACTTCTTCTTTTGTTCCCTAGGTAAATGCATTTGTGTACGATACAGTGAATAAAGGGAAGTATTGCCGAAATTTTATTGAATCATTTAACCTAAAATGATTTATAAAATATGGTTACATTATTGTGTTTGTAATGGAAAGTAGGATGACCGGCCGTCAAAGAAAAAAACAATAAATGAAGAAATAAAAAAAATAAAATGAAGTAGTTATGTGAATTTGTTACAGTACTGAAGTGTTATAAATTAATTTTTACAAGACTTTAATATGAATTGTTTGAATGAAGTTTCTAACATATTTTTTGCAAACTAGACAATATCTTCGATTATTTTCTCGATCGTAGTTGAATGTATGAATCCCAAACTAGTATGAAATGATCAATAAAGGAACATTTCTGCAATGATTTTTAAGAATTTATTAGATTTGCTAAATCTAATAAACGAAATAACAAAGACATTCATTGTTCACGTAGTGAGTGCAAACATTTGAAGCATTGGAAGCCAGACGTAGTAGAAGTACATTTGTATAAATTTGGTTTTGCGCCGAATTATTACTTATGGGATCGTCATGGAGAACCTGTTCAACCAACATACATTCATGTAGTGTTAGAGGACGATAATACTATGACGAATCCTGTAATGATCCGGATTTTTCGGTCAATTAATTTCAAATATTTAAATTGGTTTTAATATTATATTTGGAATATTAATGGTTTTTAATATTGAGTTCATTATTTAAAATAATGGTTTAACGTTTAAATTTATAATTATATTAAAACGAACTTGAAACGTTGCGGTAGTTCGTAATATTGAGTTTTGAACTTCAATTGATTATAAAGGATCCGTTTTAAGTCGGAATTCCATGAAACAGGAAATGTTAGAATCTAATTGTTTAAAGTTTTCTAACGAAAGAGAAAAGTCGGGATTTCAGCTTATAGATTATAAGTTATGACCAATTCAAATTTTAAAATAGTCGCTATGGAAATCATTATAAATTATAACGTTTATTTAAAGAAATTTCTATATATTTGAATATCGTTTAGCTCCAAAATATTTATTTTAAGTTATGATTTCATATTTGTTGGATTTGAAGTGATATATAATTCTATTTGGATATTTTTGATAATAATAATAATTTATAATTATTTAATTAAATTGTTTTGGATTTAATTTATAATTTATTGATGTTATATAAGCCATATGAATAGTTATTTTTCAAACAACCTTCATTTTCGATGAAACGAATTTTATTAGAATACGTATGGTTAGTTATTGCTAGATTTCCAGTTTGGAGCCAAACAGAGTTGTTTTATCGGTAGAAGAAATTTAAGGGTGAACCGATGGATAATTTAGGATCTAAATAGTGACGTTGTGCAAACGAAGTCTGTTTTCAACAAAATTAATTTCTTTGGGTCCATAATGTCAAAACGTAGCGATGTACCCCTCTTCGTTGCGTTTAGGATTGACTGGTGACGGTACGGATATAAAACGTTCGACGACTAATAGCGATATAATTAACTAACCACGTATAATATATATATATATATATATATATATATATATATATATATATATATATATATATATATATATATATATCAATCCATTTTTCTTCAACCATCCTACATTCTGCAAATGCAAATGCCATACAAACATATTATAACCTTCACCTGTGGCTACCCTGACAACTTAAATAAATGCATCACTGTTAAGTCTAAATCAAACAACATTGGAAATGAATACTGCCCAAACAAGAACATGCTTATCTATAATATATTTTTTCAGTTATGAGTACACGTACACGCCTAATTAAGTTTAAAGTGGAAATAGAGTACCCTATATTTTCTCTCCTACATGACGAAAATCACGCACGGTAGAATGTCCCAATACAAAGAAAATGTACAACAACCAACATATTAATTCAAGCACATGCAAGTGTAACGTACACATCACCCCAGTAGCGTGTTTTCACATCAATGAACACAGCTCTGCACTCCTATATAAACTGCTGCTTCTGAAAACACAAAGATGTAACCTAAACAAGCTTAGAGATGAAGTCCCACACAGTCTACAGTTCGTTTCCTTTCACTTCTATCCTATCCTTCTTCTGGCGAAAGTTCTAATCAAATTAAAGCATGTCTATTCCTGCAAACCTAACCTGTCCTACATCTACGGTACATTCTCCACAAAATGTTGCGTGATGGCCAAACAAATGAATTCCGTTCTCGTCAAGTCTCACATGTGTGTGTATATATATATATATATATATATATATATATATATATATATATATATATATATATATATATATATATATATATATATATATATATATATATATATGGATCCTCGTCTTATGCCATCCTAGTATTCTTAAAAAGCGAAGAGTTAACTAAACATAAAACAATAGAGAAACAATGTCCATTTATCAGAGTTCATAAAAATCTGGACTGGAGGAAGTTGGGGCAGTGGCATGCAAATGGATCAGCGGATGGTTGGGGATTAGGTGGAGGGTACAGTGACATGGCAATGGGTGTTGGCGGCACAGTCTGCGCTTGAAGGACTCCTGGTACTTCACTGCGTGGTCATGGATGGAAGCACGAAGGTATGGGGAAGTTTGTTTGTGTGGGGATTGGAATAATGCGTGAGTTATGGCAAGAGGGAGGAGAGTTAGTAGCAGTAGGGGTTTAATCATGCGGTAAGGGGTATTATAGAAAGGAAGTTATTGGAAGAAAAAGAAATAGCAAGGGAAGAAGCAAAACCGGGTTTTACATGCAGGCATGTTTTGATGGGGGAAGAAGGTGTTGTGGTTCGTGATTTTGATGGAAATTGGCAACAGAAGGTTGCATTTTATATTCCCAGAAGAAGAGAGAGACTGCATACGATGCTTGAAGAGGCCTGGTGCGTTAAGTGATCAGGGAGGAGGACATAACTTTTTGTGCGGGTTCGTATGTTTTATTCAAAGAAATGATAGAAGGAAACGTTATCTGAAAGCAAAAGAAAAATGGACGAAACAACAGTAGTTTCAGTGGGGAAGAAGAGTATGTACAATGTAGCATTTGGGTATGGTTGCTGGTACGTGGGCATACGAGCGAATGAGTTTGGGATGATCGAAGTTGCGTTTACAGTAGAATGTGGGGGGAAATGATGGCCTGATTTTAAAAGAAGGGTAGGTTTGGATTTTGCCAAGATCGACCTGGAACTCTGTAATTTACGAGTTGGAAAAAATAGAGATGAGGAGGATGAATACTATGTAACGCGGGCGTGTTGATTGGCTGAATGGGCTTGGCTAGTTTGGCCTTTCATAAAAGAAAATATGTAAAAATAAAAAGAAAAAGCGGAGGGTATTAACATATGAACGGAAGGACATGGAATGAGGAAGTTTAGAGAAGAAGTGTGGTTTGGATTTTAGGCAAGTGGGGATGGCTATTGTGAGAGCGGACTATCGGAAGCTGGTGAGAAGGAAATTAATGGTGCCCAAGGTAAATGGGCTGCATCATCTTTATAACTTAATTAGATTAGTTTAATTAATTCAATTAAGGATTAACAAATCTAGTTTTAACCGACTTATAATTATAATAACAGAAAAGCAAAAAGAAGAGAAAAGAAAGAAAAATCCAGAGAAGTTGAAACCATGTGGAGGAGCATTAAATTATGGAATCGGTTCATACGCGGTTGAAAGCAGCTGGAGTTTTTAGTTAAATTAAACATATGTTTAATTTAATTAAAAGCGAACCATTTTAACGACGAACCAAAAACCAAGGTGAGTTAAATACACTCAGTTCTCCCACTTATATTTATATAAGTTGGGTTTATTATTTGAATGCTATGGTTGCTAATTATTGGTTGATTTAATGATTGTCTGGATGGTAGTCAAATATTTTATACCTATTTTTTTAAATTAAATGTTGTTTAATTTAAATAAAGAGACATCATTATTTTTAACGATGGTCCCCAAACAAGGTAACTTACCTTGTTGGTTACGTTTATAATAATATAAACGTATTGAATTAAATTGGATGTTGAATGGGTGTTATTAGTTGACTGTTATTAGTCAAATTTATTGTTTATTTTCATATGATCATTATATGAACTGTTGAACCCATAGGATTGGATTATTGAATTGGTTATTGATTGTTAAATCCAAATTCAATATTTGTTTGGTTATTAATCAATGGGTGATATTGGTTGAGGAATTTATAGCAAACAACCAAAATACAAACTGGTTTAGAAAGACAAATTTACCGTTAGGTAAATCGATAGACATGAAGTTATGCAATTTATTTATAACTGAATATAGATTTTTAAATATATTAGTTTAATTGGGTTTATAAAAAGGAAATAAACCAACCATATATACGTTGATTGTTTTAACCAGAAATCACCATTTTTGGTAGCAAAATCTATCCGTGCGCGAAGCACGTGCCCCATATCAATTATTAAATGATCTTATAAAGATATTCCTTATATTTACAAGACTAATAAACAAGTGAACGGATATTAATGTGATGTTTAATAACCAAGTTTAATTGTTTAAGAAAAAATTTAAAATGAGATTTATATTGACCTGATATTATAATAATCAAATGGGATTATTTAAATTAATTCAATTTGAAATTAATTTAAATGGAAAATTGAATTAAGATCTGATTAACGAGTCAATCGTGCTTAGAGTTGACTAAGTCAACTATAGTAACTGAAATGGATTTATTAAATTAGTTAATTTATTTAATAGTTAAGTAAAAGCATTTTTATAAATGTTGATATTTATAATAATCGAAGGGGTAAACCATGGGATTTAAAAGGTATTAATTTTGGTTTATGAAACGAGAAGACTTATTTATAATAAAGTTATATTTTAAAGAAAATCATATCAATGATGATGTAAGTTAAGTTTTACATTGCGATTAAAGAGAATTCTTATTTAAGATTCTATTTAACTGGATTTATGAATCCAAGATTTTGATGAAATTACAAACCCGAATTTAGTGAATATTATTGTAAAGAGTTATTAGAAATGGCTTTTTTGGAATGCAAATAAAAAGCGGGAATATGAAATCAAAGAATTAGAATTTAGCCAAAGATCGGTTGAGATAAATGGTTTTCTGAATATTGATCTGATGTTGGTTTCGCCCTTCGGGGTTGATATTTAGGGGATTGTTCTCTTACCGATTTACGGTTAAGAACCGATGGAGATATAAAATGGAAATCAAATAAAAACCCCAATTTGAATTAGAATAGTTAAACGAGTGGAGTTATAAAGATGAAATATAGATCCGTGACTTTGAATAAAAGATGATTTTTCATCAAGATAGAATTAAAATGGGATTTGTTTGATATTAGGAATAAATATCGGCTTTGGGTATTGCAACTAACATCTACCTTAAGATAACAATGTCGTTGATCAAGGTTTGAGAGGTAATTAAAATACCCCAACTTAAACAATTGTAGGATTGTCGAAGGATGATGTTAGTTGTAGCGGTGAAGGTGTTAAAAGTGATTTATTACGCGAAATGATAGGGTCATGTTATTGGAAGAAATTGGATATATATATATATATATATATATATATGTAATGGGATTCAGAAATAAAAGGGAATAAAGGAGGCTTGAGAATATGAAGTGATATTTCTGTAGTAAGTGAAATAAAAGGGGATTTGTGAAAATATAACGATATTTTCAAAAAGTAAGAAGATGGAATTTGGAATGAGTTTATTCTAAAAAGAGAAGTGACGATTATGGCGTTCAGATAACAAGACAAAGGAGATATTGTAACGATTGTTTAAAAGGATAAGTTAAATAAGATTTCCAATTGTAAATAATAAGTATTGTTGTAACAAATGTTTTGAAAGGATAGTTAACAAGAAAATTGGATGGGATTTTAAGATATTTTTTCTAAGTATATAAAGGATTTAAGAATATTGATATATAAAGCTGATACATTATCTTGGTATTACAACTGATATACTATTTTTTTTGGCCAAGTGGCGTTGTACACTTAACGAATGGATTTGTTTATTTGATTGTTTATTTTGATAGTTAAATAACCAACTATCAAAATCTTACCCAACGAGTTGGTACGAGAAGACCGGGATTAAATTTATATTCGAAACCCATTCTGAACCAATGAATACGTAAACGAAGAAGATATTTGATGTTGGTCAAGATGGAGCTATTGAAGACCGTTATTTTCATGAATGAAAGGAATATTGTTGGGTTTCTCTAGCTGATCCCTAGAGGTATTCGACACTGATTCGGCCGTGACTGAAATCCATGGATTGCAAGGACTACTCGCTACTGATCCACAGGGTAATACAAGGATGCGGTAGGATGGTGCCTTCGGTTTGTCCAGTCCCAGAACTACTTGTATGGACGAGTGTATGACAAAGTATTTCCAAAGGAATCACGTACATTGATTTCCTCAAACGTATTTTGGTTAGTGGCAGAGAAGACATCTTCTCTTAGCTTAACGAATGGTGTATTTTTGTGGACGTCAATTAGTGATATTTGACAGATCTGACGATGTGACATTCAAAGTGAATGGTGGACAGATGTTCTAAAGTCGATTATAACCTCAAGCCTCATCAACCAGGAAATGACAGAAATCGGGCAGGAAACATGGCTATGTGGGTCGCTCCCATTAAGGTGTATAATCACCTATCTAGAGAAAATCCTTTTGCTTCTTTACTCTATCGATGTTGTCCGTTTTCGAGAAACGATGGGTAGCTTCCAACCATTGGTGATATACATTCGATACACTCAAGCGAAATGAGTGGTCGGTTATGCGTGGCCAGGTTGCAAGAAGTTCTTGTTGAACCCAGTGTATTCCTCTCTAGAGATACACTATCGGCAGGTGGTTCCATACCTTGTCATAGTCGGAATCCAATCTCCAACAAGAGCCCGCGGTTTTGTTTGCATACTATATATGTCGAGCTTGAGATGCAAGCGTTCTGCTAAATTCTATTTATTTGTATTTAGACACTATCATAATATCAGAATAAGATATTGATTTCAAAACGTTTTGGGTTACCGTAAGGTAAAAACCGTCTGCATTTATGTGTGGATTTGGTCTTATGATTATCCTTTTCTTTCGAAAGGATTTTTGACTTTAAAATCAGATTGGATGACCCTTTAAAACTTAGTGTGTTTTACTCACTCTGGTTCACCAGACTGACCCGACATTTGAAATGCTCGGATTAGACCGGGTTGTACAAGTTCTGGTTATCAGAGGCTATGAAGACGAACTGAAGGAGTTCAGCTGTATGATGTTATACCCTTATTATTCCGCTATGTATATTAGGATAGGCTATTATAACTGTCCATATGTATTGATGTACTCTGATATTGTAAGTATTATTTCAAACTCTCAATAAAAGTTATTTCTATATTATATTTTGTTCCGCTGCGATGTGAGACTCTGTGTTGTGTTGGTTCTTCTTATTCTTCTATTCTTACTTTCTTTCTTCCTTATCTCACCCTCCAACTTCTTTCGCTTAGCTTTCTGGGTTTTTTGATACTTGAGTTGGACAAGAAATGTATAAATGTTTGGATTCGAGTGTTGAAATTTCCGGGTCGCTGCAAATCCAATAGAAAATATGGTGCAAGATGCAGGACAATCAATATTTCCTACCATTGATCAAGGCGACGATGAGAACGAAAATGTTGAAGAACCAATCTTGGAAGTTAAAAAAATTATGTTTTATTGGATTATACTAAGAGGTCATTGTGGGATGGGTGTACAAGCGAACCGAATTATGTGTAATCGTCGAATACATCACTATGAAATCAAAATTCAATCTTGCAGAAGTGACATTTATAGCAATTGTACAAACTGCAAAGTGATATATGTCACCCAATAATTTTAATATGCTATAGTATTTATAAAGTAAAAAAAACTTATGTCTGATTTTTGAATGCCGTACTAGAAGATATATACATGTGTAAAAGGTTGCATGTTGTATTAGAAAGAACACATCTTAGAAAATGCAGAATATGTAACAAGGAAAAATACAAACCAAGAAAAAAGAAAGAAAACGAAGTTCCGTATATCAGACTGCATTATTTACCTATCACTCCTAGACTTCAATAATTATATGCATCTTCTGCTACAACATGTCATATGCAATGGCACAATAAGAGAACACTAAGAGAAGGAACTTTGATACATCCATCTAATGGAGAAGCATGGAAACATTTCGATAAGATTTATCCTGAATTTGCTGCAGAGAGCTGTAATGTTAGGCACAGTTTATGTACAAATGGATTTTCGCCATTCCCTCAGTTTGGGGGTAAATATTCATCATGGTATATTATTGTTAGCCCTTATAATTCACCTCTATGGATGTGTATGAAAACTCCACATATGTTTTTAACAATTATCATCCCCGGTCCCGTTAATCCGACCCAAGTAACTAATGTTTATCTACAACCAATGATTGAAGAGTTGAAAACACTATGGCATGAAGGAGGTGAAACATATGATATTTCGAGAAAAAGAAATTTTCGTATGTTCGCTTATTTATTTTGGACTATTAAAGATTTTCTCGCATATGACATGCTTTCAGGTTGGAGCATAACTGAACGTCTAGCTTGTCCTCATTGTATGGACGAAACATGAACATTTTCATTATAGTATGGAAAGAAATTTTCTTAGTTTGACTTTCATCGGTGTTTTCTACACATAATCATAAATTTATAACAGATAAAAAGAATTTTAAAGCTAAAAGAGTGGAGAGTATGCTACCATGTAAAGTTTGTATAAGTAAAGAGATATATGAAACCGACAAAGACTATCCAAAAATACATGAAACTGGGGGTACCAGTTGAAATTTCAGGTAAATCAGACATTCATAACTAGTGCAAGCAAAGTATATTTTGGGAGTTACCTTACTAGAAAAGCCTCATGCTCTGACATAATATTGACGTTATGCACAATAAAAAGTGGTTGATAATGTTTTTAATACAGTTTTGAATGTAAAGGGGAAAACCAAGGACGATGCGAATTCACGACGTGATATATTACACTTTTGCAAGCGGCCCGAACTTCACTTGTGCGATGATAATAAAAAACCCAAATCATATTATGAGCTAGAAAAGAAGTAAGTAAAACTCATGCTAAAGTGGGTGAAAGGACTAAGATGTCCTGATGGGATTTCTTCTAACCTCCGCAGATGCATTGACTTTAAAAACAGTAGATTGAGTGGGATAAAAAGTCACGATTGCCATATCATAATGGAATATTTGTAACTTGTGATTTCCAAAGAACTGTTGCCCACAAAATATGGTGTGTTATAAACGCATTAAGTATGTCTTATAAACTGCTCTATTCGACAACGTTAAAGTAGATTCTATATGTAAACTTGAAGTAGAAATCCCTATACTACTCTGCAAACTCGAGAAAATATTTCCGCCATGTTTCTTTATTCTAATGGAGTATTTACCTATTCATCTTCCATCCAAAGCACTCCTTAAAGGTCCTATGCAGGAAGGATAGATGATCCATTTGAGAGATAATTTTGAATATCCTCAATATTACTGTTAGTTTAATATTTAGATTTTTGTACTGACATAAAAATTTAATTAATTTTGTTATCCGGTAGTCAAGTAGTCGGGATTTACAGATACTTGAAGAGCTGGAGTAGGAGGCTTCAGGATTATATAGCTATTGTTATTTCCGCTGTGATATAAGTGTTATACTCTAAATAATGTTATTGTATACAGATACTGTTTTATTTCAAAGTTATGTTATGAAATATATTTATTCGTTCCGTTGTGAGATTCGTGTTTACTCTGATGTTGTATGTTGTATGTTCTTCTTCTTCTTCTATTCTAAGTTTCTATCTTATCTATTCTCACCCTCTGTTTTCTTTCTATTAGTTTTCTGGATTCCAGTGTAAATTGGGTTGGACTTGTGTTATTGGGTCAGCTCAAATTGTACCGGAATTTCGGGACACAACAGTTGGTATCAGAGCTTAAGATTAAGTAATTACCTTGGCTCTGTGGTGTGACTCAGTAGAGATGGGGTTAGTAATACCCTAGATTGAGTTGAGTGTATATATACGAGTGAACGTATTTGTTATTTGATTTAAAATTGTTTAATATTGTAGAGACTTATTGGTTGAGTTGTTTATGGGTTCTGGTCGATCAGTTTGATCCACAGTATCATAAGGGTTACTAAACACTCGAATACGATGAACCGACACGGTACGTTTTGAAAAGAGGGTAAACGAAATAATTTTACCCAAATTATATTTTGATATAAAGGATTTATATTGGAATACTTATAATATATTGGATATATTGGTTGTTATTGTAATCAAGTAAGATTATAAATTAAATGGTTATATATAACCAAATAAAATTCGTATAAGTGTTACAAAATGAATTGAATCTGAAATTAAAACCCTGTAAAAGTTGGATAAGTGTTGTAATTGGACTTGGATTAATTATATGAGAATTTTAAAATCCTGGGAGATTTTTAATTGTTTACAAGCATTATGAAGGATATTTTGAAATGAATTTCAAAATGGAAGTGTTTAGAAATGATTTTAAAAGTGATATAGTATTGAACTCACTTCGATAGCTGGGAAATAGCCCTGATGATGAATCGCAGCATCATTAGTGTTCATTTTCGAGTTCTAAGTGACGGATTACTACCAAAGATTTTGTTTTGAATTGTTTTGTGGAAACAAACTGTTCAGGAACTCAAAGGTTTTGAATTGTTATTATGATTTCAAATTGATTTTAAATAAAAACCCATGGATTTAAATTCTAGAATTTGAATTTAACTTGTGAAGTTAAATAGAATGAGATGGTAAAAGTAAATAAATAAACTAGAATTTAACTTGAACTAAGTTACGTAAAATAGGATTTGATTAGAGAATAATCTGAAATGGAATTGAGTGATAAGTTAAGAGTTCAGAATTTGTGATTGGAGTTCGAATGAAACTCGAGTTTGAAATGAAATGTGGTTTGAATATAAGCGAATAGCTGTGTTGAACAGATTTTGATTGGAGGTTGATTGGAATGACATTGGTATATGTTGAATTGGTAGCAGGTGGAAGTGATTGAGTTGATATGACCGACAAAAAGGTACCAGTTTATACTTATATGAGTTTGAGAATTTATGGGCCGATTTGGCAAACCGCTTGGCTGTTTGATTTTCTTTTGGGTTAGTGAAGGCCCAGAGAGGCAAGTTGTAGTTGCACCGATTGACCAGTACAAAGGAGATGCCGGCGAAATTTTTCAAAAATTTCGGGTGTTAGAATATTTTCAGGATTTTTGAAAATTTTCGATAATAAGAATTAATTAATATTTTAATTGAAATTAATTGGTACAGTGAAACTGGAGTTAAGAAGTAAGTAAATAAATTTTAACCAATTAATAGGGTTAGTTTTCTACCTTAGCAATTTTGAGGACGAAATTATTTTAAGGGGGGAAGAATGTAACGACCCGTATTTTACGGTCGAATAATTAATTAATTTAATTATTTAAAATAATGGTTTAGAGAATTAAAGGGTTGCTTAATTAAATAATATTGAGTATTTAATTAATTTAAATAGTATAATAATATATTTAATTCCGAAATAATCGAAATTAGTGAATTGATAATATAATGTGAACTGGACAATTTAAAATATTTAATTCAGCTTAGAATTTGAATTAGAATAACGAATATATTATTTGAACGACAGTTGAACGTATAATTTATATTATAATTATAATCGAGCTCGAAATGGCGCTGCAGTTCACTATTTGGCGATTTGAACTTCAACTGAATATACATGGTCCGTTTTAAATCGGATTTCTGAGAAACAAGAAACGTTCGGAGCTGGTAAAGTATATTTTTCTAATGGAAGAGAAAATTCAAGATTTCGTCGTGTAGATTTTGTTTTATGTCCAAATCAAATTTTTGAAAAGTCGCTATGGAATTCCTTTATAATTTATATAAAATTATAAAAGGATTTAAATATAAATCGAATATCGATTTAACACTAGATTAGAAATATCGAGTTGTAAATATCGATATATTTATTCTGGAGTTATATGGTATTGTATGTGAATATATATACGATAATATTTATTTTTAAAATATTTAATTTAATTATTTTTAAATATATTTATATTTAAAATGGGGCTATTTAGAGCTTTAAAAATAGCCAGTTTTGCAAACGACCTCAATTTTCGACGAACCTAATTTTGTTGGATCCGCAAAATCAAATTATTGCTAGATTTCAATATTCATGATTTTTGAAGTTAGTATGAGGCCGTACGGATTTTTAATGTGAGAACAGTTAGTATTTTGACGGTTATAAATACGTTGTGTGAGCAAACGGAGTCGGAATTCGACGAAACCAGTTTCGTTGGGTCCGTAATGTCAAACTGTAGTTGTACGTCAAGTTTTATGATTTTTAGGTATCGTGTGTGTTCGTAGGGATTTTTAGAGTGCAGAAACAAATATGAAATGACGAAAAATAAAATATCTAAGCCCTATATAATAACTTTAACAAAAATATTACCTAAAACAACAGTCCACGTTTCATTCTTCTCAACCACCGTTCTCTATGGCCTCAAAACAAAGTCATGGCCTTCAAAGATCCACAACTCATCCAACTAAAATCCTATAAATCACCAATGTGTTGTATTCGGATTCCTATACTCAAACTCTTCAATTCTTTAGCACTTTGATAGGGTGCGACGTCAATTCTGGTTACTCATTTTCTCCAGCGAGCACTAGGGTTGGGGATTAAGGGAAGTAGGGTCATCGATTAGAAAATTTAATGCTGGATTTGGGTTTGGGAGATGAAGTAGAAGCCTTGGTGGAAGTTTGGATGGGCTCGGTTCTGATTGAGCTCGCAAGACTCCTGTAGCCGAAGGAGTTGGAGCATGAACGAAAACTGGGTAGGGGCATTGAACTGAAGTTGAGGGTGTCCAGTAGGAGCGAATTTGGGTGGCGAGATGGTTGAGGGGGTCGACGATGATCATCGATGGGCGTGGTGGAGGGTGTGGTCAGTCAACGGTTTGGTCAATGGATTGCAGGAGGACGTCGGATTTCATTCCAGGGGAGTTCGAGCTTAGGTTTGGAGGTACTGGCGGGTGGAGATTTTGGCGCAGAATCGAATGGGGGTGGCGGCGCTTGGAATAGGTGAACGTGGAGGTGGAAGTCTCCGGTCAATGCATGGCCAACGAGGAAGGAGTTGGGTGCGAATAGCCGGTTCTAGGAATTTTATTTGGGGAAGAAGTATATGAGGCGTCACATGTGAAAGGGGTGAGGGATAATTTAGTTTAAATAGAAGTGGTTAAGTTAATTACATTTAAATCCTTTATTAACTGGAAAACGCGCTATCTAGTTCGTTCGAAGTCTGATTGACGAACCGTAAGTCACGTTGGAATCGTATTGACAGACACTACACAATGGAACTGACTGGGAGTGGATTGGAGTCCGTTACAATTTATAGAAAAATAAATTGTCCATCTGAATCAAGTGATGGTTATCGTTATTAACGATGATCATCCAATGTGAGTAAAACTCACCAACTCTGAACAGTTATATTTTTATAACATATTCTTAGAACTGATAATTATCTGTTGATTGTTGTGTGTTAACTGTTTGGTTGAATTGGTTATGTATTGGTTGAAATTATAGATAACGATATATATATAAATCGTTAATCAAATATTGATTCTGTTTAGCAGAATATTTCATAGTGAAATGAAATCGATGTTAATTATATTGTTTAACATCTATGATGCAGGGAAACAGGTTGGAGGGACCCAACTGGGTTCCTCAATATATAAAATACTGGTTTGTTTCATATATTGTGATATATGATGTGATATATAATCTGTTGTTGATTATGTGTGTTTGAATGATATTGATCACTGTTGTTTGGTATTTTAAATACCGTAAGAAATACTAGGATGTAGAAAGGGGATTTTCGAAGTATATTTTGAAAATAAATTATTTATATAAAATCAATGGATTTTATATATAAAAGGAAAAGGATTTTATAAAAGGAAATAATTATAAAATCAAAGAGTTGAAAAGGGAATTATTTGTAAAACAAATATGAAGGAAAATATTTGTAAAACAAATATAAAGGAAAATACTTGTAAAAGGAATATTTATTTAGAAATAAATAGAATTATAAAAGGAAATATTTATAAAACGAATAGAATTTTATAAGAAGAGAATTTTACATTTGAAAGGTTTAGACCCGTGCTTCGCACACGGTAGAGAAGATTAATTTATAAATATTGTTTTATAAATTAAATAAAATATTTTATCATTGGATAAATGGAATATATAAGTTAGGACTTATATAGGGAAGTAAGAATCGATTTCAAAATCGATATTTGAAACCGAATATGGAAGAAGAGTGAATCGAATATAGTTTAATCGAAAAAGAGATAATCCAAAGGAGTTAATCGATTTAGAGTTAATCGTTTAAAGTTGATCAGTTAGAGTTAACCAGTTTAGAGTTAACCAGTTATAGTTAATCGTTTAAAGTTAATCAGTTAGAGTTAACCAGTTAGAGTTAACTAGTTAGAGTTAATCGGTTAGAGTTATTTAATTTGAGTTAATCGAATAATAGTTATTCGAATAAAGAGTTAACCAGATAGAGTTAATTGAACATAGTTAATCGAATTAGGATTAATTGAATATTAGTTATTCAATTAGAGTTGATCGAATATAGTTATTTGAGATAGAGTTAATCAAACATAGTTATTCAGGATGAGTTGCCATTTCATACGACTGCTAGCGTTATTCGCAGGGCTGCAGATAGCCTACGGCGGTCAGATGTTTCCTGAGGGAATCAGGCGTAACCATTGTGATCGCTGCGATCTAGAGTCAAGCGAATGGAGTTAAATCGTATATTAGCTATTCGAAATAAAGTTAAAACAGACATAGTTATTCGAATATAAGTTAATCGAATATTAGTTATTCGATAGGAGTTAGTCAAGTTGAGTTAAATAAGTCGAGTTAATTAAGTTAAGTTAGTCAAGTTGAGTTAATCAAGTAAGTTAATCAAGTTGAGTTAATCGAGTTTGGTAAATCGATTAGAGTTAATCGAGTTAGAGTAAATGGAGTTAGTGTTAATCGAATTAGAGTTAATTGATTAGAGTTAAATCGAAATAAGTTATTCAAAGTGAGTTAATCGATTAGAGTTAAATCGAATTAGAGTTGTCGAATATTAGTTAATCGAATAAGAGTTAATCAAGTTAGAGTTAGCCGAGTGTTAATTAATCAATTAGAGTTGTCGAGTATTGGTTAATCGAAGTTCAGAATTTATCAAATAGAGTTATTCGAAAGGAGTTATCGAATATTAGTTATTTGAAAGGAGTTATCGAATATTAGTTATTCGAAGAAAGGAGTTAATCGAATATTACTTATTTGAAAAAGGAGTTAAATCAATAGGAGTTAATCGAATATTACTTATTTGAAAAGGAGTTAAATCAAAAGGAGTTAATCGAATATTACTTATTCGAAAAGGAGTTCAATCAAAATGGTTTAATCGATAGAGTAAATCAGTTAGAGTTATCGAATAGAGATTTATTCGAAAGAAAGAATTAAGGAAGTTTGTTAAAGATTTAAAAGAAAACTTTGTCTATTCCGAAGTTAAAACGTTGTTCAGTTAAGGTCTGAGAGGTAATTATACCCCAACTTGATTGACTTCCTTCTTAACCAAGGAATGGCTATGGTTTGATAGTAAAGGATGGTTAAGTGAATTTAGTTAATGAGTGAAATGGTTTGAGTTGGCATGGCAATGTTTGATTTAAACATCAGTTTAAATCCTGTGAAGGAGTTTTTGAAATGTTTTCCAAATAAGAATCAGAAATGTTTTCTGATAATAGAAAATAAGAATTTAGAATATATGGAAATAAGAGATAAGTAAATTAATGAACTAAAGAGATAAATGTTAAATGATGATTGATCGATATTATTTCCATCTGGAAATAATATCGTTGTTTGCACACGTTTTTTTCTTTGATAGTTAAATCACAGACTATCAAAGTTTTGACCATTTTTCTGTCGTCAATACGGAGAGACCGGTTGGATTATTATCCGAGAACCACTCCATATGGGCGTTAGCGTTTTGAATCAAATAGATCGAAGACAAATTGAAGACGGAGTTATGCAAGGGCTATCCTGTTTACAGAATAGTGCCTTCGGTTTGTCCAGTCCCAGAACAACCTGTATGGAAGAATGTTTGACAGAGTATATCTGGTGGATCACGTGAGTTGATCGTTTCAAACGTATTTACATTGGTGGCGGAGGAATTTGTTTCTCTTAGCTTATACCCGTGGTATTTTTGGGGAAATCAATTTGTGGTTTGACGGGTATGACGATGTGGCATTCAAAGTAAATGAATGAGTAATTTGTTGAAAGATACGTTATGACCTCCAGCCTCATCAACTGGGAAATGACAGAAATCGGGCAGGCAGCATGGCTAAGTGGGCCGCACCCAAGTAGGGTATATTGTCACCATCTAGAGAATATTCATATTTGTTACTTCTTTCAATTCTGTATCTCCCGGGAATGGTTATGTTGGTTTACCAACTGTAAGGTGACAATATATTCGATACACTCAAGCGAAATGAGTGATCGGTCATGTGTGGCCGAGTTGCAAGATGTTCTTGTTGAACTCCAGTGTATCACTTTTAGAGTACACTGAGCGGAAGGTGGATCCATACCTTGTCATAGTTCGAATCCATTCCCCAAATAAGAGCCCGCAGTTTTGATTGTATATTATATATGTAGAATGATAGTTGCAAGCGTTTCTGCTAGATTTCTATTTACTTGATCTAGACATTATTATAATATCAGACAAGTATCGTTTTAGAAATATTTTGGGGTTATCATAAGGTAAAACCCATCCATGTTTATGTGTGGATCGGTCTTATGATTATCCTTTATTTCAAAAGAATTTTGAAAGTTAAATCAAATGATTTGAGTTTACTCACACCAGTCACATGACTGACCCAGAGTTATTTTGTTTTGTTTTCCCTAAACTCTTGGGTGCCCAATTTTGTACGGGCAGTCAAGTAGTCGGGATTTACAGATACTTGAAGAGCTGGAGCAGGAGGCTTCAGGATTATATAGCTATTGTTATTTTCGCTGTGATGTAAGTGTTATACTCTAAATAATGGTATTGTATACAGATACTGTTTTATTTCAAAGTTATGTTATGAAATATATTTATTCGTTTAACTGTGAGATTCGTGTTTACTCTGATGTTGTATGTTCTTCTTCTTCTATTCTAAATTTCTATCTTATCTATTCTCACCCACTGTTTTCTTTCTATTAGTTTTCTGGCTTCCAGTGTAAATTGGGTTGGACTTGTGTTACTGGGTCAGCTCAAATTATACCGGAATTCTGGGACACTACACTTTGATTTGTAACTTTGAGTAAATACGTAATATTTAATTAATTAATCAATTAATAAATCTTCATCAAAAAACGGAAAGTAAATATTACTTTCCTAGATTTGATATAATCGAATTTCAACTTTTTGAACCTTGGAATAACTCACCGTTTTAGATTAACCCAAATTTCTAAATTTCACTTTTGAATTAATCAACTTCCAGCATTTACCAGTTTCCTTTATCACCATTTCGATTTTGCAAACCATATGTTGCTAAACCATTATTCACTTTAAAATGTGAATATTATTTCTTTACAGAAACATGGACTCATTTTATTAAACCAAATCTTGATTTAATTAATATATACCATTTCGGTTTAAAATTTCCATTTATCTTGTTATTATAAAAATTTATGCTTCGCCCTTCATTTCATAAACTCTATTTATAAGTTATACTTAATCTTGATTAAATATTTGATAATAAATCCCAATATTCATTTATTTCATCAAGTTTTGGATTCCATTATATATAACTTATAAAAATAAATTATTTTTATAATATTCGACATAGTCGAATTAATATTATAAATCCTTATGAATTTATCTAAATCCTATTCATATTTCGAACATCGAAATAAAATTCATCGTCTCTTTCTCAAATGATTTTCCAATTTCCCTTCCTTAAATTCATCCAAATATTTCAATTTATTTAAGAATAATTATTCCACTTCATTTCTAAAACATCGTTTATAATCGAAAACTACTTGTGTATATGTAATTAAAACAAATTATTTTATCCTAGTTTATTTGAAATTCAACTTCTATTAAAATTCAGAAATTTCCCTTTTAAAACTCGAATCATTTCCCATATATTTTACAGTATTTAAACAGTAATCATTTTAGGGTCAATGTTACTCAAACACACCAATCACACAATAATTAACCCCGGTTTTTTTTATCACATCATATAATGCAATATATGAAATACCACAGTATAATTATTTGAGGAATCCCGTTGGATCCCTCCAACCTGTTTCCCTGCGTCCACAGATGTTAGTCAACACAAATAACACTAATTTCATATCAATATGAAATATTATAATAAAAAGAATCAATATTTTAAACAATGTTTTATATGTATAACGGTATATATAATTTCAAATAATTAATTTGCAAATCATCCAAACAACCATCTTACACATCATTCAATTATTTTTATTAATTTTAAATAAATTTATAAAATTATAGAACATGACAGAGTTAGTGAGTTTACTCACCTTGGTCGTTAGTCGTTAAATAACGATTAACGGTCGGTTGATTATATCGGATGTTTAATTTCACCATAAATCGAAACGATCTCCAAATCGCCTTAGACTGGTTCCATTGTATTGCTTTCGTCCATACGATCCTAATGGATCCTGTATTGTTCGATTTCGATAACGTATGCATAAGATATGACAATTTAAAATTGATACATTATTTAGCTTCAATTTAAACTTGATTAAATTAAGTTTGGGCTTTACCAATTGATAACGGCCCAACCACCCACGTTCAAATATGCAGACCCGCTCCTCCATTGTCCAACTTTCAATCCGCTGTTGCATCTATGATTCATTAAATCCATGGTCCCATTTTATTTCTTTTTGGGCTTATATATATATATATATATATATATATATATATATATATATATATATATATATATATATATTAAATGGGCCTTAACCCATTCAAGCCTGCCAACACCCCACCCAAATGAATAGTGCCCATCATCACAAACGACAACTGCTCCCCCATTTGGAATTCTGCAAAAAAAACTCAAGATAAATACTCACGTCCTCACTTTTCTTTCTCTTTTTTTTCCTTTTTCTTTATTCCTACTGGGCCTTACCCTAGAAGTTTCTGGCCCAAAAATCTTCTACCGTTAAATCCATAACCCACAAAGCTTCTTCCTCTTCAAATGTTTTCCTCCCCGACTTCCTTCCTGTACACACGACGTCACTCCACTATTTTAACACCATTATAGTTTCAACTCGTTCCAACCACTCCTCCCAGTTTCTAAGAGAACAACTGCTCCCGAACTCATAACAAAACCCCTCACCTTCGCGTCGGCCCGCCCCATAGCAAGTACTCGAAAACTTGCGAACCTTTTCTCCTTATTTACCTAAAATTTTGGCATAGAAAGTCCTAGGCAACTACTGTTCAATTTGAGCTACATCACCCCCGCGTCAAACTTTCCAAACTCAGATCGAAGAGATAGCTTCACAGTATTACAAGCATGTGGTTTCATGACTTGAAAATATTTTTTTCCTTTTTTTCTTTTTGTCAGTAAGATGTTTTCGCATTTGATTTTCATATCAATGGAAATGATGACTGTTTGGGTTTGCAGTAGAAGAAAAAGACTGTATTTATAAGCTTCGAAACCTAGTGGCCGAGGAGTAGAGGGGGTATATTCTGTACGTCCTCACCCCTTTAGGCATGTAGCTTTTCATGTGTGCGATAAGCCTCGACATGGATCTGTATAGCTTTACATGGCAGTATGTTGTTTTGGTTAGACTCTCTGCATTTGTAGAGGGTAGGTTTGGTAACCTCAAACTTAAACATGAAGTTATAATAGAACATAGGTCTGAGTTTCTATGGAATAGGCCTACGATGAGATTTCATTTTCGTAGGTTGCATAGCTACACCAATTTAGGTAATAGGATTAGGCATGTGCATGCTTCATTTTGCTAAAGCTGCATAAGTTTGATTTTAAGTTCTGGTTTGTAATGAGTACGACAAGGCTATACCCGACGAGCTCAACATGAATTAAAAACTTCATAGATTATTTATTATACCTAGTTTCATTGTCGAGGCTTGTTTACGTGCTATCGATTTTGGAGACTTTACATCCTCATTGGGCAAGCTAAATACGTTGACACGGTTCATTCAGGGATTGTGTGCCATGCACTTGTAATGAGTTACTATAACCATAGATTTCTATTTCTGTTCGCTGAAGGTATTCAAGTTTTCAGGTAAATACATTTACGATTCATCTTTGTAGTTGATTTCTTTCTGTAATTTAGGTGGTAAACACTTCCTAAACTTGTATAAGCTTTTAATTTTCTCAATTGGTTTGCCAAGTATACATTACATATCGCACCACTTACACATTTAGCTTAGTGGATCATTTTATTTTCATGCCTATGTATATCTCTATATGTTTATAGCACTAACTATGTAGCTGATTGTCCATGTAGCTTTCTAGTTTGAAATGTAGGGTAATACGTTACGTATAATCTCGTTCATCTATGGATGGTTATCGATAAAAATAAAAATATTGTTGTGATGGGCAAGGTGTCATGATCCCAAAAATATAATAATATAGACAACTTAACTTATTTTGTGAGGTGTCCAGATCACCGATATAGGGTGTAAAATACTCCGAATAAAAAGTTGCTTATTTTTCAAGATAAAAATCATCTAATAATTCTATAAATTAAATTAAAAATACATCTCAAAATCTTATCCAAATTTAAAATTAACATTTTATTAAAATAAAATAACAATTATGGTTTATAAACGAATCCATAACGACTTTCTGAAAATTTGATTTGGACATAACTTACAATCTGTAATATGAAATCTTGATTTTTCACTTCCGTTAGAAAATAGCAGTTAATTTGATTCGAACATTTCTTGTTTTGAAGAAATCCGACTTATAACGAATCCTGCACACTCAGTTGAAGTCCAAAACGTAATATTACGAACTACCGCGACGTTAGGCTTGATTATATTTATTATTATAATTAATACATTCAAATATCGTTTATAAATAAATTCATTGTTATAATTCAATTCTAATCTGAATTGAATTTTTAATTGATCCAATTCACATAATATTGCCAATGCAACTATTCCCAACTATTTTGGAAATAAATATATTATTATCCCAACATTTACATTACTTAAATATTCAAGATATTTGAATTCAAACCATTTAAATTATCAAACAAATAGATTAAAATAATTAAATAAATTAATTATTGAATCACAAAAATTCCGGGACGTTGCATTCCTTCCCCCTTAAAAGAATATCGTCCCCAAAATTTCTAAGGTAGGAAAAATGCTACAAATCTTTTATTAAGAAGGTTAAAAATAATTTGTTTTATCTCTTTAACTTCAGTTTCAACTGAACCAATTTATTTCAATTAAAATATTAACTCATTCCTATAAATGAAAATTTTCTATCACTTTAAAATTTTGAAATTTTTTGCCAACGTCTCCTTTGTACGACTCAATCGGTATAACTACAAATCTCCTCTCTAGGCCTTATCCAATCCAAAAGAAGCCAAGCGGCTTGCCAAATAGGCTCATAAAATCTCGTTTCCAAATAAAATATGAACTCGTACCTTTTTGTCGGGAATTCGACTCTATCACTTTTATCTGCTATCAGTTCAGCATAAACCAATGTCATTCCCAGTTGATTTCCAGTCAACTTAACCTCAAATCCAATCAATTACTCATGCCCAAGCCGAATTCCATTTCAAACTCCAGTCTCAATTCAAAATTCAACAATCCAATTCTATTCCAGATTATCTCTATTCCAATCCAATTTCATTTAACTTAGTTTAAGTTAAATTCTAATTTGCTTATTCACTTTTACCACTTCAAATTGATTTAACTTCATAAGTTAAATTTTAAATTTCAGAATTTAAATTCTTGGGTTTTATTTCAAATCAGTTCAAAATCCTATATATATTAATAACAATTCAAAACAGAATCTTTGGTAGTAATCCATCACTTAGAAACTCGAAAATGAACACTGATGATGCTGCAGTCATCATCAGAATTATTTTGCAGCGATCGAAGTGAGTTCAATATGATATCATTTTAAAACTATTTCAAACATTTCCATTTTGAAATTATCTCAAAATATCCTTCAAAATGATTGGAAAACATTTACGAATTCACCTAGGATCTTAAAATTCCATATATTTAATCCAAATTTCATTTTCAAACCTTCTTACAAAATTCCAGAATTATAATTCCAATTCGAGTTTTAAATTGAGATTTAAGCCATCTGATTTTATATCTTGTATGAATTCGGATTGGTTATTTATAACCATCTCAATTATAATTTTATTAGCTTATAATAACAACCAACACAACCAATATACTATAATAATTCCAATATATATCTCTTTTTATATCAAAATATATTTTGGATAAATAATTTTATTTACCCTCTTTCGAAAACATATCGTGTTGGTTCATCGTATTCGAGCGTTTAGAAATCCCTATCGACATTGTGGCGCCCCACCGTCGACCAGAATTCATAAGCCACTCAACCAACAAAACTCCATAATATAAAATCATTTTATACAATATACAAATACGCTCTCATATATATATATACACACACACGCCCAAATCAATCTAGGGTATTATTAACCCCATCTCAATTGAGTTACGTCACAGAGCCAAGGTAATCACTTAACCTTCAGCTCTGATACCACTGTAACGAACACGAGATTTTCGACCCCGAAAATCGACATAAAACACCATGTCGACTAATCAAGAATCGAGAATACCGGATCACTAATAGAAAGAAGTTAGAAGGTGAGAAATAGAAAGAAAGAAAATTAGAATAGAAGAGGAAGAACACAACAGCAACAAAATCAGAGTAAGCTCGAACCTCACAGCGGAACGAATAAAATATAATATATAACATAACTTAAATATATAACTGTATTTATACTTACATATATCATACGAGTACATCACATGTATATCACAGTGGAAATAAACTTTATATATAACTAGTGTTGAAGCCTCCTCCTCCAAGCTTATCCAAGTACTTGTAAAATCATAACTACTTAACTGCCCATACAAATTTGGGCACCCAAGAGTTTAGGGAAAAAAAACAAAATAAATTATGGGTCAGTCATGGGATTGGTGTGAGTAAACTCCAACCATTCGGTTTAACTTTTCAAAATTCTTTTCAAAAGAAATGATAATCGTAAGACCTGTCCACACGTAAACACGGATGGTTTTTACCTTACGATAACCCAAAACATTTTCAAAATCAATACTTTTCTGCTAATATAAAAGTGTCTAATCACAAGTAAATAACAATTTAGCAGAAAGCATGCATCTCACGCTCTACCTATATAATATACGATCAAAACCGCGGGCTCTTATTGGATATTGGTTTCCAATTATGACAAGGTATGGAAACAACTCCATTCAGTGTACTCTAGAGGGGATACACTGGAGTTCAACAAGAACATCTTGCAACTCAGCCACACATGACAAACCACTCAATTCTCTTGAGTGTATCGAATGTCTTGTAACCTTACGGTTTCTAGCAACATAATTGTTCTCGAGAGATACGGAAGAGAAAAGAAGAACAAAATTGAATATTCTCTAGATGTTGACAATACACCCTAATGGGAGCGACCCACATAGCCATGCTACCTGCCCGTTTTTTATCATTACCTGGTTATGAGACTTGAGGTCGTAATGTATTTTTTTGCAGATCACACCTTTATTTACTTTGAATGCCACATCGTCATACCCGCCAAATCACAAACCGATTTCCCTAAAAAATACCACGGGTAAAAAGCTAAGAGAAATGAATTTCTCTGCCATTAAACGTAAGTATGTTTGAAGAGATCAACTTACACGATCCATTAGATATACTCTGTCAGACATTCGTCCATACAAGTTGTCCTGGGATTGGACAAACCGAAGGCTCTATTCTGTACGTCCATCTTAGGAGACTTCTACGTAGAATCTCCAGAACAGCCCTTGCAAGACTCTATCTTCAATTATCTTCATCATATTTGATTCGCAACGCAATTTCCCATACGAAGTGGTTTTCAGATAATAAATCTGATTCAGGTCTCTTCATATTGACAACAGAAAAATGGTCAAAATTTTTGACAGCCGGTGATTTAACTATCAGAGGAAAACATACATACAAACAACGGTCGTATTTCCAAATGGAAATCTTACAGATCAATCATCAATCAACATTGAGCCCCTTTAAATTTTTTTATCAATAATCATTTTTATTCCCAATTTCCCCCTTATATATCTTTACCCAAATATTTCTCCAACTCATATAGCCCTTCACGATTCTTGAAAGGGGATTTTTCCCACAAGGACAAACTCACCAAATTATTTGCTCAAAAGGACAACCACCAAAAAATTTGTCCAAAAGGACAAGTTTTAGTGCAAATGGTGAATTTCAGGGGGGTCCCATGTTTTTCCACTTTGCACTAAAACTTGTCCTTTTGGACAAGTTTTTTGCCCCTTGTCCTTTTGGGCAATTTTTTTGGTTTTGTTGTCCTTCACAATTTTTTCCTGTTCTTGAAAAACGTTTCCATTTATTTTAAACCATTTATTTTCTATATTTCAGAAGATATTCCTCATTAACATCGGAAAAACATTTCCATTTCTTATTCACGCATCTTAACTCTTCTACTTCCATTATTTTCCACCTGTAAACTAGTAAGAGAACAGTTCCCTAAGTACTAACCTTAAAGGCCGAAACCAACATCAAATCGATACTCAGAATGCTATCCATCTTAACTAATTTCCAGTCAGTTTCTAATTCCATTTCGTATTTTCTTATCAAAACATTACTTACACAACTCTCGGATTCGGTTTACGAATCTACTTCTTTTACATAAAATATTGATTTTAACGATAGCATTATAATCCCTATTTCCCGAAATATTTAACTTTAAAAAATATAACTTTGATTTATTACTTTTAATAAATAAATAACATTCAATTAATTAATTAATTAATTAATCTTCATCAAAAAACAAAAAGTAAATATTACTTTCCTAGATTTGATATAATCGAATTTCAACTTTCCGAACCTTGGAATAACTCACCGTTTCAGGTTAACCCAAATTTCTAAATTTCACTTTTGAATTTATCACTTCCAGCATTTACCAATTTCCTTTTATCACCATTCCGATTTTGCAGACCGTTTGTTTCTAAACCATTATTCACTTTAAAATGTGAATATTATTTCTTTACAGAAATATAGACTCATTTTATTAAATCAAATCTTGATTGAATTAATAAATGCTATTTCGGTTTAAAAATACCATTTATCTTGTTATTATAAAAATTTATGCTTCACGCTTCATTTCATAAACTCTATTTATAAGTTATGCTTAATCTCGATTACATATTTGATAATAAATCCCAATATTTATTTATTTCTTTAACTTCTGGATTCCATTATATATAATTTATAAAAATAATTTATTTTTATAATATTCGACACAGTCGAATTCAAATTATAAATCATTATGAATTTATTTCAATCCTATTCATATTTTGAACATCGAAATAAAATTCATCGTCTCTTTCTGAAATGATTCCCAATTTCCCTCCTTAAATTCATCCTTATATTTCAAATTATTTAAGAATGATTATTCCACTTCATTTCTAAAACATCGTTTATAATCGACAACTACTTGTTTTAATACAATTAAAACAATTTATTTTATCCTAGTTTATTTGAAATTCGACTTCTACTAAAAAACCAGAAATTTCGCTTTTAAAACTTGAATCATTTCCCATATATTTTACCATATTTAAACACTAATCATTTTTGGGTCAATGTTACTCAAACACCCCAATCACGCAATAATCAACCCCAGATTTTATTTCTCACATCATATAATGCAATATATGAAATACAACAATATAATCATTTGAGGAATCCCGTTGGAGTCCTCCAACCTAATTCCCTGCGTCCACAGATGTTAGTTAACATAAATAACACTAATTCCATATCAATATGAAATATTATAATAAATGGAATCAATATTTTAAACAACGTTTTATATGTATAATGGTATATATAATTTCAAACAATTAATTTGCAAATCATTCAAACAACCATCATACACAACATTCAATCATTTTTATCAATATTAAATAACGTTTATAAAATTATAGAATATGTCAGAGTTAGTGAGTTTACTCACCTTGGTCATTAATTGTTAAATAACGATTAACGGACGGTTGATTATATCGGACATTTAATTTCATCAGAAATCGAAACGATCTCCAAATCGCCTCAGACTTGTTCCATTGTGTTGCTTACGTCCATTCCATCCTAACGGATCTTGTTTTGTTTGATTTTGATAATGTATGCATAAATATGAAAATTTAAAATTGATATACTATTTAGCTTCAATTTAAACTTGATTAAATTAAGTTTGGGCTTTAACTATTAATAACGGCCCAACCACCCACGTTCAAAAATGCAGACTCGCTCCTTCATTGTCCAACTTTCAACCCGCTGCTGCTTCTATGATTCATTAAATCTACGTTCCTATTTTATTTCTTTTTGGGCTTTTAAATATATATATATATGTATATTAAATGGGCCTTAACCTATTTAAGCCTGCCAATACCCTACCCAAATGAATAGTGCCATCATGACAAACGATGCCTGCTCCTTCCATTTGGAATTCTGCGCAAATTTTCTTCCAGATACATACTCATGTCCTCACTTTTCTTTCTCTTTTTTCTCTTTCTATTCTTACTGGGCCTTACCCTAGAAGCTTCTGGCCCAAAATCTTCTACCGTTAAATCCATAACCCACAAAGCTTCTTCCTCTTCAAATGTTTTCCTCCCCAACTTCCTTCCGGTACACACGACGTCGCTCCACTATTTTAACACTATTATAGTTCCAACTCATTCCAACTATTCCTCCTCCTAGTTTCAAGGAGAACAACTGGTCCTCGAACTTATACCAAAACCCCTCACCTTCGCGTCGACCCACCCCACAGCATGTACCCAAAAAATTGCGAACCTTTTCTCCTTGTATACCTCAAATTTCAGCACAGAAAGTCCTAGGCTACTGCTGTTCAATTCGTGCTACATCACCCCGCGTCAAACTTTCCAAACTCAAATTGAAGAGATAGCTTCATAGTATTACAAGCATGCGGTTTCATGATTCGAATATATTTCTTTTTTCTTTTTGTCAGTAAGATGTTTTTGCATTTGATTTTTATATCAATGGAAATGGCGATTGTGTGGGTTTGCAGTAGAAGAAAAAGATTGTATTTATAAGCTTCGAAACCTTGGTGGCCAAGGAGTAGAGGGGGTATAGTCTGTACATGCTCACCCCTTTTGGCTTGCAGCTTTTCATGTTTGTGATAAGCCTCGACATGGATCTATAGAGCTTTACAGGGTAGTACGATGTCTTGGTTAGACTATCTGCGATTGTAGAAGGTAGGTTAGCTAACCTCAAACTTCATAGATTATTTATTGTACCTAGTTTCATTGTCGAGGCTTGTTTATGTGCTTTCGATTTTGGAGACTTTACATCCTCATTGGGCAAGATAAATATGTGGACATGGTTCGTTTGGGGATTGTGCGCCCTGCACTTGTAATGAGTTACTATAACCATAGATTTCGATTTCTGTTCGCTGAAGGTATTCAAGTTTTCAGGTAATTTTGGTGGTAAACCCTTCCTAAACTTGTATAAGCTTTTAATTTGATCAATCGATTTGCCAAGTGTACATTACGTATCGCATCACTTACACATTTAGCTTAGTGGTTTGTTTTATTTTCATGTCTAAGTATATCTCCATATGTTTATAGCGTTAACTGTGTAGCTGATTGTCCATGTAGCTTTCTAGTTGAAATGTAGGGTACTACGTTACGTATAATCTCATACATTTACGGATGTCTATCGACAAAATAAAAATATCATTGTGACGGGCAAGGTATCACAATCCCAAAAATAGAATAATATAGATAACTTAACTTATTTTGTGAGGTCTCTAAATCACCGATATAGGGTGTAAAATACTCCAAATAAAAAGTTGCTTATTTTTCAAAATAAAAATTATGTAAAAATTCTATAAATTAAATAAAAAATACATCTCAAAAATCTTATCCAAATTCGAAACTAATATTTTATTAAAATAAAATAACCGTTATGGTTTATAAACGAATCCATAGTGACTTTCTAAAAATCTGATTTGGACATAACATACAATCTATAATACGAAATCTCGATTTTTCACTTCCATTAGAAAAATACAGTTAATTCGATTTGAATGTTTCTTGTTACGAAGAATTCCGACTTATAACGAATCCTGTACACTCAGTTGAAGTCCAACACGTAATATTACGAACTACCGGGATGTTACAAGCTCGATTATATTTATTATTTTAATTAATACGTTCAAATATCGTTTATAAATAAATTTGTTGTTATACTTCAATTCTAATTTGAATTGAATCTTTTAAATGATCCAATTCACACAATGTTGCCAATACAACTATTCTCGACTATTTCGGAAATAAATATATTATTATCCCAACATTTGTATTACTTAAATATTCAAGATATTTTAATTCAAACCATTTAAATTATCAAACCAATAGATTAAAATAATTAAATAAATTATTAAATCACTAAAATTCCGGGACGTTACAAGAGGTGAGTTGTAGTTGTACTGATTGAGTCGTACAAAAGAGATGCTGGCGAAATTTTCTGAAAATTTAAAAAGTTAGAATATTTTTAAGGAATTTTGATAACTAGAGATCAATATATCAATATATATATATATATATATAGAATATCAAAAGGAATTTGGGAAATGATCTAATTAATAAAATATTAGAAAAGGACAGTGATTGTTTAATGCTTAGTCAATAATATTTCCAGTGGGAAATTTGGATGCATGTTTGTTTTTCTTCGATAGTTGAATAATCGACTATCGAAGTTTTTGACCATCGTTGTCAATACGGAGAGACCGGTTGGATATATTATCCGAAAACCACTCCGTGTAGGCATAGGCATTGCAAATTAGATCATCTGAAGATAACTGAAGACGGAGTAAAATGCAAGGGTTGTTCTGTTTACAGGATAGTGCGTTCGGTTTGTCCAGACCCTGGACAACTTGTAGGACGTATGTCTGACGAGTGTGCCTAACGGATCAAATAAGATGATCTTTTCAAGGTACTACGTTTGGTGGCGGAGGAATTCGTTTCTCTTAGCTTTTATATCCGTAATATTTTTAGGAAGATCAACAAGTGATTTGACGGGTTCGACGATGTGGCATTCAAAGCGAATGATAGCCAAATGTTATTAAAAGGTAACGTAGCCTCATGCCTCACAACCGGGAAATGACAAAAATCGGGGAGGCAGCATGGCTAGTTGGGTCGCCCCCAAGCACGGTGTATTATCACCGATCTAGAGAAAAATTCAATTGTTCTTCTTTTGAATTTGTATCTTATAGATTATGGTTGGACAGCCGACAATTGGGGATGATAATACATTCGACCCAATCAAGCTAAATGAGTGATCGGTCATGTGTGGCTGGGTTGCAAGATGTTCTTGTTGAACCCCAGTGTATTCCCTTTAGAGTACACTGATTGGAAGGTGGTTCCATACCTTGTCATAGTTGGAAATCCAATCTCCAATAAGTGCCCTGCTGTTTTTGATTTTATACTATGTATATGGAGCATGAGATGCAAACGTTCTTCTAGATGGTTATTTATTTGGTTAGACATTATTATAATATCATCGGATTTTGATACCAAAAATGTTTTGGTTATCGTAAGATAAAAACCATCCGTATTTATGTGTGAATCGGTCTTACGATTACCCTTTCTTTCAAAAAGGTTTTTTCAAAGTTAAACAATATGGTTGAAGTTTACTCACACCAGTCTCATGACCGACCCAGAGTTTATTTTGTTTGTTTTACCTAAACTCTTGGGTTCCCAAATTTGTACGGGTAGTCAAGTGTTTCAGGATTTTACAGATACTCTTGGAGGAGCTTGAAGCAGGAAGCTTCACCATTAGTTATTTAGAGTTATTTCAGCTGTGATGTATATGTGTTTTACTCTGATATGATACGTATATACAATACAGTCTTGTATTTCAAAAGATTATTCAATATATTATGTTTTATTCAGTTCTGCTTTGAGATTTTGATGTTTTTTTTTTGTTCTATTTCCTATCTGTTCTATTTCGTTAACCCTAACGATTCGTAATTCTGTGTTATTTGGGTTGGACGTGTGTTGTTTGAGTCAACTAGATAGTACGGATTTACGGGCCACTAGAGTATTGCTGCCTACTAGGGGTGAGCATTCGGTCGATTCGGTTGGTTTGGAGTTAGAAAAACTCAAACCAAATTAGAACCGAATTTTTTTAAACCGAACCGAACCGAACCAAATTAATTTCGGTTAATTCGGTCGGTAACCGATTTAACCGAACTAAAAAAATGTGCAATTATTTAAATAATGAATTCACTTAAAGTAAAACATAAATTCATGTTTGGATAAATTATACAAAGCAAATTTTATGTTACAATAAAATTTTGACATATTTGCAACACATGCCTTTGTATTTTATCATTAAACTAGTTATATAAGGTACTACAACACCATAAAATTAGATAATATATTAAAAGTTTGGTTAATTCGGTTAAATCGATAATTAAAAAAAATAATTTTACAAACCGAATTCAAACCAATTTAGTTTTAAAAGCAAACCGAACTGACCGAAATGAACAGGTTTGGTCGGTTAATTCGGTTTGAACAAAATATTGCTCATCCCTACTGCCTACTATCAAGAGCATGGGTTAATGCCCGAGGAGGGAGATGCAACTGCTTCTGGGGATGATGATGATGATGCATAAATTGAATTTTCGTATGGGTATGATTTATGTACATATTATGATAGATTTGATACTTAGTAGTTCGTTTGATGCATGAGTTTGATACTTAGTAGTTGTTTGATGGATTTGGTAGCTTTTTTGATGGTTTTGACACTTGATAGTTAGTGGTTGTTTCATGTATATTATGATGACCTATGTGCTTTTCGGTTTGGTGGATTTTGGTATTTTGTTTGGTGAAAGATGAAATATTGATGGAACATGTCGTTTTGTGTGTGTATTGATTATTTGATTATACGGTGGAATGATAATGTTTGTGAATAATGATGGAGTGATAATATTTGTGTTGATTAAATGGTTGTGTGGTTTGATGGAATGGAGTGGCTGGTTGGGGCAGAAAATATAACCCGGTTTGCGATAGCTAGCGACGACTTGCAACAACAAAATTTCTCAAATAAACAACGATTTGCAAACTAGATAAAGATTGCTCATTGCACCAATTTTGCAACGGCTTGTGACACACACCCGGAAAACCAACTAATTGACATGTTGACACTTTGCCATTGCAACCCGTTGCTAAATTAGTGAAGAAATCATGGCTTTTTTTGTTGGCAACGGGGTAAATTGCAACGACATTTGGCAAAGACCACCGATGCCAAAATGTCGTTGCAATTTACTATTTGTTTTGTAGTATATATTCATATTTAATATTTTAATATACCATACAAGCAAAACATCACATAATTAGGCGACTACCATGAAATAATAAAATGATGTAAATCTCTACAAAATTATATACATATACATATATATATATATATATATATATATATATATATATATATATATATATATATATATATAGGAGAGTTTCGCTACATCTTTTATATTGCACGTGAACTCTTACCGTGAATCTCAACCATTCATTTTTCCACTCATTCTCTTTCTTTCCACTAAGAGAATGAATGAATGACTAAGATTCAGACGGAGAGTTCACGTGCGATATAAAAGGTGTAGCGGAACACTGCATAAATATATATATATATATATATATATATATATATATATATATATATATATATATATATATATATAAAGATTAAATGATGCTCGTTACTTAAAAAAAGTATGTATGTGTGCATTTACACGCATACATGCTATTTCAGTAAGGAGCATTCATGCAATTTGGTGAAAAACCCCCTTCTAAATTGTCATTTGGAGATGACACTGAAGAAAGAAAGTCATTCGCTGATGATGCTTCCAGTAAACATAGTAATGCATTCCCCGTAGCCAAATTTGCATCCTTTCTAATCTATATTATAAGACAAAACACTTTCTGTGTTGTTCTCAAACCCAAATAAATTTAAAATTCAAAATTTTATAGCTTATAAGTTATCACTTTACTCTAACAACCCAATATTCACTCAAATTTTCATCTAGTATCGAAGAAACTTTAATTACTAAAAAAGAGTTGTTTTTCGATGATGGTTCAATCTTTTTGAGAAAATATGAAAAAAAATTATACCTATACACAATATTTTCGAAAACATATTTATAGAAACGTTCAATTTAGTTAAAAAGCTGACTTCGTCAAAAGAACGACACTTTCAAAAAGTAAGATACCTCAATAGAGCTTGAAAACAATTAAAACCATAAAATATATAATCAAAAGATTTAAAAAATCACTGCAAACTACACAACGTATTCGATTTTTTAAAAATATTATAATATTTTATTTTAAATTAGTCTGGATTTTCTCAGAATGTTAGGATACAATATTGCCACATAGCTAGCAACTGTCACTAGGATTAATGTTTTACCATATCCTCCTTACACAAGTCGAATGAATTCAAATTGGTAAATGTATTTCATTCTAATTTGTAATTAAGACAATTTAATTTAACATAAGGCGTATGTCCTAAATTAATTTGTATCATATCAACTTATTTATACTTGCCCCCATATATCAAAATATTAAATACATGAGTGCATCTTCATTTATTGAATGAATATTAAATATGCTTGATCTGATCCATAAGCAGGAATATAACTGCTTGTTCCATTGTAAAGATACAATCGTTGTGTCCAAGTCCTAGGGTTAAATTCTTAAATTACAATTTTGTTTTTAGGCCAGGGATTCTTTGTGCAAAATAGATTGCTCATGAAGAGTTTCAAAATGATCCAATTAAATTCTACTTCTCCAATTCATCTTCATTTATTGAGTGAATTCTCATGTTTAGGGTTTGTTGGATCATTAGCTCTTTGATTCAGAATGCACAATCGATTAGGATTAAAATGTCTTACATTTTTTGAGAACCAGGAAGGTTGAATAAAAAAATGCAGTACATTGTACGCATTAATTGTGATACAAGGGATATCTCTTCAATTAATTTGTAGACGATGACATAACTCCATTAATTTGTATCTATTAAATAGCTGTACAGGTACTAAATACATTCTCCTAAGTATATATCAAGGATCAAAGTTTTATTATATGTGTATCACATGGATGAAATGAATTCAAATCATAACATAAAGTTCCTCCTAAGTAGTGTTAGTCAATGATATTTAAGACAAAAGATATTGCCACTTAATATCCTTCTTCTCCGTTATATTCTGCTGCTTCAATCCTTCTTCAAAACAATACATAAGCTATTATTTTTGTTCTAATCATGGGTACCACTTATGTTCAAAAACCGCACTTGGTCATAGTTCCATTTATGGGCCAAGGACACATGATCCCCATGTTTGACATTGCTCGAATCCTTGCTGATCGTGGCGCCTACATCACTTTCATCACGACCCCAGTGAATGCATCACGCATAAAACCCTTACTCGATACCATTAAGCCCGAAAACCAACTTATCAACCTCGTGGAGTTCACCATCCCTTGCAAGGAATTCGGACTACCGGAAGGCTGTGAAAACGCAGACTTACTCCCCTCCTTTGATCACCTTCAACTTTTGTTCGATGCAGCCAATTCTCTTGCTCCGCAACTTCACCATTACATCCAGAATGCATCGCCAAAAGTTGACTGCATCATTTCAGACTTCTTCAACTATTTCACTGCTGAAGTCGGTGAAAGTCTTAACATCCCGAGAGTCGTTTTCCACCTAACTTCGTGTTTGTTCCTCCAAAGCAGTCAGAGCGTGCACGTGCATAACTCATACAACGGAAAGGATGAACTCGACTTTATCGTCGTGCCTGATTTGCCTCACAAAATCGAGATCACGAAGGCACAGGCACTATGCTTGTTTGGTCATAAGGATTGGGAACGTTTTCATGAGGCAGAAGCCTCAGCTAGTTGCATTGTCGTTAACACGTACTACGAGTTGGAGTCTGAGGTTATTGATCGGTACGAGAAGGTAATGGGAAAGAAAGTCTGGCCGATCGGACCGGTGTGCCTTTATGCTAAGGACGTTGACTCTAAGGCTAATCGAGGTATGAAATCTTCCATGGATGGAACTCGGGTTTTGAAGTGGTTAGACTCAAGGGAGGCCAAATCGGTTATTTACGTTAGTCTTGGTACTTTGGTTCGTACTACGACCCAACAGCTTATCGAGATAGGTATAGGGTTAGAAAAATCGAATGTACCATTCGTTTGGTTGGTCAAGGAAGTGGAGAGGACTTCTGAATTTGATACGTGGATGTCGGGAGGGTTCGAGGAAAGAACTAAAGATAGAGGTATCGTGATCACGGGTTGGGCACCTCAGGTTGTGATTTTGTCACATCCTGCTGTAGGAGGATTCATGACACATGGTGGATGGAACTCGACTTTAGAAGCGTTATGTGCTGGAGTTCCAATGCTAACATGGCCCCATTTTGGAGATCAATTTATGAATGAGAAATTGTTGGTGGAGATCATAGAGACAGGCGTGTCTGCAGGAGTTCAAAAGCCTTCTAGCTGCTACACGGAGGGAGAAGTGGCAATCAAAAGTGAAGCGGTGAGAAATGCAGTGTTAAGATTGATGGACAAAGGCAAAGAAGGCAATGACAGGCGAAGGAGGGCCATGCAGTTTGGTGAAAAAGCTCATAAAGCCATGGAGGAAGGAGGTTCATCATGGAAGGCTATGGAATTATTCATGAAATACATGAACATCACCCAAGCTGCAAAACACGAATAAGCTTTGTAGTTATGATATATTTTTCCGTACCCATAAGTATGCATACAAATACTTAGCGTAAGCCATTGAAATTTTATATTTTATAATTTATTGATTAAGATTACAAGAGTTTATCTGATGTATGTTCGTATAAGCAACATGTCACAATTTTTTTGGTTAATAACCCGGATTTTATATGTATAAAAGAAGCGGTGAAGTCAGTCTTGTATATAGCCACAGCTCTCAAGATGAAATGGCCATGCACATGCGGGCGTAGTTAAACCTCAAAACTTTTATAAAACCATAAAATCAACCTCTTTTGAAACTCGTGCTTCTTCAATTTCAAAATATTATTATTATTATTATTATTATTATCGCTTCACTTTTATTTTTTCTCATACTAGTTAAATTTTGATTTCTTTTGAATTTGATGAAATGGATTCGAATGTTGTAAGATGAATTATAACGAAGAGAAATGAGACAAATAGACAAAACAAATGAGGTGCTCATTATTTGGGGTGCTATAAATACATATATATATATACACACACACACACACATATATATATATATATATATATATATATATATATATATATATATATATATATGAGGAGGGTTCCATGGGACCCCTATTTGGAAACACCCAAATGCACCTCATTTATGTCACACATTTATATTAAAAAAAGTTAGTGGATGGAGAGAAAGTTAGTGGGTGGAGAGAGAGTTAGTGGGAGGAGACAAAAACGAAAATATGTGGTAGAAATCAGGGGGCTAAAGGGGTGCTGCACTATTTGGGGTGCTCTTGATCCTCTCTCTCTCTCTCTCTCTCTCTCTATATATATATATATATATATATATATATATATATATATATATATATATATATATATATATGCAAGGGATCGGCAGCACCCAAAAAATGGAGCACTCCAAATGCCCTCTAATATCCACCACCGATTTATATTAAAGAAAGTGAGTGGGAAGTGAGAGAATTAGTGGAAGGAGAGAGAAAGAGAAATGTTTGGTGGAGAATGAGGGACATTTGAGGTGCTACACTGTTACGGGTGCCCTCGAACCTGCCTCACACACACACACACATATATATATGTATGTATTACCTATAATAGAAAATAGAATCCAAACTTTGCGTATGTGGAACTCTAAATTTCTTTCTTATGTACGTTTACTACTTCTCAACGACTCTTCCCCTTATGCAATTGGAAAAAATAAAAACGTAACTTCTCACTATCTTTTCTGAATTCTTACTATCTTCAGCAAAATGAAATCTCTTTCGTTTGGACAGTTGTTCATATTTCTTCAGACGAGTGTCTCTTCCATCAATTAAATCTCCTTTTCATTCATGAAACAACTGAACTTTCTTAATTTCGTCACTTTGTATTCATAGGGACTCCTCTACGACTCAAATCCTCCTATCTGGCCGAATTAGGGTTTCTTATCGCAAGCGAAAAAATAGTTTTTTGTGTAACTCTAATTCTAACAATACTAACAACGATCCATCAGCAACGAATTGTTCAGATACACTCGATAAAGATGCAGATTGAAGGCACAAATGCTTTAATTCAGGTTCCCCTTTTTAATTCTTTTTCAGAATAATGTTTTTCAATTTCTTACGACTTGAACTTTTAATGTTAATCAGCGAACCCAGGAAAAAGCACCTTTGTTTATGTTTACCTTTTTATTTTGATTTCTAATTATGTATCGTTAACATATCCGGGGTTTGAATATTTCTCGGTTAACCGAATTACAAAAGTTCAAAATTTGAACAAACTTACTGCGATTTGGATGATGTGAATAATCATTTTACCATATGACAATTCATTATAAACCCTGTCAAATTTGAAGATGCATGCCCTGTCAAATCTGGAGTTACATGTTTTCATAGTTCAAGTTATAATTTGATAACTGGGGTGGAAACTCCTAATTTATTGTCCTCAGTTTCACACCGGCCAAAATTAGATGCATTCCGTTCATTGCATGTTAGGTCCGCCAAACATTGTTATGTGTAGTAAACATCATATTCAACTATACTTATTAAATAATTTGTAAATGGTTATAAATCGAAAAAATTGTAATACATGCAACTGGACATTGCACTACAAAGCATTAGAATCAAATTTTATGTCGTTAGCGATTAACAAATTTTTGGCTTATTTGTACCATTTATCATTGATACCTTGAATCCTGACTCAAACAAAAATTATTTGCGTTGTTTAACCTTTTTTGAGATAAAAAATGATTACTTTGATTATTTTGTTCTTTACCGTAGGTAGATTATAGTTATGCTCAATCCTTAATGTAGTTTAAAATGCATTTTATTCTTATGCTGAACCACATGCTCCATTAATTTAATTTGATAATGTGTAAAATTATAGCAAGTTCAACATACTATCGAAGGACCGTCTGGATTGGAAAAGGTAGTTAAGGATGAAACTTTTAGGTAGACTTTGATAATTCACTTCTCTATTAGTGCCATTGGACTTCACTTTATTGACAATCCTTTTGGATACAAATTTTTTTATATAAGATTTTAAATGCACACTTTTTCTTTCATTTCCATTACATCACCCACTTTGACCGAAGCAATACTTTTGCAGTTTTAAATTTCCTATTACCGATTTTTTTCTTTTCTTTAAATACCTACTGAACATGTATGAAAAAAAAACTTTATGAATTGCATGAATGAGATTCTAGATGTGAATAACTGTATGAAATTTTGGTTTTTAACACAAATTCCCCCCTCGACCCTACCCATTCTATCGCTTGCTGCTATTATTTATATACTGTATTTACATTGCCTATTGATTTCCTCTAACGTATGAACAGTACAATGAGACTTCTGATTTATTATGAATTATTAACATCTGGATTCGAATTAACATCTAAATCTGGCATTGAATTCACTCTAGATTGTTCTACTTAAATGAATTTACTATTGCTTAGGTTCGCTACTTGGCAAGTAAGGAAACTACAACATTTTTTTTTATTTACTTACTGTACCATGTTGATTGTTATGGTTGTTTAAAATGAATTGCCAAAGGAATAAAACTTATATCACATACCATAAACTTGATTCTTTTTCAAAAATTAGTATGTATCTGAAAGTTTTATAATCACATCTCCAGATGATAATATATACTTGATGTTTTTGCCTTTAATTATGTTTGGTACTGTCTAAATTTCCTACAGTTTATATTGCATTAGTTGGCTTCATATGTGAAGTTAAGATCAAACCAAACAGACATATCTCTATTTTCCTTTCGCTTCACTAAGAGATGCTGGTGGTGAAGAGGATGGTGAAGCACAAGCCATGGATGGTGAACTCAAATACGGTATTTTCCATATGTCGAATTCTTATACAATACACAACTTTATTCATTTCTTACTTTGATTTAAAAATTTATGTTTCTTATATAGAATTCTTTCAGATGATTGGAAGAAATTTAATGGGCCTCAAAGCTTTTTACATTGAAACATGAAGGAGGCAGTCTAATCTAAGTAATTTCAAGCGATATTAATTTGCGGTGACGGCGGTAGTGTACTGATGCTACAAAAGATCTCAAATCATTTGCGGGTGAGCATTTAATTTATGTGGTTTCTTGTTCTTTTTATTGGCTACTGTTGCAATGGGGATTAGAAATTGGTTTTGTGTACGAAACAGGATGTTGGTGCGGAGTAATCGAGTTACATAATAGTTGAGAAGATTACTTTCTACGATTTTGCCTTCATATTTTGATGGTTGATTCTAATTTTATTCTACATGCAACTTTACTTCATTTCGATTTGACAGTAAAAAGATATGACAGTTGGTTTTATACTGAAACACTGATTACATTGCTTTTATTATGTCTTATAGGTTTCGCATAACAAAATATTCTGCAAAAGAATAGAAAAAGATATTCCAGCTGCTTGATGTTGTAAGTTAAATTTAAAACTTCTTCTTTTTTTCCCTTCAGTATTTTGTTTTATCTGGGTTTTAAATGGTATTTAAACTAATAAATTGTCAATTTTATGAGATTAGCAAGTAAAAAAGAAAATGTTCATTTTTCAAGAATATAACTCTACAAAAATCCTTTTATATGCAATTTGACAATTTTGTGAGCATAGATAATGCTGCGTATGATATATGCTTAGATATGTCATTAAATGGCAACAATGTTATTCAAGTACTTCATTGTGTCTTTAGGTTGCTACCACATGAACAACAATTTTATTGTCACTTCCCTTCTCATTTATACTTCCATTTTCTGTGTGCAGAAGTACTTGGTTTTTACCCAAAAGGAAAAATTACACATCTTCATTTCTTTTATTCTGACAAATATATAGAAAGTTTTCACTTTCAAACATATATTTGTAAATATCACTTTGTTTTATATGCAATAAAACTTCATGAGATTATAATAATAAGAATGTATGTGTGTATTAGAATCTTAGAGTTGTAAGTTGAGGAAACCATGTTTTTCACTTCATTGTAAGAAACCTTATTTTTCGAATCATCTAACTACATTTAATTTTATATGAACTAATGGATAATATGATATTCTTTGTTTATCTTTATGTGTACATGTGTGGACATGGAATTTACATACAGTTTCACATATTCCATGCCTAACTTCTCTATTCATTTATACTTCAATTTTTTACATATAAAATTTACTTAAATTTTAACCAAAAGAATATTTAACACATTTTCAATTTTTTTGAGACAAACAAGAAAAAAGTTTTCACTTTTGATCAAACCTATATGCATAAATATCATTTTCTTTTATATGCAATACCACTTCACGAAAAAAAATTACAAGCATGTGCATGTATATTAGAAATTTAGAGTTGTATAAAAGTTTATTTATTCCAACAATTTGTAAATTGATTTTGGTGTTTCAAGCTTTCAATCGGCTTTCATTACATCTTGATTCCAAGGCATGTCTTGAAAGCTTCTTACATGATTGAAACACTTGCCTCTTTCAATGCCTTCTTGGCATAATTCATCTAAATTTATGAGCAGTTGTTTTATAAACTATCTAATCCCTTTTTATCTTCGGTATAGAAGAAGGCGTGAATTAATTCCAATTTTCTTTTTTGGGTATTTATTGGTGCATCAATTATGTGAGTTTACTAATAGCATTATTTGAGCACTAAAGATGTTATTGGACATTATTGAAAAAGTTGCACCTATGTGAGTTTATTAATAACACTATTTGAGCACTAAAGATGTTACTGGATATTATTGAAAAAGTTATACTTAAAGGTTTTTTCGTTTGTAGCATCTTAGTTGGTTAATTATATATTCTATACAACAGCTGGTCAAGTGTAACGGCAAATGTGTGTGCCATTAATTCATAAAAAAAGAGCTTACAATCCCTTGAATCTGAAGTATGCAAAGCATGAGCAAGCAAGGAGTTATTGGTGTACCTCAATCTTAAAACGTGGTGATGTATACCTTTTATTCATTACTTTATGGTTTCATACCTGTGTTTACTATCACGCATTAGTTATTATTATCCTGTATTTTGATTAACTGATTATATGTATACACTTGATTTGAAACTTTACATGTATCTTATATTTGTGTTATACTCCACAATCTTGACGGATATTGAATTATAAGCGTATATACATAAGCACATAAATGTTTACTTCAACTTTATTATATGAAACAAAGTGATAGCATAAGAAGAATACATTCCACTCTCTCTCTCTCTCTCTCTCTCTCTCTCTCTCTATATATATATATATATATATATATATATATATATAAACCGAACAAGACATACCGGAACACAAATAGAAGAACAGTTCATTGCTATATACAACAATTACATCAGAATACAAGAATATCCAGAGTATGAATAAATATTACATAGAAAAATATCAGAGATTAAAATACAAAGCAGTGGAAAATAAAATGTATAAATACAATGCGTAGCGGAAAATATAATAACTAATACAACCGAAAGAAATACACGGATACAGAGCGTTCCGAATATAGCTCCAGCAGTAAATCCAGGATCTTGTATAAATAAATCTGCAAAACCAAAACTACTAGCTGTCCGTGCGGAAAATATGGGCACACAGAGTTTAGGTTAAAACAATAAACCAGTGTAGTCAAGGCGCTCGCCTAGGCGCCAAAAAGCCCTAGGCGCCAGCCTAGGGCTTTTCTGATCTTCAAGGCGCCGGTTGTAATTGAGGCGCTGGAAAGGCGCTCGAGGTGCTCGAGGCGATGGACTGGAAAAGCGCGCTTCAGCTAGGTTTTTTTTTTAAGGCCCAAATCAGCCCACTTCGAAGATATCAGGTTAGTCGGCTAGGGTTTATAACTCATTTTCATACGTCGATCGAAAAAAAAAAAAAAGCAGCCGTCGAACTCAAAGAGGACATCGAACAAGCAAATCAACAGCAAAAATTACTTGAATCTTATCTGATCAAAGCTCGAGCCTTCAGAAGTTTTTTGTTCTGTAAGATTTTTTTTTCCTCGTTTCCTTCTTTGAACAGCAGTTTTTTTTGTTAAACAAGAGTAAGTGTGTGTTTTTCATTTTTCTTTTTGAAGAAATGCATTTTATTTTTAAACAAATGCTGTATATTTTTAATCAAATGCAGATTTATTTTTTTAAAGAACAAATGCAGTATTTTTATTTGAAGTTTTGAATAAATGCTGTTTTTTTTTTTTTTTGAAAAATGCAGTTTTTTTTAAGTTTCAACAAATTCAGTTTTTTTTTTTAAAAACCAGTGCAGTTTTTTTTATAAAACGAAGTGTAGTGCAGTTTTTTTTTATAAAACAAATGCTGTTTTTTTTTAAACAAATGAGATTTGTTTTTTTTTTTGTGTGGAACAAATGCAGATTTTTTTTTCCGAACAAATGCAGTTTTTATTTTTTAAATAAGTGCAGTTTTTTTATTTGTTAAAACAAATGCAGTTCTTTTTTGTTAAACCATTTTTCTTTTCTTCTTAGGTCATGGATACAAATCCACCAAATGCAAATGTTGGAGATTCTTCCGCCGTGGGTAGAAGTAAAAATAATAGAGTTGATGTTGGTTGGAATTATAACTACTTAGCGGATGCAAACAACCCCAATAGTGTGACTTGTATGTTTTGTTTGAAAGTGACCAGTGGAGGAATATATAGAGCAAAGCAACATCAAATTGGGGGGTTTAAAAATGCAACGGCTTGTCCTAAAATTCCACCGAATGTTAGAGACGAATTGATTGAAGCCATGACTAAGAAACAAAGTAGAAAGGCGGATGCTTTTGAAGCTAATGCAAGCAATGAAATAGGAAACTGTTTGGGAAATGATGATGAAGTGGAAATAAGTAACAAGAGATTGAACATAGGAGGTGGAAGTGAAAAAAATGTAGGGAAGAGGCCATCAAAAAATCTAAAAGGTCCGATGGATGTATACAATTACATGAGCAATATGAGTGTGAGATCAAGTAATCAAGGTGGAGGATCAACAATGAGACAAACAAGTATAAACGATGCTTGTGATAAAGAACTTAGAGATAGAACAAATCGGTACATTGCTCGTTTTTTCTACCAAGCCGGTATTGCATTCAATGTGGCTCGTATGGATGAATTTAAAGATATGGTGGATGCAATTGGTAGATACGGACCTAATTTGAGGCCACCTAGTTACCATGAGCTTAGAGTTCCATTATTGGAAAAGGAGTGGGAGCATACACATGATCTAATGAAGGGTCATAAAGAGCAATGGGCAAGATATGGTTGCTCTATCATGTCGGACGGATGGACGGATAGAAGAGGAAGAACATTAATTAATTTTTTAGTCAATTGCTCCTTGGGGACGATGTTTGTAGAATCCGTTGATGCTTCTTCTTATGTGAAAACGAGAGAAATTTTTTTTGAGTTGCTTGATAAATTTGTGGAAAAAATTGGGGAGGACAGTGTTGTTCAAGTAATAACGGACAATGGAAGCAATTTCAAGATGGCGGGTTAGTTAATAAAATTTTAAATTTAATAATTTTCTTCTTTGTAATCAATAGTTCAATACCTATTGATTTTTTTTTTTTACATAGGTGAATTGCTTATGGCAAAAAGAAAATCTTTATACTGGACTCCTTGTGCCGCTCATTGCATTGATCTTATACTTGAAGATATTGGAAAAATGAAAAAAGTAGGAAACACAATAAAGAAAGGAGTATCTCTTTCCGGATTTATTTATAATCATGGTGGTGTTTTGAGCATGATGAGAAAGTTCAATGGAAATAAGGAGCTTGTTCGATTTGGCGTCACTCGATTTGCAACTAGTTTTCTATGCTTACAAAGTTTGTTCAAGCAAAAAAATTATCTTCGAGCCATGTTTACATCAGAGGAGTGGGTACGAAGTAGATGGGCAAGGGAAGCGAAAGGAAAAAGAGCTCGAGATACAGTTTTGATGTCCACATTTTGGAACAATGTCTCTTACACACTTAGGGTGATGGGTCCGTTGGTTCGAGTCCTTCGACTTGTTGATGGTGATAAAAAACCTGCTATGGGTTACATATATGAGGCAATGGATAGAGCAAAAGAAGCTATTGAAAAATCGTTTGGTGGAAATGAAGATAAGTACAAAGATGTTTTTGCTATTATTGACAAAAGATGGGAATGTCAACTCCATCAACCAAAAATGCAGTTTTTTGAAAAACTTGTTGATGGAGTTGACATTTAGATAAGTACAAAGATGTTTTTCCAGTCCATCGTTTGGTTGATGGAGTTGACATTCCCATCTTTTGTCAATAATAGCAAAAACAACTTTGTACTTATCTTCATTTCCACCAAACGATTTTTCAATAGCTTCTTTTGCTCTATCCATTGCCTCATATATGTAACCCATAGCAGGATTTTTATCACCATCAACAAGTCGAAGGACTCGAACCAACGGACCCATCACCCTAAGTGTGTAAGAGACATTGTTCCAAAATGTGGGCATCAAAACTGTATCTCGAGCTCTTTTTCCTTTCGCTTCCCTTGCCCATCTACTTCGTACCCACTCCTCTGATGTAAACATGGCTCGAAGATAATTTTTTTGCTTGAACAAACTTTGTAAGCATAGAAAACTAGTTGCAAATCGAGTGACGCCAAATCGAACAAGCTCCTTATTTCCATTGAACTTTCTCATCATGCTCAAAACACCACCATGATTATAAATAAATCCGGAAAGAGATACTCCTTTCTTTATTGTGTTTCCTACTTTTTTCATTTTTCCAATATCTTCAAGTATAAGATCAATGCAATGAGCGGCACAAGGAGTCCAGTATAAAGATTTTCTTTTTGCCATAAGCAATTCACCTATGTAAAAAAAAAATCAATAGGTATTGAACTATTGATTACAAAGAAGAAAATTATTAAATTTAAAATTTTATTAACTAACCATTAAAATTTTATTAACTAACCCGCCATCTTGAAATTGCTTCCATTGTCCGTTATTACTTGAACAACACTGTCCTCCCCAATTTTTTCCACAAATTTATCAAGCAACTCAAAAAAAATTTCTCCCATTTTCACATAAGAAGAAGCATCAATGGATTCTACAAACATCGTCCCCAAGGAGCAATTGACTAAAAAATTAATTAATGTTCTTCCTCTTCTATCCGTCCATCCGTCCGACATGATAGAGCAACCATATCTTGCCCATTGCTCTTTATGACCCTTCATTAGATCATGTGTATGCTCCCACTCCTTTTCCAATAATGGAACTCTAAGCTCATGGTAACTAGGTGGCCTCAAATCAGGTCCGTATCTACCAATTGCATCCACCATATCTTTAAATTCATCCATACGAGCCACATTGAATGCAATACCGGCTTGGTAGAAAAAACGAGCAATGTACCGATTTGTTCTATCTCTAAGTTCTTTATCACAAGCATCGTTTATACTTGTTTGTCTCATTGTTGATCCTCCACCTTGATTACTTGATCTCACACTCATATTGCTCATGTAATTGTATACATCCATCGGACCTTTTAGATTTTTTTGATGGCCTCTTCCCTACATTTTTTTCACTTCCACCTCCTATGTTCAATCTCTTGTTACTTATTTCCACTTCATCATCATTTCCCAAACAGTTTCCTATTTCATTGCTTGCATTAGCTTCAAAAGCATCCGCCTTTCTACTTTGTTTCTTAGTCATGGCTTCAATCAATTCGTCTCTAACATTCGGTGGAATTTTAGGACAAGCCTTTGCATTTTTAAACCCCCCAATTTGATGTTGCTTTGCTCTATATATTCCTCCACTGGTCACTTTCAAACAAAACATACAAGTCACACTATTGGGGTTGTTTGCATCCGCTAAGTAGTTATAATTCCAACCAACATCAACTCTATTATTTTTACTTCTACCCACGGCGGAAGAATCTCCAACATTTGCATTTGGTGGATTTGTATCCATGACCTAAGAAGAAAAGAAAAATGGTTTAACAAAAAAGAACTGCATTTGTTTTAACAAATAAAAAAACTGCACTTATTTAAAAAATAAAAACTGCATTTGTTCGAAAAAAAAAAAATCTGCATTTGTTCAAAACTTCCAAAAAAAAAAACTGCATTTGTTCCACAAAAAAAAAAAAAACAAATCTCATTTGTTTAAAAAAAAAACAGCATTTGTTTTATAAAAAAAAAAACTGCACTACACTTCGTTTTATTAAAAAAAACTGCATTGATTTTTTTTTTAAAAAAACTGAATTTGTTGAAACTTAAAAAAAAACTGCATTTTTCAAAAAAAAAAAAAAAACATTTATTCAAAACTTCAAAAAAAATACTGCATTTGTTCTTTAAAAAAATAAATCTGCATTTGATTAAAAATATACAGCATTTGTTTAAAAATAAAATACATTTCTTCAAAAAGAAAAATGAAAAACACACACTTACTCTTGTTTAACAAAAAAAACTGCTGTTCAAAGAAGGAAACGAGGAAAAAAAAATCTTACAGAACAAAAAACTTCTGAAGGCTCGAGCTTTGATCAGATAAGATTCAAGTAATTTTTGCTGTTGATTTGCTTGTTCGATGTCCTCTTTGAGTTCGACAGCTGCTTTTTTTTTTCTTTTTCGATCGCCGTATGAAAATGAGTTATAAACCCTAGCCGACTAACCTGATATCTTCGAAGTGGGCTGATTTGGGCCTTAAAAAAAAAAAAACCCTAGTTGAAGCGCGCTTTTCCAGTCCATCGCCTTTCCATCGCCTAGAGCGCCTTTCCAGCGCCTCAATTACAACCGGCGCCTTGAAGATCAGAAAAGCCCTAGGCTGGCGCCTAGGGCTTTTTGGCGCCTAGGCGAGCACCTTGACTACACTGTATATATTTAGTAGAGATCAACAAATACAGTATAAAGGAATACAATGCCAAACACACCATCCATTTACAAGTCCGTTCTAGGTCTGAACGAAACCGGAGGCACCTTATTCCTCATCCCGTATGTCCAATACAGGAGAGAGGCCCTCGCATATCCGTACAATCAACAAGTATGTCCGGACGACTACCACTGTAGTCCCTTCAAGGTAGCTACTCCAATCATGAGCATCAGTAGCAACCCATCCATTCGATGTGAAGATCGTCGGTCTTGCACCGTCTTTAATCTCTTCGACTTTTCGTCGTATCAGTTATTCAGAATGGGTTAAACCCGGCCTTTCCGAATAACTTGTGTATCTTATAATCAAGTGTTATAATAACACATCATACGCCTCATTCCAATCCAGAATATTTTTTTATTCAAATATTCTTTTCACAATTTAAACCAAATTAAGGTTTTCCAAACTAGTCGGGACTAGCGCACCTTACCGAAGTAATCATTTCTTTTATTTTCCCAATCACATCCTATTCATCCCATGGAGCAAAACTGGTAATATTCCATATCTAACACCATGGTGTTATCGGTAAAGTTAATTACCATTTCGCGTTCAAATCTAATTAAAGATTTAACTGTCGCTTGGAGCAAAACTGGTGATACTCCATTCTCGATCATTTTCTTGAATTGATAATTTTAATTATCACATTCACTTTTCAATCTAATTAAAGATTCATTAAAATTCCACTTAGTTTTAACCTTCCCTAAAATCAATATTAAGGATTATTTAACTTTGGGAAATCAAACATGTCGCATCGACAATCTACACCGTACCATTGATTTCTGCCGATATATAACCTCTAAACTCGTACGTTTCAGAAAAGGGTGTTAAGCAAGAGAATAAATTCTCCAACACCACACATATATATATTTAGCATAGATCAACGAATACAGCATCGAAATACAATGTTAGACATGTAATCCTGTCTTTAACTGGGTTAAAGAACCAATATCATTTAAAATACGGTTCACGATAAACCCAAAATCACACTCCATTAACCATGGAATCTTCACAGAAACAGATCAATATATAATCGATATCAATTTACGTATCCGACTAATAATATAAATGGAATAACGACAAAGTCTTTTAAATTCCATATATATTAACAGTCTTCCTCCACAGAAGCTCATCTCGATTATTACCAAATCAAATTCCATTCAATTCCAGTTTAATATATTAAATTGGAAATCTTTACTTTGGAAAATTCCATTAATCTTAATTAAAAGATTATAAATTCCAAAACATATTCTTCACAGTTATTTGGGTTAGAGAACAAGTGTTATTTAAAACATTGTTCACGATAAACCCAAAAATACAATTCTTTTATTCAATTCCAATTAAATATTTTAGGTTTAAGAACAGTGTTAATGAAGACACCGTTCACGACAAACCCAAAATCCAATTTGATATCAAATACAAGGCTCTAAATAGAAAATATATCGGCTTATATTCAATATCAAATTCTGGAACCAACGGATATCGTATTGGAATAACGATATATATATATATATATATATATATATATATATGTCTCCTAGATTCCTCAACAATATCCGTATAATCACGGAATCCAATATCGAAATATTCCGAAGATTATTTCCATTCCGAATCCATTTCCAATTTATTCTTTTGAAAATTCTGGTTAATTTAAAACCATTTTCAAACCCAATTTATTTATTTCTAAAAATAAATAAATTATTATTCTAGTTAATAATTAGTCCATTTCGATAAAAATATATTTTTATCTTTGCAAAACTGGAACTTTTCATCAAAAATCTTTCCAAATCATCTACTTTGATTTTACATAACTTTTCCATAATTTTATTATCGCCTGTACAGTCGGTTTCCAATAACGGCCACCGAACTGCATCCATAGCAACCTTTTCTGAAATTGATTTGGACATATCTCCTGATCCAACCGTTAGATTTCAAATCTCTTGTATTCATTGGAAAGCTCTTTTCGATACGAACCCAATGGTTCTGGTTTTAGGAGAATCCGACGGTCGGATCTCCCGTAATGTCCATTCAAAGTCAATGGTCGAAATTTGCGAACTGCCACGGCGCGGCGCATTCTATTCAGGCCATTAAATATATATTATATATGTTTCATCGATTTCCATTTAAAACGAATTTTATAAATTGTTTTAAATTCTCTTTAAAAACGATTTCTACTTCCATTTCAAATTCAAATCAAAATTGAATATTCCATTATAAATTCGTTTTAAATTCATTTCAAATCGATTTCAAATTTATTTTCAAATCCAAATTGAATATTCCATATCATTTTAATATTAAAATGATAATATTTTCAAAATATCAGATTTTGAAATCACTTTTCGATATTCATTATAAAATGAATAAAATCGACCAAATTCCCGTTCGTGTTAAAATGGCGTTTAACTACTTAACACGGCTTCACATTTCAATATTTTCTGAATATTAATTTTAAATATTCGTTAATTCTGAACTGGAATCAGACTCAATCAATTACCATATAATTTCATTTATATGGATTTCCACATCATATATATACAACAATAATGATAAGCAATCATTAAAAAATCAAATAACATTCAGAGTGCATTCTACAACTGTATAAGCATTAAAAGTAAATAAATAATTTTTATGCAGTCTATCAACCAATCGATTGACATACCACTAATTATTGGGATCAGTGTATGTCAAATATCATCCTGATAACCTTGTGGGGTTTTCAACCAACAAATACTGTTTATTATTTGTGCAGTTGGGCGATGTGTAAAAATTATCGTCCCAATCAGTGTCAATTAAATGTGTGTACATAAACAAATCATCTGATTTGTAAATGAATATTTATTTCAACACATGAATATTTTATATATTTCATATATACAATAAAAATGAATTTTTTTATTGTTCAAATATTTTATTCCATACACATCACAGTCACAATCAAATTCCACAACACGATACAATCAAACAAGTCGTCCATGGTATGTGGACGACTGGGAGCAGTTCATATATGCAGTTATAAAATAAATTAAATAACTGTACAAAAATTTATAGTGAGAGAAGTTCTCACCTTTGGTTTCCTCTCCTCTAGTTTTATTTCTGAATTTCTGAACAGTTTGGATTTGTCCGAAATTCCAACGCAATCTTTTTCACGTTGTTCATAGTAAAAAAAATCACATTTTTAATATGATGTTTATATATTAAAATCGCATTTTTAATAACGCTATCCTACATATAAGAATCAAACTTTTATCTTCGCTATATACATATATATAAAAACTAATTTTTATCTTCGGTATTCTACTTTTTATAACAATGTCATTTATAACAAAAATACTATTTTTACAAATTATATTACATTATCAAAAATCACATTTTTATATTTGCCATTTATATATAAAAGAACATATTTTTATAACAATGTTTTATACATTAAAAATCATATTCCCATTTATGCTATATTTATTTTTAAAAACAACATTTTTAATCTATGCTATTATATTTAAAAATTGATTTTAAACTTTGTTTTATATAATAAAAATCAGAATTTAAACAATGCCATTTAAATTAAAAGAAATCACCTTTATAATGTTTAACAAAGTGTTGTTGTCCTGTTACCTTTCTTCACGTTCGCTGTTTTGAAGAAATCCACTTCTCAAATCGAAGACCATCTCCACGCTGCCACCTTAGACCGTCGGACGACGATTCGTACCACCCCTCCACGTGCCTACATGGCGCGCACCTCCTCCCTCAGTCGTACCACACTCGGTGGCCCGCTCCACCCTTAAACCCGCCATGAACTTCGCCACTTCCAGCCCAAAATCCGACCAATCCAAGAACCCAACCACGATCATGGTTGTATGAATCTTAAGAGTGAAGAGAGGGCTTTCATCTTTGCTTTATTACCTAGATCTAATTCAACGCGGATTGGATATGATTTGGGTTTAAATTTCGGACGAAATCAATCGTCGGTTTCAAATGAGGACGGCGGAAACGTTGACCACCGGGAAGAGAAAGAAAGGGTTTTGACTTGAAGGCAAGAATATATATAATATATTTTATTATTATTTTAATTTCTAAAATACCCTTGTGTTGTTATGAACTCCAAATCGAAGCCTACGACTATCGCCCCTAGCTAAATACTCCCATTCCGAACACAATGAGATATGTTTCGTAAGACAATTCGACTGTTTGAATTAGATTTTCTTTAAATTAAAATATAAATCAATGTATATTTAATTTAAACGTACATTTTAATTTACTGGGGTCACATACTGACCCCAAAAATTACAGAAAAATTATTTCTAGCTTTGTCTTAACGATATGGTCCTAAAAAAACTAATTTCGTCAAATTTGGAGACCGTTTGAAAAACGGTCATTTTCCAGTCGATTAAATTCAAACTGAAATTACCAAACACGTTTAAATCCACCACGCTCACATATTAACTCCAAAAATTATGCAATTTTAAACCTAGCAATAATTTGACATTCCGGAACCAACCAAAGTGGTTTCATCAAAAACGGAGGTTGTTTGCAAAATCGCTATTTTTAAGGGCTATATTTTCGTAGCGACTATTCTGAATCTTCAACTGGACATAACTTTTTATTCCCGTTATGAAATCTGGATTTTTCAGATTTGTTGGAAAGATATTTTCAAACAGATTCGAATATTTCTGGTTTCACTAAAATCTGGTTTATTTTGAATCCTGCACATTCGTTTGAAATTTGAAATCGAGTTTTCAAACTACCGCGTCATTTCCAATTCCTTTTATAATTAAAATAAATAATTATATTCTAACTTTGATTCAAATAAATATATACGTTCTAATTCTATTCAAAATAAATTTCTTGTCGTTATTATTTAAAATAATTCATTTTAAGTATTCAAAATTCAGTAAAATTTCCAAATTAAATTTTTTTAAATTGGTTCTGATTTTCCGGGTTGTTACAATATATATATATATATATATATATATATATATATACACACACACAACATTGCATATACTACTACATAGTGTTGTAAGTTCCAAAAAATAGATAATGTTATTGCAAATGCACGCTCTCTTAAACTTAAGGTTATGGGTCGCACAAGGATATTTTCTTGATGAGATCTAATTCACCGGTATGACTAAAGTCTATACAACTTCTATGTATTTTGGATGATAGGTTGATTTGCATTATAGCCGACAAACTGGGCATCGGTTTTTATGTGCTAAAAGATAAGAGAATGAAAGCTAATTATAAATAACCCATAAAAGATGGTAAATTACTTAATGTTTTTGCTCTTTCACATGAATAGTTCATACTTAGCAACAGTGTGATGAAGTATTTGTATCATCCAAGATGATTAGCAAAGTATATTTTGGTAAACAATGATTAGTTTTGTTGCATATCTTTAAATCCTTCACATCAAATCCAAGTTTAATAGCATATTTAAATAAACAAACTCTAGGATATATAATTTTGTTGGAATCAAATGTTAGTGTGCCAAAGGAATTGTTTAGACCTCACTAAACCCTCCTTTCTGCCATATTCTAAAAATGAAACACATGTATTTTGACCCTGGATACATATAGCAATTAGTAAACTATTTGCTTCTTTAAAGTTATATTCCATAATTGCTACAAATTTTGTATTAAATAAGCATGCATACTGCAAGTTGCATAGAATTATGCATACATAACTAGCATCCAGCGCATGAGTGCAACAGCATAGTGCCTCTTATTACCAGATCTCACCTCCGAGGCCTTGCAATCCACATAGTCCTACTATTTATGTACAAATATGCGGGATTTTCTAAAAAAACAAGGTATACTATCCCACTACTTTGTCCGTATTATTTGATTCAATACAAGGGGAGTAACTGAAAATTCAATATTACACCAACGCATATTATTTTCCCATATTATAACATTCTCTCATGTTACTTAATTTTTTTCATTTCATTTTAGTAAATAATATGGTTTTTTCTTTCAGAAGAGTTTGACATGTTATAATATATTGACGTAGGTCCATTAATGGATATTTTCGAATACAAAGTGTTATATTATATCTGCATCCATATCCAAAATTATTTTTGAATATTTGCATTTGGGTATATTATATTTTGTAGTTGTTTGGATGAATGCCGAAAAAATATGCATAGGATATAAAGACAAAACTTAACCTTACTTTGCTCAGAAGAGAATCTACCATGCACTCAATAAAAAAATCAACATTCCTCTCCATGAAAAAAGTTGTCGATAAATTTAAGCAATCATAATCACACTGGAAAACACAATTTATAAGATATGTTACATAAGAAAGTTGATTTTCTAGGCCAGATTTGGTTGTCGAAGAAAATTTGGTCACACGTTTTATACTATATAATATTACATAAAATAATAAATTACAAATGAAAGGTCTGGGGGGAGAAGGATTGCTATCCCCTGTTTTTCTTTGGACTATACGAATATCTACCATTATAAAAATAAAACAGCAATTAAGAACATTTATCAAAAGGAAAATGCTAACATGCCAGGAATCGCGTTTTGTCAAAATTTTGCACCACACGCTGAAAAAGCGAGGGACCCACTTCAAATGACAATTTTTCCCCTGTGAATTACACAACTTTGTACTATTTCGTTTTTTCTGACAAAAATATGTTCGGACATAGTAGCATCACCCTTATCAAAATATATGAAACTGAGACTAGTCAGACCTGTGTTACTGGAGATTCAGGTTCTAGCTAAGTCATGATGTAGGTTCCCATGTCCATAAATACACGTGCATTTGTATTCATGCACGTATTTGGGTTCATATTTCTCTTTGTATAAACTTATCAAACTTAAGTTTCATACAATATGCATAGGTTGATTGTCATATGTTTTTCTTCGTGGCCTGAACGTGCATTTTAGGAAATAAAGTGGATATATATACATATGTACTCAGTATCCTTCGCATGTTCCTTTATCCATGCTCTATTTTCATGTCACATCCATGTTACTGCCTCCATATAATATTGCGTAATATATATGTTGAGGTTGGGTGTGTTATTGCTATTTTTTGGGTCTATGCTTGACTTTTAGTAAATTAGAGTTTGGAGACAAGCTAGATTAAGCGCATTACACGTATTATTGTACCTTAATTTGAAATTCAACTAATTAGCGAACATTGATTCCTATGATCTCTCAAAGTAAAGTTCATTGTAATTGATCTTTACCTAGTAGCAACTAATGAAATGAAAGCAAAAAAATAAAATGGACTTGAATTTGTCTCTAGTCACAAGCATAAATTTTCGTAGTTGCTTTTACATAAAAACATGAGTTTGTGCTACTGCATCTTTGCATACGTCCAAAGTATATACCAAAACATAAATTAATTCACATTGCGTTGTCATAATTATCCGATGGGGAAAGATTAAATCACATGTTTCTTTACACTAAGGAAGAGTCGGTGAATGTATTTCTTTGCACACGTCTAACGGACATGCCAAATGGTACTGGTCAATAATAATAAGTAGGTTATGTAATAGAAATTCTATACACTGTCAGAAAATTAATTATACAACTTCCGTCCTTGCTATAATCACATACACTTACATAGATTCCCATATTTCAACTTCCTAATTTTTATTTTTATTCATAAATTAGAACTAAAATACTGCCATTTCTCAGTTTAAGCTTTTGTTTAATAAAAAATTTTGAACTTTGAAGAGTTAGAACTTTTGAAACCACAAATATTTTTAACTTTAGTTTTCTAATATATTATATTTTGTAAATTTGAAGACTATAGGATACTAACTTTTTTAAACTTTAGATGTCAAATTTATGTTAACTAAAATAATTTCAAAAAAATGAAAATGACTTTCGTACTTTTTTTTGCTAAAAAGATGTTCGAAGGTACTTTTGTCCATAAATTATATAATTATGCTTACATTTTGCTCTCAGCTATGGTTCTTTTGTTAGATTTTATTATTGTTAATTCTTTTATGTTTTATTAAATGAATCGATATTGTCTTATCCAATATGTTTTTCCCTTCAACAATCGTCAAATTATAACAATTTTGCATATGCATTTGATTGCTGATCATATTTCTACAAATCCTCAGGATCTAAAGATATTTAGGAAGAATCCCTGAAATATTACTGAAACTTCAAACGATTCAAATCTGTTGGAGTTGCATGAAACTATTGGTAGGGCTTAAATTGTTACAGTATTACAAAAGGCATCTGTTGGCAGGGATTATATTCGTCTGTTAATTACTCTTTTTTCCCTTCCTTTTTTGTCTTTCGTTAGGTTTTTGAGTATCTTTCAAACATGCTGCAGATACACTATTTTCTTTAACTTACTCTAAGATTATATTCATCTGTGGGTCAAACATAAACAGGTTAGACATAACTACCACAACAAATTGCTTTGACATGTTAGAGCATGTTTAAGTGATGTGGAACTTATTCCTTATGGAGTGATTTTCTTAATCCTTCAAATTTTATGTAGCTTTCATACATTACATTATTTCTAACTCAGGTGTACACTGATTAGTTTGTTATAATTAAATTAGTTGTAAACTGTTTTGGTTTTTATAAAAGCAGGTTTATGTATCGCTATTTTAGTTATTATTTTTGAAGATCTTATCGCTATTTAAGTTCTCTATTTTTGGGAGCTTTATAAACATACTCCGATCAAATATTCTATTTAGCTACCTCATATGCATTTCTTATAACTCTACCACTTGTAGTTCTTTTTTATTCACATGTTTTCATATATGTAAAAACGATTTCCACAATCATGTTTACTCATGAATCAAATTTTGATTCCATTTATGATTTGGTTCGTAGGTCAATACTAAATTATTTTGCATAGAATTCAGTGTTTCCTCAAATGATAAAGAGCAATAAAGCCTTTCTCAAAAAGGTTGTCAAGGATTGAAATATAAGATATGGGTCTCCAGCAAATACCACGATATGAGGACATTAAATGTTCTTGAGACGCAATTACAGAATTGCCTTTTAGAATTCTTCTAAAGGGGCTTCTACCCCGTCCTCTGTTGAGAAATAGAGTAAAGCAACATAATGCAGAAATGTTCCCTTAGAGAGATATTTGTGATCCAGCAGAGGAAATATTTAACTTGAAACAACGATAATCAATTATATTTACATTGAATTCTTGCTAATATATAATTAACTGTATTGTTTGGAAATTATTGGCCTGACTGTAGAAAATTAAAAAAGAAAAAAAATCTTGGAACAAAGTAAAAAAAATCTAGAAAGAATAGTCCTTTTGAGTAATGAAAGTCTTTACATATTTATAGATGCTTGAAATGTCTCTTCCTTTTCACTTAAGCAACGAGCAGTATAGTGATTCAATAGTGGTTGTTTTTAAACTGGCAATGCTATAAAAAGGAAAGTGTGCTACTATACTGATTTTGTTGTATTTCATGCTACTTGCATTGGTGTTTTGTGTTACAAACTGATTGATAAGGACATTAATGACAACAACATATAGTGATGAATGATGTCTAATTGCATTTCTTTCACATCGTCTGTGCCAATTTGAGGAAGACCAAAAATGTAACGACCCAGGAAAATCGCGACCTTGGTTATCGACATAAACTCAATGTCGACTACCCAAGCATCGGAAAACACCGGATAGTCCATGAAAGAAATTAAAGGGTGAGTATAGATAAGATAGAAACTTAGAATAGAAGAAGAAGAAGAACATACAACATCAAAGTAAACACGAATCTCACAGCGGAACGAACAATCTCCCGGGCCGTTACAAGAAATTCTGGAAGCGGCTTTGAAGATTATGATGGCCAAAGGGAAGCTTTCAACCAAGTGGTAGTTTGACCAGCTACAGTAAAATGTTTATTGTAATTGAATTTTGACTCTGTATTGTCACTGACATGTATGAATTTTTTCTTTACGTGTCATTTATTATTTTCTCACTGTAACTTGACGCTGTAACGTTCAATTTATATCAACATATTGTTGTTCTTTTAGTTGTAACGTTCAATTTATTATAACAGACACTTAGGTAACTTGTGTCATCTAACTGGACCTGTTTGTATGGATAGAATTAAGATGTACGGTAGGCATAATGGGAGCATAAGCAATTGCGAATGAACCACCATGGATCCATTAGAAACTTGAGCTTTAAATGTTGCTTTTCTATTTATTCGAGATGTGAATATTTTTTGCTTTTAGAATCACGTAAAATAGTTTATGATTTTATACTGACTTATTCTTGAACATAGTTAGATGATCTGTGTTGTATGATGCTTTACATATTATTTTATAAAATGACCCATTTCTTAGATATAAATAAGTTTACGATATAATTTATCACATGAAAAAGTTGAATAGGTCATCTATCTTATTATAACTACTTTGAATTAAAGCCACCTTTTGTTTTCTCTATATTTATACATATGCATAAATACATATTATGCATATATGTACATGTATATATGTGTGTCTGTGTACGTATATTTATATATATATGTATATACTTGTGAGCTGTAGAATAGTTTGCTTTAACCAATCTTTGAATGTGATGATCAGAGCAGTATTTGCATTTTAATGTATATAACATGAGATGTACTTCAATAGCAAAAAAATTTGTATAACAAATCTTCTCACATAAGTGTGGACACGCAATATTTTAGATTTCATACTCACATCTTTTAATATATGTTCTAAGCATATGCCCAAAATTACATTTACACCCGTACAATTTAATTATGATTTCTATAAAACCATGAATTCGGTATTCTATCATACAGTTGGACAAACACATCAAAACCATAGAAACAACATAACACGTACCAAATAAAACAATGTACACAATGATCGAACATCTCTTATGCACTGTACAATACATTTCAAATTTTATGTCCACCTTCGACGACACTTGATTGGTCTTCCTAAAATAGCTAAAACTGATTCATCACTTCTATTTTCAAATTACAATCGACTGACTCCCCGTGTGCGAAGCACGGGCTCCAACTTAGTGTGTGTGTGTATATATACATATACATATATATATATATATATGTATATATATGTGTGTGTGTGTGTGTGTTAGACATGTTTAAGGATAAGTCTAAGTAGTAGTGGTTATATACTAGCACGTTTCCTATTTTGTAATTCAAGAAATAAGTAGTTTTATAGTCTATTAAACAGTTGTATTTTATGTATTTTTCGTTCAAGCAAATAAATAAAGTTATCAGCAATGTAGTCTTCTTTTGATTACCATAAAATTTCTCTCATCTCAAATCTTAACATGGTATTAGAGCTTGATTAAACGATAAAGAGAAGAGAGAAAAAAGGGAAAAAGAAAAATGAGATGAGCAGGCTGCACAACAGCAACTCCTTTTGCCTTAGCAGAAGCTGCCGCGGCATACACAGCGACCGATGGAGGCGGAAGGGAAGATGCCACCAAACTCTTCACCGCATCGACCAACACCTGTTCTTGTTGTCCCCACTCACCTTCGCCAGCAAACTCTTTATCTACACCCCAATCAAAGTCTCCTTCTCCGAAAGTGCATTCAAAAACGCGTGCAGCTCCTTGTTGTGAGCCGATAGTATCTCCTTTGCGTTTTGGTAAGCGGTCTCCAAAAGTTCCTTCACCTCCTTCTCTATCAGCATCCTAGCCTCCGTTTTCTCCATTTTGATAGCACATCCAGTTTCAGACTGCGGAGAACACTACAAGTCACAAGTCAAAAGACGCGGGCGACTGAAAGCGTCATCAGGGAGCTGCGCCTAGAGAAATGCGTGAAAGTGAAAACGCATTTTTGAAAGGTGTGTCGGGAGGGGAGATGAAGCACATGGCGGACGCACACGAAATGCAGGAGAATCCTAGTATGTTGATTTTGGACGAGCCGACGTCTAGACTGGACTCAACGGCGGCAAGGAGGCTGGTGAGCACTTTGAATGGGATGGCGAGGAAGGGCAGAACGACAATTACGTCAATGCATCAGCCATCCACTCAGGTGTATCAAATGTTTGATTACGTCATGCTTTTGAAGAGGGGAGCTGTATATATTTGGGAAGGCGAAGAACGCCATGGATTATTTTTAGGATATGGGTTTTGTGCCAGGTTTCATGTTGCATCTTGCCAATGGTTTTATACAAATGCAGTTTGGGTTAATGTTCTAAGAAGTGAGATGATGTGTAACACCCCATAATTTTATAACATATTAAGAAAATAAACTAAAGAATACTTAATTAAATATGGGAATTAAGTGATATGGACTACGCCATTGCGTTCATTTCGAAATTCTGCTTAAGATAGACTCCGAGGTTGCGTAAAATGGACATCGTATAAAGAAGATACTAAGGTTTGAAGTTTATAAATATATAATCCACTTATATATGAATAAAATAAACCAAGAATTCAAATAAATTCAAAATCGAACAGCGGAGGGGGGAGCGGGAAATTTCGCGCTATGGGTGACGACCTATGGGTCGACCCCATCAAGGGGTGTCGACCCATGTGTCGACCACTGGGTCGACACACTAAGGGGGGTCGACCCCCATACAGTTCTGGGCAGATTTGTGGTTTTGAACGTGGACTGGATTCTTGGCTTTTATCGTTGGTTGATGGCTATAAATAAAGCCCTATACCCATTGTTTTATTCATCTAAACCAATGGTGGCAATGGGATGCTGCTCCAACTCAGACTAAATTAGCCTTTTCTTCAGCAACAACGATTCATACGTATTCAAAGATCGCTGATTCAACATCAACATGCTTTCCTCAGTTTTCTTAGATCCATTCTCTGTAGTCTATGTTATTTTTAGATGTAAACACCTAAAAGTTATTATGATATGTTTATGAATTGGATCTAAGCCTATGCCTATTTATCAAATAAGATCTGCCATTATTTGTATATCTAATTCACTATTTAGATATCATCAGGCTTATTTATGATGTTCCTATTGAGTTAGTTTGCTTAATCATGTCACTATGCCTACTCAGTTCTATTATCACATGTTCATCAAATTTGATCTTATATGCTCAATTCTATCACTATATGCTTATTCAGTTGCTATGCCTATTTCTACCATCATATGTCTATCATGATATTATGCTTATTATTGTTCTTTTCCCTTCTTCTTTTACCTTTTTGTTTTATAGCCAGGCTACCTTCGAGCCTAGGCGTACCACTGAAATATGCGAACGTGTGAAATTGGGAACTAGGGGAAAATGTTAAAATTGGAGCATAACTTGTATTGGGAAATTTGGGGCATAACTTGAATTGAATACATGAATATGGATTTGGGGTATAAATTAAATTGTGATTAAAGATCTTAAATTGGGGTATAAAATACGTGATGAATATGACTTGGGAAAGGGGCATAAAAACCTATAATGAAATAGGAATAATTGTTAAATAATGAAAGTGCCTAGATTTACAGTAACTAAAAATTGTAACTACACTTAGACACGAGGTTAGATTACACTTATGGTAGAAGTCTGCCCGAACCCGCCCGACATATACAGCGACCACAAGTGGTGAATCTAATGTGAGGAGTCTAAGTGGATTAACGCGTGACGTGCTAAGACACGAGGTTAAGTCTGACTTGTGGAAGAAGTCTACCCGGACCCGCCCGACATATCCAACATCCACAAGTTGTAGGCTTAATGTGGGAGGTCTAGCGCATTATAACCATAAATGAATATATGGTAATAAACTAGAATACTTAACCTGGTTGAATCCATAGGGATTGCATGAACATGTTGCTTGAGTAGGGGTTAAGTAAACTTGCTTGAAACAGTGGGAGGGTTAAGTATATCTTGGGGTGGTTTGTAATATTTATATATAGACCCACAAACTTAACCTGTTGGGGTTATCCAATCTTATTACATTGTATGGCATAACCTGTGGAAATCCTAGTGGTGGGGATGCAAGCCTAGAGGGAAGCTTGTATCATATTGTATGTGGGATCCATTTTAGGCAGTAACTCATATATAGGTATCAAACGAGTACCCCGAACTAGGTCAGAGTCGGGACACGCTTACTGAGCTGATTATAAGAGGTCACTTGGAAAAGGTGTCTGAAAACGCGTTCCATCGGACTCATGTGCGTGCATGGGTCCGCCTGTCCAGGAAAATAAGACGATGTGGCATCAATAGATATGGTTGTGCACATCCTGGAAAACGAAGGGTTGCCACTTTAGAAGGTGATACATCCTACTATGGGGCCATCACAGGGTATCTACGGAGTTAGGGAGACGATCAATTGGGGTAGTAATTAGGGTACGTCTAGTCTCGCTTGTTTAGCAGCCCGTTAACATGCTTAGGGGTAACACCAGTATGTTCAGTTGGGCTGCCTGTTATTGTATTGGGTAAAATATCTCACTAGAAGTACGTCTAAGTCTACCATTTTTTGGGATCATCTTGTTCATATGATACTAGTATTGGTGCAGAGGAAGTTTATTAGAGAAGCGCTATACATATATGTTCTGTTCAGTTTATCCTGTATGCCTTGTCATACCTACCTTATATGCTATTATCTCTCTTATCCAGTTTACATGCCTGTCATGATGCTTTTACTTATTTATATGCTAAAATTAACTAGACTCGCCAGATTTTATGTATGACCCATTTTGTTTCCTCTATTTTCTCTTCCGTCCCCCCCTATGTTCTCAGGGTGCGAATACTCAAGTTTGACCAGAATTCTGCTTTCGTTCTACTTACAGCTGCTTAGATGTACTGCTTGATTTCATATCTTCTCCACTATGACTATGCTTTTGGGGATTATGCTCTTTTCATGTTTATTGTACTCTAATGATTTTCGTACAAGACAGAAGTTTTAAATTGACGTACTGGGTTTTATGCATTTCAGACTTATGATGTAACTTTGTTTTGAACCACGATGTTTTCTGCTTAAATAAAGTTTTAAATTCCGCTGCTATTTTATATCTGTCTTGTAATATATCTATTTATTTTTACCTATAACGCTTCACGAAACTTAATGCATTCTCTTAAAGAGTGACTTTAACGGACGTGGGATGTCACATTTGGTATCAGAGCTGAAGGTTACCAGATCAGATAGAAGATTTTGAAAATTGTTTTCAAAAAGGTTTTAAAAGAAAGCATTTTCAAAAGAAAAGTCTATTTGAAAAACATATTCCCCAAAGCCATATGTAATATCTTTCGATTCTCAGTTTGAATCCCTTTTCCTTTTCTTTTCAGCATGTCTGGGGAACCTAATATTTCTGAGGGCGTCGCGTTACCAGGCTGGTTCCATAGGTATCTTGAGGTCACGGCGCCTGCTGGAGGTCAAGCAGACGTTCCTCCCCCAGCTGCACTCGTTGTTCCTCCTTCTCCGCGTGCCGATAATTTCTCTAAGATATGCAAAGATTTATGTGCTATGGGTGGAAAGCCATTCCGTGGAACTGAGACTTTCGTACGGACAAGGAATTGGCTTAAGGAGACGGAGGATTTGTTTGGAATTTTCGATCTTGACGATCGTAGAAAGATTTAGTTGGCCGCTTGGCTGCTGAAAGATGAGGCATCATTTTGGTGGGAAGTGACGCAAGCAGGGTGTCCAGTGGAGACTTGGGATGATTTCCGATAGAGATTAGAAATGAAGTTTCTTTCTCAAGCCGAGAAAAGTATACAAATGGAAAGGTTTTTGGTGCTCAAGCAAGGAGGCATGACTATCAAAGAGTATGTTAACAAGTTCAATCAACTGGCGAGGTTTGGGTTGGAGCTAGTAGATACCCCACATAAGAAAGCTTTGTGGTTTGCTAGAGGATTGAACGAACCCCTCCATAAATTAGGTATGTCTTATATTCCGATGGAAGCAACTTTTGAAAGGCTCGTTGATATGGCGTTGATGCATGAGGAAGATAAAGGTGAAAAGAAAGAAGCTAAGGTTGAGAAAACACAAAACAAGAAAGTGTGGCCCACGAAGGGACAACAACAGCAACAAAAGAAGGGCGGAAAGGACGACAAGACTAGAGATAAGAGGAAGTTCCATAATTGCGGACGCGAGGGTCACTTGATCAAGGAATGCAAAAGAAAGAGAATTCTCGCTTTAATTGTGGAGAGGTCGAACACTATTCTAAGGAGTGCTCGAAGAAGCAAGGACGAGGTCAAATGGCAGGATCTTCGGGAGGGCAGGTGCATGCTCTTGTGGCCAATGCGCCAGACAAAGGTAGGAAAGTTTCCGTTGAAGGTTTGATTTCTCTTTCTAATCATCTTGTTAGAACTCTTTTTGATTCAGGCAGTTTACATTCATATCTAATTCTGTGGTTGAGTCTCTACACCTTAGTACTAGTACGGTTTTGGATCACGTAGTTATCTCGAACCCCATTGGGGGTACGGCTTATATGTCTATGATTTGTCGGGGTTTGAGAATATCTGTGTTAGGCATCGAGTTTGATTGTGACGCATATATGCTTGGTTCCATGGGCTATGGTTTGATTCTAGGGATGGATTGACTAACCATGTATGGTGCCATTCTGGACTGTGAAAGGAGGGTCGTTAGACTTTTGACTTGCTATGGGAGGACTCTCGAGATTTCTTGTGACCCTCGAGATTTCTAAGGCTTATCGAGGTATGAAATCTTCCATGGATGGAACTTGGGTTTTGAAGTGGGTAGACTTGGGGAGGCCAAATCGGTTATTTACGTTAGTCTTGGTACTTTGGTTCGTACTAAGACTCGACAGCTTATCGAGATAGGTATAGGGTTAGAAAAATCAAATGTACCATTCGTTTAGTTGGTCAAGGAAGTGGAGAGGACTTCCGAATTTGATAAGTGGATGTTGGGAGGGTTCGAGGAAAGAACTAAAGATAGAGGTATCGTGATTACGGGTTGGGCACCTCAGGTTGTGATTTTGTCACATCCTGCTGTAGGAGGATTCATGACACACTGTGAATGGAACTCGAATTTAAAAGCGTTATGTGCTGGAGTTCCAATGCTAACATGGCCTCATTTTGGAGATCAATTTATGAATGAGAAATTGGTGGTGGAGATCATAGAGACAGGCGTGTCTACAGGAGTTCAAAATCCTTCTCGCTACTTCACGGAGGGAGAAGAGGCGATCAAAAGTGAAGCGGTGTGAAATGCAGTGTTAAGATTGATGGACAAAGGCAAAGAAGGCAATGACAGGAGAAGGAGGGCCATGCAGTTTGGTGAAAAAGCTCATAAAGCCATGGAGGAAGGATGGTCATCATGGAAGGCTATGGAATTATTCATGGAATACATGAACATCACCCAACCTTCAAAACACGAATAAGCTTTGTAGTTATGATATTTTTTTCCGTAGCCATAAGTATGCACAAAAATACTTAGCGTAAGCCATTGAAATTTTATATTTTATAACTTACTGCTTAAGATTACAAGAGTTTATCTGATGTATGTTCATATAAGCTACATGTCACAATTTTTTTGGTTAATAACCCGGATTTTATATTTATAAAAGAAGTGGTGAAGTCAGTCTTGTATATGGCCACAACTCTCAGGATGAAATGGCCATGTACATGCGTGAACGCGCAGACTGTGCAGTTAAAACCTCCAAACTTTTATAAAACCCTAATACCAACCTTTTTGAATGGTTCTTCAAATTCAAAAAAAAATTATCACTTCTTTTTTTATTTTTTTCTCATAATAGTTAAATTTTGATTTCTTTTGAATTTGATGAGATTGATTCGAATGTTGTAAGATGAATTATAACGAAGACATATGAGGCAAATTGTCAAAACAAATTGTATTTCAACATTATTCGTTCTGCACAAGTGTTTATATATATATATATATATATATATATATATATATATATATGGTAGATTAATTGACACCTCAAACAGTAGAGCACACCTTTGGCCTTCCTCTTTTCCGCCACATAATCACTTTCACTCTCTCCACTAACTCTCTCTTCCTCCACAACATTCTTTAATATAGACAAGAGGTGGACACTACAACAAAAACACCATATTACAACGGTGGAAAAAAGTTGTAAAAGAATTTTTACAACGGTGGAGCCACCGTCGTCTATTAAGAAGTTGTAATAGAGTAAAATCTTTTACAACTTTTTTGCACCGTTGCAACACCGTTGTAATATGTATATTTTACAACTTTTTTCCACCGTTGTAATAAACTTTATTACAATAGTTATGCACCGTTGTAATAATATCTACTACAACTGTTATGCACCGTTGTGATTGACATTTGGGTTTTAAAAAAAATAGACACCTTTTGCAACTGAAAAGAACAATACACTAAACATAGCAATACTCCATAAGCAAATCATATTTTGCAGTTATTTGCAAACTAATTTATTAATATACTCAAATATTCAATATTACAAACAATAAGTTTTAGACAACATTTCATGCATTATTACATACTTGACCGTTACAAAGCAACTTAGTACAAACACAAGTTATCTACACAAAAATGCATATCCTACGGGAGTACACTAGTCGAAGACAACAAAATCTTTACGCCATTTATCTTTTTGGTGCAAGTTCACTGCAGTGATCAAGCCTGTTGCATAAGAATATAACTAGCATCAAACATAACTAGCATTCTATACATAAGCTACAAAACACACACACACACACATATATATATATATAAAAGAATCGAACAAATTGTTCTCTATGATTTAAGAAGAAAAATTAACAATAATGCTTAATGTACCTGATAGTATGAACTGCATGTGGTCCAAAGCCCCTTTTTAAATAATCGGATGTTGTACAACTTCTAAAAAAAAGAGCATCTGCACTTGGACTTTCAGAAAACAAATTAACATAGACCAGTTTGATAATCAGAAGTTGGTATTTAAACTTATTAGCAACCTTTAAATTAAAAAAGGTCAAACTGTAACTAAAATTCAACTTGCACAAAAAAAATATGGTTTTGCTAAATATTCTCCAATTTCCTAACATCAAGTATACTTCATGTTATAATTTGTTTTAAGGGTTAAAAAAAAAACTATACTTCCTAGTTTTTGAATGTGGATACCAAACGCAGCTATAAATGAGATTAACCCAGTTTAGTTGACACCAATTGCCCATCGAGAAACAAATTATTTCAATAAACAACGAGCTTCAACAACCATTTGGGAAATGTTTTAGCCTTAACACTTGAGCATGGTTTCTATATCATATCAATATCATAACACTGTAAAGAATGTAGGAACTACAATAATTATTACCCAAGCTTCATTGCATCTTCGTCTATATTAATTATATATTTCCAAACTAAAGTTTTACAGTTGTTACTAATGGTAAGCTCATGGCTTTCTGTGCAGTCAAGTCCAAACTATATATAGAAGCTTGTATATTTTTCATGAAGAGTATGTGATACATGCACAAATAGATTATAACATCAAGCAACCAAAGAAACTTCACTCTGCATTTTATGATGAACTCAATAGCAGTGGCTATATCTTTTCCTTGCTAGCATCTTACTTCTCATTATTGTTCTAAGTTTAATATGGAAATATGACATCAAAGTAGAGATTCCATACCAAATTGAAATGGTATAATTACGGTGTTGTATATATCCAGACAGCATGGTGATAAAACAAGAAAGTCTTGGGTTTACTAGGGAAGCATGCAAACTGCGATTTAATTTAAACCCCGAAATATTAAAGTGAGTATAATGGTAGTGCCTGGGTAATGGTTTCGCCAGTAAAAGAGATCTCTGTTTAGCGTGACATAAGCAAAGAGGAGGTTCCAATCATTAAAGAAAAACAGCCAATTCAAAGTTATCTTATGCGTGAACATGAAATGGAGCATGGGTCTAGTAAACAGTCGACAAAAATAGTACCAGTCATGGCAACGGTGCAAACTGGGTAAGTGTTTACTATTGTGAAATAAAGAGTGAAATCGCAACAGCATACATGAAAAAAATACAGTGCATACAGTCAACAATCTCAAGCAACAACCAAATTAAAGATAGGATAGTGAATCAAAGGAAACCAACATGCAGCAGTAACTGGTTATACTTTGTGAGATGCGAAATTTACGAACTTGTCAACAAGTTTAAATCGTAAATTAAACTTACCTTTAGTCGACGAAGCGGGCTTGCGAGCGTCAGCAGAAAGTACAGCGAACCGGAATGTCTTGCCATGAAAACAGGAAGGGACCGGTCACTGGTTTCGGCAGGACACAAGACGTCTGCTAATCCAATCGAAGCCATTCCTTGTTCCCAGTTCGCCATTGGTTCGTCCAGCAACCTTTCTAAACTGCATTATCAACCAAACAGAAAAATCATTCTTTACCAGCATCACAGTGCGCTTTAATCAAGACATTTTAACTCACAACATTGGGCAAAACTCCCATTTGCCTAACAAAAAAGCAAAACAAGGCTGCAATTAACACATTTATCAGTACCAGTATCGAATTTTAGCCTCTGACATAACAGAAGTATATGGATCAATGATCCCAAACCAAACTTAAAATGAACAAATTGCAAAATTAGAAATTTTAAAACCTCATAAAGCTTACGTAAATTTGGATAAGCGCAAGGAAGAAGAATCCTTCTCTTAGTTTTTAGATCAGTCGAAAAAGAATAACCACTTGAAGACGAATGATTTTTCAGAACACGAAAGTATAATAGCACGTGATTTAGCAAAGGACTTTGCACGACTTGGAGAGAAGCAAGAGGTTGGAAGGTCATCCACCATTAAAGCGCTCGTGAGAAACAAAAAGAGTGCAAAGAAACATATTAGGCGAAGGAAAGGTCAAATGATTAATTAATTTGAATTGGTTTGGATACATACACAGGACCAGGAGATAATTTGAATTAAATTATCTATGATTTGAACTTGAAATTTTGGGATTGATTTCAATTTTGGGATTGATTTCGGTCTTGGGTGAAACTTTACTGAAGGAAGGGGATACGACGAGGCATTCGTGAGGAAGTGATATCACGTGAGTAAGGTTGGAGCCAATTTTTCCCTGTCCCACCTAATTTTCCTACGAGAGCCTACCTACGTTTCCTGTTTGGTAGAACAACGTTAATAAAAAACTGGATTTTATAAGTTATAATTAATAAATGAATATTTATAACAAATATGATATCAATTTCTGAAAACAAATTTTACTAAGTGCTGAATAATATTTCTTAATTAATATCAATTTTTAATCTAAGTTATAATTGAATATTAATTATTTTAATTTAGCTTTCATGTATATATTATGAATTACTAAATAGTTTAATAGTAATTAGTATAAGCTATTTACTATTTATTAATTACTACTCATTATTAAATACTTAAAAATCATTATTAAAAAATAATTACTATTTATTAAATACTACTAATTATTACTTCTTAATTCGTGATTGTTACTTCTTATTTATTGATTACTAAAATTAACTATTCATCACTAAAAACTAATTTTTTATTTATTTATTTTAATTTCTAATAATAATACATAAATATTATTTATTAATTATTATATAGAGAATATAAATTATTAATATTAGTTATTACATATTTTCAAATAAACTTTTTATTATTATTAAACAATAGTTATTGAGTATTAATATTTTTATTAATTATCGAATTTTTATTAATTATTAATATGGTATTTTTGTTATAGTGTACTCATATATTACAACAGTCAAAAAATAAAAGTTGTGATAGGCTTTTATTACAACTGTCAAAATAACACAGTTGTTAAAAATAAGTTTATTACAACTTTTCTGGAAAAAAGTTCTGTAAAAACATTTATTACAACGGTGATTTTACCACCGTTGTAAAATTAAAGTTGTAATATGGTGTTTTTGTTGTAGTGGGAAATCAGGGAGCAAACAGGGTGCTTCATTTTTGGGGTGCAACCGAACGCTTGCCTATATATATATATATATATATATATATATATATATACACACACACACGTTCCGTGGCACCCTTATTTTGCAACACCTTTCAGCACCCGTACACTACTGTGAGCTACACTTGTCCAAATCCAACAAGATTTTGTAGATGTTCAATCCACATATATTATCATCTTTCCAAAATTTGATCTTATTCTGACATTCGTAGAATAATGTACTTGATGTTTAAATTTAATGGTTCGAATAAATGTCTAAACGGTGAATAATTGAGCTAAGATTTTGAAAATGTTACGAATGTTGGAACGAGCTCAAATTTTGGATAGATGATAATATATATGTGGATTGAACATCTACAAAATCTTGTTGGATTTGGATTAGTGTAGCTTGCGGTAGGATAGGGGTGCTAAAAAGCGCGGCAAAACGGGGATGCCTTAGAACACTCCTTATCTATATATATTGCTAGATGTGGTTCGCATTGAAATAGAGTGGCTGCGTGGATTGAACAGATGAATAGTCCTACATCGCAAGAAATTAGTAATGATTGCGATATACATATATATGGTATTGGTGGCAATGGGGAAGTTCAATCGGGACGCGGGCATAGACTTCGACCGTTGACCCCAGCTAGACACGGTGAAGTGCATACGGTACGCAGGGAATGCCGAAACTTAACATACACGCGTGTGCACATACACACACACAAACATATATATATATATATATATATATATATATATATATATACACACACACACGTACACATACACACACAATAATGGGCTAAAAATAAATAACAACATCCCAAGCCCTAAGACACTTAATATAAATTGAATATTAGGCACGGGTCCCTATTAAGTTTCAAAATTAGGCCCACATCCGATCCAAAACTTATTGTAAAGTAGTCCTTATTTTTAGAAAATTCAGTAAATAAAAAAATTAAAAAAATCATGTAATTTCATATTTAAATAAAACACGTAAACGTTAAAAAAATCAAATAAAAAAACCATCAAAAAGGATGTCAAAAATAAAAAAAATAAAAAAACAACGAAACTGCAATTAAATGCATAACAGTATGCACGTATTTGAATTTTCTTGCATGCATCCATGCAAGTATTTCTGTTATGCATCTGTGTTGATTTTCTTGCATACATTTGTGCAAATATTGCAAAATTCTTGAATAAAAATGTGCAATAATTCGCAGCCGTTCAAGTCAGTTCACATTTATTTGCCTTCAGGTGTGCAAATAAAACAGAAAAGTAGCACACATGTGTGCAACAATCTATAGGCAAAATTTCAGTCAAGTTTTCTTCATGCAATACTTGCATACATGTGTGCAAGTATTTCAAAATAGCTGCACACGTGTATGCAAGTTTCTGTCCAGATTTTCAGTAGAAATAGCATATGCAACAGTTGCATACATGTGTGCAATTATTGGTAATAGTTGCATACATGTATGCAACATTTTTTTTTAATTTGTGTGGGCTTCCGAGAAAATTTCCATATTTTAGAAGTTTTTTTTTTTTTTTTTACTTGACAGTGTAATTTTTTTGGGCCAGAAAACATAAAACACGGAAGTTGGAAAAATAGGGACCAGGTTTGCATGGAAAAGTTGGGAGGGATGCGCATTACATTTTGAAAGTTGATAGGGACGTGACGTAAACAGACCCTAGTATAAAAGCAGTTAAGATAATTGCAGCCACTTATTCTCTTCAGTTGTTTTATTTCTCCCCTTTAATTTAGGTTTAGGGTTCCCAAACTTAAACCCTAAATTGCTCGAATCAACTGAAGATTGAATGATGAAACATGAAGCACTTTGTAGATCTGGTACTTCGGTAGCCAAACATGACAAGAAGCTTCAGACTTGGTGAAGAATCATTACGATGTCAGCAGCAATCATTCAGAATCGAACTCGAGTAACAGGTTATATCATTCTTTTATGTCTAATTCTTCTCTGAGTCGAGTACAATTCTTTGTTGACAGTGGTTTGGTAAATATGTCCGCTTTCTGATGATATGACAATATGTGATTAACTAGCAAATTATTTTTGCACTTGCTCACGCATGAAGTAAATGTTGATTTCTATATGCTTGGTCCTTGCATGTTGAATTGGGTTGACTTTCATGTAAATATGCTCTGGTTATCACACCATATTGTTGGCTTTATTCTTGAGTTTAGATTTTGCTCCTTTAAAATAGGCCGTAGCCACAAAAATCCTGTAGTGGCACTTGCTACTATTCTATATTCTGCTTCGGCACTTGATCTTGAAATAGTATTTTGGTTTTTTAGCACCACGAAATTAAGTATATATATATATATATATATATATATATATATATATATATATATATATATATATATAGTATCCTATTACTAATTTTCTGTCATCTATACCAACAGCGCAATCTGAATCTGTGTAAGCTGTTATATTTAGTTGTTTTGTTGGATTTTAATGTTAGACCATAATTGATTGTCCCTTTAAAGTATCTGACAATCCTCTTTACAGTCTTCCGATGCTCGTATATGGGATTCTGCAAAAATTGCAAAACCTTATTAACATTGAATGCAATATCAGGTCGTGTTATATTAGCATATTGCAATGCTTCTACAACACTTCTGTATTGTTTAATATTACTTGTGGCTTTTCCCTCGTTTTTGAATAAATGTTGATTTGGTATCATTGGTGTAGGCTATGCTTTAGCTTCATGCATTTTTGACTTTGTCAGGAACTCAAAAAAATATTTCTTTTGACAAAGATGTATTTCTAAGTCTGATACTTTATTTACTTCAATTCCAAGGAAGACTGAAATGCCACCTAAATATTTGATTGAAAACTGTTTGTCAAGATATCCAGTTAACTCTCTGATTTCATCTTCATAACTTCCTGCAATAATAAGATCATCAACATACATTAGTATGCATTTTTTGGCAATGTTGACCGGTTTTTAAAGTGACCGCAAACAATTTTATTATAACCAATAATACATACAAATAATATAGGAGGATGTTGGTTACCAACCTACTATTCGGTTTTTAAAGTGGATCGTCCACTACATATGGCATTTCTAAGTAGGTCATCCACTGTATCTTTTCTAAATTATAGTATAGGAGCAAGCTAATTAATATGCTAGACTACTATACACTATCTATACATAAATATGAACAGACAGAACATTACAATAACAAGAGTGTACGTGACACTTCACATACATGACGACGTCTTGTCTCCTTACTTGAGCACCACACCAAGTGTCAGTGCACGGCAAGGACATGCCTTCCAGACAATTTCATCCAACAGTTTGACAAGTAATGACCTGGCAGATCCAGGCATCATGAGATACAGCATTGCACAGATGAACATTTCGTCAACAATCTGACATGAAACAAAGGTCAGATCTTTAGGGCACAAGCATCTGGGAAGCATGAGGCCATCAGATGTACCACTATAGGTTAAGAGAAGAGTTTTACCTATATGTCGAGGTAGTGACAGCCGAGCGTAACCAAAAATTCATACCCTAAATCAGTGAACCAAAGCACATACCCCAAACTTCCAACGAAATCAAGCCAAAACACCACAGGCAAAAAAAGATAACCAATACAACAAACAGTCACCAAAACTACACTCGCAAGACGAATTCATCACTTACATTGAATACAAACACTGATTAGAATCATCACAACCTAAAATAAACCAAATACACCAAGCCATCAACGCTAACTCACTGGGCTAGAGTATGTGAAGTTACTCAGTAAAAAGCAAAACAAGGATACTAGTCTGCAAATAGGCGAAACGCAAATCTAAACAAGCATGAGAAGTTATTGCAAACAAAGAAAACTCAACACAAAGTGTCGTACCTTTGATCCCAAAACAAGTCGAAACCAACTACAAAGAAACCTTGGAGAGACCACCACGAAATGGAACAGGAAGAGTGGTTGAAACGAGATCGGTTAAAAGATAGTAACTTGGGAGAGGATCGGAGAAATTAGGGAAGTTTGAGGTGGAAAATAAGGTTTAGATCTGAAGTGAATTTTGCGTTCGAATCGGAAACCACGTGCGGCGAAATCAGGGTTGAAGAGAAGAGATTTGAAGAGAGATGTGTCACTCTGGAGAGTGAAGAAGGAAAATGAGGGAGGGAGAATGTATTGAATAGAAGAAGAGTGGAAGAGAGGACCATGTCGCCATTAACATATATCTCATTCAAACGAAACATGTTTGATACTAGTATGTATATTGTTAATGAACTATTAATTTTAATAAAAAAGGATGAATCAGATTTAGTTGGATGATAGCCCATTGGTGTTTCAGCAGCTTTTAATCTCTCAAATCATATACGTGGAGCTTGCTTAGGACCATATATGGCCTTATTCAACTTGCACACATATTCTTGATTCTGTATGAATCCTTGTGGTTGCTGCATGTAGATTTCTTCTTCCAGTACTCTATTTAGAAATGCATTATCAAAATCAAGAAGTTTGATTTTCCAGCCATTGCTTAAGGTAATGGTAAATATAAGTGTTATGGTTGATGGTTTTACAATAGGAGAAAAAGTTTCATTAAAATAAAAGCCATATTTCTGTGTAAAGCCCTTGGCAACCAATCTTTCTTTACATCTATTAATTGAACCATCTGGATTTTCCTTTAGCATGTATGTCCATCTGCATCCAATTATGTTTTTGTTGTCTGGAGGATAAACCAGCTCCCAAGTGTTGTTTTTTATGAGTGCCTTATATTTATTAGTCAATGCAACTGTCCAATTTTTGTCCCTTGTAGCCTCATTGTAGCTTTCTGGTTCATCCAGATTTTTGGCTTGAATATTTCCCTCTTGCTTTCGGTTATCATATGATGGCCAGATTGATTTAGTGGTGGATTTGACTATAGCTCTCTCTGATCTGATTGTGTATTATTGTTTTGCTACTTGATATTGTACTTTTACTATTGTTTTTTGAGTTGTTGTAGTCACTTGACACTCTAGCTTCACTACTGCTTGATGCAAGGTACTGTTGAGCATGGCTTGGAGGTTTAGCTTGATCTGAACTTGGTTGATCAATAACATTCTGATGATCAGGTTGAGAATTTTCAGTCCACATGTCAGCTAAGATGGTAGTTCAGGTATAAATTTGCCTGAGGATTGTATAATTTCTTTAATGTTTTCATACAATTGTTTTTGTATGGAAAGATGGTCTCATCAAAGATTACATGCCTACTTATGTATATCCTACCATTCACATCAATGCACTTGTATCCTTTTTGATGTGTTCAATAGCCAATAATGTAAATGGCCTAGATTTGTTGTCAAGTTTATTTGAATTATATGGTCTTAAATGAGGGAAACATAGACATCCAAAGGTCTTTAATTTGTTGTAATCTAGTTTAACATTATACAACCTTTCTTATGGGCTAGTACCAATCAACGCCTTCGTAGGCATTCTTTTTATTAAGTAAACAATTGAGTTGAATGATTCTAGCAAAAAATTTAAGGGTAAAGATGCTTGTGCCAATAATATTAAACCAGATTCTATTATATTCCCGTGTTTTCTCTCGACTAGGCCATTTTGTTCAGATGTATAAGGACAAGTAATTCAATGAGTTATGCCGCCTATTTGAAAGAAGTTACAGTGTGGTTTAAATTAAGTACCACCATCAGATTGAAATGTTTTGATAGTATTGCTAAACTGAATTTCTATCATTCTCACAAATTTATGACAGCATTGCAAGTTTCAGACTTATATTTCAATAGATATAACCATGTGTATCTTGTACATGTATCAACAAGTGATAAGTAATATTTATATCCAAAATCTAAACTTATTGGTGTTGGACCCCATAGGTCAGCAATAATAAGATCAATTGTTTTGGTGTTGCATGTATTTGAACTGGTAAACAGTAATTTGTTTCTCTTCCCCATTTGGCAATAAGTACATACATATGGTAGTTTAACATCATCAAAGGGTATCTAATTATCAAGGAGATTTTTTTTTTTTTTTTTTTACAATTTTAACACTAGGATGACCTAGTTTGTAGTGCTAATGAACAAACATGGAATTACTATTGTTTTCAGTACTTAAATAAATGACAAGACAAAAACTATTGTTATCACAGCTTATACTAATTTCAGATGAGTTGCAACATGATTGAACTTTTGCAGTGTTTTTGCTATTATCAAAGCTAAACTTGTATAAGCCCTTCACTGCATCACCCTGTAAAAGTATTTCTCTAACCAAACAATACTTAGGATAAAATTCAGAGTATACATGGTTACCATTAGCAAACTGTGAAACACAAATCAATTTCTTTATGATTTTGGGTACCCTTAATAAATTATGTTGGAAAAGTTTCCTTTTACCTTTGACACTGCCATTGCCAATATGAGAAATGTTAATGCACTTACCATTCCCCATGCAAATAGTTTGATTACTTTTGTATTCTCTATTCCCAAGTGGTTTTCAAGATTATTGGTTATATGATTAGTAGCCTCCGAGTCTGGATATCAACTTTCATCATTAATATGATCCAGTCTTGCTGCTTCATTATGATTTATTGAGGCATCGGTCTGGGTATTTGGATCAGTTTGAACTTAAGCCATGTTTGTACTGGGATTAGATCCCCTTTGATCTAGTTAAATTTATTTATTTGTACGGCATACAAAGCTTGGTTGTTATAAAAGAAAGTCGCTTGCCAGTAACATTGCAAATAAACATATCAGTACAATTTCTTATGGTCATCATTTATAATCTACATTTAGAAGATGCAACACTTTCAATGTTATTTTGAAACATAGATAAATTGGGAATACATAATCTTATACTTAAAAATCAATATTTTTCTAAAGGTATTAAAATATTCTCTAAATTTTAGCTGTTGTAAAGGGACATATTTTTCTAAAGAAATCATCTTTTCCACAAAGGGTTTTTAGAGTATACTAAAGTTTGAAAAGAAAAAAAATACTTGTAACTTTTCACCAAAATAGATCAACTATTTTAGGAAAATTTAAATTTAATCAAATATTAGTTTCTTTGAAATAATTGGACCAAAAAGTAAAAAAAAAATTGACAAAAATTACAGTAGTTATTAAGGATTAGTGTCTTATCATATCCTTCCCCACTTTGGTGGAATGAATTCAAACTAGATAAATTTTATTTGTGCCTAAGTATACCTGTTACATATTAATTAAGTATCCAAACGAGTAACTATAGTGATATTGGTAAAATATTGGACATGTCTAAAAACTTTTATAAAAGATATTATACTATGTTATTTTGTTGCAGCAATGTTAGCTTTTTAAATATTTGAATATATTTTCCAAGTTACTAATAAAACTGATAGTCTATAGTTTGCATATTCAATATGTCTACGAAATAATTTAATGAATAAAAGTTATAAAATAAGCTCACAAAAATCGAGAAATGCATATACAGTGCATTGTTGTTGTTTCTTTGTTTTTTAAAGATGTCCTTTAGTCATCAAATTGCCTCTATTATTTTTCAAAAAGCTTAAAATTTTTGGCTTCTTCAAATTTATTTTTACTTATATTATCGAATAAGTAAAGCTACCAGTTACAACTTCTAGCTCATTCTTTATCACTGTATCAGATTTATATATAATTTTACTAGGTTTTTAATTTTATTACTTGGTGCATGATAAAAAAAAAGTTTTCCTGAGTTAACTTACCAACTAGAGTTGGTGAACGATGAAATTAACTAAAAAGAGAAGTGGCTCTTACAAGAACTTGTTTTCAAAGAAATGTTATTCACAAAATTAAAAAAACAAAAAATAATGGTATAAGTAGAGTTTTCTTTATTAAAAGAAAAGTAAAGAAAACTGAAAAAAGTATAGTTAAAATTGTGAAACAAGCGCATTGAGATTTTTGATATGCTTTAGACATTGTCATTCCCGATATATTAAAAATTAATAATGAAAATGTTAATTTTTTGTTGTTATTGTTTTTTTTTTGTCATCACTTGTAATAGTGATCAATTATCAGAAAAATATTAGTATTCTACACTAGATATTAGAATGATATGTCACAAATCATATCATCTAAGAGATGTTCTGCAGAAGAAAAAATTAGCCAAGGAGCGATGTATTAGCAGCATTAACTACTTAGATTAATGCATATTAAATTACTTTACATGTAAGCAATTATTTGTTAAAATCATCTACATCACATTTTACATAATACATGCCATACGTAATTATATTATGAGAGGTTTGGATAAAATTATTCACTATGATCCTTAAAGTTCCCAAAATTCAGAATTGCAAATTTCATATCCGAAAATTTCAAATGTAATTTAAATATATTTGTACACATCAAATTGAATTTAAATTTCATATATAACATATTTAATTACTTAAATGTTGATGTTAGACAAACTTTTTTTTGAATATACTTTTAGAGAACTTGACGGACCATTTTGTTTGTCCGCTTTAATTCATAAGCCTATAATTTCCGGTCGAAGCTACTTTTTGCAAGAAGTCTCCTCAAAGGTAAGGCCATGCATTTACAAACATATGGGACCAATGGTTAGTATATATAACAAACAAGCAAAGCATCACATAATTAAGCGATTAACATGAAATAATAAAACTATATAAAGCTCTACAAAATTATCTTTTGTGATATATATATATATATATATATATATATATATATTGGAAATGAATGAGCAAGAGAAAGAGGAATTTTGGAAGAAGAGAGGAAAGCAAACCAAAGTCCCACATTATGAAATATGAATACCCACTTCTCTATAGGCTTATATAAATAAAGGAGAAGAGGGCTTGTAAAATAGTGTGGCAAAGCCAAGACACAATATTATATTAGTGTCAAAATTTTGGCTTAGTGCCTTGGGACTCTTGGGGTCCATGACACAATATTATATTAGTGTCAAAAATTGAGGTAGTGCCTTGGGACTCTTGGGGTCAATAATACAATATTATATTAGTGCCAAAAATTGGGCCTTGTGCCTTGCGCCTTTTGGGGTCGCGTGGTTAAATAGGTCGTTGATTGCAGTTTGAGCCTGTTGCGTTGAAATGAGTTACTTTTGATCATTTTTAATCTGGCATGTCTGTTCAATTGAATGGATACAATCGTTTCATTTTAAATGCATACGCATATTCATTCACCGCTTGGTTAAGGGTCGCAACCTTTTTAAGGGTCATTAATGTTTAGATAGGAACCTCCTTGTAACAACCCGGAAATTCTGAGCCAACTTAAAATTTTTATTTTGGTAATTTTAGCGAATTTTGAATATTTAAAATGAATTATTTTAAATAATAACGACGAAGATTTCTACATATGAAGAGTCGCGGTGAATTGGTTTAGCTAGTCGGTGAGAGCTTCTCACTTTAAATCTTGTTTTCTAGTTAAAAATATATACTAGGATGCAGACGGTGCTTAGCAGCACCCGACACCCGTCGTCCACAGGCCATGGACGACTTGTATGCTTGTTTGATGTGTTGTGAAGTTTGTTTGTGATGTTGATGTGAAATGGATAATAAAATATTCATGTGTTGAGTAAAATATTTTAAACAATAAAATCTACATCTTTATCATAATTTTATAAAATATATTAAATAACAAAAGTAGTCATGTGTTGACGATACTCATGTGTTGAGAATATTCATGTGTTGAAAGAAATATAGATTCATGTGTTGAATAGAATAAATATTCATTTGTTGAATAGAATAACGAAGTTATTGAAATATATAAAGCCATGTTGGTTAGATATGCGCCATTTGACGTGAATGATATTTATATCGATTATATTAGTTTTTATAATAATTATAGAAAAGAAGTGATTTCAAAATATAACGTTTTGAAAATATTATCATTTATATATTAATGATATGAAATATTCAATTTTGATTTAAAATTGAATATGAAGTTGAAATTGTTTTGAAAACAAATTTAAAACGATTTATAAAATACGTTTTGAATTGAAATCGACGAAATATATATAATATATATATTATATATATTAATGGCCTGAATAGAACGCGCCGTGCCGATGTAGTTCGCGAATTTCGACCATTGACTTCGAATTGACGTTACGGGAGATCCGACCGTCGGATTCTCCTGAAACCAGAACCGTTGGGTTCTTATCGAAAAGATCTTTCTAATGAATATTAGAAATTTGAAATTTAACGGTTGGATTTGGAATTATGTCCAAATAAAATTTGTAAAAGGTCGTTGTAAGTGCAGTTCGGTGGTCGTTTTTGAAAACCGACCGTACGGGCCTTGATAAAATTATTGAAAATATTAATAATTTATGTAAAATCATAGTATATGAATTGGAAAGAACTGGGATGAAAAATTTCACATTTGAAAGGGTAAAAATATATTTTTATCGAAATAAACTAGTTTTGAACTAGATTTGAAATGGTTTTGAAAATAATCAAAATTTCCAAATACGTGAATTGGAATTGATTTGAATCGAAATTATTTTCGGAATATTTCGATATTGGATTTCATGATTATACAGATGTGGTTGTGGAAATTTGAAAGATATATTTTATATCGTTATTTCCAATATGATATTTGTTAGTTTCAGGATTTGATATTGAATATAAGCCGATATATTTTCTATTCAGAGCCTTGTATTTAATATCAAATGGGATTTTGGGTTCGTCGTGAATGGTGTCTTAAGTAACACTGTTCTTGAACATAGTTTATAAAAGAATAAATCTTTTAATTAAGATTTAGTGAAAATGTACCAATTAAATGGTATTTAATTAGAATTGAATGTGAATTGATTTTTGGGTTTATCGTGAGCGATGTTTTAAATAACACCTGTTCTTTAACCCGATTAACAATAGAATGTGATTTTGGGTTTATCGTGAGTCGTGTTTTAGGTGGCATTGGTTCTTTAACCCAGTTAAAGATAGGATATTGATTTTTGGGAAGATTAAAACTAAGTGGAGTTTTAATGAGTCTTTAATTAGATTGAAAAGATCGAGAATGGAGTATCACCAGTTTTGCTCCAAGCGATAGTTAAATATTTGATTAGATTTAAACATGAAATGGTAATTAATATTTACCGATAACACCGTGGTGTTAGATATGGAGTAGTACCAGTTTTGCTCCATGGGATGAATAGGTTGGGATTGGGAAATAAAATAAATAATTACTTCGGTGTGGTTCTCCAATTCTGACTAGTTTGGAAAACCATAATATGGTTTGAAATGATATCCAAAGGAAGATTAAAGAATAAATTTAGAAGAATTTATCTTTGATAAAATTAATGGGAACCTTTCCCTAAGAATTTGAAATTTTTGAATAAAAGAATATTTTGAATTGGAATGAGGCGTATGTTGTGTTTGTGTAACACTTGTTTATTATATATGGGGGTTATTCGAAAATGCCGGGTTTATACCCCTTCTGAATAACCGATTCGACGATAAGTCAAAGATGAAGACGGTAGTTGAAGACTGGAACTCTTCACATCCTTTGGATGATTATTGATGATCTTGATTGGGCTGTACACCCAAGAGGAGGGAATCAGTTGGTGATCGTCCAGACGTACTTGGAGATCGATGGATATGCGAGGAAAGTGCCTCCGGTTTCATTCAGACCCAGAACGAACTTGTAAATGGACTGTGTGTCTGACATGGGATTTTATTCTGTGTTGATTGATCTCTATTAAATATACATCTGTTTGGCGGCGGAGAATTTATACTCTTGCTTAACGCCCTTCTCTGAGACGTACGAGCTCAGGGGTTGTATATCGATGGACATCAGTCGTATGGAGTGAATTGCCAGTGTGGCATGCCTAAGTGTCAAATGATCAAGGCTTCTGTTGAAAAGCAAAGCCTTGTGGTTGATGATCAAAGCACGGCAGGTGTGGCATAGCTTTGTGTATAGCGTTAATTTGCGGGCCCCACACCTCGGTATGAGTCAAAAATGGGATAAGGACCCAAGGAGTGCACGACGTTTCTTTCTAACTATGGGTGATGTCAGTGACCTACCAGCCCTGACATTTATATACTTTTTACCTGTGTGGTTGTTGGAATGCGAGGCGCCTCGAATATATGGTCGATAACTGGCACTATGTGAGCCGAGGTACAGAACATTATATAGGTCCTATAGGAGTGGGAAACATGTGTTCAGGAATTGCCAATCCTCAAAAGTAAGAGAGGACCGGCCTTGGAGGTTCCAAGGGATCGCTGTGTGTGGTCCTGAGACATTTGCTAGAGTGACTTGAACGGAGAGGAGCATGCCCCTTGCCTCGACTCAAGACGAAAATCCAATTTCCAATACGAGATATTTCAGTTTTATTTGTAGAGCCTAGTATGGCGACATGATATATGGTACCCATGCCGTCTATGATTGATATTTATGATTAAAATTGTTTTGACACTATACACTTATAATAGTATCAAATGATTTTTTTTAAACGTACCAAGCATGTTTGGCTATTATAAGGGAAAACCCTATCCTCCGGCTTGCGTTGCATTGTGTGATGGGACCTGGATCTTATAATAGCTTCATTTTTTCAAAAAGCATTGCACTGTTTTGTTTTATGCACTAGTGTTCTTGGGAGGAAACTCGTTCCGTGTTATACGGCGTGGTCCCTTGAATTACTCTCTTTTAAAGTAATGTTTTAAATAACTGTTTTAGTTCTCACACCAGTCACATGACTGGCCTGGAGTTTATTGTTTTAACTTAAACTCTGGGTGCCCTTATTTTCGACACGGGCAGCTAGTAGTTGGGTTTTGCAGATTTATATCGACAGGATCCTGGTTTACAGCTGGAACGATACTCGGAAAGTTCTGTATCCGTGTATTTCTTTCAATTATGTGTTGTATTATTTTTCCGCTGCTATGTATTTAAATGTAATTTAAATCTCTGATATTTGTCAAATATGTAATATTTATTCATACTCAGTATATTCTTGTATTCTGATGAAATTGTTGTAATTAACAATAAAATTTCTTCTGTTTGCGTTCCGATGTGTGTTGTTCTCAAAGCGATTCGTGCTTTCCTTCACGGGGAAGTCACGGGTCACTACACTCCTACAGCCTATAAATACATTGCTAAAACGAGACAAAATACACATTAGTTATTCTTCTCAATTTGCTACTTCTTCTTCAGAGTACGCCTCTGTTCTAGTTTATATACTCTACTTTAGTTAGTTAGAGCTCTGTTTTCTAGCATTAAGCTACAGTGTTGGACCGTTTTATCATCGGAGACAAATTGCAATTATGTCAGTCAGTCCATACGACGACAATATTGTTTCAAGGAAACAAATCTCTGTATTTTAGACTCGGACAAAATTGAAAGGATCTCCTTTCTTATTTGTTGGTTACTGTTTTTGTACCGTCTCTTTTATTGCACGTTCGGTCGGGTGCGCTTCCTGTCGTTGTTATAAACGCAGTTTGACGTGACAATCGCTGCATATCTGAGTAACACTGATTGTTGTTACGATCTATTTTATAAGACAATTGTGTATTCACAATTATTTTAACAATTATGAGTTGATTATTGTGATTTTTGATTTCGTAGTATAGTTTGCTACTTCTTTTTAACAATCTTGAAACAATATTGATTGTTGTAGAGATAATAACGATGTCTCAAAATAACAACAATAATTTTGCATCGATACAGACGGTGACCAATGCTCTGCTTGCTTTAGTGCTTCCAACAATGGCTCTGTCTCATGGAGAAAGGCCAGAGAAGTTCGACGGCATTAATTTTAAGCGTTGACAACATAAAATGTTGCTTTATCTAAAAACTTTAGGGCTCACCAAATTTATGACTAAAAATGTTCTTAAAAGATCAAAAGAAAATTTGGCTGAAATTTCCAAAAGGCATTGGTGATATGGATTTATGTGTAGTAATATCGGAATGCAACCTTGTCTAAAGAATGATTTGTAGACATAAGAGCCAATTAAAACATATGTGCCAATAAGTGGATGTTTACAAGCTATGAAACTGCAACCAATGATAAACAACTTTTCATGGGCAATTCATCTACATCAAAGATCGAAGGCAAAGGAAAAGTTGTGTTGAAACTAACTTCTGGAAATGAACTAACTTTAAATGACATTCTCTATGTTTCAGAAATTCGTAAGAACCTGATTTTGGGATCATTGCTCTGCAATCATGGATTCAAACTAATCCTTGAAGCTGATAACGGAGTGTAGTTGGAAGAGGATATGTATGTGATGGTCCATTTAAATAAAATTTAACCACTATTGTACCACATACTGATATGAATAAAAGTGAATCTTCTGTTTATATTATTGGCTCTTCCAACATGTGACATTCTAGATTAGGGTATGTAACCTCTGATACATTGCGGAAATTGATTAATCTAGAATTTATACCTAAGTGTAACTTAGACACCAATTATAAATGTCAAATTTGTGCAAAAGAAAAATTGACAAGAACCTCGTTTCATCATGTTGAACGGGAAACTGAACTTCTAGATATAATACATACAGATGTATGTGATTTGAAAATGTGTCGAACTAGCATTTGATGTGTTTAAAAAAATACAAAGAAGAAGTTGAGAATCAACTCAAAAAGAAAATCAAAGCTTTAAGAAGTGATAGAGGAGGAGAATGTGAATTCACTTTTAAAGAATTTTGCGCTGAACATGGTATTATACACCAAAATACAGCATCATATTCACCTCAATCCAACAGTATAGCCAAACGGAAAAATAGAAATCTTAAAGAAATGATGAATGCGTTATTGTTAAGTTCTGGCTTGCCAGAAAATTTTTGGGGAGAAGCTATTCTTTCGGCAAACCATATTTTAAATAAAATACCTTAAAAGAAAACATCGAAATCTCCTCATGAACTATGGAAAAAATAGACCACCATCCTACAAGTACCTAAAAGTGTGGGGGTGTCTTGCCAAAGTTGAGATACCAAAACCAAAGAAGGTCAAAATTGGATCAAAAAAAGTTGATTGTGTATATATTGGATATGCACAAAACTGTGTCACATATCGATTTTTGGTACACAAATCTGAAATTGATTATATTTATGTATGTTATGAACTGTACTAGGCCTGATATTGCATATGCTGAAAGCAAACTAAGCAGATTTACCAGCAATCTTGGTAAACATCATTGGAAAGTGATAATCAGAGTTCTATGATATATAAAGTATACGCAAAGCTATGTTCTATATTATAAAAACTATCATTCAATAGTGGGAGGATACAATGACGCAAATTGGATCACTGGATCACATGATACAAAGTCTACAAGTGGATATGTGTTCACATTAGGAAATGGAGCAATTTCTTTGAAATCATCCAAATAGTATCACTAGATCTACGACGGAATCAGAGTTTATTGCACTAGATAAGACTGCAGAAGAAGAAGAATGGATTCGAAGCTTCTTGGAAGACATTCCTAATTGGAGAAAACCTATGCCTCCAATATGTATACACTATGATAATCAATCAGCTATTGGAAGAGCTAATAGTACACTATACAATGGTAAATCTAGGCATATTCATCGTAGACATAAAACAATAAGACAACTTCTCTCTAACGGGGTTATCACAATAGATTGCATTCAATCTAAAGATAACTTAGTGTATCCACTTACAAAAGGCTTGCGAAGAGAGAGAGAGAGTTCAAACCTTGTCGATGGGAATGAGGTTAAGGCCTATAGAGTAAAGGTTTTTCTAAAATGGAAACCCCACCTAGTTGAATGGAGGTCCCAAGGTCTAGGTTCAAAGGGACAACGAAGTTCAAGACAAACTTGATGGCACTGCTATAGACAAACCATTCCTATGATAAGTCAGTACATTATATGTTGAACAAGGATAAGTATTAATACTTTTAATGATGTCAGTAATTGAGGAATTAGAGAATATCCTTTATAGAATCACCTACGTAAGTGCGAATGCGCCGCTTCAAAGAGAATTATAGGGTCAAATTCTCTAAAAACTTACGAGACCAGGTAGGTGTTCAAGGCAAAAATGAACACATATAGGGAAAGAAGGATTATAAGAAACATTTATCGTGTGTTACCTACTTTGGAATTACAAAAAAGGGTTATAGTTCAAGGACATTCTATGTCCACAGATTCAAGGCCCATGTTCTACTTTAACCGGTGCGATAAATGATTCATAAAACTAAGAACGATTGCTCATTCATGTGGGGGATTATTGGAAATGAATGAGCAAGAGAAATAGGAATTTTTTAAGAAGAGAGGAAAGCAAACTAAAGTCCCACATTATGAAAAATGAATACCCACTTCTCTATAGGCTTGTATAAATAAAGGAGAAGAGGGATTGTAAACATAATGTGGCTAAGATAATACAAAATATTATATTAGTGTCAAAATTTGGGCTTAGTATCTTGGGACTCTTGGGGTCCATGACACAAAATTATATTAGTGTCAAAAATTGGGCCTAGCGCCTTGGGTCTCTTGGGGTCCATGACATAGTATTATGTTAGTGTCAAAATTTGAGCCTTGTGCCTTGGGACTCTTGGGGTCTCGTGGAAAAATAAGCCGTCTGATTGTAGTTTGAGCCTGTTGCGTTGAAATGAGTTATTTTTGATCATTTTTGATCTGGCATGTCCGTTCAATTGAATGGATACAATTGTTTCATTTTAAATGCGTACACACATTCATGCACCACTTGGTTAAAGGGTTGCAATCTTCTCAAGGGTCATTAGTGTTTAGATAAGAACCTCCTCCAGCCTATAAATACATGGCCTAAAATGAGATAGAGTACACATTAGTTATTCTTCTCAATCTGCTACTCTTCTTAAGAGTACGCCTCAATTCTAGTTTCTATACTCTACTTTAGTTCGTTATAGCTCCATTTGCTAGCACTAAGCTACAGGGTTGGTCCGTTTTATCCTGGGAAACGAATTGCAATTATGTCATTCAGTGCATATGATGGTAATATTGTTTCAAGGAAACAGATCTCTGTATTATGGACTCGAACAAAATTGAAAGGATCTCTTTTCTTATTTGCTGGTTACGGTTTTTATACCTTCCCTTTTGTTGCACGTTCGGTTGCGCTTCCTATTGTTGTTATAAATGCAACTTGACGTGACAATTGCGGCATATCTGAGTAACACTGATTGTTGTTACTATCTATTTTATAATACAATTGTGTATTCACAAATTTTATAACAATTATGAGTTGATTGTTGTGATTGTCGATTTCATAGTACAATTTACTACTTCTTTCTAACACAATATTCGAAAATGCTCGTTACTAAAAAAAGTATGTTTGTGTGTATATGCAGTCATGCATACTATTTCAGTAACGAGCGTTACTGAATGTTGAACTTCATAATTTGGTGAAAAAAATCCTTCCTAAATCTTCATTTGGTGATAACACTAAAGAAAGAAAGTCATTCACTAATGATGTTTCTAGCAAACATAGCAATGCATTCCCACGTAGAAATATTTGCATCATTTCTAATCTTTATTATAAGACTAAAACAATTTCCAAGTTTTCCCCAAAAGAAAATAATTTTAAAATTCAATTTTTTGTAGCTTAAAAGTTATCACTTTACTGTAACTACTCGATATTCACTTGAATTTTCAACTAGCATCGAAGAAACTTTTTTTACTATAAAAGAGTTAGCCTTCCATGAAAGTTAAGTCTTTTTCAAAAAATATGAATTTTTGCATAATTATACACAATATCTTCGAAAACATTTCTATAAAAAATTTCCATTTAGAGCTTCTCCTGTCGCTCCTCATTTTTCATGAGGAGGACACAATTTAAAAACATTCGAAAACCCCACTAATCCAACAGTGGATGGGGGTTTGTAAGTTTTCTTTCTTAAATTTCTTTTACCTAAAAACAGTTTTATGAAAACCGTTTAAACCTATAAACGGTTTTCATAAAACCATGCATAGTTTTTCTTTTTTTAATAAACATTGCTTTTCATTCTTCCATGAAACTCATCCTACCTGTTTCACATTTTCATTCTGTATGAAACAAGCATCATTTATTTTCGAAAGGAAAGCCATAGCTCTTTGTTTTTCCAAGATCCGTGTACGCAACTGTGGCCTCGATATGACAACTTCGAGGTGGCTGGAAAGAGCAACTGCGGCAATTAGGCAGATGCATAATGGGTCTAATCTAAAAGCAAACAATTAGGCAGCGAAATTGGAGGATTCATTATCGGGTTTAATTTTGCGGTTATTTACGTACTGAAACAAAAATTAGGTTGAACGGAATCAGTATCCCGTTCGAAGTTTATAAAATTCTCATAAAACCATTTAAACTTAAATCGAGATTCAAAAACCCATATAATATTTAAATGGGTTTCTGATCCCCGTTTTTAATCCACACTCTGAAGAAAACGTTATGTAACGACGGTCGGAACAAAGCCCAATTCCTTCCGCATATGGTGCACACATATGAGTTGGCACACACATCCTTATAACAAAAGGAATCCAAGTTTGTTACGTGCCTACCAACTCATATTTGTACTTCACTCGTTCAATTTATTCTGTGATGTGAAACTATTTATTCAAACCACCATTATTACCTTAACAACATACGAGGCAATTCTAACAGTCTCCTACTTGACTCGCATCCTATGAGTATCTTTTGAGAGCTTTGTAATGTCCCGTATTTTTTAGGTATAATAATTAATTTATTTAATTATTTAAAATATGATTTAGAGTTTTAAATGGTCGTTGAATTAAATAATAGTGAATATTTAGTTAATATAATAATTAAATAATATATTTAATTCTAAAATAATTAGAATTAGCTGAAATGGCAGTATTGTGTGAAATGGGAAAATTCAAATATATATATTCAGTTTGAAATTGAATTATATTAACGAATATATTAAAATAACGACAGTTTGAACGTATGAATTATAATATAATAATAATCGAGCTCGAAATGGCGTGGCAGTTCGCTATTTGGCGATTTGAACTTCAACTGAATATATAAGGTCCGTTTTAAATCGGATTTCCGTGAAATAAGAAACGTTCGGAGCTGGTGAAGTATATCTTTCTAATGGAAGAGAAAAATCAGGATTTCGTCGTGTAGATTTTGATTTATATCCGAATCAAATTTTAGAAAAGTCGCTATGGAATTCCTTTATAATTTATAACGATTTATTTATATATTAAAAAGGATTTAAATATAAATCGAATATCGATATAACTCTAATGATGAAATATCGAGTTGTAAATCCATATATATTTATTCTGGAGCTGTATGGTATTCTGTGTGAATATATACGATAATATTTATTTATAAATATTTAATTTAATTATTTTTAATTATATTTAATATTTAAATGGGTTTATTTAGAGCTTTAAAAAGAGCCAGTTTTGCAAACGACCTCCGTTTTCGATGAAACTAATTTTGTTGGATCCGTAATATTAAATTATTACTAGATTTCAATCTTCGTGATTTTTGAAGTTAGTATGTGGACGTACATATTTTTAATGTGAAAAATAGTCGATAATCTGACTTTAAAAATACGCTGTGTGAGAAAACGGATTCGGAATTCGACGAAACCAGTTTCTTTGGGTCCATAATGTCAAATTGTAGCTGCATATCAATTTTTGGGTATCGTATGTGGTCACAGGAAATTATAAGGACTAATACAAATAGTGTTTGATTAAATTGGATATTTATTCGAATATAAAAATATTATATCTATCATATATAATACCCTCCCTAACCCTAATTTCATTCCTCAGGTCAAAACAAATTTCCGCCGCTAATTCTTAAACCAAAATGTGAAAATCCACAAAAGAAAAATCAATAGAAAATCATACAAAAATCCGTAAATCAAAATACATTTGTTTTTGAGCTCCTGCGATGATGCTGTTCAGTTTCATATGTGTTTTGTGGCATTTGAACTGAATTTGGTACGCTGGAAAAATGTACAACATAGGAAAAGCGACCTAGGATTGAGATTTTGGATCGATACAAGCATCAATGGTAGTTTTAGTGATTGTTTCTGGGTTCAAGAGGTGGAGTAGAAGTTGTTGGCAAAACTTTGTGGGTTTTGGTGGAAATAGGTGTTGATCGGTGCACTGTTTTGCACGAGATGGGGCTGTCGACGGGTTTGTGTAGGGGAGACCGAGTTCAGTGAGATGGACATGGGGAGGAAGAGATTTTGAAGGGGCGTTCGACGGAGTTTTCGGTTTTCGAATTCATGTTGGAGAGAGGGAGAACGAGGTGGAGTTTTGATCGGCCATGGTGCTGTGTTTGGAGGAGCGGGATCTGTAAGCACGGGTTGGGGAAGAAAGGAATGAAGCGGGTTCGGGTATTATACAGGTTTGGGCCGGGTGAGAGGGTAAGGCCCAATGGCATGTTTAAATTAGTTTTGTTTTAAATTTAAAACACGTATAACTTGTAAAATATATAACTTCGTCATACGGTATCAGAATTCAGCGAAACAAGATCCGTTGGGATCGTACGGACGTCGCCTACATAGTGGAACTGACTGGGATTGAATTGGAGCCCATTACAATTTATTGCAAAATAAGTTGTCTGTCTGAATCAAATATAGTTAATCGTTATTTAACGATAACTGTCCAATGTGAGTAAAACTCACCAACTCTACCAGTTCATATTTTTATAACGTATATTTAGAACTGATAAATGATGATTGATTGCTGTGTATTGACTGTTTGGTTGAACTACTAAGTAATTGGTTGAAATTATAGATCTGGTTATATATATAAATATAAATATATATATATATATATATATAAATTGATTCAGTTTAGCAGAATATTTCATAGTGAAATGAAATTGATGTTAATTATATTGTTTTACATCGGTGAATGCAGGGAAACAGGTCAGAGGAATCCAACTGGATTCCTCAACATTTATTTTACTATTTTTCATATATTGTAATATATGATGTGATATATAATCTGTGTTGATTACGCGTGTTGAATGATATCGATCATTGTTATTTGGGTATTTTAAATACCATAAGAAATACTAAAATATAGAAAAAGGGATTTTCAAAGTGTATTTAGAAAATATCAATGGATTTTATATATAAAAGGGAAAGGATTTTATAAAAGGAAATTATTTGTGAAAACAAATATAAACGGAAAATATTTGTGAAAACAAATATAAAAGGAAAATATTTGTGAAACAAATATAAAAGGAAAATATTTGTGAAACAAATATAAAAGGAAAATATTTGTGAAACAAATAGGAAAGGAAATATTTGTGAAACAAATAGAATAGAAAAGGAGATAGTTAGAAAATAAATAGAGTTATAAAAGTAAATATTTGTTTATGAAATAAATAGAGTTATAAAAGGAAATATTTATTTAGAAAAATAAATAAAGTTATAAAAGGAAATATTTATTTATGAAATAAATAGAGTTATAAAAGGAAATTTTAAATGAGATTTAAAAGTTAGAAATAAAAAGGAGATTTCGTATGAATAATTCTATAAATAGAAGTATAAATAGAATTTGGAAATGGGATACTTTTTTGAAATACGAAGTCAAACTTAATGGAGTTAATCGATTATAGTTAATTGAATTAGAATTAATCGAGTTAGAGTTAATTGAAAGGAGTTAATCGAGTGGAGTTAATCGATTAGAGTTAATCAAATTAGAGTTAATCGATTAGAGTTAATCGAATAGAGTTAATCGAATTAGAGTTAATCGATTAGAGTTAATCGAATAGAGTTAATCGAATTAGAGTTAATCGATTAGAGTTAATCGAGTTAGAGTTAATTGAAAGGAGTTAATCGAGTGGAGTTAATTGATTAGAGTTAATCGAATTTGAGTTAATCGATTAGAGTTAATCGATTAGAGTTAATCGAATAGAGTTAATCGAATAGAGTTAATCGAATTAGAGTTAATCGATTAGAGTTAATCGAATAGAGTTAATCGAATTAGAGTTAATCGAATAGAGTTAATCGAATAGAGTTAATTGAATAGAGTTAATCAAACAAGAGTTAGTCGAATATTTGTTATTCGAATAGAGTTAATTGAATTAGAGTTAGTCGGATTAGAGTTATTCGAATATAGTTTATTCAAAGAAAGAGTTATCGAATAAGTTTATTCGAAAAGAGGTTATCAAATTAGTTATTCGAAAAGAGGTTATCAAATTAGTTATTCGAAAGGAGTTATCGAATATAGTTTATTCGAAAGGAGTTAATCGAATTAGTTATTCGAAAAGAGGTAATCGAATATTACTTATTCGAAAGGAGTTAATCGAATATTAGTTATTCGAAAGGAGTTAATCGAATATTAGTTATTCGGAAGGAGTTAATCGAATTAGTTATTCGAAAGGAGTTAATCGAATATTAGTTATACGAAAGGAGTTAATCGAATATTAGTTATTCGAAAGGAGTTAATAGAAATAGTTATTCGAAAGGAGTTAATCGAATATAGTTTATTCGAAAGGAATTAATCGAATATTGTTTATTCGAAAGGAGTAATCGAATATAGTTTATTCAAAAGGAGTTATCGAATATAGTTTATTCGAAAGGAGTTAATCGAATATAGTTTATTCGAAGAAAGGTGTTATCAAATAGAGATTATTCGAAAGAGAATTATACGTTGAATTCGATTATATCGAATTCGGGAAAGTACTATTCACTTTCCGTTTTTAATCAAGATTTATTTATTTATAAATAAATTTGTTGTTTGTTTATTTATCCAAATTAATAAATAAAAGTTATACTTATGTTATTATATTTCGGAAGCATGGGATTATAACACTATTGTTATAATCAAATAATTTCTGTAAAAGAAGTGAATTCGTAAATAGAATCCGAGTGTTACGCAAGGAAGTTTGTTAAAGATTTAGAAGGTGAACTTTGTCTATTTTCGAAATTAGAAATGTTATTCAGTTAAGGTCTGAGAGGTAGTTATACCCCAACTTGATTGACTCCATTTTAAACTAAGGAATGGTTAAGGTTTGATAGTGAAGGTTGGTTAAGAGAATTTATTAATGAAGGCAATGATTGAATTGGCATAGCGATGTTTTATTCATACATCTGTTTAAATCCAATGAATGAGTTTTGGAAACATTTTCCAAATATAATCAGAGATATTTTCTAATCATATAAGATGAAATGTTGGATGATAAAGAATATTGGAATGATAGTGATACGTGAAATAAGGAATGGAAATGTTTTCCAATAGTTAATACATATATTTTCTTAATTTAGAAAATGAGGAATGTTGAATATATGGAAACAGGAAATGAATAAATTTATGAACTAAAGAGATAATGTTAAATGATGATTGATCGATATAATTTCCATCTGGAAATAATATCCTTGTTTGCACACGTGTTTTCTTTGATAGTTAACTCACCGACTATCGAAGTTTTTAACCATTTTTCCGTCGTCAATACGGAGAGACCAGGATCAGATTCATTATCTGAAAACCACTCTGTATGGGCTTAGCGTTGCGATCAAATATGATGAAGATAATTGAAGACGGAGTTTGTGCAAGGGTTGTTCTGTCAAATCCTAGGTAGAAATTTCCTAAGATGGATTTACAGAATAGTGCCTTCGGTTCGTCCATTCCCAGGGCGACCTGTATGGAAGAATGTATGACAGAGTATATTTAATAAATCACGTAAGTTGATCTCTTCAAACGTATGTACGTTTGGTGGCGGAGGAATTCGTTTCTCATAGCTGTATACCTGTTGTATTTTTGGGGAAATCAATTTGTGATTTGGCGGGTATGATGATGTGACATTCAAAGTGAATAAATGTGTGATCTGTCAGAGATAAGCATGGCGTTTAGCCTCACAACCGGGAAATGACAAAAATCGGGCAGGCAGCATGGCTAAGTAGGTTGCTTCCAATTAGGGTGTATTGTCACCTGATCTAGAGTTTCATTTACTTCTTTAATCTATTCGATGCTGTCCCTTTCGAGAAAAGGTTGCTGATCCCAACCGTTGGTGATATACATTCGATACACTCAAGTGAAATGAGTAGTCGGTCATGTGTGGCCGGGTTGCAAGATGTTCTTATTGAACCCAATGTATTCCTCTCTAGCGGTACACTATCAGAAGGTGGTTCCATACCTGGTCATAGTTGGTAATACATTATCCAATAAGTGCTCACGGTTTTTGATTGTATACTATATACGTAGAACGTGAGATGAAAGCATTTCTGCTAGATGAATATTTAGTTATGGTTGGTAGACATTATTATAATATCAAAAGAGTTTTGATATAAAGTTTATCATTTCTTTCAAGATGATTTGAAAGTTAAAAATTGATTTGGACTCTCATAAGGGAAAAACCCGTTCCGTTATACAGCGTGGTCTTATGAGATATCGTTTAATTACTCAAACTGATTTAAATTGTTTTACTCACACCAGTCCCATGACTGACCTGGAGTTTGTTTTGTTTTCCCTAAACTCTTGGGTGCCCAATTTTGTATGGGCAGTCAAGTAGTCAGAATTTTACAGATATACTTGGAGAGCTTGGAGCAGGAGGCTTCAGGATTATATAGCTGTAGTTATTTCCGCTGTTTTGTAAGTGTTGTACTCTGATAATGTTACTGTATACGTATACTGGTTTTTTTTCAAAGTTATGTATCTATTATAAGTTGTTCGTTCCGTTGTGAGATTCGTGTTACTCAGATGTTGTATGTTCTTCTTCTTCTTCTATTCTAAGTTTCTACATTATCTATTCTCACCCTCTAATTTCTTTCATGGACTATCCGGTATTTCCGATGCTTGATAAGTCGACATAGTGTTGTATGCCGATATCCAGGATTGCAAATTCCCCGGGTCCTTACAGCTTCGTCTTGCCTACATGACCCAGTCTGCAACTTTCGGATTTGATACCATTGTTATGTAACAACGGTCGAAAAAAGCCATCCTTCCTTCCACATAGGGCGCACGCGTGTGAGTTGGCATACGCATTCTTGTAACAAAAGGAATCCATGTTTGTTGCGTGCCTACCAACTCATATTTTTACTCCACTCCTTTAATTTATTTTTCGATGTGGGACTAGTTATTCAAACTGTCATTCCTAACTTAACAACATGCAAGACAATCATAACAGTCAAACTTACGTGATTGGTTGCTCTTTTTAAAAAAATGGATTATGGAGACTGATTATGGTGAGTGATTGGTTTTCACTTTTTATTGCATTAGAAAAGATAACAAATAATCTAAATGGGAAAGATTTATGCAAGCATTCAAGTCTCTTCATATGAGAAGATTGATGAATCTGAAGCTTATGGAAGGTAGATCCGTTAGAGAGCATCATACTGATTTTCAGGAAATTGTGAATCAATTGGCTACCATAAATTTCAAGGTGAATGATGTGACTCAAGCTTTGATGTTGATGAGTTCATTACCTGAGAGTTGAGAAACACTTGTAGTTTCATTGAACAGCACAAATTTGCAGAGTCGTTTCAATGGATTCAGTGGTTAGTGGCTTAATTAATGAGGAGGTGCAGAGGAAAAAAAATTATGGAAGGAAAGGATAAGAAGGCAACTGAAATTAGAACTCCAATTGAATAGGCTAATCTTGCAAGGAGGGTTAATCATCGAAATATGAAAAAACAATCAAATAGACCAAATATGAAAAAGAAATTCATTTGCTATTACTGTGAGAAACCTGGTCACAAGTTGAATTTTGTTATAAGCTTAAAAAGGACAAGGAGAGGGTGAAGGCATTGGAAGAAGAGTCGAATGAAAAAAATAATAATAGCCATGATGAGGTGAATTTCGGTGAGGAATTTGAGGGCAATGTTTTATGTGTTAATAAAGGTAAAAACAAATGTTGGGTCCTTCACTCTTGTGTGTGCTTCCATATATGCAATCAAAAGAAAGACATTCATTGATTATGATGCAAGATGCTAAAGTGTAATCCACCAATGGTAAATAGTTGCGTGTTAAAGGAATATGTTCTATTAGATTGATGATGCATGATGGAAGGGGTGATGAAACTCATGAAAGTTTGGTATGTTCCAGAAATTCGAAAGAATCTTGTTTCTACAGGACAATTAAATGTAAAAGGCGTTGCAACTTTTCAATTCGAGGTGGAGCCAAAAGGGGTTGGAAAGATAATAGGGAGGTATTGCGTGCTAAAAGAGAAAGCAACAATATTTATAAAATACTTCAAAAGACGGTGGATAATGAATAAAGTTCTCAATTTATGGTTGAAGGGAGAAATTTATCTAACTCAAGGTGGAGTCAGCAACGTAAAGCCATAAAAACTGCATGGAGGCCATTGTGGAATTACCAAAGATTTTGATTTATTGGTGATATGCATGTTCAATTGGGAGCATACATAATTAGGTGGTCTGGATGTTAGTAGTATTTTGGAATGGTAACATTTTATGGTAACATTAGAGATTGTTTGGAGAATGAGGTTCTAAAAGAAATTTGGATGACATTTATGAATATCGTATCAAGGTGGAGATTATTGAATTTTGGTGATGCTATATTCCATATTTAAGTAGATTTTCGAGATATTTTAGTCTATGTTGAATTACAAATATAAATAATTTATTGTTTAATAGATTTGGCGGATTATAGGGAGTGATTAGTTGCTTTTAAAAAAAATGATTATGGGGATTGATTATGATGAGTGATTGGTTACCTTAGGAAAGTCAACAAATAACCTACATGAGAAAGATTTATGCAAGCATTCAATGATTTCTTATTGAAGATATATTGTCGAGTACATTATAAATAGTCGTGTATGAGGTAAGGGAAAAAGTTTTTTTGTTTGTTTGGGTTTGAGATATCTTCTTAATTTTTTAGGTTTTCTCTTGTAATCATTTGGTGAATTAATAAAGATTCTATTTGGAGAAATTCGATTGCTTTTTTTTCCACTTCTTGTCTTTTCTAGAATTCAATTGTGTAGAGATTCTAAGAATTTTCCTAACAAAAATAGCGAGACTGCCCCCATTTTGAATCGTTCCCCACACTCGAATCGCCTCTGCAGGAGCGTGGGGACGAGATTTAAATTGGAAAACGTCTTATTTATGCATCTCAAGCCACTGCTAGAGATGTTCTTGTTTAAAAAGCTCAACTTCCTCAAAAGAACGACACTTCCAAATGGTAAGAAACCTTAATAGAACTTGAAAACAATTAAAACCATAAATATATAATCAAAAGATTTCAAAAATTATTGAAAACTACACAACATAATTTTTTTATTTTAAATTAGTCTGGATGAATTTTAGGATACAATTTTTTTTTTAAGAAAAAAAAAATAGGTGAAAAGAGGCCTAAGGTTAGGATACAATATTGCCACATACCAAGCAACTGTTTTTAAGGATTAATGTTTTACCCATAGTTTCGAAGACCGAATCGTGAGTTTCACCGTGTTTGTGAAAGGTAAAAGGTTTTAGTGGTTGAACCGATCAGATCGTAAGAACCGCATTGATTGTCAATTTTTTAATTTTCCAATTTAATTGTAAAATTATATCAGTTGATGTTAAGAATTAACTAATTATACTTATAACATTTTACTTTAAAACAATTAGTTTTGAACAGATAATGACAAATTTTTGTTGAAATAATTTTATAACAATTCGTTAGCTCAAAATTGTAAATTTTCTTATTTGTGAATATGAAGGAAGTTCAGCTCAACAATGATCCATTAAGTATACAGTAATAATGCACATTTATTATTTGTTAAATTGATTATGTGAAAAATTAATGAGTGAAACAAATTCTTTTTCTCAAATTAATTGTGATACAGGGGATATCTCTTCAATTAATTTGTAGACGATGACATAACTCCTCCATTAATTTGTATATGTAATAACTATTTAATACATTCTCCTAAGTATATCAAGGATTAAAGTTTTATTATATGCGTATCACATGGACGGAATGAATTCAAATCACAACATAAAGTTCTAGTAAGTTTTGATATTTAATACAAAAGATATCACCACCATTGACAACCAACTGTTTGTTCTTCTCCGTTATATTCTGCTGCTTCAATCCTTCTTCAAAACAATACATACGCTATTATTTTTATTCTAATCATGGATACCCCTTCTGTTCAAAGACCACACTTGGTCTTAGTCCCATTTATGGGCCAAGGACACATGATCCCCATGTTCGACGTTGCCCGACTCCTTGCTGACCGTGGCGCCCGCATCACTTTCATCACGACACCAGTGAATGCATCACGCATAAAACCCTTACTTGATACCATCAAGCCCCAAAACCAAGTTATCAACGTCGTGGAGTTCACCTTCCCTTGCAAGGAATTCGGGCTACCGGAAGGCTGTGAAAACGCAGACTTAGTCCCCTCCACTGATGACCTTCAAGTTTTCTTCGATGCAACCAATTCTCTTGCCCCGCAACTTCACCACTACATCCAAAATGCATTGCCAAAAGTTGTCTGCATCATTTCAGACTACTTCAACTATTTCACTGCTGAAGTCGGTGAAAGTCTTAACATCCCGAGAGTCGTTTTACACATACCTTCGTGTTTGTTCCTCCACAGCACTCAAAGCATGCATGCGCATAACTCGTACAATGGAAAGGGTGATTTTGACGTTATCGTCGTGCCAGATTTGCCTCAGAAAATCGAGGTCAAGAAGGCACATGCGCTAAGTTTTTTTGGTCGTAAGGGTTGGGAACGTTTTCATCAAAAGGCGACAGAGGCGGAAGCCTCAGCTAGTGGCATTGTCGTTAACACGTATTACGATATGGAGTCTGAGGTTATTGATCGGTACGAGAAATTGATGGGAAAGAAAGTTTGGCCGATCGGACCGTTGTGCCTTTATGATAAGCACCTCGACTCTAAGGCTAATCGAGGAATGAAATCTTCCATAGACAGAACTTGGGTTTTGAAGTGGTTAGACTCAAGGGAGGCTAAATCAGTTATTTACGTTAGTCTTGGTACTTTGGTTCGCACTAAGACTCAACAGCTTATCGAGATAGGTATAGGGTTAGAAAAGTCGAATGTGCCATTCGTTTGGTTGGTTAAGGAAGTGGAGAGGACTTCGGAATTTGATAAATGGATGTCGGAAGGTTTCGAGGAAAGAACTAAAGATAGAGGCATCGTGATCACGGGTTGGGCACCTCAAGTTGTGATTTTGTCACATCCTGCTGTAGGAGGATTCATGACACACTGTGGATGGAACTCGACTTTAGAGGCGATATGTGCTGGTGTTCCAATGCTGACATGGCCTCATTTTGGAGATCAATTTTTGAATGAGAAATTGGTGGTGGAGATCATAGAGACAGGCGTGTCTGCAGGAGTTCAAAAGCCTTCTCGCTATTACACGAAGGAAGAAGTGGCGATCAAAAGTAAAGAGCTCGGAAAGGCAGTGTTAAGATTGATGGACAAAGGCAAAGAAGGCAATGACAGGCGGAGGAGGGCCAAGCAGTATGGTGAAAAAGCTCATAAAGCCATGGAGAAAGGAGGTTCATCATGGAAGACTATGGAATTATTCATGGAATACATCACCCAAGCTGCAAAACAAAAATAAGCTTTGTAGTTATGATATATTTTTCTGTACCCAAAGGACACACACAAATACTTAGTGTAAGCCGTTGAAATTTTATATTTTATAATTTACTGCTTGAGATTACAAGAGTTCATCTGATGTATGTTCATACAAGCTACATGTCACATTTTTTTGGTTAATAGCCAGTAACGAGAGCAAATCTCCTGTACCCAAATCCCCTGTCCCTTCTATACTCAACCAATAAGAATCCATGATTTTTACCTTTTTACAAAAAAGTCCAAGGGCTTAATTACAAAAAGATGGAATTCAGAGAGTCCTTATTGGTTGGGTATAGGGGAATAGAAGAAATTAGGTATAGGGGATTTTATTTCGCCAGTAACTGCTTTTTATGTGTAAAAAAGAAGTGGTGAACTCAGTCTTGCAAATAGCCATGGCTATCAAAATGAAATAATCTTGCATGTTTGTGAACTCATGGTTAAATCTCAAAACTCATATGAAACTCTTAAATCAACCTTTTTGAGGATAATGGTTCTTTAAATTTAAGAAAAAAAAATATCACTTCACTTTTCGTTTTGCATGATCAATTTAACAAATAAAATCATAGCAATTGTCACTAAATTTGAATAATATAATTCATTATGATTATAAACACTACAAGAAAACAAGCTATTTGCGGCGGCTTCAGACGGGCCATCGGAAGCCGTCGGAAATTATCGTGATAAACAGCCATCCGAACTCTTTCTTCCCCATTTCTTTTGCTCCTCTTATTTTTCCAGCATACGAGTTTTAAACCCTATTACCCCCAAATACGATTTTTTTGCCTCCAAACACTGATTTCTTCGTGTAAGAACCTTCCCGGCTTCAATTCAGACCTCTAGAGCAAGTAATTTGGGGTATAATTTCTTTTTTTCATAAAAATTAAGTTTTTACCTAAACCTATATTTGCCTAAATTAGAAAATTAGGGTTATCTATTGACTGCAATTGGTTCCAATAGCGTTGTATTGAGTTATAACATCCTATTATGTGCATATTTTTTCCTTATTTTATTCACTTCTTTGAAATGAATTTTTATTTGGTCATTGAGTATATAATTATGAGAATAAGTTAGAATAAAACTGTGGTTATGTCTATAAAACAATCTGCTTGTTTAATTCTCCATGTTTTACTTATTTTGAAGTTCATTTTTTTAAGTGTTGAAGTCTGTCTTGCGGCCTCATGATACTTTTAACAAAAGTCATGGCTCTATATAGACATTAAGATGTGATGAATGTACCTTTTATACTAGGTAAAGTGGAGAAAAAAACTTTGGAGATGTTTGATACAAACAATAATGTAGTATGTACATCTTGGCTTTATAAAGATTCTCATCACTCTTTATCTTTAATTATTTTGCAGGTCTAATATGTATCCTTACGTGCATGGAAATTCATGATGTGTTGTGTCCGTGCTGAATCTGTAAGTTTGAAGCTCATATTTCGATTGCACGAACTGATGATTAGGTATAACTGTATATATAACTGATTAAGCGATGTATGCAAAATGCAGACCATTGCACTTACTTAAGAGCTCTTAGCTTCCGTAAAACAATGTTCAAATTGGGATGGTGGCGCATTCACATAAGAAACACAATAGTTTGGCACCGCCTGACACCGTAAGCTTTTCTTATTGAAATATGGATGCTTTATCTTTTTGTCCGGCAACCCTGTTCATTGGTAAAGTAGGAAAAAAATTCATAGGGTTGAAATAGTAAAGGAAGCCGAGCATACTATAGGAAAATATGACACAAAATCACCATTAATACTTGTTCTACTTTTGTTAGGTTTAAAGAGATCCGGTAGTCTCGACATTGAATTGAATATGAAAAAGCATATCATATTGGTTGTTTCTTCTTGTACCTGAATAATGACATAAATCTGAATTCGCTTGTAGCATGTTAATTTTATCGAAGAATTTATACCGAAAATATGCTTTTATTTAATTTTGTAATGCCCTCATATAAGAATGATATGTTGCATCATAGTTTTCTAACATACATGTCCAACCTGAACGTGTAGGTATGATGCAACCGTTGACGCAATCACTCCAAATGGATACTGTGTCAGCAATATGGGTGGGGAAACAAGGAAGAGGTAAATTTGTAAAGGCCACATACATTTTATTTTATTTTTAGTATTGGGCGCTGAATGTTATATCTATACCAAGGAAGAGGTAAATTTGTCACACAAATTTTATTTATTTTACAAGTTTGAATATCTGTACCTAGGCACATCAAGATGGTAAATACAATCCCGTCCCTATAGTTTATCTTTCATTGCCATGACATGTGCACAATTCTCAAATGAGCTTAGATGAGTTTGACCACAGTGTTTGATGGCTTGATATTTTAATTTCGTTCTAATCTGAGTATTATTTTCGTCTAGTTGTTGCATTGATCAATTCAAATAGAATAAATTTGATTCTTAAATCAATGTATTGGATGATGTTTAGTTGCTATTTTGAGATAGTGGTTTATGTGAGAAGTGTAGTTGGAAGGCTAAATAGCAGCTGAAACACAAAATAAAATGCAGTATTTCCGACGGCTACCGACGGCTTCCGACGGCTAATACGTACACGAATCTACGACGGTTTCCGATGGTTATGTCGGTAGCCGTCGAAAATGAGAACGACGGGCTGCGTCCATAGCCGTCGGAAACTTTGATTTTCGACGCCTTTATTAGTGACGACTATTTCCGACGGCCGCCGACGGTTTTCAACCGTCGGAAATAGCCTATTTTCTTGTAGTGAAATTTTATGTTTTGTTCACTACAAGAATAACAGTGATTTTCATCGACTATTAGTTGTTGGCAACCATAGGAAAATCTAGTTTTGTAATTTTTTCCAACGGCGTCCATGGGGTATTTCCAACGGCAATAAATGACAAATTTGGACACGTAGAATATGCTGCTGACCAAATATCCGTTGAAAGCAAAGTTATAATTTATTGGAAAATGTCGTGAATAGCCATTGGTTTGTCATGATCAATAAACCGTTGATATCTTGGAAATCTAGATTTTTTTTTACTGCATTCAGACATGTTTCCTTCCATCCACACAAATCAATCGATAACCATAACAACTCCGTTTCGAGCATATATGCAACAAAGGTAATCATATATATATATAACCAAACACGATATTCAATCCAAATCATGCACATACGATTCAATATACATGACATAATTCAATATATACAACTAAAATTATTTTTAAACCAACATCCGACGACCACAAACATCCAACAACCAACAAATCCACAAATAAACCCAAATCCACGTAAAACAATTTACAATCCATCAAAATATATCAATCACATCTTTACTCACTCAAAGCCTATATATACATACAAGGAACCATGAAAAAATGTAACTCTATCAAAATATATCAATCACATCTTTACTCACTCAAAGCCTATACATACATACAAGGAACCATGAAAAAATGTACCTCTCATCACACATCGTCCCCTCCACAACCACCAGATTAAGTGAATCTCCCATTATGCTCTATAAACTTCACCAAGTGCTTGTTCAGCTGATGCATCTGCACCTCACATCGACTACCACACCCTTAAGCTCAACAATCTAGGCTCATACCTGTGCAATTTCCGCTTCATCTTGAGCTCTCTGATATGCCTTCTGAAATGTCATAGCTTGCAAACAAAAATTAATTATCATAATGTCGCCAACATCATAAATGTAATTTACATAACTTTAACTGAAAATTACCGCTTGGTTCACAAATATATAACGCCTATTATGGGTTGAAGGATCCATGAGTACAAACTCAAACATAACATCCTCCTTATCAGTAGTCAAATCATCCTTCGTCCACTTAACATTCAAAACTGTATTAAACAAATTATCAATTACATTTTTCTCGTTGTGCATCACGTCGATATTATGATGAATTGAGAAATTTTTCTAGTAAGGCAAATCCTAAAATATATTGTTTGCATCAATTATAAATCGATGATTTATCTTAAATTTAAATTTGTTTTCTAGTTTCACATATATGTAACGACCCACGGTTTTTCGACCCCGAAAATCGACACAAAACACCATGTCGAATATTCAAGCATCGAAAACACATGAACGTTATTATAAAGAAATTAGAGGGTAGGATAAGAAAGAAAGAAATATTAGAATAGAAGAAGAAGAACTAACTACACAAACCAGAGTCTCACATCGCAATGGAACAAAATATAATATATAAATAAATCTTTATAGAGAGCTTTGAAATAATACTTACAATCATCAGAGCACATCACACATCTGGACAGTTATAATAACATGTCCTCATATACAACACACAACGGAATAAAAACTAAATATCATACGTCTGAACATGTAACACCCCGTAATTTTATAACATTAAAATTCACAAATTAAAGTATACTTAATTTTTAGAAAAGAATTATGTGAAATGAGTTGCGCAGAGAAATATATATATATTGATATACATAGATAAAAATTAAAAATTAAATAAATAAATATGCAAAAAAGTTCAAAACAGCGAATTGGGAGGGGGAATAACCGAATCGGCCCATTTTTGAGGTCGACCCGAGCTCCGGTGGGTCGACTAGGGGTTAATCCAGGGTGTTTGGCTGTCAAACCGTGGGCCGATTCGCTCAAATGCAGATTTTGCATTTGATTGCTTCTCATGGTTCAGAGTTAATCTAATGGTCCTAAATAACTTCCTACACCTATAAATACATCCTAATGCTAACCCTAAACCTAATTAAAATTGGAACCAAAGCCGTTATGTCGTCGCCATGGAACTCAGTGTAGCCGCCGCCGACTAAAGAGGAAGATAGCTAATCAATTCAACCTAATTCAAGCTTTGAGCTTCAACAACGAATCAACTAACGTCGCTACAACAATTCTGCATCAAGTTTGATAAATTGTTCATAATTCTTTAACCACGAAAGGCATGTTCGATTTCTCTAATCAAGATAATTATTAAATTAAGTAAGATTAGATATAGTTGTGGATTATATGGATATGATGTGAATTATTGACCGTATGATATGATTATATTGTTAAATTGTGATGTTATCATACATGTTGTAAATTCTATGATTTTATGTTGTCATCTATGTTGTAAAGTTATGATCTATGTTGTAATTCTACAATTGGCTTACGTGTAATCAAATCATCATGTTGTTTAAATGCTAGTTTGGTTATGTTGATTCATATGATAGATCATATGTATGTATGCAAGATTAGATGTTGATTTAGACATAAATCACATGCAAGTTGGTAAATATTATGACATCTATTTTAGATCAAAAGTTAGGCTATGATATGCATAAGTTACATGCCAAATCTGTACATGCTAGTTTGTATATTTAGAGGTAAATTTACACCATTTTTATGTCGCATAAATCACATATGCAAGTTTATATAAAAATATGAGTTTGAAATATGAATCATGTTATGCAAGTTTTTGGTTATTGCCTATGTAAGTTTTGTGATGAAAATCTTGTTCATAACATGTAGGTTCATACTTTTAGGCCTATGTTTAGATCGATGATTTTATGCAAGTTATGTGGTAAATTCTCATATGCAAGTTAGGCCTATTATGTATGTTATGTGAATATGTGGTGTTTTTCCCTTTTCCATGTGTTAGACTATTTCTTAGTCTATCATATATTCTATGCGAATGGACGCCGCGGGGGTTATGGGGAAAAATATTGGTTATGTTAATAAATGTGAATTGGCATGTAATGGCCTTAAAAGAGGCATATATGTAAATTGAAATATTAATTGGTAAAGTGATATATGTACATAATTAATGTGAATTATGGTCATAAAGATAATTGGAATTTTATTAACATATTTGATTAGGAATAATTAATCCAAATATGGGATGAAAATATTATGTTAATAAATGTGAATTGGAATGTAAATGAGTCATATATGTAAATTAATTTGAATTTGAATAGGGATATTAAATAGTGAGATAAAAGGCCTTTAATGGCATATAATAAATTTGTGACGAAATTGGTATATTTTGCATACCATAAATGGATGGACATAATTGAGTCAATTATGGACATCGTTAAATTTGGAATTAATTGATAATTTGAATAGGGAAAATAATTCAAATTGAGGTAAAGGTTTAAAAGTGATAATCAATGCTTAGGACACGAGGTTGGACTCGTTTGTGACGTAAAACTGCCCGAACCCGCCCGACAAATCCAGTAGTCACAAATGGTAGCCCAATGTGAGAGGTCCTAGGCCCAAATTAAAAGTGTAACAGTTGTAAAGACACGAGGTTAGGCTCTTTTATGGTGTAAGACTGCCCGGACCCGCCCGGCAAATCCAGCTGCCATAAATGTCAGTCTAATGTGAGATGTCTTTATAAGGTTACGGCCTTAATGAATTAAGAAATACTTAACCAGATAAGCATGTAGTGGGACATGAGGGGGTTAAGTGGGTGCCTTGGGTGGCATGAGGAATCTAGTGGGTGACATGTGGATGTCATGAGAAATACGATTAGAAAAATGGAGTAATTTGAATATAAACAATTATGACATGTAATTCAAATTATTGGATAAATAGGTATTGACACCCATGAAGGGAAAGGTTTTAATTAATTGATTAATTAATTAAAAATGGACATGGTAAATGAAATGGACTACTTAACCAAATCTGATCCCTAGGGATTGTAAGAACTTAAGTTTAAGTTGGGGGTTAAGTAAACTGGGTTATACGGAATGAGTGGGTTAAGTAAATCTTGGGTAGGTGGGTAATATTAGTACATATAGGCCCACAAACTTAACCGTAAATTAAATATGTCTGAACCAGTGAGAGGGTTAAGTAAATCTTGGGTAGGTGGGTAATATTTGTGTATATAGGCCCATAGACTTAACTAATACAACATGCTAATTAAACAAAGGGGTGATACTAGGTTAAATTAGAAAACACTTAACCAAATTTATACATGTAAGCGGACATGGGGTTAAGTGGGATGTATTAGAGGGGACCAAGCCTAGATGGGAAGCTTGGTGGGGGCCCTTTTCAGTCCAGTAGCCCATTAAGTATCTTTGTGAGCTCGACCCAAGTCGAGGACGGGACACGCCTACTGGCCTGATTGTTAGAGGCCAAAATGGGTTAGCGGTGGCAACGCAAGTCCAACGGGGTCATGTGTGTGCGTGGGCCCGGGCTGGTAGGTAAGACGTTGTTGCATCGTGTAGGTATAAGCCGTGCATCCTTAAGTTGTATTGGGTTGCCACTTTAGGAGAGTGATACACCCCACTATGGGACCAGCACGGGTATCTACGAGTTAGGGAGCCGATCGAATGGGGCAGGGTAGTGGGTACATCTAGTGGAGATAGGAGCAGACGGCACCTACGTAGTCAGCTAGGGGTACACGACGCTACCATTATTAATCTATCATTAAAGGGGTACACCTAGTGGAGATAGGAGCAGGTGGCACCTATGATGTCAGCTAGGAGTACATGGAATTACTATTGAAGGGGTACATCTAGTGGGGATAGTGGGTACATCTAGTAGTACACGAAGCTTGTAACAACCCGAATTTTAAACAATGTGTTAAGACAAGAATCAAGGCAGAATTAAATTGTAAAATCTGAATCAGGATAAACGGGTTGCGCCATTGCGTTCGTCTTGGAAAAATACGCGAAATAGAGTCCGAAATTTCGCGAATCGGAGTCCGTATGACCCAGTTAAGGCCCAACGAAGTTTCACGAAAAATCAAATCCGAAAACAGATTTGAAATTCAGCCCAAAAGAGAAGGCGGGAAAATTCCCGCCAGACACTCAGGGTCGACACCCATGTCGACATGGGTGTCGACCCCTCCCCAGGGGGTCGACATGGGTGTCGACCCCTGGGTCGACCCCCCCCCCCCCCCGGTAGAACCCCGACCTGGTGCACCTGCTTGTCATGTTGGCTCAGTTTTGGAGGCTTGTGACGATTTTGGATGGCTTGGATTCGATCTAGGGTTAATCCTATGGCCTAAAATGCTCCTAAACTCTATAAAAAAGACCCTAACCCCCTAACCTAAATCACTCAAACTCTCTCATGCCACGAAGTGCTGCCCAAATGCCAAGTGATCATGGCCTCCATCTCCAACTCCAAGAGACTATGCATGCAAATCGGATTCGAATCGAAAGGTGCAAGCTTGCTACACCAAATCGAGGCTCGATCAACATTGCTACGGCGATTTCATGACGGTTCTTCATCAAAGGAGTCACCTTTCATCGTCAAGACGATTCATGCGCACCCTCTAAGCCTCGCTATGTAAGTTCTAGCTACTTGTAGATTCTAACGGTGGTTCTAATGTGACATGAGATAAAATGCGATGAAACATAAGTATGCTAACTTATGTGAACCTAAATTTGCCCCTTTGCTATGATCTATGAACTTGGGCTAAGTTGCAGCGACTTAATCATGCCATTCATGCTATGTTTAACCTAGTATATCTTGCAAGTTTGAATCTTTATCTATGAAATGTTAGCATGAACCTTTGGGAACCACTTTACTTGTGAAACATGGGCAAAGACTTGACTTTGGGGCTTATGCATGTTTGTGGCCAAACTACCTTAGAATGCTATGCATGTTTGTGGCCAAATTCACTTATGATAATATGCAAGTTTACCCTTTTTATGACATAAGTAACATGTGCGTGTTTATCCCTTCATGATAGGTTTATGACATGAACACTTATGCAAGTTACTCTCTTTATGACATTGTGCATGCTTGTGGCCAACCCCTATATGATAGTATGCATGTACAAGGCCAATCCCTTGATGATACCATGCATGTTTGAAGCCAACCCCGTCGTGGCATCGTGCATGTTTTGGGTCAATGTGTACCATAGTATTTATACTATGTTGACTCGCTTTCACTCAAGTGAAAACACGATTTTGGGGTAGTTAGACAAACGTGAACGTGACGCGAAAACTTGACTTGAATGTGGCACGAAAACTTGACATGGGGTTGCATGAAAATGTGACACTCTTGAAACACTTAAACATGAACATGACACGTACGAAAACATGGAACTTGGGGCTAGACACGTATGGGTTGTAAGTGTAATATGACACTAGACCAAACATGAAAGTGGCCAACTTGAGGTTGGGATGAGTTTGTAGCATAAATCTACCCGGACCCGCCCGGCATAACTAGTGGCTACAAACAATAGGACCCAATGTGAGTAATTGGTCATATGGCACTCAAAACCTGAGGTTAGACTAGGTTGTGGTGTAAATCTACCCGGACCCGCCCGGCTTAACTAGTAACCACAACAAAGTCTAATGTGAGAGGTTGGGGTGCATTAATCTAATTAATGCCACATGAAAAGGTTAAGTAATTTTGACTAATGACACTTAACCGATATGACACGAATGGGTAGGTTAAGTGGAACCGGACTTGATTTCTTAATGACACTTAACCATATAAGACGATTAGAGGACGAGGTTAAGTAATTTACACTTAACTAATCTAAACACGGTAATTAGATGGGGTTAAGTAACCTACACTTAACTAATCTAAACACGGTAATTAGATGAGTTTAGGTAACCTACACTTAACTAATCTAAACACGGTAATTCGATGGGGTTAAGTTAAACACTTAACCAATCTAACCAATACTTAACCAACTTAACATGATAATTTAATGGTGTTAAGTAACTTATACTTAATCAATTTTACATGATGATTGATGAGGTTAAGCAACCATACTTAACCAATCTAATGGGAGAACTTGATAGGGTTAAGTCACAAGACCGTTTAAATATACTTAACCATTCTAATACGATTAGTGGATGGGGTTAAGTTAACCTATACTTAACCAATCCTACTCGATAATCCGATGAGGTTAAGATCATCTATGCTTAACCAATCTAACACGATAAGCTGACAGGGTTAAGATAAACAAATACTTAACCAATTTGACTTGATGATTGTATAGGGTTAGGTCATGAGCTTCTTGATATACTTAACCAACTTGTAGGGCTAGGTCTTGGACTTGAATACTTAGCCAAACCTTGACATGATTCGTAGGCAGGTTAAGTCATGAACTTAAATGACGATACTTAACCCATTAGACAAAACCCTAGTTCAGGGGAATAGGTGGAAAACTGGGATTAACAATGATAGCGGGAAAGGAGACTAAGTGGTAAACCTTAGTTTAGGAAACTAAGTAATAATTCTTAGTCAAGAGATTTGGACCAATTCACAGATAGATGAGTAACCCGATACGGTAGGTCATCGCTTAAAACACGAGGAGGGGCAAATTATCTGATTTAGAGAAAGGCTCCAGCAAACTGGGTCACGAAGCGGTAGCTTCGGGGGACGTGAGGGTACTCTTGGTATCCCTCTGTGAGGTGGCAGGTGGTCCATGAAACCCGGCCTCACAGAGGTTAAGGTCTGCGGTAGAAGAGCCAAGAGTATGCCTTGGTTGCTATGCGAGCGACCTAAAGACTGGGATGGATTAGTGTGGAGTCGACGATACTTGATTTTTCCCTGGATAGCACATCGCTGACTACCTACCATGTTTAGTCAATCATGTACGAACGGAAAGGCAGAGAACTCCCAACAAACCATGTTCTTGCTATCGAGTCATGGGTGAGGTTGGCCAATAGGAAAGTGGGGCATAGTGGGGCCGGGAAGTAGTTCTCATACATGATTTTTCTTGGATTGCCTTTCAGTAGTTGAGGGAGGGGTCACGTGGGACCATAGCCACGGGTACAAAAACAGACCTTGATATCTGCATCAGCAGACGACTTAAAGCTCTCGACCGAGTTCCGTATTTCTTGATGTGCCCTGGCACGGAACTCGGATGGCACACTGAGATACATGTGCGGCTAGACATGGAAAACGATTCACGATACACACGTGGGAAAAAGGGCGTGGTTGACGGGTGGCATAATCCCTAGTGGTCCTAGGTGGCTTGAACCCAAACCGAGACACAGAAACGTTTATTAGGTAGCATAATCCCTAGTGGTCCTAGGTGGCATAAATCCTAAGTGAACACGCGATAGTTCATGGTAAGAAAACATAACCAGATCAAGGGTAGCAGTCCAAAACAACCTCAAGGATAAAATGGTACTATGTTGAGGTGGTATAGATTGACATGGGAAAGCCCGTACGGCCTACGGCAAAGGACTGAACTTATACATGGGAAGAAGCATACGAGTTGGAAAACCTACATATGCTATATATTAGGTTGACATGGACCATTACATGACATTGGGCAAGGGACATTCGTAGTTAACACATGACGCGGGTAGGGATACTAGTACGAGAGGTGCAGAGCGAATATACGTGACAAATACCTTGGGATGTTATACATGATAGATACCGTGGGATGTTATACATGACAGATACCTTGTGATAGTATACTTGATAGAAACCTGACGATGTGATACCTTGATTCTTGACACCGTAGTTTATCATGATACTTTAGTTTACCTTGCTACAGTAGTTCATCCAGTTATCTTGGTTTAGCTTATCTATCTTGCTATCATCCTTATGTTTACTTTCAGTTTATGCATGTCATGTTGCCTTTACCTGTTTTTATGCTGGAAGTAGATAGGACTTACCAGTCTTTATGACTAACCCCGTTTTCTTTCGCCTCTTTGTCTTCCGTTTCCCCCCAGGCTTCAGGGAGGAAATGCTGTTGTTAGTTCGGACTTCTTCTGTTGAAGGTCATCTTGTATGGCTTGGACTTTTCCTGGCTATGGCTACTTTACTATTTCACTTGGGGAATAATTTATGAAAAGGTTTTATGCTTCTTTATTATTGCAAGACAGGTTTTGATGTATTCTGATGTATAAGGTTTTAGACCTTGTTTTATAAGGTAAATGAAATTTGTTTTACTTCCGCTATTTTATATATGTTCTGTCTTGTAATATTTCTGTGTATGTTTACCTCGATAATGCTTCACCAAACCTAGTGCATTCCCTTTGTGAGTGACCCTAGCGGAGGTGGGTTGTTACAAAGCTATCATCATTCTATTTAGTCAAGAGGGATCAAGTTTCTAGAGTGACTAGTATGGGTGCAGTTAGTGTTAGTACAGTACGGTACAGTACGGTAGAGTATAGTAATTACCCTATATTGATTAGGAAGCGCCTTTAACGTTATCTTTGCTCATCCTATTATTTTTGGTTGCTTGGTCTTGCTATTAATTCACAGTCATTTCCTTATTTACCAAGCTTATGTCTTATCCTAGTTACTTTGATAATTATATTGTTGGAGTTATCGGACTTGCCAGACTTTATGTCTGACCCCCTTTGTTTCCACCTCTTTTCTTCCTTCCCCCCCCCCCCCCCCCCCAGGTTCTTAGGGTGGGAAGCTTGATTTGGATCTCTTTGGGAGCACTTGGATTTGGATTTCTGAAGTAAAGCTCAACCTATCTCTTTTATGGCTATTTATGGGATTATGCTTTTTATATTATGTACTCTGATTTTGTCAAGATGGATATTATGTACTTGACTTTAGTCTTTGGGTTTTGGTGATGTAACCAAACATATTTACCTTCCATTGCAATAAATAAAGTTTTAAATTTTCAAGTACTATTTCATATCTGTCTTGTTATGATTTTCTGTTCTATATTCACTTAAAACGCTCCATAGAAGTTAATGCATTCCCTTTGTGAGTGACATTAATGAACATGGGGTGTTACACGTGGTATCAGAGCTGAAGGTTACCAGAATAGATAAGACATTTTGAGAAATTGTTTTTCAAAAGCATTTTTATAAAGAATACTTTCAAAAATATGTTTGTAGAAGAGTATTTTTGAAAGAAAGGTTTGTTTTAAAAACATAATCCCCAAGAGCCATATATCTTTCCTTCGATTCTCCGTTTTGAATCTCTTCCTCTTTTTGAATTTCCCCCCTCCGCGTATAGATGTTTTTCTAAGATAAATAGGGACTTCCATACGAAGGATGAAAAACCACTTCAAGGGACTTAGACGTATGTCGGGCTAGAAGTTAGTTCAAGGAAGTGGAGGGCTTATTGATACCTTTAAGGTAGACAATGGGAGGAAGGTTCAAATAGTTGTTGGTTAATGAAGGAAGAAACCTCATCTTGGTGGAAGATCACGAATGGGGAATGTGAACAAGAAGGCTAGTAGTTATCCTTTTGGAGAAATAGGACACCTTATTAGGATTGTCCAAAGAGGCAAGGGCAAAGTACAGGATCTTATGGAGGGTAGTTATATTCCCTCACGGCTGGTATACCTGATAGGGGTAGGACCGTCCAGGTAGAAATTTGGTTTCCTTTATCATCCTGTTCAAACTTTGTTTGATTCTGGCGCTTCATACTCGTTAGTATCTGCTTCGTTAGTTGAAAACACTGCACCTAAATACTAGTCTAGTTAAGGATCCCATCCTAGTCTCAAATCTTTTTGGTGGTTCGGCTCATCCTTCAATGGTTTGTCGGGATTTGAGAGTGTCTATCTTGAACGTTGGATTTGAATGCAACGCCTTCGTCCTTGGTTTCACGGGCTATAGTTTGATTCTAGGGGTGGATTGGCAACCCAGGCGGGGTGCCATCCTAGATTGTGAAAGGAGGGTAGTTAGACTATTGATTCATTATGGAAAGACCCTCATATTTCTTATGACCCTAGGGGTTCAATGACGTTTAGCTGTCTATAATCTCTTGACGTATCCAACGGTGATTTGGAATCTTTTCGTGTGGTCCGTGAGTATAGTGACGTCTTCGATGAAGTGCGGGGTTTACCTAGAGGCACGAGGTATTCGTGTGTGCCTAGGGGATAATGCAAAGTCAGTTAGGTGATTAGTGATGGTTTTGAAGCAAAACTGGCGAGGACAGCCAAAGTCGGTTAAGTGCCCAATTATTTGTTTTGCTAGTATCATCTCACGTAGACTGTCTGAAATCGGTGGAGGTATTCCTTAGATGCTTGTCTGATATTGGTTTAGGCCTTTGGGGCTTGTGCTTGGGGGATATCGAGTTCGAATAGGACGGCTTGCGTGGGAGATGGATAGTTGCGATGAGTTCACATGGATAGTATCTCGATAGATTTTGTTGATGGATTACCAAGATCGAGGAAGGGTAATAATGGGATTTGGGTTATAGTAGATAGACTTACTAGGAGCGCCCATTTTATTCCCGTGAAGAGTAAGAGGACTGCTCCATGGTTAGCTTCTGTATACGTCCGAGAGATAGTTCGTTTGCATGGTGTTCCTTCTAGCATAGTAAGCGACTGCGATCCTATCTTCACTAGCGAATTTTGGAGGAGCTTACAAGAAGCGGTAGGGACTCAGTTATGTTTGAGCACCGCATATCATCCTCAGACGGACGGCCAAACCGAGAGGGTGAATCGTATTCTAGGGGACCTTTTGAGGCTATGTATCCTAGACTTTGGGGGTACATGGGAAGAGCATCTTCCATTGGTGGAGTTCGCATATAATAATAGCTTTCAGTCTAGCATTGGCATGGCACCTTTCGAAGCTCTTTATGGACGACCTTGTCGTTCACCTACACGTTGGTGGGAATCTACGGATAAGATCTTACTTGGGCTCGATATGATTAGAGAGACTTCGGAGAAGATTGATTTGATTCGAAGAAGGATGAAAGCAGCGCAAGATGGGCAGAAATCTTATGCGGATAAGAGGAGGACAGATCTTGAGTTTGAGGTTGGTGACATGGTCTTTATCAAAGTGTCTCCATTACGGAATGTTGTTCGCTTTGGGTCCGTTGGGAAATTAGCACCAAGGTTCGTAGGGCCGTTTCCTATAAAGGAGAAGATTGGTCAAATGGCGTATAGAGGGGAGTTGCCTGAGAGACTTAGTGGTGTACACGACGTATTCCATGTATCACATTTGAGGAAGTGCTTACACGAGACCGCGGAAGTAGTGGAGCCGAGCTTGCTTAGAGAGGTGGAAATAGAGCGTGATGCGACAATTCGACGAGCTCCTACATGCATTCTTGGGTCGGAGATCAAGAAGTTGAGAAATCGAGAGGTCAGACTAGTCAAAGTACAATGGGGAGACGATGAGAATAACGCTACTTGGGATACGGAAGAGAAGATGTGTTCATTGTACCCTTTTCTTTTCGAGGGTATGTCTTTTAATTTCTCCTTTATCGCTTAGCTTGTGCTTATCTTATCTTTAGTATGTCCTCTCGCTAGTGTCTTTGACCTTTGGTTAGGGAAATCCTATGGTAGAAACATGTATTTGAGACATGTTATGTATGACGGATTCAAAGTGGATGCAAGTGTTCGCTAGTGGTTGCTCGTGGATGCATATACACACACTATTAGGCACCAGATTGGCTCAGTCACTTCATATTGCATATTGCATATATATGGATGTATTTAGTAAAATGGATGTAAAATGGTTGTATTATCATATAGTTGTTGCATTCGGGTGGATGGTTGTGCACGCATATAGAATTAATATGTATCATTAGGAATCTTTTGCATACATATTGGACGCATGGCACTAACATGAATTGCACTAAGGAGGTCGACTGAATTAGTAGACCGCCTAATTTTGCATTAGATATGGACATATACACACACTGTGCATATAAACATTAAAGCATTAGAAGTCTTTTAAGGAAAATGGATGCTGGTGTTTGATGGTTGAGTAGATGGACGATTAGATGGTAGGATATACATTCTTCTTGACTTGGAGATTTCGGGGACGAAATCCTTTAAGGAGGGGAGAATGTAACACCCCGTAATTTTATAACATTAAAATTCACAAATTAAAGTATACTTAATTTTTAGAAAAGAATTATGTGAAATGAGTTGCGCAGAGAAATATATATATATTGATATACATAGATAAAAATTAAAGATATAAATATGCAAAAAAGTTCAAAACAGCGAATTGGGAGGGGGAATAACCGAATCGGCCCATTTTTGAGGTCGACCCGAGCTCCGCTGGGTCGACTAGGGGTTAATCCAGGGTGTTTGGCTGTCAACCCGTGGGCCGATTCGCTCAAATGCAGATTTTTCATTTGATTGGTTCTCATGGTTCAGGGTTAATCTAATGGTCCTAAATAACTTCCTACACCTATAAATACATCCTAATGCTAACCCTAAACCTAATTAAAATTGGAACCAAAGTCGTTATGCCGTCGCCATGGAACTCAGTGTAGTCGCCGCCAACTAAAGAGGAAGATAGCTAATCAATTCAACCTAATTCAAGCTTAGAGCTTCAACAACGAATCAACTAACGTCGCTACAACAATTCTGCATCAAGTTTGATCAATTGTTCATAATTCTTTAACCACGAAAGGCAAGTTCGATTTCTCTAATCAAGAAAATTATTAAATTAAGTAAGTTTAGATATAATTGTGGATTATATGGATATGATGTGAATTATTGACCGTATGATATGATTATGTTGTTAAATTGTGATGTTATCATACATGTTGTAAATTCTATGATTTTATGTTGTCATCTATGTTGTAAAGTTATGATCTATGTTGTAATTCTACAATTGGCTTACGTGTAATCAAATCATCATGTTGTTTAAATGCTAGTTTGGTTATGTTGATTCATATGATAGATCATATGTATGTATGCCAGATTAGATGTTGATTTAGACATAAATCACATGCAAGTTGGTAAATATTATGACACCTATTTTAGATCAAAAGTTAGGCTATGATATGCATAAGTTACATGCCAAATCTGTAAATGCTAGTTTGTATATTTAGAGGTAAATTCACACCATTGTTATGTTGCATAAATCACATATGCAAGTTTATATAAAAATATGAGTTTGGAATATGAATCATGTTATGCAAGTTTTTGGTTATTGCCTATGTAAGTTTTGTGATGAAAATCTTGTTCATAACATGTAGGTTCATACTTTTAGGCCTATGTTTAGATCGATGATTTTATGTGGTAAATTCTCATATGCAAGTTAGGCTTATTTTGTATGTTATGTGAATATGTGGTGTTTTTCCCTTTTCCATGTGTTAGACTATTTCTTAGTCTATCATATATTCTATGCGAATGGACGCCGCGGGGGTTATGGGGAAAAATATTGATTACGTTAATAAATGTGAATTGGCATGTAATGGCCTTAAAAGAGGCATATATGTAAATTGAAATATTAATTGGTAAAGTGATATATGGACATAATTAATGTGAATTATGGTCATAAAGATAATTGGAATTTTATTAACATATTTGATTAGGAATAATTAATCCAAATATGGGATGAAAATATTATGTTAATAAATGTGAATTGGAATGTAAATGAGTCATATATGTAAATTAATTTGAATTTGAATAGGGATATTAAATAGTGAGATAAAAGGCCTTTAATGGCATATAATAAATTTGTGACGAAATTGGTATAATTTTGCATACTATAAATGGATGGACATAATTAAGTCAATTATGGACATCGTTAAATTTGAAATTAATTGATAATTTGAATAGGGAAAATAATTCAAATTGAGGTAAAGGATTATAAGTGATAATCATTGCTTAGGACACGAGGTTGGACTCATTTGTGACGTAAAACTGCCCGGACCCGCCCGGCAAATCCAGTAGTCACAAATGGTAGCCCAATGTGAGAGGTCCTAGGCCCAAATTAAAAGCGTAACAGTTGTAAAGACACGAGATTAGGCTCTTTTATGGTTTAAGACTGCCCGGACCCGCCTGGCAAATCCAGCTGCCATAAATGTCAGTCTAATGTGAGAGGTCTTTATAAGGTTACGGCCTTAATGAATTAAGAAATACTTAACCAGATAAGCATGTAGTGGGACATGAGGGGGTTAAGTGGGTGCCTTGGGTGGCATGAGGAATCTAGTGGGTGACATGTGGGTGACATGTGGATGTCATGAGAAATACGATTAGAAAAATGGAGTAATTTGAATATAAACAATTATGACATGTAATTCAAATTATTGGATAAAATAGGTATTGACACCTATGAAGGGAAAGGTTTAAATTAATTGATTAATTAATTAAAAATGGACATGGTAAATGAGATGGACTACTTAACCAAATCTGATCCCTAGGGATTGTAAGAACTTAAGTTTAAGTTGGGGGTTAAGTAAACTGGGTTATACGGAATGAGTGGGTTAAGTAAATCTTGGGTAGGTGGGTAATATTAGTACATATAGGCCCGCAAACTTAACCGTAAATTAAATATGTCTGAACCAGTGAGAGGGTTAAGTAAATCTTTGGTAGGTGGGTAATATTTGTGTATATAGGCCCACAGACTTAACCAATACAACCTGTTAATTAAACAAAGGGGTGAGACTAGGTTAAATTAGAAAACACTTAACCAAATTTATACATGTAAGCGGACATGGGGTTAAGTGGGATGTATTAGAGGGGACCAAGCCTAGATGGGAAGCTTGGTGGGGGCCCTTTTCAGTCCAGTAGCCCATTAAGTATCTTAGTGAGCTCGACCCAAGTCGAGGATGGGACACGCCTACTGGGCCTGATTGTTAGAGGCCAAAATGGGTTAGCGGTGGCAACGCAAGTCCAACGGGGTCATGTGCGTGCGTGGGCCCGGGCTGGTAGGTAAGACGTTGTTGCATCGTGTAGGTATAAGCCGTGCATCCTTAAGTTGTATTAGGTTTCCACTTTAGGGGAGCGATACACCCCACTGTGGGACCAACACCGGTATCTACGAGTTAGGGAGTCGATCGAATGGGGCAGGGTAGTGGGTACATCTAGTGGAGATAGGAGCAGACGGCACCTATTTAGTCAGCTAGGGGTACACGAAGCTACCATTATTAATTTATCATTAAAGGGGTACACCTAGTGGAGATAGGAGCAGGCGACACCTATGACGTCAGCTAGGAGTACATGGAATTACTATTGAAGGGGTACATCTAGTGGGGATAGTGGGTACATCTAGTAGTACACGAAGCTATCATCATTCTATTTAGTCAAGAGGGATCAAGTTTCTAGAGTGACTAGTATGGGTGCAGTTAGTGTTAGTACAGTATAGTACGGTACAGTACGGTAGAGTATAGTAATTACCCTATATTGATTAGGAAGCGCCTTTAACGTTATCTTTGCTCATCCTATTATTTTTGGTTGCTTGGTCTTGCTATTAATTCACAGTCATTTCCTTATTTACCAAGCTTATGTCTTATCCTAGTTACTTTGATAATTATATTGTTGGAGTTATCGGACTTGCCAAACTTTATGTCTGACCCCCTTTGTTTCCACCTCTTTTCTTCCTCCCCCTCCCCCCAGGTTCTTAGGGTGGGAAGCTTGATTTGGATCTCTTTGGGAGCACTTGGATTTGGATTGCTGAAGTAAAGCTCAACCTATCTCTTTTATGGCTATTTATGGGATTATGCTTTTTATATTATGTACTCTGATTTTGTCAAGATGGATATTATGTACTTGACTTTAGTCTTTGGGTTTTGGTGATGTAACCAAACATATTTACCTTCCATTGCAATAAATAAAGTTTTAAATTTTCAAGTACTATTTCATATCTGTCTTGTTATGATTTTCTGTTCTATATTCACTTAAAACGCTCCATAGAAGTTAATGCATTCCCTTTGTGAGTGACATTAGTGGACATGGGGTGTTACAGAACATCTCCAGTTCATCTCTGGACTTCACAGGATCCGATAACCTGAAACTGTACGACCTTGTCTAACCCGAGCATTACAAATGATGGCTCAGTCTGGTGAACCAGAGTGAGAAAAACACACTAAGTTTTAAAGGTATCACACAACTTGATTTTTAAAGTCCAAAATCTTTTCGAAAGAAAAGGATAATCGTAAGACGAAATCCATACAAAATACGGACAGTTTTTACCTTACGATAACCCAAAACATTTTTGAAATCAATATCTTTTCTGATATTATAATAATATCTAAATACAAGTAAATTTCAATCTAGCAGAATGCTTGCATCTCACACTCTACATATATAGTATATAATCAAAACCGCAGGCGGTTATTGAAGAATGGATTTCCTGGCAAGGTATGGGACCACCTTCCCGACAATGCACCTCTAGAGATGAATAAATTAGGGTTCAACAAGAACATCTTGCAACCCAGGCTAAACATGACCGGCCCCTCACTATACTTTGAGAGTACCGAATATATCATTACCATAGTTGGGGGCCAGCCAACCGAACCGAAAGTATACATACAGAAAATAAAAAGGGATAACCGAAGGCATTTGATTTCACCAAATCAGGTAATGATATACCCTTTTGATGGGTGCGACCCACATAGCCATGCGACCTACCCGATTTTGTGCCATTTCCCGATTGATGAGGCTAGAGGTCATAATTATTATTTTTAAACGTTTGCCCACCATTCACTTTGAATGCCACATCGTCAGATCCATTAGAAAATCACTCATTGCTGTCCACAAAAATACTCTAGTTGTTAAGCTAAGAGAATATGCACTTCTCCGCCGTTAACTTGGTACATTTGAAGAAATCAACGTATGTGATCCCTTTGGAAATACTCTGTCAGACACTCGTCCATACAAGTCATCCGGGAATAGGATGAACTGAAGGCACCCTCCTACCATATCCTATATAGGTATCACCCCAAGGATCAATAGCGAGTAGTCCTTGCAATCCGAAGATTTCACTCACGACAGAATCACTGCCGAAATAACTCTGGCCGCTAAACCCGAGAAATTCAACAAGTAATTCTTCCTCTTATGAAGATCCATGATCTTCAATTTGCTCCATCTTCAATCTGCATCTTCACGTATTTGCTGGTTCAGAATGGTTTTCAAATATAAATTCGATCCTGATCTTTCCGTACCAACAATCGTATTTTGGCCAGATTTGATAGTCGGTTATTTAACTATCAAATAAATAATCATGTGAATGAAATGAGTTTACTGATTCAGTACTTGGCATTATTTGGCCTCTCTAATTAAACATCTGTTAATTATACTCTTAAAATCTTCTTATATTGGAGTTTACCCTTTACTTCTTATTATAAATAAGAATATTCTTCAAAAATCATTTCATTCACTTCTAAACTTTTCGTATACAGTTTTCAATATTCTTTACGGAAATCATAACTTATGCTTCACTCAATTTCTCTCATTTATAAACTAATACCATTCTTGGATAATCGTGAAGTCGTTCAAGTTAGGGTATTTTATTTATCTCTCAGACCTTGACCAACAACATTCATTTCTTTAGAACAGGTAGAAGTTTATTAACCGCATGTTTTCCTTTGAAAACCTTCTTTAAATATCAATACCGTTTACTTAATATATTATTAAGTAAACTATTATTATTATAATTCTCTATTAATCTTTCATGATCCTTTATAATATTATATTTGAGCTTTGATTCCATTGAAAATAGAATCCTCTATAAAATTGCATCAACATCTCTTTATAAATATTCTTCAACTTGTTTGCAACAACAATACTATATTTGGTTTTTAAAACATATATAATTGTCTTTAATAAATCTAATATAACTATCTTTATAAATCTAACATTTATCTTTTACAATTCTTATAATTGATTTCCCGTACGAATCCTTATTTTTATCAGAACAATTCAACTTATCAATTGTAACAAACGTTACAGATTTCATTTCAAAACTTTTCTTTATTTGTGCCCTTTTTCAAATCATTACAACAACTTATGCATTGTCTAAAATTACATTGCGATCCTTTTAATGATCTTCAGTTTATAAATCAAATATCTCAATTTATTATTTGTAACGAAAATTCATTTTTCAAAACTCTTACTCCATTTACAAATTCCATTTGTAAATTATTATCGACAACTAATATTCCGATTACATTCCAAAACTCTTTAACTTCCATTTACAAAATCGTTTTTAAATCATTTACGACAATTAATATTCGTTGCCATTTCTGAAATCTTTTGTTTAGCTTAAATCTCGCTTTCGATTAACATTCCGAACTTCGGAATCATAGCATTCCGAACTTTGGAATAATTTCACTCATCTTAACGTTCAGGACTTTGGAATATCACATTCCGAAACTCGGAATGAATCTCACTTCGTTAACCATTTCCCAATTCCTCGATTTCCTTTTTCAAACTTCAAATATTAAGTAAATATTTGATTTAAATTATCATATTCGCTTAAAAATCCCTTTTATAACTTCGTTATAAAATCTCAGTTTAAATATAAAACCCGTTCACACATTCCTTTCTCAATTTAGTTTGATTCACTTCAACTTTGATTACTTTTAATGAATTTCAAACTAAAAGTAATCTATTAAATTATTATTAATTAAAATAATAATTTAATTTAATCATTAACTACTGTGGAAGTAGTTAATTTCCTTACTAACTAAAATAAATATTTAAATATCCTTTTAAATTCTTATTAAATTTTAACAATTATTCGTTAAACAATTTTATTAAATTAATTCAAAATAAATTAATTTAATAATCAATCCAGTTAAAACAGTTGACTTAGCCAACTCAAAACACGGTTGTCTCGTTAACCGATTCCAATTAGTTCTCACTTTAAATTAATTAATAATATAATTAATTTAAATAATTCCATTTGATTTTTTTTACATAAGTATTCAACTCTTTACCGCTTGGTTTATTTCTGCTCGTCTGATTGTAATTCTTATTAACATAAAAATTTGGTTTATAAAATCAGATAATAATTACTTAAAAATTTGAATAATAAATAATAAATATTTATTTTCTTTTAATAAACTTCTTATTCAAAATAATAGATTTACAAATCTATTTTCAGTTATAAAATAAATTTTATAACTACATTTCCGTCGATTTACCTAACGGTAAACCAATATTTGGAAAATGAACTATTTATAGGCCATATACTGCCAATTACTCAATCAATATTGCCCATTGGTTTAAACCCAATAAATGTTAAATTTTCGGGTTAACGGTCAACATTCAATTCAGTCAAAACAGTTCATATAATGGTAATATGAAACTAAATAACATTTAGTATATATTTGAGGAATCCAGTTGGATCCCTCCAACCTGTACTTCCCTGCATCCCAATATGTTATCTCAAATATAACCATTCAATTCACATAAACCATGGATTTCATAATTGTTAATAGTGACAATATCAACCAACTTATTTCACACAACCATAACAATTCAAACAATTCATCAAATTAAACACGTTTATTTTATAAACGTGACCAATAAGGTAAGTTACCTTATTTGGGACCAATCGTTAAAGTATTTCACCGAAATTAAACAATGTTTAATTTTATCGGTTCAGCCAATATATGAATATATATTTCACAAACAGTCAACCATTAGCAACCATAACACACAAAACAAAAACCCAACTTATGTAAAATATAAGTGGGAAAAACTGAGTGAGTTATACTCACCTTGGGTTGATACCATTGTTAGACGGTTGCTTTTAATTAAACTAAACAAGTGTTTAATTTAATTATAAATTCCGTTGATTCCAATTGCATCCAGATCTGTTCCATGATGTAGTGTTCCTCAAGACGATTCCAGTGTCACTTGTTTCGTTGAAATATGATAACATATGAGAGAATTATACAATTTATATACTAACACTACTTAACTAAATTAATTATTAGCTAATTAAAAAAATTTACTTTTAATTATAAAATCAGACTGCCTCATTTCTAATTCTCCCTGTACCTCTGTTCTTTATCTCAGGCATCCTACCGTTTTTATTTTCTTTCTCATTTGATCTGTCAAACAATTTTAACTTAAATATTCTATTATTAATCACCGATTAGAACTAAATAAAACACTATTTAATTATAATACGTTGGGTTAACCGACCTCCATCCTTGTCTTCCCGTATTTGCTTTTTCTTCCTGCATCGTTGAACATATTTAAATTAACTAACATCTTCTTAACTTTAATTTTGAAAAAATTAATCACTTGGTTAATTCATATCTGCATAGGAGAATACGAACGAACTATTTGATATGTGTTACCCTTCATCTTCGTTGTTTCCAGGCTTCAGACCGTAACCTGTACTTCCCCATTCAACATCACTCCTTTAAAAAACTTCATCCCCATACCCTCAGTCCGCTGCAAAGCTTCATCCACCCACAGCTCCGAACACAGACCCACCGGCGTCGATCAGAAGCCTCCACTCGCTGCTGCCCAGCGCCGTCCATCTCCGTCAGAAGCAGCTCGTAGCTTAGCCTCGCCGATCGTCCCCAAAACCCCTCAAATGTTGCCATCTTTAAAGCCAATTTCTGGTCAACACGATACCCTAAAACATATCGCTATCGTCCAAGTTGAAGGTCTCACGGTGTACGACATTTTTGTAGTTAGAAAAGTTCGAAAATAACGAACGGATTTAGAGAATAAGTGGGAGGAAGGACCGAACTTGTTGTTCGTTGATTGCTGAAAGTGGCTACACAAAACGCCCTTGACCACGCAATGTTGTTTTGACCAAGAATTAGGTCTTGCGTTAGGGTATTTGTAATGAAGTTGGACCATTAAAATATTATTTTATCATAAACACTCATACCGCGAGCTTTTCGCAAAATTAGCCTCCCATATGATTTTTAATTCAAGAGAAAACATCTAATCCTAGCATAAAAATATATTCCAGACCCGATGGGACAGGTTTCGTCGAATTCCGAGGTCGTTTGTAAAAAGTCCTTTATAAATATTGATGAAAAATCAAGCGTTAAAAATTCCTATAACTACAGAAAAAATCTAAAATTTTTGAAACCTTGACATTTTACTAGACCTCTTCCTAAAGGATCCAATGAATCTTGTTTCGTCAAATTTGGAGTTCGTTTGGCCAGTCGTTTATTCGTTAAAAGTTACCCCTGTCTAAATAATATTAACGATTACATAGAAACAAAGACATTTTTGGCCACCGAAGTCACATACGACATCTGTCTACCACGAAATTTGATATTCTTACAATAATTTCACGTTACGCTTTCAATGAAACTAATTTCATCGAAAACTGAGACCATTCGCAAAAATGGCTATTTTTAACCTTATATAATATTAATTAAATATATTTTAAATTTCCAAATAATTCAAATAAATCATAATAAATTATTTTTATCATATATATCCTAACATAATATATATACAACTTCAAATATAAATTACACAACTCAATATCGTCAATTTCGAGTTAACCACTATCCAATTATATTAAAAATCCTTATTTATTAATTAATAGATGTTATATTTTAATAACGATTTCCATAGCGACTATTTTAAAATTTGAATTGGACATAACTAATAATCTATATCATGAAATCTAGATTTTTCTTTTTCATTAAAAAATTATAATCAACAAGATTCAAACGTTTCTTGTTTCACAGAATTCCGACTTATATCGGATCCTGTATATTCAATCAAAGTTCAAAACTCCATATTACGTACTGCCGCACCATTATGAGTTCGATTTATATTAAATATAAATTTAACATTTTAAATTCCGTTATACAATCGAATTATATATTATAATACCGTTTATAATTCCGAATAAAATATTTAAATAATAAAATAATGTAAATATCTGACCATTAAAAATATGGGACATTACATTCTTCCCCCTTAAATGAATTTCGTCCTCGAAATTACTAAGGTAAGAAAAATGATATGAATCCATTAACTTTAAAATACAATTTATTTTAAATCGAAAACCTATTCATTATAATGAATACAAATTTTCAAAAATATTAAAAAATTTCTAATACGTTAAATTCTCGAAAAAATTCGATAGAGTCTCTTTTGTACGGAGTGACTTATACGATATCGCAGGAACAAATAATATATATACATCGACCCACACGGTCGGAAAAAAAATTCAAAACCCAAAATTTGTATTTTCGCGTAGGCGTACCTTTTACGTGCGCTATTGAATATACCTGCTCAACTTACGTGCAATTTACGCAACCAAACTTAATTCTCAAGCCATCTGTCACCTGTTCTTAACTCAATTCAACATGTAAATAATAATTACATGAAATTTTAAAGTAATACTTCATTAATCATTCAATATATCAACACAAATCCAAAATCAAACATGAGTATCAATTTTTTGCAAATGCAGGGGTTTAAACATTAATTTTAATTCATATGCGGTTTTAATTCCAGTTTATTATGCTGGAATTTATTTCCTTGGTTTCTATTCAATTCAATTCCATTAAATTGTCGATTATTTCTATTCAAACAATCTACCATCCAATAACAAACAATTCACAATCAACAACCAATACACAACCAAATCAATTGGATTTACATTCAATGTTAATATTTACATTGGTTTAACATATTTAAACATCAATCGATTAACATTCGATTGATTTTACTTATTTATTCATTAAATTTCCAAATTTCAGATCTAGTTAATTTAATTTCAATATCATTGCTTAATTTAATTCCACTTAACCAAGTTAAGTTCCAATTCAAATTTTTAATTCAATTCGAATTCCATTCAAATCAGTCAACACACAATATCTCAATAATTTAGTAAAATTATTACTTTTCTAAATAAATATAATTTTGGGTAAAATTATTTCATTTACCCTCTTTACCAAACCATATTGTATTCATACCAGTTCAATGCTTCTCAACACTTGAACCGATCAACCAACACAATGCAAAACATTTGTATATGAAATTTACAAATACGCTCTCTCATATATACACTCAACTCAATCTAGGGTATTACTAACCCAATATCTATCAAGTTATACCATAGAGACAAGGTTATTACTAAACCATTGCTCAGATACCACAGTAATGGCCCGTGGTTTTTCGACCCCGAAAATCGACACAAAACACCATGTCGAATATTCAAGCATCGAAAACACATGAACATTATTAGAAAGAAATTAGAGGGTAGGATAATAAAAAAATATTAGAATATAAGAAGAAGAAGAACTAACTATACAACCCAGAGTCTCACATCGCAGTGGAACAAAATATAATATAGAAATAAATCTTTATGGAGAGCTTTGAAATTTTACTTACAATCATCAGAGTACATCACACATCTGGACAGTTATAATAATCTGTCCTCATATACAACGCACAACAGAATAACAACTAAATATCATACATCTGAAAACCTCCAATTCGTCTCTGGAGTTCGCAGCATCCGATAACCCGAACCTGTACGACCCGATCTAACCCGAGCATTACAAACGACGGGTCAGTCTGGTGAACCAGAGTGATAAAAACACACTAAGTTTAAAGGTATCACACAACTTGATTTTTAAAGTCCAAAATCTTTTCAAAAGAAAAGGATAATCGTAAGACCAAATCCACACATAAATATGAACGGTTTTTACCTTACGATAACCCAAAACATTTTTGAAATCAATATCTTTTCTAATATTATAATAGTATCTAAATACAAGTAAATTTCAATCTAGCAGAACGCTTACATCTCACGCTCTACATATACAGTATACAATCAAAACCGCGGGCGCTTATTGGGGAATGGATTTCCTGAAAAGGTATGGGACCACCTTCCCGACAATGTACCTATGGAGATGAATACATTGGGGTTCAACAAGAACATCTTGCAACCCAAGCTAAACATGACCGGCCCCTCACTATACTTTGAGAGTACCGAATATATCATTACCACGGTTGGGGGCCAGCCAACTGTACCGATAGCATACATACAGAAAGTAAAAAAGGGACAACTGAAGGCATTTGATTTCACCAGATCAGGTAATGATATAGTCTTTTGATGGGTGCGACCCACATAGCCATGCGACCAACCCGATTTTGTGCCATTTCCCGGTTGATGAGGCTAGAGGTCATAATTATTTTATTAAAACATTTGACCATTCACTTTGAATGTCACATCGTCAGATCCATCAGAAAATCACTAATTGCTGTCTACAAAAATACTCTAGTTTTTAAGCTAAGAGAATGTGCACTTCTCTGCCATTAACTTGGTGCGTTTGAAGAAATCAACGTACATGATCCCTTTGGAAATACTCTGTCAGACACTCGTCCATACAAGTCATCCAGGAATAGGATGAACTACAGGCACCCTTCTACCACATCCTATATAGGTATCACCCCAAGAATCAGTAGCAAGTAGTCTTTGCAATCCAAAGATTTCACTCACGACAGAATCACTGCCGAAATAACTCTGGCCGCTAAACCCGAGAAATTCAACAAGTAGTTCTTCCGCTTATGAAGATCCACTGTCTTCAATTTGCTCAATTTTCAATCTGCATCTTCACCTATTTGCTGGTTCGGAATGGTTTTCGAATATAAATTTGATCCCGATCTTTCCGTACCAACAATCGTATTTTGGCCAGATTAGATAGTTGGTTATTTAACTATCAAATAAATAATCATGTGAATGAAATGAGTTTACTGATTCAGTACTTGGCATTATTTGTCCTCTCTAATTGAACATCTGTTAATTATACTCTTAAAATCTTCTTATATTTGAGTTTACCTTTTACTTCTTATTAAAAATAAGAATATTCTTCAAAAATCGTTTCATTCACTTCTAAACTTTTCGAATATAGTTTTCAATATTCTTTACGGAAATCATAACTTATGTTTCACTCAATTTCTCTCGTTTATAAACTAATACCATTCTTGGATAATTGTGAAGTCGTTCAAGTTAGGGTGTTCTATTTACCTCTCAGACCTCGACCAACAACATTCATATCTATAGAATAGATAGAAGTTTATTAACCACGTGTTTTCTTTTGAAAACCTTATTTAAATCGCAATACCGTTTACTTAATATATTATTAAGTAAACTATTATTATTATTATAATTCTCTATTAATCTTTAACGATCCTTTATAATATTATATTTGAGCTTTGATTCCATTGAAAATAGAATCCTCTATAAAATTGCTTCAACATCTCTTTATAAATATTCTTCAACTTGTTTGCAACAACAATAATATATTAGGTTTTTAAAACATATATAATTGTCTTTAATAAATCTAATATAACTATCTTTATAAATCTAACATTTATCTTTTACCATTCTTATTGTTGATATCTCATACGAATCCTTATTTTTATCAAAACAATTCAACTTATCAACTGTAACAAATATTACAAATTTCATTTCAAAAATTTTCTCTATTTGTACCCTTTTCAGATCATTACGACAGCTTATGCATTGTCTAAAATTACATTGCGATTCTTTTAATGATCTTTAGTTTATAACTCAAATATCTCAATTTATTATTCATAACAATTGTTAAGAAAATTCATTTTTCAAAACTCTTACTCCATTTACAAATTCCATTTGTAAATTATTATCGACAACTAATATTCCGATTACATTCCTAAACTCTTTGACTTCCATTTACAAAATCGTTTATAAATCATTTACGACAATTTATATTCATTGCCATTTCTGAAATCTTTTGTTTAGCTTAAACTCTCGCTTTCGATTAACATTCCAAACTTCGGAATCAAAACATTTCGAACTTCGGAATAATTTCACTCGTCTTAACGTTCCGGACTTCGGAATATCACATTCCGAACCACGGAATGAATCGCACATCATTAACCATTTCATACCATTTCCCAATTCATCAATTTCCTTTTTCAAATTTCAAATATTAAGTAAATATTTGATTTAAATGATCATATTCGCTTAAAAATCCCTTTTATAACTTTGTTAAAAATTCTCGGTTTTAATATAAAACCCATTCATACATTCCTTTCAGAGTTTAATTCGATTCACTTCAACTTTGATTACTTTCAATGAATTTCAAACTAAAAGTAATCTATTAAATTATTATTAATTAAAATAATATTATAATTTAATCGTTAACTACTGTGGAAGTTGTTAATTTCCTTGCTAACTAAAATAAATATTTAAATATCCTTCTAAATTCTTATTAAAATTTAGCAATTATTCGTTAAACTGTTTTATTAAATTAATTTAATAATCAATCCAGTTAAAATAGTTGGTCTCATTAACCGATTCCAATTAATTCTCACTTTAAATTAATTAATAATATAATTAATTTAAATAATTCAATTTATTTATTTTTTAAATAATTATTCAACTCTTAACCGCTTGGTTAATTTCTGCTCGTTTGATTGTAATTCTTATTAACATAAGAATTTGGTTTATAAATCCGTTAATAATTACTTTAAAATGTGAATAATAAATAATAAATATTTATTTTCTTTTAATAAACTTCTTATTCAAAATAATAGATTTACAAATCTATTTTTAGTTATAAAATAAATTTTATAACTTCATTTCCGTCGATTTACCTGACGGTAAATCAATATTTGGAAAACGATTGATTTATAGGCCATATACTGCCAATTACTTAATCAATATTACCCATTGGTTTACACACAACAAACGTTGAATTTCCAGGTCAACGGTCAACATTCAATTCAATTAAAACAGTTCATATAATGGTAATATGAAACTAAATAACATTTAGTATATATTTGAGGAATCCAGTTGGATCCCTCCAATCTGTACTTCCCTGCATCCCAATATGTTATCTCAAATATAACCATTCAATTCAAATAAACCATGGATTTCATAACAGTTAATAATGACAATATCAACCAACTTATTTCACACAACCATAACAATTCAAACAATTCATTAAATTAAACACGTTTATTTTATAAACGTGACCAATAAGGTAAGTTACCTTATTTGGGACCAATCATTAAAATAATGATTTGGTATTTCATCGAAATCAAGCAACGTTTAATTTTATCGGTTCAGCCAATATATGAATATATATTTCACAAACAGTCAACCATTAGCAACCATAACACACAAAATAAAAACCCGACTTATATAAAATATAAGTGGGAAAAACTAAGTGAGTTACACTCACCTTGGGTTAATACCATTGTTAAATGGTTGGTTTTAATTAAATTAAACGAGTGTTTAATTTAATTATAAATCCCGGTTGATTCCAATTGCATCAAGATATGTTCCATAATGTAGTGTTTGTCAAGACGATTCCAGTGTCTCTTGTTTCGTTGAATTATGATAACATATGAGAGAATTATACAATTTATAGATTAACACTACTTAATTAAATTAATTAATTATCAGCTAATTAAACAAATTTACTTTTAATAAAATTAGGCTGCCTCATTTTTAATTCTCCCTGCGCTTCTGTTCTTCATCCCAGGCATTCCACCATTTTTATTTTCTTTCTCATTTGATTTGTCAAATAATTTTAACTTATATATTCTATTATTAATCACCAATTAGAATTAAATAAAACACTATTTAATTATAATACGTTGGTTTAACCGGCCTCCATCCTTGTCTTCCCGTATTTTCTTTGTCTTCCTGCATCGTTTAACATATTTAAATTAACTAACATCTTCTTAATTATAATTTTGAAAAAATTTATCACTTTGTTATTTCATATCTGCATAGGAGAATACGGCTGAACTATTTGATATGCGTTACCCTTCATCTTTGTTGTTTCCAGACTTCAGACCGTACCCTGTACTTCCCCCTTCAACATCATTCCTTCGAAAAACTTCGTCCTCATACCCTCAGTCCACTGCAAAGCTTCATCCGCCCACCGCTCCGAACACAGACCCACCGGCATCAATCAGAAGCAACCAATAGCTGCAGTCCAGCGCCATCCATCTCCATCAGAAGCAGCTCGGAGCTTAGCCTTGCCGATCGTCCCCAAAACCCCTGGATCGCTACCATCCAAGTTGAAGGTCTCACGGTGTACGACATTTTTGTAGTTCGAAAATAACGAACGGATTTAGAGAATAAATGGGAGGAAGGGACTGAACTTGTTGTTTGTTGATTGCTGAAAGTGGCGGCACAAAACGCCCTTGACCACGCAATGTTGTTTTGACCAAGAATTAGGTCTTGCGTTAGGGTGTTTATAATGAATTGGACCATTAAAATATTATTTTATCATAACCACTCAAACCGCGAGCTTTTCGCAAAATTAGCCTCCCATATGATTTTTAATTCAAGATAAAACACCTAATCCTAGCATAAAAAATATACCAGACCCGATGGGATAGGTTTCGTCGAATTCTGAGGTCGTTTGTGAAAAGTCCTTTATAAATATCGATGAAAAATCAAGCGTTAAAAATTTCTATGATTACAAAAAAAATCTAATTTTTTTGAAACCTTGACATTTTACTAGACCTCTTCATAACGGATCCAATGAATCTTGTTTCGTCAAATTTGGAGTTCGTTTGGACAGTCGTTTATTCGTTAAAAGTTACCCCTGTCTAAATAATATTAACGATCACATAGAAACAAGGGCATTTTTGGCCATCGAAGTCACATACGACATCCGTTTGCCACGAAATTTGATTTTTTTAAAATAATTTAATGATACGGTTCCAATGAAACTAATTTCATTGAAAACTGAGACCGTTCGCAAAAATGGCTATTTTTAACCTTATATATTATATATTAATAAAATATATTTTAAATTTCCAAATACTTCAAATAAACCATAATAAATTATTTTTATCATACATATTTAAGGGTTGGCAATATTCGGTTCAAACTTAATTAACCGACCAAACCGGTTCATTTTGGTCCATTCGGTTCGGTTTTAAAACTAAATCGGTTTGAATTTGGTTTGCAATTTTTTTTGGTTATCGGTTTAACCGAATTAACTGAACTTTTAATTTATTATCTAATTTTATGGTATTGTTGTGCTTTAAATAATTAGTTTAGTGACATAATACAAAGATATTTGTTGCAAAGAGATCAAATCTTGTCATAAACATAAAATTTACTATATAAATTTTCTCCAAATAAGAATTTATATTTTACTTTGAGTGAATTCATCATTTAAATAATGATAGGCCTTTCAAGTTCGGTTAAATCGGTTACCGACCGAATTAACTGAAATCAATTCGGTTCTGTTCGGTTTGGAATTTTTTTGGTTTCAATTCAGTTTGAGTTTTTTTACGTCCAAACCAACCGAACCGACCGAACGCTCACCCCTATACATATCCCAACATAATATATATACAACTTCAAATATAAATTACACAACTCAATATCGTCAATTTCGAGTTAACTGCTACCTAATTTATATTAAAAATCCTTATTTATTAATTAATAAATATTATATTTTAATAACGATTCCCACAACTACTATTTTAAAATTTGAATTGGACATAACTAACAACCTATATCATGATCTGGATTTTTCTTTTTCATTAGAAAATTATAATCAACAAGATTCAAACGTTTCTTGTTTCACAGAATTCCGACTTATATCGGATCCTGTATTTTCAATCAAAGTTCAAAACTCCATATTACAAACTACCGCGCCATTACGAGTTCGATTTATATTAAATTTAACATTTTAAATTTCGTTATATAATCGAATTATATATTATAATACCATTTATAATTCCGAACAAAATATTTAAATAATAAAATAATTTAAATATCTGACCATTAAAAATATGGTACATTACAGTATAGTAGGTAATCCTTAATAAATTCATAAACATCTTCGTCTAACCGAGCTGTAATTGGTTCCAAAGTCTTATGTCTGTTAGCTGTAATGTTTTTCTCAACTCTTCTAAAATGATGATTGCTATAAAGAAAATACCGATGACAGTTAAACCATGAAATTTTCTTTCCGTGAGATAAAGAAAATGCTCGTATTTCTTCCATGCAACAAGGGCAAGCTAAATGACTGATCATACTCTAACCTAAAAGCATTGTATACACAGAAAAATCGCTAATTGTCTACAATAAAGAAGAAAACATGTTAAATTTCATTTTTAGAAAATATATGTATCATATATTTCTACTCCTTCGTACTACAATGTTTTTAGTTCTTCAATTAAAGGTTGTAAATAAACTTCATACCACAGTAATCTAATTAAATCGCGTAAATCATTTCATTTTAAATGGTTCAACAAAATTTCGGCAGTACTTCCCTTTTGTTTCCTGAACAGTGCACAAATGTGTGTGTACATAGAAAACATAAAAATGCACTGTCATTTTTTTTCAAACCGCTTAAAATGAAATGATTTACGAGATTTTAATAATATTACTGTGTTTGTATCTTGTCCAATACAAAGACAAAATCCAAAAAATATTGTATACGATGAATACATAAGTCTGTTCTGTTGATAAAACAAACACCCTGATAACAATCATATATAAACTATCAAATGAGGCAAAAAACACACTAAGGGTTTATGAATATATTATTTTACATATTTTGGCATAGCCGACCGTTTTTTTATGATCCGTAACACTTATTATTATAACAAATAATAATTACAATAGGAGTGTGGCAGTTTGCTAGACTACTATTTTAGTTTTTAAGGTGGACCGTCCACCGCATACAGAGTTTAAAGTGGTCTGTCCACTCTACCTAGCACGCTTACATCACTGGAGCTAGCTATAATACTAGACTACAAATTTTCGTACTCTACGTAAGGAGTTATGACATATCCTACAACAAAATTACAGGAAAGAAAATTACATATTTAGATTACAACATCCTTCCAGGGAAGGAAAAAGCAAGTCCATGTGCTCAAGAGACAACAGTTGTATTACATTTCTTGAGCCACGTGAATAACTCATACCTTCTAGCCTTGCTAGAGAACTGTACATTCTTGTTAAACCATGGCACATGGCTCCAAAATATAGTGCAGCTTGTGATAGGTAGCCCAAATATCACGCAAGGGTTCTGACATAAAATCTTTGACAAGTAACATTGCATTGGGCAGAATCATGCTTGCATAAACCTGACCAACCATACTGTAAGACAGCTCGAGAGCACTACTCTTCACATTTTGCCAATACAGGGGACGACCAAGCTTACAACACCATGATAGACTGCCGAGAAGTATCATATAGATGAAGGTGCGGCCTTGTAAATGATGGAGGGAAAAGAGTTAGCTCTTCCAAAAACAGCAAGGGTTCGAGCTTTCGCTTCACATGTTTTGTCGAAGGTTGGAAGGAGTAGAGCATCGTGACCAGCACATCATCACTTACCCAAGTTGCAACACAACACCTAAAATCGACATAGCAGCAGATCCAAGAATCAAAACTAAAGGAATACCAAGCACTGAGATGCGAGACCATACTACCCAAAAAAACACTGACTAAACAATCTACCGACAATACGACAACTCGGTGAAACATTGAATACCCAAATGTTAAACTGAACCATCACAGACGAAGCAAACTTCGACGAAACGCAAAGTAAATAAAGATAGTTAGGAGTTACTACTCACCATGAGGCTCCACATTGGTGTCAGACAACAGACCTTCGTAGAAACCTCCAGTTGTATAGCTCACAATGATGACAAGTAGTTTCCTAAAGAAGCCACCGAAAAATGCAAAATAGTATAGGCAGAATCGATTTCAAGTAGTATAGCGCCGTGAAAATGAGGTAAAAGAAAATTGGGGAATTGATGCTCAGATCTAATTTCATGAAAAGCTTAGATTAAAAACGACGAGTGGTTATCTTAGGAGCATCCACGCGTAGAGAAATCAAGGATATGAGAGCAGAAGGTTTTATGGAGACACGATTGAAGAAAGATGCAGTCTTAAAGAGAAAGAGGATGCGAGAAAAAAGGAGGAGAAAATTCTCCTTGTCACCCATTAAGGAGGCCCCTGAAGATAACAAGCATTTATAGGGTTGTTTGCACAACCTTAATTGAATCTTTTACATATTTTATACTTGTTAAAAATATTAACCTTCGACGTTTAAATTAAACTGACTAAAATTTAATTTAAATAAAACTATCTTATAGGATAGTTTAACATATGCACATGTTTAATTAACTGATCTCATGTTATATAAAGTTATTTATCTTTTTTATATGTTTTATAAAATTCATAAACTAAATTATACCCATTCATACTAAATAACCACGCAAGCCCTAAATAAAGCCACTAATTTATTCAACTCTTTCACACTAATTTATTACGGCACAAACTAAATACATTAGTGTTTGAGACTTATAGAATATTAATAGTAATTAACATATGATATATTATACTACACAATTAACTAAATAATATAACCATTAGCGGATGACCCTATGCGCCCCGCAATATATATAGTGGATGACCTTCTTTACCGCGTTATCCTGCCTTGAAGCATAATTGGTATTATTTATGTTGTCTAACATCTGTGGATGTAGGGAAACAGGTTAGGGGGATCCAACTGGATTCCTCAAAATTTACTATTGTTTATTTATATATATATATTATAATATGTGATGTGCTATAAAATTGATGATTGATGATTGTGTGATTTGGATGTTGAATGTCATTGCTCCTAAATATTGATATTTAAAAATATCATGAAAGGAAATTTTGAGATTTAAAAAAAGAGGAAATCTATTTCCAAAATAGAAATTGAATTTCGGATGGGTTAGAAAGTAGTAACTCGTTTTTAATAATAAAGATAAGTGGTTGAATTTATAAATGAAGAGATAATTATCATCGGGTAATTTAGGAATGTAAATTCGAGTGTTAAATTAAAAAGGAAAGTCTATTTTCCCGAAGTAGAAATTAAATTTCAAATAAATTTGAAATTGAGACTTGTTTAAATATATAAACAAGTAGTATAAATTATAAATGAGGTTTATAAATAAAGGTAAGAAAATGTCATTTGGTAATTTGAATATTTAAATTCAAGTATGAATTTAAAAAGAGATTTTGGAAGTTATTTAAAAAAAATAGATTTTATTCCGGAATTTTGAATATAAACTGAATTGAGATAATCCAAGGTATTTATAATTGGAATTTCAATTACGTCAAATTTTATAAAATAAATTATTTCAAAAGGAATGGGAATTTAATGTAACGACCCAGAAAATCTGAACCAATTTAAAATTTTTAAATTGGCTAAAATAATGGATTTTAAATATTTAAAATAAATATTTTAAATAATGGCGATGAAAACTGAGTTTGAATCGACAATTGAAAACGAATATAATTAATTATAATTATATATAGAATTGAAAATGGCGTGGTAGTTCGATAATTCGATTTCAAACTTCATTTGAACAGTACCGGGTGCAAAACAATCCGGATTTTAGTGAAACCAAAAACATTAGGATCTAATTGATGATATCTTTCCAACGAATCTGACCAATCGAAATTTGATAGCGGGAATCAAAAGATATGTCCAATTGAAAATTCTGAATAGTCGCTATGGAATTCAGGCCCTTAAAAATGGACATTTTGCAAATGACCTCGGATTTCGACGAAACCACTTTTGTTGGGTCCGGGATGTGAAGTTATTGCTAGATTTCAAATTTGATAATTTTTCGAATCAATATGTGAGCGTGGCAAAGGAGAACGCGTTTGACCAGTTTCAGTTGATTTTAATCGACTGGAAATTGGCCATTTTTCAAACGGTCTCAGAATTCGACGAAACTAGTTTTGTTAGGACCGTATCGTCAATACGAAGCTAGGAAATATTTTTCTGGAATTTTTCAAGTTAGTATGTGGCCCCGGTAATTTGAAATGTACGTTTAAAATTCAATATAATGATTTAAATGTAAATTCAACGGAAACTGAGTGTAACTATCGAATCAGCTTAAGATACATATTCCATTGTGTTCGGAATGGGGGTAAAACGCTATGGACCACAGGCGGTGGGCCTCGTTTAGAGGTCATATGTAAAAGTCAACTTTTTTGAAAAATTAAATAATAAAATAATAAAAATAATAATTTTAATCCCCTCCCTTATCCTTCGTTCTGCCCCCCCCATTCATTTCAATTTCAAACGAAAGAAGAAAAAAAACCTCGTCGAAGACGAAGACCGACCGCCATCGGCTCGTCGAGGAGACCCCGCCTCCGCCTGTTCCCCCTCCATAGATCGAAGTCCCTAACCTAGAACCTCCGACGCCCTAACCTAGGACCTCCGACGTCGAGCCACCCGCCTCCGCCTTCCCCTCCTCCAACCGCGACCTCCCCGACGCCGCCAAGAGCAGCAACAGTCCCCCCCCCCCTTCGCAGACTACGGTGAGTATTTTAGGTTATTTTATTTTTATTTTTATTTTTATTCTGTAAATGCTGATTTTGATAAGGATTAAAACTGATTTTTATAAAGATTTAAAACTGATTTTTATAAAGATTTAAAACTGATTTTTATAAAGGATTAAAACTGATTTTATTTTAATAAGTAAATTCTGATTTTTTTTTAAAAAAAAGGAAAATTCTGATTTTTTTTGTAAAAAGAAAAACAGATTTTAAACAGATTTAAAAACTGATTTTTAACAGATTTAAAAACTGATTTTTAACAGATTTAAAAACTGATTTTTTAGAGGTTTAAAAACTGATTTTAAACAGGTTATAAAACTGATTTTTAAAAGAAGTTAAAAACTGATTTTTAACAGATTTAGAAACTGATTTTTAATTTAAACTTTAAAAAGAAAAAAGATTAGATCTTTAAAAAGAAAAAAGATTTAAACTTTAAATAGAAAAAGGTTTGAATTTTAAATAGAAAAAGATTAGAACTTTAAAAAGAAAAGATCATATTTTTTTTTTAGAATAGAAAAGATCATATTTTAAAAATAGAAAAGGCGGAATCTATATTTTTGAAATGCAATTTTTGTATATTGAATAACATAGTAAAAATTCGATTTTTACATATGTAGAGAATACGGGCAACGAAAGCGACAAGAAGGCGAAATAGGCGAAGATTTCTATAAAGGAAGAGTCGTAGTATTGGATAGCTATTGGTGAGATTTCTGATTTAAAAATTATAAATGTGTGAGAATTTCTCACTCTCCAATTTCTTTTTCTATACATATATATGTGTTGAAATAAAAGTGAATTGCTATATATAAATATATATCTATATATATATACGCCTCCTCGTCCACAAACCATGGACGATATTTATTCATTGAAATTGTTGTGAAAATTGATTGATAGCGAATGATTGTTTGGGATTGTTTGTGGTTGATATTGATTGATTGTGGTTGGAAAATACCCGTTTGTGGTTGAGAAATATTTGGTTGAAACCACATAGGATTAGTTTGTGGAAATGAAATAAATATATACATGCCGCCTGCGTGCGAACTAGATGCATGATCCCCATTGTCAAAAACCGCGAGGTTTTAAGGTAGAGCGAGGAGCCGTACTAGGGACGGTCCCGGTTTTAACTACCCTGCCGTTATGCTGTCGAAATTTTGAATAATATTCGTATGTTTGAATTATTTTCATCTGCTTAAACTATATTTATTCATTGTATAGAAAACATTCATGTGTTGAATTGATATTCATTCGTTGATTAGAAATTCATGTGTTGAATGGTATTCATATTTTGAAATAAATTGTTTGATAATAAAAATCACATTTTTATCTATATATAGAAACTATAGAAAACATTCATGTGTTGAATTGATATTCATTCGTTGATTAGAAATTCATGTGTTGAATGGTATTCATATTTTGAAATAAATTGTTTGATAATAAAAATCACATTTTTATCTATATATAGAAACTATAGAAAACATTCATGTGTTGAATTGATATTCATTCGTTGATTAGAAATTCATGTGTTGAATGGTATTCATATTTTGAAATAAATTGTTTGATAATAAAAATCACATTTTTATCTATATATAGAAACTATAGAAAACATTCATGTGTTGAATTGATATTCATTTGTTGATTAGAAATTCATGTGTTGAATGGTATTCATATTTTGAAATAAATTGTTTGATAATAAAAATCACATTTTTATCTATAACATAGAAACTATAGAAAACATTCATGTGTTGAATTGATATTCATTCGTTGATTAGAAATTCATGTGTTGAATGGTATTCATATTTTGAAATAAATTGTTTGTTAATAAAAATCACATTTTTATCTATATATAGAAACTATAGAAAACATTCATGTGTTGAATTGATATTCATTCGTTGATTAGAAATTCATGTGTTGAATGGTATTCATATTTTGAAATAAATTGTTTGATAATAAAAATCACATTTTTATCTATAATATAGAAACTATAGAAAACATTCATGTGTTGAATTGATATTCATTTGTTGATTAGAAATTCATGTGTTGAATGGTATTCATATTTTGAAATAAATTGTTTGATAATAAAAATCACATTTTTATCTATATATAGAAACTATAGAAAACATTCATGTGTTGAATTGATATTCATTCGTTGATTAGAAATTCATGTGTTGAATGGTATTCATATTTTGAAATAAATTGTTTGATAATAAAAATCACATTTTTATCTATATATAGAAACTATAGAAAACATTCATGTGTTGAATTGATATTCATTCGTTGATTAGAAATTCATGTGTTGAATGGTATTCATATTTTGAAATAAATTGTTTGATAATAAAAATCACCTTTTATCGACTATATGAACTGTGTAAAATAACCTCGTTTTAAAAGAAATTGTTTTATGATAAAAATCCCATTTTTAACACCAACTTGAACTATGTAGAAAAATAGTGTTTTGAAATGAATTGTTTTACAATAAAAATCACATTTTTATTGTATGCATAAATCGTTGAAATGTGAAGTGTTAAAAATAGCCACTTGTTCAAAATAAACATATATGAGTTGAAATATTCATTAATTAGCTAATGAAATGATTTGCACCTATTTATGTAACATTAGAATAAATGGTGTTTTTAAACCAAATAGAAATCAAATATGAAATTGAATAGAAAATGATAAATGATAAGAACTGTATATATATGTACATGCATATTCATTGAACAGGTTATAGCAAAGGGGCTAGAGAAGAGGAATAAAATTTTGTGCCCGACAAATAGGTACACATTTACTGCTTTGTTTGGGTGATGATTTTATGTGCCTGTTGGCTAGCCGCTTGGCTTTTTCTTTTTCTTTTTGAGATTAAAAGGACCGGGAAAGCTATTTGCGATTTCCCGATGCTCCCGGTGCAGGGGAGGTTATGGCGAAATTTTCCAAAATTTTAAGGCGTTAGTGAAATTTTTGAAGTGAAAACGATATTGAAATCATTGAATGAACTATATTTATATAAATATATAAATATAAATAAAATTAAAACGAAACGAAGCCGTGCAGTTCGTATTTTGAAACCGTGATTTCAAACAACTAGCATGGGAAATCCGACCATTGGATTTTCCCGAAACCTCAACCGTCGGGTTCGCCTTGGAAATATCTTCCCAACGGCACCAACCTTGCAAAAATCCAACGGTTGGATTGTCTGGAATGTTTAGTTCAAATCTAAAGAAAAACAGCGCCAGAAACGATTATATTTATATATAAATATAAACATAATTTTATTTAATCGAATAACGACGCTGCAGTTCGTATTTTGAAATTGAAACTTCAAACGATTGTACCGGGAGATCCGACCGTCGGATTTTCCCAAAACTGGAACCGTTGGATTCGTTTTGAAAAGACCTTTCTAATGATGTAAATTTTGTGAAGATCCAACGGTTAGATTTTCAGATATGTGTAAATCAAATCTGAAGAAAAACAGCGCCACGGCCGCTTTATGGCCTGAAGCGTCGTTTTGAATAAATTAGCTATTTTAAAATAAATAAAAATAGCGATAAATAGTTATAAAATATCATAAGCGATATGGAATGGAAATAAACTGAATTTGCTTGATTTATGTGGCTTTTGATGGTTGAATGTGTTTGGTGTGAAAATTACATTAAAGAACACAATTGGTGTTGTCGAATGATTTAACCATTGAAATAAATTGATTTGAAATTCTAAATATACGTGAATTAATTGAAAAGGCCGAGTTAATTCTCATTTCAAATAATTGACCGACGATTGAAATTCGAAGATGAAGACGACGGTCGAAGACCGGAGATCTTCACCTCGTTTGGATGGTAACCGAGGTCCTGATTGGGAGGCATCCCGAAATATGGATAATGAGTGGTGATCGTCCAGACGTACGTGGTGATCGAAGGGTTTGCGAGGTATTTAGTGCCTCCGGTTTCGTTCAGACCCAGAACGGACTTGTAAATGGACTGTGTGTCTGACATTGGAATTTATTCTGTGTTGATTGATTTCTGTTAAATATACATCTGTTTGGCGGCGGAGAATTTATTCTTTTGCTTAACGCCCTTCTCTGAGACGCACGAGCTCAGAGGTTGTATATCGATGGACATCAGTCGCATGGCATGAATTGCCTGTGTGGCATGCTAAGATGCAGTGATCAGGGCTTCTGTTGAAAAGCAAAGTCTTGTGGAGATGATCAAAGCACCGCCTGTGTGGCGTAGCTTTGTGTATAACGTGAATTCGCGAGCCTCACACCCCGGTATGAACCTAAAACGGGAGAAGGACCTCAGGGAGGGCATGCGTTTCTTTCTAGCTAGGGTGGTGTCAGTGACCTACCAGCCCTGACATTTATATACTTTTCACCTATGTGGTTGTTGCTGTTGCGAGGCGCCTCGGTTTGATCGGACGATCCGGGTCCGATGGAGTCATTCGTTGGCTCGTTTACGCCCCAAAGGGCGGGGAAACGTATTGTTCAGGCATAATAATCCACATCGGTGGACCGGCCCTGACGATCTGAAGGCTTGCCTGCGCGCTTGCCTGTGGCTCGGCCTAGAGAGTCACGAATTCGGTAAGGACTATCTTTTGCCTTGGTTCATGACGGAAATCCAATTTCCAAATACGTGATCGTGCGGTTTCAATTGTATATATATATTTGGTGACATAGTGGCATGGGACGCTCATGTCGTCTATGATTGATAGTTATGATTTGAAATTGTTTTCAAAACATATGAACACTAGCAATAATACCAAATGCCTTTGTTTTATTCGTATCAAGCATATTTGGCCATTGTACGGTAAAAACTCTATCCTCCGGTTTGCGTTGCATTGTGTGATGGGAACTGAGTCTTATAACGGCTTCATTTTTTACAAAAAGCATAACGATGTTTAAAAGAAAGATTTGTTTTAAAGCACTGGCAATCCAATGGAGTAAACTCGTTCCACGAAAGTGGCGTGGTCTTGTGATTAGCCAAATTATATATGTGTTGAGTAGATTTCTCATACCAGTCCCATGACTGACTTGTAGTTTGTTTCACTTTCAAACTCGGGTGCCCCTTTTTCTACACGGGCAGCCTTGTATTCAGGTTTAGCTGGTTCTTTCTGGATAGCTGGAGCTGAAGATGGATTCTATCATTTATTTCTTTTTATGTTGTTTAGCTCCTATTGTACATATTTTGTTTATTTCCGCTGTAGACATTTATGTATAGCTGAACTGTATTTGTACTAAGTAAGATCCTGTATACTGTGTAACTCTGATGATTACTTTTATCCAGTATATTCTATTGTTCATATTCTGGTGTATTTATTTAATTCTGTTCTGCTATTATCTGTTTCTGTGTTATATTCCAAAGATAACCCTTGTTTCCGTGAGAACGGGATGTCGGGTCGTCTCAACGTGGTATCAGAGCTTTGGTTAAGCTTAGTTCTGGAATATAACATTTGAACCAACTCGTCAGAAATAGAACCAGTAGTGTTCTAGGACGGGTAACTCAATACAGATAGGATCAGTAATATCCTAGTATGAGTAGCAGAATGAAATTACACCTCGATAGACACATTTACATTCAAGTATTTGTCTCTATATTTTGAAATATCTTTTCTGTTGACCTGACACTTGATCTGCTATTTGCAGAAGAACTAGAAAATGAGTGCCAGAAACAGAAGAAGTAATACTGACCCGGATATGGAAGCTCTATATATGAAATATAGAAATCTGGGTGGAAAACCCTTTTCGGGTGAAGAAGCAATTATGAAGACACAAGCTTGGATTCGTTCGGCTGAGAAAATCTTCGAAGCATTAAAGCTTAGAGATGACCAGAAAAGATTACTGGTCTCCTAGGCTCTCAAAGATGAAGCTTTATTCTGGTGGGATTCAGTTATCAAAGGTAATCCAGAAGGTGATATCACCTGGGACAGATTCAAAGTGATTTTCTTAGAAAGATTTACCCCTCCCGAAGCGACCGAACGGCTATGCGATGAATTTTCTTATCTGATACAAGGAGATATGACCATTCCCGAATATCATAAGAAATTCAATGAACTTTCTCACTTTGCTCCTCATCTAATTCAAAATCCGAAGAGGAAGAATATGAGATTTATTCACGGGCTTCAAAGGAAATACCAGAATAAAGTATTGGGGCATGTGAAGCTTCCTTTTTCGGAAATGATATATATGGCCTATCAGTATGAAGATCTCCATAAGAAAGGAATGTTATGCGACGAAGAAGAAGTCAGTTCTAGTGACATAGCAGAGTCGGAAACTGATATTCCTGAGGCAAGTTCAATGTCTGAAGTCGGTAAGGAGCCCGAAGTAAATCGAAAAAGGGCCAGATCCGAAAAGGAACCAGTAACGACAGCTATATGCTCTAACTGCAATAAACAAGGACATCTGTCGATAAGTTGCCGATCTCTAAAGAAACCAAAAAGGGATGAGTCTAAATCCAAGAATAAGTTTCAAGCGACCCGGGAGTGTAATCTTTGTCATAAGACGGGTCATATAAAGAGAGACTGCTGGATGTTGAAAAAGACCAAAACAGTTCAGGTAAATGAAGTAGCAGAAACTTCTGAGCCCTCAGCGAATCAAGAATGGGCCGATGTTTTAGAAGGCACGCTTACTGTCAAAAACATTCCAGTCAAAGTACTGTTTGACACAGGCGCGTCACGAAGTTTCATTGCCAAAGATGCAGCTAAGAAACTGGATTTGAATTTGAAAAAGCTCAAGGAACCAATGACTGTTCAGAATCTGGTTGGGGGTTCCATCGATCTCAGTTGAATTTGTAGAGTGCCAGTTTCTTTCTCTCGTTATCGGTTCCCTACCATCGCGGCCGTTATGAATTTTAAAGAGTTTGATCTTATCTTAGGGTTAGATTGGTTGACCAAATATGAAGCTGAAGTTAAATGCGCCGACAGAGTCGTAAAGGCGAGGATTAAATCAGGCGATTATATAACCGTTCCCTGTGAAGGTCAGAATGCTAATAGAAAAGACTTCTGGGCAGCTTTGAATGTTTCTCCAGCCCAAATAGAAAATATCCCTGAAATCACAGAAAATATTCCTGACCTCATCAAAGACATTCCTGTCGTCAAAAACTATGCGGATGTGTTCGAAGAAGTTGTTCGCTTACCTCCGCAGAGGGAAATAGATTTCAAAATTGCTTTAATTCCCAATGCAAGGCCGGTAGTTCACGCTATTAGAAGAATGTCCTTGAAAGAGAAGGAGGAATTAGACAATCAAACACGACAGCTAGTATGGAAGGGTCTAATCAGACCTAGTTTCTCTGATTGGGGTGCAGCAGTGGTATTTGTCCCAAAATCTGACGGTACTCTACGGCTATGTGTGGATTATCGTGATCTGAACAAACAGACCATAAAGAACAAATATCCGTTGCCGCGGATTGATGATTTGTTGGATCGATTAAATGGAGCACAAGTATTTTCAAGAATGGACCTAGCTACAGGTTTCCATCAACTTCGAATTGCCGAAGAGTGTGTTCCAATGACAGCGTTCAGAGGCCCCGACTTATTCTACGAGTGGTTAGTAATGCCATTCGGCTTATGTAACGCTCCCGCTTACTTCGTCGATCTAATGAACAGAGTATTTAGGGGAGTATTGAATAAATTTGTTCTGGTTTTTATTGACGATATTTTAATCTTCTCTAAATCAAAAGCCGAACATGAAAAGCATCTGGAACAGGTTCTAGAAATTCTGAGACGGAATGTATTGAAAGCCAAGTTTTCCAAATGTATATTCTGGCAAGATGAAGTGAAATTTCTGGGCCACGTTGTATCGAAAGAAGGAATCGTTGTTGATCCAAGTAAAATCACAGCTATTCAAAATTGGAAACAGCCTAGTACCCCCACCGAAGTCCGCAGTTTTCTCGGATTGGCTAGCTATTACCGGAAGTTCGTTAAAGACTTTTCGAAGATATCTGGCCACTTAACGAAGCTTACAAAGAATCATTCTAAATTCAAATGGACTCAAGAGAGTGAGGAGGCTTTCGAAGAGCTAAAGTTAAGACTAACAACAACTCCAGTGTTAACCATCATCGATGGCAACCAAGATTTAAAAGTATGGACTGATGCTTCTAGAGAAGGCCTTGGCGCAGTGTTAATGCAAAGGGGCCAAGTAATTGCTTATGCTAGCCGTCAACTGAAGCCACATGAAAAGAACTACGTAACTCATGATCTTGAGTTATTGGCTATTGTGTTCTCTTTGAAAATCTGGAGACACTATCTTCTGGGCGAGAGATTCGAACTGTTTACAGATCACCAGTCGTTAAAGTATCTGTTCACTCAGAAGGACTTAAATTTGAGGCAGCAGCGTTGGCTGGAGTTTCTTGCAGCATATGACTTTGAAATTATATATACTCCAGGGAAAGCCAATGTCGTGGCCGACGCGTTAAGCCGAAAGAATGAAATGATCGCCAGTTTCATCATTGCGACTTCGTTGATTGATAAGATATTGGCTCTCCAAGAAGACGACCAATTTATCAAAGGAATAAGTCAGCGAATTCGTGAGGGCAATGCTTCGGATTTCCAGCTAGACAGCGAAGGGATTCTGAGGTTAGAAGGACGAATTTGCGTTCCAGAGATTCCTGAACTCAGAAGGGATGTGCTTGATGAATGCCACAAATCTAAGCTCAGTATCTATCCGGGTGTGAATAAAATGTATAACGATATCAAACGCACCTTCTGGTGGAAGTCGTTAAAAAGAGACATCTCAATATACGTTAGCCGATGCCCTACTTGCCAGCTAGTTAAAAGCGACCAACAGAAATTGGCCGGATTGTTACAACCACTAGAAGTTCCTGGTTGGAAGTGGGAACACATTTCGATGGATTTCATTGATGGTTTGCCCAGGACCAGAAAAGGAAATGACAGTATTTGGGTGATCGTAGATCGTTTCACGAAGACCGCCCATTTTATACCTGTCAAATCAAATAGAACCGCTCAGAGTCTGGCGCAGATTTACTTCAGGGAAATAGTTAGACTGCATGGAGTGCCGCTCAGTATAGTCAGTGATAGAGATACAATATTCACTAGCAAATTCTGGGAAGCATTTCAAGTCGAGCTGGGAACGAAGTTAAACTTGAGCACCGCTTATCATCCTCAGACAGACGGTCAGACTGAGAGGGTGAATCGCATTTTAGAAGATCTATTGCGGGCTTGTGTTATAGATTTCGGTGGATCATGGGAAGACCATCTGCATTTGGCTGAATTCTCTTATAACAACAGCTACCAGGCGAGTCTGACAATGTCGCCATTCGAAGCATTGTACGGTAGACCGTGCCGATCTCCTGCTTGTTGGGTCGAGCCTGGAAATAGACTTGTGTTAGGGCCCGATATGATTCGAGAAGCTGCCGACAAAGTCGATTTTATTAAGAAGCGATTACTCGCCGCTCAAAGCCGACAAAAGAGCTATGCCGATAGAAGAAGAAGAGATATATCCTTTGAAGTTGGCGACTATGTATATTTGAAAGTATCGCCGATGAGAGGAGTTATCCGGTTCGGTAAAACTGGAAAGTTAGCGCCCAAATTCATAGGTCCGTTTCCTATTCTGGAACGGATTGGAACTCTCGCTTATAGGGTCAAACTGCCTGACTGGTTGCCTGGAGTGCATGATGTATTTCATATATCTCAACTTCGAAAACACGTTCATGATCCAGACTTAATCGTGGAAGAAGCAGCTCAGCAGGATATTGAAATTACGCCAGAATTAGCCGTGAGGCGAGAGCCGCTAAAGATTATCGGCAAAGAAACCAAAGAGCTGAGGAACAAGAAGATTCACTTAGTCAAAGTGCAATGGAGTGGAGATCCACGAGATTGTACTTGGGAAACGGAGGAGAGCATTCAGAATGCTTATCCCATATGCCGAGTAGATATCTCTGATTGACTCGGGTGCAAGGTACATTTACCCTACTTTGCACTACCATTCAATTCTCTACTCTATTGTTATTTTCTTTTCATAGATGTGCACTTTAAATTATATAGTCTGAAAGATTTTTAAAGGGGTATAAAATTTGATTAGTATATTTTTGAAGGTTAAAAACAATTGGATTGGTTGTTGTGTTGTGTGATTGTAGATTTATCAAACCACTTTCGACTTTATTCCTTTTCGGGGACGAAAAGTTTTAAGTGGGGGAGATTGTAACGACCCAGAAAATCTGAACCAATTTAAAATTTTTAAATTGGCTAAAATAATGGATTTTAAATATTTAAAATAAGTATTATAAATAATGGCGATGAAAACTGAGTTTGAATCGACAATTGAAAACGAATATAATTAATTATAATTATATATAGAATTGAAAATGGCGCGGTAGTTCGATAATTCGATTTCAAACTTCATTTGAACAATACCGGGTGCAAAACAATCCGGATTTTAGTGAAACCAAAAACATTAGGATCTAATTGATGATATCTTTCCAACGAATCTGACCAATCAAAATTTGATAGCGGGAATCAAAAGATATGTCCAATTGAAAATTCTGAATAGTCGTTATGGAATTCAGGCCCTTAAAAATGGACATTTTGCAAATGACCTCGGATTTCGACGAAACCACTTTTGTTGGGTCTGGGATGTGAAGTTATTGCTAGATTTAAAATTTGATAATTTTTCGAATCAATATGTGAGCGTGGCAAAGGAGAACGCGTTTGACCAGTTTCAGTTGATTTTAATCGACTGGAAATTGGCCATTTTTCAAACGGTCTCAGAATTCGACGAAACTAGTTTTGTTAGGACCGTATCGTCAATACGAAGCTAGGAAATATTTTTCTGGAATTTTTCAAGTTAGTATGTGGCCCCGGTAATTTGAAATGTACGTTTAAAATTCAATATAATGATTTAAATGTAAATTCAACGGAAACTGAGTGTAACTATCGAATCAGCTTAAGATACATATTCCATTGTGTTCGGAATGGGGGTAAAACGCTATGGACCACAGGCGGTGGGCCTCGTTTAGAGGTCGTATGTAAAAGTCAACTTTTTTGAAAAATTAAATAATAAAAATAATAATTTTAATCCCCTCCCTTATCCTTCGTTCTGTCCCCCCCCATTCATTTCAATTTCAAACGAAAGAAAGAAAGAAAAACCTCGTCGAAGACGAAGACCGACCGCCATCGCCTCGTCGAGGAGACCCCGCCTCCGCCTGTTCCCCCTCCATAGATTGAAGTCCCTAACCTAGAACCTCCGACGCCCTAACCTATGACCTCCGACGTCGAGCCACCCGCCTCCGCCTGTCCCTCCTCCAACCGCGACCTCCCCGACGCCGCCAAGAGCAGCAACAGTCCCCCCCCCTTCGCAGACTACGGTGAGTATTTTAGGTTATTTTATTTTTATTTTTATTCTGTAAATGCTGCTTTTGATAAGGATTAAAACTGATTTTTATAAAGATTTAAAACTGATTTTTATAAAGATTTAAAACTGATTTTTATAAAGGATTAAAACTGATTTTATTTTAATAAGTAAATTCTGATTTTTTTTAAAAAAGGAAAATTTTGATTTTTTTTGTAAAAAAAAAACTGATTTTAAACAGATTTAAAAACTGATTTTTAACAGATTTAAAAACTGATTTTTAACAGATTTAAAAACTGATTTTTTAGAGGTTTAAAAACTGATTTTAAACAGGTTATAAAACTGATTTTTAAAAGAAGTTAAAAACTGATTTTTAACAGATTTAGAAACCGATTTTTAATTTAAACTTTAAAAAGAAAAAAGATTAGAGCTTTAAAAAGAAAAAAGATTTAAACTTTAAATAGAAAAAGGTTTGAATTTTAAATAGAAAAAGATTAGAACTTTAAAAAGAAAAGATCAGATTTTTTTTTTTTAGAATAGAAAAGATCATATTTTAAAAATAGAAAAGGCGGAATCTATATTTTTGAAATGCAATTTTTGTATATTGAATAACATAGTAAAAATTCGATTTTTACATATGTAGAGAATACGGGCAACGAAAGCGACAAGAAGGCGAAATAGGCGAAGATTTCTATAAAGGAAGAGTCGTAGTATTGGATAGCTATTGGTGAGATTTCTGATTTAAAAATTATAAATGTGTGAGAATTTCTCACTCTTCAATTTCTTTTTCTATACATATATATGTGTTGAAATAAAAGTGAATTGCTATATATAAATATATATCTATATATATATACGCCCCCTCGTCCACAAACCATGGACGATATTTATTCATTAAAATTGTTGTGAAAATTGATTGATAGCGAATGATTGTTTGGGATTGTTTGTGGTTGATATTGATTGATTGTGGTTGGAAAATACCCGTTTGTGGTTGAGAAATATTTGGTTGAAACCACATAGGATTAGTTTGTGGAAATGAAATAAATATATACATGCCGCCTGCGTGCGAACTAGATGCATGATCCCCATTGTCAAAAACCGCGAGGTTTTAAGGTAGAGCGAGGAGCCGTACTAGGGACGGTCCCGGTTTTAACTACCCTGCCGTTATGCTGTCGAAATTTTGAATAATATTCGTATGTTTGAATTATTTTCATCAGCTTAAACTATATTTATTCATTGTATAGAAAACATTCATGTGTTGAATTGATATTCATTCGTTGATTAGAAATTCATGTGTTGAATGGTATTCATATTTTGAAATAAATTGTTTGATAATAAAAATCACATTTTTATCTATATATAGAAACTATAGAAAACATTCATGTGTTGAATTGATATTCATTCGTTGATTAGAAATTCATGTGTTGAATGGTATTCATATTTTGAAATAAATTGTTTGATAATAAAAATCACATTTTTATCTATATATAGAAACTATAGAAAACATTCATGTGTTGAATTGATATTCATTCGTTGATTAGAAATTCATGTGTTGAATGGTATTCATATTTTGAAATAAATTGTTTGATAATAAAAATCACATTTTTATCTATATATAGAAACTATAGAAAACATTCATGTGTTGAATTGATATTCATTCGTTGATTAGAAATTCATGTGTTGAATGGTATTCATATTTTGAAATAAATTGTTTGATAATAAAAATCACATTTTTATCTATAATATAGAAACTATAGAAAACATTCATGTGTTGAATTGATATTCATTCGTTGATTAGAAATTCATGTGTTGAATGGTATTCATATTTTGAAATAAATTGTTTGATAATAAAAATCACATTTTTATCTATATATAGAAACTATAGAAAACATTCATGTGTTGAATTGATATTCATTCGTTGATTAGAAATTCATGTGTTGAATGGTATTCATATTTTGAAATAAATTGTTTGATAATAAAAATCACATTTTTATCTATAATATAGAAACTATAGAAAACATTCATGTGTTGAATTGATATTCATTCGTTGATTAGAAATTCATGTGTTGAATGGTATTCATATTTTGAAATAAATTGTTTGATAATAAAAATCACATTTTTATCTATATATAGAAACTATAGAAAACATTCATGTGTTGAATTGATATTCATTCGTTAATTAGAAATTCATGTGTTGAATGGTATTCATATTTTGAAATAAATTGTTTGATAATAAAAATCACATTTTTATCTATATATAGAAACTATAGAAAACATTCATGTGTTGAATTGATATTCATTCGTTGATTAGAAATTCATGTGTTGAATGGTATTCATATTTTGAAATAAATTGTTTGATAATAAAAATCACCTTTTATCGACTATATGAACTGTGTAAAATAATCTCGTTTTAAAAGAAATTGTTTTATGATAAAAATCCCATTTTTATCACCAACTTGAACTATATAGAAAAATAGTGTTTTGAAATGAATTGTTTTACAATAAAAATCACATTTTTATTGTATGCATAAATCGTTGAAATGTGAAGTGTTAAAAATAGCCACTTGTTCAAAATAAACATATATGAGTTGAAATATTCATTAATTAGCTAATGAAATGATTTGCACCTATTTATGTAACATTAGAATGAATGGTGTTTTTAAACCAAATAGAAATCAAATATGAAGTTGAATAGAAAATGATAAATGATAAGAACTGTATATATATGTACATGCATATTCATTGAACAGGTTATAGCAAAGGGGCTAGAGAAGAGGAATAAAATTTTGTGCCCGACAAATAGGTACACATTTACTGCTTTGTTTGGGTGATGATTTTATGAGCCTGTTGGCTAGCCGCTTGGCTTTTTCTTTTTCTTTTTGAGATTAGAAGGACCGGGAAAGCTATTTGCGATTTCCCGATGCTCCCGGTGCAGGGGAGGTTATGGCGAAATTTTCCAAAATTTTAAGGCGTTAGTGAAATTTTTGAAGTGAAAACGATATTGAAATCATTGAATGAACTATATTTATATAAATATATAAATATAAATAAAATTAAAACGAAACGAAGCCGTGCAGTTCGTATTTTGAAACCGTGATTTCAAACAACTAGTACGGGAAATCCGACCATTGGATTTTCCCGAAACCTCAACCGTCGGGTTCGCCTTGGAAATATCTTCCCAACGGCACCAACCTTGCAAAAATTCAACGGTTGGATTGTCTGGAATGTTTAATTCAAATCTAAAGAAAAACAGCGCCAGAAACGATTATATTTATATATAAATATAAATATAATTTTATTTAATCGAATAACGACGCTGCAGTTCGTATTTTGAAATCGAAACTTCAAACGATTGTACCGGGAGATCCGACCGTCGGATTTTCCCGAAACTGGAACCGTTGGATTCGTTTTGAAAAGACCTTTCTAATGATGTAAATTTTGTGAAGATTCAACGGTTAGATTTTCAGATATGTGTAAATCAAATCTGAAGAAAAACAGCGCCACGACCGCTTTATGGCCCGAAGCGTCGTTTTGAATAAATTAGCTATTTTAAAATAAATAAAAATAGCGATAAATAGTTATAAAATATCATAAGCGATATGGAATGGAAATAAACTGAATTTGCTTGATTTATGTGGCTTTTAATGGTTGAATGTGTTTGGTGTGAAAATTACATTAAAGAACACAATTGGTGTTGTCGAATGATTTAACCATTGAAATAAATTGATTTGAAATTCTAAATATACGTGAATTATTTGAAAAGGCCGAGTTAATTCTCATTTCAAATAATTGACCGACGATTGAAATTCGAAGATGAAGACGACGGTCGAAGACCGGAGATCTTCACCTCGTTTGGATGGTAACCGAGGTCCTGATTGGGAGGTATCCCGAAATATGGATAATTAGTGGTGATCGTCCAGACGTACGTGGTGATCGAAGGGTTTGCGAGGTATTTAGTGCCTCCGGTTTCGTTCAGACCCAGAACGGACTTGTAAATGGACTGTGTGTCTGACATTGGAATTTATTCTGTGTTGATTGATTTCTGTTAAATATACATCTGTTTGGCGGCGAAGAATTTATTCTTTTGCTTAACGCCCTTCTCTGAGACGCACGAGCTCAGAGGTTGTATATCGATGGACATCAGTCGCATGGCATGAATTGCCTGTGTGGCATGCTAAGATGCAGTGATCAGGGCTTCTGTTGAAAAGCAAAGTCTTGTGGTGATGATCAAAGCACCGCCTGTGTGGCGTAGCTTTGTGTATAACGTGAATTCGCGAGCCTCACACCCCGGTATGAACCTAAAACGGGAGAAGGACCTCAAGGAGGGCATGCGTTTCTTTCTAGCTAGGGTGGTGTCAATGACCTACCAGCCCTGACATTTATATACTTTTCACCTATGTGGTTGTTGCTATTGCGAGGCGCCTCGGTTTGATCAGACGATCCGGGTCCGATGGAGTCATTCGTTGGCTCGTTTACGCCCCAAAGGGCGGGGAAACGTATTGTTCAGGCATAATAATCCACATCGGTGGACCGGCCCTAACGATCTAAAGGTTTGCCTGCGCGCTTGCCTGTGGCTCGGGCTAGAGAGTCACGAATTCGGTAAGGACTATCTTTTGCCTTGGTTCATGACGGAAATCCAATTTCCAAATACGTGATCGTGCGGTTTCAATTGTATATATATATTTGGCGACATAGTGGCATGGGACGCTCATGTCGTCTATGATTGATAGTTATGATTTGAAATTGTTTTCAAAACATATGAACACTAGCAATAATACCAAATGCCTTTGTTTTATTCGTATCAAGCATATTTGGCCGTTATAAGGTAAAAACTCTATCCTCTGGTTTGCGTTGCATTGTGTGATGGGAACTGAGTCTTATAACGGCTTCATTTTTTACAAAAAGCATAGCGATGTTTAAAAGAAAGATTTGTTTTAAAGCACTGGCAATCCAATGGAGTAAACCCGTTCCACGAAAGTGGCGTGGTCCTGTGATTAGCCAAATTATATATGTGTTGAGTAGATTTCTCATACCAGTCCCATGACTGACTCGTAGTTTGTTTCACTTTCAAACTCGGGTGCCCCTTTTTCTACACGGGCAGCCTTGTATTCAGGTTTAGCTGGTTCTTTCTGGATAGCTGGAGCTGAAGATGGATTCTATCATTTATTTCTTTTTATGCTGTTCAGCTCCTATTGTACATATTTTGTTTATTTCCGCTGTAGACATTTATGTATAGCTGAACTGTATTTGTACTAAGTAAGATCCTGTATACTGTGTAACTCTGATGATTACTTTTATCCAGTATATTCTATTGTTCATATTCTGGTGTATTTATTTAATTCTGTTCTGCTATTATCTGTTTCTGTGTTATATTCCAAAGATAACCCTTGTTTCCGTGAGAACGGGATTTCGGGTCGTCTCATTTAATATAGAAGTTCAGTTGTAAATTAGTTTATGTCTAAGTTATGAAGTTTAAATGAAGTAATAAATGATTTTGGATAATCAGAATTTTAAGTTTAAAGAGGGAAAACCTATCTTAATTTATATTAAAGTACAGAAGGATGGAGTTGAAATTTAATAAACAAAGTTTAAACATTTATATTTAAATTTAAATAAAATGGGCTCACCACAGCGCGGTAGTTTGTAATTTGACGTTTCATACTTGAATTGAGTATATAGAACTAAATATAAGTCGGAATTCTCCAAAACAAGAATCATTTGAATCCAATGAATGATAGTTTTCTAATAGAAGAGAAAAATCTAGATTTCGTCTTATAGATTTTGAGTTATGTCATAATCAAATTTCCAAAAAAATAGAGCTATAATCGATTATAAAACCATAATGGTTTATTAAATAAAATTAAAGGATTTTAAGCGAATAAAGTATAAATTTCCATTAGAAAAATTTAGACTTGATTATAAAATAAATATGAACTTAAGTGGAGTAAATGTGTTCATTTCTGAAAAAAAGAATCAGTTTTTAATCATTGAATAAAGTTAACTAATTAGAAATTAATTAGTTAGAGGAGTTTTGGATCGATCTTAACCTTAGTTAAGTAAAGTAGATTTGTGAATTTAAATTAAAATCGAATATGAAAATCGAGTTAGAAATGAAATTCAACTTGTTTATATGTGAATTAAAAATATATTTGAACATGATATGTTCAAACTAAAAGAGGATTAGGAAAAAGAGCTAATTAGGGGATAAATTTGCGAATTTAGTAAAAACGATTGGATTGGGTTAGAATAAACTAGGAACAAATGGATATATATATATATATATATATATATATATGTTAAGTAGGTATGGAATGAAGCGAATGGAAGTATGAATTAAGTGCTCGACAAAGAGGTACGTATTTAACTGAATATGAAATTTTATGAGCCTATTTGCAAGCCGCTTGGCTTTTTGATTTTCTTTTTGAATGGAAAGGGCCCAGAGAGGCGATTTATAGTTGTACCGATTGAGCCATACAAAGAAGATGTTGGCTAAATTTTGCGGAATTTAAGGAGATAGAAAAAATTAAGAAATTTGATAACTAGAAGTTAATGTACCGATTATATAGGGAATTCGATAAATACATAAATAAACTTATAATGAAAATTATCGTAGGAGGCAAAAGTAATTTGAAAAAAATATCTCCACAAAGATATTTGATTTGTATATTGGGAAATGATTTAATTAATGAAGTATTAATTTAAAAAGGATCAGTGATTGTTGTTGCTAATCAATAATATTTCCTTTTGGGAATAATGTGTTGGATGAATGTTTGTTCTTAGATAGTTAAATAACCGACAATCGAAGTAATGACCAATTTAATACTATCGTTGTCAATACGGAGAGACTAGTTGGATTTATTATTCGAAAACCACTTTGTATTGGCATAAGCATTGTAAATTAGATTATTTGAAGATAATTGAAGACTTAGTAAAGTGCAAGGGTGACACGACCCGAACTTCCCCGGTAAGGAAAGCCCGGATTGCGTTGAGGACAAGACCAATCAGAACGCAGACAGAAGAACATTTCATTGTATATTACAACAATTCCATCATAATACAAGAATATACAGAGTATGAATAGATATTATACATTCGATAAATATCAGAGATTACAATAAATTAAATAGCAGCGGAAAAACAATATAAAACACAACTGAAAGTGATACATGGATACAGAGCTTTCCGAGCATCGTTCCAGCTGTAAATCAGGATCCTTTGAATATAAATCTGCAAAACCAAAACTACTAGCTGCTTGTGTGGAAAATAGGGGCACCCAGAGTTTAGGTTAAAACAATAAACTCCAGGTCAGTCATGTGACTGGTGTGAGAACTAAAACAGTTATTTAAAACTTTACTTCAAATGAGAGTAATTCAAGGGACCACGCCGTATAACACGGAACGGGTTTCCTCCCAAGAATACCAGTACATATAACAAAACAGCGCAATGCTTTTTGGAAAAATGAAGCTATTATAAGACCCAGGTCCCATCACACAATGCAACGCAAGCCGGAGGATAGGGTTTTCCCTTATAATAGCCAAACATGCTTGGTACGTTTAAAACGAATCATTATCTGATACTATAATAAGTGTATAGTGTCAAAACAATTTCAATTCATAAGTATCAATCATAGGCGGCATAGCTAAAATCTACTATGTCGCCATACTAGGTTCTACAAATAAAACCGTAATATCACGTATTGGAAATTGGATTCCATCATGAGTCGAGGCAAAGGGCAAGCTCCTCTCCGTTTGAGACACTCTAGCAAATGTCTCAGGACCCCACTATCATCCTTGGAATCGGTTGGGCCGGTCCTCTCTTACTTTTGAGGATTGACAATTCCTGAACACACGTTTCCCGGTCCTAACAGACCTAATATCAAGGCGCCTCATCCAACAACCACACAGGTGAAAAGTATATAAATGTCAGCCAGTTTAAGCACTGACACCACCACTAGCTAGAAAGAAACGTCGTGTTCTCCCAACGGTCCGTATCCCATTTTTGACTCATACCGAGGTGTGAGGCTCGCGAATTCACGTTATACACGAAGCTGCGCCACACAGGCCGTGCTTTGATCATCAACCACAAGACATTGCTTTTCAACAGAAGCCTTGATCAATTGCCACTTACGTGTGCCACACTGGCAATTCACTTCGTGCGACTGATGTCTATCGATATACAACCTCTGAGATCGTACGTCTCAGAGAAGGGCGTTAAGCAAGAGAATAAATTCTCCGCCGCCAAATAGATGTATATTTAATAGAGATCAGTCAACAAAGAATAAAATCCAATGTCAGACACACAATCCATTTACAAGTTCGTTCTGGGTCTGAACGAAACCGGAGGCACTTTCCTCGCATATCCATCGATCTCCAAGTACGTCTGGACGATCGCCAACTGATTCCCTCATCTTGGGTGTACAGCCCAATCGAGATCATCAGTAATCACCCAAACGATGTGAAGACTTCCGGTCTTCAACCACCGTCTTCATCTTCGACATATCGTCGAATCGGTTATTCAGAATGGGTATAAGCCCGGCCTTTCTGAATAACCCACGTATATAATAATCAAATGTTACACAAACACAACAAACGCCTCATTCCAATTCAGAATATTCTTTTATTCACAAAATCACATTCTTAGGGAAAGGTTCCCATTAATTTTATCAAAGATAAATTCTTCTAAATTTATTCTTTAATCTTCCTTTGGATATCATTTCAAACCGTATTATGGTTTTCCAAACTAGTCGGGATTAGCGAACCACACCGAAGTAATTATTTATTTTATTTTCCAATCCCAACCTATTCATCCCCTGGAGCAAAACTGGTAATACTCCATATCTAACACCACGGTGTTATCGGTAAAATTAATTACCATTTCACGTTCAAATCTAATTAAAGATTTAACTATCGCTTTGGAGCAAAACTGGTGGTACTCCAATCTCGATCACCCTTCAGATTTGATAATTTAAATAATCAATTCACTTTCAATCTAATTAAAGATTCATTAAAACTCCACTTAGTTTTAATCTTCACAAAAATCAATATCCTGTCTTTAACTGGGTTAAAGAACCAATGTCACCTAAAACACGATTCACGACAAACCCAAATCACATTCAAATTCAATTCCAATTAATACTATTTAATTGGTACACTTCATTAGATCTAAATAGAAAGATTTAATCTTTTTCTCAACTCGGCTTAAGAACAGGGTTAATGAAGACACCGTTCACGACAAACCCAAATCACATTTGATATTAAATACAAGGCTCTGAATAGAAAATATACCAGCTTATATTCAATATCAAATTCTGCAACCAACAAATATCGTATTGGAAATAACGATATAACTATATCTTTCAAATTTCCACAACCATATCTGTATAATCACAAAATCCGACATCGAAATATTCCGAAGACAATTTCGATTCAAATCCATTTCAATTCGTATATTGGTAATTCTGATTATTTTTAAAACCACTTCAAATTCAATTTATTTATTTCAAAAATAAATTGATTTTAATTCTAGTTCAAAACTAGTTCATTTTGATAAAAATCTACTTTTATCTTTTCAAATATGGAGTTTATTAGCCCAGTTCTTCACAAATCATTTCTTATGATTTTACACAAATTATTGATATTTTTAATAATTTTATCAAGGCCCGTACAGTCGATTTCCACCAATGGCCATCGAACTGCACGTACAACGACCTTTTCCAAATTTGATTTGGATATAATTCCAAATCCAACCGTTAGATTTCAAATTTTTAATATTCATTAGAAAGCTCTTTTCTATATGAACCCAACGGTTCCGGTTTTAGGAGAATCCGACGGTCGGATCTCCCGCAACGTCAATTCGAAGTCAATGGTCGAAATTCACGAACTGCCGCTGCGCGGCGCGTTCTATTCAGGCCATTATATATATAATATATATATATATATATATTATATTTCGTCGATTTCCTTTTAAAACGAATTTTATAAATCGTTGTAAATTCGTTTTTGAAATGATTTCAATTCAAATCGATTTCAATTCAATTTCAATTCAATTCAATTTCAATTCGAATTCATTTCAATTCAATTTCAATTCGAATTCATTTCTATATATTCGATTTTTAAATCTCTTTTCAATATTCATTATAAAAACGAATATAATCGATACAAATATCGTTCGCGTCAAAATAGCGCATCTCTAATCAACACGACTTTATATATTTCAACAAATTCGTTATTCTATTCAACAAATGAATATTTATTCCATTCAACACATGAATCTATATTTCTTCTTACTTACAATAAAAAGGTAAATTTTATTGTATAAATATTTTATTCAACACATGAATACACTTTCAACACATGAATTCTCAACACCTAAACATCGTCAACACATGACTATTTATTCTATTCAACACATGAATTTTCTTTTATAATATTCATTATTTCCCAATTGGAATGAGGCCCAATCAATCACCATATAATGTTAATTATATGGATTCCATACAAAACATGTATATAAATAGCAATGATAAATAATCAACCATCATCCAAAGTGCACTACACAACTGCATAAGCATTAAATATAAATAATTTACACTTACACAGTCTGTCGACCAATCGATCGACATACTATTAAATAATTGGGATTAGTGTACACCAAATATCATCCCAACACCCGTGTGGGGTTTCAAATCAACAAGCACAGATTTTTATTGGTGCAGTTGGGCGATGTGTAAAATTTATGTCCCAATCAATATCCTTCAAATAGGTGTACATAAACAAACCGTCCGGTTTGTAAATGAATAATTATTTATTCACATTCACGTTAAAAATTATATTTTTAACGATAATTAATTTATTCCAACCATCAACATTTTATTATCGATTTCACGTCAACATCACAAACAAATTTCACAACACATCAAACAAGCATACAAGCCGTCCATGGTCTGTGGACGACGGGTGTCGGGTGCTGCTAAGCACCGTCTGCATCATAGTATATATTTTTAACTAGAAAAGAAGATTTAAAGTGAGAAGTTCTCACCGACTAGCTAAACCAAACACCACGACTCTTCATATGTAGAAATCTTCGTCGTGCTCGCCTTTTGTCAATTTCGCCATCCGTAGCCACTACATATATAAAAATCACATTTTTATATTGTTGCTATGCATATAAAAAAAATTACATTTTCATATTGTTACTACATAGATAAAAATTCTATTTTTACACCGCTACTATATAGATAAAAATTCTATTTTTACATCGCTGTTCATATAATAAAGATTATATTTTTATCACGCTATTCTCTATATAAAGATTTCGCCCATTCAAATATAAAGATTACGCCTTTTCAAATATAAAGATTTCGCCTTTTCAAATATAAAGATTTCGCCTTTTCAAATATAAAGATTTCATTTTTATACTTTCTACTATAAAAAAATTATATTTTATACATAGAATAAAAATCACATTTTTATCTAATTCGGAAAAACAATCCTTTATACTTCTAAAAATCCGATCTTTTCTCTTCTAAAAATTTATTCTTTTCACTTCTAAAAATTTATTCTTTTCTATTTTCAAAATCGAATCTTTTCTAAAATAAAGATCCTATCTTTTCTTCGCTACAACATATATACAAATCATAACTTTACCACTTCGTTTGCATTATAAAAATCACAACTTTATCACTTCTTTCCGACATTAAAAATTATATTTCTTTTAAATTCTTTCATATAAAAATTATACCTTTCTTGTATAGTCTTTCATATAAAAATTATACCTTTCTTTTATATTTTTTCATATAAAAATTCAAACTTTGTTTATATAAAAATTCAAATCTTGTTTATATAAAAATTCAAACCTTTGTAAAATTAAAAATCAAATCTTTTCAATTTAAAAAAACTAATCCTTTTAAAACAAAAAAAAACTAATCCTTTTAACACTAAAAATCTGATTTTGATTAACATATAAATCAGATTTTTTTTTCCAACACGTTTATATGTTTACAACTGAAAAAGGAAGAAAAAGAAAAAAAAACAAATAAAGAAATGTAAATAAAATAAAAAATAAAACTCACAGTTAACTCACGCCGGAGGGGGGGATCTACGCCGGAGTTGAGGTGCTGAGGGGCGTGCTCTGGCGGCACGGGAGGCGTGGATCGCCGGAGTGGGCTGTGGTGGCGGCTAGGGCTTCGATTTTGGGTTAGGGGGGTTTGGTTTTTCACGGCGGCTTCACATAGAGGAGGAGAGAAGGCGGAGAAGATGGAGGGAGAAGGGGGAGGGCGACGCTCCGACGAGGTGGTGGCGCGTTGCGAGGAGGAGTGGGATTCTTCTGATCGTGGGATTTTAATTTGGGGATCGGGGAGTATGAGGAACGGGGAAGTAAGGTTCTGAAGGGGGTATATATAATTTATTATTATTATTTTTATTTATTTAATTTTTAAATTTCAAAAAGTTGACTTTTTCATTTGATCTCTAAACGAGGCCCACCGCTTGTCGCCCATAGCTAATTACCCTCATTCCGAACACAATGAGATATGTATCGTAGGCTGATTCGATCGCTTCGATCAGTTTTCGTCAAAATCAACATATAACTCTATATATTGAATTTGAACGCGCATTTCAATTTACTGGGGTCACATACTAACTCGAAAAATTCCCGAAAAATATTTTCTAACTTCGTATTGACGATACGGTCCCAACAAAACTAATTTCATCGAATTCTGAGACCGTTTGAAAAATGGCCAATTTCCAGTCGATTAAAATCAACTGAAAATGGTCAAACGCGTTTTCCTTTGCCACGCTCACGTATTGATTCGAAAAATAATGAAATTTGAAACCTAGCAATAATTTGACATCGCGGATCCAACAAAAGTGGTTTCGCCGAAAACCGAGGTTGTTTGCAAAATTTCCATTTTTAAGGGCCAGAATTCCATAGCGACTATTCTGAATTTTCAGCTGGGCGTAACTTTTGATTCCCGCTATGAAATTTCAATTTTTCGGATTCGTTGGAATGGTATTATCAAATAGATTGTAATATTTTTGGTTTCACTAAAATCCGGTTTATTTTGAATCCTGTACATTCATTTGAATTTTGAAATCGAATTATCGAGCTACTGCGCCATTTTCAATTCCTTTTATATTTAAAATAAACATTTTATATTCTAACGACGATCTATATAATTATATACATTCGAATTCTATTCAAAATAAATTTCTCGACGTTATTATTTAAAATAATTCATTTTAAATATTCAAACTTCATTAAAATTGCCAAAATAAAATTTTTAATTGGCTCGCATTTCCGGGTTGTTACAAAGGGCTATTCTATTAACCCTATGTAGAAATTGCCTAAGATGGATTGATGGGATGGTGCCTTCGGTTTGGCCAGTCCCAGGGCAACGTATATTGATGGATGTCTAATAGAGTATTTCCAGATGATCACATACGTTGATTTCCTCTAACGTATTACTGTTTGGTGGCGGAGATGACACCTTCTCTTAGCCTAACACCCAAAGTATTTTTGAGGACGTCAATTAGTGATTTGATGGTTATGACCATGTGGCATTCAAAGTAAATGAAGATGAGATGCTCTTAAAGGTAATCATGACCTCAAGCCTCATCAACCGGGAAATGACAGAAATTGGGCAGGCAACATGGTTAAGTGGGTCGTACCCAATTAGGATGTATTATCACCTGATCTAGAGAAAATTCAATTGCTTCTTATTTTATCGCTATCGTATGCTTTTGGTAATGGTTGGTGATCACAACTGTTGGTGATATACATTCGGTACACTCAAGCGAAATGAGTGGTCGGTGATGTGAGGCCAGGTTGCAAGGTGTTCTTGTTGAACCCGGTGTATTGCTCTCTAGGGATACACTATCAGCAGGTGATCCCATACCTTGTCATAGTTGGAAATCTATTCTCCGATAAGCGCCCTGCGGTTTTTGATCATATACTATGTATGTGGAGCATGAGATGTAAGTGTTCCGCTAGATTGTTATTTATTTAATTTAGACACTATTATAATATCAGAATAGTTTTGACATAAATAATATTTTTGATTATCATAAGGTAGAAAACCATCCGTGTTTATGTGTGGATTGGTCTTACGATTATCTTTTCTTTCGAAAGGGTTTTTGGATGTTAAATCAAATGGTTGGAGTTTAGTCACAACAGTCTCATAACTGATTCAAAGTTTATTTTGTTTTGTTTTACCCCAAACTCTTGGGTGCCCAAATTTGTACGGGTAGTCATGTATTTCAGATGTTTACAGATATACTTGGAGGTGCTTGGAGCAGAAGGCTTTAACGTTAGTTATCTAGTGTTATTTTCCGCTGTGTTGTATATTTGGTATGCTCTGATGATGTATGTAAGTACAGATACAGTTTTGTATTCCAAAAGCTGTTATATATATTACATTTTTTCTGTTGTGCTGAGATTCTGCGTCGTTATTTCTGTTCTTCTTTTATTTTTTTTATTCTTTACACATAATGATTCATATTGTTGTGCAATTTGGGTTGGACGTGTGTCGTATTTTGTTAATTCAGATGGTACGGAAATTCGGGCCATTACAACTACCCATTAATCTTCCTCCAAAATTTCAATACAAATTAAAAGAAAATATTATGCTATAGCTTTCAACAATGATTTCCATGAAAATTATCACTAAACCTATATTGCTAAATTATCATCAAGATTAATTACAAGTTCACTCACTTGAAAATTCACAAGACCAAATCATCTTTCTCACAAGCTCTCATCTCTTCCTAACTTCAGCCATATATCATAACCATTATGCAATGAAAACCCCCCTACAAATGGGTATGATTTTACAATAGCCATAAATAAATAAAAAGATCATTTGCCTCGACTTCTTCTACTCAGAAACATGCATACCAATATTCCAAGAATGGTGTCATACAAAATTATCAGGAAAAACTAAGAGTTTTTAGCAAAGAAGTAATTAGAATAATCAAATTTCAAATTCTTCAATGCAAGAAAATGTGTAGGTAAGTTTTATTTTCATCCACTTATTCCATAAGTTAATCAACTATTTTACTTTATCAAGTTGATCAACAATTATTTTGTAATTTGATCCATAAGTGGACTACCATTCATATTTCATACTTTTTTTAATTAATTAGCTTGAACAAGCATCTGATGTCTTATACAATGAATATCAATAGAACTGAAAAAATTACAAAAAAGTGGAAAGAACCATCTTTTAATGCAAATGTATTGCAAATCTAAATCCACTGGTTATGAAGATGAATGAAACCAATAGCTACCAAGATCACTCTACTTTAAATCGCTCTTATCACACATTTTGCTATCAATTTTAAAGTTTTCGGAACATAACTATAATGGCTCAGGAATTTCCGATCCTGATTATTGATATTAATACATATCCTGCATCACATATCGATCAATCAAGCACCAGAAATTAACAGATCATTAATTTCTGGTGTTTGATTGATCGATATGTGATGCAGGATATGTATTAGTATCGATAATTTGGATCAGAAATTCCCGGGCTGTTACAATAACTACCTATAAATTATATGTATTAATGATGGTACAAAAATACAACCGTGAATACATTTGATTAGCTTCAAACTTGAAAGAAAATAAATTAATCATTGTGATAAATCTGATTGATGTACTGCAACTGGACTTGAATTCAGATGTAGGATTTTAGGGAGAAGAGCTAGAAAATTGGAAAAGAAATAAATAAATTTTACATTAGGTGAATAAACTAATTAAATTTTAAATATTCTTAAATTTCAAAGTTCCTAATTTATAGGGCGGATTAAGTTACTAAAAATTGTGTGCAAATAAAATCTACCAAATGTATATTGGTTCGTTTTTCAAAAGAGATCTCATGTTGGCCAGAGACCTCCAACTCCTTCACAAAATTTTTCTTGAAATATTAGTTTTGCATCTCGAGCCAATTCTTAAAAAATCATAACATGGGATGATATGCTTAAAATGGAGGGGAGGAGTTATAACATTTTATTTTGACCTGGAGTTCATGGCCCCTACGTCTCTGAATGAAAAATGTAAATGACTGAACATAACTGTTTGTATTAACTATGGAAAATAATTTTGATCCAACTCACAATATACAACAAACTATGTAAATAATTGGGCTGAAACATGATTCAAAAGAAGGAGATAAAGCTGAAGCTCGTATACCTGAGAATGATATATCTATCATATACTATGCAGAAGACGTCAGATTTGTATTCTCTATTACCTCCCTCGAACGCAAAGAGGGTTGGCGTAACAACCCGAATTTTGATAGACCAATATTTTTTTCGAAAATCCCAATCTATCTAAGCTCGAGTAGGACTGTCTGGTATCCTGCAGAAAAGTCAAAGATAATAAACATATCAGACTCAGTAAACATCTCACAGCGGAATGAATAAAATATAATATGATCAAATATAGCCTTACCGAAGTAATAATACTGTCTGACCAGTAACGAAAGCTATCATATCTCTGCCAAAACCGAACATACGAGTGTGTTACGAGGTGGTGGTCATAACACAATGTTCTGATGACTGGATAAATTATATATTCTGAAATAACACCACATAATATCGTTCAGCTATTTTTTCTTATTTATTAGGTTGTTTGGGTTAACAACACTTAAGGCTCCATACTCACGTCACACTCATTTATTCCCCAGTAGATTCACCTAATATAGTATATATGTAGTCACCCCCAACATATCAAGGTACTTCCCGTAGTACTCTACTCGCATGGTTTCTACCGTCATACCATGGAAGCGTATCCTACGCCAAACAACGAACATAAATCCAATCATTACACCATGTTACCGCACCGTACCATCATCGCTATGCTATGCAAGCTACGGATCATCATATCCAAACTTCTCGGTTGAATCAAGCATCAACACAGAGTAATGCCCTAATATCTACGATACACCACCCAGTGCGTGTACCTAGACGCTCACGCATACATACTGCCTACTGTACCTTGAGCCCCATAATCGGGATGCATCCAATGCACGGAACTCAGTTGGGAGCTTTCTATATCTGTATAGGTCCGCTCAAAGGACCTATAGTATATATATCCAAGCATGGTCTGGTTTTTATGATGGCTATGGCCCCACCCGGGCCTCTCCCTTAACTAGTGAAAGACTACATCAAGAACTAAGTGGTGTACCCCTAGCAAACAATCTAACATACAAATTGGCGTGTCCCTCAACTAACATCTCAATAGTGAAAGATCGATGGTCTCTTCGTTTAGCTCTAGTCTTTCCTCGTCCTACTGACTACAATTGACAGGTACCCGATGATTACTGTCCTTAATTTGGTCCTAACCAACCTCTCCCGAGGCTAGTCGCTGAATCACCCAACGTCATCCGACACAGCCTTATGACTGCCAGACTATCGTTGCAGTTAAGGTATACTCACTGGATGGCATCGCACAGACTCTCACCTCTGCGAGTACAGCCAGAGCATGTACCATTATAGTGGACCACTACGGAGTACCCTACGACGTCCCTCGGAAGTCGTGTGCTTCCCTTCAGTCCCGCAGATCAAGCTATCAGAATTTCAAGCAGAATAATCAAATGGACGTGCTCCTCTCGTGCCTCCAAACACCACGATGATCTACCCCATTGTATTCTTCACCTTTGTACGTGCGGACTGATCCAAGCGCATCACGCAATCGTATTATTAGACCCTATGTCTAATCTTTTACCCTCGCAGTTGCTTTATCTTATCAGATTACTAATTAAATTAATTACCCAAATATTTCCTTTTTGTTCAAGTTACAAGGTTTTCCCGAGCCCCTTATATCCATGAGGAATGGACCCTACTCGCTTATTAATCGTACAGGTTTAACTTAATCATGTTTTAAGTTCATTAATAATCCCATATCATGTCATTTCCTACAATATTCTTTTTGCATTATTACCATGTCATTTACTATCCAATTACATGTTTACATGTTCAATAACATGTTTTACTTAACGCATAATTAAGTATATCTTTTCCCAATTCTCATGTTTTCTTATGACATGTCTACTTAATATTCAATTAAGCACAACTTATTTTATTCCATAAGTCTACTTATATTCTTTCTTATTTAATCATAACCTTGTCTTACACTGTCATCACAACCTATTGTTTACTTATTAACTTAGTTCTCTTTACTAAAGTTTATTAATAAGTTCGCTTTTTCATTTATTATACCCATGTTATAATTCCGCTTATCCCTAGGACAAGCCTGCCTATTATATTACATTCTCATTCAAATATTTAATTATAATAGGTTATATTCCCCGTTTATCACATTTCCTTTGCTCTTTAACATTAACCCAACTTTTATTGTTGTAACATCCATTTATTTGTCGTCTTGAATATTTTCATTATTTCAGGAAAATATTTCACACACCTTATTAGATTGAATAGTGGAAGGATATAAAGATCCATTTCCATAACGCACATAAATTGGGTTTGTAGTTCCAAGCTATTTCTTTTATTTTTGTCGTGGCCATACATCTTTTTATTTGATTAGTGTTCAGTACGGTAGAAGAATACTTATTTCACAGTAATCCTTTTTCCTTTCTTTTCTTACAACTATGTTCTTGGAAATTTTACTGTTATGGAAATATATCATTTTTTTTTCAAATCCATCTAACTTAGCCCTTTACAAATTTCCCCTTTTTATTTTTTGAGTTAGATGTTATTTACCATTTCCAAATCACTGTAAATTTCCCATACAAATTAGGCATACCTATTCTTTGTCCATTATACCCAATTTCACTGTAATTTGATTTACAATATCCACTTGGTCATTAACAACATTCTGAGTAACATATTCACGTTTATTGTAAATTCCACACTTTTCACTGTATTTCAGTAGTTCTTAATCCAATTTGTAGATTTATAGACAAGATCTGTACAATGGTAATATTTTTAACATAACTGAAAATAAATTATATCGCAATTACCATAATTTACAGTTATTTAACATGTTAAGAATAGTAGGGAACGTAAACGGTAAATATACCATTTGTAACACCCTAAGTTGATTAATGTCACTCTCAAGGGGAATGCATTAACTTTCATGGAGTATTATTGGTGTATAAAACAGAATATAACAAGATAGATACATATATTGGTACTTGAAAATTTAAAACAACTTTTATTGCAGCGGAGAAATAGTTTGGTTACAACAACATCAAAAACCACAATAAAACCAAGTACACTTAATATCCATCTTGACAAATCATTTTCTAAGTACATAAAGTAAAAAGCATAACCCCAACATAAGTAGCCATAAAAGAGATAAGCTGAACTTTACTTTCAGCAATCCAAGCACTTCCAAAAGAGAGAGAGAAAGAGATCCAAATCAAGCTCCACTAGCACTAGTCCCACCCTGAGAACCGGGGGGGGGGGAGGAAGAAAAGAGGTGAAAGCAAAGGGGGTCAGACATAAAGTCTGCCGAGTCCAATAACTTTAACAATATAATTATTAAAGTACTTAGGATAAGGCATAAACTGGTAAAACAAGGAATGACTATGAAACAAATGGGCATGACAAAGCAAACAAGAGGAATAAGATAACATTAATTGCGCCAACACTATAGGATAATTACTATACTGCACCAATACTAGTCACCCTAAAAGTTGATCCCGCCTACTGAACAAAATAATAACATTGGTAGTTTCGTGTACCCCTAGTTGTCTTCATAGGTACCGCCTGCTCATATCTCCACTAGTTGTACCCACTACCCTCCCCATTCTAATTACAACATTTATTCATAATATGGTAGTGGTACTCTTAGCTGTCTTCATAGGTGCCGCCTGCTCCTATCTTCGCTAGTCGTACACACTACCTTCCCCATTCGATCGGCTTGCTGACTCGTAGATACCCGTGTTGGTCCCACAGTGGGGTGTATCACTTTCCAAATTGGCAACCCGATACCACTAAAGTTGCACGGCTTATACCTACACGATGCAACAACGTCTTACCTACCAGCCTGGGCCCACACATGCACATGACCCCGTTGGACTTGCGTTGCCACCGCTAACCCGTTTTGACCTCTTACAATCAAACCCAGTAAGTGTGTCCCGTCCTCGATCTAGATCGAGCTCACTTAGATACTAAATGGGTTACTAGTTGAAAAGGGTCCCCACACTTGACACAAGCTTTCCACCTATGCTTGGTCCCCACTAGGATTTCCCACTTAACCCCCTCTTATTCATGTCTTCTTACATGTTCCAACTTGGTTAAGTGTTTATAATTACATCCCCCATGTCACCCATTTTACCCACTTATCAAATCAACATGTGTTATTGGTTAAGCTTGTCTTAACCCTATCTGCTTATTAGATCAATATATATATATATTATTGGTTAAGTTGGTCTTAACCCTGTCCACTTATATATTATTGGTTAAGTTGGTCTTAACCCTATCCACTTATCAGATAAATATATATTATTGGTTAAGTTTGTCTTAACCCTATCCACTTATCAGATTAATGTATATATTATTGGTTAAGCTAGTCTTAACCCTATCCACTTATATATTATTGGTTAAGCTGGTCTTAACCCTACCTACTTATCAGATTATTTGTTAAGCTGGTCTTAACCCTATCCACTTATCATGTTTTATGTACCACACACACACACACACACATATATATATATATCGTATAACATGTATTACTTAATTTATGATTAAGTACATCTTAGTTCACAGATACATTGATTAAGAAAATAACTCCCTAAGTATTAACCCCAAAAGACCGAAATCAACATCAGATTGGTACTCAGAGAATTACTCTACTCAACCAAACTTCTGTTTGTCATACTTATTCTTCTTTGATCAGCATTAATTAATTAATAATGCACAGACCTCTCACATTAAGTCGATTACTTGTGGCTGCTGGATATGCCGGGCGGTTCCGGGAAGACTTCCACCATAAGCCAGACTTAACCTCGCGTCTAAACATCTTTTAATTATGCCTACGACCTCTCACATTTGGCTGCCGTTTGCGGTTGCTGGATGTGCCGGGCGGGTCCGGACAGTCTTATACCACAAACGAGTCTAACCTCGTGTCTTAGGCTTTTATTACGCATTTAATTTATGCCTTTGACCTCTCATATTAGACTATCGTTTGTGGTTGCTGGATTTGCCGGGCGGGTCCGGGAAGTCTTATACCACAAACGAGTCTAATCTCGTGTCTTAGGCATTTATTATTACACATTATTATTCAACTCCAATTTGAATTAATATCTCTATTTCAAATTATCAATAACTTCCAATTTTAATCCATGTCCATAATTGCCACTTAAATTATGTCCATAATTTTCAGGTATATAAATTATACCAATTTATGTCTCAAATTAATTATATGCTTTTAAAGCCATTATATGCCAATTCACAATATTAATATTTTCCCATTGTCCCCACGCCATTCGTACGTTTAATATGAAATATGTTAGACTCGCAAATAGTCTAACTCATAAAAAGAAAAGAAACACCACAACTTGCATAACACATAAAATAGATCTAACTTGCGAACAAGAATTATAACATAAGTTTGTATAGCCAATAACTAGCATAGGCAATGGACATATAGAACATAAATTTGCATAAACTACCATGGATCTAAATATAAATCTAAACATGAAATTGTGAACTTGCATATATTAACTTGGTTTTCGCATAAATTTGCATATGATCTACATACAAACTTGTATTAAACTTGCATATGCAATTTAGACATGTAAACTAAGACCTACATATGATTCACATACAATCTTACATATGAACTAGCATATGATTCACATCAAAACTTATATATAAACTTGCATATATAATTAAGATTTACATTTACACTTGCATATGATTTAGACATGTAAATTAATGTCACAAAATGAATCAAATCTAGCATATGTGTTTAGACATATGAACCAACATCATGAATTTAAACATGTAAACTAATATCACACGTTTTACATATAAACTCACATGTATATATATACTTGATTCACATATAAACTTGTGTATAATTCGCATACAGACTTGCATATAAACTGATGTCATAAAATGAATCAAGTTAAAAATATGTGATTGGGCATATGAAATAGATCTACTAACATAAGTTAACAAAACTGTCATATGTTCACAGACAGACGATAACAAATTTAAGTAACGTCACATGATTCAACAGGCATGTTCTCATAATCCAAATTATAACTCATCATACTTAATTTATTAATTATTTTGTGAAAGAAATTGTACTCACAAAGACGGATTAGAGAAGAGAATAATTTGTTCATCGTTTGTATTAAAATTCTGACTTGCAATTCCTAAACTTTAGGAAGAAGAACTATTCTAGCAGCAGCACGGAGGCCAAGAGACTAATTTAGTTTAGGTTTCGAGCTTGAGTCTATTTGTGCTTATATAGAAGTTTAGATCAACATAAGCCGTTAGATTATCATAGGAGAAAATCACAACCGTCCAGACTAGATAGAGTTATCCAGAATTACAACCTATGCCCTAGTGACTCAGCAACAGGTCAGGAAAGACTCAGCAACAAGTCAGAATCGTCACAGTTCAGATCTGTCCCGGGGGGTAAGTCGACCCCCAAGTCGACCCCCGGGTCGACCCTCTGGTCGACCTGTATAGGGGAGGTCGACCCCCTGGTCGACTTGGCCTGGGGCGGGAAAAATCCCGCCCAGCCCGCTTCCATGTTTGAATTTGAATTTTGAATTTAATTCTGAACCTTTTCAATTTATATAAAATTTCTGAAACTTCTGAAGGCCATTACTTCCTCATACGAAGTCCGATTTACGTAAACTTGGACTATATTCCAAGCAGAATTTCGAGACGAACACAATGGCGTAACCCATTTCCCTTAATTCTTCTCCTAAAAATTAAGTGTTCTTAAAATTGTTAATTTTAATATTTAGAATTACGGGGTGTTACATTCTCCCCTCCTTAAAGGATTTCGCCCCCGAAATCTCCGAGTTAAGAAGAATGCATATCCTAACATCCAATCATCCATCTACTCAGTCATCAAACACAGGCATCCATTGTCCTTACAAGATTTCTAATGCCATATGAACATATGCAAAAATTGTGTTTATATGTTCCTTATCCAATGCAAAATCAGGCGGTCCACTGATTCAGTTGACCTCCTTAATGCAAATCATGATAGTGCCATGTGTCCATTATGCATGCAAAGGAATCCTAACAATACATATTACTTCTACATGTGTGCACAACCATTCATCAAAATGCAGCATCCATATGATAACACAACCATTATACATCCATTAATTTATATATGCACACACATTTATATGCAATATGAAAGTGATAGAGCCGATCTAGTGCCTAATGTGTGTGTACATGCATCGACGAGCAACCACTAGCAACCACTTGCATCCATTTGCATCCACCAAACATAACATGTCTCAAACACATGTTTACAACCATAGGGTTTTTCCTAACTAAAGATCGAAGATATAATCGCGAAGACATACTAAACGATAGGACAAGTATAAACAAAGCGGTAGAGAAAGGAGAAGTTAAAAACATACCCTTAAAAAGGAAAGGGTACAGCGTACGCATCTTGTCTTCCGCCTCCCAAGTCGCGTCTCCTTGATCATCTCCCCGTTGCCCTTTGACCTACTTGACCTCTTTGTTGCGTAGCTTTTATACCTCCGACCCAAGGATGCATGTAGGAGCTCGTCTAATCATGGCATATCACTCTACTTCCACTTCTCTAAGCATGTTCGGCTCCACTACTTCCACGGTATCTTGTAACACTTCCGCAAATGCGATACGTGAAACATGTCATGGACATCACTAAGCTAGTTTCCTCCTCTCATGTCCTTCCAAAATCTAGGATACATAACCTCGAAAGATCTTCAATGCTTCTATCCACCCCTTCCTGTCCGTCCATCCGTCTGTGGACGATAAGCGATGCTCGTACTTACCGCTTTTGCATATCACCTTTTCCTCTTGAATCGAAAACTGCTCCAAGCCCTGTCTCGCAAGCATCGGTATATGTATTGTGAACGGTTTTACTCCCATCTAGCAAAGTTAAAACTGGAGCTGATATCTTCGCACAGTCCTTAATGAATTTCCTATAGTAGCCCGTCTACCCTAGAAAACTTCTTACTTCCGTTGCTTTTCTAGGAACCTTCCAATCTTGGATTACCATCACCTTTGCAGGATCCACTGCTATTCCTTCCTTAGAGACCATATGTCCTAAGAACCTTACCTCCTTCTTCCAAAAATGACATTTGGAGAACTTAGCTTCGAGTTGATGTGCTCGAAGGGTTTCTAAGACTTCCCTAAGATGTAGGGTACATTCTTCCTTGCTTCTAGAGAAAATCAAGATATCATCCACATAGACTACCTTGAACTTGTTTAGAAACTCCCTGTACACCCTACTCAACAAGTCAACGAAATATGCGGGTGCATTCGTCAAACCAAAAGGTATGACGAGCACTCGAAGAAACCGTCAGGAGTTCTAAATGAAGTCTTATCTATGTTGTCTTCAGCTACTCTTAACTGATGAAATCCTGTAGCAAAATCCAACAGCGAGAAAGCCGAAGCATCAACCAACTGATCGAACAAATCGTCTATCCTCGGCAATGGGTGTTTGTTCTTCTCTGTGAGCTTATTCAGCTCTCTATAGTCCACGCACAATCTAAGTGAACCATCAGCATTTGTAGCAAAAACAACTGGAGCACCCCATTCGGAAATGCTTCTTCTTATGAACCCCTTCTCAAGCAACTCTTTCACTTGCTTACTGAGTTCTCTTCTCTCTCTCGGAGCCATGTGGCGCACTGGTAATGCAACTGGCTTTGCATTATCCACTAGATATATACGAAAGTCTATCTCGTGCCTCGAGGGTAAACCTCGAACTTCATAGAAGACGTCACCGTATTCACGGACCACACGAACAAATTCCTAATCGTCGTTGGTTGCATCAAGAGATTCTAGGTAGCTAAGCATCGCCAGACCTCTAGGGTCACAAGAAATATCAAGGGTCTTTCCACAACGAGTTAACAATCTAGCTACCCTTCTTTCACAGTATAGGATGACACCGTATCTAACTAGCCAATCCATGCCTAGAATCAAGCCGTAGCCCATGAAGCCAAGAACGAAGGCGTTGCATTCAAACCCAACGCCCAAGATAGACACTCTCAAATCCCGACAAATCATCAAAAGATGAGCCGAACCACCAATAGGATTTGAGACTACTATGGGATCTGTAACTAGACTAGTATTTAGGTGCAGTGTTTCAACTAACGAAGCAGATACAAACGAGTGTGAAGCGCTAGAATCAAACAAGGTGCGAACAAGATGATCCAAAAGAAAAACCAAACTTCCAACCAAGATATTTCTACCTCTATCAGGTATGCCAGCTGTGAGGGAACGTGTCTGTCCTCCGGAAGATCCTGTACTTTGTCCTTACCTTTGCCTTTTGCTTCTTTGGACGATCCTAATAAGATGTCATGTTTCTCCGTAACGATAACAACTTGTCTTCTTCTTCTTCCTAACGTCTTTATTTAAGTAGTCAGGTCTTTCACAAGTGTGGCCCTTCCTTTTCTCTTGTCCCCTTGTTATCCTTACCGCCTTTCTTTGGATCTACTTTCTTATCGTGTGCCCTATCCATGTCTCCTTTGCACATTCTCCATTCGTGACCTCCTACCAAAATGAGGCTTCGTCCTTCATTAACCAAGCAGCTAATTGAACCTTCCTCCCATTGTCTATCTTAAAGGTACCAACAAGTCCTCCGCTTCCTTCTAGCTTTGACAAACGTCCCAGTCCCATGAAGTGGTTTTCCGCCCATCGTATGGAAGTTCTTACATATCTTAGAAAAAGCGTCTATACGTGGAGGAAGAAATTCAAAAAGGAAAGAGGAAGAGATTTAAAACGGAGAATCGAAGGAAAGATATATGGCTCTTGGGGGTTATGTTTTCAAAATAAACTTTTCTCTTAAAAGTACTCTCCTTAAGACATACTTTTGAAAGTATTTCTTTATAAAACGCTTTTGAAAAAAAAAACAGTTTTTCAAAATCTCTTATCTGTTCTTGGTAACCTTCAGCTCTGATACCACGTGTAACACCCCACGCCGATTAATGTCACTCTCAAGGTGAATGCATTAACTTTCATGGAGTATTATTGGTGTATAGAACAGAATATAACAAGACAGATACATATATTGGTACTTGAAAAATTAAAACAACTTTTATTGCAGCGGAGAAATAGTTTGGTTACAACATCAAAAACCACAATAAAACCAAGTACACTTAATATCCATCTTGACAAATTATTTTCTGAGTACATAAAGTAAAAAGAATAACCCCAACATAAGTAGCCATAAAAGAGATAAGTTGAACTTTACTTTCAGCAATCCAAGCACTTCCAAAAGAGAGAGAGAAAGAGATCCAAATCAAGCTCCACAAGCACTAGTCCCACCCTTAGAACCTGGGGGGGGGGGGGGAGGAAGAAAAGAGGCGAAAGCAAAGGGGGTCAGACATAAAGTCTGGTGAGTCCAATAACTTTAACAATATAATTATTAAAGTAATTAGGATAAGGCATAAACTGGTAAAACAGGGAATGACTGTGAAACAAATAGGCATGACAAAGCAAACAAGAGGAATAAGATAACGTTAATTGCGCCTCTGTAACATCCCACGTCCGTTAGTGTCACTCACAAAGGGAATGCACTAAGTTCTGCGGAGCATTTAGGGTAAAAGATGCAGATAAATTACAAGACAGACATAAATTAAACAGCGAAAAATAAAACTTTGCTTTATTGATAAAATAGTTTGTACAATGATTTCTTTACAATATCAGAGTATCATCTGTCTTACAAAATGAAGAAGCATAAAGCAACATTTACATTCCCCAATCTTTTTAGCAAGAACCAGCCATAGCATCTGAAAAGAGAATCCAAGCAAAACTTCGACAAATCTTCAAGCTGGGAAAGAGTGACAGTCCAACTTTACCTGAGCTATACTATTCCCTTCTTTACTACCTGGGGGGGGGGGGACGGAAGAAAAGAAGACGAACAAAAACAGAGTAAGACATAAAGCATGAGTAAGTTCAGTAACTTCTAGCATGTGAACATGGAAAAACAAAACGACATGAATTAACTGAATACAAGATTACACCATGACGATAGGGTCAGCAAGATTAGACAAGATAATCACAATATATGCTAAGAAAAGATAAACTGGATATGCTCTAATACTTTCGCCGCTTCGCTATTTCCTTGTTATACTGATTTCTATATCTCTGCACCATCTAACTAGTGTCCCGACTCGTAACGATAACGTGATCCCAATCCCTGTATTTTCCATTGCCTTCAGGCATACATTTATTATTTATTACCTAGATCTAATCTAGAGTTTTCTAGATTCAACTAGAGTTTACAATATCTGCTGAACGCTTCTCGGATTCAGGGTTTATGCCACCTAGTCTAACTAGGAATTATGCTATCTGTCGAACGATGCGCCCAAGTCTAGGACACACTACCTAGAGTGGTATATGTTCCTATACTACCCACGCATGTATCGCAAATCGTTATCGCTTGTCTAGATGCACATGTCCTGTAATGTGCGACCCGAGTCCTGTGACACGGCAAATCAAGGAATACAGAACTCAGTCGGGAGCTTTCAGGTATCTGCCGATGCAGATGCTAAGGTCTGTTTTTATTCCAGTGGCTATGGTCCCACTTGACCCCTCCCTCAACTAATGAAAGGCACACCTTGAAAAATGAGAACTATACGCAGGCCCCCGATGCCCCCACTAACCTATGGCCATCCTCACCCATAACTAGATAGCAAGTATATGGTCTTTTGGAGTTCTCCACCTTTCCGCTTCACGTATCTCGATTGACTGAAGATGGATGGTAGACGACGAGTTGCTATCACAGGGCTACTGTTTTCCCACCGAATCACGCCGGTCCATCCTAGTCTTTAGGTTGCCATATATTGCAACCAAGGCATACCCCTGGTTCTTCTACGCATACCTTAACCTCTGTGAGCCCAGGAGGATCATCTGCAGCCTCATAGAGGGATACCAAGAGTACCCTCACGTCCCCTCGAAGCCTCGGGCTTCATAACCCAATTCGTTGGAGCCTCCTTTTTACTCAGACGGACATTCGCTCCTTCCCGTGTTATACTAAGAATTACTATTAGTTTTACTAACTAAGATTTACCACTTAGTTTCCAGAATCGTTGTTTTCTTAACTAAGGTTTACTACTTAGTTCTCTTTCCCGTCAATTTGGATTGGTTAAGTGTCATTAGTCAATTCAAGCCAACTTAACCCTCTTCATTCATCCTGTTAAACTGGTTAAGTGTTATCAATAATTCATGATGACTTAACCCTACCACAAACCAAGTTATATTGGTTAAGTATTTCTTATTACTTAACCCTACCCATTCATCCTGTATTGGTTAAGTGTTCCTTGCCCGTCTGTTTTAACTGACATGTTATTATTAATGGTTAAGTATTATCCTTCATGTTTTAGACTTAACCCTATTCCTTTATTACAATCCGATGGTTAAGTGTTCAAGCTTAATTAACCCTACGGTCTAGCCCAGCTAACATATCAAATTGGCTAAGTGTATTTACTTAACCCCAACCTCTAGTCTTAGTTAACATGTTAATTTGGCTAAGTGTATTAACTTTACTTAACCCCACCTTCTAGTCTAGTTAACATGTTAATTTGGCTAAGTGTTTTATTAGTTACTTAACCCCTACAAATCTGGTCTTGTTACCATAAGTTTGGTTAAGTGTCCCTATAGACTTAGCCCTCCCATTCTAGCTTGACTGTGTTAAGTTGGTTAAGTGTTCCTATGGACTTAACCCTCCCATTCTAGCTTAACTGTGTTAAGTGTCTGTATGAACCTAACTCCACCCATCGGTTTGGTTATCTTGTTGAATTGGTTAAGTGTCTTAGTTAACTTAACCCTACCATTTCTTGTTCTAGCTTTAATTAAATAGATTAAAGCCGCGACCACTCACATTAGACAGATATTGTTGCGAATACTGGATGTGCCGATTGGTTCTGGGCAGGTTTACATCACAACTCAGTCTAACCTCGGGTTAGGCATATTCGTGTTTTCTAAGTTCAAAGGGTTTTGATTAATTTTCAAGTCAGGTTTTGAAAGTAACCATCCCGTCCATCGGATCAGTTAGGGATAGCCAGGGAGAGCACGAAACTTGTATTTTCCAAAACCAAGCCTAGACACTATCCTCTCTGTCACCCTAGAACTTTCTGCTGTATTATTAAAAAAGATGTCATTAATAAACCTTTAATTTGTCTAAATTTGCCTTTTCTCATTTAGGACCAATTCTATAAGTAAATTATTCCTAATTTACTTATTTCCTAATTACTCTTTTAATGTAAATTGTCAACGTTTTATTCTTATGGCCCATTTTCCCCTCTACATCATATTTATGCCTTTTTGGTATGTAAACTATACCAAATTAAGTGTCACTAACCATGATTTTGTTAAACCTGACAATTACTCCCAACTATGGCCAAATTAAAATTTATGCCTATCATGCCAAATTATCTAATCCAATCCTGATTTAACATTCTAATTACAGTTCATGTCAAACTAGACTTATTATTCTAGTTCACAGTTCATGTAAATGTTAGATGTACAAGTCAATACTAGATTCAAATTACACAACCTATAATTCATGTCAAATTTATCCAATTTGCATTTCTATGAACATGCCATAATACATGTTCCCAATTTATGCCAATTTCCAAGTTAAAAACTACGTTTTTAGTAAATTTCATATTTTGCCCAAATCGTATTCCCACTGTTCGTATAATCGTGATTCAATATAGATTATAGATAAATCTAGATTCGTAGAAAATAGGGAATGAACCAAAGATGCTATGAAAAAGGATGGACATAATAACTGGCATAAAAAGGTTTGAATGACGACGTAGGTTCAAGAACATGGGTAGACCTAACTTAATAGGTAAATTCCCAAGGTCTAGGTCATATTTTGCCCAAATCGTATTCCCACTGTTCGTATAATCGTGATTCAATATAGATTATAGATAAATCTAGATTCGTAGAAAATAGGGAATGAACCAAAGATGCTATGAAAAAGGATGGACATAATAACTGGCATAAAAAGGTTTGAATGACGACGTAGGTTCAAGAACATGGGTAGACCTAACTTAATAGGTAAATTCCCAAGGTCTAAAACCAAGAATAGACAGAGTAGGTTCAAGAACATGGGTAGACCTAACTTAATAGGTAAATTCCCAAGGTCTAAAACCAAGAATAGACAGAATAGATAATCGAGTTTAGACCCAATTTCATAGTCACCAAACTTAAGCTACACTTTCCTAGTCATGAATCATAGGTGTTAAATCACAGTTGTCATAGGCAACAGTTTATGTTTTCTAATCAAAGGCATAGGCTTGTGTTCATAGTCAAGTGAATAATTCTTATAATCACAGTCACAGTCATAGGCAATGTTCATAGTCATAGGCAATGTCCATAGTCATAGGCAATGTTCATAGTCAAAGAGGCATATGGTTTTAAGGTCCATAGTTTCATAGTCACAGTCTTGTCGGTCATCGAATCATAACAGTTCTTAATTAGGTCCAAAGAAATAGGCACAGATTCGAATAGAAAGAATTGGCATACTCTTTTATTCCTTTAATTTCATGTCACGAAAAGAGAAACGTTCAAATCTAAAAAGTAACAGACTTACAGAGATTAGATTAGAATAGAAAGAAGGCGTTGCTATGATTCGTGCGACGTTGCTCGAAACCGTTTGAGTTAGCCTTTGATTCTTGAAACTTTAATCTTGATTCGAACCTCCTCTTGACAACTTGAGCAACATTTCCTCGTCTTGATCTATTTTATATATTATTTATTTATATATTTTCTCAGAGGCAGCATAAGGATAGAAAAGAATTGTGAATAGAGAAGGAGACTAGGGCTGTTTATATAGTGTTAGGCGGACGAACCTAGGCAGAAAACGTGACCAAATACATCAGAACGAACCAGGTTCAGAAACCTGGAAAAAGCGGGGAGGTCGACCCCCAGGTCGACTACCCAGTCGACCTGGGTGCCCCAGGTCGACTACCCAGTCGACCTGGGTGCCTTAGGCGAGAAAATTCCCGCCCAGCCCAATCTGGGTCCGATTTTGAATTTGAATTCGCTTTCTGACCTGTTTTGAAATTTGAACTTCGCTGAATATTTCGGAGGCCATATCTTCCTCATACGGACTCCGATTTACGCAAACTTGGGCTCGTTTTCATGTAGAATTCCGAGACGAACGTAATGGCGCAGCCCGTTTCCCTTGATTTTGATTTTTAATATTTAATTCTGTCTTGATTTGTGAATCTTAGTGTTACAGAATTACGGGGTGTTACAGCCTCCAAAACTATAGGATAATTACTATACTGCACCAATACTAGTCACCCTAAAAGTTGATCACGCATACTGAACAAAATAATAATAATGGTAGTTTCGTGTACCCCTAGCTGTCTTCATAGGTGCTGCCTGCTCCTATCTCCACTAGTTGTACCCATTACCCTCCCCATTCTAATTACAACATTTATTCATAATATGGTAGTTGTACTCCTAGCTGTCTTCATAGGTGCCGCCTGCTCCTATCTCTGCTAGTCGTACCCACTACCTTCCCTATTCGATCGGCTCCCTGACTCGTAGATACCTGTGCTATTCCCACAGTGGGGCGTATCACTTCCCAAATTGGCAACCCAATACCACTAATGATGCACGACTTATACCTACACGATGCAACAACGTCTTACCTACCAGCCTGGGCCCACGCACGCACATGACCCCGTTGGACTTGCGTTGCCACCACTAACCCATTTTGACCTCTTACAATCAAAACCAATAAGCGTGTCCCGTCCTCGATCTAGATCGAGCTCACTTAGAAACTAAATGGGTTACTGGTTGAAAAGGGTCCCTACACTTGACACAAGCTTTCCACCTTTGCTTCGTCCCCACTAGGAGTTCCCACTTAACCCCCTCTTATTCATGTCTTCTTACATGTTTCAACTTGGTTAAGTGTTTATAAATATATTCCACTTGTCACCCATGTTACCCACTTATCAAATCAACATGTGTTATTGGTTAAGCTTGTCTTAACACTATCCGCTTATCAGATCGATATATATATATTATTGGTTAAGCTGGTCTTAACCCTATCCACATATATATTATTGGTTAAGTTGGTCTTAACTTTATCCACTTATCAGATCAATATATATTATTGGTTATGTTTGTCTTAACCCTATCCACTTATTAGATTAATATATATATATATATATATTATTGGTTAAGCTGATCTTAACCCTATCCACTTATATATTATTGGTTAAACTGGTCTTAACCCTAACCACTTATATATTATTGGTTAAGCTGGTCTTAACCCTATCCACATATCATGTTTTATGTATCATATATATATATATATATTGTATAACATGTTTTACTTAATTTATGATTACGTACATCTTAGTTCACAGATACATTGATTAAGAGAATAACTCCCTAAGTATCAACCCCAAAGACCGAAATCAACATCAGATTGGTACTCAGAGAATTACTCAACTTAACCAAACTTCTGTTTGTCATACTTATTTGTCTTTGATCAGCATTAATTAATTATTAATGCACAGACCTCTCACATTAAGTCGATTACTTGTGGACGCTGGATATGCCGGGCGGTTTCGTAAAGACTTCCACCACAAGCCAGACTTAACCTCGTGTCTAAGCATCTTTTAATTATGCCTACGACCTCTCACATTAGACTGCCGTTTGCGGTTGCTAGATGTGACGGGCGGGTCCGGGCAGTCTTATACGACAAACGAGTCTAACCTCGTGTCTTAGGCTTTTATCACACATTTAATTTATGCCTTTGACCTCTCACATTAGACTACCGTTTGTGGTTGCTGGATTTTCCGGACAGGTCCGGGCAGTCTTATACCACAAACGAGTCTAACCTCGTGTCTTAGGCATTTTTATTACAAATTATTATTCATCCCCAATTTGAATTAATATCCCTATTTCAGATTGTCAATAAATTCCAATTTTAATCCATGTCGATAATTGTCACTTAAATTATGTCCATAATTTTCAGGTATATTAATTATACCAATTTATGTCTCAAATTAATTATATGCTTTTAAAGCCATTATATGCCAATCCACAATATTAATATTTTCCCATTGTCCCCACGTCGTTTGTACGTTTAATATGAAATATGTTAGACTCGCAAATAGTCTAACTCATAAAAAGAAAAGAAACATCACAACTTGCATAACACATAAAATAGATCTAACTTGCGAATAAGAATTATAACATAAGTTTGCATAGCCAATAACTTGCATAGGCAATGGACATGTAGAACATAAATTTTCATAAAATACCATGGATCTAAATATAGATCTAAACATGAAATTGTGAACTTGCATATATGAACATGGTTTTCGCATAAACTTGCATATGATCTACATGCAAACTTGTATTAAACTTGCATATGCTATTTAGACATGTAAACTAAGACCTACATATGATTCACATACAATCTTACATATAAACTAGCATATGATTCACATCCAAACTTATATATAAACTTGAATATATAATTAAGATTTACATTTACACTTGCATATGATTTAGACATGTAAATTAATGTCACAAAATGAATCAAATCTAGCATATGTGTTTATACATATGAACCAACATCATGAATTTAAACATGTAAACTAATATCACACGTTTTACATATAAGCTCGCTTGTGTATATATACTTGATTCACATATAAACTTGTGTATAATTCGCATACAGACTTGCATATAAACTGATGTCATAAAATGAATCAAGTTAAACATATGTGATTGGGCATATGAAATAGATCTACTAACATAAGTTAACAAAACTGTCATATGTTCATAGACAGACGATAACAAAGTTAAGTAACGTCACATGATTCAACAGGCATGTTCTCATAATCCAAATTATAACTCATCATAATTTATTTATTAATTATTTTGTGAAAGATATTGTACTCACAATGACGGATTAGAGAAGAGAATAATTCGTTCGTCGTTTGTATTAGAATTCTGACTTGCAATTCCTAAGCTTTAGGAAGAAGAACTATTCTAGTAGCAGCATGGAGGCCATGAGACTAATTTAGTTTAGGTTTAGAGCTTGAGTCTATGCGTGCTTATATAGAAGTTTAAATCAACATAAGCCATTAGATTATCATAGGAGCAAATCACAACCATTCAGACTAGATAGAGTTATCCAGAATTGCCACCTATGCCCTAGTGACTCAGCAACATGTCAGGAAAGACTCAGCAACAAGTCAGAATCGTCACAGTTCAGATCCATCCCGGGGGGTAGGTCGACCTATATAGGGGAGGTCGACCTCCTGGTCGACCTGGCCAGGGGCGGGAAAAATCCCGCCCAGCCCGTTTCCTTGTTTGAATTTGAATTTTGAATTTAAATCTGAACTGTTTTAATTTATATAAAATTCCTGAAACTTCTGAAGGCCATAACTTCCTCATACGAAGTCCGATTTACGAAAACTTGGACTCTATTCCAAGCAGAATTTCGAGACGAACGCAATGGCGTAACCCATTTCCCTTAATTCTTCTCCTAAAAATTAAGTGTTCTTAAAATTGTTAATTTTAATATTTAGAATTACGGGGGGTTACACCATTATTCAAAAGGTATAATTCTAAATCCACTCACCTGAAAGCTTTCCAATCCTTAAATCTGATCCAAATTTGTTATTCCATGGCTTCCTAACCGAATCTATTATTAAAAAAACCAAAGATTCACAAATCTGATACTAAAAGAAGAGGGAACGAAAGAAACCTAAATAAATCAGATTCAAAAACCTGACTCACGTTGATTAGAAATCTGAACGCCTATGTTATAGATTTACATTCTTTATTTTGTTGTTGTAGAAAAACTAGAATTGTCCCCTTTAATACATATTTAGGCAGCACATCAATATCTTCTTATTTTCATTCAGAAACGGTTTGGAGGAAGAAGAATGAAGAATATTTGTGTATGGGAAAACAATGAGGTTGCTAGCCTATTTATAGATTAACTAGGATAACCCTAAACCATTAGATTTTAGGTTTATAAATCCAACCATACACCTCAAGCGAAGTCAGCGAGTGAATATAGTTATCCAGATTCAGAAGCGGTAACTTTGCATGTATGTAGGTTGGCCGACCCACCTTTCCCCATGTCGACCCTAGGGTCGACCCGGTCTGGCTGGGTCGCCCAATGACCGTTGCTTTCTACGCTGTTATTATTATTATTATTATATATACAAATACATATATTCTTGTTCAATCTTCTTAAGCCCATAACTTCTTCATATTTAATCTAATTTATGAAAACTAAGAGTCTATTTGAACCAAAATTTCGTAGTGAACGCAGCGGTGAACTCTGTTTTACCTAATTCGGAATATTAATTAATATTAATTTCATTATTCTCTTAATATAATTACCATGTATTAAAATATGGGGTGTTACAGTTGGGGTTTGCTAAATTCATAGATAACGTGGGCCAATCTTCGAACAATAGATCTCTTAAAAAATTTAATGATTTTTTAAGCTTTGTTACATTGTTTAAGAGATTATTTATCCGCAACACCAAGTAGGTCATGTTGTGACGGTTTTCGCACTCAAATTACCAACAGTTATTATCAATAGCAAATTAAAACGGTTAATAATGTGATTTTATATTCTAACGGTTATTTCCATTGTACCACTGAGATTTTCGTGAAGGACACAAATCATGGATGGGTAGAATGGTCTTTTTTTACTTTTACTTCTCACGGTTCATTTCGTCATTCTTACCTTCGTAATCAAATTAGGTTTTCGAATTACAATCGTCTCCACGCTTCTGCTCAAATTTGACCCGCTTCCATCAAACTGTCCGCTTCTGCCTCAAATTGGAACCGCCCTCATCAACCTCTCTGTAGCCGCCTTCATCAACCCCTCGCCTCATTCCCGACAAGGTTTGCTGAACCAACCTCTCTGATTCTGCCAAGATTTTTTGAATTCGATTTTAAGTTAATGTATGTTGTTAATAATATTCTGCGTAGATTATTTTGAAATATTTTAAGTTATTTAATTCGATTTATATTTCTTTTTAATAAACTATTGTCCGTTGTTAATAATATTCTCGAATCATCGTAACCCCCAATTTTCTTCTATTGTGGCTTGTTAATCTTTGCTCCCAATTTTTTGCTTCTTGTATCCCTGATTATGTATTATAGTTTTTAATAGGTACTCTAGATTATGAAATATTTTTTATTTTTATTGCTGTTTGCCAAAATATATGGAGATTTCGAAGAGAATAACAAGCTCCCTTTTGTGAAAATTGTTTAATATTTTTCTAGAATGATCGAACATAATCATAATCGTTATTGGTGAATATACGTTTAGCCTATCTGTTTTCAATTAGTGTTTTCTGTAATTAATTAATCCATATGAGGTTGTAGTTTTCTTAATATGATTCAGAATCAAATCCTCCGTTGTTAATATGATTATTTTTGAAAAAAAACTACAACTTAAAAATTTTACATGAAGTAACACAGCTTAAAAAATTACATGAAGTAACACAACTTAAAACATTTCACTTTTTGTTTGAGCCCACAATACGAAGAATAAAGAGCATGGGGGAAAATGTCCTTGATCGTCAAGATCAACCATATTTAGTTTCGTGATTAGTTCACCCTTCTGGTTTGCCATAACCTGGTAGTCTACGTTTCAAACGGAAGTGCATTTAAAGTAACACAGTCAGTTGCTGGCTGTTGGTTTTCAGTATGGTTTGGAGGACTTCTGTTTTTAGTACTGTTTTGGTGTTTTTTGTGGTTGCTGGGTTGATAGTCTGTTCTGAAGCTTTTTGTTTGGTTGGCTTTGATCAAGTATGCAAGGGCTGCTTTTACGTTGTGGTGGCTTTGGCTTTGGATGACTCTATGTGTATTTGTAATATTTTGTTGGGTCTTGCGATTTCTGTGGGGTTGAGATGATCTTTGTTTTTGTTTGTATAAGATTCGTTTTTTCAGGTGTTTTATTTCGTGGTCAGCTCTTCCTCTAATATGCACTCTTTTATTGTTATATAAGTACCCTTTAAAAAAAAAGACGTCAAAATTAGGCACTGCATCATGAATGATTCTTTTTTTGTATTCAGTGGTGTTTTTTTTCCTTCGGTGTTAATTTATTAATTAATTAATCCAACACTTGAACCGACGTTTTGCTTCCTAGTGATGTTTCGCTGTGATTATTTTTTCTGAATCTAAACTAATTTTCATAGATGTTATTTTAATCAAATGATAAGGTCATACATTAACATCTAAGCTAATACAACCTATATGATTCGATGATTGTTCACTATTCTTATTTTTACACGATTACAGTCATTTTTGATTCACCGTTTTGTCCAAGGCATTTAAAACAAGTTCTGAATAATCATCTGCTAGTTAAAATTGAGAGTTCAGTAAAAAAAGGACCAACGAATGAAGAATTTCCACCTAAAGATAGGAAGTGCCGGATGACACTTAACACAGCATTAGCTGTGCGTAGGATTATAAATTTGAATTGCCCTCATCAACCTCTTTGCGAGTGGCGTACTTACACTAGCCCAGTGGGGGCCGCTGCCCCCACAGGTTTTTATTTTTTCTGTTGTATATCATTATTAATGCCATTAACCAAACTAAAAGCTGACTTGTTCGGCCAATTATTATTTGGTTTCGTAACTTTGATGTATTTTCTTGTGTTTTGTTGTGAAGATGTATGCATGCATGGACCCATGGTGTCCAACTTATTATTTCTGCCTTCTTTAATAAACTGCATATTTGAAAGTGACCCACTGTTAGCCTGTATTGATAACATCTGGAGATTGCTTAGGTAACCAAGATGTAAAATAGTTGCATGGACGATCGGAATGACCAAAACATACATTTAATACATTTTAATGGACTCAACTAGTGTAAAATCTCTTGTCATACCACAATAGAATCATCAACCAAAATAGGAATCATATCTACCACCGAAGTATCCCCTGTCGCCATGACTTTCTTTCTCAATCGATTTCCCTTTTATAATTGTTTATTTTAATTATTTTTTCATGCTTAACCCGAATATTTATGCATCAAGATTAAAAAAAAGATTGGTACGCCTATTGAGAAGTATATATGGGCAAAGACTTATTTACATGGAGCCCCATGTTAATTGGTTAAAAATCCACATTTTCAAATATATTGGTTATTCACGCTACAAGCTAGAGTTTCTACGATATCTAGCCATGTTAAGAGGTGCGTCACCTGATTAAAAATCAGCCTTCTCTATATTGTTGTTCTTACTAGAGTAATGACGTGCCCAATGTTTGCAAATATGCTGCTTGCTATATATATATTTTGTAAGTCTACTCTTCTATTCGGTTTTTGCAAATATGTAGTTGAGATGACCCAAGATATTAGTAGAAATAAGCCATTCTTTTTTACAGAAATTTCTTGTAGGAAGGTTGAAATATTTGTTTTGATTGTACTTTGGATAAATTTTGTATTGATGAACTTTTTAAGAAGAATAGTAGGTTTATCATACGTGTTGCAGTGTGTAACTACGCAAACCTGAAGTTGTTTCTTTTTGCCCATCATCACCATCATGGCTCATGAAAAGTCGTCAACTATAAATATTTAGGCAGATGGTGCTTTCTCTAAACTTTACCTATTTCTTAGTTTATGTAACGCCAAGATGAGCCTATATATTGACATGCAACTATGAAAATTAATGTCATACAACAAACGTACTATATTAAGTGTGGAATTATTTTAGATTACGACTGAAAATGAACTACTTTAGTGGGTGTACATGCATGCAGTTACTCTATTATATCTCTATTCATTTATATGATTTAAACAACCTTTAACCTTAATATACCTTTTGCCTCTTCGGAACGCTGTTTTTTTCCTATCTGTTTCATCAGCTCTAGTTAGTTTGTTTGTGTATTATGTTATCTGCGAGGTAAGTGGACTTTCAACTGTTTTGTTCGTATATTCAGATAAATGAACAATGGGGTTATGTCTTGCATACATTAAATTTTGGTTGTTTCAGCAGATATGTCTAAAGAGCGACAAACAATTTTGTGTTTCGTAGCAGAATCATGTACTTGACTCTTTCGTTAGATAGCTCATAATCGCTGCAAGAGATGTAAAGTTGGAATGTAAATTACCATGCATATGCATGAAGGGAAAAAATTAGTAAGAATATGCAATATTTGATTGATTAGAACAGAATTAGTCAATCTAACCAGTCAATTTCAATCGATTTGGTTCGGACTTTAAGCTAAATCAGTTTGAAAAATAACCGATTCAATTATAAAACACAAAGTTCACTTATTAAAAATAAATAAAATTTTACTGCAGTCATAAAGAGTACAAAAGAAAATCTTTTCAAACATGAATTTTTGTTTTCATTTGAGTAGATTAATTATTTGAGTAACGCAATCTCTTTGTTGTTCGTTTAAACTGATTACCGGTCAAATTATCTAAACCTAGTTTGATTTCAATCGGTTTATGTTTAAATTTTTATTATTTCAAATAGATTTGATATTTTTTAATTTAAAAATCAATCGAACTAGCTGAACATCTGACCAATTAAATTCTTTTAACCACCATGGGAAATATAAGCCTAGAGTTGAAAAATCAGTCACTATTTCCGAAGGCATATTCCCCTGCGCTGACATTTGTGAATACTACTAGTGCAAATATAAATTTGTGCATTCCTTTGTAAGATTATATGCAATGCATATCATATTTTTCCTACTCAGCAACACAGCTAACTTCTATGTAAGTTGAGTCCGTTTTATATACGAGAAAGTTATCATACTGAAATGATAGTGAACTCGATTGTACGAAGAATTGGTATGTAGTAATCGCTATACGTGAAATCTTATTGTTCAGTTGTAATTTAAAAACTAATTCATATTAATTCATGTAAGAAGCGGAGAATTCAGAATGCAAAGTCACTCGAGGAATGGCATGGAAAGTAGCACACACTAGTAGGAAAACTGAAAATGTGCTTCCATGGGCGGTAGAAAAATATGTAAGTCTTTATATTGTTTTTTTACACATGGATTATGTAACGACCTGGATTTTTCGAACATTTATTTTAAATATTTAGAATCGTTTAAATATTGAATTAACAATATAAAAGAATTTTTATAGTGAATTATCGATCAAATAATCGAAATACGAGAACAAAATATAATTGAAATCAAAGTTAAAAACAGAATCAAAACAATTCAAATGATCAGTGTCAGTTCTGTCTGAACATGAACGATAAAAATAATTTATTATCGGTGAATTTAATGGTTTGAGATTGATTTATATTTTAAATCGAATTTAATTTAAAACGTTAATTTAATTTATCATCCCTTCTATACAGTCAAAGTAAATTTTAGAACCGTTCCGTTGAATTCAGAATAATGAATAACGTTGGAAACATCAGTAGTTACGGTTGAATAGCGGTTCGGGACTTCGAGTTAGGGACCACAAAATATTTTAAAGAAAATTAAATAAATATTTTCCATCAGCCGTCCTACCTATATTATTTCATTTCGCAGACCTAAGGAGTTAATCGCGCAGCTAATTTTCTCCTTCTCGAGCTGTATAATCTGTCTCCCATGTTCGATATCTAACAAACAACAATTCAATGGCCTGTGTACGATCTGTTCCCCTTATCGCCTATATATGCATCGCAATACGACCCCTTATTCACTCTCATTTCTTCTGAAAATCATCCAAAAAACTTCAAATAAAATGGCCGAGCTTTTCAATTCAAAATCAATTGAATCCTCGCGAGTTCTCAGAACGGAAGGATGGCACCATCGAATCAAGGAGTAGGGTTCATCGCGTTCGGAATTTTGGGGATTTCGCAGTCGCGATGGGTTTAGGGAAAAATCAAAGTTCGAATCCACTAGGAAATTAAAAGGGGAATCGCAGTGAAGACCGCGAATTCGACAGCAACGAAAAGGCGCTCGTGAATCCGAGGAAATGGGTGCGTTCGATTTAGGGATTTCGATGATGATCTCGAGATTTCAGAAGCGAACCGAGCTCGACATCGTGACTGGAGCACTCACGACTATGGGCGACGATGCGATCAAACGGACCCGGTTGGGAGTGTTGGGGAGGTATGCAGATGGGTGAGGGTCACTGCGATGTTGAAAGCAGTCAGAGCTGTATAAATGGCGACTGTTGGAGTGATGATCGAATTGGTCCTCTTCGGTGAAACTGCAGATGTTCTAGGGTTGCAGGAATATTAGGTATTTATTTATTATTTTTATTTACAATTCAATAGTAGTTTAAAACATAAAACCTGAAAATATTAATGAGTTCTTGTACATGATTATAATTTTAAAACAGAGATTAAGGTAAATTTATTTATAATTAATTTAGTAATGACTTTTGACTAAATTAGATTAATCTAAATTTGATTTGTTATTAATTAATTAAGTGATAAAAGGTATGAATAGTTAATTATGAATTGGATATTCATAGGAGCTTGATAAATTTATTAAGAGAAGCCGAGTCAATTCATGGACGCAGATATGGGATTAAATTGGATATTCGGCAAAGGATAAACCAAAGTGAGTAAATCTCACTCACCTTTTATTTAGAATTATTTTTATTCGTTAAAAATAATTGTTTGATGCTTGTTTGAAATGCTTTCTAGTCGATTTAAAAATATTAATTATATAGGCTTGCTATTATATATATATATATTGGTTTGGTGATTGGTTGAATTCCCGTAGTATCATTAGCGGATGCCCACAGTATCATTAGCGGATGACCCTACGTCCACGTATATAAGTGGCCCTTTTATACCGTGATATCCTGCCACGAAGCAGGATGGGTATTACAATGTTGACTAACGTCTGTGGATGCAGGAAAACAGGTTGGAGGAATCCAACTGGATTCCTCAAAAATATACTATTTGTTTGTTTGTTTGCTTGATTTCATATATTCATATATGACATGTTAAAAATAAATTTGAAAATTGGGTGATTTGATTGTTTTAAATATCACTGGGCTAAGTGTTAATTTATTTAAATATCGTGGAAGGGATATTTGAGATTAAAAGGGAAAAATCTATTTTCAAATAGAATTTGAATTTTGAATGGAATAAAAATATAAACTTGTTTGAAAAATAGAACAAGTAGTTCCTTTATAAACGAAGTTTATAAATAGTTCTATTATAACGAAGTTATAAATGAAGTAAAAAGAATTATCATTTGATAATTCAGAAATAAAAATACAAGTGTGAAATTGAAAAGGGAAATCTATTTTTCAAAAAAATAGAAATATCGATTTCAAAAGGAATGGAAATCAAGACTTGTTTAAAGAATGAATATAGAAAATATAAAAGAATTCAATATAGAATTTGAATATCGAAAGTAAATTGGAATTTGAATATAGTAATTCAATTTGATTGAAATTAGATTCGAATCAGAAATTCAAATGAAGTTTTGAAAATAGATTTGAATATAGAAACTCAAATAGAGATTTGAAATAGAATTTGAATTCAAATGGAGATTTGAAATAGAATTTGAATTCAAATGGAGATTTGAAATAGAATTTGAATTCAAAGGATTTGAAATAGAATTTGAATTCGAGGGAATTCAAATGGATTTGAATAAAGGAAGTTCAAATAAAATTAAAAATATAGTATTTGAATATAGGTATTCAAATGGAATTTAAATATAGAATTTGAATATAGAGATTCAAATGGGATTTTAATATAGAAATGGAATATAGAAATTCAAAGAGAATTCAAATCTAGAATTTGAATATAGAAACTTAAATAGATGTTGAATATAGAAAATTTAAAGAAAAATCAAATATGGAATTTGAATATAGAAATGTAAATAGAATTTGAATAAGGGAATTTGAAGTAGAATTTAAATAAGAGGATTTAAATAAAATTTGAATAATAGAGTTGAAAAGGAGTTTGAATATTTGAAATTTCAAATAGAATTGAATCGGAGTTGAATACTTGAAATTCAAATAAAATTAAAAAAAAAGAAGTGAATTGAAATTTGAATATAGAAATTCAAATAGAAGTGAATTGAAATTTGAATATAGAATTTCAAATAGAAGTGAAATAGATCGAAAATATTATGTTGAATTGGAAAATGGATTTGATATATATTTAAATATACCAGAATAGAGTCGAATTTTTATAAACGAAGTTTTGAAATATTCATATATATATAAATATAATTAAAACGAACTCGCCGCAGCGCTGCAGTTCGTAAATTGGCGATCCTAACTTCAATTGAGTATACAGAACTCAGTTGAAGTCGGAATTCTTTGAAACAAGAAACGTCAGGACCGATTTGATAATAGTTTTCAAATGGAGGAGAAAAATATGGATTTCGTCGAATAGATTTTGAGTTATATCAAAATCAAATTTTCAGAAAAGTAGCGCCATAACCGTTTGAAAACCATAACGGTTTATTTAATTATATAAAAGGATTTTAAACCAATAAAATTCGAATTTCTATATAGAAAATTTCAGATTTTGAGTTGTAATTATATGTGAACTCAAGTGAAGTAATGAATTTGATTTTTGAAACAGAAATCAGTTTTTTGATTTTGAATAGAACTAACTAATTTGAATAGTAATTAGTTAATGGGATTTTGAATTGATATTGGGCTTTGAATAAGTGAATTCGATTTGAAAATTTACATTCGAAATTGAAAGGGAAACTAGAATTTGAAACTTGAAAATTCAATTTGGATATAAGCTAATTAAATATGTTCTTTGAACATGTTATGTTCAAACAATGTAGTGAAATAGGCAGAATAGCTAATCAAAGGATAAATGGGAAAAACTGAATTCAAACGATTGGATAGTGTTGAATTGAATTGAAAACAGGTTAACATGTGTTAGACAGGTATGGGATGAAGTATATGAAGATTTTAATTTATGTGCCCGACAAAAAGGTACATGTTTAAATTCATATATGAGATTTTATGCGCTGTATCGGCAAGCCGCTTGGCTTTTCCTTTTTCTTTTGGATTGGTGAGGGCCATGGAAGGCTATTTGAAATATCCCGAAGCTCCCGGTGCAGGGGAAGTTATGGCGAAATTTTCCGGGAATTTAAGGAGTTAGAATATTTTTCAGATAATTTGATAGTTAGAAATCAATGTATCGATATATATAGAATTCGATGAGTAAATGAATTTAAAAATAGAATATTATAACCATAAAGGAAATCTATAAATTAGAAATAGAAAGCAAACCATATACATGTTTTAAAAATAAATAATTGGGTTTTATAGTGTGTTTATTCGAGGTTAGTGGTTTGGCCGTTTTGAAGTTGAGGATGTTTTCAGTCAAGGTCTGAGATGTAATTTTACCCCAACTTGATTGATTTCATTTTTAATGGATAAATAGCAAGATCTAGTCTCGAGGACAAGTGTTTGAATAATAGTTTGGTTGAATAAAATATTTTGGGTTGTTTGTAACGATGTTGTATACAACATTCGTTTTAACTCAAGTGATGAATTAATGAAATATAAAAGTAAATATTTCCTGAGTATAATTAAAATAGTCGGGATAGAGATAAGTGATTGAAATTGTTTTCAATTGCAAATAGAGATATTTTCTAATATATAGAAAATAAAAGAAGTTGATATTTGGAAACATTTTCCAAATGGCATAAGAGGCCAAGATGATTATTGAAAATATTTGGTTAACAAATATTGATAGGAAAATGGAGAAGAGATTTAATTAATGAAACATTAATTAAAGAGCCCAGTGATTTGTTTGATATGTTGGATGAACACTTGTTTTTCTTCGATAGTTCAACCACAGACTATCGAAGTTTTCGACCATCGTTGTCAATATGGAGAGACCGATTGGATTTTTATCCGTGAACCACTCTGTATTGGCAGTAGCGTTGCAAATCATATTATATGAAGATAATCGAAGACGGAGTGAAGTACAAGGGCTTTTTCTATTTATAGAAATTGTGCCTTCGGTTTCGTTCAATCCCAGAACGAACGTAAATGGACGAATGTCTGACAAAGTATTTCCAATGATCTAATGGGTTGGTCTGTATAAATATATATTTGGTTGCAACGGATTTTGTAACGACCCAGATTTTCAGCCGTTTAATTTTGAATATTTAAATTTGTTTTAAAATTTTTAATTGAAGTACATATAGGAATTTATTGATTAAAAATGAAGTTTGAACGTTAATTTATAATATGATTATAAAACGAGCTCGAAATCGCGCGGTAGTTCGTAATATAGAGTTTTGAACTTCAACTGAGGATACAGTATCCGATATAAGTCGGATTTCTGTGAAACAAGACACGTTGGAACCGTATTGATTATAATTTTCATATGAAAGAGAAAAAAATCTAGATTTCGTGTTATAATTTGTTAGTTATGGTCAAATCAAATTTTGAAATAGTCGCTGTGGAAAATCGTTATTTAAATTATACGTGTTAAAATAGCCGTTTTGCAAACGGACTCAGATTTCGACGAAATCAGTTTCATTGGGACCGTATCGTTAAATTATTGTACGGTGTTGAATTGCGTGGCAAACCGATGTCGTATGTGACCACGGTAGCCGTAAACGCTCGTTCAGTGCAATTAAATTAATTCAACTGAATAAATGGATATTAGAGTGTAACTTGAACAGACGACCAAATCAGGCCACGAAACCAGTTCCGGTGAGTTCGTATCATCGATTTTAGTCAGGGTAGATATATAATTTGTTATTTTTAGAGATCGGCAAATTTGGTGTTCAGAAGGGCAGTGCGGTACGCGCCAAAAACAGTCTACCGGGGCAACAGTCTCAGAATGCGACGAAACTAGTGCCGTTGGGTTCGTATCGAAGAATTATTGAAAGATATCAAAGTTTCAAGTTGAGTTGATTTATCTGGTGATCGTGAAAAATTTAAACGCGTGTTTATTTCTGGTTTTATAAAGGATTTTTTTTCAAATGAACTCGGATTTCGATGAAACTTGTCCCATTGGGTTCAAAATCCCTTTTTACACCAAGATTAGCTTTTTTATCAGTAAACAGAAGCCACTTTTATTTTCAAGTACCGTAACAAGGGAAAAACTGCATCGTACATTAAATTTAATCTTTCGTCGTAGTATTGTCCTTTCCTCTAGTTTATACAGTGACTTGTCACATTGAATTTTCTACTTCACATCTAAATTTCGATACATGAAAACCTCTGTAGCTCTTAAACATAATGTACAAACCTACAGTATAGCATGTACAGGTTGTCAATCTATTTTCAAATACCTTGCCGACAAAGTAATCAAAATCCCAAGCCTATCTACCCCTATTTCTACAGCTATGCTAAATTTCGTGGGTGCCAAGCTTTCGTTTCTATATAAACAAGGCCACAGTAGACCATTTTCTTCCAGAAATTAAATACAGAAAAAAATTAATATAAAAATCCACTGGTAAATGAAAATCGATTTCGTTTAATTCAGTACGTTCATGATCTTGAGGACTTCCACTGTATACAAACCTTTTCAAGCACGATTCGATTTTCCGTAACTCGAACTCGGAAATCATTGCGTGGACACTAGTTTCGGTTTGGAGCAAGGTTTGTACAGATTGATTTTGGGATGGTGCGAGCTGAGGTTGAAAGAGCCGACGGTGTGGAGTTTGCGAAGGTGAAAGCGATGATGGTGCTGGTTCTGTGGACTGTGAAGGGGTGAAGGGGATTGGGGCGTTCAAATTTCTTCCATGCTGTGTTGAGATGGAAACAGAAAAAAAGTGGGAGGGTGTTCGCCTGATAATTTTGTGAGGGTGCAAGAGTTTTTGTGCTGGGAAGGGGAAGTATATTTGAAGGAGGGATGAGTTGGTTCTTTGAGGATGGGTTTAATGTGTAACAGGAGAGGATATTATCAAAATCAGTGGGATAATCGGTGAAGTATTTAGGGTAAGGCTTGGCAGTGGTGGGTGCGATCTGAGTTCATAAGGGTAATTTATCTAATGATAGTGATTGAAACTTAATTAGTTCAAATATCTATTATCAATAACTTAGAAATGGTAGTGGGCTTGATTTCTTGGTGACAGTAGTTACTGGCGCTGGGAGTTTTAAGTTTTATTGGTAAAATTGAATACTTAAACAACGGGCTAAGGAAGTTATGTAAGGTGCGTTCTTCATTTACAGGAGCAGTAGTGGAAAGTTTTGGTCCCTTTAGAGGTGCGTGGTACTAATATTGGAAGCCACAGATTACGGCATGGGAGTGATGAGTATAGGTTGTGTGTGCGTGAAGATGTAGAAGTCGTCATTGACAGAAAAGATGTGAGCTTAATATAAATTTGGAGGTGGCTTATCTGAAAAGGGGGTTAACAGATGGGGTACGTTCGCAGTAATAGGCGTGGATGGATTACTGGAGTCCATATTTGCTAAGGAGAAGAAGAACCTAATAACATGATTAGGCAGAATGAAACCACATGAAATCAGTCATGTTAGGATCGTAACGAAGGAGTCTATGTGATGGGACTGAGATTGCTAAAACCAGAGCTACTGGAAATTCACGATGAAATCAGGCGCTGTATGATTTTAAACGAAAACAAAAGCAGAATCATCGACTGCGAACCAATGTGAGTAAACTCACTAACTCCCTCTCGTTTATATTTTTATATATAAACGAGTTTTAAATTATTTTATAATGTGAAATGGTTGCTTGGTTGAATAGTTGATAAATTGGTTGATATAATCACATCGTTGATTGATTTTTTCATTAATGCGATATTTTTGATGTTACTAACATCTGTGGATGCAGGGAAACAGGTTGGAGGGATCCAACTGGATCCCTCAACATTTTATTTACTGTTTTATTTGATGGTGATATATGTTATGCTACATTATCCATGGTTGAATTTGTGTGTTTGGTTTACCCTGGCCTTAGGAACCTGGTATTTAGATACCGTAAAATATCATCGAATGTGAAAAAGGAAATTAGAATTTAAAAGCAAAGTTTATTTCCAAATTAGAAATAATTTCTTTTTCATTGAGTGGCAAATGGAAACCTATTCCATTGGGTAAACTAAGAAAAATGTTATAAATAAAGATATAAATTAAGTGGATCATTAACCATTGGATAAATTAAAAGGTGAGTTCAAATATGAATGTATATTTGAAAGTGAGTATCGGTTTTGAAACCAATATTTGGAAATGGATCCGAATTTAGCAAATTACAGAGGAAAGTTTAAAGAAAGATTTTCAAATGCTTAAAATAAAAGAATAATAGTTTAAAACAAGGAAATATTTTGCAAATAAAATGTATATAAAAAGGGGATTTATAGAAATCGAATTAAGTGGTTAGAAGAATGTATAGTTTATAAATATGTTTAAAGGAGAACTTGAATTGTTTAAAATAAACAGAGTTTATAAATGAACAACGGAAGCGTGTGCGTCGCACACGGTATTTTATTCAAAACAGCAATCATAACGCTGTTGTTATAAGAAATGCTTTTATAATTTTAAACAGCGATTATAACGCTGTCTTTGTGAGAAATGCTTTTATAAAACTAAACAGCGATTTTAGCGCTGTTGTTATAATAGATGTTGTAAATCTATACAGCAATTTTAGACGCTGCTGTTATAATAAATGTCTTGGTAAATCTAAATAGCAATTTTAACGCTGCCGTTATAATAACTGTTTTAATAGCAATCTTAATGCTATGGTTATGATAAGTGTTCTATAATGCTAGACAGCGGTTTTAACGCTGTTGTTGAAAGCAATGTCTTATAAACCAAACATTTGAAGACAGCAATTATAACGCTACCGTTATAATCAATATTTTTATAAAGAAGGTGTGTTCGTAGATCAAATCCGAGAGTCGCGTAAGCAATGTTTGGTTTAAAGTTGTGAGCTCTGACTATTTCAAAGTTAAGAATGTCGTTCAGTTAAGGTCTGAGAGGTAATTATACCCCAACTTGACTAACTGCATTATTGACGGAGAAATGGTTAAGGCTCGATAGCAAGGGTTGGTTAGTGATATCGTTAGCTAACGAATGATTTATGATTTGAGTTATAATAACGATGTTTATAACATCAGTAAATTCAAAGGATTTAGAAATGTTTTCTAACTGGAGTAAAAGATATTTTCTCGATAAAGGAATTGTATATATTGAAAATGTTTCCCAATAATCAAGAGAGAAAATAGAGCTTTGAAAGAACACGAAAGGTGGAAAATGGGAATTGGAAATGATAATGTAATAAAGAACTAATATAAAAAGGGCCCAGTGTTGTTTGATGCTTGATTGATAGAATTTCCATTTGGAAATAGGACCGTTGATTGTATGGATGTTTCTTTGATAGTTAAATCACCGACTATCAAAGTTTTATTTTTTTATATACCTCCGTTGTCAATATGGAGAGACCGGGATCAGATTTGATATCTGAAAACCACTTCGTATTGGCGTAAGCGTTATGAAGCAACTTATGCTGAAGAAAATTGAAGACGGAGTTATGCAAGGGCTATCCTGTTTACGGGATAGTGCCTTCGGTTTGTCCAGACCCAGGACAACTTGTATGGACGAGTGTCTGACAGAGTATTTCCAAAGGGGATTACGTACGTTGATTCCTTCAAACGTACGAAGTTGGTGGCATAGAAGGGAAACTTCTTTAGCCTAACAATCTGAGTATTTTTGTGGGAATCAATTAGTGATTTCCGATGGATCTGACGATGTGGCATTCAAAGTGAATGATGGCCAGATGTTCTGGAAGATAATTCAAACCTCAAGTCTCATCAACCCGGAATTGGACAAAAATCGGGCAGGCAGCATGGCTATGTGGGTCGCACCCATTAGGATGTATAACCACCTATCTAGAGAAATTCCTTTTGCTTCTTAATCTATCGATGCTGTCCCTTTTCGGGAGGCGGTTGCTGATCCCAACCGTCGGTGGTATACATTCGATACACTCAAGCGAAATGAGTGGTTGGTCATGTGTGGGCCGGGTTGCAAGACGTTCTTGTTGAACCCAGTGTATTCGTCTCTAGAGATACACTATCGGCAGGTGGTCCCATACCTTGTCATGTTGGAAATCCAATCTCCAATAAGCGCCATGCGGTTTTTGATTTTATATTATATATGGAGCGTGAGATGCAAGCGTTCCGCTAGATTCTATTTATTTGTTGTAGACACTATTATAATATCACCAGATTTTGATATCAAATGTTTTGGGTTATCGTAAGGTAAAAACCATCCGTATTTATGTGTGGATCGGTCTTACGATTATCATTTCTTTCGAAAAGATTTTGAAATTTAAACAAATGGTTGGAGTTTACTCACACCAGTCCCATGACTGACCCAGAGTTTATTTTGTTTGTTTTCCCTAAACTCTTGGGTGCCCAATTTTGTACGGGCAGTCAAGTAGTCGGGATTTTTCAGATTCACTTGGAGAAGTTTGAGGCAGGAGGCTTCACCAGTTAGCTATAGACTATCATATTTTCCACTGTGTACTATGTTGTATCTGGAAACAGGTGTTTATAACTGTTCCAGGGATAATCGTTGTGCTCTGATAATGGTATGTATATACAAATACTGATTTGTGCTTCAAAGTTATATTATCTAATATATTTTATTCGTTCCGCTGTGAGTTTGTGATCTTCGTTTTCTCCTATTCTAATATTTCTTTCTTTCTATTTCTCATCCTCTAACTTCTTTCTAAAAATGATTCGTATTTCTGTGCAAATTTGGGTTGGACGTGTGGTATGATTAGTCAACTCAAAGGGTACGGATTTGCGGGTCGTTTCATTTGGTATCAGAGCTGGTTGCTTAATTGGTACGGATGATAGGGGGTTCTCGCTTCGCGTTTGGTGGCGAACGGGAGACTCTTACCCCTACATCTCCCGACAATGTGGGTTGGTCGAGTCGAGAGGCTGGCCGTAAAAGCAGTTTTGAGGTATCTCTGTAAGCCACGCTGGGAGGTTAGCCCAGTGCCGAGGGAGGAGAGGATGGTTGAAAAGCCTACTCGAATCCCGTGGTCGTTTCAGTTGGTATCAGAGCTGAAGGTTGAGTGATAACCTTGGCTTTGTGGCGTGACTCAATAGAGATGGGGTTAATGGTACCCTAGATTGAGTTTGAGTGTATATATATATGAGCGCGTATTTGTAGATTTGATATCAAATTGTTTTATATTGTGTTGACTGATTTGCTGAGTGGTTTATGGATTCTGGTCGATACAGGATGTACAACTGTATCGATAGGTGTTTTTAAACTCTCGAACAGAACAATTCGACGCAGTATTGTTTTAAAGTGGGTAAATGACATAATTTTGCCCAAAAGTTATTTTGATATAAAAGGAATAATTTATGAATTATTATATCGATGTGTTGATTATTATTACGATCAAATGGAATTATAAAATATTGAATTGGTTATATAACCAAGATAAACTAGAATTAAATTCAAACCATAAATTGGAATTTAAAATCCTGGATATCTTGAAAATATTCCTTGAAGTATTTCAAAGGTAATATAGCTTTGTTTTAAGGGATTTTTGAATTAGAATGATTTTGAATGGGTTTTAAAAGTGATTAAGCACTGATATCACTTCAGTGGCGAGAAAATAGTACTGATAATGGGTCGCGACATTATCGGTATTCATTTTCAATTTTCTGAGTGACGGATTGCTACCATAGTAATTTGAGAATGAAAAATTTTGTTTGAAAAGGAAATGATGATTTAGAAATTCAAATGTTTTGAATTGATTTGATTATCAATATATGTATATAAATATATATGATTTCAAACTAATTTGAAATAAAACCCGGGAATTTGAATTCTGAAATTTGTTTAACCTGTAAAAGTTGAATATATTGAAATGGGTCAAAATGTATCAAGGGAATTGAAATTTAACTTAAGTTAAATGAAACCAAACTGGATTAGGGATAATCCAAATTGAAATTTAAAAACGAGAAATGTTAAGATTCGAATTATTAATATGAATTCGACTTATGAAGAAGCAAGTGAATATTTTGGATGTTGTTGATTGGAACTGAATTGGATTCAAGCATAATAGGTGGATTGACTTAAATAGAAATCAGATTTAAATTGATCGAATAGAAGGGAACTAATCAGAAGTTGATTTGGGTGTTAAAAAAACTGGAAGTTGGATTGATTTGAAACCAACTGGAGATGGATATATGTATGCTGAGCAGATATTGAATGGAAGCAAATGCAGAGATAGAATTATGCCCGACAAAAAGGTACACGTTTACAATATTACTTGGGTTTTATGATTTTATGAGCCTATGAGGAAAGCTGCTTGGGTTTTTGTTTTTCTTTGGATTGGAGAAGGCCTAGAAAGGCGAGTTGTGGTTGTACCGGTTGAGCCATGCAGAGGAGATGCTGCCGAAATTTTTCAGAATTTAAAGTGTTAGAAAATTTTCAGAATTTTTGAAAATTTTCGTTAGTAAGAATAAATAAATATTTTAATTAAAATAAATTGGTCCAGTTAAACTGGAGTTAAGAGGTGAAAAAAAAACAAAAAAAACAAAAAGGATTATTGGACCTAGTTAACAGGGTACGTAGCATCTTTTCCTACCTTAGCAATTTCGAGGACGAAATTATTTTAAGGGGGAAGGAATGTAACGACCCAGATTTTCAGCCGTTTAATTTTGAATATTTAAATTTGTTTTAAAATTTTTAATTGAAGTACATATAGGAATTTATTGATTAAAAACGAAGTTTGAACGTTAATTTATAATATGATTATAAAACGAGCTCGAAATCGCGCGGTAGTTCGTAATATAGAGTTTTGAACTTCAACTGAGGATACAGGATCCGATATAAGTCGGATTTCTGTGAAACAAGACACGGTGGAACCGTATTGATTATAATTTTCATATGAAAGAGAAAAAATCTAGATTTCGTGTTATAATTTGTTAGTTATGGTCAAATCAAATTTTGAAATAGTCGCTGTGGAAAATCGTTATTTAAATTATACGTGTTAAAATAGCCGTTTTGCAAACGGACTCAGATTTCGACGAAATCAGTTTCATTGTGACCGTATGGTTAAATTATTGTACGGTGTTGAATTGCGTGGCAAACCGATGTCGTATGTGACCACGGTAGCCGTAAACGCTCGTTCAGTGCAATTAAATTAATTCAACTGAATAAAGGGATATTAGAGTGTAACTTGAACAGACGATCAAATCAGGCCACGAAACCAGTTCCGGTGAGTTCGTATCGTCGATTTTAGTCAGGGTAGATATATAATTTGTTATTTTTATAGATCGGCAAATTTGGTGTTCAGAAGGGCAGTGCGGTACGAGCCAAAAACAGTCTACCGGGGCAACAGTCTCAGAATGCGACGAAACTAGTGCCGTTGGGTTCGTATCGAAGAATTATTGAAAGATATCAAAGTTTCAAGTTGAGTTGATTTATCTGGTGATCGTGAAAAATTTAAACGCGTGTTTATTTCTGGTTTTATAAAGGATTTTTTTTCAAATGAACTCGGATTTCGATGAAACTTGTCCCATTGGGTTCAGAATCCCTTTTTACACCAAGATTAGCTTTTTTATCAGTAAACAGAAGCCACTTTTATTTTCAAGTACCGTAACAAGGGAAAAACTGCATCGTACATTAAATTTAATCTTTCGTCGTAGTATTGTCCTTTCCTCTAGTTTATACAGTGACTTGTCACATTGAATTTTCTACTTCACATCTAAATTTCGATACATGAAAACCTCTGTAGCTCTTAAACATAATGTACAAACCTACAGTATAGCATGTACAGGTTGTCAATCTATTTTCAAATACCTTGCCGACAAAGTAATCAAAATCCCAAGCCTATCTACCCCTATTTCTACAGCTATGCTAAATTTCGTAGGTGCCAAGCTTTCGTTTCTATATAAACAAGGCCACAGTAGACCATTTTCTTCCAGAAATTAAATACAGAAAAAAATTAATATAAAAATCCACTGGTAAATGAAAATCGATTTCGTTTAATTCAGTACGTTCATGATCTTGAGGACTTCCACTGTATCCAAACCTTTTCAAGCAGGATTCGATTTTCCGTAACTCGAACTCGGAAATCATTGCGTGGACACTAGTTTCGGTTTGGAGCAAGGTTTGTACAGATTGATTTTGGGATGATGCGAGCTGAGGTTGAAAGAGCCGACGGTGTGGAGTTTGCGAAGGTGAAAGCGATGATGGTGCTGGTTCTGTGGACTGTGAAGGGGTGAAGGGAATTGGGGCGTTCGAATTTCTTCCATGCTGTGTTGAGATGGAAACAGAAAAAAAAAGTGGGAGGGTGTTCGCCTGATAATTTTGTGAGGGTGCAAGAGTTTTTGTGCTGGGAAGGGGAAGTATATTTGAAGGAGGGATGAGTTGGTTCTTTGAGGATGGGTTTAATGTGTAACAGGAGAGGATATTATCAAAATCAGTGGGATAATCGGTGAAGTATTTAGGGTAAGGCTTGGCAGTGGTGGGTGCGATCTGAGTTCATAAGGGTAATTTATCTAATGATAGTGATTGAAACTTAATTAGTTCAAATATCTATAATCAATAACTTAGAAATGGTAGTGGGCTTGATTTCTTGGTGACAGTAGTTACTGGCGCTGGGAGTTTTAAGTTTTATTGGTAAAATTGAATACTTAAACAACGGGCTAAGGAAGTTATGTAAGGTGCGTTCTTCATTTACAGGAGCAGTAGTGGAAAGTTTTGGTCCCTTTAGTGGTGCGTGGTACTAATATTGGAAGCCACAGATTACGGCATGGGAGTGATGAGTACAGGTTGTGTGTGCGTGAAGATGTAGAAGTCGTCATTGACAGAAAAGATGTGAGCTTAATATAAATTTGGAGGTGGCTTATCTGAAAAGGGGGTTAACAGATGGGGTACGTTCGCAGTAATAGGCGTGGATGGATTACTGGAGTCCATATTTGCTAAGGAGAAGAAGAACCTAATAACATGATTAGGCAGAATGAAACCACATGAAATCAGTCATGTTAGGATCGTAACGAAGGAGTCTATGTGATGGGACTGAGATTGCTAAAACCAGAGCTACTGGAAATTCACGATGAAATCAGGCGCTGTATGATTTTAAACGAAAACAAAAGCAGAATCATCGACTGCGAACCAATGTGAGTAAACTCACTAACTCCCTCTCGTTTATATTTTTATATATAAACGAGTTTTAAATTATTTTATAATGTGAAATGGTTGCTTGGTTGAATAGTTGATAAATTGGTTGATATAATCACATCGTTGATTGATTTTTTCATTAATGCGATATTTTTGATGTTACTAACATCTGTGGATGCAGGGAAACAGGTTGGAGGGATCCAACTGGATCCCTCAACATTTTATTTACTGTTTTATTTGATGGTGATATATGTTATGCTACATTATCCATGGTTGAATTTGTGTGTTTGGTTTACCCTGGCCTTAGGAACCTGGTATTTAGATACCGTAAAATATCATCGAATGTGAAAAAGGAAATTAGAATTTAAAAGCAAAGTTTATTTCCAAATTAGAAATAATTTCTTTTTCATTGAGTGGCAAATGGAAACCTATTCCATTGGGTAAACTAAGAAAAATGTTATAAATAAAGATATAAATTAAGTGGATCATTAACCATTGGATAAATTAAAAGGTGAGTTCAAATATGAATGTATATTTGAAAGTGAGTATCGGTTTTGAAACCAATATTTGGAAATGGATCCGAATTTAGCAAATTACAGAGGAAAGTTTAAAGAAAGATTTTCAAATGCTTAAAATAAAAGAATAATAGTTTAAAACAAGGAAATATTTTGCAAATAAAATGTATATAAAAAGGGGATTTATAGAAATCGAATTAAGTGGTTAGAAGAATGTATAGTTTATAAATATGTTTAAAGGAGAACTTGAATTGTTTAAAATAAACAGAGTTTATAAATGAACAACGGAAGCGTGTGCGTCGCACATGGTATTTTATTCAAAACAGCAATCATAACGCTGTTGTTATAAGAAATGCTTTTATAATTTTAAACAGCGATTATAACGCTGTCTTTGTGAGAAATGCTTTTATAAAACTAAACAGCGATTTTAGCGCTGTTGTTATAATAGATGTTGTAAATCTATACAGCAATTTTAGACGCTGCTGTTATAATAAATGTCTTGGTAAATCTAAATAGCAATTTTAACGCTGCCGTTATAATAACTGTTTTAATAGCAATCTTAATGCTATGGTTATGATAAGTGTTCTATAATGCTAGACAGCGGTTTTAACGCTGTTGTTGAAAGCAATGTCTTATAAACCAAACATTTGAAGACAGCAATTATAACGCTACCGTTATAATCAATATTTTTATAAAGAAGGTGTGTTCGTAGATCAAATCCGAGAGTCGCGTAAGCAATGTTTGGTTTAAAGTTGTGAGCTCTGACTATTTCAAAGTTAAGAATGTCGTTCAGTTAAGGTCTGAGAGGTAATTATACCCCAACTTGACTAACTGCATTATTGACGGAGAAATGGTTAAGGCTCGATAGCAAGGGTTGGTTAGTGATATCGTTAGCTAACGAATGATTTATGATTTGAGTTATAATAACGATGTTTATAACATCAGTAAATTCAAAGGATTTAGAAATGTTTTCTAACTGGAGTAAAAGATATTTTCTCGATAAAGGAATTGTATATATTGAAAATGTTTCCCAATAATCAAGAGAGAAAATAGAGCTTTGAAAGAACACGAAAGGTGGAAAATGGGAATTGGAAATGATAATGTAATAAAGAAATAATATAAAAAGGGCCCAGTGTTGTTTGATGCTTGATTGATAGAATTTCCATTTGGAAATAGGACCGTTGATTGTATGGATGTTTCTTTGATAGTTAAATCACCGACTATCAAAGTTTTATTTTTTTATATACCTCCGTTGTCAATATGGAGAGATCGGGATCAGATTTGATATCTGAAAACCACTTCGTATTGGCGTAAGCGTTATGAAGCAACTTATGCTGAAGAAAATTGAAGACGGAGTTATGCAAGGGCTATCCTGTTTACGGGATAGTGCCTTCGGTTTGTCCAGACCCAGGACAACTTGTATGGACGAGTGTCTGACAGAGTATTTCCAAAGGGGATTACGTACGTTGATTCCTTCAAACGTACGAAGTTGGTGGCATAGAAGGGAAACTTCTTTAGCCTAACAATCTGAGTATTTTTGTGGGAATCAATTAGTGATTTCCGATGGATCTGGCGATGTGGCATTCAAAGTGAATGATGGCCAGATGTTCTGGAAGATAATTCAAACCTCAAGTCTCATCAACCCGGAATTGGACAAAAATCGGGCAGGCAGCATGGCTATGTGGGTCGCACCCATTAGGATGTATAACCACCTATCTAGAGAAATTCCTTTTGCTTCTTAATCTATCGATGCTGTCCCTTTTCGGGAGGCGGTTGCTGATCCCAACCGTCGGTGGTATACATTCGATACACTCAAGCGAAATGAGTGGTCGGTCATGTGTGGGCCGGGTTGCAAGACGTTCTTGTTGAACCCAGTGTATTCGTCTCTAGAGATACACTATCGGCAGGTGGTCCCATACCTTGTCATGTTGGAAATCCAATCTCCAATAAGCGCCATGCGGTTTTTGATTTTATATTATATATGGAGCGTGAGATGCAAGCGTTCCGCTAGATTCTATTTATTTGTTGTAGACACTATTATAATATCACCAGATTTTGATAACAAATGTTTTGGGTTATCGTAAGGTAAAAACCATCCGTATTTATGTGTGGATCGGTCTTACGATTATCATTTCTTTCGAAAAGATTTTGAAATTTAAACAAATGGTTGGAGTTTACTCACACCAGTCCCATGACTGACCCAGAGTTTATTTTGTTTGTTTTCCCTAAACTCTTGGGTGCCCAATTTTGTACGGGAAGTCAAGTAGTCGGGATTTTTCAGATTCACTTGGAGAAGTTTGAGGCAGGAGGCTTCACCAGTTAGCTATAGACTATCATATTTTCCGCTGTGTACTATGTTGTATCTGGAAACAGGTGTTTATAACTGTTCCAGGGATAATCGTTGTGCTCTGATAATGGTATGTATATACAAATACTGATTTGTGCTTCAAAGTTATATTATCTAATATATTTTATTCGTTCCGTTGTGAGTTTGTGATCTTCGTTTTCTCCTATTCTAATATTTCTTTCTTTCTATTTCTCATCCTCTAACTTCTTTCTAAAAATGATTCGTTTTTCTGTGCAAATTTGGGTTGGACGTGTGGTATGATTAGTCAACTCAAAGGGTACGGATTTGCGGGTCGTTTCAGATTTATTCCCTTAGCATAACATCCAGAATATTTGTGCAAATCAATTAGTGATTAACGGATCTGACAATGTGGCATTCAAAGTGATTGTGCTATCAATGAATATAAGTAATCGTAGCCTCAGGCCTCAACAACCGGGAAATGACAAAAATCGGGCAGGCAGCATGGCTATGTGGGTCGCTCCCATTAGGATGTATAATCACCTATCTAGAGATTCATTTAATTTCTTATTCTATTCGATGCTGTCCCATTCGGGAAACGGTTGCTGTGACGGCCGGGAATTTCGCTCGATCTGAATCAGTCGTTAAACCGATCTAGACCGTTCGAAACCCTTGAACGTTGAGAACATGACAAATCAGAACACAAACAGAAGAACATTTCATTGTATATTACAACAATGCATCAGATTACAAGAATATACAGAGTATAAATGAATAAATATTACACAGAAATATCAGAGATTTAAATTACATTTAAATACATAGCAGCGGAAAAATAATATAAAGCACAACTGAAGGTGATATACGGATACAGAGCTTTCCGGATATCATTCCAGCTGTAAACCAGGATCCTGTGAATATAAATCTGCAAAACCAAAACTACTAGCTGCCCGTGCGGAAAATAGGGGCACCCAGAGTTTAGGTTAAAACAATAAACTCCAGGTCAGTCATGTGACTTGTGTGAGAACTAAAACAGTTATTTAAAACTTTACTTTAAAAGAGAGTGATTCAAGGGACCACGCCGTATAACACGGAACGGGTTTCCTCCCAAGAATATCAGTGCATAAAATAAACAACGCAATGCTTTTTCGAAAAAATGAAGCTATTATAAGACCCAGGTCCCATCACACAATGCAACGCAAGCCGGAGGATAGGGTTTTCCCTTATAATAGCCAAACATGCTTGGTACGTTTAAAACAAATCATTTGATACTATAATAAGTGTTTAGTGTCAAAACAGTTTCAATCATAAATATAAATCATAGACGGCATGGGTACCATATATCATGTCGCCATACTAGTTCTACAATTAAAACCGCAATACACGTATTGGAAATTGGATTTCCGTCATGAGTCGAGGCAAGGGGCAAGCTCCTCTCCGCTTCGAGACACTCTAGCAAATGCTCAGGACTACGCACACTGGGTAACCCTTGGATCGGTTGGGCCGGTCCTCACTTACGTTAGAGGATTAATTATGCCTGAACACACGTTTCCCGGTCCTTACAGACCTATAATCGAGGCGCCTCATCCAACAACCACAAAGGTGAAAAGTATATAAATGTCAGGGCTGGTAAGTCACTGACACCACCAAAGCTAGAAAGAAACGTCGTGTTCTCCCAACGGCTCGTATCCCGTTTTTAACTCATACCGAGGTGTGAGGCTCGCGAATTCACGTTATACACAAAGCTGCCACATAGGCGTGCTTTGATCATCAACCACAAGACTTTGCTTTTCAACAGAAGCCTTGATCATTGCATCTTAGCGTGCCACATAGGCAATTCATGTCATGCGACTGATGTCCATCGATATACAACCTCTGAGCTCGTACGTCTCAGAGAAGGGCGTTAAGCAAAAGAATAAATTCTCCGCCGCCAAACAGATGTATATTTAATAGAAATCAATCAACACAGAATAAAATCCAATGTCAGACACACAATCCATTTACAAGTCCGTTCTGGGTCTGAACGAAACCGGAGGCACTTTCCTCGCATATCCATCCATCCCCAAGTACGTCTGGATGACCACCAACTATTTCCATCCTCTTGGGTGTACTGCCCAATCAGGATCGTCAGTAATTATCCAAACGATGTGAAGACTTCCGGTCTTCGACCACCGTCTTCATATTCAACGAATCGTCGAATCGGTTATTCAGAATGGGTATAAACCCGGACTTTCCGAACAACCCGCGTATATTAAAAACAAATGTTACGCAAACACCACATACGCCTCATTCCAACTCATTAGTCACTAACCGCAAATTAGCAAGAGAACAATTTCCCAAATATTAACCCCGAAGGCCGAAACCAACATCAGATCAATACCCAGGAAACCATTCTTCTTAGCCAACCTACAGCTAGTTTCTAAATTCCACATTCTTAGGGAAAGGTTCCCATTAATTTTATCCAAGATAAATTCTTTAAAATTTATCCTGTAATCTTCCTTTGGATGTCATTTAAAACCAAATTATGGTTTTTCCAACTAGTCGAGATTAGCGAACCGTAACGAAGTAATTATTTATTTTATTTCCCAATCCCAACCTATTCATCCCATGAAGCAAAACTGGTAATACTCCATATCTAACACCGTGGTGTTATCGGTAAAATTAATTACCATTTCACGTTCAAATCTAATTAAAGATTTAACTATCGCTTTGGAGCAAAACTGGTAATACTCCATTCCCGCTCATTTCTAAATTTGATAATTTAGATTATAGATTCACATTTCAATCTAATTGCAGATTCATTAAAACTCCTTTAACTGGGTTAAAGAACTAGGTGTTATTTAAAACACAGTTCACGACAAACCCAAATCACATTCTATTTGTTATCGGGTTAAAGAACTAGTGTTATTTAAAACACAGTTCACGATAAACCCACAAATCAATTCTAGTTTAATCCAAATCAAATATATTAGGAGTTCCGATTATTTAAAACCCCTTTTTAAATCTAATTTATTTATTTAAAAACAAATCGGGTTTTAAATTTAGTTCAAACTAGTTCATTTTAATAAAAATCTATTTTATCATTTCAAATATGGAGTTTTTCATCCCAAATTTTCTCAAATCATTTCTTATGATTTTACACAAATTATTACTATTTTTAATAATTTTATCAAGGCCCGTACAATCGATTTCCAACAATGGCCATCGAACTGCACTTATAGCGACCTTTTTCGAATTTGATTTGGACGTATCTCCAAATCCAACCGTTAGATTTTGAATTTCTAATATTCGTTAGAAAGCTCTTTTCGATACGAACCCAACGGTTCCGGTTTTAGGAGAATCCGACGGTCGGATCTCCCGTAATGTCCGTTTGAAATAAATGGTCGAAATTCACGAACTACCGCGGCGCGGCGCGTTCTATTCAGGCCATTATATTATATATATAATATATATAATATATATTTCGTCGATTTCTATTTAAAACGAATTATATAAATAGTTTAAATTCGTTTCAAAAGCAATTTCAACTTCCATTTCTATTTAAATCAAAATTGAATTCTTCTTTATAAATTCGTTTTAAAATTCATTTCCATTCAATTCAAATTTCAATTCAATTTGAATTCATTTCAATTCGCTTTCAATTCAATTTGAATTCGTTTTCAATTCAATTCAATTCCAAAGTCGTTTGCTATTCGATTCAATTCAAATTGGTTTTCTATTCGAATCAAATTCGTTATATATATATTCAATTGAAATCAAATTCGTTTTCTATTCAATTCATTTCGAAATCGTTATATATTCAATTCATTCCGAAATCGTTATATATTCAATTCATTTCGAAATCGTTTTATATTCAATTCATTTCGAAATCATTTTATATTCAATTCATTTCGAAATCGTTTTATATTCAATTCATTTCGAAATCGTTATATATTCAATTCATTTCGAAATCGTTATATATTCAATTCATTTCGAAATCGTTATATATTCAATTCATTTCGAAATCGTTATATATTCAATTCATTTTGAAATCGTTTTATATTCAATTCATTTCGAAATCGTTATATATTCAATTCATTTCGAAATCGTTTTATATTCAATTCATTTCGAAATCGTTATATATTCAATTCATTTCGAAATCGTTTTATATTCAATTCATTTCGAAATCGTATTGATATAAATATCGTTCACGTCAAAATGGCGTCAATCTAATCAACACGGCTTCATATATTTCTATTTTCAAACATTCTATTTCAAATATTTCTATTTGTCAACACACGACTAATCTCAATGCATGAGTACCGTCCACGTGTGACTATTTTTGTTAAATTATTTCGTTTAACACATGACTAATCTCACGAATGAGTACAGTCAACACATGAACCTTTATTTTATATTGATAAAGATGTAAATTTTATTATAAAAATATTTCGTTCAACACATGACTAATCTCACGAATGAGTACAGTCAACACATGAACCTTTATTTTATATTGATAAAGATGTAAATTTTATTATAAAATATTTCGTTCAACACATGACTAATCTCACGAATGAGTACAGTCAACACATGAACCTTTATTTTATATTATTCTTAATCTTCTAAATTGGAATGAGGCCCAATCAATCACCATATAATGTTAATTATATGGATTTTCATACATCACATGTATATAATAGCATTGAAAAATAATCAACCATCAACCAAAGTGCACTACACTGTATAAGCATCAAATATAGATATCTAACGCTTATAACAGCCTGTCAATCGATCGATCGACATATTTAATCAGTCAGGATGAGTGAACTTTAAATTTCATCCCAACACCCGTGTAGGGTTTCAAACAATCAAACATAGATTTTATTTGTGTAGTTGGGCGATGTGTAAAATTTATCGTCCAAATCAATGTCCTTCAAATAGGTGTACATAAACAAACCGTCTGGTTTGTAAATGAATATTTTATTTTATTCACTTCACGTTAAAAATTATATTTTTAACGATAAAACATTTTATTTTATCATATGAATTTCTATTCAGTTCATTTCTTTAAATAAAATGATATTTTTATTTTTCTAACTTATTTTAGAAAATTTCGGCGGCATAACGGCACGATACTAGAAACAGGACAAGGCCTAGCCTTATCCCCGGTCTAGTGAAGGCCCACGCCATTCACACATCATTCAAATCAATTTATTTCACCAAACAATTCAATTTCAAATCATCCAACTAATCTACGCAACCAAACAAACAAGTCCATGGTCTATGGACGATTGTGTCGGGTGCTACTAAACACCGTCTGCATCCTAGTATATATATATATATATATATAACTAGAAAATAAATTGAAGAGTGAGAAATTCTCACCAATAGCTATCCAAACACCTTGACTCTTCTTTGATAGAAATCTTCTTCATTATCCCATCTTCGTTGCCCGTAGTCACTATATATATAAAAATCACACATTTTTATATTTCGTTGTCTTTAAAATAAAAATCATATTTTTATTTATTCACTTTCAATTTAAAAATCATATTTTTATATTAGCTTTATACATTTAAAAATCGAATTTTTACTTCGTTATACTTTATATAAAAATCAAAATTTTACTATGTTATTCAATATATAAAAATCGAATTTTTACTTTCACGCTATATGGATAAAATTTCTATTTTCACTCCGCTACTATATAGATAAAAAAGATTATATTTTTATCACCTTATTCTACATATAAAGATTTCGCCCTTTCAAAAATAAAGTTTTCGCCTTTATAAAAATAAAGTTTTCGCCTTTATAAAAATAAAGTTTTCGCCTTTATAAAAATAAAGTTTTCGCCTTTATAAAAATAAACACTTTATCTTAACGTATATAAAATAAAAATCAGATTTTTATTTCGCTACATATACAAAGATGATATTTTTATATTCTCTATCCTATAAAGATTATATTTTTAATATTTTAAAAATATAAAAATCATATTTTTAATATTTCTATATATTAAAGATTATATTTTTAATACTTTAAAAATATAAAAATCATGTTTTGATTATCTTCCTTATATAAAAATTATATTTTTACTTCACTACTCATCTCAAAATATCGTCTTTTATGTTTTAAAAATCAAACTTTTATGTTTTAAAAATCAAACTTTTATGTTTTAAAAATCAAACTTTTATGTTTTAAAACATAAAAGTTTGATTTTTAAAACATAAAAGTTTGATTTTTAAAACATAAAAGTTTGGTTTTTAAAACATAAAAATTTTATTTTTAAAACATAAAAGACGATATTTTGAGATGAGTAGTGAAGTAAAAATACAATTTTTATATAAGGAAGATAATCAAAACATGATTTTTATATTTTTAAAGTATTAAAAATATAATCTTTACTATATAGAAATATTAAAAATATGATTTTTATATTTTTAAAATATTAAAAATATAATCTTTATAGGATAGAGAATATAAAAATATCATCTTTGTATATGTAGCGAAATAAAAATCTGATTTTTATTTTATATACGTTAAGATAAAGTGTTTATTTTTATAAAGGCGAAAACTTTATTTTTATAAAGGCGAAAACTTTATTTTTATAAAGGCGAAAACTTTATTTTTGAAAGGGCGAAATCTTTATATGTAGAAAAAGGTGATAAAAATATAATCTTTTTTATCTATATAGTAGCGGTGTGAAAATAGAAATTTTATCCATATAGCGTGAAAGTAAAAATTCGATTTTTATATATTGAATAACATAGTAAAATTTTGATTTTTATATAAAGTATAACGAAGTAAAAATTCGATTTTTAAATGTATAAAGCTAATATAAAAATATGATTTTTAAATTGAAAGTGAATAAATAAAAATATGATTTTTATTTTAAAGACAACGAAATATAAAAATGTGTGATTTTTATATATATAGTGACTACGGGCAACGAAGATGGGATAATGAAGAAGATTTCTATCAAAGAAGAGTCAAGGTGTTTGGATAGCTATTGGTGAGAATTTCTCACTCTTCAATTTATTTTCTAGTTATATATATATATACTAGGATGCATACGGTGTTTAGTAGCACCCGACACAATCGTCCACAGACCATGGACTTGTTTGTTTGGTTGCGTAGATTAGTTGGATGATTTGATTTGAAATTGAATTGTTTGGTGAAATAAATTGATTTGATTGATGTGTGAATGGCGTGGGCCTTCACTAGACCGGGGATAAGGCTAGGCCTTGTCCTGTTTCTAGTATCGTGCCGTTATGCCGCCGAAATTTTCTAAAATAAGTTAGAAAAATAAAAATATCATTTTATTTAAAGAAATGAACTGAATAGAAATTCATATGATAAAATAAAATGTTTTATCGTTAAAAATATAATTTTTAACGTGAAGTGAATAAAATAAAATATTCATTTACAAACCAGACGGTTTGTTTATGTACACCTATTTGAAGGACATTGATTTGGACGATAAATTTTACACATCGCCCAACTACACAAATAAAATCTGTGTTTGATTGTTTGAAACCCTACACGGGTGTTGGGATGAAATTTAAAGTTCACTCATCCTGACTGATTAAATATGTCGATCGATTGATTGACAGGCTGTTATAAGCGTTAGATATCTATATTTGATGCTTATACAGTGTAGTGCACTTTGGTTGATGGTTGATTATTTTTCAATGCTATTATATACATGTGATGTATGAAAATCCATATAATTAACATTATATGGTGATTGATTGGGCCTCATTCCAATTTAGAAGATTAAGAATAATATAAAATAAAGGTTCATGTGTTGACTGTACTCATTCGTGAGATTAGTCATGTGTTGAACGAAATATTTTTATAATAAAATTTACATCTTTATCAATATAAAATAAAGGTTCATGTGTTGACTGTACTCATTCGTGAGATTAGTCATGTGTTGAACGAAATATTTTTATAATAAAATTTACATCTTTATCAATATAAAATAAAGGTTCATGTGTTGACTGTACTCATTCGTGAGATTAGTCATGTGTTGAACGAAATAATTTAACAAAAATAGTCACACGTGGACGGTACTCATGCATTGAGATTAGTCGTGTGTTGACAAATAGAAATATTTGAAATAGAATATTTGAAAATAGAAATATATGAAGCCGTGTTGATTAGATTGACGCCATTTTGACGTGAACGATATTTATATCAATACGATTTCGAAATGAATTGAATATAAAACGATTTCGAAATGAATTGAATATATAACGATTTCGAAATGAATTGAATATAAAACGATTTCGAAATGAATTGAATATATAACGATTTCGAAATGAATTGAATATAAAACGATTTCGAAATGAATTGAATATATAACAATTTCGAAATGAATTGAATATATAACGATTTCGAAATGAATTGAATATATAACGATTTCGAAATGAATTGAATATATAACGATTTCGAAATGAATTGAATATAAAACGATTTCGAAATGAATTGAATATAAAACTATTTCGAAATGAATTGAATATAAAACGATTTCGAAATGAATTGAATATATAACGATTTCGGAATGAATTGAATATATAACGATTTCGAAATGAATTGAATAGAAAACGAATTTGATTTCAATTGAATATATATAACGAATTTGATTCGAATAGAAAACCAATTTGAATTGAATCGAATAGCAAACGACTTTGGAATTGAATTGAATTGAAAACGAATTCAAATTGAATTGAAAGCGAATTGAAATGAATTCAAATTGAATTGAAATTTGAATTGAATGGAAATGAATTTTAAAACGAATTTATAAAGAAGAATTCAATTTTGATTTAAATAGAAATGGAAGTTGAAATTGCTTTTGAAACGAATTTAAACTATTTATATAATTCGTTTTAAATAGAAATCGACGAAATATATATTATATATATTATATAGATAATATAATGGCCTGAATAGAACGCGCCGCGCCGCGGTAGTTCGTGAATTTCGACCATTTATTTCAAACGGACATTACGGGAGATCCGACCGTCGGATTCTCCTAAAACCGGAACCGTTGGGTTCATATCGAAAAGGGCTTTCTAACGAATATTAGAAATTCAAAATCTAACGGTTGGATTTGGAGATACGTCCAAATCAAATTCGAAAAAGGTCGCTATAAGTGCAGTTCGATGGCTATTGTTGGAAATCGATTGTACGGGCCTTGATAAAATTATTAAAAATAGTAATAATTTGTGTAAAATCATAAGAAATGATTTGAGAAAATTTGGGATGAAAAACTCCATATTTGAAATGATAAAATAGATTTTTATCAAAATGAACTAGTTTGAAATAAATTTAAAACCCGATTTGTTTTTAAATAAATAAATTTGATTTAAAAAGGGGTTTTAAATAATCGGAACTCCTAATATATTTGATTTGGATTAAACTAGAATTGGTTTGTGGGTTTATCGTGAACTGTGTTTTAAATAACACTAGTTCTTTAACCCGATAACAAATAGAATGTGATTTGGGTTTGTCGTGAACTGTGTTTTAAATAACACCTAGTTCTTTAACCCAGTTAAAGGAGTTTTAATGAATCTGCAATTAGATTGAAATGTGAATCTATAATCTAAATTATCAAATTTAGAAATGAGCGGGAATGGAGTATTACCAGTTTTGCTCCAAAGCGGTAGTTAAATCTTTAATTAGATTTGAACGTGAAATGGTAATTAATTTTACCGATAACACCACGGTGTTAGATATGGAGTATTACCAGTTTTGCTTCATGGGATGAATAGGTTGGGATTGGGAAATAAAATAAATAATTACTTCGTTACGGTTCGCTAATCTCGACTAGTTGGAAAAACCATAATTTGGTTTTAAATGACATCCAAAGGAAGATTACAGGATAAATTTTATAGAATTTATCTTGGATAAAATTAATGGGAACCTTTCCCTAAGAATGTGGAATTTAGAAACTAGCTGTAGGTTGGCTAAGAAGAATGGTTTCCTGGGTATTGATCTGATGTTGGTTTCGGCCTTCGGGGTTAATATTTGGGAAATTGTTCTCTTGCTAATTTGCGGTTAGTGACTAATGAGTTGGAATGAGGCGTATGTGGTGTTTGCGTAACATTTGTTTTTAATATACGCGGGTTGTTCGGAAAGTCCGGGTTTATACCCATTCTGAATAACCGATTCGACGATTCGTTGAATATGAAGACGGTGGTCAAAGACCGGAAGTCTTCACATCGTTTGGATAATTACTGACGATCCTGATTGGGCAGTACACCCAAGAGGATGGAAATAGTTGGTGGTCATCCAGACGTACTTGGGGATGGATGGATATGCGAGGAAAGTGCCTCCGGTTTCGTTCAGACCCAGAACGGACTTGTAAATGGATTGTGTGTCTGACATTGGATTTTATTCTGTGTTGATTGATTTCTATTAAATATACATCTGTTTGGCGGCGGAGAATTTATTCTTTTGCTTAACGCCCTTCTCTGAGACGTACGAGCTCAGAGGTTGTATATCGATGGACATCAGTCGCATGACATGAATTGCCTATGTGGCACGCTAAGATGCAATGATCAAGGCTTCTGTTGAAAAGCAAAGTCTTGTGGTTGATGATCAAAGCACGCCTATGTGGCAGCTTTGTGTATAACGTGAATTCGCGAGCCTCACACCTCGGTATGAGTTAAAAACGGGATACGGGCCGTTGGGAGAACACGACGTTTCTTTCTAGCTTTGGTGGTGTCAGTGACTTACCAGCCCTGACATTTATATACTTTTCACCTTTGTGGTTGTTGGATGAGGCGCCTCGATTATAAGTCTGTAAGGACCGGGAAACGTGTGTTCAGGCATAATTAATCCTCTAACGTAAGTGAGGACCGGCCCAACCGATCCAAGGGTTACCCAGTGTGCGTAGTCCTGAGCATTTGCTAGAGTGTCTCGAAGCGGAGAGGAGCTTGCCCCTTGCCTCGACTCATGACGGAAATCCAATTTCCAATACGTGTATTGCGGTTTTAATTGTAGAACTAGTATGGCGACATGATATATGGTACCCATGCCGTCTATGATTTATATTTATGATTGAAACTGTTTTGACACTAAACACTTATTATAGTATCAAATGATTTGTTTTAAACGTACCAAGCATGTTTGGCTATTATAAGGGAAAACCCTATCCTCCGGCTTGCGTTGCATTATGTGATGGGACCTGGGTCTTATAATAGCTTCATTTTTTCGAAAAAGCATTGCGTTGTTTATTTTATGCACTGATATTCTTGGGAGGAAACCCGTTCCGTGTTATACGGCGTGGTCCCTTGAATCACTCTCTTTTAAAGTAAAGTTTTAAATAACTGTTTTAGTTCTCACACCAATCACATGACTGACCTGGAATTTATTGTTTTAACCTAAACTCTGGGTGCCCCTATTTTCCGCACGGGCAGCTAGTAGTTTTGGTTTTGCAGATTTATATTCACAGGATCCTGGTTTACAGCTGGAATGATATCCGGAAAGCTCTGTATCCGTATATCACCTTCAGTTGTGCTTTATATTATTTTTCCGCTGCTATGTATTTAAATGTAATTTAAATCTCTGATATTTCTGTGTAATATTTATTCATTTATACTCTGTATATTCTTGTAATCTGATGCATTGTTGTAATATACAATGAAATGTTCTTCTGTTTGTGTTCTGATTTGTCATGTTCTCAACGTTCAAGGGTTTCGAACGGTCTAGATCGGTTTAACGACTGATTCAGATCGAGCGAAATTCCCGGCCGTCACAGTTGCTGATCCCAACCGTTGGTGATATACATTCGATACACTCAAGCGAAATGAGTGGTCGGTCATGTGTGGGCCGGGTTGCAAGATGTTCTTGTTGAACCCCAGTGTATCGCCTCTAGAGTACACTGATCGGAAGGTGGTTCCATACCTTGTCATAGTTGGAATCCAATCTCCAATAAGCGCCCTGCGGTTTTGATTTTATACTATATATGTAGAGCGTGAGATGCAAGCGTTCTGCTATTTGGTTATTTATTTGATTTAGACACTACTATAATATCACTGGATTTTCATATCAAAGTGTTTTGGGTTATAGTAAGGTAAAAACCGTCCATGTTTATGTGTGGGCTCGTCTTACTATTATCTTTTCTTTCGAAAGATTTTGAAAGTTAAACAAATGGTTGGAGTTTACTCACACCAGTCCCATGACTGACCCAGAGTTTATTTTGTTTTGTTTTCCCTAAACTCTTGGGTGCCCAAATTTGTTCGGGCAGTCAAGTAGTCGGGATTTCACAGATTCATTTGGAGGAGCTGGAAGCAAGAGGCTTCACCAGTTAGCTATAGACTATCATATATTCCGCTATGAACCATGTTTGTATCTAAAAACAGGTGTTTATAACTGTTCCAGGAATAACTGTTATGCTCTGATGATGGTATGTATATAAGGTTACTGATTTGTATTTCAAAAAGTTATGTTATTTAACATATTTTATTCGTTCCGCTGTGAGTTTGTGATCTTCATTTTCTTCTATTCTAATATTTCTTTCTTTCTACTTCTCATCCTCTAACTTCTTTCTAATAATGATTCGTATTTCTGTGCAATTTGGGTTGGACGTGTGGTGTTATTAGTCAACTCAGATAGTACGGATTTGCGGGCCTTTATAGTTGGTATCAGAGCTTAGGTTGAGCGAATACCTAGGCTTTGGTGGGGTTGTGCTCATTAGAGATAGGGTCAGTATTGCCCTAGAATGAGTTGAGTGTATATACGAGAGCGCGTATTTGTAAATTGATATAAAAATTGTTTTATATTGTGTTGGCTAGTCTATTGAGTGGTTTATGAATTCTGGTCGAATCGTGGGACGCCACGACCTCGATAAGAGTTTGTGAATACTTGAATAGAAGATTGAACACGATATTGTTTAAAAGTGGGTAAATGAAATCATTTTACCCAAAATTCTATTTTGATATTGAAGGAATAATTTTCTAAAATTATTGAAATAGATGGATGTGTTGGATGTTGTTTTAATCAAATAAGATTATAAAATTGTATTGGTTATATAGAACCAAATAGAACTTGTATATGAATAAGATGTACAATTGAGATAAATTAAAATTGAATTCAAACCAGAATTTGGAATTTTAAATCCTGACAAGTTTGAAAATATTTTCGAAGTATATTAAAAGATATAACTTTGTTTTGAAAAGACCGTTTGAATAAAAATCATATTTGAATGGATTTTGAAAGTGATAAAACACTGAACTCACTTTAGTGGCTGGAAAATAATTCTGATGATGACTGCAGCTTCATCAGTATTCATTTTCGAGTCCTAAGTGATGGATTGCTAACTTAGAAAAGTTTTTGATGGGAATTTGTTTCGAAGAAAAAACAAATTGGTTTGAATATTCAAATGTTTTGAATTTGAAATGGAAATAAATATATACGTATATATTTATGTAATTTCAGAAGGATTCGAAAGAAAAATCCTGGGATTTGGATTCTGGAATTGAAATTTAACTTAAGCTGGTTAAATGGATTGAAGTGAATCAATCGACTAGAATCAATTTGAATTGGTTTAATAGAACATAGATTGGATATAAATGGATTGATCATTCAAATTAAATGTGTGAAAACCAAAAGTTTTGGTGGAATTAAATTTGTTGAAATATGAGGAGTGAGTTTCAACATAAGTGAGATTTTGAAAAGTAAGGGTTTGTACCATTTTTCCTACCTTAGCAATTTCGAGGACAAAATTATTTTAAGGGTGGAAGAATGTAACGACCCGGATTTTTCGAACAGTTATTTTAAATATTTAGTATCGTTTAAATATTGAATTAACAATATAAAAGAATTTTTATAGTGAATTATCGATCAAATAATCGAAATATGAGAACAAAATATAATTGAAATCAAAGTTAAAAACAGAATCAAAACAATTCAAATGATCAGTGTCAGTTCTGTCTGAACATGAACGATAAAAATAATTTATTATCGGTGAATTTAATGGTTTGAGATCGATTTATGTTTTAAATCGAATTTAATTTAAAACGTTAATTTAATTTGTCATCCCTTCTATACAGTCGAAGTAAATTTTAGAAACTGTTCCATTGAATTCAGAATAATGAATAACGTTGGAAACATCAGTCGTTACGGTTCAATAGCGGTCCGGGACTTCGAGTTAGGGACCACAAAATATTTTAAAGAAAATTAAATAAATATTTTCCATCAGCCGTCCTACCTATATTATTTCATTTCGCAGACCTAAGGAGTTAATCGCGCAGCTAATTTTCTCCTTCTCGAGCTGTATAATCTGTCTCCCATGTTCGATATCTAACAAACAATAATTCAATGGCCTGTGTACGATCTGTTCCCCTTATCGCCTATATATGCATCGCAATACCACCCCTTATTCACTTTCATTTCTTCTGAAAATCATCCGAAAAACTTCAAATAAAATGGCCGAGCTTTTCAATTCAAAATCAATTGAATCCTCGCGAGTTCTCAGAACGGAAGGATGGCACCATCGAATTAAGGAGTAGGGTTCATCGCATTCGAAATTTTGGGGATTTCGCAGTCGCGATGGGTTTGGGGAAAAATCAAAGTTCGAATCCACTAGGAAATTAAAAGGGGAATCGCAGTGAAGACCGCGAATTCGACAGCAACGAAAAGGTGCTCGTGAATCCGAGGAAATGGGTGCGTTCGATTTAGGGATTTCGATGATGATCTCGAGATTTCAGAAGCGAACCGAGCTCGACATCGTGACTGGAGCACTCACGACTATGGGCGACGATGCGATCAAATGGACCCGGTTGGGAGTGTTGGGGAGGTATGCAGATGGATGAGGGTCACTGCGATGTTGAAAGCAGTCAGAGCTGTATAAATGGCGACTGTTGGAGTGATGATCGAATTGGTCCTCTTCAGTGAAACTGTAGATGTTCTAGGGTTGCAGGAATATTAGGTATTTATTTATTATTTTTATTTACAATTCAATAGTAGTTTAAAACATAAAACCTGAAAATATTAATGAGTTCTTGTACATGATTATAATTTTAAAATAGAGATTAAGGTAAATTCATTTATAATTAATTTAGTAATGACTTTTGACTAAATTAGATTAATCTAAATTTAATTTGTTATTAATTAATTAAGTGATAAAAGGTATGAATAATTAATTATGAATTGGATATTCATTGGAGCTTGATAAATTTATTAAGAGAAGCCGAGTCAATTCATGGACGCAGATATGGGATTAAATTGGATATTCGGCAAAGGATAAACCAAAGTGAGTAAATCTCACTCGCCTTTTATTTAGAATTATTTTTATTCATTAAAAATAATTGTTTGATGCTTGTTTGAAATGCTTTCTGGTTGATTTAAAAATATTAGTTATATAGGCTTGCTATTATATATATTGGTTTGGTGATTGGTTAGATTCCCGCAGTATCATTAGCAGATGAACCTACGCCCACGTATATAAGTGGATCCCCATTTATACTGCGATATCCTGCCTCGAAGCAGGATGGGTATTACAATGTTGACTAACGTCTATGGATGCAGGAAATCAGGTTGGAGGAATCCAACTGGATTCCTCAAAAATATACTATCTGTTTGTTTGTTTGCTTGATTTCATATATTCATATATGACATGTTAAAAATAAATTTGAAAATTGGGTGATTTGATTGTTTTAAATATCATTAGGCTAAGTGTTAATTTATTTAAATATCGTGGAAGGGATATTTGAGATTAAAAGGGAAAAATCTATTTTCAAATAGAATTTGAAATTTGAATGGAATAAAAATATAAACTTGTTTGAAAAATAGAACAAGTAGTTCCTTTATAAACGAAGTTTATAAATAGTTCTTTTATAACGAAGTTATAAATGAAGTAAAAAGAATTATCATTTGATAATTCAGAAATAAAAATACAAGTGTGAAATTGAAAAGGGAAATCTATTTTCCAAAAAAAATAGAAATATCGATTTCAAAAGGAATGGAAATCAAGACTTGTTTAAAGAATGAATATAGAAAATATAAAAGAATTCAATATAGAATTTGAATATCGAAAGTAAATTGGAATTTGAATAAAGAAATTTTAAAAATGGAATTTGAATATTGGTTATTCAATTTTATTGAAATTAGATTCGAATCAGAAATTCAAATGAAGTTTTGAAAATAGATTTGAATATAGAAACTCAAATAGAGATTTGAAATAGAGTTTGAATTCAAATGGAGATTTGAAATAGAATTTGAATTCAAATGGAGATTTGAAATAGAATTTGAATTCAAAGGAATTGAAATAGAATTTGAATTCAAGGGAATTCAAATGGATTTGAATAAAGGAAGTTCAAATGAAATTAAAAATATAGTATTTGAATATAGGTATTCAAACGGAGTTTAAATATAGAATTTGAATATAGAGATTCAAATGGGATTTTAATATAGAAATGGAATATAGAAATTCAAAGAGAATTCAAATCTAGAATTTGAATATAGAAATTTAAACAGATGTTGAATATAGAAATTTTAAAGAAAATTCAAATATGGAATTTGAATATAGGAATGTAAATAGAATTTGAATAAGGGAATTTGAAATAGAATTTAAATAAGAGGATTTAAATAGAATTTGAATAATAGAGTTGAAAAGGAGTTTGAATATTTGAAATTTCAAATAGAATTGAATCGGAGTTGAATATTTGAAATTCAAATAAAATTAAAAAAAATATAGAAGCGAATTGAAATTTGAATATAGAATTTCAAATAGAAGTGAATTGAAATTTGAATATAGAATTTCAAATAGAAGTGAAATAGATCGGAAATATTATGTTGAATTGGAAAATGGATTTGATATATATTAAAATATATCAGAATAGAGTCGAATTTATATAAACAAAGTTTTAAAACGTTCATATATATAAATATAATTAAAACGAACTCGCTGCAGCGCTGCAGTTCGTAAATTGGCGATCCGAACTTCAATTGAGTATACAGAACTCAATTGAAGTCAGAATTCTTTGAATCAAGAAACGTCAGGACCGATTTGATAATAGTTTTCAAATGGAGGAGAAAAATATGGATTTCGTCGAATAGATTTTGAGTTTTATCAAAATCAAATTTTCGAAAAAGCAGCGCCATAACCGTTTGAAAACCATAACGGTTTATTTAATTTTATAAAAGGATTTTAGACGAATGAAATTCGAATTTCTATTTAGAAAATTTCAGATTTTGAGTTGTAATTATATGTGAACTCAAGTGAAGTTATGAATTTGATTTTTGAAACAGAAATCAGATTTTTGATTTTGAATAGAACTAACTAATTTGAATAGTAATTAGTTAATGGGATTTTGAATTGATATTGGGCTTTGAATAAGCGAATTTGATTTGAAAATTTATATTCGATATCGAAAGGGAAACTAGAATTTGAAACTTGAAAATTCAATTTGGATATAAGCTAATTAAATATGTTCTTTGAACATGTTATGTTCAAACAAAGTAGTGAAATAGGCAGAATAGCTAATCAAAGGATAAATGGGCAAAACTGAATTCAAACGATTGGATAGTATTGAATTGAATTGAAAACAGGTGAACATGCGTTAGACAGGTATGGAATGAAGTATATGAAGATTTTAATTTATGTGCCCGACAAAAAGGTACATGTTTAAATTCATATATGAGATTTTATGCGCCGTATCGGCAAGCCGCTTGGCTTTTCCTTTTTCTTTTGGATTGGTCAGGGCCAAGGGAGGCTATTTGAAATATCCCGAAGCTCCCGGTGTAGGGGAAGTTATGGCGAAATTTTCCAGGAATTTAAGGAGTTAGAATATTTTTCAGATAATTTGATAGTTAGAAATCAATGTATCGATATATATAGAATTCGATGAGTAAATGAATTTAAAAATAGAATATTATAACCATAAAGGAAATCTATAAATTAGAAATAGAAAGCGAACCATATACATGTTTTAAAAATAAATAATTGGGTTTTATAGTGTGTTTATTCGAGGTTAGTGGTTTGGCCATTTTGAAGTTGAGGATGTTTTCAGTCAAGGTCTGAGATGTAATTTTACCCCAACTTGATTGATTTCATTTTTAATGGATAAATAGCAAGATCCAGTCTCGAAGAGAAGTGTTTGAATAATAGTTTGGTTGAATAAAATATTTTGGGTTGTTTGTAACGATGTTGTATACAACATTCGTTTTAACTCAAGTGATGAATTTTTGAAATATAAAGTAAATATTTCCTGAGTATAATTAAAATAGTCGGGATAGAGATAAGTGATTGAAATTGTTTTCAATTGCAAATAGAGATATTTTCTAATATATAGAAAATAAAAGAAGTTGATATTTGGAAACGTTTTCCAAATGGCATAAGAGGCCAAGATGATTATTGAAAATATTTGGTTAACAAATATTGATAGGAAAATGGAGAAGAGATTTAATTAATGAAACATTAATTAAAGAGCCCAGTGATTTGTTTGATATGTTGGATGAACACTTGTTTTTCTTTGATAGTTAAACCACAGACTATCGAAGTTTTTGACCATTGTTGTCAATATGGAGAGACCGTTTGGATTTTTATCTGTGAACCACTCTGTATTGGCAGTAGCATTGCAAATCAGATTATATGAAGATAATCAAAGACGGAGTGAAGTACAAGGGCTTTTTCTATTTATAGAAATTGTGCCTTCGGTTTCGTTCAATCCCAGAACGAACGTAAATGGACGAATGTCTAACAAAGTATTTCCAATGATCTAATGGGTTGGTCTGTATAAATATATATATGGTTGCTACGGATTTATTCCCTTAGCATAACATCCAGAATATTTGTGCAAATCAATTAGTGATTAACGGATATGACAATGTGGCATTCAATGTGATTGTGCTATCAATGAATAGAAGTAATCGTAGCCTCAGGCCTCAACAACCGGGAAATGACAAAAATCGGGCAAGCAGCATGGCTATGTGGGTCGCTCCCATTAGGATGTATAATTACCTATCTAGAGATTCATTTAATTTCTTATTCTATTCGATGTTGTCCCATTCGGGAAACGGTTGCTGATCCCAACCGTTGATGATATACATTCGATACACTCAAGCGAAATGAGTGGTCGGTCATGTGTGGGCCGGGTTGCAAGATGTTCTTGTTGAACCCCAGTGTATCGCCTCTAGAGTACACTGATCGGAAGGTGGTTCCATACCTTGTCATAGTTGGAATCCAATCTCCAATAAGCGCCCTGCGGTTTTGATTTTATACTATATATGTAGAGCGTGAGATGCAAGCGTTCTGCTATTTGGTTATTTATTTGATTTAGACACTACTATAATATCACTGGATTTTCATATCAAAGTGTTTTGGGTTATAGTAAGGTAAAAACCGTCCATGTTTATGTGTGGGCTCGTCTTACTATTATCTTTTCTTTCGAAAGATTTTGAAAGTTAAACAAATGGTTGGAGTTTACTCACACCAGTCCCATGACTGACCCAGAGTTTATTTTGTTTTGTTTTCCCTAAACTCTTGGGTGCCCAAATTTGTTCGGGCAGTCAAGTAGTCGGGATTTCACAGATTCATTTGGAGGAGCTGGAAGCAGGAGGCTTCACCAGTTAGCTATAGACTATCATATATTCCGCTGTGAACCATGTTTGTATCTGGAAACAGGTGTTTATAACTGTTCCAGGATTAACTGTTATGCTCTGATGATGGTATGTATATAAGGTTACTGATTTGTATTTCAAAAAGTTATGTTATTTAATATATTTTATTCGTTCCGCTGTGAGTTTGTGATCTTCATTTTCTTCTATTCTAATATTTCTTTCTTTCTACATCTCATCCTCTAACTTCTTTCAAATAATGATTCATATTTCTATGCAATTTGGGTTAGATGTGTGGTGTTATTAGTCAAATCAGATAGTACGGATTTGCGGGCCTTTACAGATTAAATACTAGTATCATGAGATATTTGTTTCTCTGTTTTAGGCATTTTGATTTTTTAGCAAAATACTAGATGCATCTTAAAATGAGTTGCCACCTTTTGCTCTCTCCTATGGGGTTGCTACATCTCTCGTGCTGCATCCTCTAGAATGCAATGCCGCCACCTGAACTGTGCTATGATAATTCACTTGAATAATCGCATAAATTTGAATTTTTTGAGTAAATCCAATTATCAAATTATGGATAATTAAATTTCTTAATTGTTAGATTGTATTGATACCGAGTGTAACGACCAATAAAATTTGATGTTCGAATTTTCAACAACAATACATAAACTCTGTATTATCTGCCAAAAACACAAGTATCAAATCCCAGATTGTTAATAGAAAGAAGTCAGAGGGTGAGAGAAGAAAGAAAGAAATATTATAATAGAAGAAAAAGAAGAACACATCAGAATCTCACAGCGGAACGAACAAAAATATAATATATCAAATCTCTTTACACAAAAAGAACTGTATATACATATCAATCAACAGAGTACAACAAATATCAATCGTAGCGGAAAATACTTTAAATAATTAACGGTGAAGCCTCCTGCTTCCAGCTTCTGATCCTCCAAGCGGAACATAACCTGTAAATATACTCGGTTTGACCCGAGCACATTTGAAGCAAAGCAAAATTCACCTGGATCAGTCTGGAATACTTTTAGGGATAAATTCATAGTACAGTAACTTGTTTAACTTTGAAAATCCTTTTTGAAAGAAAAAGAATAATAGTTAGACCAGCCCACACATAAACACGGACGGTTTTTACCTTAATATAACCCAAAACATTTGTGAAACCAATATCTTTTCTGATATTATAATAATGTCTATCAAACCACAAATAAATAATAACCTAGCAGAAAGCTTTCATCTCACGCTCTGCATGTATAGTATACAATCAAAACCGCGGGCTCTTATTGGAGAATAGATTTCCTGGCAAGGTATGGGACCACTTTTCCAGCAATGTACCTCCGGAGATGAATACATCGGGGTTCAACAAGAATGTCTTGCAACCCGACTACACATGACCGACCCCTCATTTCTCTCGAGAGTACCAAATATATCATTACCACGGTTGGGGGTTAGCCAACCGAACCGTTAGCATATATATAATATAAAAAGGAACAACCGAAGGCATTTGATTTCTCCAGATCAGGTAATGATATACCTTTTTAATGGGTGTGACCCACATAGCCATGCTGCTTACCCGATTTTGTGCCATTTCCCGGTTGATGAGGCTTGAGGTCACGTTTATCTTTTTAGAATAGCACATCTCCACTCGCTTTGAATGCCACATCGTCAGATCCGCCAAATCACTAATTGACGTCCCCAAATATACTCTGAGTGTTAAGCAAAATAATTTCGCCACCACCAAACTTGGTATATTTGTAAAAATCATCGTATGTGATTCTTAAGGAAATACTCTGTCAGACATTCGTCCATACAAGTCATCCAGGAACAGGATGAATCGAAGGCACCCTCCTATCACATCATTGGAATCACCCAAAAGATCAATCGCGAGTGGTCCTTGCAATCCGTAGATTTCAATCATGACAGAATCACTGCCGAAATATCTCTAGGGATCAGCTAGAGAAATTCAATAAGTAGTTCTTCCGCTCATGAAGATTTACGGTCTTCAATGCTCCATCTTTACCCTGGCAGATTAGTTTCGTACGCAACGTTGGTTCGAAGTGGTTTTGGGTCTAGTTCTCATCTCGGTCTCTTCGAAACAACACGCCCAAAAAAAAGTCCAATAATATTTCATTGATAGTTGGGTGTTTTAACTATTAATCTCGCACAGTACGGTCGAGTATATTGTCAGCTCAGTTCTTATTATTCAAAATCATTGCTTAAAATCATTTGATTAATTTAAAATCAATTTCATTTACTTACCTCATTAATCACTTTTATTTCCGAGGATTGGATTTGATATCCATATTTATCAAATTTCGCTTTACCTCAATTACATCTTCAACATCGCTACCTTTCTTTAACTCAATTTATTCCCTTCACTTTGGAAGTATTGATAGATATAAATCTTATTTATGGACTCCTTATATGGGCCTTCGAAGGTCAAATCTTACGTTACTTATCTTTAAATCAAATAGTCTGGTTTATATTTTATGATCTTCTAACTAAACTAGTATTACAAATTTCATTTCAAAAGCTCGCAATTGTCGTTGAAGTTGTATTTAGATTCTATAACTGACGTTGCAATATTCCTTCCTCGGAAATAAACTAATTTCAATAAATTCCCTTTCTTTCTGTCATTCGAACATAATCTTTCGTATTTACCAAACTCCGCTTTGCCGACATTACCATATTTATATAAAACCTTTCTTATTTCCTTCGCTTGGGAATAATACTTTATTTTTCCCAAATCTATTTACCTTTCCTTTTGTTTCAGAAATATATATATATCATCTACCCAATGGTATAAACCCAATTATAAATTCTTATATGGACCAAAAGCAATGTCAATTATACATTGTTGGGTTTTAAAAGCTAATAATCTTATTTATATTCCAAAACCTCACAACAGGCGTTGCGATATTATTTACCTTTCAATAATAAACTAATCTCAACATCATTTTCCATTACAAATAATATTATTCCTTGATAGTAGTGAAGCCGTTCAAGTTGGGGTATTTTATTTACTTCTCAGACCTTGATCGACAACGTTCTTATCTTAGAATAGATAATAGTCATAGTTCAGAAACCATCTTGCTTACAATTTTCACAGATCTGGTTTTCTTATTCAAAATATGGTTTTCTAAAACCATACCCTTATTCTTTGATCTTAATCCGTTATGACCATTTTTAATCGATATTTAACTTCTTGTTTTAACCATGTTATACGATTTCATTTTTAATCGGAATGATATTACAATAATCTGTTTGTCAAATATTTTACCCAAACCCTTAATATTATTCACCCTTGTCCTTCCGACATTTATTTTTCCATTTGAACGTAATTCTATTTGTTAAGCAAACACTTCGTTCAACTTGAGTTTTAAACTTCCCCTTTTGTAAATCCCTTCACTTTGAATCTTTTTATACAACTCCCCTTTATAACTTGGATTACAATAACCCATTTCCTAACACTTCCCTAAAACCATTTTATATCCTATTATAGAAACAAATCTTCATATTTATATAATAAGGATCCACTTATCAATTTCTACTACTGTTAACATTCATTTCCTTTTGATTTGAACCATTGTATTTATCTTAATTAAGTAATAATTCTACTAAAAGTTACTTCTTTAGTATTGATTTCCTCTTTAAAACTATTTCGATAACATTTGAATAACTTTTACAAATATTCGATTAATTATCATTACAACTCGGTTACCGTCCTAAATGAATTTCCTTTAAGAAGCAATCACTTTAAAATGATAATATACTGTAATGACCCGTATTGGCAGGGGCATTATGATTAATTTATTTAATTATATCAATGGTAGGTTAGTGAATTTAATGGTCATGGAATTAAATAATGATGAATATTTAATTAAAATAATAATTTAAATAATATATTTAAATCTGAAATAAACAGAATTGGCCGAAATGACGATGTGGTGTGAACCGGATCATTTGTGATATTTAATTCAGTTTAGAATTGAATTAGAATAACGAATATATTCAACCGTCGACAGTTGAACGTATAATTTATAATTTAATTATAATCGAACCCGAAATGGCGCTGCAGTTCGCTATTTGGCGATTTGAACTTCAACTGAATGTGCATGATTCGTTTGAAGCCGGATTTCTGTGAAACAAGAAACGTGTGGAGCTGGTAGAGTATATCTTTCTAGTGGAAGAGAAAAATCAGGATTTCGTCGTGTGGATTTTGATTTATGTCCAAATCAAATTTTAAAATAGTCGCTATAGAATCGTTTATCGACCATATCGGTTTATTCGATATAACTAGAGATCGTGTTTGAATTTAGATAAGGTTCTTTAGAGACATAGTGATAATTTAATTTTTAGAATTTTACTGTAATTTTTAATTAATTAAATAAGCAACTTTTTATTTGGGGTATTTTGCACCCTGTAATCAACATTTTGAGGTTTCAAAATATGGGTTAATCTACCGGTATTATTATATTTTTGGGATCGGGACACCTCACTCGTCACGATGGTGTTTTTATTTCTGTCGATAGCAGTACGTAATTGAACGAAGCGTTATGAAATGATGCACCCTAAATAAAACATTTCTCATGCATTTCCTTAAGACAAATATTAAGGACATCAACATGCCACGTTTACATCTCTCAGCCACAAAAGTTCCTGTGATTACAACCATGAGCAGCAAAGGGGTAGACACGGTCCTATAACAAAGACCACCCAAGCATCATGATCCTATGCAATTAGCGCCATCCATTTACTGTGTGTACGTAGCCTCTTAATCTTATATGATGAAATTTAAACACTGCTCTAAAAGAAAAGAAAAGAAAAGAAAACAACATATGAGCTCGCAAGTACTTTCTTCTCTCCACTATGGTATGACTTGCATACAACTCGACGCAGTGCTATTGAAGTCCGAGATTTCACAGCGCCTCCGAGGGCAGCGTCATGGCTACAAGGGGAAGCTATGGGCGGGGTTGTGCGTGGGTATTAGTGTCTGGAGCTGTAGCGTGAATATATGTGGAGGAAGAAACCTGTGTTTGGGTGCTGAAGGACGTGAAACGTGAAGTACGAAGGTGGTTTCAATGGGTTTCATCTGAGATTGGGCGAGAACAAGGGATGCGTTGGGAAACAGGAGCCTCATGCGTATTGATTTGTGGAGGGACGGTATGATTAGTGAAGCAGATGTAGTGCGGAACTGCGGATGTAGGAGATTGGAGCAATGTTTTTAAAGCAAGGAAGAAAAGCTACTCAGGAGGGGAACCAAGTTAGACAAGGATGTTTTGGTGTTGAAGAGGGTTGAACGAGAAAAAAAGGTGGTGAGGTTTGTGTATGAATCGGTAGTGCAAACAAGAGGATGGAGTACCCTGAATCTTCAGCTATGGCATATGGTACAGGCAAACGCCATTTTCACTTTTGCAGATGACAACACTGTAGCACGGTGGGCTTTCTTTTGGCTGGCCAATGAATAAAGAGTTGAGGCCCATAATGGATTAAAAGGTATAGCTTAAGTTTAGGTTTAAGTTTAAATAAACACTTAACTTGTAAACTCAGTATCTCCTTCATACGTAATCAGTTTTTCGAACGATGAGATCCGTTGGGATCGTATGGACGGGCACTACCCAATGAAAGTGACTGGGAGGGGATTAGAGCTCATTTGAATTTATGGCGAAATAAACTGTTTGATTCAGATCAAACAACAGTTTATCGTTCTTTAACGGTGAACTGCCAATGTGAGTAAATCTCACTAACTCTGAACAGTTTAAAATTTCATGTTGTATTTTAGAACTGTTAGATATTGGCTGATTGACTGTATGTTGACTGTTTGATTGAACTGCTAGTCAGTTACCTAAATTTCTATATTGATTCTGTTTAACAGAATATATCATATGGAACTGAAAAGTGATGTTATCTATATTGTTTAACATCTGTGATGCAGGGAGACAGGTTGGAGGAATCCAACTGGATTCCTCAACATTTATTTTACTGTTTTTCATATATTGTGATATATGATGTGTTATATAATCTGTTATGGATTATGTGTGTTGGAATGATGTTGATCATTGTTATTCGATATTGTAAATATCATAAAAGACCCTGCGATGTAAAAAGAAGTATTTCAATGTATATTGAAATAAAGGAATTTTATAAAATCACAGGATTTTATAAAAGGAATTATTTATAAAACGAACACGGTTTTATAAAAGGGATATTTATTTAGAAAATAAATAGAAATAGAAAAGGAATATTTATTTAGAAAATAAATAGAAGTTACAAATAGGAAATATTTGTAACGGTAAATAGAAGTTATAAATAGGATATATTTGTAACGGTAAGTAAACGTTATAAAAAGGAAATAGTTGTAACGGAAAACGTAGTTTATCAAAAGGAGCTAATCGATGTTAGTTAATCGATTAGTGTTAAAGTAAAAGGAGTTAATCGATGTTAGTTAATCGATTAGAGGATAAAGTTAAAAAGAAGTTAATTGATGTTAGTTAATCGATTAGTGTTAAAGTAAAAGAAGTTAATCGATGTTAGTTAATCGATTAGAGAATAAAGTTGAAAGGAGATAATCGATGTTAGTTTAATCGATTTGAATAGAAGCAAATGAGTTAAATCGAATATAGTTATTCGAATAGAAGCAAATGAGTTAATCGAATATAGTTATTCGAATAGAAAGTAAAAGGAATTATCGAATATAGTTTATTCGAAAGGAGTTAAGTGAAATGAGTAAATAAATAGCGTTAGTCAAATAGTGTTAGTCCAATAGGGTTAATTGATAGGGGTTAGTCCAATAGAGTTAATTGATAAGAGTCAATCGAATATAGTTATTCGAACGAGAGTTAAGTAAGGAAGTTAGTAAAAAGAATAAAGTGAACTTTGCCTATTTCCAAGTTAGAAATGTTGTTCAGTTAAGGTCTGAGAGGTAGTTCTACCCCAACTTGATTGGCTTCGTTTTTAACTAAGGAATAGTTAAGGTTCGGTAGTAAAGGAAGTGGTTTGTGTTGGCATCGCGATGGATTGTTTAAACATCTATCTAAGTCCAATGAAGAAGCTTTGGAAATGTTTTCCAAATAAGAAACCAGAAATGTTTTCTAATAAAGAAAACAAGAAATGGAAATGTTTTCCATTGATAATAACGTATATTTTCCACATTTAGAAAATAAGAAATACTGAATATAGGGAAACAGGAGATGAAAAATGAACTAAGAGATGAATGTTAAATGATGTTTGATCGATATAATTTCCATTTGGAAATAATATCGTTGTTTGCACACTTGTTTTTATTCGATAGTTAAATCACAGACTATCGAAGTTTTGACCATTTTAACGTTGTTAATATGGAGAGACCGGTTGGATTATTTTCCAAAGAACCACTCTGTATTGGCATAAGCGTTGCGAAGCATATATGCCAAAGGAAATTGAAGACGGAGTTATGCAAGGGCTATCCTGTTTACAGAATAGTGCCTTCGGTTCATCCTGTTCCTGGGTGACTTGTATGGATGGATGTCTGACAGAATATTTCCAGACGATCACATATATTGATTTCTCCAACTGTACCAAGAGTGGAAGCGAAGAAGGAAACTTCTTTTAGCTAACACATAATGTATTGTTGAGGACGTCAATCGGTGATTTTATGGATTTGATGATGTGACATTCAAAGTGAATCTAGTGTGATGGAAAAGCATAGCTTCTAGCCTCATCATCCGGTAAATGACAGAAATCGGGCAGGCAGCATGGCTAAGTCGGTCGCACCGAAGTAGGGTGTATAATCACCTGATCTAGAGTTTCATTTACTTCTAAAAATCTATTGTTGATGCTGTCCCATTCGGGAAACGGTTGCTGATCCCAACTGTTGGTGATATACATTCGATACACTCAAGCGAAATGAGTGGTCGGTCATATGTGGCCTGGTTGCAAGATGTTCTTGTTGAACCCAGTGTATTCCTCTCTAGAAGTACACAAGCGAAAGGTGATTCCATACCTCGTCATAGTTGGAAATCTATTACCCAATACGTGCGTGCGGTTTTGATTGTATACTATATATGTAGAACGTGAGATGAAAGCGTTTCTGCTAGATGATTATATATACTGTGGTTGATAGACATTATTATAATATCAAAAGGTTTTGATATAAAGAAAATTTGGATACTCATAAGGGAAAAACCCGTTCTGTTATGCGGCGTGGTCTTATGAGATATCGATTACCTGCTTGAACTGTTTTTAAACCATTTTACTCATACCAGTCCCATGACTGACCCGGAGTTTACTTTGTTGTTTTCCCTAAACTCTTGGGTGCCTAAATTTGTATGGGCAGTCAAGTAGTCGGGATTTACAGATACATTGAAGAGCTGGAGCAGGAGGCTTCAGGATCATATAGCTATTATTATTCAGCTGTGTTGTAAGTGCTGTACTTTGATAATGATATGTATATGAAAGTACAGATATGTATTTCAAAGTTATGTTATGAAATATATTTATTCGTTCCGCTGTGAGATTCGTGTTACTCTGATGTTGTGTTCTTCTTCTTCTTCTATTCTAATTTTCTATCTTATCTTTCCTCACCCTCTAATTTCTTTCACTAATTACCAGGATTTTTCGATGTTTTGGTTATCGACATCGAGCTTATGTCGATAACCAAAGTCGCTAAAAATCCGGGTCGTTACATATACTTTCTTGTTTACTGAAGTAAAAGTGGTTTACTTCCCCTACTAACAAACAATCTGGTTGATCACTTCTTAAATCAAAACATTAAACCATTACTAACTATGTTAGTAATCTTTGATACATCGTTTGTTAAAAGACAAATTATATTTAAGAAATATCGTTAAACTTGAATAACCATTTATCTTATTTTTAACTGAAAATAAAATATATCGAATAACCCCTTCTAAATCAAACAATTGAATTAGTCAACTTTAAACTGTCAGTTAATTTGTTAACTGATTTCAATCACTTTTTCTTCTTAAATTAGTATAATTAATCTGATAACATTTCTTAATTGTTTTCTTTAAAACAATTATTTAAAACATTAACCCCTAGGTCATTTATTTCCTTATTAGCTTATAAAACTTATTTACTGTAAAACTTTTATTATATAATCATTTCATAATTCCTATATAAAAACCAATTTATAAACATCGATTTATTTATAAAACATATAAAATATAACTAAAAACCCTGCTTCAATTATAAATAAATTTTATAATCAAACTCCGTTGACTCGCCTGATGGCAAAACAATGTTTAACAAAAATGTGGATTCTAGGTCGTTTGCTGCCAATTCCTCGATCAATAACATTTATTGATTTAAATTACAACAACGTTGAATTACCATTCAACGTCAACATTCAAATAGGTTTTCAATGTCAATGGGGTCTGAACAGTTCTCAATGGGGTCTGAACAGTTCATGTAAACAATATGTAAATAAACAACATACATGATATTTTTGAGGAATCCGGTCGGATTCCTCCATCCTGTCCTTCTCTGCATTACAGTCCATTATAATATTTTATAATAATATGAAAACTTCAACCAATACACTTCAAATGATGTGAATATATTTAACATCAACCAATAGCAAATAAATAACATCCAAGGAAATCAATAAACCAATTTATATTGTCAATGATTAAATTATATGGATTTATCACATCATAGAATTTCAGAAATGTGTGAGAGTTAACTCGCCTTTTTATTTTGATTGACGGTTTGTGCGTTGTTTCATATAATTTTAAACGGGCATTTAAAATTACATAAAATTCCAACTGCTTCCGTTTCTAATCCAACCAGTTTGCATACGTAGCCTCTGTTGCCACGATCCAACGGATTCTGTTTCGTTGAATTCCGTTAACGTATCGATTAGATATGCTCATTACAAGTTATAACGTATATTATATAAATTATATTATAATTAACTGTTAATTGACAGAACTATATTTAATTGAATATAAAAACTTAAATTACCCTTGTCAATTAAATTCGTCGCCACATCATCCTTAAACTTGGCCAATCTCCGTTCAAACGCTGCTTGCTTTCTAGTTTCCCAAAATTTCCAAATGCTCTTCCCCAAAGCCAACCAACAATTTTAATTTACTTAATAATTAAAAAAAAATTTAGCTATTATTTAGGGTTTATTTCAAACATTAATTACCCTTTAAGGATCCACCGCACTTAACTGTTCCTCACGCGTTATTCCATCTACCAGCTCCCTGAACCCGGTATCTTCTTCCTCTTATAACTGTTATCCCATACTTCCGAACACACCACCACCCCTTCAACGAAGCTCCATCGCAACACCTTGACGCACTATCGTCTCCCTGGCCTTACTACTCGTATCTCCTTCTTGCGTACAGACTCCACCACGTTGCCACCACTGTTCACGCTGGAGACCCCACCTGAAACTTTTCACGTCAGCAACTCTAACATTAAACCACCCTCCACGTTTTCTCTCCTCCAAATACCCTTCCCACTTCACGAAAGCAAGCCCATACTGGCAACTGCCTCCTTTTCCAGCTTCCTCCACAACCGACGTCCAGACACTCCTCAACGAACTCAGATCACATAGCCGACACTGTTATCTAGAGCTTGGCCTACCCCGCCGTCATGATCGCCGAAGACCGGTCCCCTACTTCCGATGAGCTGGAGCACCTCCGGCCTCCTCAAGAACCCCTAGTTCCGATGATCCCATGACTGCTCTCCCTGCCCAACCACCGTTGTATGCTGCGCCGACTCAGTGTTTCACTTGCCTCCGCCATCCTCTTCATTTCGAACTGAACACCAACATTCAACTCCAGTGCTTTTCAATACCATAGCCACGCTGTACAAAAGGTTTGAACTCCAGGAACGTGCGAGGGCCAAATGAAACCAATACCAGAGAGACCGGGTGCCAATGAATCTAAAATCCCATATTCTTGTTAAGTTTTCTATTTGCAGTGATTTCCTGAAGTTTCGATGTTTAAAAGTGCGCTGGGTATTTTGGATTGAGGAATGAAAGCTTGGTTTAGAAACAAACGAAAAGGTGAAACAAGCTAAGGCATTATATAGGAAAGAGAAACCGTGGTATCCACGTTTACGTGATAAGCACGCTGAGAAGTTTGGATACCAAGAAAGAAAAGTAAGGGGCATGGCTTGCAAGGTATCGCTTATGTGGTTGGCAAGTAAAAGAAATAAATATATATAATATTTTATTTTAAAGATTTTATTGTCCTCACAAGGAATATGCGTACGGGTTTAATGCATTAATTGGATTTAAAATATGCATACCGTTAAATTGAAGTAATCTATTTGTAAAAACATAACTATATTGTTAATTAGTTTTAAATATGGTTTTATTAAATATTTTCTTTCATCGCTATTTTACGTTGTCCGTTATATTTGCACTGGCACACAGAAACTTCAAATGCGATGGAAATGGACGTACCATTATGCCTTGACGTTACGATCCCAATGAAATAAATTTCGTTGAATTCCAACTCCGTCTGCACAACGATGTTATTTTAATTTCAATTTATTTATTGGTTTATGTCTAAATTTCATCTGTCGACAAAACAATTTCAAATTGGTTCCAAACTGGAAAACTAACGACAACTAGTGATACGTATTCCAATAAAATTCATTTCGTCGAAAACGGAGATCATTTGGAAAAAAGATTATTTATAAAATATTCAGAATAAAATGGTTAAATTCAATTATTTAAATTCAAATCATTAAAATAAAATAATTCAAATTGTTCGCCAGAAAATACGGGACGTTGCATTCCTTCCCCCTTAAAAGAATTTCGTCCCTGAAATTACTAAGGCAGAAAGAACGCTACCGCCCATTTTCTTTACAAAAATATTTAATCCAAACTCAGTTTATTTCCAAAACTAATCTGATACATTTTAAAACCAATTTATTTTAAATAAAAGAAGTTTCATAAAAATTTGCAAAATTTTTTCTAACATCTTAAATTTTGGAAAAATCTCTGCAGAGCCTCCCTTGTACGAAGGGCATCTGCAATATTGCAGGTTCAAGAAATATATATTCACCAACCAATACGGTTGTAAAAATTCAAAATCCAATCTTAAAACCCAAATAAAACCAAAAAATTTATATTTTGGATAGGCGTACCTTTTTACGAGCATTATTATACGACAAGCGATAAATTATATTTGAGCTTGCTCAATTATCATGTAGTTCTAACTGGACTGAATCTAATCAGCTCCAGTACTCACTCAGTATTAGCTCTTGTACATGTTCTCAACTCATATGGAATTCGTTAGTTCATAATCATCAAGTTAGATTCAAACATCAAATCATCCATTCCAAACATGTCTCTTATACAATTCAACTCACATGAATTTCGTTTCATCATTTCCAAAATTCTATTTGAATGCATAAATTTATTCACTTTATTTTATTCAGGTTCATCAATTGAATTTATTACAATGAGTTTTAATTCATTTCTTCAAAGTTGATTCCAATCAAGTTTACTCCATAGCCATACAACCAATTGTAACCATTTAATCTAAAGCATTTTATTTGGATTCGTTACTTGCACGTATTTCTATATAAATATTTCCAAACTCAAGTCAAATTATTTATTGACTTGAGTCAAATTAGAATTTATTCACATACTTTATATTCAAAATTCCTATTTCATAATCAAACTGAATTCTAACTCAAATGAACACTAATAATATTATAAGAAAAAATAAAATTTACCCTTTTTTACTATAAAATTTATTGGGTAAAATAATTCAAAATAATTTTATAACAAATCACAAATACGTGCTCTCGTATATATACACTCAAACTCAATATAGGGGATTACTAACCCCATCTCTATTGAGTTACACCACAGAGCCAAGGTTATCACTAAACTAATAGCTCTGATACCAACTGTAATGACCCGGAAAATTCGATGCTCGAATTTTCAACAACAATACATAAACTTTGTATTATCTGCCAAAAACCCAAGTATCGAATCCCAGATTTTTAATAGAAAGAAGTCAGAGGGTGAGAGATGAAAGAAATATTAGAATAGAAGAAAAAGAAGAACACATCAGAATCTCACAGCGAAATGAACAAAAATATAATATATCGAATCTCTTTACACAAAAAGAACTGTATGTACATACCAATCATCAGAGTACAACAAATATCAATCGCAGCGGAAAATACTTTAAATAACCAATGGTGAAGCCTTATGCTTCCAGCTTCTGATCCTCCAAGCGGAACATAACCTATAAATATACTCGGTCTGACCCGAGCATATTTGAAGCAAATCCAAATTCACCCGGATCAGTCTGGAATACTTTTAGGGATAAATTCATAGTATAGTAACTTGTTTAACTTTGAAATCCTTTTTGAAAGAAAAAGGATAATAGCAAGACCAACCCACACATAAACATGGACGTTTTTTACCTTACTATAACCCAAAACGTTTGTGAAACCAATATCTTTTCTGATATTATAATAACGTCTATCAAACCACAAATAAATAATAATCTAGCAGAACGCTTGCATCTCACGCTCTGCATATATAGTATACAATCAAAACCGCGGGCTCTTATTGTTGAATGGATTTCCTAGCAAGGTATGGGACCACCTTTCCAGCAATGTACCTCCGGAGATGAATACATTGGTGTTCAACAAGAACGTCTTGCAACCCGACTACACATGACTGGCCCCTCATTTCTCTTGAGAGTACCGAATATATCATTACCACGGTTGGGGGCTAGCCAACCGGACCGATAGCATATATATAAAATAAAAAGGAACAATCGAAGGCATTTGATTTCTCCAGATCAGGTAATAATATACCCTTTTAATGGGTACGACCTACATAGCCATGTTGCCTTCCCGATTTTGTGCCATTTCCCGGTTGATGAGGCTTGAGGTCACGTTTATATTTTTAGAATAGCAAATCTCCATTCACTTTGAATGCCACATCATTAGATCCACCAAATCACTAATTGACGTCCCAAAATATACTCTGGGTGTTAAGCAAGAGAATTTCTCCACCACCAAACTTGGTATATTTGTAAAAATCAACGTACATGATTCTTAAGGAAATACTCTGTTAGACATTCGTCCATACAAGTCATTCAGGAATAGGATGAATCAAAGGAACAGTCCTATCGCATCCTTGGAATCACCCAAAAGATCAATAGCGAGTGGTCCTTGCAATCCGTAGATTACAATCCTTGAAATCACCCAAAAGATCAATAGCGAGTGGGTCTAGTTCTCATCTCGGTCTCTTCGAAACAACACGCCCAAAAAAAAGTCCAATAATATTTCATTGATAGTTTGGTTTTTAACTATTAATCTCGCACAGTACGGTCGAGTATATTGTCAGCTCAGTTCTTATTATTCAAAATCATTCCTTAAAATCATTTGATTAATTTAAAATCAATTTCATTTACTTACCTCAATTAATCACTTTTATTTCCGAGGATTGGATTTGATATCCATATTTACCAAATTTCTCTTTACCTCAATTACATCTACAACATCGCTACCTTTCTGTAACTCAATATATTCCCTTAACTTTGGAAGTATTGATAGATATAAATCCTATTTATGGCCTCCTTATATGGGCCTTCAAAGGTAAAATCTTACATTAATTATCTTTAAATCAAATAGTCTGGTTTATATTTTATGATCTCCCAACTACACTGGTATTACAAATTTCATTTCAAAAGCTCGCAATTGTCGTTGCAATTGTATTTTAGAATAAATAACTAGCGTTTCAATATTCCTTCCTTTGAAATAAACTAATATTAATAAATTCCCTTTCTTTCCGTCATTTGAACATAATCTTTCATATTAACCAAACTCCGCTTTGCCGAAATTACCATATTTATATAAAACCTTTCTTATTTATTTCACTTGGGAATAATACTTTATTTTCCCCAAATTTGTTCACCTTTCCTTTTATTTTAGAAATATCTATATATATCATCTACCCAATGGTGTGAACCCAATTATAAATTCTTATATGGACCAAAAGAAATGTTAGTTATACATTGTTGGGTTTTAAAAGCTAATAATCTTATTTATATTCCAAAACCACACAATAGGCGTTGTGATATTATTTACCTTTCAATAATAAACAAATCTCAACATTATTTACCATTACAACTAATATTATTCCTTGATAATAGTGAATCCGTTCAAGTTGGGGTATTTTATTTACCTCTCAGACCTTGATCGACAACGTTCTTATCTTAGAATAGATAACAGCCGTAATTCAGAAACCATCTTGCTTAAAATTTTCACAAATTTGGTTTTCTTATTCAAAATATGGTTTTGTAAAACCATACCCTTATTCTTTGATCTTAATCGGTTATGACCATTTTTAATCAATATTTAACTTCTTGTTTTAACCACGTTATACGATTTCATTTTTAATCTGAATGATATTACAATGATCTGTTTATCAAAAAATTTAACCAAACCCTTAATATTATTCACCCTTGTCCTTCCGACATTTATTTTTCCATTTGAACGTAATTCTATTTGTTAAGCAAACACTTGGTTCAACTTGAGTTTTAAACTTCCCCTTTTGTAAAATCTTTCACTTTGAATCTTTTTATACAACTCCCCTTTATAACTTGGATTACGATAACCCATTTCCTAACACTTCCCCAAAATCATTTTATATCGTATCATAGAAATAAATCTTCGGATTTATATAATAAGGATACATTTATCAATTTCTAGTACTGTTAACATTCATTTCCTTTTGATTTAAACCATTGTACTTAACTTAATTAAGTAACAATTCTACTAAAAATTACATCTTTAGTATTGATTTCCTTTTTAAAACTCTTTCCATAACATTTGAATAACTTTTACAAATATTCGATTAATTATCATTACAACTCAGTTACCATCCTAAATGAATTTACTTTAAGAAGCAATCACTTTAAAATGATAATATACTTTCTCGTTTACTGAAGTAAAAGTGGTTTACTTCCCCTATTAGCAAATAATCTGGTTGATCACTTCTTAAATCAAAACATTAAACCATTACTAACTATGTTAGTAATCTTTGATACATCGTTTGTTAAAAGACAAATTGTATTTAAGAAATATCGTTAAACTTCAATAACCATTTATCTTATTTTTAACTGAAAATAAAATTTATCGAATAACCCCTTCTAAATCAAACAGTTGAATTAGTCAACTTTAAACTGTCAGTTAATTTGTTAACTGATTTCAATCACTTTTTCTTCTTAAATTAGTATAATTAATCTAATAACATTTCTTAATTGTTTTCTTTAAAAACAATTATTTAAAACATTAACCCCTAGGTCCTTTATTTCCTTATTAGCTTAGAAACTTATTTACTGTAAAACTTTTATTATATAATCATTTCATAATTCCTTTATAAAAACCAATTTATAAACATCGTTTTATTTATAAAACATATAAAATATAACTAAAAACCCTACTTCAATTATAAATAAATTTTATTATCAAACTCCGTTAATTCGCCTGGCGGCAAAACAATGTTTAACAAAAATGTGGATTCCAAGCCGTTTGCTGCCAATTCCTCGATCAATACCGTTTTTTGATTTAAATCACAACAACATTGAATTACCGTTCAACATCAACATTCAAACAGGTTTTCAATGTCAATGGGGTCCGAACAGTTCATATAAACAATATGAAAATAAACAACATACATGATATGTTTGAGGAATCCGGTCGGATTCCTTCAACCTGCCCTTCTCTGCATTACAGTCCATTATAATAATATGAAATTTTCAACCAATACGCTTCAAATGATGTGAATATATTTAACGTCAACCAATAGCAGACAAATAACATCCAACTAAATCAATAAACCAATTTATATTGTCAATGATTAAATTATATGGATTTATCACATCATAGAATTTTAGAGATGTGTGAGAGTTAACTCACCTTTTTATTTTGATTAATGGTTTGTGCATTGTTTTATATAATTTTAAACGAGCGTTTAAAATTACATAAAATTCCAACTGCTTCCCTTTTTGATCCAACCAGTTTGCATACGTAGCCCCCATCGCCACGATCCAACAGATCCTATTTCGTTGAATTCCGTTAGCGTATCGATTAGATATGCTCATTACAAGTTATAATGTACATTATATAAATTATATTATAATTAACTGTTAATTGACTGAACTAACTTTAATTGAATATAAAAACTTAAATTACCCTTTTCAATTAAATTCGTTGCTACATCATCCTTAAACCTGGCCAATCTCCATTCAAACGCTGCTTGCTTTCTGGTTTCCCATAATTTCCAAATGCTCTTCCCCAAAGCCAACCAACAATTTTACTTTACTTAGTAATTAAAAAAAGTAGTTAGTTATTATTTAGGGTTTACTTCAAACATTAATTACCCTTTAAGGATCCACAACACTTAATTGTTCCTCACGCGTTATTCCATCTGCCAACTCCCTGAACCCGGTATCATCTTCCTCTTATAACCGTTATCCCATACTTCTGGACATACCACCACCCCTTCAATGAAGCTCCATCGCAACACCCTGACGCACTGTCGTCTCCCTGGTCACCATTTCAGACCATGCTCTCTACATTGCATCCTCCATTCTCAGTTTAACACAGACCGACCCTTGCTAAGACAAACCACCAATCGCCGCTGCGGTGTGCCACCGGACCCGACCTCACTACTCGTATCTCCTTCTTGCATTCGAACTCCTCCACGTTGCCACCACTGTTCATGCTGGAGACCCCCACCTGAAACTTTTCATGTCACCAACTCCAACACTAAAACCACCCTCCACATTTTCTCTCCTCCAAGTACGTTTCCCACTTCAAGAAAGCAAAACCTTACTGGCAACCGCCTCCTTTTCCAGAATCCTCCACAATCGACATCTAGACACTCCTCGACAAACTCGGATCACATATCCGCCACTGTTATCCAGAGCTCGGCCTACCCCATTGTAACACCCTAGATTTTTGAATAATCAAATTAACTAAAATAAAGAATAATTAATCTCAGATGTGAGAATTAAGGGAATGGGGTTGCGCCGTTGTGTTCGTCTCAGAATTCTGGTTGAAATAGAGTCTGAGTTTGCGGGAAACGGGTAACGGATGAAGGAGTTATGGACGAACGAAGTTTGGTGGCAAAACAAGAAAAAAAATAGATTGCACTGGTGCACTTGGGAAGTGCGCCAGTACAAATTTGCACTGGCGCATCTGCCAAGTGCACCCAGGTCGAGGCATCAGGCCTGCACAGCTTTCTGGTTCAGACTGACCCATGTTGTTGAGTCCTTTCTGACTCCTTGCTGAGTCATTAGGGCTGAGGTGTCACCCTATCATGACTGAATGGTTTTGATTAACCCTAAGATCATCTGACGGCTTAAATTAATTCAAAACTCTATAAAAAGACCCATAGACTCAAACCCTAAATCAGAATTAAAACTGAAACTATGGCCGTCATGTTGTCTTCTTGAACCCTAGAGCAGCCACCACCAATTTAGAGAGGAAGAACAGCAAATCAAATCAGTTCTACTCAACCCTAACAATGAATCTTCTTCAAAGGAGAGCTAATACAACTTCAGAAATCAGAATTCAGAACTCAAGACTGCTTTTGAGTTGTGAGTTCGATAGTTTTAATAAAATAATTAGTATTTTAATTGGATTAAGTTATAATGCAGATTGTATGGATGTGATGTGAATTATTGATCACATGTTGTAATTATGTTGTAGGGTTGTGTTGAAATCTCTATGACGTTATGTTGTGATGCTATCATTTATGATGTAAAGTTATGTTGCTATCATCTATGTTGTAATTTTATATACAATCAAATCATCATGTTTGATATGCTAGTTTGGTTATGTTGATTCATATGATAAATTATATGTATGCAAGTTTAGATTTTGATTTGAACATGAATCATATACAAGTTGGGTAAAGTTATATGTGACCTTACATGGTTATGACATCTAGTTTATGTGAGAATTTAATTGAAAGTTAGGCTATGACATGTGTGAGTTATATGCTAAATTCTCCATGATACTTTACATGTTAGATGCAAGTTTACACCATTGTTACGATGCATAAATCACATATGCAAGTTTATGAGTTTGGATATGAATCATGTTATGCAAGTTTAGGGTTATTGCCTATGCAAGTTTACACCTTTAGATGTAGATCTATGACATACTTGATTTGTGCAAGTTTGTGGCCATTATCTCAACAAGTTCACACCTATAGATTTGGATCCATGACATATGTTGTTTATGCAAGTTGTAACTTTGTCCTATTCAAGTTTTAGATGTAAGAACATCATTCACATATGCAAGTTCACCCCTATGTTAGATCTATGTTTTAATTATGTGTATATTGTGATGTTTTCTCTTTATTCCATGAGTTAGACTATTTGATCTAACGTATATTTTACGTTAAACGAACAAACGTACAACATGGGGTAAAGGGGATAATACTAAAATATTTAATTGGCATAAAAGCCTTAAAAGGCATAAAATATAATTGTGGTGAAAATTGGTATGATTTTGCATACCACAAATGGATGGACATAATTGAGTCAATTATGGACATCGTTAAATTTGGAATTGATTGATAATTTGAATAGGGAAAGTAATTCAAATTGGGGAATGATTAAGTAGGAGTAATTAATCGTCTAAGACACGAGGTTAGGCTCTTTTGTGGTGTAAGACTGCCCGGACCCGCCCGGCAAATCCAGCTGCCACAAATGCCAGTCTAATGTGAGAGGTCTTAGGCACAAATTAAATACGTAACAGTTGTAAAGACACGAGGTTAGACTCGTTTGTGGTGTAAGACTGCCCGGACCCGCCTGGCAAATCCAGTTGCCACAAATGTCAGTCTAATGTGAGAGGTCTTTATGAGGTTACGGTCTTAATGAATTAAGAAACACTTAACCAGATAAGCATGTAGTGGGACATGAGGGGGTTAAGTGGGTGCCTTGGGTGACATGTGGAATCTAGTGGGTGCCTTGGGTGGCATTTGGAAATACGATTAGAAACACTTAACCAAAATTGAAACATGTAATTGAAACATGAATAAGAAGTGGGTTAAGTACAAGAGGGGACCAAGCTTAGGTGGATAGCTTGCGTCAAGTAATGGGGGCCCGTTTCAACCAGTAACCCATACGTATCTTTGTGGGCTCGACCCAAGTCGAGGACGGGACATGCAAACTAGGCTTGACTGTAAGAGGCCAAACCGGGTTAGCGGTGGCAACGCAAGTCCAACGGGTTCATATGCGTGTGTGGACCCGGGCTGGTAGGTAAGACGTTGTTGCATCATGTAGGTATAAGCCGTGCATTGTTGGTTGTATCGGGTTGCCACTTTAGGGAGTGATACACCCCACTATGGGGCCAGCATGGGTATCTACGAGTTAGGGAGCCGATCGCTTGGGGTTAGTGGGTACACCTAGTGGAGATAGGGGCAGGCGGCACCTATGAAGGCAGCTAGGGGTGCACGAAACTACCAATATCATTGTTAAGTCTGTAGGCGGGATCAACCTTAGGGTGACTAGTGGTGGTGCAGTATAACAATTATCCTATAGCGTTGGTGTAGTTTAGTAATTATCTTATAGTGGGTTAGGTGCGCTTTAACGATATCGTTGTTCATCTTGTTTCCTTATTTACTCTGCCATACTCAATGGTTCATGGTCATTTCCTTATTTTCCAACTTATGCCTTAGTCCAGTTACTTTGTTAATTATATTGTTAAAGTTATCGCACTCGCCAGACTTTATGTCTGACCCCCTTTATTTCCTCCTCTTTTCTTCCTCCCCCCCTAACAGGTGCTCAGGTTGGAACAAGCACCAATGGAGCTTGATTTTGGACTGCTTTTAGAAGATTGCTTGGATCGCTGAAGTAAAGTTCAGCTTCTCTTTTATTTATGGCTATTTTGTATTGGGGATTATGTCTTTCAATTTATGTACTTTTGGTAGTCAAGATGGGTATTATGTACTTTGACTCTGGTTTTTGATGATGTAATCAAACATATGTGTTTTTCTGCTGTAATGAAATAAAGTTTTAAATTTTCAAGTACTGTTTATATCTGTCTTGTTGTTAAGTTTCTGTTCTATACTTACTTAAAACGCTCCATAGAAGTTAATGCATTCCCTTTGTGAGTGACATTAATGGACGTGGGGTGTTACACGTGGTATCAGAGCTGAAGGTTACCAGAACAGATATGAATTTTGAAAAAATGTTTTTCAAAAGCTTTTTTATAAAGAAGTACTTTCAAAAGTATGTTTTAAGGAAAGTAATTTCAAGAGAAAAAGTATATTTTAGAAAGCATAACCCCAAGAGCCATATATCTATCCCTCGGTTCTTTTATATTGAATCTTTCCTTTTTCGTTTCAGCGTGTCTGAAGTATTTGAGATGCCAGAGGGTGTTCATGTACCCGGTTGGTTTCGTCAATATCTCAAGGCTAAGGCCGCCACCGCAGCTCCAGCAAATGCTCCTCCTCCGCCCCCTCCTCTTCCCCCTCCTCCTCGCGTTGATACTTTTGCTAAGATATGTAAGGACTTTAGAGCAATGAGTGGAAAACCTTTTCACGGGACGAAGACATTTGTTGAAGCTCGTAACTGGCTAAAGGAGGTGGAAGAATTGTTTAGAATCTTTGAAGTGGATGATGGAAGAAAAGTCCAACTAGCTGCCTGGCTAATGAAGGATGAGGCCTCGTTTTGGTGGGAGGTCACTAATGGGGGACGTCTAGTCGATACATGGCCAGATTTTAGGCAGAGGTTTGAGGCGAAGTTTCTCTCGCGGGCTGAAGAGAATCTATACATGGAAAGGTTTTTTTCGCTGAAGCAAGGGAATCTATCGGTGAAAGAGTACGTCAACAAACTCAACCAATTGGCAAGATTTGGCTTGGACTTGGGGAATACTCCATAAAAGAAGGCACTAAGATTTGTTAAGGGTTTGAACGAGCCGCTTCATGGGTTAGCTATGACCCACATCCCCATGGGGGCTACCTTTGAGAGACTAGTTGACATGGCGCTTATGCATGAAGAGGAGAAGGGCGCCAATGCTAATAAGGCACCCAAGAAGAAAGGGGATCAAAAGAAGCCGCAATAGCAACAAAAAAACAAGAAAGGTGGCAAAGGCAACAATGCTAAGGGAAAGAAAAGATGCTTTAATTGTGGGACACCAGGCCATCTAAGCAAAGATTGTAGAAAGAAAAAGAAGACTGGTTGTTTCCACTGTGGCGAAGCGGGACATCTTATTAAGGACTGCCCAAAGAAAGGGCAGAGGGCATGGTCTACCTCGGGAGGACAGGTGCAGGTTCTTATGGCACCCGGACAGGCAAGGGGACAAGTTCAGGCTCTCGTGGTCCCACCGCTGCAAGAACGAGGTAGAGCAATTTTTGTTGAAAGTTTAGTTTTTCTGTTTGATCATCCTGTCTGTACTTTATTCGATTCTGGCGCATCACATTCGTTTATTTCTACATCATTAGTTGAAACACTGCACCTTGATACTAGTCTAGTTACTGATCCCTTAGTAGTCTCAAATCCTATCGGTGGTTCAGCTCATCTTTCTATGATTTGTCGGGATTTGAGATTGTTTATCTTGGGCGTTGAGTTTGAGTGGAACGCTTTTGTTCTTGGCTTCATGGGCTATGGTTTAATTCTAGGTATGGATTGGCTAAATAGATATGAGGCCATCCTAGATTGTGAAAGACGGGTAGTTAGATTGTTGACTCGTTTTGGAAAGACCCTTGATATTTCTTGTGACCCTAGAGGTCCAGTAATGCTTAGCTACCTAGAATCCCTTGACGCATCCGATGGTGATTTACATTCTGTTCCCATAGTCCGTGAATATGCTGATGTCTTCGACGAGGTGAGGTGTTTACCCCCAAAACGTGAAATAGACTTTCGAATATATCTAGTAGATAATGCAAAACCAGTTGCATTACTAGTGCGCCACATGGCTCCAAGAGAGAGAAGAGAACTCAGTAAGCAAGTGAAAGAATTGCTTGAGAAGGGGTTCATCAGACGTAGTATATCGGAGTGGGGTGCTCCAGTAGTGTTTACCACGAAGGCAGATGGGTCCCTTAGACTTTGTGTGGACTATAGAGAACTTAATAAGCTTACTAAGAAGAAAAGACACCCACTGCCAAGGATTGACGATCTCTTCGATCAGTTAGTTGGCGCCTCAGTGTTTTTGCAGTTGGACTTAGCCACGGGTTTCCATCAGTTGAGAGTGACTGAGGATAGCATAGACAAGACTGCCTTTAGGACTCCAGACGGTTTCTTCGAGTGGCTTGTGATGCCCTTCGGTTTGACAAACGCCCCCGCATACTTTGTTGACTTGATGAGTAGGGTGTTTAGGGAGTACCTTAATAGATTCGTGGTAGTCTTTGTGGACGATATCTTGATCTTTTCTAAAAGCGAAGAAGAGCATGCCCTACATCTTAGGGAAGTGTTGGGGACTCTTTGAGCGCATAGCCTTAAAGCTAAATTTTCTAAATGTCACTTTTGGAGGATGTGGTTTCCAAAGAAGGGATAGCTGTGGATCCCACGAAGGTAGTAGCCATCCAAGATTGGAAGGTTCCTAAAAATGCTACCGAGGTGAGGAGTTTCTTAGGGTTGGCTGGCTACTATAGGAAGTTTATCAAAGACTTCGCAAAAATATCAGTCCCATTAACACGCTTGACGAAGAAGAATCTAGTTTTCACATGGGACGTAGATTGTGATGATGCGTTCCAACGTTTAAAGAGAGCTTTGACCACAACCTCAGTCTTAGTGTTGCCAGATGGGAGTAAGCCATTTACCGTTTATACCGATGCTTGTGGGACAGGACTAGGCGCAGTCTTAATGCAAGAGGGAAGGGTAATAGCCTATGGTGGAAGGCAGTTGAGGGTGCATTAAAGAAATTACCCTATACATGACCTAGAGTTGGCCGCTATTGTTTTTGTGCTTAAGTCTTGGCGCCATTATCTTCTTGGCAAGAAATTCGAATTATTCACTGACCACAAATCGCTAAAATACTTATTCTCTCAGAAGGACTTGAACTTAAGGCAGCAAAGGTGGATGGAATTCTTAGCATCCTACGACTTCGAGATAGCATATAACCCTGGCAAGGGTAACGTGGTGGCAGATGCCTTAAGTAGAAAAAAGTTGTCCTTGAGTCCGTTGTTTTTGAGCGGCGAAGCTTAGAGTTCATCTCTACGTTTAACTTTAGACCTTCCATTGACTTTGTACCCGGTTTGCTAGCATCCTTAGAGGTCAGCCCTACGCTTTTGGGACGGATTGGTAAGGCACAGCGAGATGACCCACAGTTGGTTGAGTTAGTAGAAAAGCTCAAAAGAAGGGAGTCATTGAGCCATCTCCGTAGGTATACCTAAGATGATAAGGGTTGGTTACGTAGGGATGGTAGACTTTGTGTACCACAAGACAAGAACTTGAGGAAGACCATTCTTGATGATGCACATCGTTCGAAGATGACCATCCATCCCGGCGGGGACAAGATGTACATGGACATGAGACGAGTTTACTTTTGGGCTGGTATGAAGAAGGACGTGGCAGAGTTTGTTGCTAGATGCTTGGTGTGCCAACAAGTAAAAGCAGAGCAAAAGAAGCTCGGTGGATTGCTTCACCCATTGGAGGTCCCACAATGGAAGTGGGAAAGTGTTTCGATGGACTTTGTTGACGGATTACCAAGGTCGAGGAAGGGTAATACGAGGTTTTGGGTCGTGGTAGATAGACTTACTAAGAGCGCCCATTTCATTCCCGTAAAGAGTAAGAGGACTGCTCCATGGTTAGCCTCCGTATACATTCGAGAAATAGTTCGTTTGCACGGTGTTCCTTCTAGCATAGTCAGCGACCGCGATCCTATCTTCACTAGCGAATTTTGGAAGAGCTTGCAAGAGGCGGTAGGGACTCAGTTATGTTTGAGCACCGCATATCATCCTCAGACGGACGGCCAAACCGAGAGGGTGAATCGTATTCTAAAGGACTTATTGAGGTTGTGTGTCTTAGATTTCGGAGGTACATGGGAGGAACATCTTCCGTTGGTGGAGTTTGCATATAATAACAGCTTTCAGTCTAGCATTGGCATGGCACCGTTCGAGGCTCTTTATGGACGGCCGTGTCGTTCGTCTACATGTTGGTGGGAGTCTATAGATAAGGTCTTGCTTGGACCCGATATGATTAGAGAGACTTCAGAAAAGATCGATTTGATTCAAAGGAGGATAAAGACGACGCAAGATAGGAAAAAATCTTATGTTGACAAGAGGTGGACAGATCTTGAGTTTGATATTGGGGACATGGTCTTTGTTAAGGTGCCTCAATTACGGAACGTCGTTCGCTTTGGGTCCATTGGGAAGTTAGCACCAAGATTCGTATGGTCGTTTCCTATTAAGGAAAGGATTGGACAGATGGCTTATAGAGTGGAGTTGCCCGAGAGACTTAGTGGCGTACACGATGTATTCCATGTATCACATTTGAGGAAGTGCTTGCACGAGACCGCAGAGGTGGTAGAGTCGAGCTTGCTTAGAGAGGTGGAGATCGAGCGCGATGCGACGATTCGACGAGCTCCTACGTGCATTCTTGGGTCGGAGATTAAGAAGTTGAGGAATCGAGTGGTCAAACTTGTCAATGTGCAATGGGGAGATGAGAGCAACGCTACTTGGGAGACGGAAGCGAAGATGCGTTCATTATACTCTTTTCTTTTCGAGGGTATGTCTTTTAATTTCTCCTTTATCGCTTAGCTTGTACTTATCTTATCTTTAGTATGTCCTCTCGCTAGTATCTTTGACCTTCAGATAGGGTTGTCCTATGGTTGAAACATGTGTTTGAGACATGTTATGTATGATGGATGCATGTGGATGCAAGTGTTTGCTAGTGGTTGCTCGTGGATGCATATACACACACTTAGGCACTAGATCGGCTCAGTCACTTCATATCGCATATTGCATATAAATGTGTGTACATATTTAAGTAATGGATGTATAATGGTTGTACCATCATATGGATGTTGATTTTTGGTGAATGGTTGTGCACACATGTAGAAATGATATGTATCGATAAGGTTCTTTCGCATACATAATGGACGCATGACACTATCATGGTTTGCATTAAGGAGGTCAACTGAATCAGTAGACCGCCTGATTTTGCATTAGATAAGGAGCATATACACACACTTCTTGCATATGTTCATACAACAATAGGAATTTTATAAGGACAATGGATGCCTGTGTTTGATGGTTGAGTAGACGGTTGTTTGGATGGTAGGATATGCATTCTCCTTAAGTTGGAGATTTCGGGGGCGAAATCCTCTAAGGAGGCAAGAATGTAACACCCCGAATTTTTAAATAATCAAATTAAATAAAATAAAGAATAATTAATCTTAGACGTGAGAATTAAGGGAATGGGGTGCGCCATTGTGTTCGTGTCGAAATTCTGGTTGAAATAGAGTCCGAGTTTGCGGGAAACGGATACCGGATGAAGGAGTTATGGACGAACGAAGTTTGGTGGCAAAAGAAAAAAAATAGATTGCAGTGGCGCACTTGGGAAGTGCGCCAGTACAAATTTGCACTGGCGCACCAGCCAGGTGCGCCCAGGCTGAGGCAGCAGGCCTGCACAGCTTTCTGGTTCAGACTGACCCATGTTGCTGAGTCCTTTCTGACTCCTTGCTGAGTCATTAGGGCTGAGGTGTCACCCTATCATGACTGAATGGTTTTGATTAACCCTAAGATCATCTGACGGCTTAAATTAATTCAAAACTCTATAAAAAGACCCATAGACTCAAACCCTAAATTAGAATTAAAACTGAAACTATGGCGGTCATGTTGTCATCTTGAACCCTAGAGCAGCCGCCACCAAATTAGAGAGGAAGAACAGCAAATCAAATCAGTTCTACTCAACCCTAACAACAAATCTTCTTCAAAGGAGAGCTAATACAACTTCAGAAATCAGAATTCAGAACCCAAGACTGCTTTTGAGTTGTGAGTTGATTTGAACATGAATCATATACAAGTTGGGTAAAGTTATTGTGACCATACATGGTTATGACATCTAGTTTATGTGAGAATTTAATTGAAAGTTAGGCTATGACATGTGTGAGTTATATGCTAAATTCTCCATGATACTTTACATGTTAGATGCAAGTTTACACCATTGTTACGATGCATAAATCACATATGAAAGTTTATGAGTTTGGATATGAATCATGTTATGCAAGTTTAGGGTTATTGCTTATGCAAGTTTACACCTTTAGAAGTAGATCTATGACATACATGATTTGTGCAAGTTTGTGGCCATTATCTCAACAAGTTCACACCTTTAGATTTGGATCCATGACATATGTTCTTTATGCAAGTTGTAACTTTGGCCTATGCAAGTTTTAGATGTAAGAACATCATTCACATATGCAAGTTCACCCCTATGTTAGATCTATGTTTTAATTATGTGTATATTGTGATGTTTTCTCTTTATTCCATGAGTTAGACTATTCGATCCTAACTTATATTTTACGTTAAACGAACAAACGTACAACGTGGGGGCAAAGGGGATAATATTAAAAGATTTAATTGGCATAAAAGCCTTAAAAGGCATAAAATATAATTGTGGTGAAAATTGGTATGATTTTACATACCATAAATGGATGGACATACTTGAGTCAATTATGGACATCGTTAAATTTGGAATTGATTGATAATTTGAATAGGGAAAGTAATTCAAATTGGGGAATGATTAATTAGGAGTAATTAATCGTCTAAGACACGAGGTTAGGCTCTTTTGTGGTGTAAGACTGCCCGGACCCGCCCAGCTAATCCAGCTGCCACGAATGCCAGTCTAATGTGAGAGGTCTTAGGCACAAATTAAATATGTAACAGTTGTAAAGACACGAGGTTAGACTCGTTTGTGGTGTAAGACTGTCCGGACCCGCCCGACAAATCCAGCTGCCACAAATGTCAGTCTAATGTGAGAGGTCTTTATGAGGTTACGGTCTTAATGAAGAGAAACACTTAACCAGATAAGCATGTAGTGGGACATGAGGGGGTTAAGTGGGTGCCTAGGGTGGCACGTGGAATCTAGTGGGTGCCTTGGGTGGCATTTGGAAATACGATTAGAAACACTTAACCAAAATTGAAACATGTAATTGCAACATGAATAAGAAGTGGGTTAAGTACTAGAGGGGACCAAGCTTAGCTGGATAGCTTGCATCAAGTAATGGTGGCCCGTTTCAACCAGTAACCCATACGTATGTTTGTGGGCTTGACCCAAGTCGAGGACGGGACACGCATACTGGGCTTGGCTGTAAGAGGCCAAACCGGGTTAGCGGTGGCAACGCAAGTCCAACGGGTTCATATGTGTGTATGGACCCGGGCTGGTAGGTAAGACGTTGTTGCATCGTGTAGGTATAAGCCATGCATTGTTGGTTGTATTGGGTTGCCACTTTGGGGAGTGATACACCCCACTGTGGGACCAGCACGGGTATCTACGAGTTAGGGAGCCGATCGCTTGGGGTTAGTGGGTACACCTAGTGGAGATAGGGGCAGGCGGCACCTATGAAGGCAGCTAGGGGGTGCACGAAACTACCAATATCATTGTTAAGTCTGTAGGCGGGATCAACCTTAGGGTGACTAGTGGTGGTGCAGTATAGCAATTATCCTATAGTGTTGGTGTAGTTTAGTAATTATCTTATAGTGGGTTAGGTGCGCTTTAACGATATCGTTGTTCATCCTGTTTTCTTATTTACTCTGCCATACTCAATGGTTCATGGTTATTTCCTTATTTTCCAACTTATGCCTTAGCCCAGTTACTTTGTTAATTATATTGTTAAAGTTATCGCACGCGCCAGACTTTATGTCTGACCCCCTTTGTTTCCTCCTCTTTTCTTCCTTCCCCCCTCCCAGGTGCTCAGGTTGGAACTAGCACCAGTGGAGCTTGATTTTGGACTGCTTTTAGAAGATTGCTTGGATCGCTGAAGTAAAGTTCAGCTTCTCTTTTATTTATGGCTATTTTGTATTGGGGATTATGTCTTTCAATTTATGTACTTTGGTAGTCAAGATGGGTATTATGTACTTTGACTCTGGTTTTTGATGATGTAATCAAACATATGTGTTTTTCCGCTGCAATGAAATAAAGTTTTAAATTTTCAAGTACTGTTTATATCTTTCTTGTTGTTAAGTTTCTGTTCTATACTTACTTAAAACGCTCCATAAAAGTTGATCCATTCCCTTTGTGAGTGACATTAATGGACGTGGGGTGTTACACCCGCCGTCATGATTGCCGAAGACAGGTCACCTACTTCCGATGAGCTGGAGCACCTCCGGCCTCCTCTAGAACTCTTGGTACCGATGATTCCATGACACTTTCGCTGCCCAACCACCATCGTATGCTGCGCCGACTCCGTGTTTCACTTGCCTCCGCCATCCTCTTCATTTCGAACTGAACATCAAAATTCAACTCCAGTGCTTTTTAACACCATAGCCACGTAGTACAAAACGTTTGAACTCCAGAAACGTGCGAGGGCCAAATGAAACTAATACCCGAAAGAAGCTCTCTCCTACCGGGTGCCAATGAATCAAAAATCCCATATTCTTGTTAAGTTTTCTATTTGCAGTGATTTCCTGAAGTTTTTATGTTTAAATGTGTGCTGGGTATTTTGGATTGAGGAATGAAAGGTTGGTTTAGAAACAAACGAAAAGGTGAAACAAGCGAAGGCATAATATAGGAAAGAGAAACCATGGTATCCACGTTTACGTGATAAGCACAGTGAGAAGTTTGGATACCAAGAAAGAAAAGTAAGGGGCGTGGCTTGCAAGGTATCGCTTGTGTGGTTGGCAAGTAAAAGAATATATATATATATATATATATATATATATATATTTTAAAGGTTTTATTGTTATCGCAAGGAATGTGCATACGGGTTTAATGCATTAATTGGATTTAAAATTGCATACCGTTAAATTGAAGTAATCTATTTGTAAAAACATAACAGTATTGTTAATTAGTTTTAAATATGTATTTATTATATATTTTCTTCCATCGCTATTTTACGTTGTCCGTTATATTTGCACTGGCACACACAAACTTCAAATGCGATGGAAATGGACGTACCGCTATGCATTGACGTTACGATCCCAATGAAATAAATTTCATTGAATTCCAACTTCGTCTACACAACGATGTTATTTTAGTTTCAATTTATTTATTAGTTTGTGTCTAAATTTCATGCGTCGACAAAAAAATTTCGAATTGGTTCCAAATTGGAAACTAGCACAACTAGCCATACGTATTCTAATAAAATCCATTTCGTCGGAAACAGAGATCGTTTGAGAAAATGATTATTTATAAAATATTCAGAATAAAATGGTTAAATTCAATTATTTAAATTGAAATCATTAAATAAATTAATTCAAATAGTTGGCCAGAAAATACAGGACGTTACACCAAGTGTCAAGTTTTTTTTTTTTTTTTGCATTATAAATTTTATCTTTAATTACCATTGTCTAATATTGTGGTATTTTTGAATTTCTAAAGTAAAGAAAACATGGATGATTTGAGTTCTCTTAACTAAGGGGTGGGAAAGGATAATTTTTATAAATTAGTAGCAGTCAAAAATTGGGAGTATGAACTTTTGGAGGAACAATCATATTTGTTACACTAAGTTCCCTATTCAATCTATAACAGTATAAATTTTTATATTTTGAGATTTCAATGCATGGTTCGGTTTACCTTTTTAAACATGTTCCTTTGTTTCAAGCATCCCCATCAAGTTTTGCTTCCTTTATACATCATAAATGTATTTTCAGTCCATTAAGTTGACTTCTTATTATTGTGATTAATGATACCGATTTGCCTTTAGTGTGCCCTTTTATATTCATAGTTTTCTCCTTAAAAACAATGTTATAATTGCAAGCAGGTTGCCATATGAAGTCACAGTATTATGGTTAACATAAACGAATATTGTTAACCTTATGCAAATAATTAATTTTCACAGTAGAGTACACACACACACACACACACACACATACACTCTCTCTCTCTCTCTTACACACACACATACACACACACACACACACACATATATATATATATATATATATATATATCTAACTAGACGAATTCCATGGACCGCTTTGATTTTGCTGTCTAAAGCTGCATAATTTAACGAAATCAAAGTCGACTACTTCAGCATTTGTAAATCTTCATGACACCAGACAGGTACAAATCAACTTGATCCATGACCAAAACAGAACCAAGTACCATATCACAGTAGAGATGGCTAGAATGTACCTATTTAATAATCGTGGAGCTGAACTGTGCATATCTTTGTTAAGCAATGAAATATAGTGTTGTTATTTGACTTAAATGTTGTAAATGCACAAAATTATTTTCTGCAAATAATTATGACCTATTGATAGTATACCCATACATGAACCATAAAGAATGGGTTACTGCTTTTTCCAATAGTTAGACAAGCATTTTTTTTTGGGCTCGATCATGGATATGGGTTTAGTGACAGTTTAGTCAAACCAAAATGGGTGAGCCTAGTAGTTTTGGGTCAATTTTGATGGGTGTGTCAGCATGAATCAAAAATGTGTATATGGTCGTGATGACAGTGCAAAAGTTTTTGAGAAACCTGAAGCATATCCAATTCATTTTGTTATCATTTCAGTGCAGTATCTTTTTATTTCCTTTCAGCAAAGAGTACTAATTGCAATTCTTAGATAGGTTTAGATTTTGATTTTCCTTTCACCGGCTAATTCGTACAACTTTCATACTTTCTATAACAACCCGGATTTTCAGAACCAATTTAAAATTTTTATTTTGGCTATTTTAATGGATTTTGATAATTTAAAATGATTTATTTTAAATAATAACGACTAAAAATTTATTTTAATCGAAGTTAGAACATATAAATTTATCTACATTATAAAACGAGCCTAAAATGTCCCAGTAGTTTGAAAATTCGATTTTAAATTTCAATTTAATGTATAAGATTCAAAATAAATCGGATTCCAGTAAAACGAGAAATATTTAAATCTGCTTAATTATATCTTTCTAACGAGTGTGAAAACTGAGATTTCATAACGGGAATAAAAAGTTATAGGCAGTTTAAAATTTGAAATAGTCGCTACGGAATTTATATATATTTTATATAATATGTAGCCCTTAAAAATAGTCATTTTGCAAACGACCTCCATTTTCGATTAAACCACTTTTGTTGGATACGAAATATCAAATTATTGCTAGATTCCAATTTTCATAATTTTTGGAATTAATATGTGAGCGCGGTGAATTTAAACATGTTTGGTAATTTCAGTTTGAAGTTAATCGACTGGAAAATGACCATTTTTCAAACGATCTCCAAATTCGATGAAATTAGTTGTTAGGATCGTATCGTCAAAACATAGCTAGATTTATTTTTCGGGAACTTTTGGAGTCAGTATGTGGCCCCGATAAATTAAAATGTACGTTGAAATCAATTTTGAACGTTATATTAATTTATATTTTAATTTTGATCAAAACTGATCGTAATTGTCGAATTGGCTTATGGGACATATCACATTGTGTCTGGAATGGGAGTATTTGGTTAGAGGCAATAGTCATTGGGTTTGAATTGGAGTTCGAATGAAAATTTTACTTTTTGGAATTTAAAATAATTAAATATATATAATTATATGAAGTCAAACCCCTCTCTCTCCCTCACAAAACCAAACCCGCCGTTAACAGGAAAAGAAAAGAAAAAGAACGAGATCCCATCGCCCCCTTCCAGGCCGCCTCCGCGCCCAACCTCCAACGCCGCCACTTCCCCCTCCTCCTCCTCCTCCTCCTCCCCTTCCTCTTCTTCTTCCTCTTCTTTCTCTCTTCATTTCTATCCAAAACCCTAAGCCCCATATTGCAAACCACCACCACCATGGGCCCCTCCAGCGCCTCCACCACCACCCGCACCCTTCCGTCGCTTAGTCGGCCTGCGCCGCCACCCCCTCAGCCCAGCTCCGACCGTGGGCCTTATTTCACCCAAAATTCCCATTTTGCAAATAACACCCTGTCACTATTTCGACAATAACTCCCAAACCGTGCGTTTCTAGCCAAAACTCTACAATACCAAAGTCGAAGATCTCGTTTTTCTCTTTGATTTGAGTATATGGAAATCCTTTTTTCGACTACGGAGCGGTCCGGAAAATGCATCCAAAGATCGTGGATCTGCTGTTGTTTTTTCCCGATTTCCGGCAAATTGGTGCAGTTTTGGAAGAAAGCCCGCTAGGCAAAAGTTGTCTGAAATGGCGCGTTTAGGCTAGTGACAATGTTTGGTGAAGATTGGAGGCCGTATGCAAATTCTAGAGCTAAAAAGGCGAATTTAAGTGCGGGGAACGACAAAAGCGAGCGCGGCGACATGAATTTTCTACATTAGAAGAATCGCGACGAATTGGTTTAGCTTCTGGGTGAGAACTCCTTCCTACTCTATTTATTTTATAATTAAAAATATTCTAGGATGTAGACGGGGCTTAAAAGCTCCCGACACTATTTTATTGTACAAACCATGATTGTTTGGTATTACGGATTGAATTGTTGTTGTAAATTGGATTGGGTTGAGAAATGATTGCATTGTGGTTTAGTTGATTATTGTGTATGGCACGAGCCAGTATCAGGAGAGGGGTAATGCTAGACATTACTCCGGTTTTAATATCACGCCATTATAATGCCGAAATTTTCTATAAATAAATGTGTATTCATTAAAAATGTCATTTTCAATGTATGAATGAATTATATAAAATGTTCATGTGTTGAATAAAATGTTATAACAATAAAAATATTATTTTTATTGAATAAATGAACTATATAAAACAGTCAAGAGTTAAAATAAATATTTTATCGTTAAAATATAATTTTTAACGTATATATGAACGACATAAAATTCTCCTGAAATGAAAATAAATATTCATAAACAAATCAGATGATTTGCTTATGTACACTCATTTAACTGACATTGATTGGGACGATAAATTTTACACATCGCCCAACTGCACAAATAATATTCACTATTTGTTGGTTGAAACCCCACACAGGTATTGAGATGATATTTGGTGTACACTAATCCCAATTGTTTAGTTGTATGTCAACCGATTGGTTAACAAACTATTGTAAGCATTAATTATTTATATTTAATGCTTATGCAGTTGTGTAGTGCACTCTGGATGATGGTTGATTGTTTATCATTGTTGCTGTATACATATGACGTATGAAATCCATATAAATAACATTATATGGTAATTGACTGTGTTTGATTTCAACTCGGAAAGAACGAATATTTTATACTAACGAATATTTTAAAGTAAGGAATATTTAAAATAATATTCAATAAAGTATTAAAATCTGATTTTAATGTCCGATTTTGGATGGACACGAAAATATTGAAATATATGAAGTCGTATTGATTAGATATGTGCCATTTTGATGCGAACGATATTTATATCGATTTTATTCATTTTTATAATGAAGATTAAAAAGGGAATGATATTAAAATCTGATATTTTGAAAATAATATCATTTAAATATTATAATGATAAAGATTATTCAATTTTGATTTAAAATTGAAATGAAAGTCGGAATCGTTTTAAAACAAATTTATAAACGATTTATAAAATACGTTTTAAATGGAAATCGATGAAATATATATAACATATACTATATATATTTAACGGGCTGAATAAAACGCGTCGCGCCTCGCCCATTCGCGAATTTCGACCATTGACTTCGAATTGACATTACGCGAGATCCGATTGTTGGATTCTCCTAAAACCGGAACCGTTGGGTTCGTATCGAAAAGAGCTTTCCAAAGAATATAAGAAATTTGAAATCTAATGGTTGGATTTGGAATTATGTCCAAATCAAATTTGAAAAGGTCGCTGTAAGTGCAGTACGATGACCGTTTATGGAAATCGACAGAAAGGGGCTTAATAAAATTATTAAAAATATTAATAATTTGTGTAAAATCATAATAAATGATTTGGAAAGAATTGGGATGAAAAATTCAACGTTTGTAAAGATAAAAATATATTTTTATCAAAATGAACTATTTATTAACTAGAATAATAATCCAATATTTTTAAAGAAATAAATTGGATTCGAAAAGGGTTTAAAATAACTAGAATTTTTCCAATAAAAAAATTAGAATGGTTTGGAATGGAAATAATCTTCGGAATATTACGGTATTGGATTCCATGATAATACGGATATTATTATGGGAATTTGGATGATACAGATACCGTTATTCCCAATATGATATCTATTAATTTCAGAATTTGATATTGAATATAAGCCGATATGATTTCTATTCAGAGCCTTGTATTTAATATTGAATTGGATTTTGGGTTTGTCGTGAACGGTGTCTTCAATAACACCATTCTTAAACCCAGTTGAGAAAAGAATAAATCTTTTAATTAAGATTTAGTGAAGTTTACCAATTAATTAATATTTAATTGGAATGGAATAAAATGGAATGTGAATTGGGTTTATCATGAACCGTGTTTTTAACGACATTCGTTCTTTAACCTGATTTACAGTGTAATGTGATTTGGAATATATAAATCATTTATTAAGATTTAATGGTAGTTTTCCAAAGTAAAGTTTTCCAATTTAAAATAATAAATTGGAATGGAATTAGATTTGGTAATAATCGAAGTGAGCTTCTGTGGAGGATGACTATTAATATATGTGGAATTTAAAAGACTTGGTCGTTATTCCATTTATATTATTAGTCGAATACGGAAATTGATATCGATTATATATATATATATATATATATATATATATATATATATTGATCTGTTTTCCATGAAGATTCCATAAATGGAATGTGATTTTGGGTTTATCGTGAATTGTGTTTTAAGCGACATTAGTTCTTTAACCCGATTAAAGACAGGATTACATGTCTAACATTGTATTTTGAACTATATTATTGATCTCTGCTAAATATATATCTGTTTGGTGGCGGAGAATTTATTCTCTTGCTTAACACCCTTCTCTAAGACGTACGAGCTTAGAGGTTATATATCGGCAGAAATCAATGGTACGATGTAGATTGTCGATGTGGCATGTTTGATGTCCCAAAGTTGAACAATCATTAAGTAATGATTTTTGGAAGATTAAAACAAAATGGAGTTTTAATGTATCTTTAATTAGATTGGAATGAGAATGGGATAATTAAATTTATCGAATTCATGAAATGATCAAGAATGGAGTACTACCAGTTTTACTCTAGACTATAGTTAAATCTTTAACTAGATTTGAATGTGAAATGGTAATTAAATTTACCGATAACACCGTGGTGTTAGATATGGAGTATTACCAGTTTTACTCCATGGGATGAATAGGTTGGGATTAGGAAATTTAACAAATGATTACTTTGGTAAGGTGCGCTAATCCCGACTAGTTTGGATAAACCTTAATTTGGTTTGAATTGATATCCAAAGGAAGATTAAAGAATAAATTTTAAAGAATTTATCGTTGATAAAATTAATGGGAACCTTTCCCAAATGATGTGAATATTTGAATAAAAGAATATTCTGAATTGGAATGAGGCGTATATTATGTTTTTATATCACTTGATTATAAGATATGTGAATTATTCGAAAAGGCTGGGTTTATACCCATTCTGAATAATTGATTCGACGATAAGTCAGCAATGAAGACGGTGGTTGAAGACTGGAGGTCTTCACATCGTTTGGATGATTACTGATGTCTTGATTGGGCTGTACACCCAAAACAAGGTAATAAGTGGTGATCGTCCAAACGTACTTGGAGATCGACCGGATATGCGAGAACCTCTTTCCTGTATACTTATGGGACTAGGAAAAGGTGCCTCCGGTTTCGTTCTAACCCAGAACGAACTAGTAAATGGATGTGTGTCTGACACTGGATTTTATTCTATGTTGATTGATTTTTATTAAATATATATTTGTTTGGTGGCGGAGAATTTATTCTCTTGCTTAATACCCTTCTCTGTGACGTACGAGCTTAGAGGTAATATATCAATAGACATCAGTTGCATGGTGTGAATTGTTAGTGTGGCATGCTGAGATGCAAATGATTAAGGCTTCTGTTGAAAAACAGAGTCCTGTGGTTGATGATCAAAGCACGACTTTAAATAGCATAGCTTTGTGTATAGCGTTAATTCGTGAGCCTCACACCTCGGTATGAGTCAAAAACGGGATAAGGGACACAAGGAGTGCATGACGTTTCCTTCTAGCTATAGGTGGTGTCATGGTATGGAGCCCAGACATTTATATATTTTTACCTAAGTGGATGATGGATAGCGAGGCGCCTCAGATATATCGGTTACTACGGAGCCAATGGATATAGGTCCTATAAGACCGGGAAACGTGTGTTCAGGAATTGGCAATTCTCAAACGTAAAAGAGGACCGGCCTTGGAGGATCCAAGGGTCTATTGCGGGAGATCCTGAGGCATTTGCTAGAGTGTCTCAAAGCCGGCAAGGAGTACATCCCTTGCCTCGACTCATGACGGAGATCCAATTTCCAATACGTGACATTTCGGTTTTGTTTATACAGTTATGTATGGCGACATGTTATATGGTACCCATGCCATCTATGATTGGTACATTTATATTTGAAGTTGTTTTATACGCTATGCAATTATAATAGTATCAAATGATTTGCTTTAAACGTACCAAGCATGTTTGGCTATTATAAGGGAAAACTCTATCCTATGTCTTGTGTTGCATTGTGTGATGGGACCTGAGTCTTATAATAGCTTCATTTTTCAAAAGGCATTGCGTTGTTTATAAACTGTTTTATGCACTGGTATTCTTAGGAGAAAACTCGTTCCGTGTTATACGGCGTGGTCCCTTGATTTACTTTGTTTTTAAAGTAAAGTTTAATAACTATTTAAGTTCTCACACTAGTCCCATTACTGACCTGGAGTTTATTGTTTTAACCTAAACTCTGGGTGCCCCTATTTTCCACACGTGCAGCTAGTAGTTGGGTTTTTGCAGATATTTCTTTTCCAGAATCTTGGATTTACAGCTGGAACTATATTTGGAAAGCTCTATATTTGTGTATTTCTTTCAGTTGTGTTATGTATTATTTTTCCGCTGCTTTGTAACGTAATTTAAATCTCTGATATTTTCCTGATGTATATTATTTATTCATACTCTGTTATATTCTTGTACTCCGATGTAAATTGTTGTAATAGCAATGAAACGTTCTGTCATCTGTGTTTTGATTTGTCGTGTCACTTTCGTTTCACGTTCTTGTTCATATTCAATTTCTACTTGTTTACTTTTCAGCACTTAAATTTTCATTGCAAAATTGTACATGTTTACTTCTCATTTTTTTTCATTTTTTAGTCAGCTAGCTTCTATCTTTATTCTTTTGGAAACAGACTTGGACTTGATAAAGATAGAAACAGACTTGGACTTGATAATGGAGCATGTTAGGGCCGAGTCAATTATGTTATAGAAATCCAAGTTCACTATAGTTGGAAACCAAACGGGATATTATAGTTCAGAAGGGAGATGCTATTTCCAGAAGGGATATTATAGTTCAGTTGAACCGGGTAGAAAGAAAGTGGGCTTAGTTAAAAAAATGCTTCGCCTTTTGCATCTCCCTCTCCCACAATAGAAATCTAGGTCCTCTATAGTTGGAAACTATACGATTTCATGACATGCAATTCTGTTATCATATTGGGAAGATTTACGTGTCATCTTTGTTGAAGTTTTCTCCTTTGAAGTTACTTTACCTCGCCTGCTTCTTCGAAAGTGGCTGCCAAAGCCTCTACCCATCGTCCCAATAGATATTCCTGTTACCCCTGATCTTTTCGCTTATGTTGATTATGTGGATTCTAGACGTGCTAAAATTAGCGACCCATCAATTATCGTTGTATCTTCTTGTAAAAAATCCATCCTATGGTAGAGTAGCAATTCTTGTTAGTTGCGTGTTGGTTCCGAGATGAGATATGAGCCATCTTCTAACTATTTTTACTTGCATGTGGGTCAGGGGGAGCGGAGCAGTCTTTGATGTACAGTTCCAAGGGGAATGGCTTGCCTTTATCCATAAAGGGAGTTTTCGGTGAGCGGAACATATTACTTCTTCAGGACATTAGCTGGGATAGGAAATTCTTGTACTTATCTAATCATGATAACTATGAACCTGTCACAACAGTCCCTTTCACGAAGACAAGACATATTCCAAGACCTGTGCCTATTGGTGATAGCATAAGTCGTGTTATGGATTACTTTTCCATGTTAGATAGTAGTCTAGATACATATGTCAAGCTCTTGTATTTTTATTAGCATAAAATAAACAAGGAATCACAGTCTTACCTGCAAATCTGTTCGTTCACCTTCTATCTTTATTCTTTTGGAAACAAACTTGGACTTGATAAAGATAGAAACAATGAAAAAAGGGGATCTATTATATCTATACAGTTATTTTACATGGGTAGATTAGTCTCTTTTAGAAACAATTGGATGGTAAATGTGTTCTATTACATGATAGAAACAATGATAGTTTTAGAAACAGTAGTGGATGGTAAATGTGTTGCTTGCATGGCTGGGTTTTTAATAGAGTGAACTTCTGATTGTTGCACATCGGTGCATTTACCATTTAGATATTTGATATTTTCTTTGTTAATAATACTGTCCCCATTTCCAGTGGTATCAACAACTAAAGTTGGCATTTCACTAGCTGCTTTCATTTTGTTATCATCTTTCAGCACTTGATTATTAGCATTTAGCTCTTGCACACACACACACACACACACACATATATATATATATATATATATATATCTGTGTGTGTATGTGTATTTACCATATGCTGAGATTTTTATTGTTGAAATGCTACTTGAATAGTTGTAAATTAAATGTTCTTTTGGATATTCAGGCTTAAATAGAAGGTGCAAAAGAGTGGCTAAAGTCCGAGGCTAGTGTTAATGGCAATGGAGTCATTGGTTTGGAGGATTTTGAAAGATATATGGTCTCAAGTTACCATTAACACTAGCTCCATCTAATGTTATTGGATTATCAATGTTTGGAAGATGACCAGTGCATTTATTGTCACAAGAATTGGAAGTCGTAGCTAAAGGACATCTTGGAATGCAAAAGATTTGCCATGATAGAAAGGTCATTGATGGAGAAAAAGTTGTTTGAATAGAGGATGTTCTTAATCTAGACGAGCCACTTTTTATGCACCTCAAAATGGCTATTACACGTTATCTGAGTTGGTTGATGGAGGGTTTGTGGTTTGGCCAGAGAGTTGCATTCGTTCTATGTAAGCGTCTAGATATTTTATACTAGTGAAAATTGAAGTTACAATGAACTTTATAGAATTTGATGACTTATCTAGTATGTTTACTACTTTCTTTTCAATTTGGTGAAATGTTAGATGGAAATTTGGTCTTGTGTTCAATATTGCTATAAATTTGATTTGTATAGTTGAATGAAATGATATGTGATCGTACTACAAAATGTTGAATGTGATATGGTTCTGTAGTACAAAATTGTAACACCTAAAAGTGTTATAATTTCTGCATCTGCATATGTGTGGAAACTATTTACTTTTCTCCCAACGGTTATAAACGTTGTAACAATGAATTGTTCTAGCGGTTAACCGTTGGACCGCAAACACTTTCCAATGGTTAAAACCGTTAGGACATAATTCTATACTAACGGTTATAACCGTTGGAACAAATTTCTCTTCCAACGGTTATATCCATTAGGAAATTCATTGCAATATTTACCACGCACCTTCTACCATCGATTATAACCGTTGGTACACTGATTTGTAACACTTATAACCATTATAAGATGACAATTCTGGTGTTGTGATCCAGAGGGCTATTAATCACAATTTGAAGCATGAAAACTTGATTTATATGCTCTTTAATGGACTAATAATGCAATAGCTGAGGATTTTGTCTTCAATAACGATATTTTAACTCTAGAAACATCTAATTTGGATCTTGAAAGTAATTCAGGTCTTGCGATCTAAGGTTGCAAACAACTTCATCAATTCTCAATCCATGCTTGAATTTGATGACGTTATGCTTCTATAGAGGTTTAATGATTATACCAGCTTTCTGGCAAGTTGCGTCACGTTCAAGTGTCCTTTCATCACTTACTCTCTGACGAAGTACAGATCCAGCTCCATATGCTTCTTCCTTGAATGTAAGACATGATTGACAGTAAGATAAATTGTACTAATATTATCACACTAAATATTCCTGCTTTTATGGAGTCTTTATTTATAGCTCACTTAGTAATAACTCTATAAAAATAATCTCTACTGTAATGCTAGCTACACGTTAGTGTTCATCTTCAGTATTTGATCTTGATAATGAAGATTTTTTTTCTACATCGTGATATAGGATTTCTTCTTAAAAAAATCCAGTAAGCAATTGTTGATTTTATGTTATCGTGATTTATTTCCTAATCAACATCAGCATATACATTAATGCTTAATGTTTTATTTGATTGCAATACTAATTCTTGATTAATATTACTTTTAGAATTTCGTAAGATTATTTTGACATACTTCTATTTCTTTTTAAAAGGCTTTTGCATAAATCAACTAGCTCTATTTACATTTAATGATATAATTGTTGTAGTTATATAAATAAACCACAATGCTCCTATATTGTTGTCATTTATTATTTGATCACCTTTTTTCCTTGATAAATGTAAGCTGCCTATTATAGAAGTTTTTAAATGATTTACTTGATCCATCTTATCACTATAGAGTATTCTTGAACTTTAAATCTTCTTAACTTTAATACCCAATAAGTAGTTTAAATCACCAGGGTCTTTAATTGAGAATTCTGAGTAGCAATAGGTGATACTCTTAATTTCAAACACGCTACTACATGTATTACTAAAGTCATCAACATAAATTAATATGCAAGTAACAATATTGTTAGTTAATTTAATAAAGTGTGGGATGTTTGATTTTGTTGAGTTGCATCTATCTCTGGTCAGGGTTAACATCAGTTTTTCAAATCGAATTATTGTTGCTTGGTTGAGGCTATAAGTTACTTTGTTTAGTTGCACACAAGTTCTTATTTTCACCATTGCTTAAAACCATATTGTTATACCATGTATATCTCATCCTGACATCTTTTAATAAAGCATTATTAACATTTAATCGTATGATGGTCCAGCTCTTGTGGAAGGAAATCGACATTGTTATTTTAACTGAGGGAGGCTTCACAAAAAGTGAGAAAGTTTCAGTGAAACTAAATTCACTTTGTTGTGACTATCCTTTTGCCCAAAATTTTCCTTATACTTAGAAACTGTACCATCAACATTTTCTTAAAGTCTGAGGTCCATTTACATTATATGGTAATTTTATGGTTAGGAAATGGAACAAGAATCCATGTCTAGTTTTTTATCAATGCATTATATTCTTTACACATGCTAGTCTTCCACTTATCATTGTGGATAAACTATTGATATGAAGTTAGTTCTTCTAAATAAAGTACTTTATTTTCACTACTAGAAACTATGCTTATTCCGACTGGGGGGCGGGGGGTGTGATGGTTTGCGACTAGGGTATTAAATCTCGGATATCGGTCACATTTCGTCTCGGCGATTTAAGAGACTCGATCTCGTATTGGGAGAGATCTCGGACGAGATGAGTCAAACTCGGGGGTTTGTCGAAATAATCTCGAGGTATATGATATGTTAAGAACTGGTATTCTTTTAATTTTCATAGATGTGATTATAAAAATAATAATTTAGACTTTAAATGGAAAATCAATTCATTGTTCTTAATTTATGAAAGAACATTCATATTCATAAATCATAATATGCTTAAAACAAAAAAATAACATAATACAAATAGACTAGTGCTTACAACTTAGGATCCATGAATATGAATCATTGTTAGATAAAGAACATAAAAAAGATCCCAAAAATTAAACAATGCAGCATAAGTAAAACATAAAATACATAATTTTATAGGTAATATACTAGTTAAAAAAATGATGAATATGAAGATCGTAACCATTGTACGACATATTTGAATATGCGATATAGTCGTTTAACATGAAAAATATAAAATAGCAGGAGATTATCACGGCTAGATTCGAGTTTTTTTAAATTATTATTTTGCTTTAGGCACGATTTTAAATTATAACTCAAAAACCAAGATCTCGGACGATATTTTAGTATCTCATTTCGGTTGATATATCGTTCGATATTGCAATATCTCGGATGATATATTCGAAACGAGATTTACAGCGATATTCGCTATTTCGTTTTGGAAGGAGCCTAAAACGAGATCTCGAGCGATATTTTCGAGATCTGAAATAGTGTTTGCGACTGCTTTCGACGGGTCGTAGGCAGCCGTCGAAAGCCATCGAAAATAAACTGCTCCAACCGAACTCTTTCTTCCCCAAACTCTATCTTCTCCTAATTTTAACAGCACGGGTTTAAAACCCTATCACCCCCAAATCCGAGCTTTTTACCTCCAAACGTCCGTTTTTTGCGTAGGAACCTCCACGGCTTCTATTTGAACGTCTAGAGTGAGTAATTTCAGGTATAATCTCTTTTTTTTCATAAAATCATTTTTTTACATAAACCTATATATGCTTAAATTGGAAAAGTAGGGCTATTGATTGCAATTGATTCCAAAAGTGTTGTAATGGATTATATCATTCTATTATGCGCATTTTTCATATGATAGTGAAATTGGATTTCTAATGTGCAACATTTAGTTATTTGTGTATATGCCCCCCTTAGTGTGTTTCCATTGTATAATTGTGGTTATTTGTGTATATACGCATCGTTGTATATGTGTGATCGTTGTATTGAGTTAGTTGAAATAGGATAAACTGAATGCACGAGTTAGAAATAGTATATTGTGCACATTTTGACTTATGCACAATAAGTGCATGAGTCTAAAATCTAATTGGGTTTATTGAAATGACAATAATGGTAAACCAGCTTTAAGTTGATGTGATACGTCGAACAAATGTGATAAATTAAAATATTTTTGTGTTTTAGTAAAGCTGTATTTTTCTGGCAAAACGCACACATCGGATTGGCTAATGTCTCGCAGAGTGTTTTCGGCCCCGTCTGACGAGTGTTGCACATGATCGTTATATAAATAGTCGTTTTTGTCAAAAAAGCGACCATTTATATTCATCTGGTACAATTTTTGTTGGATTTTTCCTTATATTGGACAAGTTATAAACAAAGTAAGCATTTACATTTGTATACAACTTCGTTTCAAGCAATTCATAAATTTTCGGTTTAACTTTTCTTTTAGTTTCCTACGTACATGCATTTGTGTACAATGCAGGAAACAAAAGGGAAATGCTGCCGAAATTTTATTGAATCGTTTGAGATGATATAATATACAAATGTAAAGGCTTACTGTGTTTATAACAGGAAGTAGGATGCCTGACCATGGAAAAAATTACGTTAAAAAAATGTGCTATATTTAAAAATATTTTTAAATTAATGAAATTGTTACTTATTTTTAACTATTATATATACATGCGTTGTACGACCATGAAAATAAGCTTTTTCAATTTTGTATTCTTGAAAATAAATATTAATTTTTGAACTTGTGGCTTGTTTCTCAAATAGGAAAATTGATTGATTATTTTTTTGATCGGAGGAAATGGATGTACCGAAGAAGAGGACTAAGAGATTCAACAAAAGAAGATTTTTATAATGGTATAAATCTATTTGTTGAATTCACTTTAAGTAATAACGGAAACGATACAGAAATCCGTCGTCTTTGTAGCAAGTGTAGACATTTGAAGTATTTATTACCCGATATTGTGAAAGTCCATTTATGCAAAAATAGTTTCGTACATGAGTATTATTTTTGGGATTGTAATGGAGAAGTTGTAGCAAATACTTCTATAGAGTCTGAGGTAGAAAGTGTTGTTAATGAAAATGTTAGTATGACCTGTATTCAAAATACGGTCGAAGATACAGCACGATCAATATTTCCTATGGTTGAAGTTGACGACGACGACGAAAATGCTGAAGAACCAAATATTGAAGCCAAAATCTTTTATGATTTACTGGATACTGTTAAGAAACCTATTTGGAATGGTTGTAAAAGCGGCACTCAACTGTCGGTAATCGCACAATACATTGCGATGAAGTCAAAATACAACATCACTAAAGCTGGATTTACGGCTATTGTACAAGCCGCAAAAAGGCACATGTTGCCCGATAATTTAATGTGTGAAAATCACTATGAAGTTAAAAAACTTATGTCGGCATTTGGTTTACCTTATCAGAAAATAGATACATGTTTAAATTGATGCATGTTGTTTTGGAAAGATGACGTAAACCTTAGAAATTATAAAATATGTAATCATGAAAGATATAAGCCAAGAAAGAAGGTAATGGAAGTTCCACACAAACGCAAGCATTACCTATCCATTACTCCATAGCTTCAAAGATTATATGCATCTTCTGTAACTGCGTCTCATAATGTGAGATCGGAGGAAGAAGGTATGTTGACCCATCCGGCCGATGGAGAAGCAAGGAAGCATTTCAATAAAACTTATTCCAATTTTGCAGCGGAGTCGTAATGTCAGACTAGGATTATGACCCATTGTCATAACACCTTATAATTTACGTCAATGGATGTGTATGAAAAAGCAATACATGTTTCTTACTATTGTTGTTGCTGGCCCCGACGATCCAACACAAATGAATTTTATGGCATTTTAACACAAATTTTGCAATTGATATATTTTTCATCACCTGCGGAGGAGGTGTTTCTATACAATTGCAATTTGTTTAGTAGTGTTCCAAGTTTTGGGATTAATGTGCACAAGGATTATAATCTGATTGAAATAAAGAATACATTGCACAATCACAAGTCCGATCCTTTTGTACTAGCCAAACAAGCATTTCAAGTTTATAATGCTCCTTATCTGTCTCTAAAAAGATATAAAGCACACTGGTCAGCGGTTTTTAAAACAAAGGTCAGATTTACATTTGATGGGATGAATATTCCAAACAAAGAAGCTTATCAGGCAGATCTTGAGAAAAACAATGAAATAATAATTGAAGACGATCATATAGATTTTGGACCTATGATCGATGAATCAAATGTTTTGGTAGAAGCATTCAAGAGTACGGAAGAAAATATCGTAGAATACGAGGCCGATTATGAATCAGAAGACGATAATGATTAATGTAGATGATGAGTATTATCTTACTAGTTATAATATAATTATGCAGTATACGACGTATATGTTGCAATTCATGTAACTCTGTTAAAATCTTGAATATTATGAGCTTATCATTATTTACATCTTTTATGTCATATGCAATTTTCCTATTTATTTATGTAAAACTGCAATTTAATATGTTTTTCCTTGGGATATGAGACCCAATTTAATACAGGTATATACAATTTCATTTCCTTTTATGTATTTATGTAGCAACTTATATCGTTTGTGTCAGTTAATTGTAAAATATATTACAATATCATGTTATTGTTCTCTTTTAAAATGATTTGTATGCGATAGGTATATACATATGTCATCGAGGGAAAGGAGTACTTCTCATTATTCAGGCTATTGGTCTGGTCCACCGACTCATAGCATCCCGTCGTTTCCTTAGTGCCTAGAGCCGAGGGGTGAAAGACAAATTTTATTTACCATGTTTATTTTTTTGACCAACTATACACTTATGTATATCATATATAACACATGGGTTTTGACCTACAACCTTCAAAGGTTGTTCTAGATGTGTCGAAAGCAACGTACAAGGCTAGGATGTCGGCATGTCGGCTGAAGTGGGATACCATCCCACCTCACATCATAGAGTGCATTTGGCAAGACGTCCTTGTATGTATATTCTTCTATATATTTTTCCATTTTAATTTATTTTATCGCTGATATGCTGTACATATTTTACTTCTTAATGTTTGTTTACCATGAAATACAGGCCGAGGTGGATATAAAGACTCATAACTTATAGCTGGCCTGAACCTATTGGATATAAAAAATGAGAAAGAATTATAAGGATAGCATATCAATAATAAAGAAAAGCTTGAAAAAGCCTGGTTGGATGGGGGCAGCCGTGTGGGAAGGATTTGTCAAATATCTGTATAATGCTGAGGCAAAGGTAAGTGTACTATTGTTTTTTTAAATATCAAAAATATTTGATCGTGAAATAATGTATCAAATTTTGAATGTCCAGGCAGAGTGGGAAAGAAACTCTGCAAATAGGAATATAAATCCAGTCACTCATCGAGGATGATCTGAGTCATTTCAGCAGTATCGGTAGGAGTTGGTAAATTTTATAAATGCGAATTATAAAAAGTTAACATGTTATATAATTTTGAATGTATAATAATTGTATGTAATAATCAAATTCAAGAGGCTGAGGGCATGGTCCAGTCTCATATATGGACGTGTTTACTCGTACGCATGCCATCGAGCATGTCAATCCAGATGGGACTATCTCATATGCATGGCACGATGACAAATCTAGAAAGAGCCATGTATGATTTCATTTTATGCAGCAGTATTTGTAGTAATTGTTAAATTATAATAAAATAAGATATCGTGGTATTAATTTTATCTACATTCTTATTTGGTTTTGTAGTCCAAGTTTATGGAGCAGCGCCAATAGCTTCTATTTGAGATGGGAGGAGAGCAACTCACAATGACGAGGAGGACGTTATATTCCAGTCAGTGATAGACCAGCGACGCGGAACATGTGTTATGGCTTTGGAAATCAAGTTGTAATCAATTTTTTCCTTAATTTAATTTTTAGTTTAGAAATAAAATTACATTTACAAGTTATAGGTAATAATACAATCATACATGATTAAAATATTTTTAAATAATTATTACAAGGTACTAGTCAGAGACGGAGCAGGTAGACTGGAGCTGACATAGACTTAGCAGAGATTAAGGGGTTGAGATCTAGGATGGTGCAACTTGAGGACTTGAATCGCCGCCAGTCCATTGAGATGACACAACTCCTGGACCAGCGTATGACCTAGTTTATGCAGTAGTACGACCACTTTCCATCTTCAGCTGGCTCTGCAGGTTCCAGAGAGGATGATTAGAGACTGAGTGCGAGGTAGGTTTTTTTGTACAGTGTACATATGACTTGTGATTGACATGACCATGGGTTGATATTATGTACAAATTATGCTGGTAGACTTTGATGGTAGACTTGACGCATTTATTGCTATTTTGATGGTAGACTATATGGTATGTAAAAATTTATGCATTGTATAATTAATGGTTTAAGTTTGTGACGAAATTTATGTTGTTTTTGTTGTTTTATTGAGTTAGAATTGGTTTTATTTTGGTATTTGCTTGACATATGGTATGCTGGGGATATATATTGTTGCTGAGTTAATGGTTTGTGTGAGAAATGTAGTTGGAATGCTAAACAGCAGCAGAAATATAAAAAAATATGCAAGTTTTATGTCGGCTGGCGATGGCACTTTTGTTATGTAATGGTTTCCAACCATTTCCGACGGCCGATGCAAGCCATCGGAAACCGACTCAAACAGTCACAAGCCTCGGAATTTTGTATCAACAGGCTGTGTCGATAGCCGTCGAAAATTCTATTCCCCGACGCCTTTAAAAATGACGGCTATTTCCGACGGCTTGCGATCGTTTTGATCCATCAGAAATAGCCTTTATTCTAGTAGTGTTTGTGTCTTTGTCTTGAATATGCCACTTTTTTCTCAAGTAATCGTGAGATGCTTATTTGAATTTCATCCATTGTTTCCTCTTGCTCAATATTGGTGATTGCTTGATCATTTGATGTCTGTCCTAATGCTTTTAAGTTACTATAATTTGGCTTAATCTGGTTAGCACTTATAATGGATACTTAAACTCAAGTATTTTCATTTTTAACAAAATGATTAGATAGACTGTAGTAGTAAATGCATTTGGCCAAAAATTTAGTGGCATAGGTGCTTTTGCAAGTAAAGTTAAGTCGGTTTCAACAATATGTTTATGTTTCCTCTCAATGATTCCATTTTATTCATAGGTGTATGTGCATGTTGTTCTACTTGTTATGCCTTCCCTCTAAAAGAATTTCTTAAGTGATAAAAAATCGTTACGACTATCTGACTGAATGATCCTTACCAGATTACATGTTTGATTTTCACATTTGCAATGAACTACAATACTACATTATAGGCTTCAAACTTTAATTTCAATAGATAAATCCAAACATATCTTGAATTAGTAGCAAGTAGTTCTAAGGGTTTTTGTATACTTAGTTTCAGGATATGGAAATGCAAGTTTGTCACTTCTCCCATTTTGTAATAAATGCATATATATGATGAAGGGCCATTATAATACTGTCATTATTCAAGACTTGTTTATACCAGGTGTCCTAGTTTAGAATGCCGGATATCAAATGTCTTACAATTTTCAAATTCATTCATTCCAAAAAAACTACAGCTATTCTCTTTACAATTAGATTTTTCTGAATTTACAACATTTAGTTTTTACAATCCGTAACGTTTTCTACCCTACAAAGGAATTTCTATTGTTAGAATATCTTTTACTAAACAACATTTAAAAACAATTCATAATATATATGACTATCTTTAGCAAATTTTGATACACTCATTAAGTTTTACTTTCTAATATTTTGTAACTGCCTTTTGTAATGTATAATTCTTGCTATAGATTGATATAAATGTTTTTTCAACTGTTGACTGAATCTCATGTGATGATCTACATCTTATTAATTGGTTTAGGAATGCAACACTAGTTGATGATGACAACCTCGAACTAATAGACTACCTGCATTTGGCTTGATGTACATTCTTGGTTTATTACAAAATTGTCATCATTGTCTTTAATATACTTTGATGGTACTACTTTGTTCCAAGAGTATAGTCTTCTAGTCCATATCCTTTAGCAATTTTTTCAATTTGCAGCTTCCATAGCAGATAGTTTGATTCATCGATTTGCATGGAGATAAGTTGAGTCTGAGGCTTAATAATGGCTTTGATCAGTTCTTGAGTTATAATAGTTCAAGATCGAGAGGTTTGTGAAACTGAGGTTGGGGAGTTTATGATATTACCTTCGGTAATTGCAAGAAATTTAATTGTACAAGAATGTGACAAGATAAAGAAGAAGAGGGATAGTTAACATATAAGAAAAGTGTTATATTAATCAATTGTGTATCCAAAATAGCGTAAAATTATGAGAACTCTATGATTCATCAGTACGTGGCAAGGCTTAATGAAACTATTTTTTGTGATTGTGACGCATCCGAAGTAGGAATAATGATGAAACTTCTCTGAATTGCCTTCCCTAATCCTGACACGCTTACCAGATGACGAATAAAATATCTTTTATACAAGATCGAACACATAGATGTTAATCTGTGTATATAACATTAAATAATGATAATTTTGTAATAATGAAATTGATGTTAAGCAATCTTTAGCTTTGATATCACATAAAAGTTTAATATACTTGTTTTTATTAACTGTGGAAAATGATTTTTATACAACTCACAATTTGCAATTTATAAAAACTTTGAGCATTTATAAATATAAAACACACTAGTGACTGGGCTGAAACATGGCCTAAAATAAAGAGATAAAGCTCAAGCCTATATACCCGAATTTGTATTCATTGTTATATAAACAATACATTTAATTGAATAAAGCAAGATCAGTGTAACGACTAGCATTTTACGTACCGGAGGATCGTAAAATATTTTTATTTAATTCCCTGAGGGTTGAACCATTCTCATATTTTTGATATGTTGGTTATGAGGATGTGAGACATGTGCATAATTTTTATCAATTTGATTTGTGGCCATTTTTCCCCTGTCAGTTTTGTACAGGGAATAACTTTTGACTGGGATCAAGTCAGGTGCTGAGACCGATTTCATTAGAAAGGAAATGATGTTTGCAATTTCGTAGAGTGGTCACATTAAAAATTTAGTTCAGCGATTTATGAGGAATCGTTGTTTTAGTGCTATACAATTTCTAGACATGTTAACTAGTCATTAGTGGGCTGATTTGGTGTGGCCCATTAGTGGGCTGGTTAGATGGCTATAGATAAGGGGCTAGAGGCAAAGAGAAAGGGTTACTTTCTTCATTTCTTATTGGTTGGGCTTTGAGATTCTCCTTACTCCAATAAAATACATCTCTCCTCCATTAAAATCTTAGATTTACATTAGAAGATTGAAGATCTACATCAAGGAAGGCTAGATCAACATCAAGAGAGAGTAGATCGCATCAAATTGGGTGATTTGAAGATCGTTCTTCGCTATCCGGATTTTTCGATCATCGTTTTAAAGCTAATTTGAAGATTTAGTGAGTGATAAGCATCTCTCATGCGGATTCAATCGAGTATATGGATTGTTTGATTTTATTTTCATCATTTCAAGTTGTTTTCACCTAAACCTACATCATGGTATGGATATTTTCATTCGAATAACCATAAGACCTAATCTAGCAACCTAAATCAGTAAATTCATGTGTTAATAATATGTCTAGATCTATTTACTTATTTCGTTTAATTGTTGGTGAATTCTATGGTATTATATGATTATAATTGATGTATGAATGTAAAATTGATCATTGTTTGATTGTAATGATGAATAGTGGTTGGAATTTGATGATTTTGGATCGAGTTTGTTTCAGTTTGAACGACAAAACTTGGATTAGCCAAAAACATGTTGAAAGAGTGGATTGACCAAGGGTGCATGCGTGGGAATTCAATGACTGGACGTGTTTTAGGCATGGATCGGGCATTAGCCAAGAGATGGACCAGGCACTTGCTTTTTGGATGGATCGGTCTGACTTCTTCTCCAAGAAATGATGGATAGGCACACATGTATATTGGATGGATCAGACAAAACAAAGTGACATGAATCAGTAGTGCTCGTAAAGCTATGGATCGGTCGTGTTTTTCTGGGGATGGATCGGGCAAAAACTGGAGCATGGATCAGCACATCATTTTCGAATGGATAGGTCATGCACACATCAATGGATCGGTGTGTTAAACATGGATCGGACAACTCTAGACAACGTTTTGTAAACGTTGTTAATGGATGGATCAGGCAAAGATCGGGTGTGTGGATCAGAAGGGCGTGCACATGAGAAAAGGTGATCGGGCAAGGGGCGCATCGGTCGATCAAGAGGTCCGGTGGATGACCGATCCATGATAGGTCAGACAGAAGATGAGACAACATTTTATAAACGTTGTAGATGAAATTTAAACGATATGGTTTAGAATTTACAGTAAAAGAGTGAAATGTTATGAATGGAATATCGACTAATCGATGTATGTTTTTGGCTCGATGATGAAGTGAATTCAAGGAGGAATATTCAAAGTGTTATAAAGTGTTCATTGATCAGTGAAATGCAATGAATGTGAAGACAACTCAAGTGTGTTTTAAACTCGTGGATAATGGTTGCTCAAGTGTGTTTCAAGCTTGTGAATAGTCGCCGATGACGGCGACTATAGTTATGAACGCCAAGGAATTATCGTTAGTTGGAGGTTCTAGCGGACTCAAAGCAGGGGTATTGTAGAGACGCCCATTAGGATCTGATTCGATAAAGATCGTATACCCTGGGCAGTCGTGATGGGCCTAGTAGTCGAGAATGTAAAAAGACAAACATACGAGTCACGATGGCGTATGAAGTTTTGCTAGAACCAGGGTTACCATTAGCACTTGACAAATGGCGTGTCTAGCCAGTCATGCGATTAACGATGGTTTTAAGGCAGGATTGGCGGTGATAGCCAGAGTTATGGATGTTGATTGTTTTTCTAATACGGTCTTGCATAGATTGTTCAACGTCGAAAGAGACATCTTTTGGATGCTTTTCTGATGTTGGTTTAGCCTTCGGGGATTGTCTTTGGGGGATGTCGATCTCGGTTAGTATGGTCTATGCTGGATAATTAGTTGTTATGACAGTTTTTTTCTATTTGATAATTTGTAAAGGCTATCACTGTCGGATGTGGATGAGATGGGTTGGGATCTTCTCTGTTTATATGATTGGTAGATTAGATGGTTAATCTGCCTATTTCTCATATTCTTTATTGATGATGTTAGATAGCTGTTTTATCGCTCATTAAGACCGTTGTCTGACTCAAGGTTGTATGTTTCCTCTTATTATCTTGGGTTGTTAATCCATTGTGTGGGTGGGAAGACTAAGTAGCAGGTGACAGGTAATTGATCTTGATAAGGACGATGCTGCTGAGCGACGACAAGCAGGAGGCTTACATATTACTTTCTTCTGTCTTTTTTTGGTTTTCGCTGTTTGATGTATTCTCTGAGTGACCTTTAGTGAAGCATTTTGTACAGACTCTTATGGTATTTTCCGATGTTGTATGGATAATTCATGATGATATGAAAAGTTTAAGATTTTACTCAATTCTGCTCCACTATTATTGCCTATTGTAGATGTTATATATTTTATCCTTGCGCTGTGAGTTATACGACAGGTTTTGCGTATGTTATCTTACCATGATGATCGTCCATAGCTTCCTGGCACGTCTTTCAGCGTATTATAGCTCTTTTTAAGTGCGAGAGTTATGGGTGGTCTTCATATTTCGTACCAGAGCATTGGTTAATCGATTTTAGCCAAAGTTTGAAGACGTAATGACATATAAGAGAAGTATTTATAAATTTTTGATGGATGTATACTATATTATAGTGTATAGTATAGTAGCGTTTGAACTCCACATGCAGTTATTCTAATGTGTGGACTCATCATTTTATTTTTTAGATTTAGAATGAGTCATCGAATGACCAGACATACTGCTTGGGAGGGAACAGTTCCTGAAGGGGGTGATTGAGGTATACCAGATTACCCGACTATGTTTAAGGCCATAATGGCAGCGATCATAAGGAGGGCACCCACTCCAAAGACAGCTATGGTAGACGTAGGGATTCTTGTGCAAGTGTCAAGGGTTGTGGACTTTGTGAAGCTATGCAAAGACTTCTCTACTCTAAGAGGGAAGTCGTTTAAAGGGACGAAGCTGAATGTAGAGGTTCGAGGGTGGTTTGATAGTTGCATTCAGATTTTTGGAAACTTGGGAATTAATGATGCAACAAAGAGGAAGCTTGCATCAACACAACTACAAAGCAGAGCTATGGATTGGTGGAACTCTGTCACTCTAGAGACCCCAGAAAATGAGATCATGTGGGATCAATTCCAAGTCAAGTTTGAGGCAAAGTTCATTTCTACCGTTTAGAAGTATATTCTGTTTAAGAGGTTCGTTGATCTGAAGCAGAATGGTAGACCAGTGTTGGAGTATGTTTCAGACTTTGAAGCTTTGTCAAAGTATGCTCGTTCATATATTGAAATTCCCTACTAGAAGAACGAGAAGTTCATCATGGGCTTGGACAAGTATCTTGGGAATTAGCTAGTTGATCTTCTAGATGAAACTTACGAGAAGATCGTGGAAAAGCTCTAAGGCATGAGAGTTTGTTTCCCAAGGAAGAGACTGTTGTTGTAGCTAAGGAAGAACCGAAACCACTGTAGGGTGGTAAAATTAAGAAAAGGAAGTAGCAACATCAGAAAGGAAAATAAGAAGAAGAAGGGCGAAGTGACTTGCTACAACTACCGATAGAAGGACCATTTTTCCAAGGATTATAAGAATCCAAAAGTCAGAGAAAGTATCACAACTGTGGCAAGCCTGGGCATCTCAAGAAGGATTATCCGGAACCAGCTAAGGGTAAGCAGGTTGTGAAGGCGTATGTTTTTGAGGCTGTGCGATCTTCTTCGAGGGCTCCTGCGACAGAGGAGAAAGGAAAGAGCGTCGTCATTCAAGTTACTCTTTTCATTAGAGATGTTTTAGTTCAGGTTTTGTTTGATACTGGAGCATCACATTCTTTCATTTGTAATGAGCTTGTGTGTCGCTTGGGTTTGGAACCCGAGATTTGTGAGGAACCATTGATTGTGACTAATCCATTCGGTGGTTCATCCAGTTTGTGTATGATTTGTCGTGGTCTAGTGTTGTTGAGTCATGGTTTCTCCTTTATGCGTGATTGCTTTGTTTTGAACTTTGCTGGACTTAGGGTTATTTTGGGTATGGACTGGCTCAAGAGGTATGCGGCTAAAGTTGATTGCGAGAAGCTGGAGGTGACAGTCAGGAATGTAGAATGGCGAATGGTTGTGATCTATGTAAGCCCGAAGATGGTGTCTTCGTAAGCTATTTGTATTCTCTTGTGATTCCATGTTAAGACTTGTCATAAATGCCGATCACTAGTGAGTTCGACGATGTCTTTGACCAGGTCAAAGGGTTGCAGCCGCATCGCGAAATTGAGTTCAGGATCGATTTGGTCAAAGGTGTTAGATCTATCGTCATGCCTCTTAGGTGGATGGCGCCTAAGGAATAGTGAGAGTTAGAGGTGCAAGTTCATGACCTTTTGGAAAACGTATTCATTCGGAGAAGTGTATTCGGATGGGGTGCACCAGTTGTGTTTGCAACTAAGGCTGATGGATCTTTTAGATTGTGTGTGGATTATCATAAGCTGAACAAGGTGACCAAGAAGAATAAGTATCCGTTGCTGAGGATAGACGACTTGTTCGATCAGTTTCATGAGGCCAAGGTGTTTTCTCAGATGGATTTGGCAACGGGATTCCACCAGTTGAGGGTGGCGAAGGATAGTGTGCCAAAGGCTGCTTTATGACACTATCCGGTTTCTTCGAATGGTTGGTGATGCCATTTGGGTTAAATAACGCGGTAGCATATTTCGTGGATCTTATGAATAATGTATTCAGAAATCAGTTGAAAAAGTTCGTGCTTGTGTTCGTGGATGATATTCTGGTTTACTCTTGAAATGAGGAAGAGCATAAGACTCACTTGCAAGTTGTTTTGGAAATCTTGTGAAAGCATCAGCTGAGAGCTAAGTTTTCGAAGTGTCACTTCTGGAAGAGTGAAGTGATGTTCTTAGGCCATGTTGTTTCTGGAAATGGAATAGCGGTTGACCCTGCTAAGGTGGCAGCAATCCAGGACTGGGATAGACCTAAGAATGCGACGGATGTTCAGAGTTTCCTTGGGTTGGCGGGATATTATCGTCGTTTTATCAAGGATTTCTCCAAGATAGTTGCACCATTAACAGGATTGACGAAGAAGAATCAAGTTTTCACATGCGATGCAAGGTGTGAGTAAGCTTGCAAAACCGTGAAAGAGAGACTGACGAGTGCTCTTGTATTGATGATTCCAAGTAGGAATGAGGATATGGTGGTATACACCGATACATGAGGTACTGGAGTTGGAGCAATGCTTATGTAAAATGATAGAGTTGTGGCCTACGTAAGGTGACAACTAAATACGCATGAAAAGAATTATTTGACTCATGATTTGGATTTGGCAGATCGTGTTTGCTCTGAAGATGTGGAGAAATTTCTTGTTGGGAGTTCGATTCGAGTTGTTTACGGATCACAAGTCATTGAAGTATCTTTTCTCCCAAAAGGATTTTAATTTTCGGCGGCGACGGTGGTTAGAGTTTCTGGCATCATATGATTTTGGTACAACCTATACTCTTGGTAAAGGTAATGCAGTGACAGATATGTTGAGTCGAAGACATGCAAGTTTGGGAGCGACGTTTTCAGAATGGAAGTACATCGAGTACTTGGCAGGATTTGATTTCAGGCCTCGGCGTGATTTAGAGCCTAAAATGTTGGCAAGCTTGTCGATAAGACCTACTCTTATCAAGATGATTGGCGAGAACCAAAATCGTGATGTAAAGCTTGTCGAGATTATCCAGAAGCTGGAACCCAAGGATAAGGAGTTCGAGGTCTATTGAGAGGGTTGGCTTCGGAAGAAAGGACGACTGGTTGTTCCTAATATTGATGGATTGATAGATGAGGTTCTAAGGGAATGTCATCACTCAAAGTTGATGATTCATCCTGGTGGAAACGAGATGTATCAGGACATGAAGCAATCTTACTCCTGGGAAGGGATGAAAAGGGATGTCGGAAAGTTTATTTCCAAATGCATGAACTGTCAGTTAGTGAAAGCTGAATAGAAGAAGCCGAGTGGATTTCTTTATCCATTGCAAGTTCCTACGTGGATTTGGGTGTAGATATCGATGGACTACCTGTAACCAGGGCAATAAGCGAAGGAATTTAGGTCATTGTGGATCGTTTGACCAAAAGCATGGGATTTATTCCTGTCAGATTGACTAGGACAATATCGAGGTTGGCTGAGCTTTATACTAAATGGATAGTTTGATTTCATGGTATCCCGAAGAGCATAGTGAGTAATCGAGATCCCTTCTTCACGAGTGGATTTTGGAAGAGTTTGCAAGAAACGTTGGGAATTGAGTTGTGTTTGAGTCCGGCTTATCATCCCTAAACTGATGGTCAAACGGAAAGGGTTAACCGAGTATTGTAAGTTCTCCTTAGGGCTTGTATATTGGATTTCAGAGGATCGTGGGAAGACCATCTACATCTAGTTGAGTTTGTGTATAATAACAGTTACCAGTCGAGCATTAGGATGACACCATACGAGGCGTTGTATGGTAGACCATGTAATTCTCCAGCATATTGATTAGAGACTGGAGATAAGTTGATACTTGGGCCAGAGATGATCAAAGAGACCTCAGATTGTATCGTGATTGTTCAGCAATGAATGAAGGCAGCCCAAGACCGTCATAAGGGTTACGTCGACAAGCGTCGAAAGGATATGTAATTGGACGTTGGTGATATGATTTTCGTGAAGATTTCACATTAAAGCATGTTGTTCGATTCAGAAATAAGAGAAAGTTAGCATCAAGGTTTGTTGGACCGAATGTAGTGGTATCTTTGGAACTCTTGTGTCGTTTCTACGGAAGTGTGTGCACGATTCAAATGTGGGGGTATCTTCGGAACAGTACGAAGACCTAGAAGTTGAGTCCGTGGTGACGAGACCTCATAAGCCGCTTCTCGTTGTGGGGAATGACACAAAAGAGCTTAGGAGGAAAACGGTTAAGCCAGTCAAGGTGCAATGGAGTGAGGATGATGACGATTGTACGCAGGAAACGGAAGAGAGTATGAAGACGATCCATCCAGAACTCTTTGTTAATATGACCCATTAATGTTGTGTCACCTTACACCGTTATAACTTGTACTATTCGTTAGAATTCCACATGCTAGGTTAGGGCTATGGATGCATGGCTTGATGGATGCTAGTTTGGATGGTAAGTTGATTGATTATGAATGATAGGCATGTGGAATTGTTTCTGCTTGCTTGGGTTTGTTTGGAATTTTGTGAATGAAATTCCTAATGGGGGGAGAATGTAATGACCCGCATTTTACATATCGGAGAATCGTACATGTCCATAATTTTTTTCAATTTTATTAGTGAACATTTTGCCCCTATTAGTTTTGTATAGGGCATAACTTTTGACTGAGATCGAATCAGGCGTTGATATCAATTTCATTGGAAAGGAAATGATGTTACCAATTCCATAGAGAGGTCACATTAAAGATTTAGTTCAGTGGTTCAGGAAGAATCACTGTTTTAGTGCTACACAATGGGTTACTTTCTTCATTCTGTTAAAGATTTAGTTCAGCGGTTAGATGGCTATAATAGAGAGGCAAGAAGAAAGGGTTACTTTCTTCATTTCTTATTTGGATAGGGTTTGAGATTCTTCCTAATCCAATCAAATACATCTCTCGTCCATTAAAATCTTAGATCTATATTAGAATATTGAAGATCTACATCAAGGAAGGATAGATCAACATCAAGAGGGAGTAAATCGCATCAAACTGGGTGATTTGAAGATTGTTTTTCGCTGTCCGAATTTGTAGATCATCATTTTAAAGCTAATTTGAAGATTTGGTGAGTGATAAGCATCTCTCACGTGGATTCAATCATGTATATGGGTTGTTTGATGTTATTTTCATCATTTCAAGTTGTTTTCACCTAGATTTACATCACGGTATGTATATTTTTCATTGTAATCACCATAGTATATAATTTAGCAACCTAAATCGGTAAATTCATGTGTTAATAATATGTATAGATCTATTTACTTGATTCGTTTAATTGTTGGTGAATTCTATGTGATTATATGATTATAATTGATGTATGAATGTTTGATTGATCATAGTTCGATTATAATGTTGAATAGTGGTTTGAATTTGATGACTTTGGATCGAGTATGTTTCGGTTTGAATGACCAAACTTGGATTAGCCAAAAACGTGGTGAAAGAGTGGATCGACCAAGGGTGCATGCATGGAAATTGAATGATTGGACGTGTGTAGGCATGGATCGGGCATTGGCCAAGATATGGATCAGACACTTGCTTTTTGGATGGATTGGTATGACTTCTTCTCCAAGAAATGATGGATCGGCACACATGGATATTGGATGGATCAAAAAAACAAAGTAATATGGGTCGGCAGTGCTTGTAAACGCTATGGATCGGTCACGTTATTCTGGGGATTGATCGGACAAAAACTGGATTGATCGGGCAAAAACTGGAGCATGGATTGACGTGTTATTTTCGAATGGATTGGTCATGCTCACTTCAATGGATCAGTGTGTTAAACATGGATCGGGCAACTTTGAACAGCATTTTGTAAACACTGTTAATGGATATATCAGGAAAAGATCGGTTGTATGGATCAGAAGGGTGCGCACGTGAGAAAAGTTGATCGGGCAAGGGGTGCACCGGTCAATCAAGAGGTCTGATGGATGACCGATCCATGATGGATCGAACAGAAGATAAGACAGCGTTTTATAAACACTGTGAATGAATTTTAAATGCTGTGGTTTATAATTCACAACAAAAGAGTGAAATGTTGTGAATCGAATATCGACCAAAAGATGTATGTTTTTGGCTCTATGATGGTCGTGGCTTCGAAGTGAACTCGAGGAATATTCGAAGTGTTATGAAGTGTTCGTTGATCATTGAAATGCAACGAATGTGCAGACGACTCAAGTCTGTTTTAAGCTCGTGGATAATGGTTGCTCATGTGTGTTTTGAGCTTGTGAATAGTCACCGGTGATGACGACTAGAGTTATGAAGGCCGAGGAATGATCGTTAATTGGAGGTTCTAGCGGACTCAAAGCTGGGGTATTGTGGGGACACCCATTAGGATTTGATTTGATAAAGATCGTATACCCTGGGCAGTCATGATGGGCCTAGTTGTCGAGAATGTAAAAAGACAAACATATGAGTCACAATGGCGTATGGAGTTTTGCTAGAACCGAGGTTACCATTAGCCCTTGACAAATGGCTTGTCGTAGCCAATCATGCAATTAACGATGGTTTCAAGGCATGATTGGCGGTGATAGATAGAGTCATGGGTGTTGATTGTTTTGCATGTACCATCTTGCGTAGATTGTTCAACGTCAAAAGAGAAATCTCTTGGATGCTTGTCTGATGTTGGTTTAGGCCTTCGGGTCTTGTGTTTGGGGGATGTTGATCTCGATTAGGATGGTCTTTGTTGGATAACTAGTTGCTATGACTATTTGTTTCTATTTTATTATTTGTAAAAGCTATCACTGTCGGATGCGGAGGAGACGGGTTGGATTCTTCTTTGTTGATATGATTGGTTGATTAGATGGTTAATCTACCTATTTCTCATATACTTTGTTGAAGATGCTAGATAATTCTTTTATCGCTCATTAAGACTGTTATCTGACTCAAGGTTGTATGTTTCCACTTATTACGTTGGGTTGTCCATCCATTGTATGGATGGGCAAACTAAGTATCAGGTGATAAGTAATTCATATTGATGAGGATGATGCTGCTGAGCGACGACGAGCATGAGGCTTACATATTACTTTCTTCTATCTTTTATTGGTTTCCACCGTTTGATGTATTCTCTAAGTGACCTATAGTGAGGCATTTTGTACAGACTCTTATGGTATTTTCCAGTGTTGTATGGATAATTCATGATGATATGAAAAGTTTAAGATTCTGCTCAATTCTGCTTTACTATTATTGTCTGTTGTATATGTTCTATTATATTTATTCTTGCGCTGTGAGCTATACGACAGGTTTTGCATATGTTATCTTACCCTGATGATCGTCGACCATAGCTTTCTGGCATGTCTTTCAACACATTATTCTTCTTGTTAAGTGCGGGAGTTATGGTTGGTCATCACAATCAGAGGTAGAGAAAAGAAAATTCTAAAACATAGTTGAAAGTCTCTGCCTGAGTATGACAGTAAAAGGTATTATGCAAGTTAAATAAAATCTGAAACTAAGAAATATTTTCTTAGTAAAATTGTGAAATATATTAAAGTTTTTTTAAAACGCAATGAAAGCTTACATCATTAGCATTTGACAAGGGAAAGAAAAGGAATTACATGTAGACGAATCTTCTTAATTAGTAAGGCTTTCAATTTCGAAATATAAAATGAGCAATTCAAAATAATGGAGACAATAAACAAAATTTACCAAGTTATTATAGTATTCATTTTAAACATGTAAATACATAAAAGCGAAAGACGAAGTGTCTCGATCTTTAGATGATAACACAAATATAATTATTATAACTTTAAAACATCACGTATAAATGAGTGGATTGGGCAAGGAAAACAAAACTTTAAACTTAGCTAATCATTCAAAATACAAGGATGAGAAAAGATAGAATTATATTCCCACCTCATATATATATATATATCATAATGCCAAACCGAAGAATTAGAGAGAAATGTAAATCCACATTCTCACTATATATTGTATAAGTCGGGTGTACATAAGTATAATAGGCCTAGCCTATTTATGTATTGCAACTTCTTTTCATACTGAAGCAATATAATAATACAAGTTACATTTGACACTTCCCTCAATATTCAAATCCTTATTCGGTATTTATGCACTTAATCTACAAAATCGAAACATCGTATTTCTATTTTGGTACCAGAGCCACGTGCATGCTTAACAGCATAAGATAGAAATTGTCTTGCTTGAAAACTCAGTCTTGATTTCATCATCGACAACAGGCGGCAAATTCTTGATCATCAAAGAATTTACAGTTTTCATTAGTTGATTTTTCGAATTTTGGTCAAACCTACTCTGTTTTCGAGATCAGTATCTGTTCTCACCAAGCTATCATTTTTTGGTCATTGTAGCACTACCAAAGACGCTATCAGTAATTGGTCATCCAACGGTCTTCTGGCTACATCAAGAACCCTGTTATTACTTCTTAAAACATCTAATCAATGCAGTTATTCACCATTGCAGAAGGAGATGTTGATAACTCCACCACCATTCCAACTTCAAGAAGTACTGATAAAATTGCCTCCCGGAAACCCCACTCCAGATCGGATCAAAGCCATAACCCCAGATCCAGCTGATCAAAATCCAATTAGATGAAGACAACTATCTACTTTCAGAACTTCAAATTGAAACTTCCATTTAAGGCTATGGTCTTGAGCAATATGTTCTTGGAGCAGTTATTACACCACCTAAAAATATTATCAAAGATGGAAAATTTGTTATCAATCAAGAATTCCTCACACATAAGAAGCAAGATTGTCTAATGTCAACCATTGGTGCAAACTTATTGCCACCATTAATAGGATGAAATAGGGTCAAGCATAGAGTAGATTTTTAGCAGATAGTGTGGTGCAAAAGTAATGTTTTACAAAAGATAACTTTAGAACGTAAAGAAAAAAGAACTTTCAGTGAGAGAATATATATCTAAAGTCAAAATAATATGTGATCAATTGGCATCTGCTGGTCATAAAGCGATAGATATAGACCAAGCATTATACATTCCAAGTGGATTGGATGAAGAGTATGGAGCCATTGTTGTTGTGATCTCCTCAAGGGATATAACACCAACCATTTAGTTTGTTCACTATTTTCTTCTTTCTCATAAAGGAAGAGTAAAACAAAACAAAATTATTGTAAATGACTTCTCTGCCACCTACATCAGTAATAACAAAAACAAGAATCATGAAAGAAACAACAATAGCAGAAAACAAAGTTATGGATAGAGAAATGGCACTTCTATCAAAGGCAGAGGAAGGGGTGGAAGATTTTATAAGAATAATTGAATCAAATTTCAAATGCGTGAAAAGTTTGGCCAAACTGCTAATAAATCTTATTTTAGATTTGACACTTACTATGCACCATCTCAACAAAACAACAACAATACAAGAAACTATTAATCAAGTACAAATGCGATAAGTAATTCTCAAGAAAACAAAAATCAATCTGAAATTGGAAGAACGAAACTACAATAATAGAATAAATTCATGACGATGTGTGGTATCGAGACTCAAATGCTACAAATCATGTCATAAAAAACTTAAGCAATCTGCACTTAAGGAGAAGTGAGTATAGAGGTACACAACTTTTAAATATGGGCAATGGTAAACACTTCAAAATCACACACTCAAGAAATGCAAGCTTTATGGGAAAAAGAAAAAAAATTATCCTACTAATTAGCTTAGAGTACCCTTAATAAAAAATATATTAACTGTATCTATAACACCCCATAATTTTAATAACACTAATGAGAACAAACTAAAGAATAAATGATTTGCTATTCATAATTAAGGGAAACGGACTGCACCGTTGCGTCCGTCTCGAAATTCTGGTCAAGATAGACATTTGGTTTACGTAAAACGGACAGCGTATGAAGAAGTTATGAATGTTTGAAGTTTGTATACACGCAAGACAGTTATATATATTTATATATATATATATATATATATATATATATATAACAGTTCAAACCTATCCAGAAAACCAAATTTTAGTTCAAATGTCGAAAATCCCGTAAGCGGTAAAATTTCCACCCCATGGGTGTCGACCCCATAATAGGGGTGTCAACCCCATAAGGAGGGGAGACCCCTGGGTCGACCCCCCAGGGCTGAGGTGGCAGTCGAATTCTGGAGGTTGGAAGCTATAAATAAAGACTCATTTCTCTTGTTTTCTACACTGAAAATCAATGGAGGCCAAATGCTACCAGTGCCTGAACTGAATCGAATCCTTTTTTCAACAATAATCAACTAGAGCTAATCAGTTAGAGATTCAAGTATAGATCTGAGATTCAACACCAACAATTTCTCTTCTATCTTCTAAAATCCAGAGATTGTGAAATTAGTTACTTTTAGATTTAAACGATTAAAAGTAAAATGTGACACGACTGTGATTTGGATCTATTATAAATTGTGAATATATGATATTCTTGGATCTTAACCTTTATCATGCTAGATCTACCTTTACAGATCTAATTCACCTGTGGTTCATTTATCGTCACATTTGTGGATCTTAACCTTTATCTATATTTGTGGCTAATTTGGATCTGTCATTATTTGGACAGTTAAAACCTTGTTTAGATCTAATTCTCCATCTAGATCATCTTGTACCTATCATGTTGTGGTTAATTTAGATCTGTCATTAATTGGACATGTGAATCCTTATTTAGATCTATTCATGCCTATTAGGACATCCCTATTATGTTAGATCTAGTTTTATCATCATATGTTCACTAGATATGTTTTTATGTCCACCTTGTTACTATGCCAATTACATATCTATGTCACTTCTGTTAGAATAACCATTTTTTTCATCTTCCCTTCACTCTTTCCCTTTTACTTTATATAGCCTGGCTACTTTAGAGCCTAGGCATGCTTCTAAATTCATGCGGATGTGTAAGATTGGGAATGAGGGGAAAACGTTATAATTTGGACATAATTGGGAAAAAGGGAAAATTGTCATAACTTGAATAATGTTTATGAACATGAATTTGGGCGTATAATTCATTATGAACATAATTGGGTAAATGGGCATGAACACCTATAAAGACATAGGTATAATTAATTTGTTAACAATTAAAATGCCTAGGATTATAGTAATTAGAAACTGTAACTGCACTTATGACACGGGGTTAGATTGAATTTGTGGTGGAAGTCTGCCCGGACCCGACCAACATATCCAGCAACCGCAAACATCAAATCTAATGTGAGGGGTCTAAGTACACAAATACGAGACGGGCTAAGACACGAGGTTAGGCCCAACTTGTGGAGGAAGTCTGCCTGGACCCGACCGACATATCCAGCATCCACAAATTGTAGGCCTAATATGGGAGGTCTAGCCCATTATAACCATAAATGGACATCGTAACGAATTGGAATACTTAACCTAGTTAAATCCATAGGGATTGTGTGAAAATAAACATGAATATGGGTTAAGTAAACTTGGTTGAACAATGGGAGGATTAAGTTAAGTATATCTGGGTTGGGTGGGTAATATTTAGATATAAGCCCACAAAACTTAACCAATTGGGGGTTATGTATTAAAGACACCTTTTAGGGTAAGCATAACCTGTAGAAATCCTAGAGGGGATACAAGACAAGGGGGAGAGCTTGTATCATCTTGTGTGGGGGACCCATTTCAGTTATTAACCCATATAACAGTATCAAACGAGTACTCTGTCCTAGGTCGGAGTTGGGACACGCTTACTGGCTCGTTGTAAGAGATCCAAACGTGGAGGACGATGTGGGCGGCACGAACCGACTGGGTCTGTGCGTGCATGGGCCGGGCAGAGGGGGATAAGACGACCGTGACACCTGTAGATATGGGGCTGTGCATATCAGCAAAAGGTTGCCACTTTAGGACGTGATACATCCTATGGTGGGGCCGGCACAGAGTATCTACGTGGATTAGGGAGCCGATCGATTAGAGTAGTAGTTAGGGTACATTTAGACGGATGCCTAAGTCTACCACCTTATAGTGGAAGGGATCGTATCCTTCTGGTTATACTAGTAATAGTGCAGAGTAATCATTAGGGAAGCGTATACATTCTATCATGTGGATGCATATACACACACATTAGGCACTAGATCGGCTCAGTCACTCTCATACTGCATATGGATGTATGTGCATGTTTCTTTGCTTTTAATTGGTGAAAATGGATGTATTATCAAATGAATGTTGTATTTGGATGAATGAGTGTGCACACATATAGAACTTACATGTTATAATAGGATTATTTGCATATATATTGGATTCATTGCACTAACATACATTGCATTGAGGAGGTCGACTGAATCAGTAGACCGCCTAATCTTCGCATTAGTATTGGGACATATACACACACCTTTGCATATGTTCATATAAGCATTAGAAGTCTTTAAGGACAATGGGTGCTTGTGATTGATGAATGAGTAAATGGGTGATGGATGGTAGGACATACATTCTTCTCAACTTAGAGATTTCGAGACGAAATCCTTTATGTAGGGGGGAATGTAACACCCCGTAATTCTAACAACACTAAACAGGAAAAATTAAAGAATAATTAATTTAATATTCAGAATTAAGGGAAATGGACTATGCCATTGCGTCCGTCTCGAAATTCTGGTCAAGATAGACATTTTGTAATGACCCGCATTTTCAGCGATATAATAATTAATTAATTTAATTATTTAAAAGGTGATTTAAAAGGATTTAATGGTCGCTGAATTAAATAATAGTGAATTTTTAATTAAAATAATAATTAAATAATATATTTAATTCTGAAATAATCAGAATTGGCTGAAATGGCGATATGGTGTGAATTGGGAAATTTCGAAATATGTAATTCAGTTTAGAATTGAATTACGATAACGAATATATTCAATCGACGACAGTTGAACGTATAGTTTATAATATAATTATAAACGAGCGCGTAACGGCGCGGCAGTTCGCTATTTGGCAATTTGAACTTCAACTGGATATACAGGGTCCGTTTTAAATCGGATTTCTGTGAAATAAGAAACGTTAGGAGCTGGTGAAGTATATTTTTCCAGTGGAAGAGAAAAATCGGGATTTCGTCGTATAGATTTTGATTTATGTCCAAATAAAATTTTAGAAAAGTCGCTGTGGAATTCCTTTATAATTTAATTATATTTTAAAAAGGAATTTCATTATAAATTGAATATCGATTTATATCGGGATTTGAAATATCGAGTTAGAAATTCATATAGGAATATTGTGGAGCTGAATAATATTCTGTGTGAATATATACGAGAATATTTATTTATAAATATTAAATTAAAATGTTTTTAAATATATTTATATATTTAAATGGGTCATCCAGAGCTTTAAAAATAGTCAGTGTTGCAAACGACCTCGGTTTTCGACAAAACTAATTTTGTTGGATCCGCAATATTAAATTATTGCTAGGTTTCAATTTCCGTGATTTTTAGAGTCAGTATGTGGCCGTACGGGATTTTAATGTGAAAAACAGTCAGTATTTTGACTTTTAAAAATATGTTGTATGAGCAAACGGAGTCAGAATTCGACGAAACCAGTTTCGTTGGGACCGTAATGTCGAACTGTAGCTGCATGCCCGTTTTCATGATTTTTAGATATCATGTGTGTTCGTAGGGATTTTTAGAGTGCTGAAACGTATATAAAATAATGGAAATAAAATATCTAAAACCATTCTAAGGCCTAGGAAAGGCCACACATGCACCTTTTTCACCACACAAAGTGTTGACTCCCGTTATATAATCAGTTTTTAAGCTGTCGACTTCATTTTGATAGGAAACCCAAATTTTTGCAACTTAGAAAAATCAAAGAAACTCAAATAAAATGCTACAAATCCTCAAACATATATATTTGCATTCCTGGGATGATTCTCGTCAAGATTGTATCACTTCTAGGGGGTTTGATGTCGTTTTCTGTTATGCGACAGTGTTCGACTCCAGGGTCTGGTGTCTAGGGTTGATCGATTCGCGAAATAAATGCATCGATGAGTGGTTTAAGGTTCGTATTTGGTTTCAGCAGAGGAATTAGCACCTCATACGGTTTTTTGTGGATTTCCGTGAGTTTTTGTGTCGATCCCTGTAGCAGCCAACGGTGTTGAGCAAGGAACGTCGCGGTCAAGGAGGGGGTTTCGAATGGGAAGTGGTGATGTTGGGGAGGGTGCTCTCGAGTAGAGATGAATGCAGGTGCTAAGGGTTTTTGAATCGGTGAAGCAGAGAGGAAGAACGAGGCTTGGGATGGTTTGTTAATGGCGTGATTTGAAGGAGGAAGTCACGATAATTCTGTTTTGGGGAGGAACACTGTTCATGGTGGGTTTAAAAGGTACATGGGCCGTGGAGAAAAAGGTGGCAAGCCCAATTATAAATAAACCTTAGTTTAAATTTAATTTAAGTGTGTATTAACTTGTAACCTTTATATTTCGGTCATACGATATCAGATTGACGAACCGTAAGTTGCGTTGGAACCGTATGGACGAGAGCTTCACAATGAAGCTGACTGGAAGTGGATTGGGGCTCGTTTGTATTTATGGCGAAATAAATTGTTTGATTCAAATCAAACAACAGTTTATCGTTATTAACGATGATCGTCCAAAGTGAGTAAAACTCACCAACTCTGAACAGTTCTATTTTTATAACGTATATTTAGAACTGATAAATGATGACCGATTGCTGTGTGTTAACTGTTTGGTTGAATTGTTTGTGTATTGATTGAAATCATAGATAACGATATATATATATATATATATATATATATATAACGTAAATCGAATATTGATTCTGTTTAACAGAATATTTTATATTCGTGTTGTTAACATCTATGATGCAGGGAAACAGGTTGGAGGGGTCCAACTGGACTCCTCAATATTTATGATACTGTTCTGTTCATATATTGTAATATATGATGTAATATATAATCTGTTTGATTTCTTGTGTTTAAATGATATCGATCTTTGTGGTTTGGTATTTTAAATACCGTAAGAAATAGCAGAATGATAAAAGGGAATTTTCAAAGTATATTTTGAAAATAAATTATTTACATAAAATCGATGGATTTTATATATAAAAGGAAAAAGGATTTTTTTTAAAAGAAATTAATTATAAAATCAAAAGAGTTATTAAGGATTATTTATTTAGAAAATAAACAGAATAAAGGATTATTTATTAGGGAAATAAATAAAGGAGTTAATCGAATCGAGTTAATCGAAAGGAGTTAATCGAACATAGTTAATCAAAATGGAGTTAAACAAAAATTGGAAACTGACTAGAGATTAATAAGTTGAATGGTTTCCTGAGTATCGATCTGATGTTGGTTTCGGCCTTCGGGGTTTATACTTAGGAGGTTGTTCTCTTGTTAGTTTATAGTTAGAGTCTGATAGTTGTGGAAGAATAGTGATACGTAATTAAGCCATGGAAATGTTTTCCAGTGTTAATAACGTATATTTTCTAAACATAGAAATGAGGAAATATATATACATATATATAGTTAATGATGATTGGTCGATAAAATTTCCATCTGGAAATAATATCGTTGTTTGCACATGTGTTTTTCTTTGATAGTTAATTCATCGACCATCGAAGTTTTCGACCATTTTAACGTTGTTAATATGGAGAGACCGGTTGGATTATTATCCAAAGAACCACTCTATATTGGCATAAGCGTTGCCAATCATATATGCCAAAGATAATTGAAGATGGAGTAAAGTGCAAGGGCTGTTGTATAAATCTTAGATAACAGTGCCTAAGATGGATATACTGAATAGTGCCTTCGGTTTGTCCAGTCCCAGGAAAACTTGTATGGACGAAGGTCTTACATAGTATATCTGGTAGATCATGTAAGTTGATTGTTTCAAACGTTTTTACGTTGGTGGCGGAGGACTTCATTTCTCTTAGCTTTATACCCGTGCTATTTTTGGATAAGTCAATTTGTGATTTGGCTGGTAAGACAATGTGACATTCTAAGTGAATGAAGATGTGACATGTAAAAGATAAGCGTAGCTTCTAGCCTCACAACCGGGAAATGACAGAAATCGGGCAGGCAGCATGGCTATGTAGGTCGCACCTATTAGGGTGTATAATCACCTGATCTAGAGTTTCGTTTACTTCTAAAAATCTATTGTTGATGCTGTCCCATTCGGGAAACGGTTGCTGATCTCAACCATTGGTGATATACATTCGATACACTCAAGCGAAATGAGTGGTCGGTCATGTGTGGCTGGGTTGCAAGATGTTCTTGTTGAACCCAGTGTATTCCTTTCTAGAGGTACACTAGCGAAAGGTGGTTCCATACCTTGTCATAGTTGGAAATCCATTACCCAATACGTGCTTAAGGTTTTGATTGTATACTATATATGTAGAATGTGAGATGAAAGCGTTTCTGATTATTATATTGTGGTTGATAGACATTATTATAATATCAAAAGGTTTTTGATATAAAGATATTTTGTATTCTCATAAGGGAAAAACCCATTCCGTTATACGGCGTGGTCTTATGAGATCGTTTGCTTGTTCAAACTGTTTTAAACTGTTTTACTCACACCAGTCCCATGACTGACCCAGAGTTTATTTTGTTTGTTTTCCCTAAACTCTTGGGTGCCTAAATTTGTACGGGCAGTCAAGTAGTCGGGATTTTACAGATATACTTGGAGAGCTTGGAGCAGGAGGCTCCAGGATTATATAGCTATTGTTTATTTCTGTTGTTGTTGTAAGTGTTGTACCCTGCAATGTTACTGTATACATATATTGTTTGTATTTCAAAAGTTATGTTATATTTTATTCGTTCCGCTGTGAGATTCTTGTTTACTCTGATGATGATGTTCTTCTTTTATTCTATAAGTTCTATCTTATCTATTCTCACCCTCTATTTTCTTTCATTAACTTCCGGTTATTTTCGATCCATGGATGTTCGATATGTGTTGTATATCGGATAACCAAGATCGCCTTTTTCTGGGTCGTTACACATTTGGTTTACGTAAAACAGACATTGTATAAAGAAGTTATGAAGGTTTGAAGTTTGTATACATGTAAGATAATTATATATATATATATATATATAAGCTCAAAACTATCTACAAAACCAAATTTCAGTTCAAATTTTGATATCCCGTAGGCGGTAAAATTCCCGCCCCAGGGGTGTCGACCCCATAAGGGGGGTCGACCCCCTAGGGCTGAGGTGGCAGTCGAATTCTGGAGACTGGCAGCTATAAATAAAGGCTCATTTCTCTTGTTTTCTACACTAGAAATCAATGGAGGCCAATTGTTGCCGGTGCCTGAACTGTATCAAATCCTTTTCTTCAACAACAATCAACTAGAGCTAATCAGTTATAGATTCATGTATAGATCTGAGATTCAACACCTACAATTTCTCTTCAATCTTCTAAAATCCAAACACTGTGAGTTTAGTTACTTTTAGATTTAAACGATTAAAAGTAATATGTGATATGACTGTGATTTGGATCTGTTATAAATTGTGAATCTATGCTATTCTTGGATCTTAACCTTTATCATGATAGATCTACTTTTATAGATCTAATTCACTTATGGTTAATTTATCGTGTCACATTTGTGGATCTTAACTTTTATCTATGTTTGTGGCTAATTTGGATCTGTCATTATTTGGACAGTTAATACCTTATTTATATCTAATTATCCATCTAGATCATCTTGTACTTATCATGTTGTGGTTAATTTTGATCTGTCATTAATTGGACATATGAATCCTTATTTAGATCTATTCATGTCTATTAGGACATCCTTATTATGTTAGATCTAGTTTTATCATCACCTGTTCACTAGATCTGTTTTTATGTCCACTTTATTACTATGCTAATTACATGTCTATGTCACTTCTATTAGAATAACATTTTTGTCATCTTCCCTTCACTCTTTCCCTTTTACTTTATATAGCCCGTCTACTTTGGAGCCTACGCATGCTTCTAAATTCATGTGAATGCATTAGATTGGGAACGAGGGAAAAACATTATAATTTGGACATAATTGGGAAAAGGGAAATTTGGCATAACTTGAATAATGTTTATGAACATGAATTTGGGCATATAATTCATTATGAACATAATTAGATAAATGGGCATGAACACCTATAAAGGCATAGGTATAATTAATTTGTTAACAATTAAAATGCCTAGGATTACAGTAATTAGAAACTATAACTGCACTTATGACACGAGGTTAGATTGCATTTGTGGTGGAAGTCTGCCCGGACCCGACCGGCATATCCATCAACCGCAAATGTTGAATCTAATGTAAGGGGTCTAAGTGCACAAATACGAGATGGGCTAAAACACGAGGTTAGGCCCAGCTTGTGGAGGAAGTCTGCCCGAACCCGACCGACATATCCAGCATCCACAAGTTGTAGGCCTAATGTGGGAGGTCTAACCCATTATAACCATAAATGGACATGGTAACGAATTGGAATACTTAACCTAGTTGAATCCATAGGGATTGTGTGAACATAAACATGAATTGGGGTTAAGTAAACTTGGATGAACAATGGGAGGGTTAAGTTAAGTATTTCTGGGTTGGGTGGGTAATATTTCGATATAGACCCACAAAACTTAACCAGTTGGGGTTTATGTATTAAAGACACCTTTTAGGGTAAGCATAACATGTGGAAATCCTAGTGGGGATGCAAGACATGGGGGAGCTCTTGTATCATCTTGTGTGGGGGACATCTTTCAGTCAGTAAGCCATATAGCAGTATCAAACGAGTACTCCGTCCTAGGTCGGAGTTGGGGCACGCTTACTGGGTTGATTTTAAGAGAACCAAACGTAGAGGACGGTGTGGGCAGTGCAAACCGACCGGGTCATGTGCGTGCATGGGCCGGGAAGAGGGGGGTAAAACGGACTTGACACCTGTAGATATAGGGCTGTGCGTATCAGCGAAAGGTTGCCACTTTAGGACGTGATATATCCTACGGTGGGGCCAGAACAGAGTATCTACGTGGATTAAGGAGCCGATGATTAGAGTAGTAGTTAGGGTACATTTGGACATATGCCTAAGTCTACCACCTTATAGTGGAAGGGATCCTCTCATTCTGGTTATACTATTAATAGTGCAGAGTAATCATTAGGGAAACATATACACTCAATTATGTACCTTGTCATAATTACCCTTTGTGATGTCATCTTTCTTATCCACTTTATGTCCTGTCATGCTAATTTTATTTATTTACTTGCTAAAAGTAATTGGACTCGCCAGACTTTATGTCTGACCATTTTTGTTTCCTCTTCTTTCTTCCGTTTCCTCCCCAGGTTCTCAGGGCAGGAACATTCAGGCTTGGCCGTGATCCTCCTTTTATCTTGCTAGGAGCTGCTCTTGAAGTATTGCTCAAGTTCTTATCTCTAATATGGCTTTGTCTTTTTTGGGAATTATGCTTTTTATGTACTCTGATGGAACAAGACAGAAAGTTTTATATATTTTTAATGGCTTTTACGTAGTTTCAGACTTGTGATATTTTGGACCACGATGTTATGATTTATGTTTGAAAAAAAAATTTGAATTCTGCTGTTGCTTTTATATCTGTCTTGTAATGTTTTTATATCTGTTTACCTATAATGCTTCACGAAACTTAATGCATTCTCTTAATGATTGACATTAACGGACGTGCGGTGTCACACTTCGTATCAGAGCTGAAGGTTACCAGATTAGATAAAAGTTTTTGAAAATTATTTTCAAAAAGGTTTTAAAAGAAAGCATTTTCAAAAAGAAAAGTATGTTTTGATAAACATTCCCCAAAAATCCATAAGTAATATCTTTCGATCCCTTATTTGAATCTCTTTCCATTCCTTTTTCAGCATGTCTGGGGAACCTAATATTCTAGAAGGCATTACAATACATGGCTGGTTCCGTAGGTATCTGGAGGCCATGACGCCTGCCGAAGGTCAAGGAAACGTTCCTCCCCCAGTTGCACCCGTTGTTCCTCCTCCACCTCCTCTTCCACGTGCAGAAAACTTTTCCAAGATCTGCAAAGATTTCCGTGCTATGGGAGGAAAGCCAATCCATGGAACCGAGACATTCGTAGAGGCAAGGAATTGGCTGAAGGAGACCGAGGACTTGTTTGTAATCTTTGAAGTGGAAGATCGAAGGAAGATTCAGTTAGCTGTCTGGCTACTGAAGGATGAAGCTTCGTTTTGGTGGTAAGTAACCCAAGCAGGCCATCCAGTGGAAACATAGGATGATTTTAGACAGAGGTTTGAAATGAAGTTTCTTTCCCAAGCTGAGAAAAGCATGCAAATGGAGAGGTTCTTAGCACTCAAGCAAGGGAATATGAATGTTAAAGAGTATGTGAACAAGTTTAACCAGCTAGCAAAGTTCGAAATGGAACTGGTAGATACCCGCATAAGAAAGCATTGCGGTTCGCTAAAGGGACGAATGAACCCCTCCATGGGTTAGATATGTCTCATATCCCAATAGGGGCAACTTTTGAAAGACTTGTTGATATGGTCTTGATGCATGAGAAAGACAAGGGAAAAAATAAGGAGGTTAAAGATGAGGAAACAACACAAAACAAGAAGATATGGTCCAAGAAAGGATGATAACAACAACAACAGCAGCAATAGAAGAAGGGTGGAAAGAATGACAAATCTAAGGATAAGAGGAAGTGTCACAGTTGTGGACGTGAGAGTCACTTGGTGAAGGACTAAAAAAGAAGGAAGAATTCTTGCTTCAATTATGGAGAGGTCGGACACTTTGTTAGGGAGTCCCTGAAGAAACAGGGACAAGGTCAAAGGTCAAGAACTTCTGGAGGGCAGGTGCATGCTCTCACGATCAGTGCTCTTGATAGAGGTAGAAAATTTCTGTGAAAGGTTTAATTTCTCTTTCAAATCATCCTATTAGAACACTTTTTTGATTCTGGCGCTTCACATTCATTTATATCTAGTTCTGTGGTTGAATCTCTGCACTTAAATACTAGTATGGTAGTGGATCCTGTAGTCATCTCAAACCCCATTTGTGGTTTGGCTCATTTATCTATGATTTGTCGGGGTCTGAGGATATCTGTGTTAGGCGTCGAGTTTGAATGCGACGTGTATGTGCTCGGTTTTGTGGGCTATGGTTTGATTCTAGGGATGGATTGGTTAACCACGTATGGTGCCACTCTAAATTGTGAGAGGAGGGTCGTTAGATTTTTGACTTACTATGGGAGGACCCTCAAGATTTCTTGCGACCCCCAAGGGTCTGTTATGCGTAGTTTCCTAGAGTGTCTTGATACATCTATAGATGATTTGCGATCTGTTCCAGTAGTCCAAGATTATTCTGATGTTTTTGTGGAGGTCCGGGGCTTACCTCTGAGACGCAAGATTGATTTGCATATATATATATATATATATATATATTTGGTGGACAATGCAAAGCCAGTTGCATTGCCTATGCGCCATATGGCTCCAAGGGAAAGAAGGAAGCTTAGAAAACAAGTAGGGAAGCTATGTGAAAAAGGGTTTATTAGGCGAAGCATATCTAAATGGGGTGCTCCAGTAATATTCGCGACTAAGGTGAATAGTTCGCTTCACTTGTGTGTAGACTATAGAGAATTGAATAAACTCGCTAAGAAGAACAGGCACCCACTTCCGAGGATAGATGACTTGTTTGACTAGCTTATTGGTGCCTCGGTATTCTCTCAGTTAGACTTGGCTACGGGGTTTCATCAGTTGAGGGTGACTGAGGACAGTATAGACAAGATTGCTTTTAGAACTCCAGATGGTTTTTTTGAATGGCTAGTTATGCCTTTTTTGTTGACGAATGCACCTGCCTATTTTGTTGATCTGATAAGGAGGGTGTTTCGGGAGTTTCTAAATAAATATCTCGTGGTTTTTTTTGATGATATCTTGATCTTCTCCAAAAGCAAAGAAGAACATGCCTAACATTTGAGAGAAGTTTTGAAAACTCTCCGTGCACATCAGCTTAAGGCAAAGTTCTCCAAATGCCATTTTTGGAAAAAAGAGGTGAGATTCTTAGAGCATGTGGTCTCCAAAGAAGGGATAATTATAGATCCCGCAAAGGCAGTTGCAGTGCAAGATTCGCAGATTCCGAAAATTGCAATAGAGATGAGAAGCTTTCTTGCACTGGTAGGCTATTATAAGAAGTTCATTAAGGGCTTGGCAAAGATATCAATCCCTCTCACCAGGCTGACGAAGAAGAACTTGGCATTTTCATGGGATAAAGATTGTGATGTTGCTTTCCAACGGCTGAAGAGGGCTCTGACAACAGCCCCCAGTTTTGACCTTTCCCGATAGGAGCAAAGTATTTACGGTTTACACTGATGCATGTGGTACAGGACTTGGTACGGTTCTGATGCAAGAAGGAAAAGTAGTGTGTTATAGGGGTAGACAGTTGAGAGTTCATGAGAAGAACTATCCTATCCATGATTTAGAGCTAGCTGCCATAGTATTCGCGCTTAAGACATGGCGTCATTATTTACTTGGAGAGAAGTTCAAATTATACAACTATCATAAATCTCTCAAGTACTTGTTCACGCAAAAGGATCTTTATTTAAGGCAACAAAGGTGGATGGATTTCCTCGCTTCTTTTGATTTTGAAATCGCTTATACCCCTAGCAATCGTAATGTGGTGGCCGATGCACTAAGTAGGCAAAGGATGGCCTTAAGTCCTTTATTTGTGGAAAAGAAGTGCTTGGAGTTCATATCTACTTTTGACTTTAGACCCTCAATCAAGATTTTGCCTGATTTATTTGCATCGCTAGAAATACGACCTACTCTTATGGATCGGATAGGAGCTTCGCAGCAAGGTGACCACAGATTTTAGACATCATGGATAAGCTCATAAAAGGGAGACTTCTATCACCTTAGTAGATATTCCACAGATGAAAAGGGGTGGTTGTGACGAGATGGAAGGCTTTGTGTTCCTCAAACTGGAAGCTTGATAAAGACAGTCCTAGAAGAAGCCCACCATTCTAAAATGACTATTCATCTAGGAGCAGATAAGATGTACAGAGACATGAAGAGGGTTTTCTTTTGGGCTGGGATGAAGAAAGATGTGGCAGCGTTTGTTTCTTAATGTTTGGTTTGTCAGCAAGTAAATCCTGAGAAAAAGAAGCCCGGTGGTCTACTTCATCCTTTGGAGGTTCCACAGTGGAAGTGGGAGAGCGTCTCCATGGATTTCATAGATGGTTTGCCTAGATCAAAGAAATGCAACACCAATATCTCGGTTGTGGTGGATAGACTTACTAAGAGTGCTCATTTAATTCCAGTTAAGAGTAATAGGACGGTATCATGGTTGGCAGTAATTTATGTCCGTGGGATAGTCCGTCTTCATGGAGTACCTTCCAACATCGTAAGCGATCATGACCCATCTTCACCAGTGAATTCTCGAGAAGCTTGCAAGAAGCATTAGGTACCCAATTGTAATTGAGCACTGCTTATCATCCTCAGATTGATGGGAAGACGGAGAGGGTGAACGGAATTCTTGAGGATCTTTTAAGGCTGTGTATCCTAGACTTCAGAGGGACTTGGGAAGAACATCTTTCCTTAGTAGAGTTTGCCTACAACAATAGTTATCAAGCTAGCATTAGTATGGCACCCTTCGAAGCGTTGTACGGACGGCCCTGTAGATCACCAACTTGTTGGTGGGAATCTACATAAAGATTATTACTTGGACTAGATATGGTTAGAGAAACGTCCGAGAAGATTGACCTTATTCGACGGCGAAAGAAGACAACCCAAGATATGCAAAAATCTTACGCAAAAAAGAGAAGGACTGACATCGAATTTGAAGTAGGAGACTTAGCTTTTATTAAAGTATCACCTCTGAGGAATGTGGTTCGCTTCGGATCAGTAGGGAAGTTGGCACCCAGATTTGTGGGGCCATTTCCCATAACCGAAAGGATCGGCTAAATGGCCCATAGAGCAAAGTTACTAGAAAATCTATCCGGCGTTCATGATGTTTTCCACGTTTCTCATCTGCGGAAGTGCTTGCATGACACCATGGATGTTGTTGAGCCAAGTATATTAGAGGAAGTAGAAGTAGAGCGGGAGGCGACAATCAGACGAGTCCCTACCCGTATTCTTGGATCAGAAGTTAAGAAGCTACGTAATAAAGAAATCAAGCTGATATGGGTTCAATGGGGAGATAACCTAGAGGATGCGACTTGGGAGACCGAGGACAAGATTCGTGCTTCGTACCCTTTCCTTTTCGAGGTTATGTCCTTAACTCCTTTTCCAAAGTTTTATCTATGCCTGTTTCTATCATTTGAGTATGTCCTATCAATAGTATTTTAGACCTTTAGATAGGAATCCTATGAATGTAAACATGCGTTTGAGACATGTTATGTTTGAAGGATGCAAGTGTTTACTAGTTGTTGCATGGGAACGAGGGAAAAAGTCTATAATTTGGACATAATTGGGAAAAGGAAAATTTGGCATAACTTGAATAATGTTTATGAACATGAATTTGGGCAGATAATTCATTATGAACATAATTGGGTAAATGAGCATGAACACCTATAAAGGCATAGGTATAATTAATTTGTTAACAATTAAAATGCCTAGGATTATAGTAATTAGAAACTGTAACTGCACTTATGACACGAGGTTAGATTGCATTTGTGGTGGAAGTCTGCCCGGAACCGACCGGCATATCCATCAACCGCAAATGTTGAATCTAATGTAAGGGGTCTAAGTGCACAAATACAAGATGTGCTAAGTCATGAGGTTAGGCCCAACTTGTGGAGGAAGCCTGCCCGAACCCGACCGACATATCCATCATCCATAAGTTGTAGGCCTAATGTGGGAGGTCTAGCCCATTATAACCATAAATGGACATGGTAATGAATTGGAATACTTAACCAAGTTGAATCCATAGGGATTGTGTTAACATAAACATGAATAGGGGTTAAGTAAACTTGGATGAACAATGGGAGGGTTAAGTATATATGGGTTGGGTGGGTAATATTTCGATATAGACCCACAAAACTTAACCAATTGGGGGTTATGTCTTAAAGAAACCTTTTAGGGTAAGCATAACATGTGGAAATCCTAGTGGGGATGCAAGACATGGGGAGATCTTGTATCATCTTGTGTGGGGGACACGTTTCAGTCAGTAAGCCATATAACAGTATCAAACGTGTACTCCGTCCTAGGTCAGAGTTGAGGCACGCTTACTGGGTTGATTTTAAGAGAACCAAACGTGGAGGACGGTGTGGGCGGCGCAAACCGACCGGGTCATGTGCATGCATGGCCGGGCAGAGGGGGATAAGACGGTCGTGACACCTGTAGATATAGGACTGTGCATATCTGTGAAAGGTTGCCACTTTAGGACGTGATACATCCTACGGTGGGGCCGGAACAGTGTATCTACGTGGATTAGGGAGCCGATCGATTAGAGTAATTGTTAGGGTACATTTGGACGTATGCCTAAGTCTACCACCTTATAGTGGAAGGGATCATCTCATTTTGGTTATACTAGTAATAGTGCAGAGTAATCATTAGGGAAACGTATACAATCAATTGTTTACCTTGTCATAATTACCTTTTGTGATGTTATCTTTCTTATCCACTTTATATCCTGTCATGCTACTTTTATTTATATACTTGCTAAAAGTAACTGGACTCGCAAAACTTCATGTCTGACCCTTTTTGTTTCCTCTTCTTTCTTCCATTCCCCCCTTCAGGTTCTCAGGACGGGAACACTCAGTCTTGACCATGATTCTGCTTTTATCTTGCTAGGAGCTGCTCCTGAGGTATTGCTCAAGTTCTTATCTCTACTATGGCTTTGTCTCTTTTGGGGAATTATCCTTTTTATGTACTTTGATGGAACAAGACAGGAAGTTTTATATTTTTGTAATGGCTTTTATGTAGTTTCAGACTTGTGATATTTTGGATCACGATGTTATGATTTATGTTTGAAATAAAAATTTGAATTCCGCTGTTGCTTTTAATCTGTCTTGTAATGTTTATGTTTACCTATTACGCATCACGAAACTTAATGCATTCTCTTAATCAGTGACGTTAACGGACGTGGGGTGTCACAGTATCATATTTTCTAGAAATAATAATGTATTATCTGAATTTCATCCAAATCATTGTTTAGTAAAAGGTATTCTAACAAAAGAAATTTTATTCACTACAAAAAAAAAACAGTCTTTTATAGCAGCAAATTGCCATTATTAAATAATATTATAGGGATTTGGTAGACGTTGCATGTTATAAAAAAATCGCATATTTATAACACAAAAATATGTCATTATAAATAAGTGCAATTTTATAGCACAAAATTGGCCCTATGCCATATAAATACGATAGCTCATTGTTACCACTATAAAACATTTAGATTTTAACGCTATAAAATGCATGGGTACAATAGCGTCTATTTGTTGCTATCCTCTGACAGCGTCCTCCTACATTATATTACCTTTTTATAGCGCTTATGTTATATAGTTATAACGCTTTTTAGGAGCTATGATTTATTTTAATATGTATTTGATGCACTCCACTTTATATTACATTTGAATAATAGAAATAAAAATAAATCGTCTTTAAATAGATAACAATTTAAATGACGTAAGAAGAAAAAAATATAATAATTAGCAAATATAACACATATTCACGATAACAAAATAAATCAACTAACAAAAGACAAGTTCAATACATGAGTTATAAAATTAAGTACATGAGTTATAATTTCAAATTGATGTCAATTTGAGATAACATAAAACAAGACATGGTTCCTAGTAAAAGTTTACAAGTACCGGTTGCATCACTAAAAACTTCAACTGCTCAAAGTCTTTCTTCATGTATGTCTTTGGTTATTGGTAGTGCTTCCCGAAAATTCAAAATGATGGAAATAAATTAAAATTCAATAAACAGTCAACTTTCTACATAATTCACAATTCTAGTATAATTCACAAATTCTATGAGTTTACATCACCTCAAACTGCATATTCATCATTAAGCTGCAGAAAAGTATTGTATTGATGGTCGTTCATGCATCGACATGGTAATGTAGCAATGAAATGAACTACGGATCTAATAGGAAATTTTATAGGAAAGCCTATGTATGGTGTGGCATCCACAAAACCATATGATCTTTAGGTTAATATATATCCGATAAATATTCATTATCAGCATTATTGACTTAACTTTTACCATTGTGTATTTTGGATTAGCTATTGCTGCTTTATATGTATAATCGATTGGAGGAAATTTATTTAACTTGCTATTGACTCATAATAAATTAGTGCGCAATGCTAAAGATATTACAGGTAAAGTCAAATGGTAACTAAGAATCTGAACATACTGTATAACGACAATGACTATAAACAAAAAAATGCCGAAGTCTCCCATTTTGATAGGCCGACAAACAAATTTTGAGATAATAAATGGAAAATTAGAATAATAATAATTATTATTATTACCGGTTAAAATTACATTTTTTTAATACTTAGTAATCAGCAATATAGAGCTTCTACTTCCATAATATAAATATTATGACATTTAGTTATACTTATCAAAATATATACTGAATATTGAAAAAAAGCCATATAAAAAGAGTTGTGTGATATATATATATATATGTATATATATATATGCTAAACCTTGGTGATATAAAATCACAATTATGTGGAATAAATATGCCAAATGGGAAGTAAATATTTGTTTAATATGGAAATGCATGAATTATTAATTGCATTTGCATGAGATGGAAAGAAATATATGCATGCATTAATTTCTTCCATCTATGCTAAGTAAAAAGACTAATTTACTTCCTATGTTTGCTCCACTTGTTTCCTATGTAATTTACCTTCATTATTTATTACCATATCTTGGTAATCTAACAGATGACTCACATAAATTTCACTGGTTATATATTGAGGGTTAGACTTTACTGTAAATCCATCCTAGCATGGAACCAGTGATCTCTAATGGTGTCTCTTATTGTTAAGCCTAATTTGAGGTTTGGATATGTAAACTCTTGATTTTGTAATCTCTTGTAATTATCTCATGTGGAATAAAATCTCTCTCCTTTGGGCTAGACGTACACTATCTCAATGGTAGTGAAACCAGTATAAATATCATGCGTCTCTTTGCATCTCTGTTATAGTTATTTACTATTTCTTTGATGTAATAGAATAATTGCTATCTGATTAAATTGATGTTCAATTGGCAAATCTAGATCTTATTATTATTCTTTCGCATTTGTGCAATTTTCACACAACAGATTGATACCAGAGCAAGGCGATTTGTTTTAAATTGTGCATCAATTATTTCTAAAAAGATTGGTAGATTCAGTTGTGATTATGCTATTACTATTTCGGGAGAAAAGGAGTTTTTGGTGGAGAAGATTATGTTGAGAGAGAAGAGTGTTCCAGGATTGGAACTTTGATGTATCTTGAGTTTTGAATTCTCATTAAGGTAGAGGTATATGTTTTTTAACGACCTGACCCAACCGTTGAAAAGAGACTCTTCGTAGAAAACAGTTTGAAGAAATTTCTTAGAGGTGGTAGCAATCAAAGACGAAACACTAGAGGTGTTAGAACCTTTCCAAGTGTTTGAGGACTCTGTATAACTTCAAGTTCAGTTGAGAAACGCTCGTATTTTATGAGATTTTGGTTATAAAGAGTTTAATGTGTTGAAGGGACCATTGGATTTAGAAACTATATCTGATGTAGCTGATTTTGGTGATGGATTTTGACGTCATTGAGGCTTATCCACTTGTGATGCCGTCTTCGAGAGTTCAGTTCATTGAGCTGATTTTGGCGGATTTGGTGCCACTGTGATACATCGTCGATTTTGTGATGCCGTCTTAAAGAAGTGGTGCTACATGCTGGTATGTGGATGGAGAGAGATTTATCTTGCATACAGAGATCTGGATATTGGCTCTGTATTCGAATCAGTGTTAAAGAGAATTATATTTGGCCTTGGTGTTGTTGAGTCTACTTTGGAATATGTCTTCTTTTGATTTTGGATATTTGCAACATTTTGTTGGCGGGCGGGGACATAGTCTGAGCTCGTTAACAAGGTGTGATGAGGGTTAGCTTTGCTGGAACCCATTAGATAAATATTCATTTTTGGTTTCTATCTCACTATTAGATTTTGGTTTGAGGTGGAGTTCTTTTTGAAGGTTTGTATGTTGATAAGAGAATTTGACTCGAGATGAGGTGTTGAAGATATGTGATTTTGCATCAAGGTTGAGCGTTAAATTTTGGTGATACAAAATCACAATTAGGTGGAACAAATATGCCAAATGGGAAGTAAATATTTGTTTAATATGGAAATGCATTAATCATTATTTGCATTTGCGTGAGATGGAAAGAAATAAATGATGCATTAATTTCTTCCATCCATGCCAAGAAAAGAAATTGATTTACTTTCTACGTTTGCGCCACTTGTTTCTATGTAATTTATGTTCATTATTTATTACCATATCTTGGAAATTTAATTGATGACTCACATAAATTTCACTTGCTATATAATGAGGGTTATACTTTATTGTAAACCCATCCTGGCATGGAGCCAGTGATCTCCAATCGTGTCTCTTATTGTTAAGCCTAATTTGAGGTTTGGATATGTAAACTTTTGATTTTGTAATCTCTTATAATTCTCTCATGTGGAATAAAATCTCTCTCCTTTGGACTAGACATACAATATCTCGATTGTAGTGGAACCAGTATAAATATTGTGCGTCTCTTTGTTTCTCTGTTATAGTTATTTACTACTTGTTTGATGTAATAGAATAATTGTTATCATATTAGATTGATATTCAATTGGCAAATCTAGACCTTGTTATTTTTCTTCCGCATTTGTGCAATTTTCGCACAACTATATATATATATATGTGTGTATATATATATGTATATATATATATATATATATATATATATATATATATATATATATATATATTTATGCATAGTAGCGTTCAACAACACCCAAAAAATGAAGCACCCCTTTAGGATTCTATTTTCATCACTCATTTACAGTAAAATAATTTAGTGGGGGGAGAGATAGTTAGTGAGAGAAGAGAGAAACCGGGATATCTGGTAGCCATATAAAAAGAATGTGTGCGTGTGTGTGCATGCGTGTGTGCACACGGACATAAGTATACATACATTTATGTATATCTATATGCATAAATATGTATGTATGTACAAAATAATACAATATGGAAAAGTAGATCACATGCTTACGTGTTCTTAGTAATGTGTATTTTTGAAAACAACATTAGCATTTCTTGCATTGTAGGTCTTTATTGTTGATCCACAACTTTCATCTCCTTATTAAACTATCTGTCGTCTTTAAAAACTTGCTTGCTCTTTACTTTAGAATCCAATTGCCACTAAACCCTGTCATCTTTAAAAACTATATGTCATCTTTCGTCTCCTTATTGTTGATCTATTGTTGATCCATAACTTTCATCTCCTTATTAAATTGTCTGTCGTTTTTAAAAACTTGCTAACTATGGTCTTAAACTCACATGCATGCAATTGGATATAAGAAAATATAGGACACGATAAAAAGCAGTATGCCCAAGAAAAATGCTGACGGAAATGAATCACAGTTAAGAGGTAAATAGATAGTATCATTTAGCTATCACACTAGAGCCTAACCCAATTTCGGTTAAGCGGTAACATGCAACAAAGTTGGGAGGATATAGGGCAATGCTTTCTCAAAACCAATCTAACCAATGCTGATCAAATATCTTCCTTTGGGAGCTACAAGCCATTTTTGAGACTGAATTCACCATGGTTCGGTAAATCTACATTTTGCAATTGCTTGGAGACAATACCCTATAAAATGTACAGTAATTTAGTATTTGCATGAAACTGTTGTTGGATTTTGGACCTCCTATTTGAAGCACATGCAGTTGTTTCTGAAACCTATGATCTGTTTTGTACCCACAATGTATAAAATAGATGCTGACTTCCTGTGCAAGCATGACAATTGTATCATGCAAATACAAACAAGAGAAATAGGTGAGATCATCTTTACATCAGACTTGTTTTATGAGGTGCATGGGAAATGCATGCATATTACAGAAAGCATGCTGTGTGTATTCTAAGACTAGTTTTCATTTTCCTCTTGGATGGTTTATTTATCATTCCAAGATTGTTGTGTTAATCTTTATGGCTATTTCGTATGCCTCTAAATCAAATTAGAGAGAATTATTGTAATCACTGTTGATTGCGAAAGAGATTAAGTGGCTTCCGAGTCCCATGGTTTTTACTCCTTGCTTAAGGAGGTTTTCCACGCTAAAATTGCTTGTGTTGTTTTTGTTAATTTGCTTATATTGGTAGTTGCTTTACTCATATGATTTTTGAGACTTGCTTCCAGTGATTATCGCACTACTGCTGCAACACACACAACAAAAGTCTCACATCAAGTGGTATCAGAGCTAGTTGATTCAACATACAATGGAAGTTAACACAAGTAGAATAGTGAGTTTTAAAGGCTCTTCAAATTATCATGTCTGGAAGGGTAGGATGGAAGATTTACTCTATGTGAAGTGTAAGCATACTCCAGTTTCAACAGTGAGAAAACTAAAGGAAAAACTAATGAAGAATGGAACTTGTTGCATCGACAAGTTTGCAGGTACATATGCCAGTGGGTAGATGATAATGTGTTAAATCATATTATTGAAGTAAATCATGCTCGTAGTCTTTGGTCCAAACTTGAAGAGCGTTATGACAGGAAGACGGGAAACAACAAGCTGGTGTATCCTTTCAAGCAAACGATGACCTTGAGGTATCAATATGGTTCATCTATGACCGATCACTTGAGTCAGTTCCAAGGGTTGGTAAATCAGTTGGCTGCAATGAAGCTTAGTTTTGATGATGAAATACTTGGGCTATGGCTGCTTGGCACGTTACCAGATTCATGGGAAACTTTCAGGATGACTTTGTCTAATTCAGCTTCAGATGGTATCATCTCGATGAGCATGGCAAAAAACTGTGTGTTAAATGAAGAAATAAGAAGAAAAAATCAAGGTTCTGCATCACATTCTGAGGTATTGGTTGCTGAGTCGTGGGGGAGAAGTCAAAGTCGAGGCGCAAACAGGGTACATCCCGTGGAACTTCAAACAAATGGTCTAATGTTGAATGTCATCATTGCGGCTTGAAATGCCATATCGGAAAGTACTGCAGAAAGTTAAAAATGGAAAACAAGAAGAAAGTCAATGGTAGCATCACTAATCACCTTGACAACAATAAAAAGGAAGGTAACAATGATGATAATATCACTCTTATTAACGATTTCCTTATTGTTTGTGATAATGTTGACAGTATTAGCGTTTCTTGCGATGAAATGGACTGGGTTATGGACATGGCGCTACCACTCATGCTACCTCTAGGAGGGATTTGTTTCTACTTATTTGGCAAGAGATTTTGGCATTGTTCGAATGGGCAATGGTGGCTCATCGAAGATTGTACGAATTGGAGACATTTGTGTTCAAACCAGCACAGGCAGTAAACTGGTATTCAGAAATGTGAAACACATCCTTGATCTTTGCCTGAATATTTTGTTCGTATTGAGATTATGCGACGACAACTATGATAGTAGCTTTTCAAAGGATATTTGGAAGTTGACAAAAGGTTCCATGATTATTGCTAAAGGAAAGAGGCAACCGAACTTATGCATTGTTCAATTTGCAGCCTCAAACTGTCAAATCAACATTTATGAAAATGACAGCTCCTCTGAGTTATGGCACAAACATTTGGCGCACATTAGTGAGAAAGAGTTGGCAATCTTGGCAAAGAAGATGGCACTGCATGGGGTTTAGAATACAAAATTGAAGAAATGTTCTCATTATCTTGCCGGTAGACAAAACAGAGTTTCATTCAGATTCTCTGCAACTGAAAATAAGCCAGAAGTTCTCGACTTGGTGCACTCTGATGTTTGTGGACCATTGAGGACTAGCTCTCTTGGAGGTGCATATTACTTTGTAACCTTTATCGATGATCACTCTCGAAAAATTTGGGCTTACACCTTGAAGACGAAATACCAAGTGCTAGATATGTTCAAGACTTTTCAAGCATCAGCTGAGAGAGAGACCGGTAAAAAGTTGAAGTGTATTCACACAGATAATAGGGGAGAGTATATTGGATGGTTTGATGCATATTGTAGATCTCAAGGTGTTCGCCATCATAAATCGCCATCGAAGACACCACAATTAAATGGCTTGGCTGAAAGAACGAACAGAACCTTGGTTGAAAGAGTGAGATGTTTGCTTTTACAAGCAAAGTTGCCAAAATATTTTTGGGGTGAAGCATTGAATGCGGCAGTTCATGTGCTGAATCTGACACCATATGTTCCTTTGAAATTTAATGTGCCAAACCATGTTTGGACAGGCAAAGATGTTTCTTATGACCATCTTAAGGTTTTTGGATGCATGGCTTATGTGCACATTCCTAAAGATGAGAGATCAAAGTTGGATGACAAGACCAAGAAACGTGTATTTGTCGGTTAAGGTTTAGATGAATTTGGGTATCGATTTTATGATCCTGTAGATAGGAAGCTTATTCGTAGTCGAGATGTTGTGTTCATGGAACGCTATACAATTGAAGATATTGATAATGATCAAATGATGCTCCTACCTCAGTGAATTAAGCAATGATCGACACTGATCCTACTCCGATTGATCCAACACCAGCCTTTACTAATAATGATATCCTAACAAAAAATCAAGATATGGATTTACATTATGATAATCTTTCTGATATTTATGATTATGCTGACACTGACAACTGTGCCAAAGCTGATGCTGAACATGAAAATAATGATACTGAAGCTTCAACTGGTTCTCAAAACTTGAGAAGATCCACATGCGATCGGCTTCCCTTCTCCAAATATTCATCAAATGAGTATGTTTGTCTCACTGATGGGGGAGAGCCTAAAAGCTTTCAAGAAGCAATGGAAGATGATCACAAGAGTGAGTGGATGGAAGCCATGAAGGATGAGATGCAATCTCTTCATGAGAACAACACATTCGAGCTAGTGAAACTGCAAAAGGGCAAGAAAGCATTAAAAAATAGATGGGTATATCGCGTGAAACAAGAAGATCATACTTCTCAACCTCGATACATAGCTCAATTGGTGGTTAAAGGGTTTACCTAAAGGAAAGGCATTGACTTTGGAGAGATTTTTACTCCCGTTGTGAAGATACAATCTATTCGACTAGTACTTGGGATAACAGCTTGTCTAGACTTGGAGGTTGAGCAAATGGACGTGAAGCCAGTCTTTCTTCATGGTGATTTGTATGAAGAAATTTACATCGAGCAACCAGAGGGTTTCGTTGAGAAGACAAAAGAGGGTTATGTTTGCAAATAGGTGAAGAGTTTATATGGTTTGAAACAAGCACCTCGATAATGGTATAGAAAGTTTAACTCGGTGATGATTAAGCATGGGTATCAAATGACCAAGCCCGATCATTGTGTATTTATGGGAAAAATCTCCGATGGTGATTTCAAAATTCTCTTGCTCTATGTGGATGATATGCTGATTGTTGGAAAGAATATTTCAAGAAGTAATGAACTCAAAAGGATTTTGAGCGAGTCATTTGCTATGAAAGATTTGGAAGTAGCACAACAAATCCTTGGCATTCAAATTTCTCGTGACATAAGTGCGAAGAAGACATACTTATTTCAAGAAAACTATATTAATAAAGTTGTTAGACGGTTCAGCATGGATAAAGCTAAAGCAGTGAGCATTCCTCTTGCCTCTCATTTATGCTTAGTAAACTGCAATGTCCAACGACCACTGATGAGAAATCAAGGATGAAGAATATTCCATACTCTTCCGTGGTTGGTAGTTTGATATATGTTATGGTGTGTACAAGGCCAGACATCGCACATGATGTTGGTACGATGAGTCGTTATTTGTTGAATCCTAGAAGACACCATTGGGAAGTTGTGAAGTGGATTATGAGATACCTCCAGGAATAACGATTCTTAGATTAACTTTGGGATGTGAGAAGCCTGCTTTGGTTGGTTATACATATTCTGATTTGGCTGGATGCTTGGATGGTCGAAAATCCACTTCTGGGTACATGGTGACTTTTGCTAGGGTAGTTGTGGCTTGGCAGTCTAAGTTGCAAAGGTGTGTAGCACTTTCTACTATAGAAGCCGAGTATATAGCAGCTGTAGAAGCAACAAAGGAGGTGTTATGGCTGAGAAATTTCATAATAGGGCTTGGGATAAAGCAAACCAGATATGTCCTTTATTGTGATAATCAAAGCGCCATACATCTTGCCAGGAACTCATCATTTCATTCATAGTCAAAGCATATAGATACTCATTATCATTGGATTCATGATATTTTAGATGCCAAGTTATTTGTACTTGAGAAGATTCATACTAATGATAATGGCTCAGACATGTTAACAAAAGTGTTGCCTAGAGGAAATTTTGAATTTTGTCGAAGTGTTGCTAAATTGTGTTCACCCTCCAACTAGTCGGTCGGGGTAGTTTGTTGGGTTTTGGACCTCCTATTTGGATCCCATGCAGCTATTTCCAAAACCCATGATCTGTTTTGTACACACAATGTATATAATAGATGTTGACTTACTGTGCAAGCATGAAAGTTGTATTAAGCAAATACAAACAAGAGAAGTATATGAGATCAGCTTTACATTAGACTTGTTTTATGCGGTGCATGGGAAATGCATGCATATTACAGAAAGCATGATGTGTGTATTTTTAGACTGGTTTTCGTTTTCTTCTTGTATGGTTCATTTATCATTCCAAGATTGATGTGTTAATCTTGATGGATATTTTGTATGCCTCTAAATCAAATTAGATAGAATTATTGTACTTGCTGTTGATAGTGAAAGAGATTAAGTGGCTTCTGAGTCCCGTGGTTTTTACTTCTTGCTTAAAGAGGTTTTCCATGCCAAAATTGCTTGTGTTGTTTTTGTTATATTTGCTTATATTGGTAGTTGCTTTACTCATATTGTAAAGACCCGGGGGATTTGCGATCTTGGTAATTGACATAAACTCAATGTCGACTATTCAAGCATCGGAAATACCAGATAGTTAATAGAAAGAAGTTAAAGGGTGAGAAATAGAAAGAAAATTAGAATAGAAGAAGAAGAACATAACAACAGAATCAGAGTAACACAATTCTCACAACGAAACAAATAAAATATATGATACAACAACCTTTGAAATACAAAACTATAACTTGTAATACATACCATTTTCAAAGTACCACATATAACATCAGAACGGAAATAACTCCACATATATATAATGTTGAAGTCGCCTGCTCCAAGCTCCTCCCAATGTATCTGTAAAATCCCAACTACTTGACTGCCCGTACAAAATTGGGCACCCAAGAGTTTAGGGAAAACAAAACAAAATAAAATCTGTGTCAGTCATGAGACTGGTGTGAGTAAACTCCAACCATTTGTTTAACTTTTAAAATCTCTTTAAAAGAATGGATAATCGTAAGACCGATCCACTCATAAACATGGAAGGTTTTTACCTTACGATATTCCAAAATATTCTTTATATCAAAATTCTTCTGATATTACAACTAAAAATCATTTAGCAGAACGCTTTCATCTCACGTCCTACATACGCAATATATAATCGAAAACCGCGAGCGCTTATTGGGTAATGGATTCCAACTGGCAAGGTATGGGACCACCTTTTGACAGTGTATCTTTAGAGAGGAATACATCGGGTTCAACAAGAACATTTTGTAACCCAGGCTAAACATGACTGATCACTCATTTTGCTTGAGTGTACCGAATGTATTATCACCAACGGTTGGGATCAGCAACCGTTTCCCAAAAGGGACAACATCAGAATAGATTATAGAAGTAAATGGAATTTCTCTAGATCAGGTGACAATACACCCTAATTGAGAGCTACCCACTTAGCCATGTGACCTACCCGATTTATATCATTCCTCGGTCATGAGGCTAGAGGTCATAACGTACAGATTACACCGTTATTTACTTTGAATGTCACATTATCATACTCGCCAAATCACAAATTGATTTCCCTAAAAATACCACCAGTATACAGCTAAGAGAAACGAATTCCACCGTCACCATACGTAAATACGTTTGAAGAGATCAACTTACGTGATCTATTAAATATACTCTGTCAGACATTCTTCCAAACAGGTTGTCCTGGGACTAGACAAACTGAAGGCACTATTCTGTAAATCCATCTTAGGTAATTTCTACCTAGGATTTTGCAAGAATAGCCCTTGCATAAACTCCGTCTTCAATTTCTTTATAATATTTGATTCGCAACGCTAATGCCCATACGGAGTGGTTTTCAGATAATAAATCTGATCCCGGTCTCTCCGTATTAACGACGGAAAAATGGCCAAAACTTTCATAGTCGGTTATTTAACTATCAAAGGGAAGCATCCATACAGACAGCGATCTTATCTCCAAATGGAGATTTTATCGATTAATCATCACTCATCATTTTTCCCTTTTAATTAATATATCATTAATTTATTCATTTCCCCATTTCCCGTTTTCATATATTCATAAACTTGTATTTTCTAAATGTATAAAATATATGTTATTAACATTGGAAAAACATTTCCATTTCTTATTCACGTATCACTATTTCCCCATATCCATCAGTCTCTAACTGTAAACTAGTAAGAGAACGATTCCCTGAATATCAACCCCGAAAGCCTAAACCAACATCAGATCGACACTCAAGAAACCATTCAACTTAACTAATATCCAGTCAGTTTCTAATTTCCTTAACTCCATTTAAATTTTCTTCTCACGTCATTTCTTATGCAACTCTCGGGTTTAGTTTACGATTCCACTTCTTTTATAAAAAAACATAGGTTATAACGATAACATTATAATCCCTACTTTCGAAATATCTAACTTCAAATATAACTTATATTCCTTAATTTAAATGAATAACTAAATAAACAATTTATTTATAAATCTTGATTAAAAATCGGAAAGTAAATAATACCTTCCCGAATTCGATATAATCGAATTCGACGTATAACTCTCCTTCGTATAATCTCTATTCGATTAACTTTCCTTCGAATAACTTGAATTCGATTCACTCTCTTTGAATAACTTACATTTGATTAACTCTCTTCGAATAACTTACATTCGATTAACTCTATTCGAATAACTTATATTCGATTAACTCTCTTCGAATAACTTATATTCGATTAACTCTCTTCAAATAACGTATATTCGATTAACTCTTTTCGAATAACTTATATTCGATTTACTCTCTTCGAATAACTTATATTCAATTATAAAATATCGGTTTCCAATCAAATGCTGATTATTTTGTCAAATCCCAATTTACTTTAATATATAATTTCTTCAAATAAATAATTTTATAACATCTAGCCTAGTCGAATTCTAACTACAAATCTTTATGGATTTTATTTGAATTCTATTCATATTTCGAACATCGAAATAAATTCCATTCTTTCCTCTTTAAAACAACTCCCAATTTCCTATTTTATATTCACTACTGATTTTACAATCCAAATTATCCACTGATAATTAATTTATATTTATTTATAAACATTGTTTATAGATCACACTTCTTGTTTTTATTATTAAACAAGTTATTTATTTCTATCCCATTCGAAATTTAATTTCTATTTAAATTCCTATTTCAAAACCTAATATCATTTATAAATGTTTTAATCTGCAAAATATTTACTTAAATCCTTTATTCACAATGAATGTGAATAATATTTCCTTTATATAATTAATTAAATTTGATTTCTCATTTTACAATAATATCCCATTCCCAAATTCTATTTATACTTTTATTTATTGAATTATTAATACGAAATCTCCTTTTTATTTCTAACACTAAAATCTCATTTATAATTCCCTTTATAAATGCTGAGTTCATATTCAATTAAAAAAACGGTGTTAAAACCTATTTCTACTTCTCTACATAAGTTCAGACTTATATATTCCATTTATCAAATGATAAATATTTTATTTAATTTATAAAACATTATTTATAAATTAATCTTCTTAATTTATCTGTTAAAACAGATTTCTATTTACAATCTACTTTAAATCCATATTTGATTTACAATATATATAAATCTATATCGATATTTCAACCACTTAATTAGCAAATAAATTCAAACAATCAACACACAGCAATCAACCATCTTTTATCAATTCAAAAAATACGTTATAAAAATATAACTGGGCAGAGTTAGTGATTTTTACTCACATTGGACGTTTATCGTTAAAAAACGAATAACAATCAATTGATCTAATCAGGCAATTTATTTCGCTACAAATTGTAACGAGCTCCAATTCACTCCGACTCAGTTCCATGGTGTAGCCCTCATCGATGCAATCCCAATAGATCCTGTTTCGTTGAATTCCGATAAAGTATGAGCAAATTATAATATTTTGAAGTTTTGTACATATTTAATTATAACTTAACTTAAACATATATTATTACTAATTGGGCTCACCACTAAATTTCGGCCTAACACCCTTCAGCTACCCACTCCAAAAATACCTGTAACTGTAGCTCCAAACAAAATGTTCATTTTACCATTCCAGCATTACCTCATGTAAGTAACAACAGCCATGTCGAAAAACTTGAACTCCACTTCTCCTTTGTTTATACGCACCGCTACAGTGAAGAACCACGCTATCCCATCCTCTCCGTATACTCGAACCCGTACTCCAGTATAACCCCGCCTTTGCCAAGCCTTTGACAATAAGCTGCGCATCCTCCCATTTTCCTTCTCGACGCAACCAACATCCTCCAAACTGACACTCGCATGTGTATCTCCTTCCACCTGAACGCAAGCTTCAGCAAGACCCTCCAACCCTATTTTAATCAGTACCTCCTCCCCTAAAAATAACCCCGCTCCAGTGTTTTCTCCACCGTTATTCACGTGAGAACCCACTGTCCAAACCAAAACTCACATTATACAACACCTCTTTCCTCTTCTTAATATTTCTATTGCGCATTTCTGCATGCTTCAGTTACCCCAAAAGCTCCAACTACTTCTTCCTTCTCTTCACGACAATACATCCCAACACTTGTTCCAGGAAACCAATATGAAGAAATGTTCTTCATTATTTTGCAAATGGGTTTCACCATTTTTCACCCCATCCCCTCACGAGCTCCGCACAACTAACGCCCTCCCTTTCAACTCGCACACCCCATATTATAGTACAACGCAAACACCTCCATCTTCTGTTCAAACATGCCAAAAGTTTACTGTACCCACACTTCAACTTTTCCCCAAACCATATTAACTCACACAAGCTCCATTGTGTTATTTTTATTTTTCGTTTGAAGAGAATTAGTTCAGTTAGAAGAGAAAAATAAAATGTCTTGTCTACTGGAGAAATGTTTTCATGCACTTCGAAAACAAGGAGAAATGAACGATCATCTGTATATATAGTTAGCTATACTTAATGGCCAAGGAAGTATTACTTAATGGCTAAGGAAGGAAGGACACTTAAATAAATGAAAATACAGGGAACACGCGAGGAAGGTTATTGTTGTTCTGCACTTGTATATACAGGCTATATAAATATATTTATATAATTTGTTCCTTTGATTTTTAACTTGTATAACTGACATATATATTGTAATGCATTTTATTTATTTCGTGTATTGGTCGATTGGATTTGTTTTTGACGTGGTAGCAGGTGTTTTCCTTTCATGTAGGGGACGGTGTAGCATTTCTTCATAGTGAAGGCATAAGGAAAAGTATATTTATAAATATACATATTCAAAGATTTCTTACTATACCATGCACGACATGATTTGATGTCAGTTACTAAGTGTTGATTTTCCCTTCAGGTCTTATGTAGTAAGCGATATTATATTTATACGTGTTTTGGCAATAAAATGTAATATAAGCTCGACTTCATACACGAATAAATATAAACTATTAATGTTTCCTTGTAAATTAGATAACGCGCACTGATGAATTATATTTGTATACCCCGCTACATAAAACTTCATTCATTTACGGACCTCCATCGACACAAATAAAAATACCTTTGTGAAGAGCAATGTGCCCAGATCCCAAAAATATAATAATATAGACCTGTCATCTTATTCTAAGAAATTCCAAAAATACCGATATAGGGTGCACATTACATCAAACGAAAAAGTTGCTTATTTTCCAAATTAAAAATTACAGTAAAATTCTAAAAATTAAATTATAACTACGCCTCAAATATCTTGTCCAAATTCGGAAAAAATAATTTATAATAAATAAATTATATTTATGGTTTATAAACGATTTTATAGCGACTATTCGAAAATTTGATTTGGACGTAACTCACAATCTACATGACGAGATCACCGTTTTTCTCTTCCATTAGAAAAATATACTTCACCAGCTCCGAATGTTTCTTGTTTCATAGAAATCCGACTTAAAATGGATTTTGTATATTCGTTTAAAGCTCGAATCGCCAAATTACGAAAAGTCGCTCCATTTCGGGCTCGATTATAATTATAATATAATTTATACGTTCAACTGTCATTTAAATAATATATTCGCTATTATAATTTAATTCTAAACTCTAACTCTAACTTGCCTTTCTAGGCCTTCTCCCATCCAAAACAATATCAAATAGCCAACTAGCTTGCCAAACAGGCTAATAAATCTCATACCCAATATAAAATATAAACTGGTACGTTTTTGTCGGGCATATCATTCCATCTTTCCCTTTGCTATCGATTTAGCATATACCCATGCATTCCAATTGATCTCCCATCAATGTATCCTCAAGCCAAACCATTTGCTTATAACCAAGCCAAATTCCATCTCAAACTCCAGTTCAAAATCAAATTCCAAACTCTTAACTTATCACTCAATTTCGTTAACAAATTATTCTCTAATCAAATCCAGTTTTATTTAACTTAGCTCAAGTTAAATTCCAATTTATTTATTTACTTTTACCATCTCATTCTATTTAACTTCATAAGTTAAATTTAAATTTCCAAGTTTAAATTCCTGGTTTTTATTTCAAATTAATTTGAAATCATAATAACAATTCAAAACCTTTGAATTTCTGAACAACTTGTTTCCTTAGAACAATCCAAAAACAAAAATTTTGGTCATAATCCGTCACTTTAGAAAACTGAAAATGAACACCGATGATGTCCGGATCATCATCGGAATTATTTTCCAGCGTCCGAAGTGAGTTCAATACTATATCACCTTTCAAAACCATATTTAAACATTTCCATTTTGAAATCATTTCAAAATACCATTCACAATGCTTGTAAAACAAATTTAAAACCTCCCAGGATTAAAATTCTCATATATTAAATCTAAGTCCATTTACAAATACCTTTCCAAATTTGCAGGGTTTTAATTTCAATTCAGATTTAATTCATTTCATTTCACTTATTTGAATTCTAGTTGGTTATGTACATAACAATTTCACTTTTTATAATCTTATTTGATTATAATCACAACCAATATATCCAATTTTGTTTACCCTCTTTTCAAAACATACTGTGTCGATTCATTGTATTCAAGTGTTTAGAAACTCCTACCGATACAGTGGACCAAACTGATTGACCAGAACTCATAAACAGCTCAATCAATAAATCTCCACAATATAAAAGTAATTTTAAAATAAAATCTAAAAATACGCTCTCTCGTATATACACGCTCAACTCAATCTAGAGTATTGCTAACCCCATCTCTACTGAGACACGCCACAGAGCCAAGGTAATCGCTTATCCCTTAGCTCTGATACCACTATAATGACCCGAGGGATTTGCGATCTTGGTAATCGACATAAACTCAATGTAGACTATTCAAGCATCGGAAATACCGGATAGTTAATAGAAAGAAGTTAGAGGGTGAGAAATAGAAAGAAAGAAAATTAGAATAGGAGAAGAAGAACATAACAACAGAATCAGAGTAACACGAATCTCACAGCGAAACAAATAAAATATATTATACAACAACCTTTGAAATACAAAACTATAACTTGTAATACATACCATTTTCACAGCACCACATATAACATCACAGCGGAAATAACTCTATATATATAATGTTGAAACCGCCTTCTGTAAGCTCCTCCCAATGTATCTGTAAAATCCTGACTACTTGACTGCCCGTACAAAATTGGGCAACCAAGAGTTTAGGGAAAACAAAACAAAATAAACTCTGGGTCAGTCATGAGACTGGTGTGAGTAAACTCCAACCATTTGTTCAACTTTTAAAATCTCTTTAAAATAAAGGATAATCATAAGACCGATCCGCACATAAACACGGATGGTTTTTACCTTACGATATTCGAAAATAGTCTTTATATCAAAATTCTCAGATATTACAATAGTTTCTATCAACCACAACTAAAAATCATTTAGCAAAATGCTTTCATCTCAAGTTCTACATACGTAATATATAATCAAAAACCGCGGGCGCTTATTGGATAATGGATTCCAACTGACAAGGTATGGGACCACCTTCCGACAGTGTATTACCCGGTTCAACAAGAACATTTTGTAACCCAGGCTAAACATGACCGATCACTCATTGCGCTTGAGTGTACCGAATGTGTTATCACCAACGGTTGGGATCAGCAACCGTTTCCCGAAAGGGACAGCATCGAAATAGATTATAGAAGTAAATGGAATTTCTCTAGATCAAGTGACAATACACCCTAATTGGGAGCTACCCACTTAGCCGTGCGACCTACCCGATTTATACCATTCCTCCGTTGTGAAGCTAGAGGTCATAACGTACAGATCACACCTTTATTTTCTTTGAATATCACACCATCATACACGCCAAATCACAAATTGATTTCCCCAAAAATACAACAGGTATACATGTAAGAGAAACGAATTCCTCCACCACCAAACGTAAATACATTTGAAGAGATCAACTTACGCGATCTATTAAATATACTTTGTCAGACATCCTTCCATACAGGTTGTCCTGGGATTGGACAAAACGAAGGCACTATTCTATAAATCCATCTTAGGCAATTTCTACCTACGATTTTGCAAGGATAGCCCTTGCATAAACTCTGTCTTCAATTAACTTCATCATGTTTGATTCGCAACGCTAATGCCCATGCGGAGTGGTTTTTAGATAATAAGTCTGATCCCGGTCTCTCCGTATTGACGATGGAAAAATGGTCAAAACTTTGATAGTCGGTTATTTAACTATCAAAGGCAAGCATCCATACACACAACAATCTTATCTCCAAATGGAGATTGTACCGATTAATCATCACTCATCATTTTTCCCTTTTAATTAATATATCATTAATTTTTCATTTCCCCATTTCCCGTTTTCATATATTCATAAATTTTTATTTTCTAAATGTAGAAAATATATGTTATTAACATTGGAAAAACATTTTCATTTCTTATTCACGTATCAATATCTCCCCATAACCATCAGTCTCTAACTGTAAACTAGTAAGAGAATGATTCCCTGGATATCTGTCAAACCCCACATCCGTTAATGTCACTCACAAATGGAATGCATTAAGTTTCGTGAAGCATTATAGGTAAATAGAACGGAAATATTAAAAGACAGATATAAAAGCAACAGCGGAATTTAAATTTTTATTTCAAACATAAATCATAGCATTGTGTACAAAATACCATAAGTCTGCAAAATACATAAAACCCATTACAATAATATAACTTCTGCCTTGAGCCATCAGAGTACATAAATAATTAAAAGAAAACATAATTCCTCAGAAAGAGACAAAGCCATAGTAGAGATAAGAACTTGAGCCATACTTCGAAAGCAGCTCCTAGTAGAAGATAACAAAGTCCTGACTAAGCCTGAGTGTTCCCACCCTGAGAACCTGGGGGGAGGGGGATCGAAGAAAGAAGGGGAAACAAAAAAGGGTTAGACATAAAGTTAGCCCCACAGAATCACAGGTACCCGACAGAAACAGACAGGACTAGATGTACCCTATTTACTACCCTAGTCGATCGGCTCCCTACTCCGTAGATACCCTGTGCTGGCCTCACAGTAGGGTGTATCATTCTCTAAAGTGGTAACCCTTCATTTCCCGGATGTGCACAACCATATCTACTGATGTCACATCGTCTTATCTTTCCGAGAAGGCGGAGTCATGCACGCACATGACCCCGTTGGAACGCACCGCTAATACCGCCTCTACGTTTGGGTCTCTTACAATTAGTCAGTAAGCGTGCCCCTTCTCCTCCTAGTATAGAGTACTTAGTTTGATACCTACTCCGGGTTACTGACTGAAATGGGTCCCACACAATACGATACAAGCTCTCCCCTTTGTCTTGTATCCCCCACTAGGTTGTTGCCGACAATGTATACCATTAGGTATCTTTAATTACATATCCCTATTCATTTCAATCAGTTATGCTTACCCTAAAAGTTGTTTTTAATTACATAACTTTATTATTCCCTCCGATTATGTATACCGCTAGGTGTCTTTAATTACATAACCTTTGTTGACGGCAAAAAATATCGTAAACACCGAAGATTCCTATTACTAGGAATAGTTAATTTGGTCGCAAGACTAAGTAAGAGAAAGCGATAAAAGACACGAGTATTTATAGTGGTTCGGCCGTGGATTAGGCCTACGTCCACTTTGGAAGGATGTTGCACTTTTATTAATAACTCAAGAATTACAAGGTAGAGCCTCGCTCTTTACATCTCATTACATTTGCTTGTAAGTTAGGTGATGTCATCATTCTCATGGATGACGTCATAATTGACATATATAAAGGGATATATGAAAAAGAATATTTAATTCTCCTAATTCCTCAAATAGGAGATGCCATTAATGAGGCTTATGAAGCTCTAGGGAGGTCTCACGTGAAGAAAATCCAACCCCTTTGAAGTGTGAGGCCATGGGCTATTTATAGGAATGGGAGTAGGTAAGAGTAGGTAGGATTAGGTGGAAAGGGGGACCATATGCAGGAAATTCGAGCCCAACACCCTCGCGCCTCGAAATTTCGAACGCAGATGCGGGCGCGAAATCTCGCTCCCTGGGCTCGAGGTCTCGAACCCAACCGTGGGCGCGAGATTTCGCGCCTACTGGGCTCGAGATCTCGAGCCCAGCTGTAGGTGTGAGATTTCGCACCCGATGGGCTCGAGACCTCGCACCCACTGGGTTCGAAATTTCGAACCCAGGCGTGGGTTCGAAATTTCAAACCCAGGCATGGATGCGAGAATTTGCACCGAGCTGGGTGCGAATTTCGCGACATGCCCGGGTGCAGTTCTTCCGAGGGGCGCGACGGTCCCGGGACCGGGTGGTCGAGGCTCGTAACACCTTCGGGGTCCGAGGCCTTGGTTTGCTGACGTCTTCTGCATGCCGTGAGGCCACAGACGATGTAATCCCTTATTGATCCTGTTTCCTTCACTCCTGTATGTTCTTTTTCGGCCTTAGCTTCACGAGGTACGTTGAGTTGAGCGTGTCTGATGCTCTCCTGGGAACTGGACCAAAAAGCCAGTTAACATTTGCCTCCTAAAGTACGTCTTGTCTTTGACATGATGTGTTTTGCATAGGTTGAGGGAGTGGTGAAGCTGTTAATCTTTCCTGTAATTCAAAAGGTAAAATAAGTGTTAGTAGTACGACCCATTCCTCCTGGCGTGCAGACAAGCCATCGTTGGAGGATGTATTGTGCTTGGACCGTTGAGCATTCATAGTGTGTAGCCTCTGTGGATGCGCGGGAGTTGGCGTGCGCGTGTGCGGAGTACGTATGCATGGTCGCGTGTCGCAGCCTTCTCGATCTTGGAGGTGCGGCCATCGTTACCGTTGTCACCATCATTCTTCTTTCCTTTTTGGGGGTTCGAAAATTCTCGAAGCCCAAGGGGCCTCGGAATTTCAGTCCCTGGTAGGCTCAAAATTTTGAGCCGGGGCCTCGTAATTTCAAGTCCTTGGGGGTTCGAAATTTCGAACCCATAAGGTTCGAAATTTTGAACATGGGGGTTCGAAATTTCGAACCCAGTGGGCTCGAAATTTCGAGCCCGCAGTGGAGTGCGAAGGGCCATTTTTTCTTTTATAAATAGGGCCACTCCCCTCACTTTCTCCTTCTATTTATCCTCTCTCTGGCCGCCATTGCTGATAGCTTCGAACCCACGAATTCGAACCCAAATTTTTTTGAACCTAACTAGGTGAGGCGTCGTATCGAGGAGTCGAGAAGGGGAAGAGGTCGAAGGGCCACGGCGGAGATCTAGGGAATTCGTGGGCTCGATTTTTTGAACCCAGCTAGTTTCGTATTTTCTAACCCAGTGGGTTCGAATTTTCGAACCTCAGTGGGTTCGAATTTTCGAACCCATCCGGTTTGGAGTCTCGAACCCTAACAGGTTCGAATTTTCGAACCCGGGGGGTTCGGAGCTTCGAACCTTTCTGGGTTCGAATTTCCGAACCCCGTGGGTTCGAATTCCCGATCCCTTATCTGGGTTCGAAATTTTGAACCCAGAGGGGCTCGAGTTTACGAACCCAGGTTGGTTCAGGACTCCGAACCCTTCCGGGTTCGAAATTTCGAGCCAACATGGTTCGGGACATGGCCGTTGCCGGGTTTCCAAGCTGTCACGCCGTTGGACTTTGACTTATGAACCTTCGTCTCTGGATTTGCATGCTTAGCGTTAATGCATATATTGTTAACCGCACGAGAGGGGCGTAGGACTATTCACATGGGGTAGAGCATACAACCGGACAGGGACTTGGACTGTTACCATTTCTTTATGCATCTCATCCTTACATAGCATTACACGCACATATTAGTTGTCGCCGACGCGAAGGGTACATGTCACTATACTGCCCGTTCTAATATTGATGTTTCAAAGTATATCTAAAGATGCAAACCAGATCAAGGACCGGAAAGACTATGGAATCCGTGGATTCCCAGCCTGACTTGCGCACATCCGACCCTACCGCTAAAGGTGACTCGTCGGGCAGCGAGCTTGAGATCACCACCGAAGGATCGACTTCTTCTTATTCGACCGGCTCACCTGAAGCGTCTGAGCACGGGGAGCGATCTGAACGACAATATTCCCTGGTCGTGACTAAAGAGGCCGAGAATGTTGATATCATGGGCAATGATGAGCCCGCACCTCCGGTGGCTCCGGACATGCTGCCCGATGCGGTAATTTTGGAGAATCCTATCGACTCAGTGCAGTCGAGCCTGGATGATGCTGCTATCAGTAAGTTGCCTACCCGGTTTAAGATTCTGGTGGGCGATGCCCATGCCCTCGGGAAAGACGACAGAGCCCATATACCACCCGAGGGTCTTACTGCCTGGAACCGACAAGCTTGCCTGTCTGGGTGCGTGCCCCCAGCTAACAACTTCATTCGAGACATGTTGTTCTATTTCCGTCTCGCGCCATCACAGCTACACCCCAATGCTTATGCTTCTCTCCTGGAGACTTACGTTCTCTTCCGTGGGAGCCCATTGGGGACGATATTCGGTATTTCTTTCATTTAAGGAAAATAGGCATGGCCTCTTCCTCTCAATGATTTTTGGAAGCGACGGCTGCTACAAAATTCTTTGACGAGACGTGGCCCATGCTGTTTATGTTTAAGCGCGAGTAGTTCTTCATCAGCTGCCCTCACAGATTCGCTAAAATGACGCTCGAGGGAAGTAAGTGTTTCTCTAACCCCGTTCCTTGCCGTAACTTTAGGATTCCTTTCTTTATTCATGGTTTTAAATGGGATATGGTAGGGAATCCGAAAGCGCCCACGGGGGATGAATATCGGCAATGCGTTAATGCTTTGCGGGCGATACCCGAGAATCTTCGCGACACCAGCACCGTAACAAGTTAGAATTGCCTCCACCGCGTTGGGTTGTTGCCAGACAACAAAGCTGTGATCAGGCCCACAGTTGCTTTCAATGTGCCAAAGGAGGGAGTTGCGGCAGGCTCTTCTCCTATCGGGCGAAAGAGGAAAATGCCCCCATTGGGAGGAGAATTGCAAAAGACTGTTCCGCCTGAAGGAGATGCGCGCAGAGGCGAGGTTCATGGTTAAGAGGAGGTTGCCAGAGAGGAGGGGTTGCCGAGCATTCCCGTCCCGCCTCCGGCAAGGGAGGGGGAAGGAGTATTGGATAGACCGCAGTCTCCTGCATTTCACTTAGGGGCCACTGCCTCGCTTGAACCCGCGAGCCAGTTTGACGGCTTAAAGGGACTTGCCTTAGTAATGACTCCACGGCCGAATACGATGAGCCTAGAGGAACTTTGTTGTGTGGCTGATGGGTTAACTTCCCCGATCGGGCCGCAATATGGTCTATTGAGGGAACACTTAGGGCATTCATTCATAACACTGCATTGCTTGGATGTTGGCCTATGTGAGTTACTTGACTAATTTCGGCTTCTCCTATTGGCAGGTGATATGGCAGGTGGACGCGACGGACGAAGCTATGGGCGCGGGGATCGCCAGCATCCCCAGAGATATTCCTTTGAGAGATTCCAAAGATCCGCCAGCTTGTATGGAGCTCCACCTCCGTTAGATCAAGGCATCAGTCATCGAGACCGGGAACAATCTATGAGATCTCCGACACCTCCTCCTCCTCCTGTTCGCCTATCCGCAGGAGATACTCGGCTCAACATAGGCGGGTCTCGATCTTTTCCTTCGACAACTCCCCCGTCAGTCGCCCCTCCGGCTCCCGTTCAACATGCTAGGGAAAAGGAAGCATCTCTTCTCCAGCTGAGGTAGGAGATGGAGACCGAGATAGAGGTGCCAGACTTGACAGGACCCTAGTTACAAGAGCTATCCATAGGGGAGCGAAAGGCATTCCTGAAGCATCACTTTCCCTGGCACTACTTCGACGAGTTAAAGTTTGTCCCTAACCTCCGTCTGGCTCTCGACCGACAGTCAAGGGAGATATGGGAGCATGTGAAAGCTTCGTATCATCAAATTAATGAGTTTAGCAGTTATTCCTTCAGGCTTTCAGAACTAATCATAAAGAAGAACCTGCAACTTGCTACCGAGAAGACCATCGTTGAAGCTTTGAATAAGAGGATAGGTACGCTCGTTCTCCGCATTGTAAGTTCTCTTTTATGCTCTGTTAGACCCTTTAATTTTAGCTCTTCCGTAGCAGCTGAGATGATGCAGGCTCATGATACACTGAAGAGGGAGTCAGAGCATTCCATCTTGAATTATAAAGCCACCATGATTGATCTAACTACCGAGACCACGGCTCTGAAAAAGGACAAAGCCGATCTAAAGCGATCGTGTGATGTTTTGGAAAAAGACAATGCGAGGGTCACCGAACTCCAGAGTAACAACGCTGCTTTGAGGGAGGAAAATGAGAGACTGCGGGATGAGAATGCTGAAGTCACTGAGTTGAAGAGGCAGCTCGAGGTGACGAGAAAGGCAAAGGAGGATGCTGAAGCCAGTAATAGGGACGTGCTGAGCGAGTCCGAGGGTATAAAGGTTGAATATCTAAGGGAGATAGAGCTACTGAGGGAGCAGCTGAGGGATGTGGAGTTTCGCGTTGGGTCCTCCTTCGAGGAAAGTATTCATAGTATGTATGTCAAGGCTTTGAGGTTCCAAGGGATTTCGTGGGTCGAAGACTGCCCCCGCGATCTTGCTAGAACTTAGGAGAGGTTGATTCCATATGAGGCTTTCTTGCGTCAAGTGGATGTAAGCACTTTAGATGAGCGCCAACTCGCGAACGTCCTTTTGAACAACGACGAGCGCGGGAGGCTAGAGGAGGGAAGGAGGCTGTTGCGAGAAGATGCTAAGAACGAAAGGTTGGCGAGGCTCTCCCAAGAGAAGGGGAAGTTCATGCCGACCGATAGCGTGGTGGTGACAGAAACATTTGCGGGGGGAGCTCTTATCAGCCCCTGGCCCCCAGGTCTGCTATGGCGAGTGGCGCTGAGGCTTCGGCCCGCGTCGCTACCGAGTACAATCCCGACTTCCCAACACTGGGGGATACTAGCCTCACTTTACCTATCGCCTCAAGCACCCTTCCTATCATTCCTATGCCACCCTTGACCATAGGTAATTTCCTTTTACCCTGCATCCCTGAGAACGAAGTGATTACCGAAATTTATGGACTAAAAAGGTTGTGTCCTTGCTATGCAGTTCCTCCTAAGTCTACGACGGTAGTGGATCCCTCCCCTGTGACCACCCAAGTGGCTGAAACTAGGCCGGGCCTCATAGGGACACAGGCTGGAGAGGGCGTTGTCCAACTTGACACCTTTTCTGACATAAGAGTAATTCCTAGCATGGTGGACATTCTCAATGAGGAAGGAGAGATGGTCGACGGACAGAGTGCCTTGGCCAGAGGTTCAGTGAATGTCGATGTGTTCTTGATGTCGTTATGGGGGAGAATGAAGAAGCCAAGATGGTGGCCCAGCATGAGAAGGTGGAGGAGACGGAGAGGGCCGAGCAAGAAGGGAAGGAGATCCCGCAGAAGAGCGAGGCTGACACAGGTCCTGCCACTGGGAGTGTCCCCGTGCCTAAGACGCATGCCATTACTACTGATGTCACGGAGATTTCTACTGGTGATGGTGCAGGGGGTCTTCGCCTCTCTGTCACTCACGAGTCAGTTACTCCCTCGAAGGGTCGATCGAGCAGAAGCAGATCTGGTCGGAAGAGGTCTGGTGCTGGTGACGAACCATCGAGTGCTGAATCTGCAAAAAGGCACAAACAAAAGAAGAAAAGACACGATTAGTGTTAGTAGCCTGAGTAGAGGTTACCATTGTTTTGGTAGTGTAGGCCGATAGTTTACGCGAGTATGGCCCTCGCTTTTGGTTTTTTCAAGACACGGTGTCGTTCTTATGTACACACTGTCATTAGAAAGTAAAGTGTTAGACACGTAGTTTGTTTTATCGTGTGTGTGTGTGTGTGTGTGAAAAGGAAATATTAATTAGTAAAGATCATCTTTTATGCCAAGTGTTCGAATGTTCTTTTTATGTTTTCCCGTGTCCTGTACTTGCATAAACTTACTTATCGTTACACATGTCACAAAGCGATTAGGACCGTCTCTGGGTAAATTATTCTAGAGAGGTGAGGTAAAGCGTTGGTTTCAGTTAGTTCTCCTCAGCTCGAGGAACCTGTAGTTTTTGAAACCAGGCTGTGCGCCTGCTGTTTTGGGTGGCCCGGGGATGAACCCAAGTATAGCGAAGGCGTAGGGCGTCGCGTTATGTGGTCCGCCAGGTGGATGGCTTTCCCGTCGTTCTTCGGGTTGAGGTGAGCCGCCAGACGTCGTTTATTCGCCACATAGTTTTCAGCCCCGATCATCAGCTCGTAAGGTCCGATCGTGGCCATGGGCTGCCCCTAGCCTTGAGAGCTAAGGGGAAGAAACGATTTAAGGTCGGTCTTGGTGATGCGCCAAGATTCGACCGACACCCGCAACCGGCGAAGAGAGATTTGCATCGATCTTAGTCAGTCGCTGAGTGGCGCCAAGCTGCCTGGACAAGGACGCGGAACGATTTATCCTCGGCCTTGGCGCAGGGCCAGGGTTCGAGTTCATGGTTGTTTAGACTCAGTCGCCCCACAAGCCGGCGATTCGAGTAGCGTTGTCGGCTCCCGTGCTCGGGGTGCCAGGCATAGCCAAGCGTTTTAAACTCAATGTTGCCTAGAAATTGGGATGGACACGCCGGCTCCCGTGCCCGGGGTGCCGAAGTGGTTTTCGCAGGCGTGAGTCGAGTTGGTTGTTGGAAAACAAGGCGCATTACGTGAGAAGTCAACAACAGGGAGACAGGAAATTGAACACCATTTCTACTAATAACTTTGGCAGTAATAGCCTTTACAATGCCTTAGATTTCTGACAAAACAGAACATTGTTCGAAAAGCATAAACAACCATAAACTGAGTTATGTGAAGTAGCGGCAGAGATGTACGTTGTTCCATGCCTTTAGGAGTTCAGATCCATCAACGGTGGCGAGCCTGAAGGTTCCATCGCTGAGTTTACGATGTATGAAGTACGGGCCTTCCCAGCGAGGCGCGAGGCCTATCGGCAGTGGAAACACCCTCTTTAGAACGAGGTCGCCGATGTTGTGGTCCTTGTGGCGAACTCTGGAATTAAAGTATCGGGCTACTCGCTGTCATTGGGCGGCGGCTCTGATATCGACCTCGTTCCTTTTTTCTTCCATCAAGTCGAGTGATCCCATAAGTAGATCTTGGTTTGTCTTTGGATCGAAGTATGTGACTCGATGGGATTGTAACTCGAGCTCAATGGGAATAACGGCTTCTGATCCATATGCGAGGGCATAAGGAGTGTGGCCGGTTTTTGTCTTGTAGGTGGTGCGCTAAGCCCATAAAGGCAGAGGAATTTCGTCTGCCCACATGCCCCTAGCCTTTTCCAGACGCTTCTTGATGATGGATTTGATGACCTTGTTAACAGCCTCGACCAACCCATTGGCTTGGGGATGAGCCACCGCCGAGAATCTTTTATCGATGTCGTGGCGCTGACAGAAAGCTTTAACCTCGGTTCTCTTGAATCGAGTTCCATTGTCGGAGATGATGGCCTGAGGCACTCCATAGAGGGTAATGATTTTGCGGACAACAAAGTTGATCATCTTCTTCGTGGTTATGATTGTGAGACTTCAGCTTCTGCCCACATGATGAAATAGTCCACTGCGATGATGGCGTACCGTGCCCCGCCTTTGGCCATTGGAAGAGTTCCGATGATGTCGATTCCACACATTGCGAACGGCCATGGGCTGACCATCTGAGATAGGTCGGTAGGCGGGGCTCTTGGAATCATGAAGAAGCGCTGGCACTTATTGCATTTGCGAGCGTAGTCTGCGGCATCTTGATCAAGCGTGGGCCAGTAATAACCATGTCTAAGAATTTTTCTGGCCAAGATCTTCCCCCTAATGTGGACGCCACATTCGCCTTCATGCACACTGCTTAGTACCTGGAGGGCGTCACCGTGAGCTACGCATCGAAGCAGGGGAACGGAAAAGCCTCTTCGGTAGAGTACTCCGTCCATAAGAAGGTAACGGGCTGACTGGCGAGTGAGTGTGCGCCTTTCCTTGTAGTGCTTTGGTAGGATCCCGTGCTGTAGGTAATTTCTGATCAGTGTCATCCATGACTCGGGCTCGGGTTGGGTGCTCATAATCGTCTCGGTTCCCCTGGCTTGATACTTGCAGATCAGAGGACTTCAACCAGGGAGAATCCGTTAAGTTGTGGGTCTTCAGAGCTTGCCATTCTGGCGAGGGAATCCGCTTTTTCGTTTTGCTCGCGTGGGATTTGGGTGATGGTGAAATGCTCGAGGTAGACAAGTAGCCCATGTACCCGGGCCAGGTATTGGGCAAGACGTCCCTCCTTCGCTTGATATTCTCCCAGTACTTGTCGGACGATAGGCTGTGAATCGGAGAAGACGTGGACCGTCTTTAGCTTGAGTTCGATCGCGATTCTAAGCTCGGCGATTAAGGCCTCGTATCCCGCGTCGTTTTTTGTATCAGGGAAATTTAGCCTTAGCGCGTAATACATCGGGTGTTCTTTAGGGTTGATGAGAACGACCCCGGCCCCGGAGCACTTTTTATTAGAGGAGCCATCTAAGAACAATTTCCACTAGGCGTCGGGAATTCCAGCATTTTCCGCAGGTTCCTCCTCGGGGCTGTGAACTCCACGATGAAGTCTGCAAGGGCTTGGCCGAGGATGGCTTGTCGGGGGATGAAGGTTATCTCGAACTAGCTTAACTCTATGCCCCACATTAGTAATCGCCCTGACGCCACGGGTCGTTGTAGGACCGGACTTAGCGGCTGGTTGGTGAAATTTTCTATGGGATGCGACTGGAAGTACGGTCGGAGCTTTCTAAAGGAGATCAATAAGCAGAATGCCAACTTTTCTAATTTCGGGTAGTTCTTCTCTGCCCCCATCAGCCGCTTGCTGATATAGTAGACGGGCCGTTGAGTGCGATCCTCGAGGCGTATTAGTGCCGAGCTGATTGCCTACGCAGAAACAGCCATGTAAATGTATAAGTCCTCATGGGGTCCAGGAGTTCCTTGAATGAGGAGACACATTCGGGGGTCCACTCAAAGTTGTGTTTCCCCTTTCAGAGTAAATTGAAGAAGGGGATGCATTTGTCGGTGGCCTTAGAGATGAACCGACTTAAAGCGGCGGCCTTTCCATTCAGACTTTGGACATGCCTGATGTTCTCGGGGATTCAGATGTCCCGAATAGCTTGGGATTTTTCTGGGTTAGCTTCGATGCCCCGAGAATTGACAATGAAACCCAATAATTTTCCCGAGGCGACTCCGAAGGAGCACTTCACGGGGTTGAGTTTCATGTCGTACTGGCAAAGGACATCGAACATTTTGGAGAGGTCGTGAACGTGATCGCTTAATATTTTAGATTTTACTAGCATATCGTCCACGTACACCTCTATGGACTTTCTGATTTGATTTTTAAAGAGTTGATTAACCATTTGAGGATAAGTGGCGCCGGCATTTTTAAGGCCGAAGGGCATAACATGGTAGCAGCAGAGCCCAAGTTCAGTTATGAAAGAGGTATGATCTTGGTCGCAGAGGCTCATCAATATCTGGTTGTAGCCTGAGTAGGCGTCCATGAAGGATAATAGCTTGTATCCGGCAGTCGAGTTAACTAGTCGATCGATCTTCAGGAGTGGGAAGCTGTCCTTGGGGCATGCCTTGTTTCAATCGGAAAAGTCAATGCATGTTCGCCACTTACCATTAGCCTTCTTAACCAGAACTGCATGGGAGACCCATTCTGGATAATCAGCTCCGCGGATGAAGTTGTTGTTGAGCAGACGGTCTACCTCTTCTTTGAGTGCCTTGGACTTCTCGGGCCCTAAGAAGCGACGCTTCTGTTTAACTGGAGTATTCTGGGATCTAAGCCAAGGGAATGTCAAGCAATTGCGGGATCGATGCCTTTCATGTTAGAGTGGGTCCATGCAAACACATCTAAATTGGCTTTCAAGAAGCATATGAGATCTTCTTTAACTTCTGGGTGGAGTTGTGACGGAACCTTCAACACACTCGTTGGGTCGTCGAGGTTGACGGGAATGTCCACTATGGATTCGACCGGGGTAGCCCTCTCGTATTCGCGTTCTTCATCCTTTCGTGGGTCGATATCATCAGAAAGACAGGAGTGGCACCTGAGCCAGGGCCCAGACGCCGCTGATTGCTATGACGAGATGTTCTTGGCGCAAGAAGGAACGGGCACGGCTTTGCCCTTATCCTTATTGCACGCATTCTTCCATTCTATTGCGTAACATTCCCTGGTGCTTACTTGGTCGCCCTTGACGGTTCCGATCCCATTTTCCATCAGGAATTTCATTAGGAGAGACCATGGTGACATGTAAACTCGGAATCTAGTGAGGAAGGGGCGCCCTAGGAAAGCGTTGTAGGGGGAGCCAATGTCTATGACCATGAAAGTGAGAATCCGGACTCGGCTTTGGACCTCCTTGCCCAGTTCTATGGGTAGGTCGATCATCCCTACGGGGAACTAGAAGCCCCATTGAAGCCGTGAATGGCGGCATGACGTGGCTTCAAGTCATTCATTTCTAATTTCATCTGGTTGTAGGCGGCCTTAAAGATGATGTTGACCGAGCTTCCCGACTCGATTAAGACCTTCCGAACGGAAGCGGCACAGATCTGGGCAGTGATGACTAATGGATCGGTGGTCGGTATTTCCAACCCTGTCGATTCCCTTTCTCGGAAGACGATGTCATCCCACATGGTTTTTTGTAGCTTAGATGGGACGGACTCAGGGAGAGCGGAGCAAGCATCGTAAGTAGCATGGTTTATGGAGCTCACATATTCCTCCATTTTTCGAAAGCTGTTATGTGTGGGGCAAGGTCCGCCACATATGGTGTTGATCACAATTCCTTGCCTTGGGTTAGCTGGTCCTAGATTTCCCTTAGCGGCTGCTTCTAGAGCTGGCGCTGGAGGTTGCGAGTTCGCTTCAAAGGGAAAGGGCTCTTGGACATATTGGTTGAGCCGTTTCTCGCGAATAAGTTTCTCGATAGCATCCCTAAGTTGGCGCCATTCGTTGGTGTCGTGCCCGTACACGTCGTGATATCGACAGTACCTCCCGGTGTCTTTCTCGTAGTTAATTGATTCTCTGACGCGCGGCTTCTTGTATGGCAGGGTGTTGCATGTTTCCAAGTAGATCGTCTCTATGTCTTCATTCAACAGGGTGTTGGCTTCGAAAGCTTGGCGAGGGCCGGGCTTTCTTCATTCTGCTGGGGATTGCCCGTTGTTCCGTCCATCCGTCTTGTTATTGTTTGGTTTTTGCCTTTGGGGACCTGCCCCCTATTTTGGTCGAAGGGCTCCCCGCCTCGCCTACCTCTCAAGTGGTTATTGGCTGTGTCGGCTTGTGGATCGTTGGGACGAGTTGTGGAAGAAAGCGGGTTCCGCCTTGCTTCTTCTTGGCACAGGTACTGATCTGCCTTCTCATAGAAGGCGTCGAGGCTCTTTGGTTGTTTTCGATTGATCCAGGCCCCGAATTATGTAGGGAGGACCCCTTTTGCTAGATGAAAGAGTATGGTGCGAGGATCTGTTTCTTCGACCTCGGCGAGAGCTGTGTTGAACTGAGAAAGGTAGCTCCTAAGTGACTCGGCGGGCCCTTGGTATAGGTTGGATAAGGTGAGGGCATTCTTCGGAGTCGGGATATGCACCCTGAATTGCTTGAGCATCTCTGCCGCTAATTGCCCGAAGTTGTTAATGGAATCTAGCGGGAGGCGGGAAAACCAAAGTAGAGCGGCACCAGACAGGAAGATCGGGAAGCATATGCATTTGGCCGGATCATTGCCCCGGCTCGAGTCCATTTGCCATTCATAGCGATTCAAGAAGGCACAAGGATCAGTGGTACCATCATAGAGTGGCATTTGTGGCATGCTAAAGCGCCTTGGCCATTCGGCTTCATTTACTCTTCTTATGAAGGGCTTACGCCTGATGTGAGCTTCCCATGCGCCGTGCGCGCCCCCTCGCATCTACCTCATGACCCTTCGGATCATGTCAGGGAGATAGGTCGGATGTGGATCCTCCATCGAGATCTAAGGGTGTTGACGCGGTTCCAGAGTCCTGTTGTGAGGTCGCCTTCCATGGTGGATGTTCGGATCGTCTTCCTCCATGTCCTCGACATCTATGATTAGGTCTATGTGTGGATGTTGATGCGGAGCAGGGTGATGTGGATCCTTTTCTACAGGAGCGCGGGCCATTGGAATAGCGGGCCCCTCATCCTGATTAGCGACTGTTAGGTTGTGTCAAGGAAGAGGTTGGTTTGTAGGATCAGGTCCATCATTGATAATCAAGCGAGAGCGATCTCGGTAACATGCCCCATCGATGTATGTGACTGTAGTCCGGTCGCCGTTGCAGTTCCATTCCCGTTGGCATGACTGTTACCGTTATCGAGAGCATAGCGGCGACATGGTTGATGAGGGTGAACCTCTCCTTTGGTGTGCGCCCCTTGACTTGGAAGAGGAAGTTTCCGATGCAGTTGGTCGAGGTCGAGCATTGTTCTGAGCCAATTGGAGTCGAGCGATGACGCGTTGACTTTCTTGAAGTTAGCGCATAAGACCGATGTTGTCCCTTAATGCTTGGTTAAGCTCGACCATAGCGTTCTCATATTTTCATTAAGCGCGTGAATTTGAGCTTGAGTAACGGGCGCTTCAGGGTCCACAACAGGACGGACGGTTTCATTAGGGGTCGGGACATCTACCGGTTGAGGTAGTTGGGAGGTACCAGCCTCGGCTATGGCTAAAGAGTCGACCATTGCGTTCTTTGACTTCTTTACCATCGTAAGCGGACCCGACAGCGGGTTAAGCAAGGAACCCTAAGCTTGTCGAAGTCGAGATGATAATGCGGAAGAAAGATGAAAATCTTGAATTCGGATTCTCAGTGAAAGCACCAAATGTTGACGGAAAAAAGTCGTAAACACCAAAGATTCCTATTACTAGGAATAGTTAATTTGGTCGCAAGTCTAAGTAAGAGAAAGCGGTAAAAGACACTAGTATTTATAGTGGTTCGGCCGCAGATTAGGCCTACGTCCACTTTGGAAGGATGTTGCACTATTATTAATCACTCAAGAATTACAAGGTAGAGCCTCGCTCTTTACATCTCATTACATTTGCTTGTAAGTTAGGTGATGTCATCATTCTCATAGATGATGTCATACTTGACATATATAACGGAATATATGAAAAAGAATATTTAATTAACCTTCTTCCTCAAATAGGAGATGCCATTAATGAGACTTATGAAGCTCTAGAGAGGTCTCAAGTGAAGAAAATCCAACCCCTTTGAAGTGTGAGGCCATGGGCTATTTATAGGAGTGGGAGTAGGTAGGAGTTGGTAGGATTGGGTGGAAAGGGGGACCATATGCAGGAAATTCGAGCCCGGCAACCTCGCGCCTCGAAATTTCGAACCCGGGCACGGGTTCGAAATATCTAGTCCTCTGGGTTCGAAATTTCGAACCCAAATGAGGGCACAAAATCTTGCTCTACTGGGCTCGAGCTCGACCCTAGCCGTCGGCGCGAGATTTCACGCTCCCTGGGCTCAGGATTTCGAGCCCAGCTGTGGGCGCGAGATTTCGCACCCGCTGGGCTCGAGACCTCGCACCCACTGGGTTCGAAATTTCGAAGCCAGGCGTGGGTTTGAAATTTCGAACCCAGACATGGGTGCGAGAATTCGCACCCAGCTGGGTGCGAATTCCGCATCATGCCCGGGTGCGGTTCTTCCAAGGGGAGCGAGGGTCCCGAGACCGGGTGGTCGAGGCTCGTAACTCCTTCGGGGTCCGAGGCCTTGGTTTGCGGACGTCTTCTGCATGCCGTGAGGCCACAGGCGGTGTAATCCCTTCTTGATCCTATTTCCTTCACTCTTCTGTGTTCCTTTTCGGCCTCAGTTTCACAAGGTACGTTGAGTTGAGCGTGCCTGATGCTCTCTTGGGAACCGGACCAAAAAGCTGGTTAACAACCTTATCGGGTTAAGTTTGTGGGCCTATATGTAAATATTACCCACCTACCTAAGATTTACTTTACCCTCCCTCTGATTCAAGCATGTTTATTTAACGGTTAAGTTTGTAGGCTTATATATACTAATATTACCCACCTACCCAAGATTTACTTAACCCTCCCACTGATTCAAGCACGTTTATTTAATTGTTAAGTTTGTGGGCCTATATATACTAATATTATCCACCTATCCAAAGATTTGCTTTACCCATCCACTGTCCAATCAATTTAACTTAACCCTAACTTTAGTTCATATTCATACAATCCCTTATGGACTAGATTAGGTTAAGTAGTCCAATTTATTACCATGTCCATTTATGGTTTATAATGGGCTAGACCTCCCACATTAGGCCTGCAACTTGTGGATGCTGGATATGCCGGTCGGGTCTGGGCAGTCTTATTCCACAGTTGGGCCTAACCTCGTGTCATAGCCCGTCTCGTATTTGCGCACTTAGACCCCCCCCCCCCCCCCACATTAGGTTCAACATTAGTGGCTGTTGGATATGACGGTCGGGTCCGGGTAGACTTCCACCACTAATGCAACCTAACCTTGTGTCATAAGTGCAATTACAATTTCTAATTGTAATTATTAAACATTCCATTTTTATTTAATTCTTACCTATGTCTTTATAGGTAATTATGTCCGCACTTCCTCCTTTTGAATTATATGTCCAATTCATATAAACATTATTTAAATTATGCCAATCCTAACTTTTTTCCCATGTTCCCTAACTAAAGTATTCGCATATATTTGGCGGCATTTAGGCTAGAAAATAGCCTAGTCATGAACAATAAAAGGGAAAGGTGATGGGAAAAATGACAATAGTGATCATTCTAAAAGTGACATGAACATATATACTGGCATAGACAAGTAATAGGCATAATAAGGTGGACATAAAAACAGATCTAGTAAAAAAAAAGGTAATGATAAAACTAGATCCAATACTTAGGATGAACATATCCAAATAAGAATTCATATGTCCAATAATAACAGATCTTAATTAATAACAATATGATCATTAAGGTGGACATAAAAACAGATCTAGTAAAAAGGGTAAAGATAAAACTAGATCTAAACAAAGGTTCAATTGTCCATATACGGATAATCCCAAATTAACCACAAACTTAGAGAAAAGGTAAAATCCGCATATGTGACATGATGAATTAACCACAAAAGGATTAGATCTAAACAAAATAGATCTAATATAGTACAAGTTAAGATCCCAAACATGTCATCACAAGTGAATTAGATCTATACAAGTAGATCTAGCATAGTACAAGTTAAGATCCCAAATATGACATCAAAAATTAATTAGATCTATAGAAGTAGATCTAGCATAGTACAAGTTAAGATCCCAAATATGACATCACAAATGAATTAGATCTATAGAAGTAGATCTAGCATAGTACAAGTTAAGATCCAAGGATGTCATAGATTCAAAATTTACAATAGATCTAATATGATAAATATTGAGATCCAAGCCATATAATATTTTAGATTCACAAAATATGATAAATCCAAGATGATTTAATCATAGGTGTACATCCAAATCATAGTCAAAACATGTTTACTTTTAATCATTTAAACCTAAAAGTAACTATACTCATAAGGATCGAATCTATGAGAATAGAAGGAGAAAACTGAAATTTGAATCCTAAATCTATACTTGAGGCGCTTGATTTGTAGAAGAAGAAAATGTTAGATTCAGTTCAAGCACTGATGGCATCTGGCCTCCATTGTTTTTCATATGAGAAAACAAGAGAAATGAAGATATATTTATAGCTGCTAGCCTCCAGAATTCGAATGCCACCTCAGCCCTAGGGTGAATCGGGCCACGGGTCGACACCCACTTAGGTCCGGGTGCCCAAAAACATACATGGGTGCACTTTACAGGTGCGCCAGTGAAAAAATACATTGGCTCACCTGTCAAGTGCGTTGGGAATTTCTGCCCTTTCCACCAAACTTTTACCATCCATAATTTCTTCATACGTTATCCGTTTTACGCAAACCAGGTGTATATCTTGACCAGAATTTCGAGACAGATGCAATGACGTAGTCCGTTTCCCTTAATTCTTAATATTAAATTAATTATTCTTTAATTTATCCACTTTAATGTTGTTAAAATTTCGGGGTGTTACAATATCAACCCCGAAGGCCGAAACCAACATCAGATCGACACTCAGGAAACCATTCAACTTAACTAATCTCCAGTCAGTTTCTAATTTCCTTAACTCCATTTAAATCTTCTTATCAAATCATTTCTTATGCAACTCTCGAATTTAGTTTACGATTCCACTTCTTTTATAAAAAGACATTGGTTATAACGATAACGTTTTAATCCCTACTTTCGAAATATCTAACTTCAAATATAACTTTTATTCCTTAATTTAAATAAATAACTAAATAAAAAATTTATTTATAAATAAATAAATCTTAATTAAAAACCGGAAAGTAAATAATACTTAACCGAATTTGATATATTCGAATTCGCTGTATAACTCTCCTTTGTATAATCTCTATTCGATTAACTCTCCTTCGAATAACTTATATTCGATTAACTCTCTTCGAATAACTTATATTCGATTAACTCTCTTCGAATAACTTACATTCGATTAACTCTCTTCGAATAACTTACATTCGATTAACTCTCTTCGAATAACTTATATTCGATTATCTCTATTCGAATAACTTATATTCGATTAACTCTCTTCGAATAACTTATATTCGATTAACTCTTTTCGAATAACTTATATTCGATTAACTCTCTTCGAATAACTTATATTTGATAATAAAATATCGGTTTCCAGTTGAATGCTAATTATTTTTTCAAATCCCGATTTATTTAATATATAATTTCTTTAAATATATTATTTTATAACATCTGGCCTGGTCTAATTCTAATTACAAATCTTTATGGATTTTATTTGAATTCTATTCATATTTCGAACATCGAAATAAATTCCATTCTTTCCTCTTTAAAACAACTCCCAATTTCCCATTTTATATTCACTGTTGAATTTACAATCCAAATTATCCACTGATAATTATTTTAAATTTATTTATAAACATTGTTTATAAATCACACTACTTGTTTTTATTATTAACCAAGTTATTTATTTCTAGCCCATTCAAAATTTCATTTCTACTTAAATTCCTATTTCAAAACCTAATATCACTTATAAATGTTTTCATTTGCAAAATATTTACTTAAATCAATTATTCACATTGAATGTGAATAATAGTTCCTTTATATAACTAATTCAGTTTGATTTTGCATTTTACAATAATATCCCATTCCCAAATTCTGTTTATACTTTTATTTATTGAATTATTCGTACGAAATCTCTATTTTATTTCTAACACTAAAATCTCATTTATAATACCCTTTTTAAATGCTGAGTTCACATTCTATTAAAATTATCGTTGTTAAAACCGATTTCTACTTCTCTATATAAGTTCAGACTTATATATCAAATGATAAATATTTTATTTAATTTATAAAACATTATTTATAAATTAATCTTCTCAATTTATTTGTTAAAATAGATTTCTATTTACAATCTACTTTAAATCCATCATCTCATAGTTCTTTTATATCTCGCCATTTCCTTTTTATAATTCTATTTATTTTCTAAATAAGTCCCTTTGTAAAATTCTATTCATTTTCCAAATAATTCCTTTTATAAAATTCTATTCGTTCTATAAATATTTCCTTCTATAAAATTCTGTTCATTTTATAAACATTTCCTTTTATATAAAATCCACTGATTATATGTAAATAATTTATTTTCAAAATACACTTTGAAAATTCCCTTTTTTTATTTCAGTATCCTTATGGTATTTAAAATACCAAATGACAAGACCAGTGTCATCATAATCAATCAAAGATTATATATTACATCATATAACACAATATATGAAAATAACGGTATTATAAATATTGAGGAATCCAGTTGGATCCCTCCAAACTATTTCCCTGTATCCGCAGATGTTAAACGATAAAATTAACATCAAATTTCATTTCAATATGAAATATTCTGATACACAGAATCAATATTTGATTTACGATATATATAAATCTATATCGATATTTCAACGACTTAATTAGCAAATAAGTTCAAACAATCAACACACAACAATCAACCATCTTTTATCAATTCTAAAAATACGTTATAAAAATATAACTGGGTAGAGTTAGTGGGTTTTATTCACATTGGATGTTTATCGTTAAATAACAAATAACAGTCAAATGATCTAATCAGGCAATTTATTTCGCTATAAATTGTAACAAGCTCCCACTCCGACTTAGTTCCATGGTGTAGCCCTCGTCCATACGATCCCGATGGATCCTGTTTCGTTGAAGTCCGATAAAGTATGAGCAAGTTATAATATTTTGAAGTTTTGTACGTATTTAATTTTAACTTAACTTAAACATATATTATTACTAATTGGGCTCACCACTAAAATCCGGCCCAACACCTTTCAGCTACCCGCTCCAAAAATACCTGTAACTGTAGCTCCAAACAAAATGTACATTTTCCCGTTCTAGTATTACCTCATGTAAGTAACAACAGCCATGTCCAAAAACTTGAACTCCAGTTCTCCTTTGTTTACACGCACCGCTACAGTGAAGAATGGCGCTATCCTATCCTCTCCATATACTCGAACCCATACTCCAGTATAACCCCGCCATAGCCAAGACTTTGACAACAAGCTGCACTTCCTCCCATTTTCCTTATCGACGCAACCAACATCCTCCAAACCGACACTCGCATGTGTATCTCCTTCTACCTGAACGCAAGCTTCAGCAAGACCCTCCAACCCTATTTTAATCAGTACCTCCTCCCCTAAAAATAACACCGCTCCAGTATTTTTTCCACTGTTATTCACGTGAGAACCCACTGTCCAAACCAAAACTCACGTTACATAGCACCTCTTTCCTCTTCTTAATATTTATGTTGCGCATTTCCGCATGCTTCAGTTACCCCAAAAGCTCCAACTACTTCTTCCTTCTCTTCACGACAATCCCAACACTTGTTCCAAGAAACCAATATGAAGAAATGTTCTTCATTGGTTTGCAAATGGGTTTCACCATTTCTCACCCCAGCCCCACACGAGCTCCACACATCCAACGCCCTCCCTTTCAACTCGCACACCCCATATTACAATACAATGCAAACAACTCCATCTTCCGCTCAAACATGCCAAAAGTTTACTGTACCCACACTTTAACTTTTCCCCAAACCATATTAACTCATGCAAGCTCCATGGTTTTATTTTTATTTTTCGTTTGAAGATAATTAGTTTGGTTAGAAGAGAAAAATAAAATGTCTTGTTTATTGGAGTAATTTTTTCATGCGCTTCAAAAACAAGGAGAAATGAACGATCATCTATATATATAGTTAGCTATACTTAATGGCTAAGGAAGTATTAGGGTGTGTTCGCAGCCAAAAAATGGCATGTTCAGGAAGGTGCTCGCGTCAGACGCCAACAAAAGTTTCTCCGCTTAAAAGGAGCGCTGGAGGAACATTGGAAATCAAGTCGTTGGCTTCCGACGCGTCGGACACCAATGGTTTGATTTTCAACGTTCCATTTCCCTCCCTATAAATTACCTTCCACCTCCTACATCTTCACTCCACTCTCTTCAATCCATCTATTCTTCAATTCACGTAAAAATCCGGTTTTTACAGTTTGTTGTTTATGTTATAAGTCGTTACTTAATATAGTTTATTTCATTTATTTTTTTATTTATTTCTGATAAATGTTATTTTTCATTTTCCAGAATGGCCAGCAGAAAAAGTGCACATCATTGGTCGTTTACCGCAACTCAGATTATGTTGCAATATGATGTTGAGGCATATACAGCTTGTGGCAGCAACAAAAAGGGTGTTTACAAAGCCATTGCAGAAAAGTACAACAATACCATACAAAACTATCCAGATCTCGAACCAATAGACGAAACCAAGATCAGGTATAAATATGATAGTCTTCGACGAGAGTGGTTGAAATGGGATGCACGGATGAATAAGACCGGTGTTGGTTGGGATGCTTGTAAGGGAACGATTTATGGAAGCAAGGAATGGTGGGAAGATCGTTTTAGGGTTCGTGAACTTTATTTTTAACCGTTTATTTGAAGATAGATTCTTCCGATGGTATTTTTTTCTTTTAGGAATTTGGACCATATGTTATGAAATATAAGAAACGTCCGCTAGAAAACTTGGAGCTAATGCAACAATTATTTCACGGGACTAATGCTATTGGTCAGTCGTCCTACACTCCTGCAGCAACCGTACAACCGTTGCAGACTAATACGCTGCCTTCAAGACATGCCCCGTTTGATAGAACATGGGATTTTGATGGGTTTTTTAATCCACTGGATGCAACACAAAATGATCTTATTCCAAATTTGAATTCGCCAACAAATCCATCATTGCAACAACCGTCAATGAATGCACCAATTTACGAAGCTCTACTAATCCCTCCTTCAACCCAAATTCCAATGAATCCCCCTTCTCAACCAACTTCACGCCCGGTTCTAGAAGACGACGGAGCGAAAATGAGGAGAATATGACTGTGCTCATTGACCTAATGCACGAGAGACAGATGAAAAAAATCTCGCACACATTCTGATAGTCCGAATATGGGTACTAGTGTGGAATCAACGGGAAACTCGACAACTTTGGCGAATGTAGTTACTCGCATTCAACGTCTTGGAGAAGGAGGCGAATTTAATGTTGCAGATCTCAAATCATGCATCATCACGGGAGTTGAGGAAGGAAGCCTCCTATGGCTCTACTAAACGAAACGAAACTAATAGTTGAGCGGTGCATCTAGTTTTAGTAGAAACTATGTACGCTTCCATAAATAGAGACGCTTTATTTTATGTTATGGAACCCGACAAGACTGAGATGTTCACTCTTTGTAATGACCCGTATTCTACACATCATAGGATTGTAGAATATTTATTTCTTTCCCGTATGAAGTCGTATGGTCATGTAACTTTGGGAAACATCTATTAGAGTCATTTCCCATGTTCATGATTTTTGTCGATTTTTAAATGACCGTTTTGCCCCTAGTTGGTACTGTTTCGGCCATAACTTTTGATTGGAAAGGAATATTGACCTGAAACCACTTTCATTAGATTCGTTTGATGGTTTACCTTTCCGTAGAGTGGTCATGACAGCCAAACGGACTTACCGTTTGGGAGATATGGCTGAAACAAGGTTTGGAGGGTGAAAAACTTCTTAACCGAGCCAAATTGGGTGATTAGTGTGTAGGCCCATAACTCATTTCGGGATTAGGGTTATGGGAAGGCTGAAATGAGATGGAGAATCATTCCATTTCAGTTTTCTAGCCTTCACTTATCACCAAGGAACCCTAAAAAAGGCCTCCAACCTCTAAATCACCTCCAAATCATCTTTTGGTCAAGGATTTGGCTTAGTAAGCCCTAATCAAGGAAGATCTACACCAAATCAACATTGGAGCTGCTGTTTGGCATTGAGATTCACATCAAATCAGAGAATTATTTCAGATCTTAGTTTATTTTGTGGCTAAGGTGAGTGATTTGCATAGTTTTGCACTAACGATGGCTAATTAGGGGTGATTAGTGTTAATTAGCGAATTTGAACATGATAAAATTCTGGAAAAATGTTTATAAAATTCGGAATGATGTTATAGACCTCTGATATGAATTTTGGTTAATTTGGTTAAGTTTTGCTATTCCTATCATTAGTTTCACCTAAACATGCTTAAGGGAAAATAGGGGGTTTTGGCTATGTTTGATCCATTTTAACCCATCATATTGTTGTTTTGGTGTTTGAGGTCACTTCTACTTGTTGCTATGACTGTATGGTATGCTTTGTGATTGATTAGAATAGTTAGAATGGTCGAAAACGCCGTCGAATGGCGTAAACTGCTCGTTGGAAGCACTGCAGGAATCTGCCCGAACCGGACCGGATCGGTGGAAGAAAAGATGATCCGAACCGATGGCGCGACCCGATCCGCCGATGCCTGAAGACCACGATCCGACGATGCGATCCGATCCGAGCCCTTCATCACGATTCACCTTCATGATCCGCTGGCAGCTCCGATCGCTAGAAGGAAGCATGACCCGATCTGATAGGGGCCCCACGAACTGATGAAGCACGACCCGATCCGAAGGAGCTTGTCACGAACCGATCCGTGGCGATGGACTTGGAGACCCCGACCCGATCCGCTGAAGGGTACTCGAACCGATCCGATGGAGTTGGAGGACCACGAGCTGATGGCGTGACTCGATCCGAACCGTGGTGACGAGGAAAACTGGACTCCGAACCAGAGGAGTCCGATCTGATCCGATGAAGAATGTTGAAGGTCGATCCGATCCGATTCGATGGTAATGACCAATAACCCGAGATGCAAAGGTAGTCCAAATGGAAGTTAGAGCTCAGGATCCCGGAACCAGTTGGGAACCAATGAGTTCACTTCATGGTTGGAATTTGCTGCGGGACGTGTGCTAAGGAGTTGTCGACGTTCATAGCTTCGATTCACCACTGAAAATGGATGATGGGCTACTTATCAGTGTAGTAGGGTCATTATGACCTGAGGGGCAAGGTGATGGTAGCAAGACTACGTTATCAGTGCAGTAGGGTCATTACGACCTGAGGGGCAAGGTGATGCGTAGTAAGACTATGAGCCAGTGCAGTGTGGTTCTTGTGACTCCATGGGGCAGAGTGGACATAGTAAGGATTAGTAAGGCTATGAGCCAGTGCAGTGGGGTTCTTGTGACTCCATGGGGCAAAGTGGACATAGCAAAGGATTTGTGGCTATGTTATCAGTGCAGTGAAGCCATTTATGACTTCATAGGGCAAAGTGATCATAGCAAGGTATGTTGGGCGATCGAAGTGGTGAATATCGTATGCTTTATGCACTGAGTGAGAGATGTGAGGATGGATGCTATGCTTGATTGTTTGCCATCATTATGACATGCACACCTCCCCCACCTCCGTATCTTTACACTGTTTGATATGGTACCTTAGAGTGTTATACAGTATGTAGTGCTAACTCTTTGGTTGCAGGTCCAGGTTCAGGTATGTTTTAGTCTACCTGTTATTGTTCACTTTAGATGCTTATCGCTCATACCAGGCTTTATGTTTGACCTAGAGTTTTATGTCTCCTCTTATTACTCTGGGTGCTCACACGAGCAGACTAGAGACAAGTTAGCTGGTGGTGCGCGAGTAGCTGATTCGGCGGCGGGCAGGATGCTTCCACGTATGATATATATAAACACATTCTCCCTGTATCGTTGGTGGTCGCTACTTGGGCATTAGTAGTGTACCTCTTTTATCTTACCTTGCTTTGAGACAGTTTGAAAGTTGTAATAAGCTGTATTTTGGATTTCCGTTGCTATGATGTTAGTTCTGATTTTCAGCTTATGCACTGTCTCTCCTGTTTTATGTCAAGTATGTTATTATTATATTTTGTTCTATGCACTGTGAGACATTCTACAGGTTCTTTGTATGTTCATTTCCTTCTTCCTTTTCCTTCTGACGACCCGTTCCGTGCTAACTGGACATGTGTACAGCGCACTTTTGGAGTAAATGTCGGTTGGTGCGGGGCGGGCCGTCACACTTGGTATCAGAGCTCTAGGTTGCGTAGTTAACCTAGGGAAAGACACTAGGGAGAGATAGTACGTATATGAGAGCGCGTATTTGTGATTATTTTGGTTTTCAAAAGCTATGTATGTATATACTATTAGTAGTATAAGAATGAAGTCGCACTGCACTAGCACCACAATGGGGTCGTTAATCGTTTCACTTTTTCAGATTGACGATGAGCCGAGACACGAGGGGTGCTAGTAGAGGGACCAACCAAGGGAATGTCGCTGACATGAGGGCTATGTTTACTAACCTCATGAGAGACATGCTTAGAGAAGTGCAAGGGGCAGTTCCCAATCCCGGAGTTGGTGTTGGCCTAGTAGTGCAGGCGCCTAGGGTCGATTTCGCCAAGTTGTGTAAGGATTACACTAACCTTGGTGGGAAGCCGTTCCACAGAACGGAGTCGGCCACGGATGTTCAGGACTAGATGGATAGTTGTGACCGTATCTTTGATGACTTGGGTCTTGAGGATGCGATGAAGAGAAGGCTAGCGTCTCGTCAGCTGCAAGGGCGAGCAATGAATTGGTGGAATGCCGTTAGAACAGCTACTCCAGAGGATCAGGTTACTTGGGATCAGTTCAAGGCTCGCTTTAGCGAGAAGTTTATTCCAGCTGCCCAGAAGTCAGTGTTGTTCAAGAGGTTCTTGGAACTCAAGCGGAACGGAAGGGCAGTTTCTGATTGTATTACTGAGCTCGACACTTTGTCGAAGTATGGACTGTCTTCTATCGATACTCCTGAAAAGAAGAATGAGAAGTTCATCACTGGGTTGGATGGGTACTTGGGGGAAAGGGTTATTAACCACATCAATGAGACTTTTGAATCGATCGTGGGGAAAGCTTTGAGATCAGAGAGTCTTTACCATAAGTCCAAGACTGAGGCTGCATCTGCAGAAGGGCCAAAGCCGCAAGTAGGCGGTGGAGGCAAGAATAACTCTCAGAATAAGAGGAAGCAGGACCAATCAAACGGTGGCCAGAAAAAGAGCTAGAAGGATGTTGAGTGCTTCAGCTGTGGAAAGAAGGGCCATTATGCTAAAGAATGTCGGGCCAAGCCAGCGGAAAGGAAGTGCTACAACTGTGGCCAAATGGGACATCAGAAGGATAAGTGTCTGCAACCTCTTAAGGAGAAGCAGATTGTGAAAGCATAAGCTATTGATGCTGTTCCTTCTTCGTCGAATGCCCCAACTGCGGCGGAGAAAGGAAAGAATGTTGTTATTCAAGGTATGCTTTCTATTTATGATATACCAGTTCGAGTTTTGTTTGATACCGAGGCTTCTCATTCCTTCATATCTAGTGACCTGATAGATAGGTTGGGACTGAACCCGAGATAGTCGATAGACCATTGATTGTGACGAACCCGATTGGTGGTTCGACTAGCCTTAGTATGATTTGCAGGAATTTGTCTTATCGAGTCATGGATGTATGTTTGTATGTGATTGCTTTGTTTTGGGCTTTACTGGGTATGGCATTATATTGGGAGTCGATTGGCTCCAAAGATACGGGGTGGTGGTAGAGTGTGAGGGCTTTTTGGTGACAGTGAGGGCGGATGATGGGCGGAGGGTAGTGTTTGGTAGCCTACCTAGTGATGGGGTTATGGCTAGTTTTGTAAATTCCCTCGACATCCCGCAGGATGAGTTGTCAGATGTGCCCGTGGTTAGCAGTATCCGGACGTCTTCGAGGAGGTGACCGGACTTCCACCACACCGAGAGATTGAGTTCCGTATTGATTTAGTGAAAGATGCCAGACCTATAGTGATGCCACTTCGTCGTATGGCACCAAGGGAGCAGAGAGAGCTCGGGGTGCAAGTCAGCAATCTTTTGAAGAAGGGATTTATTAGAAGGAGTGTCTCCGAGTGGGGAGCACCAGTTGTGTTTGCCACTAAGGAAGATGGTTCCCTTCATTTGTGTGTGGACTATCGCGAGTTGAATAAGGTGACAAGGAAGAATAAATATCCTCTACCGCGGATAGATGATTTGTTTGATCAGCTGGAAGGAGCTAGAGTGTTCTCCCAGTTGGACCTCGCGACATGATTTCATCAGCTACGAGTAGAGGATGAGAGTGTTCCGAAAACGGCATTTAGGACGCCGTCTGGATTTTATGAGTGGTTGGTCATGCCATTTGGGTTGACCAATGCACCAGCCTATTTTGTGGATCTTATGAATCGAGTATTCAGAGATCAGTTGAATAAGTTTGTTCTTGTATTCGTGGATGATATCCTTGTTTACTCAAGGACAGAGGAGGAACACAAGGGACACTTGAGGATAGTGATGGAGGTGTTGAGGAAACACCAATTGAAAGCAAAATTCTCTAAATGTCACTTTTGGAGAAGGGAAGTGAGATTCTTGGGTCATGTTGTTTCAGAGAATGGTATTGCCGTGGACCCTGCGAAGGTGGCTACGGTACAGGATTGGCCTACGCCCAAGAATGCAACAAATGTAAGAAGTTTCTTGGGATTAGCTGGATATTATCGTAAGTTTATCCAGGACTTCTCCAAGATTGCAACACCGTTGACTCAGTTGACTAAGAAGAATCAGTCCTTCGTCTGGGACGGAGTGTGTGAGGATGCGTTCAAAAGTCTAAAGGAGAGGTTGACGCGTGCGCCAGTGTTAGTCATTCCTAAAGGGAATGAAGAGATGACGGTATACACGGATGCTTGTGGTACCGGACTGGGTGTTGTATTGATGCAAGGAGGTAGGGTTGTAGCTTATGCTAGTCGACAGCTAAAGCCGCATGAGAAGAAGTATCCTACCCATGATTTGGAATTAGCAGCGATTGTATTTGCGCTGAAGATGTGGAGACACTATCTCTTGGGAGAAAGATTTGAGTTGTTTACCGATCACAAATCGTTAAAGTATCTCTTCTCCCAGAAAGATCTAAATCTCCGTCAGCAGAGATGGTTAGAGTTCTTGGCTTCGTATGATTTTGATATCGCATACACACCTGGGAAGGGTAATGCGGTAGTCGATGCCTTAAGTACGAGACATGCCAGTTTAGGGGCAATGTTTCTTGAATGGAAGCAACTGGATTATATCGCGAGGTTTGATTTCAGACCAAGGTGCGAATTGGATCCAGTTATGCTAGCTAGTTTGACGATCAGACCCACTTTGATAGAGCGGATTGGTTCCAGTCAGAGGGACGATCCTAATCTATTAGAAATCATCTCCAAGTTAGAGATGGGTATCGATGAGGAGATGAATGTGTATGGGCTTGATCGAGATGGATGGCTTTGAAAGAATGGAAGACTAGTTGTGCCCAACGTGAATGGTTTGAAAGATGAAGTGCTTAGAGAATGTCATCACTCAAAACTGACTATACATCCCGGTGGCAATAAGATGTATCGAGATATGAGACAGACTTACTACTGGGAAGGGATGAAAAGAGACGTTGGGAAGTTTATATCCAAATGCATGAATTGCCAGCTAGTTAAAGCCGAGCAAAAGAAGCCTAGTGGGTTGTTGCAACCATTAGAGATTCCCAAATGGAAATGGGAGCAAGTCTCGATGGATTTCATCGATGGTTTACCAAGGACTAGATCGGGATATGATAGCATTTGGGTAATTGTGGATCGATTGACCAAGAGTGCAAGATTTATACTAGTCAAATCGACTAGGACAGCAGCCAAGTTGGCAGAATTGTATATGAAGTGGGTAGTGAGATTTCATGGAGTACCCAAAAGCATTGTGAGTGACCGAGACCCGTTGTTCACTAGTGGGTTTTGGAAGAGCTTACAAGAGGCTCTAGGGTCAGGATTACATCTCAGCACCGCATATCATCCTCAGACCGACGGTCAGACGGAGAGGGTGAATCGTATATTGGAAGATCTCTTGAGAGCGTGTATATTGGATTTTGGTGGATCATGGGATGACCATTTGCATCTAGTGGAGTTTGCATATAATAATAGCTACCAATCCAGTATCGGTATGGCTCCATATGAAGCTTTGTACGGAAGACCGTGCAACTCACCATCATGTTGGATAGAGACTGGCGAGAAGTTTGTGCTTGGACCAGATGTGGTGAGGGATACTTCAGATAAGATTAAGGTCATTCGACAACGAATGAAAGCTGCCCAAGATAGGCAGAAGAGTTATGCTGATAAGAGGAGAAGAGACTTGAAATTCTCCGTTGGTGACTTGGTGTTTGTCAAGATCTCTCTGTTAAAGAGCGTGATTCGGTTTGGCAGGAGAGGCAAATTAGCACCAAGATTTGTTGGCCCATTCCCTGTTCTTGAACTAGTCGGGAATTTGGCATATAAAGTTGGCTTACCAGAGAAGATGGCGGGAGTTCACAATGTATTTCATGTTTCCTAACTAAGGAAGTTCGTTCACGACTCAGATGTGACTATTTCACCTGATCAATTAGAGGACTACGAAGTAGAACCCAAGGCGGTTGGGAACCGCAAGCCGATTCGTATTGTGGGGAATGATACGAAGCAACTTCGAAGGAAGGCGGTGAAGCTAGTCAAGGTTCAGTGGGGCAAGAACGAGAATGATTGTACTTGGGAGACATAGGAGAGCACTAGGAAGATGCATCCAGAACTCTTTACCTGGTAAGACTTACTTTACGATTTAGTTATTTCGCATGCTAGGATAGATTTATTTTGCTTGTTTGCATGTTTGATTGTTGTTTTATGGTTGATAGGCATGCGGGACCTTGTGTATGTTTTGATTAGGGAATTTCGGGGGCGAAATTTCTTAAGGGGGGGAGAGTGTAATGACCCGTATTCAACACATCATAGGACTGTAGAATATTTATTTCTTTCCCGTATGAAGTCGTATGGTCATGTAACTTTGGGAAACATCTATTAGAGTCATTTCCCATGTTCACGATTTTTATCGATTTTTAAATGACCATTTTGCCCCAAGTTGGTACTGTTTCGGCCATAACTTTTGATTGGAAAGGAATTTTGACCTAAAACCACTTCCATTAGATTCGTTTGATGGTTTACCTTTCCATAGAGTGGTCATAATAGCCAAACGGACTTACCGTTTGGGAGATATGGCTGAAACAAGGTTTGGAGGGTGAAAAACTGCTTAACCGGGCCAAATCGGGTGATTAGTGAGTAGGCCCATAACCCATTTCGGGATTAGGGTTATGGGAAGGCTGAAATGAGATGGAGAATCATTCCATTTCAGTTTTCTAGCCTCCACTTATCACCAAGGAACCCTAAAAATGGCCTCCAACCTCTAAATCACCTCCAAATCATATTTTGGTCAAGGATTTGGCTTAGTAACCCCTAATCAAGGAAGATCTACACCAAATCAACATTGGAGCTGTTGTTTGGCATTGAGATTCACATCAAATCAGAGAATTATTTTAGATCTTAGTTTATTTTATGGCTAAGGTGAGTGATTTGCATAGTTTTGCACTAACGATGGCTAATTAGGGGTGATTAGTGTTAATTAGCGAATTTGAACATGATAAAATTCTGGAAAAATGTTTATAAAATTCGGAATGATGTTATAGAACTCTGATATGAATTTGGGTTAATTTGGTTAAGTTTTGCTAATCCTATCATTAGTTTCACCTAAACATGCTTAAGGGAAAATAGGGGGTTTTGGCTATGTTTGATCCATTTTAACCCATCATATTGTTGTTTTGGTGTTTGAGGTCACTTCTACTTGTTGCTATGACTGTATGGTATGCTTTGTGATTGATAAGAATAGTTATAATGGTCGAAAACGCCGTCGAATGGCGTAAACTGCTCACTGGAAGAACTTCAGGAATCTGCCCGAACCGGACCAGATCGGTGGAAGCAAAGGCGATCCGAACCGATGGCGCGACCCGATCCGCCGATGCCTGAAGACCACGATCCGACGATGCGATGCGATCCGAGCCCTTCATCACGATTCACCTTCATGATCCGCTGGCAGCTCCGATCGCTAGAAGGAAGCATGACCCGATCTGACAGGGGCCCCACGAACTGATGAAGCACGACCCGATCCGAAGGAGCTTGTCACGAACCGATCCGTGGCGATGGACTTGGAGACCCCGACCCGATCCGTTGAAGGGTACTCGAACCGATCCGATGGAGTTGGAGGACCACGAGCTGATAGCGTGACTCGATCCGAACCGTGGTGACGAGGAAAACTGGACTCCGAACCAGATGAGTCCGATCTGATCCGATGAAGAATGTTGAAGGTAGAACCGATCCGATTCGATGGTAATGACCAATAACCCGAGATGCAAAGGTAGTCCAAATGGAAGTTAGAGCTCAGGATCCCGGAACCAGTTGGGAACCAATGAGTTCACTTCATGGTTGGACTTTGCTGCAGGACGTGTGCTAAGGAGTTGTCGACGTTCATAGCTTCGATTCACCACTGAAAATGGATGATGGGATACTTATCAGTGTAGTAGGGTCATTATGACCTGAGGGGCAAGGTGATGGTAGCAAGACTACGTTATCAGTGCAGTAGGGTCATTACGACCTGAGAGGCAAGGTGATGCGTAGTAAGACTATGAGCCAGTGCAGTGGGGTTCTTGTGACTCTATGGGGCAGAGTGGACATAGTAAGGATTAGTAAGGCTATGAGCCAGTGCAGTGGGGTTCTTGTGACTCCATGGGGCAAAGTGGACATAGCAAAGGATTTGTGGCTACGTTATCAGTGCAGTGAAGCCATTTATGACTTCATGGGGTAGAGTGATCATAGCAAGGTATGTTGGGCGATCGAAGTGGTGAATATCGTATGCTTTATGCACTGAGTGAGAGATGTAAGGATGGATGCTATGCTTGATTGTTTGCCATCATTATGACATGCACACCTCCCCCACCTCCGTATCTTTACACTGTTTGATATGGTACCTTAGAGTGTTATACAGTATGTAGTGCTAACTCTTTGGTTGCAGGTCCAGGTTCAGGTATGTTTTAGTCTACCTGTTATTGTTCACTTTAGATGCTTATCGCTCATACCAGGCTTTATGTCTGACCCAGAGTTTTATGTCTCCTCTTATTACTCTAGGTGCTCACACGAGCAGACTAGAGACAGGTTAGCTGGTGGTGCGCGAGTAGCTGATTCGGAGGCGGGCAGGAGGCTTCCACGTATGATATATATAAACACATTCTCCCTGTATCGTTGGTGGTCGCTACTTGGGCATTAGTAGTGTACCTCTTTTATCTTACCTTGCTTTGAGACAGTTTGAAAGTTGTAATAAGCTGTATTTTGGATTTCCTTTGCTATGATGTTAGTTCTAATTTTCAGCTTATGCACTGTCTCTCCTGTTTTATGTCAAGTATGTTATTATTATATTTTGTTCTATGCGCTGTGAGACGTTCTACAGGTTCTTTGTATGTTCATTTCCTTCTTCCTTTTCCTTCTGACGACCCGTTCCGTGCTAACTGGACATGTGTACAGCGCACTTTTGGAGTAAATGTCGGTTGGTGCGGGGCGGGCCGTCACACTTGGTATCAGAGCTCTAGGTTGCGTAGTTAACCTAGGGAAAGACACTAGGGAGAGATAGTACGTATATGAGAGCGCGTATTTGTGATTATTTTGGTTTTCAAAAGCTATGTATGTATATACTATTAGTAGTATAAGAATGAAGTCGCACTGCACTAGCACCACTATGGGGTCGTTAATCGTTTCCCTTTTTCAGATTGACGATGAGCCGAGACACGAGGGGTGCTGGTAGAGGGACCAACCAAGGGAATGCCGCTGACATGAGGGCTATGTTTACTAACCTCATGAGAGACATGCTTAGAGAAGTGCAAGGGGCAGTTCCCAATCCCGGAGTTGGTGTTGGCCCAGTAGTGCGGGCGCCTAGGGTTGATTTCGCCAAGTTGTGTAAGGATTACACTAACCTTGGTGGGAAGCCGTTCCACGGAACGGAGTCGGCCACGGATGTTCAGGACTAGAAGGATAGCTGTGACCGTATCTTTGATGACTTGGGTCTTGAGGATGCGATGAAGAGAAGGCTAGCGTCTCGTCAGCTGCAAGGGCGAGCGATGAATTGGTGGAATGCCATTAGAACAGCTACTCCAGAGGATCAGGTTACTTGGGATCAGTTCAAGGCTCGCTTTAGCAAGAAGTTTATTCCATCTGCCCAGAAGTCAGTGTTGTTCAAGAGGTTCTTGGAACTCAAGCAGAACGGAAGGGCAGTTTCTGATTATATTGCTGAGTTCGACACTTTGTCGAAGTATGGACTGTCTCTTATCGATACTCCTGAAAAGAAGAATGAGAAGTTCATCACTGGGTTGGATGGGTACTTGGGGGAAAGGCTTATTAACCACATCGATGAGACTTTTGAATCGATCGTGGGGAAAGCTTTGAGATCAGAGAGTCTTTACCCTAAGTCCAAGACTGAGGCTGCATCTGCAGAAAGGCTAAAGCCGCAAGTAGGCGGTGGAGGCAAGAATAACTCTCCGAATAAGAGGAAGCAGGACCAATCAAACGGTGGCCAGAAAAAGAGCAAGAAGGATGTTGAGTGCTTCAGCTGTGGAAAGAAGGGCCATTATGCTAAAGAATGTCGGCCCAAGCCAGCGGAAAGGAAGTGCTACAACTGTGGCAAAATGGGACATCAGAAGGATAAGTGTCCGCAACCTCTTAAGGAGAAGCAGATTGTGAAAGCATATGCTATTGATGCTGTTCCTTCTTCGTCGAATGCCCCAACTACGGCGGAGAAAGGAAAGAATGTTGTTATTCAAGGTATGCTTTCTATTTATGATATACCAGTTCGAGTTTTGTTTGATACCGGGGCTTCCCGTTCCTTCATGTCTAGCGACCTGGTAGATAGGTTGGGACTGAACCCGAGATAGTCGATAGACCATTGATTGTGACGAACCCGATTGGTGGTTCGACTAGCCTTAGTATGATTTGCAGGAATTTGGTCTTATCGAGTCATGGATGTATGTTTGTATGTGATTGCTTTGTTTTGGGCTTTACTGGGTATGGCATTATATTGGGAGTCGATTGGCTCCAAAGATACGGGGTGGTGGTAGACTGTGAGGGCTTTTTGGTGACAGTGAGGGCGGATGATGGGCGGAGGGTAGTGTTTGGTAGCCTACCTAGTGATGGGGCTATGGCTAGTTTTGTAAATTCCTTCGACATCCCGCAGGATGAGTTGTCAGATGTGCCCGTGGTTTGCCAGTATCCGGACGTCTTCGAGGAGGTGACCGGGCTTCCACCACACCGAGAGATTGAGTTCCGTATTGATTTAGTGAAAGATGCCAGACCTATAGTGATGCCACTTCGTCGTATGGCACCAAGGGAGCAGAGAGAGCTCGGGGTGCAAGTCAGCAATCTTTTGAAGAAGGGATTTATTAGAAGGAGTGTCTCCGAGTGGGGAGCACCAGTTGTGTTTGCCACTAAGGCAGATGGTTCCCTTCGTTTGTGTGTGGACTATCGCGAGTTGAATAAGGTGACAAGGAAGAATAAGTATCCTCTACCGCGGATAGATGATTTGTTTGATCAGCTGGAAGGAGCTAGAGTGTTCTCCCAGTTGGACCTCGCGACAGGATTTCATCAGCTACGAGTACCGGATGAGAGTGTTCCGAAAACGGCATTTAGGACGCCGTCTGGATTTTATGAGTGGTTGGTCATGCCATTTGGGTTGACCAATGCACCAGCCTATTTTGTGGATCTTATGAATCGAGTATTCAGAGATCAGTTGAATAAGTTTGTTCTTGTGTTCGTGGATGACATCCTTGTTTACTCAAGGACAGAGGAGGAACACAAGGGACACTTGAGGATAGTGATGGAGGTGTTGAGGAAACACCAATTGAAAGCAAAATTCTCTAAATGTCACTTTTGGAGAAGGGAAGTGAGATTCTTGGGTCATGTTGTTTCAGAGAATGGTATTGCCGTGGACCCTGCGAAGGTGGCTACGGTACAGGATTGGCCTATGCCCAAGAATGCAACAGATGTAAGAAGTTTCTTGGGATTAGCTGGATATTATCGTAAGTTTATCCAGGACTTCTCCAAGATTGCAACACCGTTGACTCAGTTGAATAAGAAGAATCAGTCCTTCGTCTGGGACGGAGTGTGTGAGGATGCGTTCAAAAGTCTAAAGGAGAGGTTGACGCGTGCGCCAGTGTTAGTCATTCCTAAAGGGAATGAAGAGATGACGGTATACACGGATGCTTGTGGTACCAGACTGGGTGTTGTATTGATGCAAGGAGGTAGGGTTGTAGCTTATGCTAGTTGACAGCTAAAGCCGTATGAGAAGAAGTATCCTACCCATGATTTGGAATTAGCAGCGATTGTATTTGCGCTGAAGATGTGGAGACACTATCTCTTGGGAGAAAGATTTGAGTTGTTTACCGATCACAAATCGATAAAGTATCTCTTCTCCCAGAAAGATCTAAATCTCCGTCAGCAGAGATGGTTAGAGTTCTTGGCTTCGTATTATTTCGGATCTTAGTTTATTTTGTGGCTAAGGTGAGTGATTTGCATGGTTTTGCACTAACGATGGCTAATTAGGGGTGATTAGTGTTAATTAGCGAATTTGAACATGATAAAGTTCTGGAAAAATGTTTATAAAATTCGGAATGATGTTATAGACCTCTGATATGAATTTGGGTTAATTTGGTTAAGTTTTGCTAATCCTATCATTAGTTTCACCTAAACATGCTTAAGGGAAAATATGGGGTTTTGGCTATGTTTGATCCATTTTAACCCATCATATTGTTGTTTTGGTGTTTGAGGTCACTTCTACTTGTTGCTATGACTGTATGGTATGCTTTGTGATTGATTAGAATAGTTAGAATGGTCGAAAACGCCATCGAATGGCGTAAACTGCTCGCTGGAAGAACTGCAGGAATCTCCCCGAACCGGGCCGGATCGGTGGAAGCAAAGGCGATCCGAACCGATGGTGCGACCCGATCCGCCGATGCCTGAAGACCACGATCCGACGATGCGATCCGATCCGAGCCCTTCATCACGATTCACCTTCATGATCTGCTGGCAGCTCCGATCGCTAGAAGGAAGCATGACCCGATCCGATAGGGGCCCCACGAACTGATGAAGCACGACCCGATCCGAAGGAGCTTGTCACGAACCGATCTGTGGCGATGGACTTGGAGACCCCGACCCGATACGCTGAAGGGTACTCGAACCGATCCGATGGAGTTGGAGGACCACGAGCTGATGGCGTGACTCGATCCGAACCGTGGTGACGAGGAAAACTGGACTCCGAACCAGATGAGTCTGATCCGATCCGATGAAGAATGTTGAAGACCGATCCGATCCGATTCGATGGTAATGACCAATAACCCGAGATGCAAAGGTAGTCCAAATGGAAGTTAGAGCTCAGGATCCCGGAACCAGTTGGGAACCAATGAGTTCACTTCATGGTTGGACTTTGTTGCGGGACGTGTGCTAAGGAGTTGTTGACGTTCATAGCTTCGATTCACCACTGAAAATGGATGATAGGCTACTTATCAGTGCAGTAGGGTCATTATGACCTGAGGGGCAAGGTGATGGTAGCAAGACTACGTTATCAGTGCAGTAGGGTCATTACGACCTAAGGGGCAAGGTGATGCGTAGTAAGACTATGAGCCAGTGCAGTGGGGTTCTTGTGACTCCATGGGGCAGAGTGGACATAGTAAGGATTAGTAAGGCTATGAGCCAGTGCAGTGGGGTTCTTGTGACTCCATGGGGCAAAGTGGACATAGCAAAGGATTTGTGGCTACGTTATCAGTGCAGTGAAGCCATTTATGACTTCATGGGGCAGAGTGATCGTAGTAAGGTATGTTGGGCGATCGAAGTGGTGAATATCGTATGCTTTATGCACTGAGTGAGAGATGTGAGGATGGATGCTATGCTTGATTGTTTGCCATCATTATGACATGCACACCTCCCCCACCTCCGTATCTTTACACTATTTGATATGGTACGTTAGAGTGTTGTACAGTATGTTGTGCTAACTCTTTGGTTGCAGGTCCAGGTTCAGGTGTGTTTTAGTCTACCTGTTATTGTTCACTTTAGATGCTTATCGCTCATACCAGGCTTTATGTCTGACCCAGAGTTTTATGTCTCCTCTTATTACTCTGGGTGCTCACACGAGCAGACTAGAGACAGGTTAGCTGGTGGTGCGCGAGTAACTGATTCGGAGGCGGGCAGGAGGCTTCCACGTATGATATATATATATATATACACACATTCTCCCTGTGTTGTTGGTGGTCGCTACTTGGTCATTAGTAGTGTACCTCTTTTATCTTACCTTGCTTTGAGACAGTTTGAAAGTTGTAATAAGCTGTATTTTGGATTTCCGCTACTATGATGTTAGTTTTGATTTTCAGCTTATGCACTGTCTCTCCTGTTTTGTGTTAAGTATGTTATTATTATATTTTGTTCTATGCGCTGTGAGACATTCTACAGGTTCTTTGTATGTTCATTTCCTTCTTCCTTTTCCTTCTTACGACCCGTTCCGTGCTAACTGGACATGTGTACAACGCACTTTTGGAGTAAATGTCGGTTGGTGCGGGGCGGGCCGTCACACTCTTATTCCCGACGATCTAGCGAAAATATGGTTGATACCAGGGCTTGCAGAAAAACGCCACACAAAAGAATACCAAACTTATCTGATAAATCAAGGTGGTTCCAACAAGTAGGATGTTCATGTAATCATATTATTATATTTCTATTGTATTTCTGTTTGTATTTCCTTTGAGCGACATGTAGTCGTTTTGTTTTGTCCAATTAAGTGCTTAATTAATCCAAAACAATTAATTTAACAATTAAAAATACCCCGCTCAAATACCCCGGTCGTAGCAAAAAAACACATTCCTCGTTCGCTACAGTACCCCGCTCAAATACCCCACTTCCGTTCGTCAAGAACGCACCCTTACTTAATGGCTAAGGAAGGAAGGACAATTAAATAAATGACAATATAGGGAACACGCGAGGAAGGGTACTGTTTTTCTGCACTTGTACATATAGGCTATATAAATATATTTATATAATTTGTTCCTTTGATTTTTAACTTGTATAACTGACGTGTATATTGTAATGCATTTTATTTATTTCATGTATTAGTCGATTGGAATTTTTTTTGACGTGGTAGCATGTGTTTTTCTTTCATGTAGTCCTGCGAATGATGGGGACGAGGTACCATTTCTTCATAGTGAAGGCATAAGGAAAAGTATATTTATAAATATACATATTCAAAGATTTCTTACTATACCACGCATGGCATGATTTGATGTCAGTTACTAAGTGTTGATTTTCCCTTCAGGTCTTATGTAGTAAGCGATATTTTATTTATATGTGTCTTGGAAACAAAATGTAATATAAGCTCGACTTCATACACAAATAAAAATAAATATAAACTATTAATGTGTCCTTGTAAACTAGATAACTTGCACTGATGAATTATGTTTGTATACCCCGCTACATAAAACTTCATTCATTTACGGACCTCCATCGACAAAAATAAAAATACCATTATGAAGAGAAATGTGCCCAGATCCCAAAAATATAATAATATAGAGTCGTTAGCTTATTCTGAGAAATTCCAAAAATACTGATATAGGGTGCACATTACGTCAAATGAAAAATTTGCTTATTTTCCAAATTAAAAATTACTGTGAAATTCTAAAAATTAAATTATAACTACGCCTCAAATATCTTGTCCAAATTCGAAAATAATAATTTATAATAGATAAGTTATCATTATGGTTTATAAACGATTTTATAGCGACTATTCGAAAATTTGATTTGGATATAACTCACAATCTACATGACGAGATCACGATTTTTCTCTTCCATTAGAAATATATACTTCACTAGCTCTAAACGTTTCTTGTTTCATGGAAATACGACTTAAAACGGATTCTATATATTCGTTTAAAGTTCGAATAAAAAATTACGAACTGCCGCACCATTTCGGGCTCGATTATAATTATAATATTATTTATACGTTCAACTATTGTTTAAATAATATATTCGCTATTATAATTCAATCCTAAACTGAATTATATCTTATAAATAATCCAATTCACGCAATATTGTGAATTCAGCTATTTCCGACTATTTTGGAAATATAATTTATTATTCTATTATTTATATTTATTAAATATTCAGTATTATTATTTTAATCAACCATTTAAATCTCAAAATCACTATTTAAATAACTAAATAAATAAATTATTGTACCGTAAAAATACGGGATGTTACACATATGATTTGTGAGACTTGCTTCCAGTGATTTACACACTACGGCTAAAACACACACAACAAAAGTCTCCCATCCATTGTTGCGATTGCAATTGCTAATAAAGAACAATAATGCTTCCTTTGCTTAAGTTATTGCTTTTTTGCACACCATAATGTAATACTTATTTACACAATCATTGGATTTGTAATTAGTGCTTTTTTGCGCACCTTAATTCAATATGTATTTACACAATCAAAACAAGATCGGATTCATATCAGATATAAAAAATATACCTCATGTAGCATACATATTTAAATGCAAAAAAATATACCTCTTCATAGGAATTTCAGCTAGCAATCTTCCATATAGCAAAGAAATTGTTTTGTGTCCCTATATAGAAAAATAAAATGAATTATCAGGGTGAAAATATTTAAGAGTTATGTAATTATGAAAAATAGTTAAATGCTTAATATAAAACTCAGTTGATTTCTACAAAATCATTTGTAGAATTGAAAACCACCTACGACAATTATGTGTGTAGTTTATATCTAACATCATCCAAAATTATGTGCGTACTTCACTGGAACAACATCATGTTATGAAACTCATTTTCCGAACTAACTTATATATCTTAAACATGGCTATTATTTCATTATTGCAACGATGATTATTAACCGGTATTCACAATCCAGGTTTACTATATATATATATATATATATATACATATATGATACTCACATGCTTTTAAAATAACTGTAAACTTTTAGGCTTTTTCTTTTGTAATATTCAGTATAAAACATGTTTACCTCATATTTCATTTGTTAATTCATAAGTATTATGTTGAATTATAGAAGAAGAGCATTTGTAGAGGAAGAACTCCTTGAATTTCTTTTTGTCACTTTTTCTCCACTTCTTCTTTTCCTTACAACAAAATAACCACACATATATAGTGTTCTACGTAACCTTACAAACACCTTTTCATTTCAATGGACATGACCCTTCACTTCAACGGACACGACTCTTCAACGAACAGGCATGACACTTCATCAAACAAACATGACTCTTCGTTAAACAGACATGACACTTCACTCAAACTGACATGACTCTTCATTAAAATAACACGACTTTTAACTTCAATAGACACGACATTTCACTTCAACCGACACAACTCTTCATTCCAATAGACACTACCTTTCACTTAAATATTTAATTTTGGTTTATCCCAACAAATGTCTCCCTTAAACCAAAATTTCTTCAAACATCCAATCATTATATTTTACATGTTTCCGTAAAAGTAGAGTTATTATCCAAACTTTCTTTTTTGTCTTCTTCTTCCTAAGTTTAGATTCAACCTAGATGACCACTTGCTTAATCGAACTACTGGAGGCTCTTGGTTTTCCTACACAAACATGTATCAAATCCTTAACCATAGAGTTTGCCATCTTTTCTACCCACTGAGAAATTGTTGCTGAAAACATTAGTAGCTGAGGATTTGACAAAGCTTGAAAGATTTGCATTACATGATCTTGGAAACCCTTTCTTTCCTCTTTCTTGCTCGTTCTTCGCCTGATATTCACCAAACTCACAGCCTTGCTCGCCTCCTTCTCCTTGTCATCCATTACAGGTGGCTTTGCGCTCACTCTTTCGCCTCCCCCAAGCTCACCAGAAGGATACTTAGTATCCATAGTACTCTTCTCCCTATCTTTGTTATCGTTTGCTTCAAGATTAAGGTGTACTTCCATCTCCAGTTCACGATCACTTGCTTCAAGATTACCCACTTTGTCATTGACAACAAGACATGCCATCTGCTTATCTTCTCCATCATATACATCATCCTAAGGTTATTCTTCTTTATACTCATCAATCTCTTTCTCTTCTTCGACCTCTTCAAAATTTTCATCCACTTTTTCTTTAACCATCTCGTCCTCTACTTCTTCAACCCTTGCTTCTTCTTCTTCTTCAGCTTCTTCTACTTCCTCTTCATCTTCTTCTTCTACTTTTGTGCCATTGTTTGCATACACCTCTTTCAATAAATTCCAGGAATCTTTTATGGATTTTTCTTCATTAATATGAAACCATGCTACTTTATCGACGTTCTCACTTAGCACCATAAAAGCATGAAGATCTTTCCTTCTCAAACTAGTAATTGCCTCACTCTCTTTCTCCATCATATTTTTAACATCTTTTGGCCATTCATAGCCACTTTTAACAATCTCTCATAGCCCTTTGGAGATCAACTCTTCTTTCTTTCTATTACTCCATCTTTCATAATTTTCTTTTGTGAGAACGAACGGAAAAAAAATTAGAAATGTCATAGTTTCAACCAGGCGCTGATACCAATTTGTTAGATTGAGAAGCTCTGATACCAATTTTTTGAATTATAGAAGAGGAACTTTTGTAGAGAAAGAACTCCTTGAATTTTTTTTTATCACTTTTTCTCCACTTCTTCTTTTCCTTACAACAAAATAACCACATATATATGTAGTGGTCTACATGACCTTACAAACACTAATAGACACCTTTTCATTTCAATGGACATGACCCTTCACTTCAACGGACACGACTCTTCAACAAACAGACATGACACTTCATCAAACAGACATTACTCTTCATTAAAAAGACATGACACTTCACTCAAACTAACATGACTCTTCATTAAAATATACATGACTCTTTACTTCAACAAACATGACTTTTCACTTCAACAGACACAACTCTTCATTCCCGTAGACACGACCTCTCACTTAAGCATTTAATTTTGGTTTATCCCAACACATTAAGCATGTGTGAAGGCTGATCCAAAGATGACCATTTTTCAGTCTATATGTATAGAGCTCTATCAGTGAATTTAAACCATCAGAGTGCTTGTACACAATTTACATTGTAGTAATGTATATGGTTTCATTTGGTTTGAAGAGATTACAGGTTGCCAATGGAAATTAGTGCTGTCAAGTTGTTTGCACACAATTTAAACCTTGTTTTGGTAATATAAGGTATTACCAAAGAACATTTAAACTGCACATAATAAAATGTATAAGCTAGTCAGAAATTTTTGTTAACAAAAGAGAAACTCGATCAACAAACCTTTGGTATTTTAAAGACGCAACATATGAATCAAATGTACTTCCGGTGTTAACTTATTCTAAGCAATATTCAATTTTGCATTCATCATATATTTTGTTGTAATATTTTTGTTTTCTTTCTTTGTTTCAACATTGTTATATAATAGAAAATAAAATTCATAGTAATCATACCTTAAATACAAAATTCAATGTGAATAAACATTGACGATTCTTTAAACCCAAGCTAGCTCAATTTCAATAAATCAAGAATAGCAATAAATCTCTTCAGTTTAATCCATGTAAACGATAATGTGAATTTCAGATAAGTTTAATTAAATACTAACCTCATTGGCTGCGGCTTGTAAATTGAAATGTTTATCCCTTTCACCAGGTCCATTATTAGAATTTCAGTGGAAACGATAATAATCCTTACAAAATTTATAATCAACTTACATATAATTTTAGGTTTAGAAATTAACTCTATGGCTGATCTGAAATAGCATGGGAAAACTGAAATAGAAATAGTTACAAAAAAGTAGTTATTAATACTGTTTCATTCACCTAATAAAAGATAATTAAAAGTATTAGAGCATCTCCAACAAAAAAGAGGATTCAAAATTACAAATACTCCAATTACAAAATATAATCAGGTTTCTCCCCAACAATTTTAGTTTAGACGCCTATTCAACAGACGCCTAAAGCTCAAAGGGGCCCGACCAAAAAATAAAAAACTTCAGGCGCTTGTTGAACAGACACCTGAGCTCTTGAGCCTATTAAACGAGCGCCTGAACCATATTTTTATATTTTTTAATATATAGGTGTTGGTTGAACAAGCGCTCCACCTCGGGTGCTTGTTCAACCAGCGCATTTTATGGTTACTTTTTTATAACCAAAAACGCTGAATTTTGGATCGATTCGGAAATCTACACCCTGTTGGTGTAACGTCCCGCATTTTTGGTAGTCAGATATTTAATATATTTATTATTTTAAATATCCATTTGGTATTATAATTGAGTTATAATATATAATCCATTTATATAGCGATATTTGAATGTTAAATTTATGTATAATTATAATTTGAACTCGTAAATGTTGCGGTATTTCGTAATTTACGATTTGAATTCATGTATATCGGTATGAATATAAAACGCTCAATGACAATCAATGATGAAATTAAATAATCATAAGAAATAGAATGTTCAAATCAATACGTTGGCACGTGCTTCGCACACGGGAGATTATTCGATATATTATATAAACAGTAAAAATGTTTTCTCTTCAAACAACCTCCGTTTTCTACGAAACAAGTTTTAATGGAATGCATACAATTAATTATTGCTACGTTTCCAGTTTGGAGCCAATCGGAGTTGTTTTATCGGTGCGTGAAATTTAAAGGTGAACCGATAATTTAAAATAACAACGTTGTGCAAACGGAGTCTATTTTCAACGAAAGTAGTTTCATTGGGACCAAAACGTATGGACATAGCAGTACGTCCATTTTCATCATGTTTGGAGTTCAGGTATAGGAGTGCAAATTTCTAATATTTACATCAACTATCGGTATGAAATTTAATCAAAATAAACAAATAAATATTCAGTCTACCCTTCTATTTATATATACGAGCTACCTAAATGTTCCGGCAGGCTTCAAATTCCATTCTTTCCTCGATACAGCCGACATGCACACAATACAAAGAAAGAAACAAAATACAACAGTTGTTCCTCTCAACCGAAGCAAAGCCTAGCGTATTACCTATGCTGTGCAAACTAAAGCCTACTTTTCGTTTCCATTTATATGAACTAGTACCCTCTAGACTCAAATTATAGCTACCCTGATCAGTACCATCAAACCCAGCTCATTTCAGCTGCCTTGTTTCAAAACTACACATTGTTTTGTCAATATCATATATTGAAGTACACCGTCTCAAATAAAAACTAAAGGAGGTATAGCTTAAACTAGGCAATACAAGCCAACAACCTACCCCTAAGCTGATGTATTTCAAATACAAATGCATATACTGATAGCCTACACTAAAACCCAATGTTGTACAAATCTGCACCTATATATACATGGGCACATGAAATATTTCTTTTCAACAGCATAAAAATGACATGCCTAGTCAGTATACATCCTTTCCTGTTGAAACACCCCACCTCCGTTAGGGTCACTCTCAAAGGGAATGCCCTAATTTTGGTGGAGGTTTATAAGTATAAATCACAGATATACAAGACAGATATAATAACACATATTTTTGAACAGCGGAAAACAACTTTTATTTCATTCAAATACGTGTTACATCAACCATACCATAATTGTCTTACAACACTTCCAAAAACATAACATCTTCATAACTGTCTTGATTACATTATTTAAAGAAGCATAAAGAAAACATAAATAAACTGCAAAAGTCCTATAATTGCTGTCCAAAGCCATAGTCCAAAACGAAAAGATCCAAGCAATACATTCTTTCTCTTCAAGCTGGATATGAAGGCTGGTCAAGCTGCGGTATTCCCTCCCTTTGGACCTGGGGGGGGGGGAACGGAAGAAAAGAAGACGAAAGAAAAGTAGAGTCAAACATAAAGCCTGAGTAAGTCTAGGACTATTCAGTCTATGAATAAAGAACAGGGTATGATAAGTATAAACTAGAAATGGGAAAGCACCATAAACCAAGTTAAGTTGTCTAGGGTCGAATATACTATCGTACCCCATATTAATCTCTGTACCCATATAAACTAGTTCCCAACAGGCACCCCATAATCAGGGTGAAGTGGTCCATTTTATGATGATCGTCTCCTACTCGCATAGTTACATGTGTCTTACGGCCCCCGTTGTTGTAGTTACCTATGCTGGTCCCACCATGGGGTGTATCAAGTCCCATGGTGGCGGCCCGACACAACCCTAGAATGCACAGGTATGCTACTGGTGCCCAGTGCCTTATTTTTCTGCGCCGGAGTGTGTGCACGCCCGCACCCCATTAGAACCTACACTGCTGCACCACCGCCGTCGATTTGACCTCTTACAGTCAGCCCAGTAATCGTGCCCCACCCTGCCTAGTTTCAGGGTATCATGATACGCCTTGTAGGGTTACTGCTGAAAAGGGTCCCCCACTACTAGGTTTTCTATTTCTAGCCAACATGCTAAGTTGGTTAAGTGTTTTATAAACCTAACCCCCAATCAGTCTGTTTAGTTTAGCATGTTCCATTTTGATTAAGTATTAGTATAATTTACTTAATCCTATCAATCCTGACTCAGCCTTAATTGTCTTATTAAAGCCTTGACCTCTCACATTAGACAGGTATTGTTGTGGATGCATGTTGCCGGTGGGGTCCGAGCAGTCTTACGCCACAACTCAGTCTAACCTCGGGTCCTTATTGGGCTCCGTGTTTAACCACCCACATTGGATAGGTATTATTGTGACTACTGGACAGCCGGGCGGTTCCGGGCAGGTTTACATCACAACTCAATCCAACCTCGGGTTAAACACATCGTACTTTCTACATTTACATATTTTGTCTCTTTTCTTTTTATATGTAAATATTTGCGGCCCATTATTCAGATTTATCTTTATTGATTAAAATTTATTTATGTCACTTAATTGATTTTCAAGATTGTTGGCATGCGTCGAACATGCCAACACATATGTTCTATATTTTAGCCCAAACGTCATTACCCCCGTTTTACATGTTCGTTCAAATGTAAGGTGTGTTGGGTTTAATACTTAAACCCAATTTAGCCATATGAAAAGGGGAGGCTTATAACATGGTGTTTATAAGGTAACATAAAAAGGGGAGTGTGAACGCATGAACTTGCAACATAACGATTCAATTAACATAAGGTAGGCACATGTGAACTTGCAATTGTAACAACATATAATATAAGCAATACTTAAACATGAATCATTCTATTCACATAATCATGGTATAAACAAAACATGAATCATTCTATTCGTGTAGTCATGGCATAAATGATATTTAAACATGAACCATTCTAATCATATAATTATGGCATAATCATAATTGAACATGAGTCCTTCTATTCATATAGTCATGGCATAAACATAATTGAACATGAATCCTACTATTCATATAATCATGGTTTTTATCCTATCTATGTAACTTGTAAGTGGGATGTAATTCTAGTGTAATTTCTAATGTAACTTATGTGCCAAATATATTATCATATGATTATGATAACAACATAAGCCTAGAAACATGTTTCCAACTAGGCATAATAACAAACATAGTTTAGTCATGTTCATAAAATTAATACAAGCTTACAAAGACGCTTGCTTTTGTCACTATTACAAAATCATGATTTTTATACTTGAACTATGATGCCAATTCCAACATAACCTTCATATGAATCATAATACTTAAGTGGATCAAATTACACTAAAGATGACCATAGAATTATACATCATGTTGGCATAACAATAGATCATAGACTTGCATGAATTTCAAATAAACTATTACAACATATAGTTGTTACTTTCAACATGAATCATATACTTGCAATTATCAAATGGGTGTTGTAAATAACTACCACAAACATGTAGTTTTCAATATGAATCATATGCTTGCATGAATCCCAATTAAAATTCCACAACATGTGGTTGTCAACATAAACCATATACTTGTATGAATCCAATCGTACACCATAGCATTGCCAAATCGTTTAGAATCAAAATAACATACAAATATAAGTTATTATCGCCACAATTCCATTTCGTTGTTAACTTCCAACGCAAATCGCGTACTTGCAAATATTCAATCGTATACCATAATATTCCCAAATCGTTTAGCATCAAAGCAACATACAAATATAGATTATTATCGCCACAATTCCATTTCTTACTTTACACAAATCAACACAATTATTTAATTCACATCGGAATAGCACTCTACTTACAACGTATGACGAATCTTCAATTCAGGAATCTGAATTCTGAATTTGGAGATGCTATCCTTTGTTGTAGGCGTTGCTTTGATTTGATTAACGTTGCTTTAAGCTTTTGATTTATCTCCTAATTGCCTCTCTATTTCTGACGGCTATCCTCAGTCTCTCCTCAGCAGCATGACGGTCTCATCTCCATTTTAGTTTGTGTGAATTAGGGTTAGTCTTAGGTCCTTTTTATAGAGTTTGTGAGTTGATTTAGACCGTCGATGAAGCTTGGTTTAATAATAGCCGTTCGTTCAAAGGAGAGGCCAATCAGGAGCTGGCACCTAGCCCTAGTGACAAGGCAAGGCTCAGAAAATCGACCAAACACAGACCAGGCCAGCCAGGGTGGGCTGGGTTCGACCTGGCTCAAGAGCCAGGTCGAATCCCCAGTCGACCCCCAGGTCGACTCTAGAGTCGACCTGCCTGGGCAGGTCGACACCTAGGTCGACTCCCAGGTCGACCTGGCCTGGCAGGTCGACCCTAGGGTCGACCCCCAGGTCGACCCTAGGGTCGACCCCCAGGTCGACCCTAGGGTCGACCCCCAGGTCGACCTGGTGGGTTTGGGCGGGAATTTTCCCGCCTACTCTGATTGGGCTGAAATTTAAATCTGTTTTCGAAATTTGAATTTTCTGAAACTTCATCGGGCCATAATTTGGTCATACGGGCTCCGTTTTTCAAAAACTCGGACTCTATTTCGCGTATTTTTCCGAGAAGAACGCAATGGCATATCCCGTTTCACTTAATACTTTGATTTGAAATTTATTATACTTTAATTTGTGAATTTCACTGTTATAAAATACACGGGGTGTTACATTCTCCCTCACTTAAAAGGATTTCGTCCCGAAATCTTCAAGTTCAGGAAGAATGTACATCCTAACATCCAAACATCCATCTACTCATCCATCAAACACGAGCATCCATTGTCCTTAAAAGACTTCTAATGCTTCATGATAATATGCAAAGTGTGTGTGTACATGTACTTATCTAATGCAAAATCAGGCGGTCTACTGATTCAGTTGACCTCCTTAATGCGAATTATGTAAGTGCTATGAATCCATTATGTATGCAAATCCTCCTATTCATGATTCTACATGAGTGCACAATCATTCATACAAATGCAACATCCATATGACAACACATTAAAGTTCAACCATATACGAATGCAAACATATATGCATATGCAATATGAAGTGATTGAGCCGATCTAAAACCTAGATTGTGTGTGTATATGCAACCACGAGCAACCACTAGCAATCACTTGCAACCACTTGCAATCATCATCCATAACATGTTTCAATTACATGTTTTCATCCAAAGGGTTTCTACCTAAAAGATAGGGTCGAGGAGATATACCTAAAAAGATAGATAAAAGCGCAACTTAAGGAAAAAGGAAAGATCAAAGATGTACCCTCGAAAAGAAAAGGGTAGGCAGCGCGTATTCTAGCTTCAGTTTCCCAAGTTGCGTCTCCCTCGGCGTCGCTCCACTGAACTTTGACGAGCTTGACTTCGCGGTTGCGTAGCTTCTTCACTTCCGTTCCTAATATGCGGGTTGGAACTTTCCTTATGGTTGCTTCGCGTTCCACTTCAGCTTCTTCTAGGATATTTGGCTCTACCACTTCAGCAGACTCATGTAGACATTTTCGGAGATGTGAAACGTGAAAGACGTTGTGAACTCCGGCCAATTTTTCGGGTAGCTCTAATCTATAGGCCATTTTCCCAATTTTCTCAATGATAGGGAATGGCCCTACGAACCTTGGTGCTAGCTTTCATGTGGTTCCAAAACGAACAACGTTCCTTAGTGGAGATACCTTAAGAAAAACTCTATCTCCAACCTCAAATTCAAGGTCGGTCCTCCTCTTGTCGGCGTAGGACTTTTGTCTGTCTTGGGCCGTCTTCATCCTTCTTCGTATTAAGTATACTTTTTCTGAAGTCTCTCGGATCATATCTGGTCCAAGTATGAGCTTATCAGTAGACTCCCACCAACAAGTGGGCGATCGGCACGGTCTTCCATATAAAGCTTCGAAGGGCGCCATTCCGATGGTTGCTTGATAACTGTTGTTGTAGGCAAATTCTACCAAAGGAAGATGGTCTTCCCACGTCCCTCCGAAGTCAAGGATGCACAGTCTTAAAAGGTCCTCCAAAACTCTGTTCACTCTTTCTGTTTGGCCGTCGGTTTGGGGATGATAGGCTGTGCTCAAGCATAACTGTGTGCCTACCGCTTCTTGCAGACTCCGCCAAAACTCACTGGTGAAGATAGGGTCTCGGTCACTAATAATGCTGGATGGTATTCCATGGAGTCGAACGATTTCCTTGAGGTAAAGAGATGCTAGGGATGAGGCAGTTCTTTTACTTTTGACGGGTAAAAAGTGGGCGCTTTTAGTAAGCCTATCCACTATTACCCAAATGCTAGTGTTGCCTCTCCTAGACCTAGGCAGCCCATCGATGAAGTCCATTGAGATGCTATCCCACTTCCACTGCGGGACCTCTAGAGGATGTAGCAGACTGCCAGGATTTTTCTGTTCCGCCTTAACCTGTTGGCATACCATACACTTATAAATGAATTCTGCCACGTCATTCTTCATGCCGTTCCAAAAGAAAGTTCTTTTTATGTCCTTGTACATTTTATCTCCGCCTGGGTGTATCGTCATCTTGGAGTGATGTGCTTCCTCGAGAACCTTCTTTACTAAATCCCTTGTCTGTGGGATGCATAGTCTTCCGTCTCGCCTTAGCCAACCCTTATCGTCGATGGAGTATCTGTTGAGGTGACTTGAAGTCTCACCCCTAATTAGCCTATCAATCGTCTCCACAAGCTGAGGGTCCTCGCGTTGTGTTGTCCCTATCGAGTCCACTAAAGTCGGGCGTACTTCGAGCAATACTAGCAAGCCTGGTACAAAATCGGAGGAAGGCCTAAAGTCGAAGCTGGCTATAAACTCTAGGCTTTTTCTTTCAACAAACAGTGGGCTTAAGGTCAGTTTCTTTCGGCTCAACGCGTCTGCCACTACGTTGCCTTTGCCCGGATTATAGGAGATCTCGAAATCATACGAGGCAAGAAACTCCATCCATCTCTGTTGCCTCAAGTTAAGATCTTTCTGCGAGAAAAGATATTTCAATGATTTATGGTCAGTGTAAAGTTCAAACTTCTCACCTAGGAGATAGTGTCGCCAAGACTTGAGTGCAAAGACGATGGCGGCAAATTCAAGATCGTGGTTCGGGTAGTTCTTTTCGTGCACTTTCAACTGCCTCCCGCCATAAGCTACTACCCTTCCTTCTTGCATTAAGACGGCGCCTAGCCCTGTCCCACATGCATCTGTATAAACAGTGAACATCTTGCTTCCATCTGGCAACGTCAAAACTGGGGCTGTTGTAAGAGCCCTTTTCAGTCGCTGGAAAGCAAACTCGCAATCCAAGTCCCAATTGAACACTAGATTCTTCTTGGTCAACTTCGTGAGCGGAGCTGAGATTTTCGCAAAATCCCTTATGAACTTTCGATAGAAACCTGCTAGTCCTAGAAAACTTCGGACCTCAGTTGCATTCCTTGGTGTCTTCCAATCCTGTACCGCCACTACCATAGCAGGGTCCACTGCTAACCCTTGTTTGGATACTATGTGCCCAAGGAACCTCACTTCTTCTCTCCAAAAGTGGCATTTGGAGAATTTGGCTTTTAGCTGATGGACTCGCAGAGTTTCCATGATTGCCCTTAAGTGCTGAGCATGTTCCTCTTCACTCTTTGAGAAGATAAGGATATCGTCCACGAAGACCACTACGAACTTATTGAGGAAATCTCTGAATACCCTACGCATCAGGTCCACGAAGTAAGCAGGTGCATTTGTCAAGCCGAAAGGCATGACAAGCCATTCAAAGAAGCCGTCTGGGGTTCTGAATGCCGTTTTATCGATACTATCTTCAGCCACCCTTAGCTGATGAAAACCGGTTGCTAAATCGAGTTGGGAGAAAACAGACGCTCCTACAAGCTGATCAAACAAATCGTCAATTCTGGGGAGAGGATGCCTATTCTTTTTCGTTAACTTGTTGAGCTCCCTATAGTCAACACATAGACGGAGTGAACCATCCGGCTTTGTAGCGAACACCACTGGAGCGCCCCATTCTGAAATGCTCCTCCTAATGAACCCCTTTTCTAGAAGCTCTTTTATCTGTTTACTGAGCTTTTTCCTTTCCCGTGGAGCCATGTGTCTAACGGGCAACGAAACGGGCTTTGCATTATCTACAAGATATATACGGAAGTCTATCTCCCGCTTCGGAGGCAAGCCCTTCACCTCTTCGAAGACATCCGGATATTCCCGGACCACTCTAACCGATTGCAAATTTTCAACGGAGGCATCAAGCGATTCAAGATAACTATGCATAACCGCATACGAGGGATTACAAGTAATTTCCAAAGTGTTACCGAGCTGGGTCAGGAGCCTAACAACCCTTTTCTCACAATCAAGGATGGCCCCATTACTGGATAGCCAATCCATGCCCAAAATCAAACCATATCCCGAAAACCCCAAAACAAAGGCACTACATTTAAATTCTACGCTTAGAATAGAAATTTTCAATCCCAAACAGATCATAGACAAATGAGCTGGGTCCCCAATTGGGTTTGAAACAATTAAGGGGTCCTCTACCATACTAGTTTTTAGGTGCAGAGATTCTACTAAAGCAGACGAGATAAAGGAGTGTGATGCGCCAGAATCAAATAAAGTGCGAACGGGGTGATCATAAAGGTAAACTACACTTTCTACAGAAGTATTTATACCTCGCTGTTGCAGAGGTGGCACCTCTAGCACATGAACTTGTGCTCCTGAGGTGGATCCAGCCCTCTGCCCCTGTCCTCGTTTCTTTGGGCAGTCCTTAGCCATGTGGCCTGTCTCACCGCAAGAAAAGCACCCACCATTCATCTTGGCCTTCTTTTTCCGGCAATCTTTTACTAAGTGCCCCACTTTGCCACAGAAATTACACTTCCTCTTCTCTTTGTTGCCTTTCCCGCCCTTCTTAAAGTCTGTCTTCTTAGGCTGCAAACCTTCTTTCTTCCCTTGAGGGTTTTCTGCCTTTGCCTCCTTCTTGCCCTTATCCTCTTCGTTCAACAACGCCATCTGTACCAACCTTTCATACGTAGCTCCCATGGGTATATGGGTCATGGCCAAACTGTGTAATGGCTCATTCAACCCTTTGACAAAACGGAGAGCCTTCTTGTGCGGGGTGTTGACTAGGTCCAGTCCGAACCTAGCCAGCTCATCGAACTGATTAACATACTCTTTGACTGTCTTGTTCCCTTGCTTAAGAAACAAGAATTTTTCCAACTGCAAACTCCTTTCCGCATTTGAGAGAAATTTAGCCTCAAACCTTGCCCTAAAGTCCTCCCATGTTTCCACTGGTCTTTCTGCATTAGTGACTTCCCACCAGTAGGAAGCCTCGCCCTTTAGTAGCCATACTGCCAGTTGTACTTTCTGTCTATCCTCTACCTCAAAGATGATGAATAAGTCCTCGGTTTCTTTCAGCCAATTTCTAGCTTCCACGAAGGACTCAGTTCCATGAAAATCCTTTCCTCCCATAGCTTTAAAATCTTTACATATCTTAGCAAAGGTGTTTCCCCGCGGAGGAGGTGGAGGAAGAGGTACTGCTGCAGCTGGATGATTTCGGGGAGGAGGAACGGTAGGACCTGGCTGAGTGGCCCTTGCTTCTAAGAACCGTCTAAACCAACCAGGTATTGGTACACCCTCTGGCAAGTTAAGTTCTTCGGACATGCTGAAACAAAAAGGATAGATTCAAAACGAAGGATAAGAGATAATTCCTATGGCTTTGGGGGGACTTTGCCTTTTAAAATAAAATAATATTTTATCTTAAAAATGCTTCTTTAAATTTCTTTTTGAAAAATAAATTTTCAAAACTTTTTATCTTATCGGGTAAACCTATGCTCTGATACCAAGTGAAACACCCCACCTCCGTTAGGGTCACTCTCAAAGGGAAAGCCCTAATTTTGGTGGAGGTTTATAAGTATAAATCACAGATATACAAGACAGATATAATAACACATATTTTTGAATAGCGGAAAACAACAACTTTTATTTCATTCAAATACGTGTTACACCAACCATACCATAATTGCCTTACAACACTTCCAAAAACATAACATCTTCAAAACTGTCTTGATTACATTAATTAAGAAGCATAAAGAAAACATAAATAAACTGCAAAAGTCCCATAATTGCTGTCCAAAGCCATAGTCCAAAACGAAAAGATCCAAGCAATACATTCTTTCTCTTCAAGATGGATATGAAGGCTGGTCAAGCTGCGGTATTCCCTCCCTGTGGACCTGGGGGGGAAACGGAAGAAAAGAAGACGAAAGAAAAGTAGAGTCAGACATAAAGCCTGAGTAAGTCTAGGACTATTCAGTTATGAATAAAGAACTGGGTATGATAAGTATAAACTAGAAACGGGAAAGCACCATAAACCAAGTTAAGTTGTCTCGGGTCGAATATACTATCGTACCCCATATTAATCTCTGTACCCGTATAAACTAGTTCCCAACAGGCACCCCATAATCAGGGTGAAGTGATCCATTTTATGATGATCGGCTCCTACTCGCATAGTTACATGTGTCTTACGGCCCCCGTTGTTGTAGTTACCTATGCTGGTCCCACCATGGGGTGTATCAAGTCCCATGGTGGCGGCCCGACACAACCCTAGAATGCACAGGTATGCTACTGGTGCCCAGTGCCTTATTTTTCTGCGCCGGAGTGTGTGCACGCCCGCACCCCGTTAGAACCTACACTGCTGCACCACCGCCGTCGATTTGACCTCTTACAGTCAACCCAGTAATCGTGCCCCACCCTGCCTAGTTTCAGGGTATCATGATACGCCTTGTAGGGTTACTGCTGAAAAGGGTCCCCCGCTACTAGGTTTTCTATTTCTAGCCAACATGCTAAGTTGGTTAAGTGTTTTATAAACCTAACCCCCAATCAGTCTGTTTAGTTTAGCATGTTCTATTTTGATTAAGTATTAATATAATTTACTTAATCCTATCAATCCTGACTCAGCCTTAATTGTCTTATTAAAGCCTTGACCTCTCACATTAGACAGGTATTGTTGTGGCTGCCTGTTGCCGGTTGGGTCCGGGCAGTCTTACGCCACAACTCAGTCTAACCTCGGGTCCTTATTGGGCTCCGTGTTTAACCACCCACATTGGATAGGTATTGTTGTGACTACTGGACAGCCGGGCGGTTCCGGGCAGGTTTACATCACAACTCAATCCAACCTCGGGTTAAACACATCGTATTTTCTACATTTACATATTTTGTCTCTTTTCTTTTTATATGTAAATATTTGCGGCCCATTATTCAAATTTATCTTTATTGATTAAAATTTATTTATGTCACTTAATTGATTTTCAAGATTGTTGGCATGCGTCGAACATGCCAACACATATGTTCTATATTTTAGCCCAAACGTCATTACCCCCGTTTTACACGTTCGTTCAAATGTAAGGTGTGTTGGGTTTAATACTTAAACCCAATTTAGCCATATGAAAAGGGGAGGCTTATAACATGGTGTTTATAAGGTAACATAAAAAGGGGAGTGTGAACGCATGAACTTGCAACATAACGATTCAATTAACATAAGGTAGGCACATGTGAACTTGCAATTGTAACAACATATAATATAAGCAATACTTAAACATGAATCATTCTATTCACATAATCATGGTATAAACAAAACATGAATCATTCTATTCGTGTAGTCATGGCATAAATGATACTTAAACATGAACCATTCTAATCATATAATTATGGCATAATCATAATTGAACATGAGTCCTTCTATTCATATAGTCATGGCATAAACATAATTGAACATGAATCCTACTATTCATATAATCATGGTTTTTATCCTATCTATGTAACTTGTAAGTGGGATGTAATTCTAGTGTAATTTCTAATGTAACTTATGTGCCAAATATATTATCATATGATTATGATAACAACATAAGCCTAGAAACATGTTTCCAACTAGGCATAATAACAAACATAGTTTAGTCATGTTCATAAAATTAATACAAGCTTACAAAGACGCTTGCTTTTGTCACTATTACAAAATCATGATTTTTATACTTGAACTATGATGCCAATTCCAACATAACCTTCATATGAATCGTAATACTTAAGTGGATCAAATTACACTAAAGATGACCATAGAATTATACATCATGTTGGCATAACAATAAATCATAGACTTGCATGAATTTCAAATAAACTATTACAACATATAGTTGTTATTTTCAACATGAATCATATACTTGCAATTATCAAATGGGTGTTGTAAATAACTACCACAAACATGTAGTTTTCAATATGAATCATATGCTTGCATGAATCCCAATTAAAATTCCACAACATGTGGTTGTCAACATAAACCATATACTTGTATGAATCCAATCGTACACCATAGCATTGCCAAATCGTTTAGAATCAAAATAACATACAAATATAAGTTATTATCGCCACAATTCCATTTCGTTGTTAACTTCCAACGCAAATCGCATACTTGCAAATATCCAATCGTATACCATAATATTCCCAAATCGTTTAGCATCAAAGCAACATACAAATATAGATTATTATCGCCACAATTCCATTTCTTACTTTACACAAATCAACACAATTATTTAATTCACATCGGAATAGCACTCTACTTACAACGTATGACGAATCTTCAATTCAGGAATCTGAATTCTGAATTTGGAGATGCTATCCTTTGTTGTAGGCGTTGCTTTAATTTGATTAACGTTGCTTTAAGCTTTTGATTTATCTCCTAATTGTCTCTCTATTTCTTACGGCTATCCTCAGTCTCTCCTCAGCAGCATGACGGTCTCATCTCCATTTTAGTTTGTGTGAATTAGGGTTAGTCTTAGGTCCTTTTATAGAGTTTGTGAGTTGATTTAGACCGTCGATGAAGCTTGGTTTAATAATAGCCGTTCATTCAAAGGAGAGGCGAATCAGGAGCTGACACCTAGCCCTAGTGACAAGGCAAGGCTCAGAAAATCGACCAAACACAGACCAGGCCAGCCAGGGTGGGCTGGGTTCGACCTGGCTCAGGAGCCAGTTCGACTCCCCAGTCGACCCCCAGGTCGACTCTATAGTCGACCTTCCTGGGCAGGTCGACCTGGCCTGGCAGGTCGACCCTAGGGTCGACCCCCAGGTCGACCTGGTGGGTTTGGGCGGGAATTTTCCCGCCTACTCTAATTGGGCTGAAATTTAAATCTGTTTTTGAAATTTGAATTTTCTGAAACTTCATCGGGCCATAATTTGGTCATACGGGCTCCGTTTTTCAAAAACTCGGACTCTATTTCGCGTATTTTTCCGAGATGAACACAATGGCATATCCCGTTTCACTTAACACTTTGATTTGAAATTTATTATACTTTAATTTGTGAATTTCACTGTTATAAAATACGCGGGGTGTTACACCTGTACATGCACATGCAAACATTTTGCCACAACTACCTAGAGAAAGCTTTAAAGCAACCCAAATTCATGTCTATGTTGCTACTTTTCTTCAGCCACCACAATATATATCACCTCACATTAATGTTTCCACTGAATTGAAATATACCGTACACCCAGCTACCCCGTATACTACCTCCTGCCCATCTTCACCATCAAGTAGACTCAGATGGGGGTTACTGAAATGAAAACACATGTAAAAGTACTCAGCTATCCTTTAGAATACACAGCAACTGAAGTAACAGGATGTTTATCTCTTTCCATTCTTTCCTATAAATACTCATCCTTTCTATACAAAATTTCATCAAAACCATTTCTTTCTTTCTCGGAACAAATTAAAACCTTCTGAAGCTCCACCCTTAAACAAAACCCAAAACTCCATTTGAAAAGTAGTCGCGACCAGTTCAAGCGAGATGGGTGTTGCATGGATTTCTTGGGAGCAGGGCATGGTGTACAGAACGTGAGTATGCTGATTAGTGGAGCGAATGGGAGCAAGAACGATGGCGTATGGGATGCTGGGGACTGGGTATATCGTGCGGGGGACCGTGGCACAGTTTTTGTTTGGAGGCGGTGGGACTTGGACTAACAAAAGGGAGAGAGGCATTTTGCATGATGAAATGTTGGGGACTAAAGCGAGTTTGGCAGAAGGACGTGTGAAGAAATTTAAACAGTAGAAAGAGAGTATATTGCGTGTATAGGTTCAAGAAGTAGTGTGTGCATGTTGATCAGCGGATGTGAGGATTTAGGGAACGATGAAGACAGGGGTGGAAAGAAGATGTATCGATGGAAAGAAACAAAGGCACTGGTAAAGTTTTACAGTGGTGAACCTTTGGTGGCAGAAAATTCAAGGTTGGTGAACATGTGGATTTCGTGAAGCGTCCTTGAACAAAGTGCAGTGGACGGAGAGCGGTGAAGGGTGGAGGAATATAGGGAGCAGTTTCAAACCAAACAGCAACGATATCGGACAAAACGATAAACGATGGAACCGTACCGACAAGCGCTTCATTATGGAAATGGTTTGATCAGAGTTGACAGCTATTGGAATTTTTAATTAAATTAAACGACCGTTTAATTTAATCAAACCATATTGTTTCAGCGGCAAACAAGTCAAGGTGAGTTCAACTCATTCAGTTTTATCCTATTTATATTTTATATAAATCAGGTTTTAATATTTATGTGATATTATTGTTATTTGGTTGATGGATGCTGAATATATATGCGGTAATTTAACCGATTGAATTAAACGTTCATTTAATTTAAATTGTAATCAATCGTTATTTTTAACGGTTGTAACCGATGGAGGTAACTTACCTCATTGGTCACGTTTATAATAATATAAACGTGTTAAATGTATAGATGAATGTTTGGATTGTTGTTATTGTTTGAGTTCTGAATATCATATATAAATGATATTGTTTGAAATAACATATTTGGATGCAGGGAAAAAAGGTTGGAGGGATCCAACTAGATTCCTCAAATTTATTGTTCATTATCATATTACAGTTACATTATCTGTTTAACCCATATGATTGGATGATGGATTGGATCATTGATTGTTGAATCTAAATTCAACGTTTGTTCTGTTTTAACCAATAGGAAGAATTGGTTGAGTAACTGGTAGCAGTTAGCCCAAAAATATATCGTTTAAAAAAATATTGATTTACCATCAGGAGAATCAACGTTAATGAAATTATAAAATATATTTTATAATTGAAGATGGATTTGAAATCGATAGATTCGAATCAAGATTTTAATAAAAGGAAATTAATATGCATTAGTTATTATTTAAGGTGTTATTAAATGATTTTGTAATGAGATTTATAACCAGATGAGCAAAGATTAACGTAATGATTAATAATTAGATTAATTGTTTAAAAGAGACAATTAAACGGAAATATTTAATTAATATAAAAGAATGACTAATTGGAGTTTATTAACAAGATAAACATGGTTTGAAATGATGAAGTTAACTGATTTAATTGAAATTAGTCATTTGATTAATTTATTTTTAATTGATCAAATAAATTAGTTTAACAAATATTTATTTTAGCTTTAATAAGATTTAAAAAGGAACTTACTATTAAGAAGTTAACTATTTCTACGATAGTTAATGATGAAATAGATCATTATTTTAATGAATAATGGTTTAAGTGATCAAGCCGTAATGAGATTCATAAGGTAAGTAATCAAAAGTTGATATTGGAGAAAAATTGGATTTTTGAAAAGAGTTGGTGAACAGGTTTTATATTAGAACCGAGTTTTAATAAACTAAATTAATTAAAGGGAATTTAAGCCGATATGATAGCTTAAATATAATGTTTACTTAATACTTAAATTAAGTAAGAAGGATTTGAGGTAAATGGGGTTTTATATTAAACCTGATATTTATAAACGATGTTTATAAAAGATGTGTGAGGCTAAAATATTAAGATTAAATTAACTTTACTTAATTTTGGAAGTATAAGATGCGATTTAAATTTGCTATATTAAATAAGGGATGAGGTTTCATCAGATATAACTAAAATGGGATGTAGTTTGATATCGGAAATGAATATCGATTTTGGTATTACAACTAATGTCTATCTTAAGATAAGGACATCGTTGATCAAGATCTGAGCAGTAATTTAAAATACACCAACTTGAACGACTTCAGGATTATCGAGAGATGATATTAGTTGTAGTGGTGAAGAGGTTAAGAGGAGTTTAGTTTGAGAAATAATAATGTAATGGTATTTGAAGAAGTTGGTAATATATAATAGATTCCAAAACAAAAGGAAATTAAATAGGCTTGAGAATATGAATGGTATTTTCATAAAAAAGAAAGTAAAGGAGATTTATAAAGGTATAACGATGTTTTCAAAGTGAGAAGATAAGACTTGGAATGGATTTATTCTAAAAAGTTAAGTGATGAGTATAGTGTTCAAATGAGGAAACCAAAGTAGCGGTCGTTACGATGGTTTTACAAATGACGAGTTGAATCGATGATAAATAATAAATGGCGTTGTAGTTAATGTTTTTGAAATAATAGTAAAATAGAAATTGGATATGGTTATTCATATTTTTCCAAATATTATATTAAAAAAGGTTTAGAGAAGATTAATATATAGAAATAAGAATCGAATACCATGTTTAAAAAAATATGGAATGTTTTAGAAGTTAAAATTAACCATTCGTTAATTATTTAAATTAAAAGGACCAAGTGATGCTGAATACTAAACCTTTTAATTCTTCTTATTTCCATGATTGAATGGTTGTGTATTTGATAGTTAAATAACCGACTATCAAATTCTGGACAATACGATTGTTGGTACGGGACCAGGAACGAATTTATATTCGAAAACCATTACGTCCAGTAAACATGTAAATGTTGAAGATATCAAATGCTAATCAATACGAAGAAATTGAAGACCGTGGGTCTTCATAAAGCGGAAGGATTACTTAAAATCTCTGGCTTAGTGGCCAAGATACAATGTGATTCTGTCGTGGTTGGAATCTACGGATTGCAAGGACTTCTCGCTTCTGATCCATGGGGTGATTCCTATATTGGATGCAGTATGAGAATACATTCGGTTCATCCTATTCCTGGATGACTTGTATGGACGAATGTTTGACATAATATTTCTTAAGAGTCACATAGATTGATTTTTACAAACGTACCCCTATTGGTGATAGCTAACACCCAGGGTATTTTTGTTGGCGTCAATTAGTGATTTCCGATGGATTTGACGATATGACATTCAAAGTGAATGGTGGCGTGCTATCTAGGAAAGAAGAGATATAACCTCAAGCCTCACAACCGGGAAATGACAAAAATCGGGCAGGCAGCATGGCTATGTGGGTCGCACCCATTAGAGTGTATAATCACCTATCTAGAGAAATTCTTTTTGCTTCTTTAATCTATCGATGCTGTCCCTTTTCGGGAAACGGTTGCTGACCCCAACCGTTGGTGATATACATTCGATACACTCAAGCGAAATGAGTGGTCGGTCATGTGTGGGCCGGGTTGCAAGACGTTCAAGTTGAACCCAATGTATTCGCCTCTAGAGATACACTATCGGTAGGTGGTTCCATACCTTGTCATAGTCGGAATCCAATCTCCAATAAGAGCCTGCGGTTTTTATTGTATGCTATATATGTAGAGCGTGAGATGCAAGTGTTCTGCTAGATTACTATTTATTTGTATTTAGACACTATTATAATATCAGACAAGCTATTGATTTCAAAATGTTTTGGGTTATCGTAAAGTAAAAACCATCCATATTTATGTGTGGATTTGGTCATACGATTATTATTTTCTTTCGAAAAGATTTTGATCTTTAAAATCAAGTTGGATGATTCCCCTTAAACTTTGCGAGTTGCTCTACTTTGGTTCACCAGACTGACCCGGTATTCGAAATGCTCGGGTTAGACCGGGTTGTACAGGTCCAGGTTATCGGATGCTGCGCCGTCTAAAGATGAGCAGGATATGTTCATAAGTATGATATCTAATATTTATTCCGCTGTGTATTGTATATGAGGACAGATTATTATAACTGTCCAAATATGTGATGTACTCTGATGATTGTAAGTTTTATTTCAAGCTCTCAATAAAGATTTATTTATATATTATATTTTGTTCCGCTGTGATGTGAGACACTGATTCTATGTTGATCTTCTTCTCCTTTCTTCTATTCTAATATTTCTTTCTTATCCCATCCTCTAAATTCTTTCTATTGGCATCTGGGTTTCTTATACAATTTGGGTTGGACTGGTGTTGTTTGGTCAGCTAAAAAGGTACCGGGAATCTGGGTCGTCGCAGTTGGTATCAGAGCTATTAGTTTAGGAATAACCTTGGCTCTGTGGCATAACTCGATAGAGATGGGGTTAGTAACACCCTAGATTGAGATTGGAGTGTGTGTGTATATATATATATATGAGAGCGTATTTGTATATTTTATAAAAATGTTTTATATTGTAAACTGGCAACTGACACGGTATCGTTTTGTAAAGATGGCCAAATGAAATAATTTTGGCCAAATTATATTTTTGTTCATGAAGGAAATAATTTTATTAAATTATTGAGTTATTGGTGTGATTGTTGGGTTAATTTGAATAGAATTCAAATTGAATTAAAATTTGAATTGGTTTAGTATAACCAGAAGATTTCATATATGAAATTGGTTAATAAAAATTTATTATATCATTGAATGAATTAATATTTAACTAATAAAAGTTAAATAGAAAATATATGAATCAGAATTTAGCTTAGAGATAAGTTCATAAAGAGAAAACGAATGATTTTTGAAATAAAATCAGAATTTGAATTTGAAATGGAGGTGAATAAATTAGGAAATTAAATAGTTAATTGAATATGAATTTGGAACTTAACTAGGTTAAGTCAAGTTGATTTGAGAATGAAAATTTGAATTAAAATGGATTTTAGAGTTAAATGAGATCAATTTGGAATTTGGAAAATGAGTAAAATATAAATTGATTGGATTGGTCAAGTTGAGTGTATATTGATTATGATTGGGCATTGATTGTTGATGATTTGTTAGATGGACCGAATAGAATTCATAAATGGTTTGATAACAGAATTAAATGAATTGGAAACTAAATTCTAGTAAAACGAATCTGAATAAAATTTGATTATAAAATAAGCTGAATGACCCTTTATTTATTACCTGTATTGTAGAGAAGTTAAGCACAGGTTGGTTGAAAAAGGATGAGTTGCTAATTACTATGCTTTGGAATTAGAGTTTGGTTTGAGTTTTCTTTGATAAGATGTGAGACCCGGAGCGGCGTTTGTAGTTAGTCTGATCGAGCAATACGGTGGAGGTGCTGGCAGATTTTTCGTAAATTTTTATAACTTAGAATTTTGATAATAATTATTTTGAATATAATTGGGATTGGAGCATTTCTTTTACTTAGCAATTTCGGGGACGAAATTCTTTTAAGGGGAAAGGAATGTAACGTCCCGTATTTTTGGTAGTCAGATATTTAATACATTTATTATTTTAAATATCCATTTGGTATTATAAATGAGTTATAATATATAATCCATTTATATAACGATATTTGAATTTAAAATTTATATATAATTATAATTTGAACTCGTAAATGTTGCGGTATTTCGTAATTTACGATTTGAATTCATGTATATCGGTATGAATATAAAACGCTCAATGACAATCAACGATGAAATTAAATAATCGTAAGAAATAGAATGTTCAAATCAATACGTTGGCACGTGCTTCGCACGCGGGAGATTATTCGATATATTATGTAAGCAGTAAAAATGTTTTCTCTTCAAACAGCCTCCATTTTCAATGAAACAAGTTTTAATGGAATGCGTACAATTAATTATTGCTACGTTTCCAGTTTGGAGCCAATCGGAGTAGTTTTATCGGTGCGTGAAGTTTAAAGGTGAACCGATAATTTAAAATAACGACGTTGTGCAAACGGAGTCTATTTTCAACAAAAGTAGTTTCATTGGGACCAAAACGTATGGACATAGCAGTACGTCCATTTTCGTCGTGTTTGGAGTTCGGGTATAGGGGTGCAAATATCTAATATTTACATCAAATATCGGTATGGAATTTAATCAAAATAAACAAATAAATATACAATCTACCCTACTATTTACATATACGAGCTACCTAAATGTTCCGGCAAGCTTCAAATTCCATTCTTTCCTCGATACAGCCAACCAAGTTATAGGGGTTCACGTGCCTACATGCACACAATACAAAGAAAGAAACAAAATACAACAGTTGTTCCTCTCAACCGAAGCAAAGCCTAGCTTATTACCTATGCTGTACAAACTAAAGCCTACTTTTCTTTTCCATTTATATGAATTAGTACCCTCTAGACTCAAATTATAGCTACCCTAATTAGAACCATCAAACCCAGCTCATTTCGGCTGTCTCGTTTCAAAACTGCACATTGTTTTGTCAATATCATATATTGAAGTACACCGTCTCAAATAAAAACTAAAGGAGGTATAGCTTAAACTAGGCAATACAAGCCAACAACCTTCCCCTAAGCTGATGCATTTCAAATACAAACGCATATACTGGCAGCCTACACTAAAACCCAATGTTGTACAAATCTGCACCTATATATACATGGGAACATGAAATATTTCTTTTCAACAGCATAAAAATGACACGCCTATTCAGTATACATTCTTTCCTGTACATGCACATGCAAACATTTTGCCACAGCTACCTAGAGAAAGCTTTAAAGCTACCCAAATTCATGTCTATGTTGCTACTTTTCTTCAGCCACTGCAATATATATCACCTCACATTAATGTTGCCACTAAATTGAAATATACCGTACACCCAGCTACCCCGTATACTACCTCCTGCCCCTCTTCACCATCAAGTAGACTCTGGTGGGGGTTACTGAAATGAAAACACATGCAAAAGTACTCAGCTATCCTTTAGAATACACAGCTACTGAAGTAACGGGATGTTTATCTCTTTCCATTCTTTCCTATAAATACTCATCCTTTCTGTACAAAATTTCATCAAAATCATTTCTTTCTTTCTCGCAACAAATTAAAACCTGCCGAAGATCCACCCTCAAACAAAACCCAAAACTCCATTTGAAAAGTAGCCGCGACCAGTTCAGGCGAAATGGGTGTTGCATGGATTTCTTGGGAGCAGGGCATGGTGTATAGAACGCGAGTATGCTGATTAGTGGAGCGAATGGGAGCAAGAACGATGGCGTATGGGATGCTGGGGACTGGGTCTATCGTGCGGGGGACTGTGGCACAGTTTTTTTTTGGAGGCGGTGGGACTTATGTTGACAAAAGGGAGAGAGGCATTTTGCATGATGAAATGTTGGGGACCAAAGCGAGTTTGGCAGAAGGACGTGTAAAGAAATTTAAACAATAGAAAGAGAGTATATTGCGTGTATAGGTTCAAGAAGTAGTGTGTGCATGTTGATCAGCGGACGTGACGATTTAGGGAACGATGAAGACAGGGGTGGAAAGAAGATGTATCAATGGAAAGAAATAAAGGCGCTGGTAAAGTTTTACAGTGATGAACCTTTGGTGGCGGAAAATTCAAGGTTGCTGAACGTGTGGATTTCGTGAAGCGTCCTTGAACAAAGAGCAGTGGACGGAGAGCGGTGAAGGGTGGAGTAATATAGGGAGCGGTTTCAAACCAAACAACAACGAGATCGGACAAAACGAGAAACGATGGAACCGTACCGACAAGCGCTTCATTATGGAAATGGTATGATCAGAGTTGACAGCTATTGGAATTTTTAATTAAATTAAACGACCGTTTAATGTAATTAAACCATATTGTTTCAGCGGCAAACAAGTCAAGGTGAGTTCAACTCACTCAGTTTTATCCTATTTATATTTTACATAAATTGGGTTTTAATATTTGTGTGCTATGATTATTATTTGGTTGATGGATGCTGAATATATATGCAGTAATTTAACCGATTAAATTAAACATTCATTTAATTTAAATTTTAATCAATCGTTATTTTTAACGGTTGTAACCGATGGAGGTAACTTACCTCATTGGTCACGTTTATAATAATATAAACGTGTTAAATGTAAAGATGAATGTTTGGATTGTTGTTATTGTTTGATTTCTGAATATCATATATAAATGATATTGTTTGAAATAACTTTCTTGGATGCAGGGAAAACAGGTTGGAGGGATCCAACTAGATTCCTCAAATTTATTGTTCATTTTCATATTACAATTACATTATCTGTTTAACCCATATGATTGGATGATGGATTGGATCATTGATTGTTGAATCTAAATTCAACGTTTGTTCTGTTTTAACCAATAGGCAGAATTGGTTGAGTAACTGGTAGCAGTTAGCCCAAAAATATATCATTTAAAAAAATATTGATTTACCGTCAGGAGATTCGACATTAATGAAATTATAAAATATATTTAATAATGGAAGATGGATTTGAAATCGATAGATTCGAACCAAGATTTTAATAAAAGGAAACTAATATGCATTAGTTATTATTTAAGGAGTTATTTATTGATTTTGTAATGAGATTTATAACCAGATGAGCAGAGATTAACGTAATGATTAATAATTAGATTAATTGTTTAAAAGAGACAATTAAACGGAAATATTTAATTAATTATAAAGAATGACTAATTGGAGTTTATTAACAAGATAAACATGGTTTGAAATGATGAAGTTAACTGATTTAATTGAAGTTAGTCAATTGATTAATTTATTTTTAATTGATTAAATAAATTAGTTTAACAAATATTTATTTTAGCTTTAACAAGATTTAAAAAGAACTTACTGTTAAGAAGTTAACTATTTCTACGATAGTTAATGATGAAATAGATCATTATTTTAATGAATAATGGTTTAAGTGATCAAGCCGTAATGAGATTCATAAGGTAAGTAATCAAAAGTTGATATTGGAGAAAAATTGGATTTTTGAAAAGAGTTGGTGAACGGATTTTATATTAGAACTGAGTTTTAATAAACTAAATTAATTAAAGGGAACTTAAGCCGATACGATAGCTTAAATATAACGTTTACTTAATACTTAAATTTAGTAAGAAGAATTTGAGGTAAATGGGTTTTTATATTAAACCTGAGATTTATAAATGATGTTTATAAAAGAAGTGTGAGGCTAAAATGTTAAGATTAAATTAACTTTACTTAATTTTGGAAGTATAAGATGCGATTTAAATTCGCTATATTAAATAAGGGATGAGGTTTCATCAGTTATAACTAAAATGGGATGTGGTTTGATATCCGAAATGAATATCGATTTTGGTATTACAACTAATGTCTATCTTAAGATAAGGACATCGTTGATCAAGGTCTGAGCAGTAATTTAAAATACCCCAACTTGAACGACTTCAGGATTATCGAGAGATGATATTAGTTGTAGTGGTGAAGAGGTTAAGAGGAGTTTAGTTTGAGAAATAATAATGTAATGATATTTGAAGAAATTGGAAATATATAATAGATTCTAAAACAAAAGGAAATTAAACGGGCTTGAGAATATGAATGGTATTTTCATAGAAAAGAAAGTAAAGGAGATTTGTAAAGGTATAACGATGTTTTCAAAGTGAGAAGATAAGACTTGGAATGGATTTATTCTAAAAAGATAAGTGACGAGTATAGTGTTCAAATGAGGAAACCAAAGTAGCGGTCGTAACGATGGTTTTACAAATGACGAGTTGAATCGATAATAAATAATAAATGGCATTGTAGTTAATGTTTTTGAAATAATAGTAAAACAGAAATTGGATACGGTTATTTATATTTTTCCAAATATTATATTAAAAAAGGTTTTGAGAAGATTAATATATAGAAATAAGAATCGAATACCATTTTTAAAAAAATATGGAATGTTTTAGAAGTTTAAATTAACCATTCGTTAAATATTTAAATTAAAAGGGACAAGTGATGCTGAATACTAAACCATTTAATTCATATTATTTCCATGATTGAATGGTTGTTTATTTGATAGTTAAATAACCGACTATCAAAATCTGGACAATACGATTGTTGGTACGGAAAGACCGGGATCGAATTTATATTCGAAAACCATTCCGTCTAGTAAACACGTAAACGTTGAAGATATCAAATGCTAATCAAAACGAAGAAATTGAAGACCGTGGATCTTCATAAAGCGGAAGGATTACTTAAAATCTCTGGCTTAGCGGCCCGAGATACACTGTGATTCTATCGTGGTTGGAATCTACGTATTACAAGGAGTTCTCGCTACTGATCCATGGGGTGATTCCTATATTGGATGCAGTAGGAGAATGCTTTCGGTTCATCCTCTTCCTGGATGACTTGTATGGACGAATGTCTGACAGAATATTTCTTAAGAGTCACATACGTTGATTTTTACAAACGTACTCCTACTGGTGATAGCTAATACCCAAGGTATTTTTGTCGGCGTCAATTAGTGATATCCGATGGATCTGACGATGTGACATTCAAAGTGAATGGTGGCGTGCAATCTAGGAAAGAAGAGATATAACCTCAAGCCTCACAACCGGGAAATGACAAAAATCGGGCAGGTAGCATGGCTATGTGGGTCGCATCCATTACGGTGTATAATCACCTATCTAGAGAAATTCTTTTTGCTTCTTTAATCTATCGATGCTGTTTCGGGAAACGGTTGCTGATCCCAACCGTTGGTGATATACTTTCGATACACTCAAGCAAAATGAGTGGTCGATCATGTGTGGGCCGGGTTGCAAGACGTTCTTGTTGTGTATTCGCCTCTAGAGATACACTATTGGTAGGTTGTTCCATACCTTGTCATAGTCGGAATCAAATCTCTAATAAGAGCTTGCGGTTTTGATTGTATACTATATATGTGGAGAGTGAGATGCAAGCGTTCTGCTAGATTACTATTTATTTGTATTTAGACACTATTATAATATCAGACAAGCTATTGATTTCAAAATGTTTTGGTTTATCGTAAGGTAAAAATCATCTGTACTTACGATTATCCTTTTCTATCGAAAAGATTTTGATCTTTGAAATCAATTTGGATGATTCGCCTTAAACTTTGCGAGTTGCTCTCACTCTGGTTCACCAGACTGACCCGGTATTTGAAATGCTCGGGTTAGACCGGGTTGTACAGGTCCAGGTTATCGGATGCGGCGAAGTCTAGAGATGAGCAGGAGATGTTCAGAAGTATGATATCTAATATTTATTCCGCTGTGTATTGTATATGAGGACAGATTATTATAACTGTCCAGATATGTGATGTACTCTGATGATTGTAAGTTTTATTTCAAGCTCTCAATAAAGATTTATTTATATTTTATATTTTGTTCCGCTGCGATGTGAGACACTGATTCTGTGTTGATCTTCTTCTCCTTTCTTCTATTCTAATATTTCTTTCTTATCTCATCCTCTAAATTCTTTCTATTGGCATTTGGATTTCTTGTACAATTTGGGTTGCACTGGTGTTGTTTGGTCAGCTCAAAAGGTACTGGGAATCTAGGTCATCACAGTTGGTATCAGAGCTATTGGTTTAGGAATAACCCTGGCTCTGTGGCGTAACTCGATAGATATGGGGTTAGTAACACCCTAGATTGAGATTGGAGTGTATATATATATATATATGAGAGCGTATTTGTATATTTTATAAAAATGTTTTATACTGTGAACTGGCAACTGACACGGTATCGTTTTGTAAAGTTGGTCAAATGAAATAATTTTGGCCAAATTATATTTTTGTTCATAAAGGAAATAATTTTATTAAATTATTGAGTTATTGGTGTGATTATTGGGTTAATTTGAATAGAATTCAAATTGAATTAAAATTTGAATTGGTTTAGTATAACCAGAAGACTTCATATATGAAATTGGTTAATAAGAATTTATTATATCATTGAATGAATTGATATTTAACTTGTAGAAGTTGAATAGAAAATATATGAATTAGAATTTAGCTTAGAGATAAGTTTATAAAGAGAAAACGAATGATTTTTGAAATAAAATCAGAATTTGAATTTGAAATGTAGGTGAATAAATTAGGAAATTAAATAGTTAATTGAATATGAACTTGGAACTTAACTAGGTTAATTTAAGTTGATTTAAGAATGAAAATTTGAATTAAAATGGATTTTAGAGTTAAATGAGATCAATTTGGAATTTGGAAACTGAGTAAAATATAATTTGATTGGATTGGTCAAGTTGAGTGTATATTGATTATGATTGGGCATTGATTGTTGATGATTTGGTAGATGGACCGAATAGAATTCATAAATGGTTTGATAACAGAATTAAATGAATTGGAAACTAAATTCTAGTAAAATGAATTTGAATAAAATTTGATTATAAAATAAGCTGAATGACCCTTTATTTATTGCCTGTATTGTAGAGAAGTTAAGCACAGGTTGGTTGAAAAAGGATGAGTTGCTAATTACTACGCTTTGGAATTAGAGTTTGGTTTGAGTTTTCTTTGATAAGATGTGAGACCCGGAGCGACGTTTGTAGTTGGTCTGATCGAGCAGTGCGGTGGAGGTGCTGGCAGATTTTTCGTAAATTTTTATAACTTAGAATTTTGATAATAATTATTTTGAAAATAATTGGGATTGGAGCATTTCTTTTACTTAGCAGTTTCGGGGACGAAATTCTTTTAAGGGGAAAGGAATGTAACATCCTGCATTTTTGGTAGTCAGATATTTAATATATTTATTATTTTAAATATCCTTTTGGTATTATAAATGAGTTATAATAAATAATCCATTTATATAACGATATTTGAATGTTAAATTTATATATAACTATAATTTGAACTCATAAATGTTGCGGTATTTCGTAATTTACGATTTGACTTCATGTATATCGGTATGATTATAAAATGCTCCATGACAATCAACGATGAAATTAAATAATCGTAAGAAATAGAATGTTCAAATCAATACGTTGGCACGTGCTTCGCACACGGGAGATTATTCGATATATTATATAAGCAGTAAAAATGTTTTCTCTTCAAACAACCTTCGTTTTCTACGAAACAAGTTTTAATGGAATGCGTACAATTAATTATTGCAACATTTCCAGTTTGAAGCCAATCGGAGTTGTTTTATCGGTGCGTGAAATTTAAAGGTGAACCGATAATTCAAAATAACGATGTTGTGCAAACGAAGTCTGTTTTCAACGAAAGTAGTTTCATTGGGACCAAAACTTATGGACACAGCAGTATGTCCATTTTCATCGTGTTTGGAGTTTTGGTATAGGGGTGCAAATATCTAATATTTACATCAAATATCGGCATGGAATTTAATCAAAATATACAAATAAATATACAATCTACCCTACTATTTACATATACGACCTACCTAAATGTTCCGGCAAGCTTCAAATTCCATTCTTTCCTCGATACAACCGACCAAGTTATAGGGGTTTACGTGCCTACATCACACAACACAAAGAAAGAAACAAAATACAACTGTTGTTCCTCTCAACCGAAGCAAAGCCTAGCGTATTACCTATGCTGTACAAACTAAAGCCTACTTTTCTTTTCCATTTATATGAACTAGTACCCTCTAGACTCAAATTATAGCTACCCTGATCAGTACCATCAAACCCAGCTCATTTCGGTTGTCTCGTTTCAAAACTGCACATTGTTTTGTCAATATCATATATTGAAGTACACCATCTCAAATAAAAACTAAAGGAGGTATAGCTTAAACTAGGCAATACAAGCCAACAACCTTCCCCTAAGCTGATGCATTTCAAATACAAACGCATATACTGGCAGCCTACACTAAAACCCAATGTTGTACAAATCTGCACCTATATATACATGGGCACATGAAATATTTCTTTTCAATGGCATAAAAATGACATGCCTATTCAGTATACATTCTTTCCTGTACATGCACATGCAAACATTTTGCCACATCTACCTAGAGAAAGCTTTAAAGCTACCCAAATTCATGTCTATGTTGCTACTTTTCTTCAGCCACCGCAATATATATCACCTCACATTAATGTTGCCACTAAATTGAAATATACCGTACACCCAGCTACCCCGTATACTACCTCCTGCCCCTCTTCACCATCAAGTAGACTCAGGTGGGGGTTACTGAAATGAAAACACATGCAAAAGTACTCAGCTATCCTTTAGAATACACAGCTACTGAAGTAACGGGATGTTTATCTCTTTCCATTCTTTCCTATAAATACTCATCCTTTCTGTACAAAATTTCATCAAAACCACTTCTTTCTTTCTCGCAACAAATTAAAACCTGCCGAAGCTCCACCCTCAAACAAAACCCAAAACTCCATTTGAAAAGTAGCCGCGACCAGTTCAGGCGAGATGGGTGTTGCATGGATTTCTTGGGAGCAGTGTATGGTGTACAGAACGTGAGTATGCTGATTAGTGGAGCGAATGGGAGCAAGAACGATGGCGTATGGGAAGCTGGGGACTGGGTCTGTCGTGCGGGGGACTGTGGCACAGTTTTTGTTTGGAGGTGTATGATTAGTTTTGTACTTATGATTAGTTTTGTACTTATGCAAGATTCCGAATACAAGTATAGTAAAATAAAATATTGAAAAGTAGTGCATTCATTAATTTAAGGGCAATTTTTCAAAAAAATGCTAGTTTATAAAACTTAAAGCACAAATAGGCTAGTTCAAAGACTATTTGCAGATATAGGCTAGTTTTGATCAGCTCAGCAACTGGTTTCAAAAAAAAATATGGGGCGCTCCTGAGAAGTGCGCCCTCTTATATTTATACAGGTGCACTTGGTAAGTGCGCTCATATATACTGCTGTCAATTATACACGACACATGAATAAGTCCAACTATTTAGGTACCTAAATTTTCACATTGTTTGATGCTTGAATGCAATGCTCGTCATTATTCTAGAATGTGGTTTTCCCCGATTTTCAATCTTCTCAAGGAAGACTTTCTTTCTTGGTGTTTTCCAAAGGGACGACGAAGAGATACATTTGTTGCTATGGTGGAGTAGGACCGCATGCACTTTGTGTTTTCTTTTTAAATGTTAACATTGATGTTTTTTTAATTACAGTTTAGCTTTAGGGTATATGGCTTTTGTTGTTCCATTCACAGTAAGGGAGAGTTTTATAATTTGTAGCTTATTCAACTGTCATGTATAATTGACACACGTCCGCAGCATTGTATATGAATTCATTTACCAAGTGCGCTCATATAAATATAAGGGGGCGCACTTCTGAGGAGTGCCCCGTATTTTTTTCTAAAACTAACCAGCTCATTGCTGAGCTGGCCAAAACCAGCATATATCCGCAAATAGTCTTTTAACCAGCCTATTTGTGTTATAAGTTCTAAAAACTAGTCTTTTTTAAAATTTGTCCTTAATTTAAATTTACAATTTGCGAATTAACTTATAAGGTCTAAGGTTTGGAATTACGGAAAATAAGCGAATTAAATAGATTCACATACATCATCAAACTAGTCTGAGAATCCAAATACGACAACTACCATTATCAATGATAGATTCATACTCTCAACATGTACAATATACACACACACACACACACACACACACACACATATATATATATATATATATATATATATATATGCACAATGGAAAAATATTCAACCACACATCACAAACCCCAAATAAAGTTAGCTACTTGAATTTGGTGGACATGAAAGTCACGGCGAAGAGAATTAGAGAAAGGAGACTTACTGATAGCCAGGCAACAGTAGTAGCGGAGTTGCAAGAAGCGGATTTGCGGGGGGATGAGGCAGAAAACCGATTTGAGGGAAGTAATTATTATCCACCATAACCTAATTTACTTTTCTTTGAGAGGAAGACGAACTTTAGAATATGGCAGTGGAAAGTGCTTTTTGTTTCTTATGTATTAGATTTTCTCTTTTGAAGCGGGTTTGGGCTTGAACGAACTGCCGCGTGTTGTAAGTAAGGGTCTTGTATGAGTCTTATCTTTATGGGCTGCAAAGCCTTAATAAAAGCTTACCCATCTTCTAATATATATATTTATGTATGTATGTATGTATGTATGTATGTATGTATGTTTGTTGAAACCTATATTATTTAGTACCAGTACAGTAACTTATCCCCAAAGACAACCAGAACAAATGACTTATAGACTAGGACATCCCCCTAGAACAAATGTAAATCCTTACACAAATGAAAATGAAAATTTAAGGACAACTGGAAAAAGATTACCAACATAAATAACCTTTTTGGATCAAATTCTATAATACTTAATGTTACCGAATGCCATCCACAACTATTGATACATACCTAGAACGATGGACTGTTGCAATAGCTAGAGACTATTTTGCTAAACACCCAAATATACATTTAGGAGAAGAAATGGTAAGAATTTCAGAACATTATTTAGGTGATGTTGCTAAAGGAATGTGGGAAGCATGTAAATCAAATTTCCTAGATGAAGTAGCCTCCTTGGTAGCCCAAGGTGGAAATATCTATAATTTTACATACTTGATACATAGAATAATAACGGGAAGAGAAGTAAACACATGATTAACTTTAAGACAACAAGAAGCTATGAGAGTGTAATGGCCCGCAACTCCATACTATCTGAGTTGACTAATTACACCACACGTCCAACCCAAATTGCACAAAAATATGAATCATTATTAGAAAGAAGTTAGAGGATGAGAAATAGAAAGAAACAAATATTAGAATAGAAGAAAACAAAGAAGACAAATCTCACAGCGAAATGAATAAAATATATTATATAACATAACTTTTGAAAATACAAATCAGTAACTGGATATACATACCATTATCAGAGCACAACAGCTATTCCAAGAACAGTTATAAACACCTGTTTCCAGATACAACATAGTACACAACGGAAATATGATAATCTATAGTTAACTGGTGAAGCCTCCTGCTTCTAGCTCTTCCAAGGGAATCTGAAAAATCCCGACTACTTGACTGCCCGTACAAATTTGGGCACCCAAGAGTTTAGGGAAAACAAACAAAATAAACTCTGGGTCAGTCATGGGACTGGTGTGAGTAAACTCCAACCATTTGTTTAACTTTAAAAATCCTTTCTAAAGAAATGATAATAGTAAGACCAGCCCACACATAAACATGGACGGTTTTTACCTTACTATAACCCAAAACACTTTGATACAAAAATCCAGTGATATTATAATAATGTCTAATCAAATAAATAGAATCTAGTGGAATGCTTGCATCTCACACTAATCAAAAACCGCAGGGCGCTTATTGGAGATAGGATTCCGACTATGACAAGGTATGGAACCACCTTCCGATCAGTGTACTCTAGAGGCGATACACTGGGGTTCAACAAGAACATCTTGCAACCTGGCCCACACATGACCGACCACTCATTTCGCTTGAGTGTATCGAATGTATATCACCAACGGTTGGGATCAGCAACCATTTCCCGAATGGGACAACATCGAATAGAATAAGAAATTAAATGAATCTCTAGATTGGTGATTATACATCCTAATGGGAGCGACCCACATAGTCATGCTGCCTGCCCGATTTTTGTCATTTCCCGGTTGTTGAGGCCTGAGGCTACGATTACTTTCTATTCATTGATAGCACAATCACTTTGAATGCCACATTGTCAGAACCGTTAATCACTAATAGATTTGCACAAATATTCTGGATATTATGCTAAGGGAATAAATCCGTTGCAACCATATATATTTGTACAGATCAACATATTCGATCATTAGAAATACTTCGTCATACATTCGTCCATATACGTTCGTTCTAGGACTGAACGAAAGCGAAGGCATAATTTCTATTAATATAAAAAGCCCGTGCACTTTACACCGTCTTCGATTACCTTCGTATAATCTGATTCGCAACGCTACTGCCAATACAGAGTGGTTCACGGATAATAATCCAACCGGTCTCTCCATATTGACAACGATGTTGGCAAATACTTCGATAGTCGGTTATTTAACTATCAAAGAAAAACAAACATCCATTCAAAACAATCAAACAATCACTGGGCCCCTTGATTACCATTCATTGATTAAATCACCCTTTCCATTTCCTTATCAATATTTGTTAAACAAATATTTTCAATTATCATCTCGGTCTCTTACATTCTTTGGAAAGCATTTCTATATCTCGCCTTCTTTTATTTTCTACACTTAGAAAATATATTCTATTTGAAATTTAAAACAATTTCAATCACTTATCTCTTTCCCGACTACTTTAATTAGACTCAGGAAATATTTACTTTTATATTCTAAAATTCCACTACTTAGGTTAAAACGAATGTTGTGTAAAACATCGTTACAACAACCCAAAATATTTTATTCACTAACTCTTATCCAACACTTCTCTTCGAGATTGGATCTTGCTATTTATCAATTAAAAATGAAATCAATCAAGTTGGGGTAAAATTACCTCTCAGACCTTGACTGAAAACATCCTCAACTTCAAAACGACAAAATCACTAACCTTAAATAAACACACTATAAAACCCAATTATTCCTTTTAAAAACATGTATATGGTTCGCTTTCTATTTCTAATTTATAGATTTCCCTTTTGTTTACAATATTCTATTTTAAATTTCGTTTCATTATTGAATTATATATATATCGATATATTGATTTCTAACTATCAAATTTTTCTTAAAAATATTCTAACCCCTTATATTTCCGGAAAATTTCGCCATAACCTCCTTTGTACCGGGAGCATCGGGATATTTCAAATAGCCTCCCATGGCCCTCACCCATCCAAAAGAAAAAGAAAAAGCCAAGCGGCTTGCCGATACGGTGCATAAAACCTCATATATGAATTTTAAACATGTGCCTTTTTGTCAGGCACATAAATTAAAATCTTCATATACTTCATCCCATACTTGTCTAACACATGCTCACATGTTTCCAATTCAATTCAACTCAATCCAATCATTCAGTTTCGCTCATTTATTCTTTAATTAGCTATTTTGCCTATTTCACTTCTTTATTTGAACATAACATGTTCAAACAAAATATTTAACTTGCTCATAACCAAATTGAATTTCAATTTCAATTCTAGTTTCCTTTTCGATTTCGAATATGAATTTTCAAATCGAATTCACTTTGTTCAAAACCCAATATTAATTTAAAATCTCATTAACTAATTACTATTCAAATTGGTTAATTCTATTCAATACTCAAAAAAAAATCTAATTTATGTTTCAAAAATCATATTCATTACTCCACTTGAGTTCACATATAATTTACAACTCAAAATCTGAAGTTTTCTAAATAGAAATTCGGATTTTATTCGCTTAAAATCTTTTTATAAAACTAAATAAGCCGTTATGGTTTTTAAATGGTTATAGCGTTGTTTTTCTGAAAATTTGATTTTGATATAACTCAAAATCTATACGACGAAATTCAGAATTTTCTCTTCCATTAGAAAACTATTATCAAACCGGTCATGTCGTTTCTTATTTCAAAGAATTCCGACTTCAATTGAAGTTCGAATCGCCAATTTACGAACTACAGCGCTGCGGCGAGTTCGTTTTAATTATATTTATAAACTTTTAAACTTCGTTAAAATGAATTCAAGTCCATTCTGATATATTTTTAATATATATCAAATCCATTTCAACATAACATTTCTGATCTATTTCACTTCCATTTGAAATTCTATATTCGAATTCCATTTCACTTCTGTTTGAATTCTATATTCAAATTTTCATTTCACTTCTGTTTGAATTCTATATTCAAATTCCTTTTTAATCTCCATTTGAATTTCTATTCAAATCTATTTTCCAACTTTATTTAAATTTCTATATTCAAATCTATTTTCAAACTTCAATTGGATTTCTATATTCAAATCTATTTCAATTCTATTTAAATTTTTCATTCAAATTCCTATTCCAACTCTATTTGAGTTCTATATTCAATGTCTATTTCAAATTCTATTTTGAAATTCTATTTCGAGTTCTATTTTGAAATTTTAAATCCATTTTGAAATTCTTTTTCAATTTCTATTTCCAATTCTTTTTGAAATTTCTATATTCAAATTCCCTATATTCAAAATCTATTTGAATCCTCTATATTCAAATTCTATTCAAATTCTATATTTGAATTTCCTTTATTTTTTTCTATACTTGAACTCCATTTGAAATATATATTCAAATTCCATAGTTTAAATTCCATTTGAATTCTCTATTCAAATTCCATATTTATTCTATTTGAATTTTAAATATTCAAACTCCAATTTAATTCTATTTGAAATTTCAAATATTCAAACTCCAATTTAATTCTATTTCTATATTCAATTTCTATTTGAATTTTCTTTATTCATTCTTTACACAAGTCTCGATTTCAATTTCTTTTGAAATCGATATTTCTACTTTTCGAAAGCATATTTCCCTTTTTAATTTCACACTTGTATTTTTATTTCTGAATTTATCCAATGATAATTCTTTTTACTTCATTTATAAACTTCGTTTATAAAAGAACTATTTATAAACTTCGTTTATAAAGGAACTACTTGTTTTATTTCTTTTAAAACAAGTTAATATTTCAAATCTATTTAAAAATTCCAATTCTATTTTAGAAAAATAGAATATCCCTTTTTAAATCTCAAATATCCCTTTCAGGGTATTTTTATAAATTAACACTTAGGCCCAGTGATATTTAAACACCAAACAACCAATTATTTATTTCAGGTTTTCTAACACATCATAAATGACAGTATATATGCAAACAAATAAACAAACAGATAATATATATTTTTGAGGAATCCAGTTGGATCCCTCCAACCTATTTTCCTGCATCCACGGACATTAGTCAACATAGTAATACCCATCCTTCTTCAAGGCAGGATATCGCGGTATAAAAGGGGATCCACTTATTTACGTGGGCGTAGGGTCATCCGCTAATGATACTGCGGGCATCCGCTAATAGTATTGCGGGAAATACCCAATAACCACAAAAATTCAACAATTCATTCATGCACCCAAGCAACCAACAAATTTATTTTACGATAAAAATAAATTTAAATATAAAACTGTGAGTGAGATTTACTCACCGTGGTTTTCATTTGTCGCTTTTATGTTCTGGATTTGTTTAACTTCGAATGACGTTCGAATTTTTCCTAGAATCTCTGTAGGCTCCAAATTACTTCGAATCTATTTCCAAAGCGATGTTTATATCCATACGAATCCAATGTCGGTGATTTTATCCAAATCTAGTAAAATCTTCCTTCCTCCTTATACTCAGCAGTCCCAGTTATTGTACGATGTCACCATGACCGACATCCAACTCTTGCATATATGTGTATACAAATAATTAGACATTATTTAAATAAATTTAATTCACTATATTCTCTCTTCATACCTTAAACACCTTACAAAAAGATTTGCATTTCCTGTTGCTGCACATACCACACATCCCTTATTTACTCGACATCACTAACTCCCCTCTTTCATCACCTCAGAACCCACTTCAATTTCTACAGCTAATGTTGGCATCTACGCACCCTAAAACATCAGATCCAACCCCCCCCCCCATCTTCAACTGCCAAACCCTCCACAGTCAAAGTTGAAGTGAACCACCGGAACTGCACTGATACCACTCGAACTCCCTCCTTACTGCGAACATGCTCATTTCCTTATGGCTGCAGTGTTATGGCCGATTTCTCCCAACCCTGAATCCACCAAATCCTTTACTGCTCGACCAATACCTGCTGCCGAATGTAGCAACCAACCAGATCCACCATCGGATCTACAGTCCCAGTCGCGAGATTGATGCTGGGGTCGAGCTCCAAAATCACTCCCATACCCTAACCTTACGATTTCCGACATCGATTCCCAGAACGAAGTCAGACAGTGCCAATCGCCACCACCGCTACCCTTCCTTAACACGTATGCCTCCCCAAGTCCTACCAGAACCCATCGCAACCCCTGCTCTAAATCGATAGCATCCATCCAAATATGGCGCGCGTTACTCCCTTGCGACGATGATCAGAATCGCGAATTGTGATTTGCAATGCGATTAATTTAAATAAGTGAAGATACCATTTTTACTTCGTGGAGTTTGATTTGTGAAGATATGAGGTGTGGTATATTTTAATTATGATAAGAGGAACTACGGCCATTTTAAATTGTTGATTTCTGAAGCTTTGGTCTTCATTTTCATTTGTGAAGAATTACATAGGGATGTCGCGATTTTTATAGAAGAAGAAGAGGACAAGAGGTACATGGTATTAAAGGGATGTTGGTTAAGTACACCGCATATTTGGTTCGATTTGACATCAAGATATTTTTATTCTTTTTAGACAGATGTCGATTTGATTTCGATCCTATCCATAATCAAATATCTCGGGGTTCACAATTAAAAATCGTGAACCGCTATTTTAGCGTACCGACCGTCGTTCCAATGTAATTACACTATTCTGAACTTAACAGAATAGACTATATAATACAATTAGAACATATTTAAAAATAACATATTAAATTGATATAATATGATTTAAATTCAAAACAAATAAATTCTGGGATAATAGATTAATATTATTATTCTAATTCAAACAGAGGTTTGTATTGATCATCTGAACTGTTTTCAATTCAGATTTAAATTTTGAATTAAATTAAATTCATTTCATATTTCGATAATTATATATATATTTGAAATAAATCGTATTTGATTATTAAAACGATAAATTCCATTTATATTACAAACTCAATATTTAAAACGATATTAAATATTTTAAAATAAATCAACCAAAAATCTCGGTCGTTACATTCTTCCCCCCTTAAAATAATTTCGTCCTCGAAATTTCTAAGGTAGGAAAAATGGTACCAACTCATTACTTTTCAACAATTCACTTGTGTTGAAACTCAACTCCTCATATTTTAGCAAATTAGCTCCAACCAAAACTTTTGGTTTTCACACATTTAATCTAAATGATTTACACCCAATTCAAATTCCATTCAATCTTATTCAAATTGAATTTCACTAATTTATTTATCTCGATCCATTTAATTGGCTTCAGTTACATTTAAACTTCAGAATTCAAATTCCTGAGTTTTTATTTCAAATCCTTCAGAAATCACATAAATATATACATATATTTATTTTCATTTCAAATTCAAACATTTGAATTTTCAAACTACTTGTTTTCTTTCAAACAAATTTCCACTAAAGCTTTTCTAAAGTAGCAATCCATCACTTAGAAACTCGAAAATGAACACTGACGAAGCTGCAGTCCTCATCAGAATTATTTTCCCGCCACTGAATTGAGTTCAGTGCTTAAACAATTTCAAAACCTATTCAAAATGATTTTTATTCAAACGGTCTTTTCAAAACAAAGCTATATCCTTTTAATATACTTCGAATTTTTTTTCAACTTCCCAGGATTTTATGTTCTGAATTCTAGTTTGAATCCAACTCAAGTTCATCTCATTTGTATATTTCATTCATGTACAAGTTATATTTGGTTATAGATAACCATTTCAATTTTATAATCTCATCTGATTATAATGATAACATCCAACACATCGATAATTTCAGTAAATTATTTTTTTATATCAAAATAAAATTTTGGGCAAAATTATTTCATTTACCTACATTAGATCAATATCATGTTCAATCTTCTGTTCTAGTATTTACACACTCTTATCGACGTTGTGGCATCCCACGATTCGACCAGAATTCATAAACCACTCAACAGACTAGCCAACACAATATAAATCAACTTTTATATCAATTTACAAGTACGCTCTCTCGTATATACACTCAACTCATTCTAGGGTACTACGGACCCTATTTCTAATGAGCACATGCCATACAAGCCTAGGTATTTGCTCAACCTAAGCTCTTATACCAACTTTAATGACCCAACGGCAGTGGGCTAACCTCACACCGTGGCTTACAGAGATACCTCTGAACTGTTTTTATGGCCAGCCTCTCGACTCGACCAACCCACATTGTCGGGAGATGTAGGGGTAAGAGTCTCCCGTTCAACACCTAACGCAAAGTGAGAACCCCCTATCATCCGTACCAATTAAGCAACCAGCTCTGATACCAACTGTAAGGGCCCGCAAATCCGTACTATCTGAGTTGACTAATAACACCACTCGTCCAACCCAAATTGCACAGAAATACGAATCATTATTAGAAAGAAGTTAGAGGATGAGAAATAGAAAGAAAGAAATATTAGAGTAGAAGAAAACAAAGAAGACAAATATCACAGCGGAACAAATAAAATATATTATATAACATAACTTTTGAAAATACAAATCAGTAACTGGATATACATACCATTATCAGAGCACAACAGTTATTCCTGGAACAGTTATAAACACCGGTTTCCAGATACAACATAGTACACAGCGGAAATATGATAATCTATAGCTAACTGGTGAAGCCTCCTGCTTCCAGCTCTTCCAAGTGAATCTGAAAAATCCCGACTACTTGACTGCCCGTACAAATTTGGGCACCCAAGAGTTTAGGGAAAACAAACAAAATAAACTCTGGGTCAGTCATGGGACTGGTGTGAGTAAACTCCAACCATTTGTTTAACTTTAAAAATCCTTTCTAAAGAAATGATAATAGTAAGACCAGCCCACACATAAACATGGACGGTTTTTACCTCACTATAACCCAAAACACTTTGATACAAAAATCCAGAGATATTATAATAATGTCTAATCAAATAAATAGAATCTAGCAGAACGCTTGCATCTCACGCTCCATACATAATATAAAATCAAAAACTGCAGGGCGCTTATTGGAGATTGGATTCTGACTATGACAAGGTATGGAACCACCTTCCGATCAGTGTACTCTAGAGGCGATACACTGGGGTTCGACAAGAACATCTTGCAACCCGGGCCACACATGACTGACCACTCATTTCGCTTGAGTGTATCGAATGTATATCACCAACGGTTGGGATCAGCAACCGTTTCCCGAATGGGACAGCATCGAATTGAATAAGAAGCTAAATGAATATCTAGATAGGTGATAATACATCCTAACGGGAGCGACCCACATAGCCATGCTGCCTGCCCGATTTTTGTCATTTCCCGGTTGTTGAGGCCTGAGGCTACGATACTTTCTATTCATTGATAGCACAATCACTTTGAATGCCACATTGTCAGATTCGTTAATCACTAATTGACTTGCACAAATATTCTGGATATTATGCTAAGGGAATTAATCTATTGCCGCCATATATATTTGTACAGATCAACATATTCGATCATTGGAAATACTTTGTCAGACATTCATCTATAGACGTTCGTTTTGGGACTTAACGAAACCGAAGGCACAATTTCTATTAATAGAAAAAGCCCTTGCACTTTACACCGTCTTCGATTACCTTCGTATAATCTGATTCGCAATGCTACTGCCAATACAGAGTGGTTCACGGATAATAATCCAACCGGTCTCTCCATATTGACAACGATATTGGCAAATACTTCGATAGTCGGTTATTTTACTATCGAAGAAAAAACAAACATCCATTCAAAACAATCAAACAATCATTGGGCCCCTTGATTACCATTCATTGATTAAATCACCCTTTCCATTTCCTTATCAATATTTGTTAAACAAATATTTTCAATTATCATCTCGGTCTCTTACATTCTTTGGAAAGCATTTCTATATCTCGCCTTCTTTTATTTTCTACACTTAGAAAATATATTCTATTTGAAATTTAAAACAATTTCAATCACTTATCTCTTTCCCGACTACTTTAATTAGACTCAGGAAATATTTACTTTTATATTCTAAAATTCCACTACTTGGGTTAAAACGAATGTTGCGTAAAACATCGTTACAACAACCCAAAATATTTTATTCACTAACTCTTATCCAACACTTCTCTTCGAGATTGGATCTTGCTATTTATCAATTAAAAATGAAATCAATCAAGTTGGGGTAAAATTACCTCTCAGACCTTGACTGAAAACATCCTCAACTTCAAAACGGCAAAACCACTAACCTCGAATAAACACACTATAAAACCCAATTATTCATTTTAAAAACATGTATATGGTTCGCTTTCTATTTCTAATTTATAGATTTCCATTTTTGTTTACAATATTCTATTTTAAAGTTCGTTTCATTATTGAATTCTATATATATCGATATATTGATTTCTAATTATCAAATTTTTCTTAAAAATATTCTACCTCCTTATATTTCCGGAAAATTTCGCCATAACCTCCTTTGTACCGGGAGCATCAGGATATTTCAAATAGCTTCCCATTGCCCTCACCCATCCAAAAGAAAAAGAAAAAGCCAAGCGGCTTGCCGATACAGCGCATAAAACCTCATATATGAAATTTAAACATGTACCTTTTTGTCGGGCACATAAATTAAAATCTTCATATACTTCATCTCATACCTGTCTAACACATGCTCACCTATTTCCAGTTCAATTCAACTCAATCCAATCGATCAGTTTCACTCATTTATTCTTTAATTAGCTATTTTGCCTATTTCACTTCTTTATTTGAACATAACATGTTCAAACAAAATATTTAACTTGCTCATAACCAAATTGAATTTCAATTTCAATTCTAGTTTCCTTTTCGATTTCGAATATGAATTTTCAAATCGAATTCACTTTATTCAAAACCCAATATTAATTTAAAATCTCATTAACTAATTACTATTCAAATTGGTTAATTCTATTCAATACTCAAAAAAAAAATCTGATTTCTGCTTCAAAAATCATATTCATTACTCCACTTGAGTTCACATATAATTTACAACTCAAAATCTGAAGTTATCTAAATAGAAATTCAAATTTTATTTGCTTAAAATCTTTTTCTAAAATTAAATAAACCATTATGGTTTTTAAATGGTTATGGCGCTGTTTTTCTGAAAATTTGATTTTGATATAACTCAAAATCTATACGACAAAATTCAGAATTTTCTCTTCCATTAAAAAACTATTATCAAATCGGTCCTGACGTTTCTTGTTTCAAAGAATTCGGACTTCAACTAAGTTCTGTATACTCAATCGAAGTTCGAATCGCCAATTTACGAACTACAGCGCTGCGGCGAGTTCGTTTTAATTATATTTATATATATAAACTTCGTTAAAATGAATTCAACTCCATTCTGATATATTTTTAATATATATCAAATCCATTTCAACATAACATTTCTGATCTATTTCACTTCCATTTGAAATTCTATATTCGAATTCCATTTCACTTCTATTTGAATTCTATATTCAAATTTTCATTTCACTTCTGTTTGAATTCTATATTCAAATTCCTTTTCAATCTCCATTTGAATTTCTATTCAAATCTATTTTCCAACTTTATTTAAATTTCTATATTCAAATCTATTTTCAAACTTCAATTGGATTTCTATATTCAAATCTATTTCAATTCTATTTGAATTTTTTATTCAAATTCCCATTCCAACTCTATTTGAGTTCTATATTCAATGTCTATTTCAAATTTTATTTTGAAATTCTATTTCGAGTTCTATTTTGAAATTTTAATTCCATTTTGAAATTCTATTTCAATTTCTATTTCCAATTCTATTTGAAATTTCTATATTCAAATTCCCTATATTCAAAATCTATTTGAATCCTCTATATTCAAATTCTTTTCAAATTCTATATTTGAATTTTCTTTATTTTTTTCTATATTCAAATTATATATTTGAACTCCATTTGAATTATATATTCAAATTCCATAGTTTAAATTCCATTTCAATTCTCTATTCAAATTCCATATTTATTCTATTTGAATTTCAAATATTCAAACTCCAATTTAATTCTATTTGAAATTTCAAATATTCAAACTCCAATTTAATTCTATTTCTATATTCAATTTCTATTTGAATTTTCTTTATTCATTCTTTACACAAGTCTCGATTTCAATTTCTTTTGAAATCGATATTTCTACTTTTCGAAAGCAAATTTCCCTTTTTAATTTCACACTTGTATTTTTATTTCTGAATTTATCCAATGATAATTCTTTTTACTTCATTTATAAACTTCGTTTATAAATGAACTATTTATAAACTTCGTTTATAAAGGAACTACTTGTTTTATTTCTTTTAAAACAAGTTAATATTTCAGATCTATTTAAAAATTCCAATTCTATTTTAGAAAAACAGAATTTCCCTTTTTAAATTTCAAATATCCCTTTTTGGGTATTTTTATAAATTAACACTTAGGCCCAGTGATATTTAAACACCAAACAACCAATTATTTATTTCAGGTTTTCTAACACATCATAAATGACAGTATATATGCAAACAAATAAACAAACAGATAATATATATTTTTGAGGAATCCAGCTGGATCCCTCCAACCTGTTTTCCTGCATCCACAGACGTTAGTCAACATAGTAATACCCATCCTTCTTCAAGGCAGGATATCGCGGTATAAAAGGGGATCCACTTATATACGTAGGCGTAGGGTCATCCGCTAATGATACTGCTGTCATCCGCTAATAGTATTGCGGGAAATATCCAATAACCACAAAAGTTCAACAATTCATTCATGCACCCAAGCAACCAACAAAATTATTTTACGATAAAAATAAATTTAAATATAAAACTGTGAGTGAGATTTACTCACAGTGGTTTTCATTTGTCACTTTTATGTTCTGGATTTGTTTAACTTCGAATGACGTTCGAATTTTTCCTAGAATCTCTGTAGGCTCCAAATTACTTCGAATCTATTTCCAAAGCGATGTTTATATCCATACGAATCCAATGTCGGTGATTTTATCCAAATCTAGTAAAATCTTCCTTCCTCCTTATACTCAGCAGTCCCAGTTATTGTACGATGTCACCATGACCGACATCCAACTCTTGCATATATGTGTATAGAAATAATTAGACATTATTTAAATAAATTTATTTCATTAAATTCTCTCTTCATACCTTAAACACCTTACAAAAAGATTTGCATTTCCTGTTGCCGCACATACCACCCATTCCTTATTTACTCGACATCACTAACTCCCCTCTTTCATCACCTCAGAACCCACTTCAATTTCTACTGCTAATGTTGGCCTCTACGCACCCTAAAACATCAGATCCGACCCCCCCATCTTCAACTGCCAAACCCTCCACAGCCAAAGTTGAAGTGAACCACCGGAACTGCACTGATACCACTCGAACTCCCTCCTTACTGCGAACATGCTCATTTCCTTATGGCTGCAGTGTTATGGCCGATTTCTCCCAACCCTGAATCCACCAAATCCTTTACTGCTCGACCAATACCTGCTGCTGAACGTCGCAACCAACCAGATCCACCATTGGATCTATAGTCCCAGTCGCGAGATTGATGCTTGCGTCGAGCTCCAGAATCACTCCCGTACCCTAACCTTACGATTTCCGACATCGATTCCCAAAACAAAGTCAGACAGTGCCAATCGCCACCACCGCTACCCTTCCTTAACACGTGTGCCTCCCTAAGTCCTACCAGAGCCCATTGCAACCCCTGCTCTAAATCGATAGCATCCATCCAAATCTGGCGCACGTTACTCCCTTGCGACGATGATCAGAATCGCGAATAGTGATTTGCAACGCAATTAATTTAAATAAGTGAAGATACCATTTTTACTTCGTGGAGTTTGATTTGTGAAGATATGAGGTGTGGTATATTTTAATTATGATAAGAGGAACTGCGGCCATTTTAAATTGTTGATTTCTGAAGCTTTGGTCTTCATTTTCATTTGTGAAGAATTACATAGGGATGTCGCGATTTTTATAGAAGAAGAAGGGGACAGGTGGTACATGGTATTAAAGGGATGTTGGTTAAGTACACCGCATATTTAATTCGATTTGACATCAAGAGATTTTTATTCTTTTTAGACAGATGTCGATTTGATTTCGATCCTATCCACAATCAAATATCTCGGGGTTCACAATTAAAAATCATGAACCGTTATTTTAGCGTATCGACCGTCGTTCCAATGTAATTACACTATTCTGAACTTAACAGAATAGACTATATAATACAATTCGAACATATTTAAAAATAACATATTAAATTGATATAATATGATTTAAATTCAAAACAAATAAATTCTGGGATAATAGATTAACATTATTATTCTAATTCAAACAGAGGTTTGCATTGATCATCTGAACTGTTTTCAATTCAGATTTAAATTTTGAATTAATTAAATTCATTTCGTATTTCGATAATTATATATATATATATATTTGAAATAAATTGTATTTGATTATTAAAACGATAAATTCCATTTATATTACAAACTCAATATTTAAAACGATATTAAATATTTTAAAATAAATCAACCAAAAATATGGGTCGTTACATTCTTCCCCCCTTAAAATAATTTCGTCCTCGAAATTGCTAAGGTAGGAAAAATGGTACCAACTCATTACTTTTCAACAATTCGCTTGTGTTGAAACTCAACTCCTCATATTTCAACAAATTAGCTCCAACCAAAAAATTTGGTTTTCACACATTTAATCTAAATGATTTACACCCAATTCAAATTCCATTCAATCTTATTCAAATTGAATTTCACTAATTTATTTATCTCGATCCATTTAATTGGCTTCAGTTACATTTAAACTTCAGAATTCAAATTCCTGAGTTTTTATTTCAAATCCTTCAGAAATCACATAAATATATACGTATATTTATTTTCATTTCAAATTCTAACATTTGAATTTTCAAACTACTTGTTTTGTTTCAAACAAATTTCCACCATAACTTTTCCAAAGTAGCAATCCATCACTTAGAAACTCGAAAATGAACACTGACGAAGCTGCAGTCCTCATCAGAAATATTTTCCAGCCACTGAAGTGAGTTCAGTGCTTAAACAATTTCAAAACCCATTCAAAATGATTTTTATTCAAATAGTCTTTTCAAAACAAAGCTATATCCTTTTAATATACTTCGAATTTTTTTTCAACTTCCCAGGATTTTAAGTTCTGAATTCTAGTTTGAATCCAACTCAAGTTCATCTATCCAAAGACATACGAATGAAATGTATTCTAGAGAATTCTAGAGTTCCCAAGACATACGATAATATACTCATGGAATGAAATGTATTCTAGAGTTCCCAAGACGTACGATAATATAGGAATCGGGATAACCCATATTTTTTCTAAATTAAAAAAAGTACATATATCCAAATTCAAAGAGAATTAGAACAAAAGAATTATGAATTCTTCTCATAAATATATACTCCCCAGCAATATGGCTCTAGAAATCCTATTGTCAGAAAACATAAACCAAAGAAACAGTATAAAAAGAAATATTACTTAAGAAAATCAATGGCTAAGAACCATATCTAAATAAAACAAAACATGTTAGAAAATATAATCCTAGTAAAACATATACAAATACGATTACATGTTTTGCATGTAACGAGAAAGGACATCTTTCTTCTACTATCCTAGAAGACATAATTCATTTACTAAAGAATTAAATTTAGCTAATTCAGTAAAAAAAACATAGTTGAAATAACTTCAAATGTTTCAGAAACCTCTACAATATATTCTATAATATTACTAGAAGGATTAGAAGAGCAAGATTACCTTCTAATTCAGACTATTCCTTAATATAAAAATTAACAAAAATCAAACAAACCAATTAGATCATTTTGATCAATTATTAAATTTAGTAGATAGGGATGAATGCGAACATGAATTTAAATATAAAATGGGAACAGATGCTACAAAGTGTTATTTTTGTCCTTGGTACCCTGTATTTGATAAAAGATTTAAATGCAAAATATGCACCATAGAAATATGCTACTCTTGTGCAGAAAAACATTTTAAACTAAGTATACCAAATGTAAACAAAATACAATTTACTAACAAAAACAAAATCAATGAAGATATAACAAAAATCCTAGAAGAAAGAATGAATAGTTTCGAACTAGAATTAGATGAAATCAAAACAAACTTACAAAAAATAGAACAAACAAAGGAAAGGAAATAATTACTCCAAATAATTCTTTATCTATTATTGACAACAGTCTAAACAATTTAGATATACCTATAATATATGTAATAATGAAACCTTGTTGAAAATAACCTAAATAGTTTAGAAAAACCAATTAATATAACCTTAATATGCAATACTGGAAACCTAAAAGAACTAAGAACTCTAACATTATTAAATATAGAAGGAATAGAAATACAATTATTTAATCTCTAAAGCAGATAAACCAAAACAAAGCATACAATTTGATGGAAAAACAAACATTGTAACCAATATTGTAAAAAATGTACAAATAAGATTCAGTACCACATGTAATGAATGGTCTCATCATTACCCCTTAAAACAACTAGGGTAACAGAATTAAACATAGGAAATATAAATTTGATACTAGGATTAGATTTTTATTATATGATAACGGACAATTCTCTTTTAACAAAGATTAATTACAAATATCTAAAAAAACTACATTAACACCAATTCTATCAAAGTATACACTTAAGACGAATGGTAGACAGAAAAAGAAAAACATTGTACTTGCGACACACCAGGACAATGCAAAAAACAAAAATACTACAAGAATTACTAGAAGATCTTGACAAATTAGATAAAAATGAATATGAAGATGATGTTGAATTAAATAATGATTTTGAATTATTAAATGCATATGATGAGTATGAAGATGTAGAATTTAATTTAGAACTAATAAATCCAGACAAATTAAGTAAAATTCTACTAAGTACTGATGACATTGACCAAATAATTAGTAAGTTAGAAAAAATAGAAATAATAGGAGAAAAACCCTTAAAATATTGGGAAAAAAGACTCAATTTACTGTAAACTTGACATTATCAACTCAGATATAACAATAAAAACTAAATCACCCATATATGATAATTGGATGACAGAAGAATTCAAAATGTATATACAAATACTAAAAAAATTTGGAATAATAAGAAAAACATATTCAAGACATAGAACAACATTTATAGTACAGAATGAATCTAAAAGAAAGAGAGGACAACCTAGAATGGTAATGGATTATACTAGACTAAATGACAACACAAACGAAGATGGTTATTGTATACAAGATAAAGACATTTCAGTCAATAAAATCCAAGATAATTATTGGTTTTCTAAATTTGACCTAAAATCTGGGTTCTTAAACGAATTTTTATATTATGCAACAACCTCTAGAAACTATTATTCTAAAGAAATAGGAGATAGGTTATTTTCCAAATTACCAGGAGATTTAGGTAAAGAAATACACAATTCATGGAATGAAATGTATCCTAGAGTTCCCAAGACATATGATAATATACAAATCAGGATAACCCATATTATTTCTAAATTAAAAAAAATGTACATATATCAAAGTACAAAAAGAACTAAAACAAAAGAATTACGGATTCTGCTCACAAATATATAATCCCCAACAATATGGCTCTAGAAATCCTATTGTCAGAAAACATCAACCAAATAAGCAGTATACAAAGAAATATTACTTAAGAAAATCAATGGCTAAGAAACCATATCTAAATAAATCAAAGCATGTTAGAAAATATAATCCTAGAAAAAACATATACAAATACGATTACATGTTTTGCACGTAACGAGAAAGGACATCTTTCTTCGGCTTGTCCTAGAAGACATAATTCATTTACTAAAGAATCAAATTTAGTTGATTAAGTAGAAGAAAAATTAGTATAAATAACTTCAAATGTTTCAGAAACCTCTACAATATATTCTGTAATATCCCAAGAAGGATTATAAGAGCAAGATTACATTCTAATTCAGACTATTCCTTAATATAAAAATTAACAAAAAATCAAACAAACCAATTAGGTCATTTTGATCAATTAATAAATAGGGATGAATGCGAACATGGCTTTAAATATAAAATGGGAACAGATGCTACAAAGTGTTATTTTTGTCCTTGGTACCCTGCATTTGATAAAAGATTTAAATGCAAAATATGCACCATAGAAATATGCTACTCTTGTGCAGAAAAATGTTTTAAACTGAGTATACTAAACGTGAAGAAAATACAATTTACTAACAAAAATAAAATCAATGAAGATACAATAAAAATCCTAGAAGAAAGAATGAATAATTTCGAATTAGAATTAGATGAAATCAAAACAAACTTACAAAAAATAGAACAAACAAAGGAAAAGAAATAATTACTGCAAATAATTCTTTATCTATTATCGACAACAGTCTAAACAATTTAGATATGCATACAATATATGTAATAATGAAAATCTTGTTGAAACTAACCTAAACAGCTTAAATAAACCAATTAATATAACCTTAATATGTAATACTGGAAACCTAAATGAACTAAGAACTCTAACATTATTAAATATAAAAGGAATAGAAATACATTTATTAACGTTTATAAATACAAGTGCAACAATTTCTACAATATGTTCATGAATAATCACATTATTTAGTCTCTAAAGCAGATAAACCAAAACAAAGCATACAATTTGATGGAAAAACAAACATTGTAACCAATATTGAAAAAAAATGTACAAATAAGATTCAGTACCACATGTAGTGAATGGTCTCAATAATACCCCTTAAAACAACTAGGGTAACAGAATTAAACTTAGGAAATATAAATTTGATACTTGGATTAGATTTTTTATTATATGATAACGGACAATTCTCTTTTAACAAAGATTAATTACAAATATCTAAAAAAACTACATTAACACCAATTCTATCAAAGTATACACTTGATATAATGGTAGACAGAAAAAGAAAAACATTTTACGTGCGACACACTAGGACAATGCAAAAAAACAAAAAATATTACAAGAATTACAAGAAGATCTTGACAAATTAGATAAAAATGAATATGAAGATGATGTTGAATTAAATAATGATTTTGAATTATTAAATGCATATGATGAGTATGAAGATGTAAAATTTAATTTAGAACTAATAAATCCAAACAAATTAAGTAAAATTTTACTAAGCACTGATGACATTGACCAAATAATTAGTAAGTTAGAAATAATAGGAGAAAAACCCTTAAAATATTGGGAAAAAGACTCAATTTACTGTAAACTTGACATAATCAACTCAGATATAACAATAAAAACTAAATCACCCATGTATGACAATTGGATGATAGAAGAATTCAAAATGTATATACAAATACTAAAAAAAATTGGAATAATAAGAAAAACAGATTCAAGACATAGAACAACATTTATAGTACAGAAAGAGTCTAAAAGAAAGAGAGGACAATCTAGAATGGTAATGGATTATACTAGAATAAATGACAACACAAACGAAGATGGTTATTGTATACCAGATAAAGACATTTTAAACAATAAAATCCAAGATAATTATTGGTTTTCTAAATTTGACCTAAAATCTAGGTTCTTAAACGAATATCTATATTATGCAACAACCTCTAGAAACTATTATTCTTAATAAATAGGAGATAGGTTATTTTCCAAATTACCAGGAGATTTAAGTAATGAAATACACAATTCATGGATTGAAATGTATCCTAGAGTTCGCAAGACATACGATAATATACGAATCAAGATAACCCATATTATTTCTAAATTAAAAAAAATGTACATATATCCAAATACAAAGAGAATTAAAACAAAAGAATTACAGATTCTGCTCACAAATATATACTCCCCAACAATATGGCTCTAGAAATCCTATTGTCAGAAAACATAAACCAAAGAAGCAATATACAAAGAAATATTACTTAGGAAAACCAATGGCTAAGAAACCATATCTAAATAAATCAAAACATGTTAGAAAATATAATCCTAGAAAAACATATACGAATACGATTACATGTTTTGCACATAACGAGAAAGGACATCATTCTTCGGCTTGTCCTAGAAGACATAATTCATTTACTAAAGAATCAAATTTAGTTGATTAAATAAAAGAAAACTTAGTAGAAATAACTTTAAATGTTTCAGAAACCTCTACAATATATTCTATAATATCACTAGAAGGATTAGAAGAGCAAGATTACCTTCTAATTAAGACAATTCCTTAATATAAAAATTAACAAAAAAGACAAACAAACCAATTAGATCATTTTGATTAATTATTAAATTTTGTAAATAGGGATGAATGCGAATATGACTTTAAATATAAAATGGGAACAGATGCTACAAAGTGTTATTTTTGTCCTTGGTACCCAGTATTTGATAAAAGATTTAAATGCAAAATATGCACCATAGAAATATGCTACTCTTGTGCAGAAAAATATTTTGAACTAAGTATACCAAATGTAAAGAAAATAAAATTTACGAACAAAAATAAAATCAATGAAGATAGAATAAAAATCCTAGAAGAAAGAATGAATAATTTCGAATTAGAATTAAATGAAATCAAAACAAACTTACAAAAAATAGAAAAAACAAACGAAAAGAAATAATTACTGCAAATAATTCTTTATCTATTATTGGCAACAGTCTAAACAATTTAGATATACCTACAATATATGTAATAATGAAAACCTTGTTGAAACTAACCTAAACAGTTTAGATAAACCGATTAATATAACCTTAATATGTAATACTGGAAACCTAAAAGAACTAAGAACTCTAACATTATTAAATATAAAAGGAATATAAATACAATTATTAGTGTTTATAAATACAAGTGTTACAAGTTCTACAATATGTTCAAGAATAATCACATTATTTAGTCTCTAAAGTAGATAAACCAAATCAAAGCATACAATTTGATGGAAAAACAAACATTGTAGCCAATATTGAAAAAAATGTACAAATAAGATTCAGTACCACATGTAGTGAATGGTCTCAACATTACCCCTTAAAACAACTAGGGTAACAGAATTAAACTTAGGAAATATAAATTTGATACTTGGATTAGATTTTTTATTATGTGATAACGGACAATTCTCTTTTAACAAAGATTAATTACAAATATCTAAAAAAACTACATTAACACCAATTCTATCAAAGTATACACTTAAGAAGAATGGTAGACAAAAAAAGAAAAACATTGTACTTGCGACACACCAGGACAATGCAAAAAAACAAAAAAATACTACAAGAATTACAAGAAGATCTTGACAAATTAGATAAAAATGAATATGAAGATGATGTTGAATTAAATAATGATTTTGAATTATTAAATGCATGTGATGAGTATGAAAATGTAGAATTTAATTTAGAACTAATAAATCCAAAAATATTAAGTAAATTTTTACTAAGTACTGATGACAATTACCAAATAATTAGTAAGTTAGAAAAAATAGAAATAATAGGAAAAAACGCTTAAAATATTGGGAAAAAGACTCAATTTACTGTAAACTTGACATAATCAACTCAGATATAACAATAAAAACTTAATCACCCATATATGACAATTGGATGATAGAAGAATTCAAAATGTATATACAAAAACTAAAATAAATTGGAATAATAAGAAAAACAGATTCAAGACATAGAACAACAACATTTTTAATACAGAAAGAATCTAAAAGAAAGAGAGGACAATCTAGAATGGTAATGGATTATACTAGACTAAATGTAACAACTCGGAATTTTAGAACCAATTTAAAATTTTTATTTTAGCTATTTTAATGAATTTTAAATATTTAAAATGATTTATTTTAAATAATAACGGCAAAAAAATTTATTTAATCGGAATTAGAATATGAAAATTTATTTTATTTATATAACGAGCCTGAAATGGTGCGACAGTTTGAAAATTTGATTTTAAAATTTAACTGAATGTACAGGATTCAAAATAAATCGGATTTCAGTAAAACAAGAAATATTTGTATTTGCTGAATTATATATTTCTAACGGATGTGGAAATTCCAGATTTCATAATGGGATAAAAAGTTATGTCAAGTTTAAAATTCAGAAAATTCGATATGGAATTATATATATTTTATATAATATAGAGCCCTTAAAAATAGCCATTTTGAAAACAACCTCCGTTTTCGATGAAACCACTTTTGTTGGATCCGGAATGTCAAGTTATTTTTAGATTCCAATTTTCATAATTTTTGGAATCAATATGTGAGCGTGCCGGATTTAAACGTGTTTGGTAATTTCAGTTTGAATTTTATCGACCACAAAATGGCCATTTTTCAAACGGTCTCCAAATTTGATGAAATTAGGTTTGTTTGGACCGTATCATCAAAACAAAGCTAGATATAATTTTTCTAAATTTTTGGGGTCAGTATGTGGCCCCGGTAAATTAAAATGTACCTTAAAAGTTCAATATAATTATTTATATTTTAATCCTGATGAAAACTGATTGAATCAGTTGACTCGGCTTACGAGACATATCCCATTGTGTTCGGAATGAGGGTGATTAGCTAGGGGTGACAGTTGTTGTGTTTGATTTGGAGTTCGAAATAAAGGTCAACTTTTTTGTGAATTAAAAAGAAAATAAAATATAAACATTCACTTAAACCCCTCCCCCTTCCCAATTCATTTTCCCCAAACCACCCTCAAACTCAATCGATCGGGAAATTAAAAATGGCGATTGCCATCGCCTCGCCCCACTGCTCTGCCATCGACCTCGCGTCAGCCACCCTCCTCCGCCTCCGTCGACCCTCCTCTCCTCTTCCATTCAAGACCGCGAGCACCCCCAAAACCCATTGACCCGCCACCTCCTGACACCACAGCCCCACCGCCAATCGCCAGAACCCCCACCGCGGCATTCAACTGCTCCCCCACATCACCCAGTTGGAGCTCGAACGCCAGCCATTTGTGGGTGGTGGCACTGGCGGTTTTCACAGTCGAGGCGGGGGAGGTTTGGTTTATTCCTGGCAACGTGAAAAGGATGAAGACGGGTTCAAATATAACCAAATTAACAGTGAGTTTTATTTTATTATTTTATTTTATTTTGATGTAATTAATTTAGTTATTAAATAAAAGAAAGGTGAATTTTATTTATAAAAAGATATGATTTTTAATTATAAAAAGATGTGATTTTTAATTATAAAAAGATGTGATTTTTAATTATAAAAAAGATATGGTTTTTAATTATAAAAAGATATGATTTTTAATTGTGAAAAGATACAATTTTAAATTTTGAAGAAATATGATTTTTATTATATATATATAGCAATATAAAATTTTTATTTTTAGTTATATAAAAATTTGATTTTTAGTTATATAAAAATTCGATTTTTATATAAAAAACTGAATTGCAAAAAAATGATTATAAATGTGATTTTTAAAATCTAAACATTGTATGAAAAATGTTATTTTTACTATGAACTACGTGAAAAAAATTGTGTTTGAATTTCAAGCAAATCCAAACTATTCAGAAATTCAGAAATAAAACTGGCGGAGTGGAAACCAAAGGTGAGAATTTTTTTCTCACTTAATTTCTTTACAGTTTAAATATATACTAGGATGCAGACAGTGCTTAGTAGCACCCAACACCTTTGATTGAAACCATGGTTGTTTGGTTGCTTGAATTGTTTTGTGGTAAATTGGTTGTATTGTGGTGAATTGGTTGTATTGTGGTGAAATGAAATCATTGTAATGCCGCAAGGCCTAGGTTTGCAGAGGAGCCATGCTCAGACACGGTTTTGGTGCTAAATACCCTGCCGTTACGCGACCGAAATTTTCTAAAATATAATGTGTTAGTTAAAAATATAATTTCTAATGTGTATATGAACTAAATAAAAGATTCATGTGTTGAATAAAATGTTTGAACAATAAAAATATTATTTTTATTGAATATATGAACTATATAAAATATTCATGTGTTGAAATAAATATTTTATCGCTAAAAATATAATTTTTAACGCATAAAGAGCGGCATAAAATTCTGCTGAAATGAAAATAAATATTCATATACAAATCGGACGATTCGTTTATGAACACACATTTAACTGATATGGATTGGGACGATAAATTTTACACATCGCCCAACTGCATAAATAATAATCAGGGTTTGTTGATTGAAACCCCACATGGGTATTGGGATGATATTTGATATACACTAATCCCAATTGTTTAGTTGTATGTCAATCGATTGGTTGACAGTATTTAATGCTTATGCAGTTGTGTAATGCACTCTGGATGATGGATGATTGTTTATCAGTGTTGTTGTATACATGTGATGTATGAAATCCATATAAATAACATTATATGGTAATTGATTGGGTCTGATTCCAATTCAGAAAGAACAAATATTTTAAAATAACGAATATTTTAAAATAATGAATATTTTAAAATAATATTCAGTAAAGGATTAAAATGTGAATTTGAAGTCCGATTTTGGATGGACACGAATATATTGAAATGTATGAAGCCGTGTTGATTAGTTATGCGCTATTCAACGTGAACGATATTTATATCAATTTTATTCATTTTTATAATGAATATCGAGAAGGAAATGATTTCAAAATCAGATATTTTGAAAATATTATCATTTATATTATAATGATATAAAATATTCAATTTTGGTTTAAAATTGGAAAAGAAGTTGGAATCGTTTTTAAAATGAATTTATAAAATATGTTTTGAACGAAATATACATATATATATGTATATTTAATGGCTTGAATAGAACGCGCTGCGCCGCAACCGTTTGCGAATTTCGACCGTTGACTTTGAATTGACATTACGGGAGATCCAACCGTCAGATTCTCCTAAAACCAGAACCGTTGGGTTTTTATCGAAAAGAGCTTTCCAACGTATCCTAAAACCAGAATTTCCAATATATGAATTGGAATGGATTTGAATGGAAATCATCTTTGAAATATTTTGATATTGGATTCCGTGATTATATGGATATTGTTATGGGAATTTGGAAGATATATATATATATATCGTTATTCGCAAAACGATATTTGTTGGTTTCAGAATTTGATATTGAATATAAGCCGATATAATTTCTATTCAGAGCCGTATATTGATATCAAATTGGATTTTGGGTTTGTCGTGAACGGTGTCTTAAATAACACTGTTCTTAAACTAAGTTGAGAAAAGAATAAATCTTTTAATTAAGATTTAGTGAAGTTTTCCAATTAATTAATATTTAATTGGAATTTAATAAAAGAATTAGATTTTAGGTTTGTCGTGAATGGTGTCTTAAATAACACTATTGTTAAACCCCTTGTGAAAAGAATAAATCTTTTAACTAAGATTAATAGAGTTTCCAGTTACATTTAGTAATGGGAATAAAATGGAATGTGAATTGGTTTTATTGTGAATTGTGTTTTAATGACATTCGTTCTTTAACCCAATTCACCAATGAAATGTGATTTGGAATTTACAAATCTTTTTGTTAAGATTTAAAAGAAATTTTCCAAAGTAAAGTTTTCCAATATAATACAATAAATTGGAATGGAATGGAATTCTATTTGATAATAATCGAAGTGAGCTTCTGTGGAGGAAGACTGTTAATATATATGGAATTTAAAAGGCTTTGTCGTTATTCCATTTATATTATTAGTCGGATACGGAAATTGATATCGATTATATATATAAATTGATCTGTTTTCCGTGAAGATTCCATAAAATGGAATGTGATTTTGGGTTTATCGTGAATTGTGTTTTAAGCGACATTAGTTCTTTAACCCGGTTAAAGACAGGATTACATGTCTAACATTGTATTTTGAACTATATTATTGATCTCTACTAAATATATATCTGTTTTCCGTGAAGATTCCATAATTAATGGAATGTTATTTGGGTTTATCGTGAACTGTGTTTTAATTAGTTCTTTAACCCAGTTAAAGACAGGATTACATGTCTAACATTGTATTTCGAACTGTATGGTTGATCTCTGCTAAATATATATTTGTTTGGTGGCGGAGAATTTATTCTATTGCTTAACACTCTTCTCTAAGACGTACGAGCTTAGAGGTTATATATCGACAGAAATCAATAGTACGGTGTAGATTGTTGACGCGACATGTTTGAATTCCCAAAGTTAGATAATCATTAATATTGATTTTTGGGAAGATTAAAACTAAGTGGAGTTTTAATGAACCTTTAATTAGATTGAAATGAGAATGTGATAATTTAAATTATCAAATTCGGGAAATGATCGAGAATGGAGTACTACTAGTTTTACTCCAGGCGATAGTAAAATCTTTAATTAGATTTGAACGTGAAATGGTAATTAATTTTACCGATAACACTGTGGTGTTAGATATGGTGTATTACCAGTTTTGCTCCATGGGATGAATAGGTTGGGATTGGGATAATAAAAGAAATGATCACTTCGGTATGGTTCGATAATCCTGACTAGTTTGGATAAACCTTAATTTGGTTTGAATTGATATCCAAAGGAAGATTAAAGAATAAATTCAAAGAATTTATCTTTGATAAAATTAATGGGAACCTTTCCCAAAGGATATGTATATTTGAATAAAAGAATATTCTGAATTGGAATGAGGCGTATGTTGTGTTTCTGTAGCACTTGTTTATAATATACGCGAGTTATTCGGAAAGGCCGGGTTTATACCCATTCTAAATAACTGATTCGACGATAAGTCGACGTTAAAGACATTGGTTGAAGACCGGAGGTCTTCACATCGTTTGGATGATTACTGATGTCTTGATTGGGTTGTACACCCAAGACAAGGTAATAAGTGGTAATCATCCAGACGTACTTGGAGATCGACCGGATGTGCGAGGACCTCTCTCCTGTATTGGACATATGGGACGAGGAATAAGGTACCTCCGGTTTCGTTCAGTCCCAGAATGAACTTGTAAATGGATGTGTGTCTGACATTGGATTTTATTATGTGTTTATTGATCTCTATTAAATATATATTTGTTTGGTGGCGGAGAATTTATTCTCTTGCTTAACACCCTTCTCTGAGACGTACGAGCTTAGAGGTTAATATCGATAGACATCAATCGCATGGCGTGAATTGTCAGTGTGGCATGCTGAGATGCAAAGGATCAAGAATTCATTTGAGAAGCAGAGTCTTGTGGTTGATGATCAAAGAACGACTTTAAATAGCATAGCTTTGTGTATAGCGTTAATTCGCGAGCCTCACACCCCGGTGTGAATCAGAAACGGGAGAGGACTTCAGGGAGGACATGCGTTTCCTTCTAGCTAGGAGTGATGTCATGGTATGGAGCCCAGATATTTTTACTTATGTGGATGATGGAAAGTGAGGCGCCTTGGATATATCGGTCACTACGGGGTCGATGGATGACATGGTCGACATACTGACCAGACTACGCCCTATAGGGCGGGGAAATGTAGTGTTCAGGGATTATTAATGCACTTTGCACTTAGGTGGACCGGCCCTGACGATCCAAGGTGCAATTACAGCTGACCCTGAGGCTCGGGCTAGAGAGTCTCGAAGCGGTAAGGACGGTCCCTTACCTTGGTTCATAGATGGAAATCCAACTTCCAATACGACATTATGCGGTTTTAATTGTAAACCTATATGGCGACATAGTAGCATGGGATACTATGCCGTCTATGATTGATACATTTATATTTGAAGTTGTTTTATACACTTTACACTTATAATAGTGTCAAAATGATTTGTTTTAAATGTATCAAGCATGTTTGGCTATTATAAGGTAAAACTCTATCCTCCGGCTTACGTTGCATTGTGTGATGGGACCTGAGTCTTATAATATCTTCATTTTTCAAAAAAAACATTGCGCTATTTGTTTTATGCACTGGTATTCTTGGGAGGAAACCCGTTCCGTATTATACGACGTGGTCCCTTGATTTACTTTATTTATAAAGTAAAGTTTTAAATAACTGTTTTAGTTCTCACACCAGTCACATGACTGACCGGGAGTTTTTTGTTTTAACCTAAACTCTGGTTGCCCCTATTTTCCACACGGGCAGCTAGTAGTTTTGGTTTTTGCAGATATTATTTTCACAGGATCCTGGATTTACAAGTGGAACTATATTCGAAAAGCTCTATATCCATGTATTTCTTTCAGTTATGTTATGTATTATTTTTCCGTTGCTATGTAATGTATTTTAATCTCTGATGTTTTTCAATGTATAATATTTGTAACACCCCGTATTTCTGTTAATACTAATATTCACAAATTAAAAGAATTAATATTGAGAATTTGCACGAAATAGCCTTAAAAAGGCATATAACAAATTTGAGATATGTGAATTGCCTTAAAAGGCGAAAAATGGAATTAAGACATCAATTGGAAAATTAATGTGTAGAAATGGTCATAAGTTAATTATGGATTAATTTGAATTCATGAATAGGTGCGTGTGTATATATATATATATATGGGCAGTTAATGTAAACATGAATAGAAGTTTATTAATTTGCTGAGTGTTTGCTGAGTCACTTCTGACTCATTGCTGAGTCAATAAGATAAACCCCATCTGGTCTGAATGGCTGCGGTTATTTCTAGGTTAAATCTAATGGCCTAAATGAATCCTAACATTTATAAATAAGTGGGTAGACTCTAACCCTAAATCACTTGAAAAATTGGAGAGCTACCGACATGCCGTTGCCATGGAGTTCAGCATAGCCGTTACGAATTCAAGAAGAAGAAGAAGGCCTAATCTACAAACTAAATATACTCAAATCAAATCAAAAGCTCTCTCTCTTTCTATTTCTCTTCTATAAAATTGTGAGTATGATGAATCTCACAATATTATTATAAAATAATTTGATTAAGTTATGAATGGATCACAAGAAAGTGATATGAATTGTTATGTATTTGTAAATTATGTTGTGGATCTCTTGTTATGCTATTATGTTATCATATATATGTTGTTATGTTGTAGTGATTATGTTGTAAATAATCCTATGTTATGTCATATGTGATTAATCATGCTATGCTATGTTGAAAATCATATCATGCTATGTTGCAAATTATGATATGCTATGTTGTAAATCTTATATATGTTGTAGATCTCATATTATCACATATGTTGAAATACTTATGTTATATGATAATGATGTCATGTTAAGTTGTGTTGAATCATACAAGTTGTAAAATCATGATGTTAGTATTTATTCGAATTGGATCATGTTTAAAGTTTATGTTTTTTTTATAATAGATCTTGATTATGGGAATTTGCCTATTGGGTTAGGTGTACCCATATACATGAATCTACAAATTAATTGGATCTTGAATATGGGAATTTGCCTATTAAGTTAAGTGTACCCATATACATGAATCTATGATTAAATGAATTTTGATTTTTGGGAATTTGCCTATTGAGTTAGGTGTACCCATATAAAACCATATTCTTAATGATGTTGATTCACACATGTCCTATACAAGTTTATGAAATTTGATAAAAATCATATTATGTGAATTATGAATAAGTTGACACCCTTAGATCCATGACATGTATAACCTTATGCAAGTTGTAATGTATGCAAGTTTTACCCCTTGTTATGATTTATTTAGTCACATATATATGTTGTTGTTGTGAATATTTTCTTTTATGCTATGAGTTAGACTAATCGGGTCTAGCATACATTTTGCGAATAAACGTTCAAACGTGGGGTAGGGGTAATATTAGGAAATTAATAAATTGGGGTGCAATTGATATGATTTTGCATGCCTTAAATGGATGTCCATAATTGAGTCAATTATGGACATTGTTAAATTTGGAATTAATTAATAATTCAAGTAGGGAATTATTAAAATTGGGGAAAGTGGATTATTAATAATAATCAATGCTTAGGACACGAGGTTGGACTCGTTTGTGACGTAAACCTGCCCGGACCCGCCCGGCAAATCCAGTAGTCACAAATGTCGGCCCCAATGTGAGAGGTCCTAGGCCCAAACTAAAGCATAACAGTTGTAAAGACACGAGGTTAGACTCTTTTGTGGTGTAAGACTGCCCGGACCCGCCCGGCAAATCCAGCTGCCATAAATGCCAATCTAATGTGAGAGGTCTTTATGAGGTTATGGCCTTAATGAATTAAGAAATACTTAGCCAGATAATCATGTAAGGTGGGACATGGGGGTTAAGTAGGTGCCTTGGGTGGCATGAGGAATCTAGTGGTTGCCTTTAGAGGCATTTGAAATACGATTAGACTTAACCAAATACACATGTAAATGAACATGACTAAGTGGGTTAAGTGGATGGACTAATGGGACAAGCTTAGGTGGAATGCTTGTGGGAAATAATGGGGGCCCATTTCAACCAGTATCCCAAAACGTATCTTTGTGGGCTCGACCCAAGTCGAGGACGGGACACGCATACTGGGTTTGACTATAAGAGGCCAAAACAGGGAGCGGTGGCAACGCAAGTCCAACGGGTTTCATATGCGCGTGTGGACCTGGGCTGGTAGGTAAGACGTTGTTGCATCGTGTAGGTATAAGCCGTGCATCTCCGTTATATCGGGTTGCCACTTTAGGGGAATGATACACCCCACTGTGGGGACAGCACGGGTATCTACGAGTAGGGAGCCGATCGAAAAATGGAAAGTGGGGTACACCTAGTGGAGATAGGGGCAGGCGGCACCTATGTAGTCAGCTAAGAGTACGTAAAGCCATTAAGAAAGTTTCTAAGTGAAGCTAAGTGGAATCAATCTTTAGGGTGACTGGTGTGGTGCAGTATAGTGTTTATCCTTTAGTATTTAGGAGCGCCTATAACGTTTCCTTTAGCGATTGTCTATGTCCTTAATCTGCTCTTTCATAGACATTTCCTTGTTTTCCAGCTTATGCCTTAGTCCAGTTATTTTGATAATAGTATTGTAGAATTATCATACTCGCCAGACTTTATGTCTGACCCCCCCCCTCTTTTTCATCCTTTTCTCCCTTCAGGTCCTCAGGTTGGGCCAAGTTCCAGTGGAGTCTGATTGGTTTGCTTATCTCTTGGAAAGCTTGGACTGCAGAAGTAAAGTCCAGCTTGTTATCTTTCTTTTTAATGGCTATTTATGTAATGGGATTATGTACTTGTTTTATCAAGATAGATATTGTACTTGACTTTGATTATGGTGTTATGATGTAATCAAACATGTTTTGACTTCTGCTGCAATTGAAATAAAGTTTTTAAATTTCCAAGTACTATTTTATATCTGTCTTGTTGAAATTTTACTGTTCTAGATTCACCTAAAACCTCCATAGAAGTTAATGCATTCCCTTTGTGAGTGACATTAATGGACGTGGGGTGTTACACGTGGTATCAGAGCATAAGGTTAACAGAACAGATAAAATTTTTAGAAAAATATTTTTCTAAAGTATTTTTGGAAGAAGTGCTTTCAAAAAAATGTTATTTAGAGAAAGTTTTTATGAAAAACATAATCCCAAATAGCCATATCCTTATCTTTATCTTTCGAATCCTCCATTTTGAATCTTTCCTTTTTCGTTTCAGCATGGCTGAAGATCTTAATCTCCCAGAAGGTGTGACGATTCCAGGGTGGTTTAGGAGATATTTGGAGGCTAGGGCCACCACTGCAGGCCCAGCAGATGTTCCTCCACCCCCAGTTGCACCCATTCCTCCTCCTCCTCCTCGTGTTGACACTTTTGCAAAGACGTGCAAGGAATTTAAGGCTATGGGAGGAAAAACTTTTCAAGAGACTGAGACGTTTGTTGAGGCCAGAGAGTGGCTTAAGGAGACTGAGGAATTGTTGGATAACTTTGAAGTGGAAGATGGGAGGAAAGTCCGTTTAGCTGCTTGGTTAATGAAGGGAGAGGCCTCGTTTTGGTGGGAGGTCACTAACGGGGAACGTCCAGTTGATTCATGGGCGGATTTCAGACGAAGGTTTGAGGCAAAGTTTCTTTCAAGGGAAGAGGAGAATTTAAATATGGAAAAATTCCTGACATTAAAGCAAGGGAGCTTATCAGTGAAGGAGTATGTCAATAAATTTAATCAGTTAGCAAGGTTTGGCTTGGAGTTGGTGAACACGCCAGAGAAGAAAGCTTTGAGGTTCGTTAGAGGCATGAATGAACCGTTGCAAGGGTTGGCTATGACCCACATCCCTATGGGAGCCACCTTTGAAAGGCTAGTAAAAATGGCACTTATGCATGAGGATAAGGCAGTTGAAAAGAAAGGGGATCAGAAGAAACCCCAACAGCAAAATAAGAAGGGTGGTAAAAACAATAATGGCAAAGGGAAGAAGAGATGCTTCAATTGTGGGACGCTTGGCCATCTCAGCAAAGATTGTAGAAAGAAAAAGAAGACTGGTTGTTTTCATTGTGGAGATGCGGGACATTTGGTGAAGGACTGCCCAAAGAAGGGGCAGAGGGCAGGGTCTACCTCGGGAGGATAGGTGCAGGCTCTTATGGCACCAGGGCAGGCAAGGGGGCAAGTTCAGGCTATTGCGGCCCCACCGCTGTAAGAAAGAGGTAGAACAATTTCTGTTGAAAGCTTAGTTTTTCTGTTTGATCATCCTGTCCGTACCTTATTCGATTCTGGCGCATCTCATTCGTTTATCTCTGCATCATTAGTTGAATTACTGCACTTGAACACCAGTTTAGTAGAGGATCCCTTGGTTGTTTCAAACCCAATTGGGGGTTCGGCTCATTTGACCATGATATGTTTGGATTTGAAAATCTCTATACTTAGCGTTGAATTTAGATGTGATGCTTATGTATTGGGCTTCACGGGCTATGGGCTAATTTTAGGAATGGATTGGTTATCTAGAAATGGGGCCATTCTTGATTGTGAAAGGAGAGTAGTTAGGCTTGTGACTCGCCTTGGTAATGCTCTCGACATCTTTTTTAGTCCCATAAATTCCGTTATGCTAAGTTATCTTGAATCGCTTGACGCATCTGTAGAGAATCTGCGAACGGTAGAGGTGGTCTGGGAATATCCGGATGTGTTTGAGGAGGTGAAGGGCTTACCTCCAAAGTGGGAGATAGACTTTCGAATTTATCTTGTGGATAATGCTAAACCCGTATCTTTGCCAGTGCGCCACATGGCTCCTCGTGAAAGGAGGGAACTCAATAAGCAAGTGAAGGAGTTGCTTGAGAAGGGGTTCATAAGACGTAGTATATCAGAGTGGGGTGCTCCAGTAGTATTTGCTACAAAGGCGGATGGGTCCCTTAGACTTTGTGTGGACTATAGAGAACTAAACAAGCTTACTAAAAAGAACCGACACCCACTGCCGAGGATTGACGATCTCTTTGATCAGTTAGTTGGCGCCTCAGTGTTTTCGCAGTTGGACTTAGCCACTGGCTTTCATCAACTGAGAGTGGCTGAGGATAGTATAGATAAGACTGCTTTTAGGACTCCTGACGGATTCTATGAATGGCTAGTGATGCCCTTTGGTTTGACAAACGCCCCCGCATATTTTGTTGATTTGATGAGTAGGGTGTTTAGGGAGTACCTTAACAAATTCGTGGTAGTCTTTGTGGATGACATCTTAGTCTTTTCTAAGAATGAAGAAGAGCACGCCCTACATCTTAGGGAAGTGTTGGAAACCCTTCGAGCGCATAACCTTAAGGCAAAATTTTCTAAGTGTCACTTCTGGAGGAAAAAAGTACGGTTCTTAGAGCACGTGGTTTCCAAGGAAGGGATAGCAGTGGATCCCGCAAAGGTGGTGGCCATCCAAGATTGGAAGGTCCCTAAAAATGTAACCGAAGTAAGAAGTTTCTTGGGGTTGGCTGGCTATTATAGGAATTTTATCAAAGACTTAGCAAAAATATCAGCTCCATTAACACGGTTAACGAAGAAGAACCTGGTTTTTACGTGGGACGAAGATTGTGATGATGCGTTCCAACGTTTAAAGAGAGCCTTAACTTCAGCCCCAGTCTTTGTGCTGCCAGACGGGAATAAACCGTTTACCGTCTATACTGATGCTTGTGGGACGGGACTTGGCGCGGTCCTCATGCAAGAGGGAAGAGTAATAGCCTATGGTGGAAGGCAGTTGAGGGTTCATGAAAAGAATTACCCTACGCATGACCTTGAGTTAGCCGCAATTGTTTTCGCGCTTAAGTCTTGGCGTCACTATCTTCTTGGTGAGAAATTCGAACTGTTCACTGACCACAAATCATTAAAATACTTATTCTCTCAGAAGGATTTGAATTTAAGGCAGCAACGGTGGATGGAATTCCTAGCCTCCTACGATTTTGAAATAGCATATACCCCGGGCAAGGGTAACGTGGTAGCAGACGCCTTAAGTAGGAAAAGGTTGTCCTTGAGTTCGTTGTTTGTTGAACGACGAAGCTTAGAATTCATCTCCATGTTTGACTTTAGACCCTCCGTTGACCTAGTACCTGGTTTGTTAGCATCCTTGGAGGTTAGACCTACACTTCTAGGACGAGTTGGTGAGGCACAGCAAGACGACCCCCAGTTGGTTGAGATAGTAGAAAAGCTCAAAGGAGGGGAGTCGTCTAGCCATCTTCGTAGGTATACCCTAGACGATAAGGGTTGGTTACGAAGGGATAATAGACTTTGTGTACCACAAGACGAAGACTTAAGGAAGGCCATTCTTGATGATGCTCATCGCTCAAAGATGACCATTCATCCCGGCGGAGACAAGATGTACAAAGATATGAAGCGGGTTTTCTTTTGGGCCGGTATGAAAAAGGATGTGGCCGAGTACGTCGCTAGATGCTTGGTGTGCCAACGAGTAAAAGCTGAACAAAAGAAACCCGGTGGGTTGCTTCACCCATTGGAAGTTCCACTATGGAAATGGGAAAGCGTCTCAATGGATTTTGTGGATGGATTACCAAGATCAAGGAAGGGTAATACGGGGATTTGGGTTATAGTAGATAGACTTACTAAGAGCGCCCATTTTATTCCCGTGAAAAGTAAGAGGACTGCTCCGTGGTTGGCTTCTGTATACATTAAAGAGATAGTTCGTTTGCACGGTATTCCTTCTAGTATAGTAAGCGACCGTGATCCCATCTTCACTAGCGAATTTTGGAAGAGTTTACAAGAGGCGGTAGGGACTCAGCTATGTTTGAGCACCGCATATCATCCTCAGACGGACGGCCAGACCGAGAGGGTGAATCGTATTCTAGAGGATCTTTTAAGGCTTTGTATCCTAGAATTTGGGGGTACATGGGAAGAGCACCTTCCGTTGGTAGAATTCACATATAATAATAGCTTTCAGTCTAGTATTGGCATGGCACCTTTCGAAGCTCTTTATGGAAGGCCTTGCCGTTCGCCTACATGTTGGTGGGAATCTACCGATAAAATCCTACTTGGGCCCGATATGGTTAGGGAAACCTCGGAGAAGATTGATTTGATTCGAAGGAGGATGAAAGCAGCACAAGATAGGCAGAAATCGTATGCTGATAAGAGGAGGACAGATCTTGAGTTTGACATTGGGGACATGGTTTTTATCAAAGTGTCTCCGTTACGGAATGTTGTTCGCTTTGGGTCCGTTGGGAAATTAGCGCCAAGGTTTGTAGGGCCGTTTCCTATAAAAGACAGGATTGGGAAGATGGCGTATAGGGTGGAGTTGCCTGAGAAACTTAGTGGAGTACATGACGTATTCCATGTATCACATTTGAGGAAGTGTTTGCACAAGACCGCGGAGGTGGTAGAGCCGAGCTTGCTTAAAGAGGTGGAAATAGAGCGTGATGCAACAATTAGACGAGCTCCTACATGCATTCTTGGGTCGGAGATCAAAAAGTTGAGAAATCGAGAGGTCAGACTAGTTAAAGTGCAATGGGGAGATGATGAGAGCCACGCTACTTGGGAGATAGAAGGGAAGATGCGTTCGCTATACCCTTTTCTTTTTGAGGGTATGTCTTTTAATTTCTCCTTTATCGCTTAGCTTATCTTATCTTATCTTTAGTATGTCCTCTCATTAGTATCTTTGACCTTTAGTTTGGATAATCCTATGGTTGAAACATGTGTTTGAGACATGTTATGTATGATGGATGCAAAATGGATGCAAGTGGTTGCTAGTGGTTGCTCGTGGATGCATATATACACACACTTTAGGCACTAGATCGGCTCAGTCACTACATATTGCATATTGCATAAATGAATGTATTTAGTATAATGGATGTATAATGGTTGTACCATCATATAGATGCTGCATTCGGTTGAATGGATGTGCACGCGTATAGAAGTAGTTTGTAAGCAATTAGTATCTTTTGCATACATAATGGAAGCATGGCACTATCATGAATTGCATCAAGGAGGTCAACTGAATCAGTGGACCGCCTGATTTTGCATTAGATACGGACATAGACACACACTGTGCATTTAAACATGAAAACATTAGAAGTCTATAAGGACAATGGATGCCAGTGTTTGTTGATTGAGTAGATGGTTGATGATAGGATATAAACTTGAAGATTTCGGGGTCGAAATTCCTTAAGGAGGGGAGAATGTAACACCCTGTATTTCTGTTAATACTAATATTCACAAATTAAAAGAATTAATAGTGAGAATTTGCACGAAATAGCCTTAAAAAGGCATATAACAAATTTGAAATATGTGAATTGCCTTAAAAGGCGAAAAATGGAATTAAGACATTAATTGGAAAATTAATGTGTAGAAATGGTCATAAGTTAATTATGGATTAATTTGAATTCATGAATAGGTGCGTGTGTGTGTGTATATATATATATATATATATATGGGCAGTTAATGTAAACATGAATAGAAGTTTATTAATTTGCTGAGTGTTTGCTGAGTCACTTCTGACTCATTGCTGAGTCAATAAGATAAACCCCATCTGGTCTGAATGGCTGCGGTTATTTCTAGGTTAAATCTAATGGCCTAAATGAATCCTAACATCTATAAATAAGTGGGTAGACTCTAACCCTAAATCACTTGAAAAATTGGAGAGCTACCGACATGTCGTTGCCATGGAGTTCAGCATAGCCGTCACAAACTAAAGAAGAAGAAGGCCTAATCTACAAACTAAATCTACTCAAATCAAATCAAAAGCTCTCTCTCTTTCTATTTCTCTTCTTTAAAATTGTGAGTATGATAAATCTCACAATATTATTATAAAATAATTTGATTAAGTTATGAATGGATCACAAGAAAGTGATATGAATTGTTATGTATTTGTAAATTATGTTGTGGATCTCTTGTTATGCTATTATGTTATCATATATATGTTGTTATGTTGTAGTGATTATGTTGTAAATAATACTATGCTATGTCATATGTGATTAATCATGTTATGCTATGTTGTAAATCATATCATGTTATGTTGCAAATTATGATATGCTATGTTGTAAATCTTATATATGTTGTAGATCTCATATTATCACATATGTTGAAATACTTATGTTATATGATAATGATGTCATGTTAAGTTGTGTTGAATCATACAAGTTGTAAAATCATGATGTTAGTATTTATGAGAATTGGATCATGTTTAAAGTTTATGTTTTTTTATAATAGATCTTGATTATGGGAATTTGCCTATTGGGTTAGGTGTACCCATATACATGAATCTACAAATTAATTGGATCTTGAATATGGGAATTTGCCTATTAAGTTAGGTGTACCCATATACATGAATATATGATTAAATGAATTTTGATTTTTGGGAATTTTCCTATTGAGTTAGGTGTACCCATATAAAACCATATTCTTAATGATGTTGATTCACACATGTCCTGTACAAGTTTATGAAATTTGATCAAAATCATATTATGTGAATTATGAATAAGTTGACACCCTTAGATCCATGACATGTATAACCTTATGCAAGTTGTAATGTATGCAAGTTTTACCCCTTGTTATGATTTATTTAGTCACATATATATGTTGTTGTTGTGAATATTTTCTTTTATGCTATGAGTTAGACTAATCGGGTCTAGCATACATTTTGCGAATAAACGTTCAAACGTGGGGTAGGGGTAATATTAGGAAATTAATAAATTGGGATGCAATTGATATGATTTTGCATGCCTTAAATGGATGTCCATAATTGAGTCAATTATGGACATTGTTAAATTTGGAATTAATTAATAATTCATGTAGGGAATTATTAAAATTGGGAAAAGTGGATTATTAATAATAATCAATGCTTAGGACACGAGGTTGGACCCGTTTGTGACGTAAACCTGCCCGGACCCGCCCGGCAAATCCAGTAGTCACAAATGTCGGCCCCAATGTGAGAGGTCCTAGGCCCAAACTAAAGCATAACAGTTGTAAAGACACGAGGTTAGACTCTTTTGTGGTGTAAGACTGCCCGGACCCGCCCGGCAAATCCAGCTGCCATAAATGCCAGTCTAATGTGAGAGGTCTTTATGAGGTTATGGCCTTAATGAATTAAGAAATACTTAGCCAGATAATCATGTAAGGTGGGACATGGGGGTTAAGTAGGTGCCTTGGGTGGCATGAGGAATCTAGTGGTTGCCTTTAGAGGCATTTGAAATACGATTAGACTTAACCAAATACACATGTAAATGAACATGACTAAGTGGGTTAAGTGGATGGACTAATGGGACAAGCTTAGGTGGAATGCTTGTGGGAAATAATGGGGGCCCATTTCAACCAGTATCCCAAAACGTATCTTTGTGGGCTCGACCCAAGTCGAGGACGGGACACGCATACTGGGTTTGACTATAAGAGGCCAAAACAGGGAGCGGTGGCAACGCAAGTCCAACGGGTTTCATATGCGTGTGTGGACCCGGGCTGGTAGGTAAGACGTTGTTGCATCGTGTAGGTATAAGGCGTGCATCTCCGTTATATCGGGTTGCCACTTTAGGGGAATGATACACCCCACTGTGGGGCCAGCACGGGTATCTACGAGTAGGGAGTCGATCGAAAAATGGAAAGTGGGGTACACCTAGTGGAGATAGGGACAGGCGGCACCTATGTAGTCAGCTAGGAGTACGTAAAGCCATCAAGAAAGTTTCTAAGTGAAGCTAAGTGGAATCAATATTTAGGGTGGCTGGTGTGGTGCAGTATAGTGTTTATCCTTTAGTATTTAGGAGCGCCTATAACGTTTCCTTTAGCGATTGTCTATGTCCTTAATCTTCTCTTTCATAGACATTTCCTTGTTTTCCAGCTTATGCCTTAGTCCAGTTATTTTGATAATAGTATTGTAGAATTATCATACTCGCCAGACTTTATGTCTGACCCCCCCCCCCCCCCTCTTTTTCTTCCTTTTCTCCCTTCAGGTCCTCAGGTTGGGCCAAGTTCCAGTGAAGTCTGATTGGATTGCTTATCTCTTGGAAAGCTTGGACTACTGAAGTAAAGTCCAGCTTGTTATCTTTCTTTTTAATGGCTATTTATGTAATGGGATTATGTACTTGTTTTATCAAGATAGATATTGTACTTGACTTTGATTATGGTGTTATGATGTAATCAAACATGTTTTGACTTCTGCTGCAATTGAAATAAAGTTTTTAAATTTCCAAGTACTATTTTATATCTGTCTTGTTGAAATTTTACTGTTCTATATTCACCTAAAACCTCCATAGAAGTTAATGCATTCCCTTTGTGAGTGACATTAATGGACGTGGGGTGTTACAATATTCATTCATACTTTGCAATATTTTTGTACTCTAATGTAATTGTTGTAATAACAATGAAATGGTGTTCTGTTTGTGCTTTGATTTGTCGTGTTCTTAACTCAATCCGGACTTTCCTTTACAGCGAAGTTTGGGTCGCTTCAGTAAATGACAACACAAACGAAGATGGTTATTGTATACCAGATAAAGACATTTTAATCAACAAAATCCAAGATAATTATTGGTTTTCTAAATTTGACCTAAAATCTGGGTTCTGGCAAGTAAAAATGCACCCAGAATCTATACCCTGGACTACGTTCACATGCGGCAAAGGACATTACGGGTGGCTAGTAATGCCATTTGGATTAAAAAATGCTCCACAAATATTCCAAAGAAAAATGGATAACATATTCAGACATTGCAATAAATTTACTTGTGTTTATATAGATGACGTACTTGTTTTCTCTAAAACTAAGGAAGAACATATCTTACATCTATACACCATATTAATACTATTTGAAACACATGGCTTATTTATGTCTAAAAAGAAAATAGAACTGTTCAAAATACAATAGATTTTTAGGAGTAAAAATAGGAAAAGGACAAATAGAATTACAACCTCATATATCAAGAAAAGTATTAGAATTCCCAGATAAAATAGAAAAACTAAAACATTTACAATCTTTTCTTGGATTAATAAATTATGCTAGACCGTTTTTACAAATTTTGTTAAAATACACAGGACCTTTATATAATAAAGCCAGCCCAAAAGGAAAAAGAGAATTCAATGAAGAAGATATAAAACAGCTTCAAAAAATTAAACAAATTATAAAGAATTTAAAAACATTAACATTACCACTTGAATCAGAATATTTAATTATAGAAACAGATGGATCATCTCACAGATAGGGAGGTGTATTATTATCAAAAACCAACAGGTATGACCCTAAATCTACAGAAAAAATATGTAGTTATACTTCAAGTAACAATAAAGAAAAAGGATATGTGACATCCTTAGATTATGAAATATTAGCTATAATATATTGCATTAAAGCATTTCGTTTATTTATAATATCTCATAAAGAAATTACTATCAGAACTGATTGTGAAGCCATAGTAAAATATGTTAATAGAAGAAAAGAAAAATCTATCATAAACAATACATGGATAAAATCGAGGCACACCATATTAAATTGTGGCACCAAAATTATTTGGGAATACATCAAGGGAAAAAAAATAATCTCTCTGATATTTTTTCTAAACTGTTTATCTAAATATCTGGTACATATCCCAGATACTATAAAAATATACATCTTTAACAAAAATTGATGTATATTGCTATTTATAATCAATAGATTTGCAGATACAGCAATGACTTCTCCATATTGCAAGAGATTTCTAAAGATATACACAAAGAATAAATTTCTGACAAGTGCTCCATTAGCAGAAGATCAACATCTTGTGTTAGATAACATATGGAATATACCAACAGTTCCTCAAGACAACAACCGAAAATTGAGCATCCTATATACCCTTATAAACTTATTCTCAAAAACTGAAAATAGAAGGTTCTCATACTAATGTTTATTCTATGGCCCTAATGTAGGAATATATACTTCATGGAAAGAAATGGGCATCAAGATAAAATACATTATACAAAATCCTAAATATGGGATATCCCATTTTCAAAGGAATATTACGATAAAGAATCTCCCAAAGAAGAAACAGAAAAGGTACTTGGAAAAAATTATGTAATTTCATAAACTCTAAAACAAATCCAAAATATATCCTCTTCAAAGCTGATAAAAGAAGAAACCTCTTCTTCTTGTAATGTTCTAAGTCTTAGACCAGGAGCCACATTTGCTGCCATAACCATGAACGGTAAAGAAAAAATGGTAAATCTTGGCACTCCTCCTCGGGTTTTAGCACTAAAACCACAAAAACCTATAGAAGAAAATCATCCTAATTTTCCAGATCAACTATAGAGAGAACTATATTTTCTTCATCACCCGATAGATCTGAATATCACAGAATATAAAAAAGCCTATGAATTACTTTTAGCTATTTCAGAAAAACAAATAGGAGAGATTCAAATAAAATTGGAAGTAGTCAGAAATAAAAATATAACCTGTACAAACCAACATAAAGATTGTTTAGACTCCATGGCTGAATACAAGTGTACAATCATCGCCTTCTATCCACAGGTATATATAAAAATGTCCCAATATAAATTATTGACAAATGAAGGAGTCACGTATGATCCACAATTTCTACTAAATTATAAATTTATCCGTAAACTATATCTAGATGCATGGACACAAACAGAATTACCCGTGCCTATTGGAAATGTCGCAGACTATTTCTCAGAGCTATTAGACACAGAAGTATGCCTAGAAATAACCTCTATACCACCTCATTTTGGTAAAAATATATTCGATCCTAGCAGACATTTAATAAAATTGAAGGCATATAATTTTGATCCAGATTATCTTGAATGGGATAAACATTTTATTCCATAAAACTTTTCTACAATGAAGATGTTTGAACAAAGTGCATATGAAAGATATCGTGCATTATAGTTGGAATAAATCAAGGATAGATAGACAATGGAAATTATATCTTAGCCTATGAAACTCCTTTTATTAAGACATGCATCAGTAAAAATATATAGGAATTCAACCCTAGGTTTAAGATGTTTGATATATATCACCCTAAACCAAATATAATTGCCAACTATAAAAAGATACTTAGAACTAGAGAAGTAGACAGAGCTTCAACAACACCGAAGATTTAAATGATTGATCTGAAGGATTGACAAGAAATAAAGAAGCCTATAAAGTAAAATATTCCCTTAAAAGATGGAAAAAGACCGAAGATGTTATGAAGATTCGACACTAAAGATTTGGCACCACCTACAAAATGAATGACTGTGCTTTATGAGTTGGTCGCTAGTATGAATTATTAGGCCACTTCCATAAATTATTGTACCTTACTAGTGTGAATTATTAGCCTACAGGCCTATGTAAATTATTTTCTGTAATGCTTTTCTAAGTGGGAATATCACCCACACTTGCTGGTGAAAAACTTTCTATGAAGGCTATAAAAGCATGTAAGACCTTCAAAGAAAATCATCAGAAAAAATCCTTGTAATCCTCCATCAAGTTTGCAATAATAATGTTCTTCAAATTTTTTTTAATGGCGTCCAAGTTTTTTTCAATGTTCTGCAATTATACCTTCTGATCAAAGCTGAAGGTAGAAAAGGTAAAAATTCTATAGCAATGTAAGATTGTTCTGCAAAAAATTTCATGTTGAATTACTTATATTAAATGATATATGTTTGAATAATGTTTGTTTGAGAATATTTTGACAATAAATATTGAGATTAAAAAAAATCTCTCTTAACAATTAATCCAAAAGACGTAAGCTAGATTAAATCCGAAAAAGTACCCACTTAGGTAAAACCGTTAGGGGAAAAAGTAAGATGAGAGTAACAAGTGAGGATTTTTCTAGTTATGGAAAAATATTCTGATAATAAAATTTTCAACAGATGTTATTTAAGTAAACATTTAGTAAGAAAATAGCCAGAAATAACCTTATTACTATAGAAAATTATCTGATTATTCCTGAATGCTTTGATTGCTTTTAAAAAAGAAAAACAAAAAACAATTTTAGTTTACTATAAAGAAATTTTCTACAAAAACCAAAACAATTCATATATTCTCACAAAAATAATAAATGGAAACATTAGAACAGTATTTAGAAGAAAAGTTTTATGTCAAAACTATTCTATGTAATGAAAAACATGGAAATAAATGAAAAACAGCAATATGAAATAGCAACCATTTTCAAAAGTAAATACACCGAAGAACTAATAGACTTAACAGATGATCCTAAAATTGATTTAGAATATGCCATAAAAACTATTAACAGAACTTTTATCATAAATAGTCCAGAATAAACAAAACCAATAAGCGACATAACTTTTAAGAAATATTGTAAACAACACAGAGAAATCCTCAAAAAACAAATAGAAAAGTTGACAATTTTTTGGATTATTTTACTGATAATGAATTTTATCTTGATATGGATATATATAATGATTGGTAAAAGAAACACAAATCAAAATAAAAAATTAGAAGGCTTCCCTACTCACATAATTAGAGTTCCTAATTTTTTATTTTACTTAGTGCACACTTGCGAAAAAACCTACAAGTTGCCACTAAGGTTTCATAAAAATGAATAATCAAATTATAATGTTACTATATAAACTATTAGAAGATACCGTAAAATTCATAGCAGGTTATATATATATATATATATATATATATATATACATACATACATACATACATATACATATAAGGAGCGTTCCGCTACACCTCTTATTTTGCACGTGAACTCTTCCCCTTAATCTCCACCACCTATTTCCCCACTCATTCTCTCTTTCCATTTCTCTTAGTGGAAAGAGAGAGAACTTGGCTTTCAACTGATGTGCACGAAGAGTATCTATGACTTCCCTTAAATGCAAAGCATGCTCTTCTTCATTCTTCGAGAAAATCAAAATGTCATCTACGAAGACTACCACAAACTTATTAAGGAACTCCCTGAACACCCTGCTCATCAAGTCGACAAAGTAAGCGGGTGCATTTGTCAAGCCGAAAGGCATGACAAGCCATTCGAAGAAACCATCCGGGGTTCTGAACGCGGTCTTATCAATGCTGTCCTCAGCCACTCTTAGCTGATGAAACCCGGTAGCCAGATCTAGTTGGGAGAAAACCGACGCACCAACAAGTTGATCAAACAAGTTGTCTATTCTTGGAAGTGGGTGCCTATTTTTCTTGGTCAGCCTGTTTATCTCCCTATAATCCACACATAGACGAAGTGAACCAACCGCTTTGATTGCTAATACTAATAGAGCACCCCATTCAAAAATAGTCCGCCTTATAAACCCTTTTTCGAGCAACTCTTTGACTTGCTTGCTGAGCTCTTTTCTCTCCCTTGGAGCCATGTGTCTAACAGGTAGAGCTACGAGTTTTGCATTATCAACAAGGTATATACGGAAGTGTATCTCCCGCTTCGGAGGTAATCCCTTCACCTCTTCAAATACATCTGAGTATTCACGGACTACTCTAACAGAGTGTAAGTTTTCAACAGACGCATCAAGCGATTCTAGGTAGCTAAGCATAACAGAATGTATGAGATTACAAGAGATTTCGAGAGTGTTACCGAGGCAAGTCATAAGTCTAACTACTCTCTTTTCACAATCGAGGATGGCACCATTACTGGATAACAAATCCATGCCTAGAATCAACCCATAGCCCGTGAAGTCTAGAACGAAGGTGTTGCATTCAAACCTAACGCCCAAGATAGACACTCTCAAATCCCAACAAATCGTTGAAAGATGAGCCGAACCACCAAAAGGATTTGAGTCTACTATGGGATCTGTAAATAGACTAGCATTTAGGTGCAGTGTTTCAACTAACGAAGCAGATACAAACGAGTGTGAAGCGCCAAAATCAAACAAAGTACGAACAGGATGATCAAACAAAAAAAACCAAACTTTCAGCAGAAATGTTTCTACCTCTCTCCTGTTCTGGTGCCATGAGAGCATGAACCTGCCCTCTTGCCTGCCCCGGTGCCATGAGAGCCTGAACCTTCCCTCCAGAAGTAGACCATGTCCTCTTCCCTTGCCCTTATCTTCTCGGGCAGTCTTTAATCAGATGTCCTGGCTCACCACAGTTGAAACATCCAGTCTTCTTCTTCCTACTGTCCTTGCTCAGATGGCCTGGTGTTCCACAATTAAAGTACCTTTTCTTTCCTTTGCTATTGTTATCCTTACCACCTTTCTTAGGTTGCTGCTGTGACTTCTTTTGATCCCCTTTCTTTTCCGGTGCCTTATTAGCATTAGCGCCTTTCTCCTCTTCATGCATAAGCGCCATGTCAACCAGTTTCTCAAAGGTAGCCCCCATAGGAATGTGGGTCATAGCCAACCCATGTAGCGAGTCATTCAAACCTTTAACGAATCTCAGGGTCTTCTTTTCAGGTGTGTTCCCCAAGTCTAAGCCAAATCTCGCTAACCGATTGAACTTGTTAACGTACTCCTTTACTGATAAATTCCCCTGCTTCAACACCAAGAACCTCTCCATGTATAAATTCTCTTCTGCTCGTGAGAGAAATTTCATCTCGAACCTATGCCTGAAATCCATCCATGTCTCCACTGGACGCTCTCCAATCATGACCTCCCACCAAAACGAGGCTTCATCCTTCATCAACCAAGCAGCTAAAATCTTCTATCTCGAAGATACCAAACAAATCTTCCACCTCCTTAAGCCAATTTCGAGCTTCAACAAACGTCTCTGACCCGTGAAAAGGTTTCCCGCCCATTGCCCGAAAGTCTTTGCATATCTTCGAAAAGGTATCAACGCGGGGAGGGGGAGGAGGAGGAGCGGCCGCAGCTGGGGGAGGAGGAATATCTGCTGGGCCTGCGGTGGTGGCCCTAGACTCCAGATATCTTCTGAACCGGGTTGGTATCGGTATTCCCTTGGGTATCTCGGGTAACCCAGACATGCTGAAAAGGAAAAAGGAAGAGATTCAAAAAGGAGAATCGAAGGAAAGATATATGGCTCTTGCGGGTTATGTTTTTAAAACAAACTTTTCTCTTGAAAATACTCTCCTTAAAACCTATTTTTGGAAGTATTTCTTTATAAAATTCTTTTGAAAAAACAGTTTTTCAAAATCTCTTATCTGTTCTTGGAAACCTTCAGCTCTGATACCACGTGTAACATCCCACGTCAATTAATGTCACTCTCAAGGGGAATGCACTAACTTTCATGGAGTATTATTGGTGTATAGAACAGAATATAACAAGATAGATACATATATTGGTACTTGAAAAATTAAAACAACTTTTATTGCAGCAGAGAAATAGTTTGGTTACAACGACATCAAAAACCAACAATAAAACCAAGTACACTTAATATCCATCTTGACATATTATTTTCTGAGTACATAAAGTAAAAAATCATAACCCCAACATAAGTAGTCATAAAAGAGATAAGCTGAACTTTACTTTCAGCAATCCAAGCACTTCCAAAAGAGAGAGAAAGATCCAAATCAAGCTCCACTAGCACTAGTCCCACCCTGAGAACCTGGGGGGAAAGGAAGAAAAGAGGCGAAAACAAAGGGGGTCAGACATATAAGTCTGGCGAGTCCAATAACTTTAACAATATAATTATTAAAGTAATTAAGATAAAGCATAAACTAGTAAAACAAGGAATGACTGTGAAACAAATGGGCATGACAAAGCAAACAAGAGGAATAAGATAACGTTAATTGCGCCTCCAACACTATAGGATAATTACTATATTGCACCATTACTAGACACCCTAAAAGTTGATCCCGCCTATCGAACATAATAATCATAATGGTAGTTTCGTGTACCCCTAGCTGTCTTCATAGGTGCCGCCTGCCCCTATCTCCACTAGTTGTACCCACTACCCCCATGCGATCGGCTTCCTAACTCGTAGATACCCGTGCTGGTCCCACAGTGGGGTGTATCACTCCCCAAAGTGGCAACCCGATACCACTAAAGATGCACGGCTTATATCTACACGATGCAACAACGTCTTACCTACCAGCCCGGGCCTACGCACGCACATGACCACGTTGCCATCGTTAACCTGTTTTGACCTCTTAATATCAAACCCAGTATGCGTGTCCTGTCCTCGATCTAACTCGAGCTCACAAAGATACTTGATGGGTTACTGGTTTGAAAAGGGTCCCCATGTTTGAGACAAGCTTTCCACCTATGCTTGGTCCCCACTAAGATTTCCCACTTAACCCCTCCTTATTCATGTCTTCTTACATGTTTCAATTTATTTAAGTGTTTCTAATCGTATTTCACATGTCACCCATGTCACCCACTTAACCCCCATGTCCCACCACATGTTTATCTTGGTTAAGTGTTACTTAATTCATTATAACCGTAACCTTGTAATACCTCCCACATTAGACTACCGTTTGCGGTTGCTGGATTTGCCAGGCGGGTCCGGGTAGTCTTATACCGCAAATGAGTCTAACCTCGTGTCTTTACAATTGTTATGCATTTAATTTATGCCTTCGACCTCTCACATTAGACTACCGTTTGTGGTTGCTGGATTTTCCGGGCGGGTCCGGGCAGTCTTATGCCACAAACGAGTCTAACCTCATGTCTTAGGCATTTATTATTACACATAATTATTTCACCCCAATATGAATTAATTATCCCTATTCAAATTGTCCATAATTTCCAAATTAATCTATGTCCATAATTGTCACCTAAATTATGTCCATACTTTTCAGGTATATAAATTATACCAATTATTGTCTCAAATCAATTATATGCCTTTAAAGTCATTTTATGCCAATTCACAATTTTCATATTTAATATTTTCCCATTGTCCCCACGCTATTCGTGCGTTTTAATATGAAATATGTTAGACTCGCAAATAGTCTAACTCATAAAAAGAAAAGAAACATCACAACTCGCATAACACATAAAATAGATCTAACTTGCGAATAAGAATTATAACATAAGTTTGCATAGCCAATAACTTGCATAGGCAATGGACATATAGAACATAAATTTGCATAAACTACCATGGATCTAAATATAGATCTAAACATGAAATTGTGAACTTGCATATATGAATATGGGTTTCACCTAAACTTGCATATATGGAATATGGTTTTCACCTAAACTTGCATATGTGGATATAGTTTTCACCCAAACTTGCATATGGATTCCTACAAACTTGCATATGAATTTAAACATGTAAACTAATATCATATGTTTGGCATATAAACTAGCATATGTATATACTTGATTCACATATAAACTTGTGTATAATTCGTTCGTCATTTGTATTAGAATTCTAACTTGCAATTCCTAAGCTTTAAGAAGAACTATTCTAACAGCAGCATGGAGGCCAAGAGATTAATTTAGTTTAGGTTTAGAGCTTGAGTCTATGCGTGCTTATATAGAAGTTTAAATCAATGTAAGCCGTTAGATTATCATAGGAGCAATCACAACCATCCAGACTAGATAGAGTTATCCAGAATTGCCATCTATGCCCCAGTGACTCAGCAACAGGTCAGAAAAGACTTAGCAACAAGTCAGGATCGTCACAGTTCAGATCTACCCGGGGGGTAGGTCGACCCCCAGGTCGAACTGTATAGGGGAGGTCGACCTCCTGGTCGACCTGTCCTAGGGCGGGAAAAGTCCCGCCCAACCTGCTTCCTTGTTCGAATTTGAATTTTGAATTTTTATCTGAACTGTTTTTAATTTATTTAAATTTCTGAAACTTCTGAGGGTCATAACTTCCTCATACGAAGTCCAATTTACGAAAACTTGGACTCTATTCCAAGCAGAATTTTGAGATGAACGCAATGGCGTAACCCATTTCCCTTAATTCTTCTCCTAAAAATTAAGTGTTTTTAAAATTGTTAATTTTAATATTTATAATTACGGGGTGTTACAGCTGCATAATGGATCAGATTTAATGGATTTACATAGAAACTGAAATGTTTCAATTCATAATTGTGTTAAATATCTAATTGCATCTGATCCGCCTAATCTTTTTGATCTAATCTACTTCCAGAATTATTGAATTTATGTGGATTGAATACTGGTTATTATTTACAGTGATTTATATTTTTAAATTAACAAACTTATGGACTGTCTATCTGGAAATCACTAACAAAAAGATAGGTCTAATTTCAACGATTGGTTACTTAAATGGTCATTTTTGCACAACCTGATATTTTCAATTATGTCTTCACCCTCAAGATTTAATAAATAATATATTTCACATTTATGATTAAACTTCTACTATAGATATAAATTACATCAATCATATTTCATATACTGCATTTATTATTTGGAAAAAAGAAATCTCAAATGAAAACGAAAAGGAAAGGAGTAACTATACGCAAACTCCCTGCCTATATTCTTCAACCAGTTGAGACAAATATGTATTCAGACTCATTCCGTCAATATCTCATTTAACCACTAAATAAGATAAGAAATGAAATAATGAAATTTTAGAAGGATAAATAAGATAACATAAATTCACTTCGCACAGCAGCAGCCCTAACATGGTTTGTATTTCAATATATTGTTGTTTACGCTACTACTAACAATTTGAGGAAAATGGTCTGTATTTTAATACACTTCACACGGCAGCCCCAGACATGCATTCACTGATCAATCAATTGACATAGTTTGAACGACCAATTAGCCACCTGAAGTTCGTTTCAAGTAGCAACTCCCCTCCTGATTTGTGCTTCTTCACATTATGTGATCAACTTGCTTATGCGGCTTCAACCTAGTTTGAGTATTACTTTCTAACAATTCTTGCTGTGCTAATTTTTGTTAGTACTTTTGTAAATACACAATTGTATTACAAACAGACAGCAACAACAAGCAGTATTATTCAATTGTGTCAAATTGTGTTTACAATAATCACAGGAAGCGCAACCAATTGTGCCATAGATTAAAGATATACAGAAAGTATCTTTTTCCAGAAATGTCCAAGTCCAGAAATACTTTGTTTCCTAGAAACAATATTGACGTCGTATGCACTGCTTGACGTAGTTGCAATTTGTTTCCCATGATAAAATGGACCAACTCCGCAGCATAGGGCCAACAAACGGAGTTCTGACAAACTGAAGTAAATTACAGAAACTAGATCAGAGAATTACTTTGAAGAAGAAGAAGTAATGCGCACAGAAAATGTAAATTCTATTTTGTTTTGGGCAGTGTATTTATAGGCAAAAAGGAGTGCCTATTAGCATGCATTAGTAACCGTCAGAATTGGAAAGGTTGCGACCCATTAGTCGCCCGGTCATTAATGTGCGTACGCTAAGAATTCAAATGGTTGTATTCATTCAGCTAACTGGCATTCCTTTCGAATTCTGAACTGAACGGACACACCTTTAAAATTCCGAGAAAAAAATTCTCGTTTCAGTGCACTAGCTCAATCAGCAACCGTTGGCCATATTCAATCAAGAGACCCCAAGATCCCCAAGGTCCAATCTTTGACATTTTAATGTATTATTATGTCATGGTCAAGCCCACACATCCCCATATAATCCCTCTTTCTTTTATTTTGTATAAGCCTATTGGCTTCTAATATATTAGGAGAGATTGTGTTAATATTTTTATGATGTAAGACTTATATGTTGCATCTCTTCTTCTTCCCAAATTCCTTTCTCTTGCTCATTCATTTACAACAATCCCCCACATTAATGAGCAGTCGATCTTAGTTTCACGAACCATTTATCGCATCGGTTAACGTAGCACATGGGCCTTGAACTTTCCTAGTGATTACCTATTTGAATCATAGGGGAATCAGTAGACATAGACTGTCCTTGAACTGTAAGCCTTTTGTGTAATTCCAAAGTAGATAACACACGATAAATGTTTCTTATAACCCTTCGTTCTCTGTATGTGTTTGTTTTTGCCTTGAACACCTACTTGATCTCATAAGTGCTTAGAGAATTTGGCCTCATAATTCTATTTGAAGCGGCGCCTTCGCACTTACATAGGTGATTATGTAAAAGGGTAGTCTCTAATTCCTCAGATACAGACATCATTAAAACTACTAATACTTATCCTTATCCAATATATAATGCACTGACTTATCATAGGAAGGGTTTGTGTATAACAGTGCCATCAAGTTTTTCTCTTAAACTTCGTTGTCCCTTTGAACCTAGATCTTGGGATCTCCAGTCAACTAGGTGGGGTTTCCATTTCTGAAAAATCTTTAGTCAATAGGCCTTAGCCCCATTCCCATCGATTAGGTTCGAACTTTCTCTCTTGGCAAGCCTTTTGTAAGTGGATCCACTAATTTATCATTAGATCGAATGTAATCTATTTTGATAACCCCGTTCGAGAGAAGTTGTCTTATCGTTTTATGTCTATGACGAATATGCCTAGATTTACCATTGTATAGTGTACTATTAGCTCTTCCAATAGCTGATTGACTATCACAATGTATACAAATTTGAGGCATAGGTTTGCTCCAATTAGGAATGTCTTCCAAGAAGCTTTGAATCCATTCTACTTCTTCTGCAGCCTTATCTAGTGCAATAAACTCTGATTCCATCGCAGATCTAGCGATACAAGTCTGTTTGGATGATTTCCATGAAATTCTCCATTTCCTAATGTGAACACGTATCCACTTGTAGATTTTGTATCATTTGATCCACTGATCCAATTTGCATCACTGTATCCTTCCACTATTGAAGGATAGTTTGTATAGTATAGACCATAACTATGCGTATACTTTAGATATCACTTTCCAATGATGCTTACTAGGATTGCTGGTAAATTTACTTAGTTTGCTTATAGCATATGTGATATCAGGCCTAGTACAGTTCATAACATACATGATACTTCCTAGTATACGAGAGTATTCCAATTGATAGATAGCATCACCAGTGTTCTTTACCCAATTTTGGTTCATATGTACTGGTGATTTTGCAATAGTTACATTATATTGCTTGAATTTTTCAAGTATTTTAGTGATGTAATGTGATTGGGATAATGCATATCCCTTTGGTATTCTCAAAATTTTTACACCCAATATCACATCAGCCAGTCCTAGGTCTTTCATATCGAATCTAGAGGATAACATATCCTTTGTAGATGTTATTATGGCCTTGCTATTGTCTATATCAATAGGTCATCAACATGTGTATGTTTTATGTACACACATTTACTTGATTCATTTATCATGAATCCATATGATAACATAGAATTATCAAACTTCTCATGCCACTATTTTGGAACTTGCTTAAGGCCATAAAGTGATTTTACTAGTTTGCAAACTTTATTCTCATTTTCTGAGCTTAGAAATCCTTCAGGTTGTTTCATATTGATTTCCTCCTCTAGTTCACATTCAAGAATGCAGTTTTAACATCCATTTGATGTATTTCTAAATCATGTATGGATGCAATTGCAATGAGCATTCTAATTGACGTTATCCTCATTACAGGTGAATATGTATCGAAATAGTCCAGGTCTTCCTTTTGCCTAAATCCTTGAACTACCAGACGAGCTTTGTACTTGTCTATTGAACCATCAGGTTTCGGTTTCTTTTTAAATATCCATACCTAAGGTCTTACATCCTTGAGGTAAATCGACTAATTACCATGTATGATTGGACATAATGGATTCAATCTCATTGTTAATGGCCTCTTTCCAGTAAGGAGCATCACTGGAAGACATAGCTTGTTTGTATGTCAATGAATCATCTTCTAGCATAAATGTATAGAAGTCCAGTCCAAAGGTTTTTGAAGTCCTCAACCTTTTACTTTTTCTTGGTTCCTCCAATTGTTGTTCAGCACTACTTTGCTTAGTGTTATTTTGTTCAGCATTCTTAATAGAATTATGAGGAACTTCATCTTCCCTTGGTCTCTTTGGTGTAAGATTTTCTGTACCATGTTTCAAGGGAAATATATGTTCGAAAAATCTAGCATTTCTCGACTCAATGATGATATTTTCATTCATCAATTTCAGATTTGTGTACCAAAAATCGATATTGGGCATTGTTTTGTGCATATCCATTGAATACACAATCAATAGTTTTTGGTCCAATTTTTACCTTCTTTGATTTTGGTACCTCTACTTTAGCAAGACACCCCCACACTTTTAGGTATTTGTAGGATGGTGGTCTATTTTTCCAAAGTTCATGAGGAGTTTTATATGTTTTCTTTCAGGGTATTTTATTTAAAATATGATTTGCCTAAAGAATAACTTCTCCCCAAAAATTATTTGGCAAGGCAGAGCTAATTAGTATGGCATTCATCATTTCTTTAAGAGTTCTATTTTTCCGTTCGTCTATACCATTGGATTGAGGTGAATACGAAGTTGTAGTTTGATGTATAATTCCATGCTCAGCACAGAGTTCCTCAAATAGAGACTTGTATTCTCCTCCTCTATCACTTCATAAAGATTTGATTTTCTTTATTCAGTTGATTCTCAACTTCTGCCTTATATTGTTTAAACATTTCGAATTCTTCGTCCTTACTTCTAAGGAGATATACATGACAGTATCTGGTACAATCATCAAGAATGTAATAAAGTACCTTTCTCCACCTCTAGTTTGACACATTTTCAAATCACATACATCAGTATGTATTAAGTCTAGAGGTTCGGTATCTCGTTCAACATGATGAAACGAGGTTCTTGTCAATTTTGCTTCTGCACAAACTTGACATTTATAGTTTGAATCTATATTGCATTTTGATATAAATTCTAGGTTAATCAATTTTCGCAATGTATCAAAGTTTACATGCCCTAATCTAGAATGTCATATGTTAGAAGATTCAACAATATAAGCAGAAGATTCACTTTCATTCTTATCAGTGCGTGGTACAATAGTGGTTACATTTGCTTTAAACAAACCATAACACACATATCCTCTTCCCACATACACTCCATTCTTGGAAAGCACAAATTTATCGGCTTTAAAGGTCAATTTGAAACCATGCTTGCTTAGTAACGATCCTGAAATCAGGTTCTTACGAATTTCTGGAACATGGAGAACATCATTTGAAGTCAGTTCCTTTCCAGAAGTCAGTTTCAACACAACTTTTCCTTTGCCTTCTACCTTTGAAGTAGAAAAATTGCCCATAAAAATTTGTTTAGCATCAGTTGCAATTTTATAGGTTGTAAACATCCACTTATTAGCACATATGTGTCGAGTGGCTCCAGTGTCTACAAACCATTCCTATGAGTTACCAACAAGGTTGCATTCTGATATTATTGCACATAAATCAAGATCAAAAATGTATTTTGAAACGTCATCCGTATTTGCTTCTAACTTCTTCTTTTTAGGTGCATGACATTCGGCTGCTTTGTGCCCCTTGTTTCCACAGTTGTGGCAAGAACCCAGAAATTTCTTTGACTTCTAAGGAGCATTCTCCCTTTTTCTTTTGTTAGTCTTGTCTGACTCAACAACATTTGCTTTGGCAGCAATATTCCGAGAAATCTTTTTCTCAGAATTTCTGTTATCTTCCTCAAGGCGTAGCCGAACTATGAGATCTTCCATTGTCATTTTCTTACGCTTGTGCTTAAGGTAATTTTTAAAGTCCTTCCAAGAAGGAGGCAATTTCTCAATAGATGCGGCAACTTGAAAAGCCTCGCTAAGAGTCATATTTTCATCTTCTAGTTGACGGATGATAAGTTGCAGTTCTTGAGCTTGACTTATCACCGTTTTTGAGTCAACCATTTTGAAGTCAAGAAATTTTCCAGCAATGAATTTCTTCATGCTTGCATCTTTAGTTTTGTACTTCTTTTCCAGAGCCAACCAGAGTTGCTTAGATGTTGCAATAGTACAATAGACATTGTAGAGGCTATCATCCAGACCATTCAAAATATAGTTTTTACACATGTAATATGAGTTTTTCCAGATAGTCAGAGCCTCTACTTTGGTAGCATAAAGTTCAACTTTGTCTACCACAGGAGCCTCTTCAGTCATAAACTTGGCAAGGCTCAATGTTGTTAAATAAAACAATATTTTCTGTTGCCAACGCTTGAAATTAATTTTGTTAAATTTCTTTGGCCTTTCTCCATGGGACAGAGTCATTGTCGGAAGCACAGGCACTGGCGGAGCTTTTGTCACCATCTAAATTAGTGTGGAATAACTGTTGCTGTTTTGCGTCATCTGCAACAGATATTGTTTCAAGATTGTTAGTACTTTTGTAAAAACACAATTGTAACAATACAGAATTTTTAACCAAATTAAAATTGGATTTTTTATTACTTAAATTGAATTTAATTTTGAATTTGACATAAATATATATGGTTAGGAATATTTAATAATTTTCATAAGTTAGATGATAGATTTTATTTGAATTATAAATGACAATGATTATTAATAAGTTTGGATTTATTGATACTATTTGTTGTTCGATCGGGTTTGTCAAACCATAACATTTTTTTTTGAAAGAAAAATGTGTGATCTTCTAAGAAGAAGAGAGCACACACATATATATATATATTTATATATAAAAGAAAAAATAAAAGATTACAATCAACAGACTACCAGTCTAAAAAATAAACAAGAAGCAACGACTCAAGCTATAACTCGAGCTATGACAAGCCTCACCTAACAAAAAGCAACAAAGACATAAACATAAAAAAATACTGTCCAACCCAATCAACACCAGAACCAACCACCATAAACTCCAACGCAGAATCCATCTCCTGACCATATCCACACACTAAAAAGCTCCTCAGCAAACTTCTTACCCGAGTTCTAAGATTGAATACAAACCAACATCAATGCAAACCAATATCCTAGCTCGGGAACTTATCATGATAAACGGTATACGATCTAATACGTTTGCTACGACGTAACGAACCCGATCTAGGATAAACTCTCTTGCGCCAACTCCTCCTAGTCGAAGTAAGTGCCAGATCACCAACATGAGATTTTTCTTCAAAATCCTCTTTCAATCCATCGGAGACCAGATCTCTAAACTGACTAAGAGACTCCGGCCTTAACTTATCACAGAACAATGAAACATAATGAGAGTGAGAATTCAGACTGGTACTCAAAACTGACAGCGCCGAACTCTTGCATACTCCTTTATTCATGCACGCCCAGAGATCATGCTTCATGAAGGATGTATTTCTTCTCCTCTTAATCTTATGAGCATCAAGAACATGCTTTGAAGAAACACCAAAGTTGTTAAACAACTTCAAATCTTTATCAAGTGGCCTTGCAAATCTAAAACCATCAAACTTAAAAGATTTATCAATAACTGGAAAGAATTCTAAACATTTTGCTGTATCATTACATTGCAACTCCTCGGAAACTATATCCATCATCAACTCCTTTTCCATATCAACCCTCAACGACTCAACCCCCCTGTCATCAACTAACAACATCTCAGGACTACCAGCACAGTTCTGCACAAAAGGATCAAGAAACAACAGATCTAAACGCTGAGGCACCAAGAACCTCTCAGGCAATACCACCATCGCATCTACACAAATCTCCTCATATAATTCATTATCCGCATCACACACTGAGTCACCAACTATTTCAGTCCTGGGTACAACCACCTTCTGTTTAGGTAATCCCACCAACCTCATGAAATTATCATCAACATCTTTCGAAAACCCCAAAAAAATAGCATCTCCACGATCACAATTTACAGCATGATTAATAATGTCAAAATGCATCATAATATCATTCAACAGCAATAGCCCTTTCTTCTTGAACCTTGAGTCCGAATCCATGAAAATTCTACTTAATTTCAAGAAATTAGAACAGAACGAAATAGCATGTTCCTTCCTCTCAAGCCGGCGAGGCAAAGGAGGATAAACACCATTACTTGAGACGCCAGAAACCCTCTTAGACCACATCAATCCATCCACTAATCCCTCTAAGTGCCAACCCAGCAAAAGCAGAATATACGCACCTTCATCCTTCTTATTAGAACTTACCAAATCAAAAAGAAAAATGAAAGAAATAAGTTTCTGACATAATCTCGAACAGCTGAAGTGCACAAATTCAAAACCTGATTTTCCTTTGTAATATTCTGGACAAAAAAACTTCCTATGCCCAAATCCACCGCAACAGTAGCATCGAATCTTATTCCTACAATCTTTCACTTTATGGTTCGATCCTCCACATCTGAAACACAAACGACTTCTGGGAAAATTCCCAATAAACGAACGCTTCCTCAAAAGCGAATTCCAAAAAGAATCCCAAAAAGAATTACGATCTCCCGATCTACAGACTTGACGAGAAGAAGAAGACACGGGAGAGGCGGTCGAATTCCAGAAAGAATCACAAAAAGAAACACTCAATCTACTTTCTTGACGAGAAGAAGGAAAAAAGGGGAAAACGGGAGCAGCCATTAGTATGTTTTTATAAGTTGAAAAAATTTCCCCAGTTTTCAAAATTTTTGTCAAACCATAACATGAATTAGTAGCATTGGAATGAAGTGCTGCTCTTAGTTTTCATAACGTTTTAAGGGAAGTGCTACAAAAAATTCACTTTCTCTCCTTAAGACAAGTGTAAGGACACTTGTCTTTTTGCATGAAAACTTTCATGCATGCTTTCCACTTGCCCCTTTAGGTGTCACACTCTCTTTACTCCACTTTTTCTATAAATATCACCCTTTCCTTCCACTTTTTCATTCATTCTCGCTTCTCTTCTTCTTAAAGCTTAAAACCATGGTTTTCATAACATAAATCTTCCTCTTTTCCACCATACCTTGCCAAATTTCGTCGTCATATTCCTCCTCCTCCTCTTATAATAGAAAGAGAGAGAGAGATTAGTGTACATTATATATACATTGGTGAAGAAGACGTTGCGCTGAAAAACTATCCGACGGTTCGCTCAACTAGGATCTCCTACCGTGAAGATTGGAAAGTTGTTTGGTGAGAACTCTTTAACCACAATTTATATATTTAATTAGTAGTTAGACTAATTTAAAATAGTGATGAATTATTAATGATTAATGATGGTTGATGTTTGTTGTGATGGACGATGGTTGTACAGTTTAGAACACATACTATTAAGCGTTAGTGTTACAACGCTTGTGCACAATTATGATTTATTGAATCATGTTGATGATGGTTGCTATGGATGTTTAAATGGTTGTTGATGTTGTTTTGCACACGCTATGACACAACAATTATGGTATCACATTGGTGATCGAAAAATCTCCTTCATAATTAAAAGCAATATCATTATTGAAATTGAAGGTTAATAGCTGGAAAAGACCATATGTATGAATTCATATATATTGTTAAAGTCCTTTAAATGAATAAATAAATACCGGAACATTCTAGGATGACAGAGAGGATAGTGTCTAGGCTTGGGTTTGGAAATGAAGTTTCCTGGTCTCCCTGGCTATCCCTAACTGATCCGACGAATGGGAAGGTTAATTTGAAGTTATTTGAATTTAGAAATGAATTGGAATTTATGAAAGTTGAATTTTAGATCAAAAATAATTTGGAGAGTAAATTTGAATAATTTTAAAAGGGTTATATAAGGATATAATGGTTTTCTAAGATATTTTGAAATATCGTAGAATAATGGTTATTATGGTCAAAATAGAGCTTGTCGCATAACGACAATTTACGTATTTCAGATGCAAACTTTAAACGCTTATAACTTTTGCAATCTAAATCGGATTTCCAAGAAACGAAAAACATTTGATTTATATTAACAAAAGCTTTTAAATGAGTGAAAGCAGATTTTAATTTCGGGTTATAATTTTCAAGTTATGTTTTAAAACCGTTTTGGAAAAGGTCGCTGTAAGAGCAGTTATCAACCATAACTATAAACAACTATTTTAAATGTTTTTAAAAATATGGGATTTTTTTTTGTAAAATCATTACAGATTATGAAAAGGTGTTTTGAATCATAAAGTTTAAGTTTTGGCTAAGATAAACGATATTTTGATCGAAGTAATTAAGATAACTGTTTTGTAACGCTTTGAAACACTATGGTAACTCTTTCTTTGAAAATAATCTATTTTGAAGTGTTAAACCGCGAGCTGTTTCCCAAACTATAAGTAATCATTTGTAAATGACTGTTGGAATTTTTTCAAAGATTTAAAAGTATTGAAAATGTTTTATATGGAAATTAAATTGATTTATTCGATACTAAAACGGGGTTTTCAATTTTAAATAATTGGATAGGTTGGAGATAAATCTTCAAATGTTTGATATTGATCTAGTAAATGATGACTCTTGCTATTTGGGGAATTCAACAGATAGTTCACCATTATTCCACTTATAATGTGAGTTGGATACGGAGATTAATATTGAAGATAGATTGATGATATTTCTATCTAGATCTAATGTCAAGGAGTTGGATAAATCTTTAATTAAGATACGGGTTTCTCAATCTTATTGGAATAAGCTAGATAGAAATAATCTTCGGATATTTGGTACGAAATTCTTTGGTGTAAACATATACTATTTGAGGAATTTGAAAGATAATATTATTATATCATTATTCCACTTATAGTATTCGTTGATTATGAGAATTGATATCAAATATAAGTAGATACAATTTCTGTGGAACTTATGTTCAATATCGATTTTATTGGGTTTTGTCGTGGATTATATCTTCAATAATATCATTCTTGAAACCCAATGAGATTAAGTTATGGAAATTCATATCTTAATTTGGGGATTTAACCAAATCTTTGATTTGAGGAAATTAAAAATAAGGAATTGGGAAGGAAGAATAATCTTTTAGTTAAGATTACAGAATTGAATGTTCGGAAACCAATTTAATTGGAAACTAGGGTTGAATTGTGGGGTAAGGGTTTTCAAAGGAAATAGGGTTTTTGATAACGAGCTATCAAATGGAAAATTAATTAAGGCTTTGAGGCTAAATTATCTTTGATTTAAGGGATATGTTTTAAAAAAGAAAGGTTAAATATGGATTTTGTTATAATTTGAGAATGGATTTAAAGAATTTTAATTTAACAAAATCCAAGATGGAAGGAGATTTGGTTGAAAGCTTGTGTATTCCGTAATTGTGTTTTTTTTAAATTGCGCTTATTACTTGGAAAGACCGGGATCGAATATATGTTTGAAAACCATTCCAAGTAATAATACGACATTAAGAAGCAATTCAAGACTTGGAAAACGACGAATGAAGACCGGGATTCTTTGAACTATTTGGTTATTTGGATTGATTGTTGATGTCACGGTTGGGCTGATCCCCCGATACGACGTTATAAGTGGCATGAGGTTTGAATATATTTGGAGATTTTCGGATTGATGTTTCGTTCAGACCCAAAACAGACTTGTATGGATTGTGTGTTTGACATTGTAATTAACTGAGTAGCACTGTTTTATCAATATATATTTGTTTGGTGGCGTAGAATTACTCTATTGCTTAACACCCTTCTCTAAGACGTACGAGCTTAGAGGTTATATATTGGAATTCAGTGATGCGTTGTTAGTGGATAATGCGGCATACTTAAGATATATGATGAGCTATGGATGATCAAAGCATGGCTTGTTTAAGCGTAGCTTTGTGTATCGTGACCTCGGCAAGCCTCACACCCCGGTAAATGGATAAAACAGGAAAGATGCAGCGAGGTTAAGTGTAGTCATTTCCTTCTAGATAAAAGATGTCCTATGGTATGGAGCCCAGGTACTAACCTATGTGGATAACTTCTATTTATATGGATGTTGATGTTGCGGGCGCCCGATTTAAAGGTTGGTAATGACCGGGAAGTGATATACTCAGGCGTGCTCTAAGTTACCCAGTTAAGGGGTAACCCGGCCTCGTGTTGGAAGAGAGCCCGATTTGGTTTTCGGGGCGTCCCTCTAGAGGTGTACCCATCGGTTCGATAAGGAAGTTCCTTTGCCTGGTCATTTGTTGGAAATCCAATTTTCCACTACGGACCTGTACGATTTTAGTTGTATAGCCTGCTACCAGCAGGATTGTCGGTATAATGGGATGGGGCATTATGCTGGCTACGATTAATACATTTATTTGCGAAATTGTTTTCACACTATGCAATAATAATAATATTAGAGGATTTTCACGTATCAAGCATTTTTTGACTGTCATAAGGAGAAACCCCGCCCATGTGTGTGTTTGCATTGTGTGTGTGCCACGGGACCTTATGTTAGTTTCAATTTTCAAAAGTCATAGCGAATTTCTATGCACGGGAATTCATATGGAGTAAACCCGTTCCGCGTTAGCAGCGTGGTCCGTTGAATTACCCAACTTTATAATGAATCCTAAATAACAACTGTTTTTGAGTTCTCACACCAGTCCCACGACTGATCTGGAGTTTATTGTTCCCTTACCTAAACTCTGGGTGCCCATAATTTTGACACGGGCAGCCTAGTAATTTGGTCCGCAGATTTAGCATTGGAGTTGGTTGAAGCAGGATTTTGGTTTTAGCTGGAGCTATTATGTTTTGGAGCATTTGTATTTTTCCGCTGAATTGGTATCTCTTTCGCTGTGTAATCGATGTACTCTGATGTATTCCTTGTAACTCTGATGTAATTGATAGTAATGAAATGAAAAGTTCTGTTATTTTTGTGCAAATATATAAGTACCCATAAATATCCTTCTTTATGAACGGTTTAAGTTGGTTTAATTACCGGCGAGAACCGGTCAAAAAGTCGGGTCGTGACACAATTGTATTACAAACAGACAACAGCAACAAGCAGTATTATTCAATTATGCCACAATTGTCGCGTCAAACTGTGTTTACAATAATCACAGAAAGCGCAACCGATTGTGCCATAGATTAAAGATATACAGGAAGTATTCTTTTTCCAGAAATGTCCAAGTCCAGAAATATTCTGTTTCCTTGAAACAATATTGCTATCGTATGACTGTTTGACGTAGTTGCAATTTGTTTCCTAGGATAAAATGGACCAACTCCGCAGCTTAGGGCCAGCAAACGGAGTTCTGACGAACTGAGGTAGATTACAGAAACTAGATTAGAGAATTACTATGAAGAAGAATAAGTAATGCGAGCAGAAAATGTAAATTCTGTCTTGTTTTGGGCAGTGTATTTATATGCAAGGAGGAGTGTCTGTTCGCATGCATTAGTAACCATCAGGATTGGAAAGGTTGCGATCCTTTAACCGCTCGGTCATTAATCTTCGTACGCTAAGAATTCATATGGTTGTATTCATTCAGCTAACAAACATTCCTTTCGAATTCTGAACTGAACGGATACACCTTTAAAATTCTGAGAAAAAAATTCTTTTTTTAGTGCACTAGCCAAATCAGCAACTGTTGGCTATATTCAATCAAGAGACCCCAAGAACCCCAAGACCAAAGCCCAAGGCCCAACATTTGACATTTTAATGTATTATTATGTCATGGTCAAACCCATACATCCCATATAATCCCTCTTTCTTTTATTTTATATAAGCCTATTGGCTTCTAATATATTAGGAGAGTGTAACACCCCACGTCCGCTAAGGTCACTCACTATGGGAATGCCTTAGTTTCGGTGAAGTGTTTTAAGTGAATATAGAACAGTAAAATTACAACAAGACAGATATAAGTAATACTTGAAAATTTAAAATATCATTTCATTGCAGCGGAAAGTAAAACATGTTTGGTTACATCACAAAACCATAACAAGAGTCAAGTACAAAATATCCATCCTGATAAGATAAAAGTACATAATCCCACTATATAACTAATAGCCATAAAAGAAAAGATGGGTTGGGCTTTACTTCAACCGTCCAAGCTCCAGAAGATAGACAAAGCAAATCTGATCCAAGCTCACTAGCACTAGGCCTACTCTGATAACCTGAGGGTTGGGGAAAAAAAAGATAAAAACAACGGGGTCAGACATAAGTCTGAGCGAGTCCTATAACTTTGACAATACAATCATTAAAGTAACCAGAGTAAGACATGAGTTTGATATACGGTATCGACTGGGGATGAATGGCTACATTAAGCAGCCAACTAGACTTAGAATAAACCAAGATAACCGTAAGGACACATCTACCCACCCAAGGGTAATTACAACTTTGTACTTAAGATAACGGTAAAGACGCATCTACCCACCCAAGGGTATTTACTACACTGCACCACACCAGTCATTCCTACTTAAAGGTTGATCCCACCCAAAGACTTAAAAAATATAACTAGTAGTTTCTTGTACTTCTAGCTGACCACGTAGGTGCCGTCTGCCCCTACCTCCACTAGGTGTACCCCACTACTCCCAAGCGATCGGCTCCCTAACGTAGATACCCGTGCTGGCCCCACAGTGGGGTGTATCACTCCCCTAAAGTGGCAACCGATTCTATCAACGGTGCACGGCTTATACCTACACGATGCAACAACGGCTTATCTACCAGCCCGGGCCCACACACGCATATGAAGCCCGTTGGACTTGCGTTGCCACCGCTACCCCGTTTTCGCCACTTATAGACAAACCCAGTATGCGTGTCCCGTCCTCGGCTTGGGCCGAGCTCACAAAGATACGTATGGGATACCGGTTGTAATGGGCCCCCACAAGCTACCCACCTAAGCTTGTCATTCATTTAGTATAACCAAATAATGGGTCCCCACAAGCTACCCACCTAAGCTTGTCATTCATCAAATGTAACCCTATAATGGGTCCCCACAAGCTACCCACCTAAGCTTGTCATTCATCTAGTGTAACCCACTTAACCCTTTTGATAATCATGTTCACATACATGTTTAAAGTTTGGTTAAGTCATTTAATTATATTTCAGTTGCCACCCAAGGCACCCACTAGATTTCCACATGCCACCCAAGGCACCCATTAGATTTCCTTATGCCACCCAAGGCACCCACTTAACCCTTTAATCATGTTTTGGTTACATGTTCCACTTTGGTTAAGTATTCTAATTGTATTTTCTATTGCCACCCAAGGCAACCACTAAATTTCCACGTGCCACCCAAGGCACCCACTTAACCCCTCATGTCCCACTACATGCTAATATGGTTAAGTGTTACTTAATTAATTAAGACCGTGATCTCCCATAAAGACCTCCCACATTAGACTGGCTGTTATGACCGCCTGGTTAAGCCGGTAGGGTCCGGGCAGTCTTACGTCATAACAGAGTCTAACCTCGTGTCTTTACTTTAATCACGTATTTAATTTATGGCTAAGACCTCTCACATTGGGCTGACATTTGTAGCAACTGGTTAAGCCGGTAGGGTTCGGGCAGTTTTACATTACAAATGAGTCCAACCTCGTGTCTTAGTCGATTAATTACACCTAATTAATCACCCCCATATTAATTATCCCTAATTAATATCAAGTTTTTCATAACATGGGTAGACCTAACTCAATAGGTAAATTCCCATGGGGTAGACCTAACTTAATAGGTAAATTCCCACTTATGTTAATTTATTTTTATGGTATGCTTAGTCATACCCGATCATACTTTTATTAACATATTTATTACCCCCATCGTTCCCCACGTAAATCGTTCTCGTTTCATGACATAATAAAGGGAAGATCCATCACAAATATCATGGGTTTAACCAAATCTTAGCATATAACTTTGTCATGGGTTAAGAGGATGTCAACTTGCATATATGAGCATATATTAACCCAACTACATTTAACCCAAACTTGCATATTATCATACACATGACTTACATAACATGTTGCATATGAACTTGCATATTATCATACATATGACTTGCATAACATGTTGCATATGAACTTGCATATTATCATACACATATCTTGCATAACATGTTGAACTTGCATATAAGCATTCTCATAACTTGCATAACATGTTAAACATGCATTTAAGCATACACATAACTTGCATAAGCATTCACATTCTTGCATAAGCATTCACATACTTGCATAAGCATGCATAACTTGCATATCATGTTAATCTTGCATTTAAAGGAGGGTAAACATGCATATATATATATATATATATATATATATATATATATATATATACATATACATAGCATATAAAGGTGTCATCTTGCATATGTATGCATCACATTTAAAAGGGTAAACTTGTATGTCATGATTTATGCATAATACCAAACACTTAGCATGCATAAAACCACATACTTAGCATGCATAGAATCAATTACTTATTATGCATAAACCCACCACTTAACTTGCATAAACCCACATACTTAACTTGCATAAACCCACCTATCCAACTTGCATAAACTCACATATTCAACTTGCATAAACTCACATATTCAACATGCATAAACTCACATATTCAACATGCATAAACTCACATATTCAACATGCATAAACATAAGATTAATATTAAACATAGATTAGCATATTCACATCATATCATATGACTTGAAAACCCATTAATCCTCATACAAAACCATAGATCTCATCATATCTCATCTACTTAATTTAGCAATTGATCATCAAAGTGATAGAAACTCACCAAAACCTAGATTAGCAAACTTATGAAGTGGAATTAGTTGCTTTAGTTGAAGAAGATGTTGATTAGAGGTTGATTAGCTTGCAACTTCCTTCATAAACTAGTGGAGGCTCCTCTCAAGTTTGATTTTGGCGGCATGAGGCCATCATTTCTATTTTTAGTATGGATTAGGCTTGCATTAGGGTGTATTTATAGGATTAGGGTGTGTTTTAGACCATAGGATTAACCCTAGGTTAGATTAGGTCCGTTAGATTTAGGAAGTCTCTAGAACACAGCCCAAGACTCAACCAAAAACCAGATCTGGTGCACCCAGATCAACAGGGCCGACACCCTGTGTCGACACCCCTGTCGACAGGGCAGTCGACTCCCCAGTCGACAGGCCTGTCGACAGCCCTGTCGACATGGGTAGGGCGGGAACTTTCCCGCCTGGCCCCCTGCTGGCTCCAATTTCGAAATCTGATGTTTAATTTTTAAATCTGTTTTTAACTTAAATTTTCTGCCAACTTCATTGGGCCATAACTGGGCCATACGGACTCCGATTCACAAAATTTCGGACTCTATTCTGCGTATTTTTCCGAGACGAACGCAATGACGCAGCCCGTTTCCCCCAATTCTCATATCTGAGATTATTTATTCTGCAATTAGTAAATTTTAGCATTAACTGAAATACGGTGTGTTACATTCTCCCCTCCTTAAAGGATTTCGTCCCCGAAATCTCTAAGCTAAGGAGAATGCATATCCTACCATCCAAACAACCATCTACTCAATCCATCAAACACGGGCATCCATTGTCCTTAAAACAATTTCTAATGATGTATGAGCATATGCAAAAAGTGTGTGTATATGTTCCCTATCTAATGTATGAACATATGCAAACCATGATAGTGCCATGCATCCATTATGTATGCGAGAGAACCCTATCGACACATACAATATCTACATGAGTGCACAATCATTCACCAAAATGCATCATCCATATGATAACACAATCATTATACATCCATAAATATAGCTTCCTACACACAATTTTATGCAATATGCAATATGAAGTGACTGAGCCGATCTAGTGCCTAGAGTGTGTGTATATGCATCCACGAGCAACCACTAGTAAACACTTGCATCCACTTGCATCCATCAACCATAACATGTCTCAAACACATGTTTCAACCATAGGTTTACCCTATCTAAAGGTCAAAGGTACTAACGAGAGGACATACTAAGGATAAGATAAGCACAAGATATGCGATGAAGGAGAAGCAAAAGGACATACCCTCCAAAAGAAAAAGGGTACATCGAACGCATCTTCGCTTCCGTCTCCCAGGTAGCGTCGCTCTCTTCATCTCCCCGTTGTACTTTGACTAGTTGAACCTCTCTGTTTCTCAAATTCCAAATCTCTGACCCAAGGATGCAAGTAGGAGCTCGTCGAATCGCCGCATCACGCTCTACTTCCACTTCTCTAAGCAAGCTCGGCTCTACCACCTCTGCGGTCTCATGTAGGTACTTCCTCAAATATGACACATGAAATACATCATGTACACCACTAAGTCTGTCGGGCAACTCCACCCTATATGCCATCCGTCCAATCCTTTCCTTAATAGGAAACGGCCCAACAAACCTCGGTGCTAACTTCCCAACGGACCCAAAGCGAACAACATTTCTTAACGGAGATACTTTGACAAAAACCATGTCCCCAACCTCAAACTCAAGATCCGTCCTTCTCCGATCCGCATAAGATTTCTGTCTATCTTGCGCTGCCTTCACCCTTCTTCGAATCAAATCAATCTTCTCTGAAGTCTCTCTAACCATATCTGGCCCAAGCAAGATCTTATCCGTAGATTCCCACCAACATGTAGGAGATCGAAAAGGCCTTCCATAAAGAGCTTCGAAAGGTGCCATGCCAATACTAGACCGAAAGCTGTTATTGTATGCAAACTCCACCAAAGGAAGATGTTCTTCCCATGTACCTCCAAAATCCAAGATACAAAGCCTCAAGAGATCTTCTAGGATACGGTTCACCCTCTCGGTCTGACCGTCCGTCTGAGGATGATATGCGGTGCTCAAACACAACTAAGTCCCTACCGCCTCTTGCAAACTTCTCCAAAACTCACTAGTGAAGATAGGATCTCGATCACTCAAAATGCTGGATGGTACGCCATGCAATCTAACAATCTTTCTAACATAGACTGAAGCAAGCCATGGAGCGGTCCTCTTACTCTTCACGGGTATAAAATGGGCACTCTTGGTAAGTCTGTCTACCACAACCCAAATTCCCGTATTGCCCTTCCTCGATCTCGGTAACCCATCGATGAAATTCATCGAGACACTATCCCACTTCCATTGCGGAACTTCCAATGGGTGTAGCAACCCATCGGGTTTCTTCTGCTCTGCTTTCATTTGCTAGCACACCAAGCATCTAGCGACAAACTCGGCCACATCTTTCTCCATACCGGCCCAGAAGAAAACTCTCTTCATGTCTTGGTACCTCTTGTCCCTACCAGGATGAATGGTCATCTTCGACCGATGTGCATCATCAAGTATAGCCTTCCTCAGACCCTCGTCTTGCGGTACACAAAGTCTACCGTCTCTATGCAACCACCCCTTACCATCTAGGGTGTACCTACTCAAATGGCTGTGACTCCCCCCTTATGAGCTTCCCTACTAACTCAACCAACTGTGGGTCGTCTCGCTGTGCCTCGCCAATCCGCCCCAAAAGAGTAGGCCTAACCTCCAAGGAGGCTAGCAAACCGGGTACAAAGTCAACGGAAGGTCTAAAGTCTAACATAGAATTAAACTCCAAGCTTCGCCATTCCACGAACAATGGACTCAAGGACAGCCTTTTTCCGCTTAAGGCGTCTGCCACCACGTTACCCTTGCCAGGGGTATACGCTATCTCAAACTCATAGGATGCTAAGAATTCCATCCACCTTTGTTGTCTTAAGACAATGCGCTCAAAGAGTCTCCAACACTTCCCTAAGATGTAGGGCATGCTTTTCTCCACTTTTAGAGAAAATCAGGATATTCTCCCATGCAAAATCGTCACAACTATCCATCTCTCACGCAGACCACCCTAGTCGAGCTCGACATCCCCCAAATGCAAGCCCCAAAGGCCTAAACCAATATCAGACAAACACCCAAGGGATACCTCCCTCGAATTCAGACGACCTACGTGAGATGATACTAGTAAAAACGGCTAAAATAATTAAGCCCTTGTCCAACTCTGGATGTCCTCGCCAGTCTCGCTCCAAAACCATCGTTTATCCCATAACTGGCTCTTCTCAACCTATTGAGCACATACGGAAACTTATTTCGCTCCTAGGATAGACCAAGATGTCATTTACAAAGACCATCACGAACTTATTTAGGTACTCCCTGAACATCCTTCTCATCCAATCAACAAAGTATCACCAGCCACTCATAAAAACCATCCGGAGTCCTAAAGGCAGTTTTCTCTATACTATCCTCAGCCACTCTCAACTGATAAAACCCCGTGGCTAAGTCCAACTGCGAAAACACTGAGGCGCCAACCAACTGATCAAAGAGATCATCAATCCTCGGCAATGGGTGTCTATTCTTCTTTGTTAGCTTGTTCAGTTCTCTATAGTCTACACAAAGTCTGAGGGACCCATCCGCCTTCGTGGCAAAAACTACTGGAGCACTCCACTCCGATATACCTCATCTTATGAACCCCTTCTCAAGCAACTCACCTACTTGCCTATGGAGTTCCCTCCTCCCACGAGGAGCCATGTGGCGTCCTGACCCAGATACTGGTTTGGCACTGTCTACCAGATATATTCGGAAGTCAATCTCCCGCTCCGGAGGTAAGCCCTTCACCTCCTCAAACACATCCGAGTATTCCAGGACCACTCTAGCAGATCGCAAACTCTCGACCGAAGCATCAAGCGATTCAAGATAACCTAGCATAACAGATTCCATGGGATTACAAGAGATCTCGAGAGTGTTACTCAAGCGGGTCATAAGCCTAACAACTCTCTTTTCACAATCAAGAACGACACCATTACTGGATAACCAGTCCATGCCCAAAACTAACCCATAGCCCGTGAAGCCCAAAAAGCATCATATCTAAACTCAATGCTAAGTATAGAAACTTTCAAACCCAAACACATCATGGAGCCCCCAACTAGGTTTGAAACAACTATGGGATCATCTACTCAACTGGTGTCTATGTGCAGTGACTCAACTAACAATGATGAGATAAACGAACTCGATGCGTCAGAACCAAATAAAGCACGAACTGGATGATAAAGAAATCCAAATTCCAACCTAGACGGTCCTATCCCCATCTGGTACCCTAGTCGTGAGGGAATACAACCACCCTCCAGGAGATTCCGTACCTTGCCCTTGCCTCTTTGGACAATCCTAATAAGATGTCCCATTCCTTCCCAAAAGGATAACTACTCGCCTTCTCCTTCCCATTCTCCGCTCATAACCTCCCATCAAAATGAGGTTTCACCCTTCATGAATCAAACAACTATTTGAGCCTTCCTCCCATCGTCTATCCAATAGGTACCTACCAGTCCTCCTTCTTCTTGAACCAACTTCTAATCCGACTAACGTCTAAGTCCCTTGAAGTGGTTTTCCATTCTTATCTATCTTAGAAAGATCATCCATACACGGAGGGGAAACTCAAAACGAGAGAGTAAGAAATTCAAAACGGAGAATTCGAAAGATATTGATATGGCTATTGGGGATTATGCTTTTCTTTCAAAAACTTTTCTCTTAAAAGACATGTTTTTGAAAAATACTCCTTTCAAACATATTCTTAGAAAATAGTTTTTCTAAAAATTTTATCTGTTCTGGTAACCTTAAGCTCTGATACCACGTGTAACACCCCACGTCCGCTAAGGTCACTCACTATGGGAATGCCTTAGTTTCGGTGAAGTGTTTTAAGTGAATATAGAACAGTAAAATTACAACAAGACAGATATAAGTAATACTTGAAAATTTAAAATATCATTTCATTGCAGCGGAAAGTAAAACATGTTTGGTTACATCACAAAACCATAATAAGAGTCAAGTACAAAATATCCATCCTGATAAGATAAAAGTACATAATCCCACTATATAACTAATAGCCATAAAAGAAAAGATGGGTTGGGCTTTACTTCAACCGTCCAAGCTCCAGAAGATAGACAAAGCAAATCTGATCCAAGCTCACTAGCACTAGGCCTACTCTGATAACCTGAGGGTTGGGGAAAAAAAGATAAAAACAACGGGGTCAGACATAAGTCTGAGCGAGTCCTATAACTTTGACAATACAATCATTAAAGTAACCAGAGTAAGACATGAGTTTGATATACGGTATCGACTGGGGATGAATGGCTACATTAAGCAGCCAACTAGACTTAGAATAAACCAAGATAACCGTAAGGACACATCTACCCACCCAAGGGTAATTACAACTCTGTACTTAAGATAACGGTAAAGACGCATCTACCCACCCAAGGGTATTTACTACACTGCACCACACCAGTCATTCCTACTTAAAGGTTGATCCCACCCAAAGACTTAGAAAATATAACTAGTAGTTTCTTGTACTTCTAGCTGACCACGTAGGTGCCGTCTGCCCCTACCTCCACTAGGTGTACCCCACTACTCCCAAGCGATCGGCTCCCTAACGTAGATACCCGTGCTGGCCCCACAGTGGGGTGTATCACTCCCCTAAAGTGGCAACCGATTCTATCAACGGTGCACGGCTTATACCTATACGATGCAACAACGGCTTATCTACCAGCCCGGGCCCACACACGCATATGAAGCCCGTTGGACTTGCGTTGCCACCGCTACCCCGTTTTGGCCACTTATAGACAAACCCAGTATGCGTGTCCCGTCCTCGGCTTGGGCCGAGCTCACAAAGATACGTATGGGATACCGGTTGTAATGGGCCCCCACAAGCTACCCACCTAAGCTTGTCATTCATTTAGTATAACCCAATAATGGGTCCCCACAAGCTACCCACCTAAGCTTGTCATTCATCAAATGTAACCCTATAATGGGTCCCCACAAGCTACCCACCTAAGCTTGTCATTCATCTAGTGTAACCCACTTAACCCTTTTGATAATCATGTTCACTTACATGTTTAAAGTTTGGTTAAGTCGTTTAATTATATTTCAGTTGCCACCCAAGGCACCCACTAGATTTCCACATGCCACCCAAGGCACCCATTAGATTTCCTCATGCCACCCAAGGCACCCACTTAACCCTTTAATCATGTTTTGGTTACATGTTCCACTTTGGTTAAGTATTCTAATTGTATTTTCTATTGCCACCCAAGGCAACCACTAAATTTCCACGTGCCACCCAAGGCACCCACTTAACCCCTCATGTCCCACTACATGCTAATATGGTTAAGTGTTTCTTAATTAATTAAGACTGTGATCTCCCATAAAGACCTCCCACATTAGACTGGCTGTTATGACCGCCTGGTTAAGCCGGTAGGGTCCGGGCAGTCTTACGTCATAACAGAGTCTAACCTCGTGTCTTTACTTTAATCACGTATTTAATTTATGGCTAAGACCTCTCACATTGGGCTGACATTTGTAGCAACTGGTTAAGCCGGTAGGGTTCGGGCAGTTTTACACTACAAATGAGTCCAACCTCGTGTCTTAGTCGATTAATTACACCTAATTAATCACCCCCATATTAATTATCCCTAATTAATATCAAGTTTTTCATAACATGGGTAGACCTAACTCAATAGGTAAATTCCCATGGGGTAGACCTAACTCAATAGGTAAATTCCCACTTATGTTAATTTATTTTTATGGTATGCTTAGTCATACCCGATCATACTTTTATTAACATATTTATTACCCCCATCGTTCCCCACGTAAATCGTTCTCATTTCATGACATAATAAAGGGAAGATCCATCACAAATATCATGGGTTTAACCAAATATTAGCATATAACTTTGTCATGGGTTAAGAGGATGTCAACTTGCATATATGAGCATATATTAACCCAACTACATTTAACCAAAACTTGCATATTATCATACACATGATTTGCATAACATGTTGCATATGAACTTGCATATTATCATACATATGACTTGCATAACATGTTGCATATGAACTTGCATATTATCATACACATATCTTGCATAACATGTTGAACTTGCATATAAGCATTCTCATAACTTGCATAACATGTTAAACATGCATTTAAGCATACACATAACTTGCATAAGCATTCACATTCTTGCATAAGCATTCACATACTTGCATAAGCATGCATAACTTGCATATCATGTTAATCTTGCATTTAAAGGAGGGTAAACATGCATATATATATATATATATATATATATATATATATATATATATACACATAGCATATAAAGGTGTCATCTTGCATATGTATGCATCACATTTAAAAGGGTAAACTTGCATGTCATGATTTATGCATAATACCAAACACTTAGCATGCATAAAACCACATACTTAGCATGCATAGAATCAATTACTTATTATGCATAAACCCACCACTTAACTTGCATAAACCCACATACTTAACTTGCATAAACCCACCTATCCAACTTGCATAAACTCACATATTCAACTTGCATAAACTCACATATTCAACATGCATAAACTCACATATTCAACATGCATAAACTCACATATTCAACATGCATAAACATAAGATTAATATTAAACATAGATTAGCATATTCACATCATATCATATGACTTGAAAACCCATTAATCCTCATGCAAAACCATAGATCTCATCATATCTCATCTACTTAATTTAGCAATTGATCATCAAAGTGATAGAAACTCACCAAAACCTAGATTAGCAAACTTATGAAGTGGAATTAGTTGCTTTAGTTGAAGAAGATGTTGATTAGAGGTTGATTAGCTTGCAACTTCCTTCATAAACTAGTGGAGGCTCCTCTCAAGTTTGATTTTGGCGGCATGAGGCCATCATTTCTATTTTTAGTATGGATTAGGCTTGCATTAGGGTGTATTTATAGGATTAGGGTGTGTTTTAGACCATAGGATTAACCCTAGGTTAGATTAGGTCCGTTAGATTTAGGAAGTCTCTAGAACACAGCCCAAGACTCAACCAAAAACCAGATCTGGTGCACCCAGATCAACAGGGCCGACACCCTGTGTCGACACCCCTGTCGACAGGGCAGTCGACTCCCCAGTCGACAGGCCTGTCGATAGCCCTGTCGACATGGGTAGGGCGGGAACTTTCCCGCCTGGCCCCCTGCTGGCTCCAATTTCGAAATCTGATGTTTAATTTTTAAATTTGTTTTTAACTTAAATTTTCTGCCAACTTCATTGGGCCATAACTGGGCCATACGGACTCCGATTCACAAAATTTCGGACTCTATTCTGCGTATTTTTCCGAGATGAACGCAATGACGCAGCCCGTTTCCCCCAATTCTCATATCTGAGATTATTTATTCTGCAATTAGTGAATTTTAGCATTAACTGAAATACAGGGTGTTACAGAGAGATTGTGTTAATATTTTTATGATGTGGGGACTTATATATTGCTATCTCTTCTTCTTCCCAAATTCCTTTTTTTTTGCTCATTCATTTCCAATAATTTTATGAGTTTTTAATGGAAATGCATGGTGTGTTGAGAGAAGGTCTTCTTTCTATGCCATATCGCCCATACCTATATGATTAAGTATGACATGCTATTTTATTGTGTTGAATTCATCCTTTCTTGTCATATTTTTGCTCTTTAACATAGCAGCTTGTCTTGACTGGAGTACTTTGTATATATTATTATGTACATGCAGCATCCAGTAGGGCATCATATTTCAATGGTTTTCACTTGCACACTTCTCTTTTATTTATGTTCTACTTAGCAACTTGTCTTGAGTTAAAGAGCAACACGTGTTATGCAATCTGCAGTTAATATCAAGTTTCAAGTTTTCTCAAACGCATGATCGATGCCTAAATCACATTATATAAGAACCAAGCCAAGTTAGTAAATGGTGATTTTTTGCAGACAATTTCAAGCATGCTTATTCTATTATAAGATTTGTTTATAAGAGCATATTTTGTGAGTTGATTTTATTACACCATTTAAAATTGATTGTGGAGATGTAGTTTTTGGAAACTAGTATGTTCAGTGATTTGTCGCAAGATGTATCATCATGTACACAAGCCACACTAAAATTATTTTAAGCAATACAACCATGAATGTGCCCATCTTTTTAAATATATGCATCCAGACAAGACACCTATACTACATCACCAATACTTGCCCTGATTTCACTTAATGCACGACAGAGCGAGCTTGTAAGTTCCCACAGGGTTGCATTTTCAGTAAAAGAAATATTTAAATTGTAGATCTTGCAAATTATGTTTAGAAATGCAACTAGGTTAAATGAATCTAAAGGTTGTACACACTGTATACATATTTGTTTGATTAAAATCACAAATCAATCTTGCAAAAGTCACACTGTTTCAGAACTTGAACCAAAAGGTATGAACTAATATGCACAGTTGATCAAATATTGTTTGAATTTACCCATAAATATAGCATATGTGATCAAACAACTGACAAAATTATCTAAGGAAGTTACCAAATATCAAATGGAAAAAAGAGAGGCAAACACGAACAATCCAGTAAAGTTTTAAAGGTATGATACTAACCTGTAAATGTTATTGCACTATGAAAAGCATCTCAACAACTCACAATCGGCTATAGCCATCTCCATCTCTCTGACCATTTCACCAAACCCCTTATTCCTTCCAACAAACTACCTCTTCTACCACTTCATCTCAAGGGTTACAAACCCGAAATCCAAAACATCAACATCAAACAACTATCCCCACAAGAAACAAAATCGCCTTTAACCCCTTGGATCCAAAACCAAAATTGTTGTCGTTATTACAAAGTAAGACCCTGGAAAAATCTGAACCACTCCATACAATTCATAATGCGAGTAATTGTTTTAGTTTCCTTTGAATCCTAAAAAAATTACGTTTTTAAGAATTTTAATTAGGAAGGAAAACCGTGGCAGCGTGTTTTGGATCAGGAGAGATTATTTAGGAAAGATGAAACTAGTGAAAATTTAGAGAAATTGCTGGTCACCAAAATAAAAGCATGCTATCCTACTATAAACCAAACAAATTAAATGGGAAACAATAACACAATGAAACAAAACGTTATATATTGGCGTATTAAAATATATTTTTCTTGTAGTGATTGTAGGGTAGAGAATTTAAGGGATTATACACTTTTAATGTAGCTAATTCAAATTCAAGAAATTCTGGACATAGCAAAAATTATTGTAATATTTCTGAAATCGGTGAAGAAACTTGTTATAATACTTTTGACATTTAACATTGCAAGTTGGGTCATCCAAATGTAAATATTGTAATGCATGACTGGAAAAAAATGATATTTCCGTTGATAAATTTGGTCTGTCTTATGTATGTAACTATTGTCAAGTGTGCTGCTATTCACACCACCATTTAGACTATTGGTCACCTATACTAAAGGCCACCTCTTTTTTATGCCTCTTTACTCCCTTACACCACCTAAATTATTCAATTTCTAATCGGCTACTACCACTGCTTTTATTTCTTCATCGCTCCAAAAAAAAGCCTTCTTTCTGAAATTTTCTCCAGCGCTCTACAAGTTTGATGATTTCCCTAAATTACCAATGAATTTTCAAGCGTCCAATTAGCTCGTAACGTTCGTGCCACGATGACAAGAGGGAAGAAGTCGTCTAAGTCGAGTAAGATTCAAACCCTATTTTTTTCTTCTGAAATCGATGTTAGCTATAGGCTTAGAAATGGGTTTGAAATCGTTGATAGTTGAAGTTTACAAATTGGTGTGAACGGTTCTTCATAACCTCTTTTTTGTCTTTATCTTCCTCCTCTACTCAGACTAAAAAACGATTTTTTTTATGGTTTAGGGTTTGATATCTGAGAGTTTACGTTGTTTGAGAAGAGAAGAGAAGAGACAGTACGGTCGTTATTGACTGAGTGAAAAGAAATAAAGTGGTGGTAGGAAGTAGGTCAAAAATAATACAATCTATTAATTTTTTAAAGATGACCAGTGGCCTAAATGGGGATGTGAATAGCAGCACACTATTGTCAATGGGATAAAATCACAAACTTGCATTCCTAGTTCACAAACTGTGTATCAAATGCCTCTAGAACTAGTTGCTGCTGCCTTGTGGGGGCATCACCAGCGAGTGTGACTATACAAATACTATATATATACATATATACATATACATATACATATACATATACATATATATATCATTATTTGGTACTTACTCAAGATATACGGATATATTTTCTAAAGTCTAAATATGGAACTTACGATGTTAGGTCACAGTTTATAATTTAAGCTGATAACAAACTAATTGTCAACTTAAAGTGTTTTAAACTAATGATGTAACTGAATTTAACCCTATAAAAAATTATTTCAAAAAAGATATAGTTCACGGAATAACAAGTCCACATAATTCAGAACAAAAAGGACTTGTTGAAAGAAAGCATAGGCAAATTGTAGAAATAGGCTTAAAATTACTTGCTTATGCATTTTTGCCTTTAAAATTTTGTATTGATGCATTTTCCACTTTTGTATCTGTAACAGCTCATAAATTTTAAGTAGTATAATTAGTTGAATTTAAGTTAAGGTTAAAAGAATTTAATTTAAATAATGAACTTGTTATTTTGAGTAATTTGTTTGACTAAATTGAGCAAACGAGAAAAATTTTGAAAAATCAAATTTTGGCCAAATTTGGACACAATTTGGATTTTTGTTGAAAATTTAAAAGTTTTAAAATTTATTTATTCTATGATTCTAGATGAAATTCTAAATCATCTACAACTTTTTGTTTTGCAAAAATGTAACGACCCTATTTTGCGACCATTAGAATTGGACACCATATTAGAATGAATAATCTATAATATAATAACAATCTTTACAAATGAAAAGACATATAAATACAACCACCAAATATACATTAGAGTACTAACCAATAACCAATTGGACAGTTATAACAGTTTTTCCTAACAACACTACTGATGAAACAATAATTAACATAGTGGAAATATTGACTACAAGAATGCTTCTCAGCCTCTAGCTCCATCCTTGAAAGCTTGAGGAAATCTAAACTATCTTGTAAATACAATCGGTCTGACTTGAGCATCATAATGGATAACTCCCGGATCAGTCTACAAAATCAGTGTGAGAAAAATCAAGTCACAAGAATTTTTTAGTTCTTTATAATTATAAAAGCTTTGAAATCAAATGTATCTCCTAAGACCACACCACACATATCAAAATTCAGTGATATTATATTAATCTATACAATTCACAAATAAATATTAATCATAGCAAAATTTGTTACATTAATTAAATCACATCATAACAGAATTAACGCTAAAACCGTGAAGGCATGTTGGAGTTTGGATTCCATTCAGTGATTGGGCACTAGGGTACCTCCCATTATGGTATCTCTCTAGATAACTGTATCGAGGCCGCAAGAACATCTTGCAACCCTGCTAATCACAGAACCGGCCTGCCACTTAAATTGATAATACCAAATATGTCACCACCATGGTTATGATCGCTACTGGCATACAAGGACAAAAGGTATATAGTTCTAAATTGGTTATAAACATACCCAATGGGTGTGACCCACTTAACCCTGATGTACATCAGTCATTCCCGGTTGGTGATGTTTGAGGCTACGTTACAACATACTTAAGCATTTTGCATTCAAAAATGTTCATCATTTTCAAATAAAATTAATTCTACATCCAACTTGATCGAGGTGGTATTTGGACAACTAGGTCCCATCCCGGTCTCCTCAAAACACCATCGATAAATTAAAACTAGCCAATATTTGGTAGTCGGTTATTTAGCTATCAACACATAAACAATAATCATCCAGAGATTATTTTACAAAGAAATTCCCTAGCTATCATTTAATTAATTCTTTATTAATTAATCCCCTTATAACTTCAAAGCCATTTTCGTATACTCATCTCAAATTTATAAGTATATTCACATATTACCATTTCAGTTCTTCGAAATAATTTACGTTCATAAAGTATTTTACAATACTATAAATGTTTATATAAGCACATCTTAGCATCATATTCCCAATATTAGAAAAAATATTCATGTATATCTAACATTGACCAAGGGGTATTAACAAAACATTTTTTATATGTGGAAATTTTCATATACCTATCCTAATGGTATAAGTATATTTACAAATCAATTTGGAAAGATATCTTACTATTAAAACATATCAGATGGGTTAAATCCATTAATATTCAAATTAGGGTTTTGTTAAACTCTTATATAAAATACTTAATTAATACGATTTATAAAATTTCTTTATAAAATTAATTTACAAAACTTTACTTAAATAATTTATTTATGAAATATAATTAACAAAGTTAAACCCTTTTAAACATTGATAAAATAAATACTTGATGTATTGCATCGAATAGCCACGAAAAAACCTTCGGCAAACCATCATTAACTAGTGTGAACCCGTGCTACGCACACGGGATTCACCATATAATTTATTTGATAATGTATTTTTTGATTTGTTGTTATATAAAGATGAAAATATATGTTCATGATTTTTTTTATTCTTAGACTAACTTTTTCTTCAATGAAATTTATAAACTTTTTTGGTAAATCTATTTAAATAATGTGAAATGGAGAGAGGTAATAATTTTAGATTGTAATGATGTTAAAGAACAAATGTTAACACCAACATTCTATTATTCTTAACTTGTTGGAAAATACATTGTTGTGCATTTCACTACTTTTCTAGTTTAAGCCACATAAGTTCATTATGAGTTTATTCTGTGTCTAAAACAGAAATTTCAATATGTACAAAGTGCGCATAGTAAATAGCATTTTGGATCTAAAATGGAGAAATTATACTCTAAGTGAAATATTGTTTCAAATTTTGTTGAAAGAAATAAACTTGCAACATTTCATTATCACACATTTGTCAAATACAGTATTAAAATATTATGCTAGTTTGGAATTGCAATACTCATATAATGTAATATAAAATAAGAATCATATGTAAAATTTCATTAAAGATAATAATTAAATCAAAATGTATCAGGAAACACTATCAACGAAGTGAAGTACATAAGATATTATTTTTATTATTATTGGAATATATTAATATAAGTGATCATTTTATAGTAGAGAACAAAGTATTCTATAAAATAGACGTATAGCCTTGTGTAGAAGCATCAAATATTGAAATGAATGTAGTAGTAGTGTTATGCAGTAAAATAATAATTGTATAAAATGCAAGAAATAGACAAAGTTAACTTGTTTTACTATAAAGTAAATATGCAAAAACTATGGTTTACTCAAATATTATTAATCGTAAAAATTATAGATGAAACTTCATTCAAATTATACGTTAAGTGCATTAAATACGTTCCTTATTTTCCTTAAATTATTTGTCATAATTTGCTTAATAAATTACCGATCATACCTCTCATCATTCTGAAATCAATGGCAACTATTAAAAGAAAACGATGTTATGTGCAAAAACTATGGTTTATTATAAAATGCAAGAAATAGACAAAATTAACTTGTTTTATTATAAAGTAAATTTGCAAAGATACGGTTTACTGAAAGATAATTAATCATAAAAATTATAGAAGAATCTTTATTCAAATTGTATGTTATGTGCATTAAATATATTAGTTATTTTCCTTAAAATTATATGTAGTAATTTGCTTAATAAAACACCTATCTCATCTCTCATCATTCTGAAACCAATGGCACCGATCAAAGAAAATGATTGGTTAAAAATAAATTCCTTAAGGTATTAGGACCGATTAAAAATTTTGTGATTATTTTAATGAGTTAACTTTAACTACAGTTAATTACTCCTTTACTTCAATTATATACATGTAATTCATTAATTGGAATTTTTTAGCATAACTCAAGGCAAAATAACGTATCACTATAAAAATTAACTTGTAGATGCACCTAAAATTAATTTTTTTTATAATTAATTATGGAAATAACTATAAGGAATTAAATGGTTATAGTTAAGTCCTGTAATATATAGCAACAAAGATAATAATATATAATTAACTTTTCCATTTATTGAATTTCAAATTAAGTAAAGTTAATTGTAATTGATTATTTAATTGCTTTGAGTTTCACTTGGTCAAATCAAAAAAAGTTAATTTGTTTTAATAATAGAATGGTAATAATACTTTCTTTCATGTATGTCACATGGTGAAAGTTTTTCTGAAAATCTTAACTACATAAAATAGTTCGATTATAAATAATTACATCTTACCAATTAGTTATGAATGAATATTTACATCATCATTAAAATTAAAAACATTATAACGTAACATAAGCTTAATAAAAGTTACAGATATTTTTTCATAGTTTCCTAATATCACTAATAATAAAGGGGAAGCTATAAATGTGAGTTTTTGTGAATATTTCATGATATATTAAATAAAGAGTAAAAACACATAAATGTTGATGGTTGAAAACGATAATACTCATACTTACAAAAGATAAAATAAATAGCTAAGACTACAAAATAAAAAATAAAAAAACTAAGTTTGTAATATTTGTACGTAGCTGCAACAAAACTACAAAATTTTCAACTAAAAAGAATAAAAAAATGGAAAACTTTAAAGTTGCCAACTAAATTTGTAATTTAAGTTTTTCCAATAGACTACTCTATAATAAACTATTTTATTTATATACTTCTAACTGTAGGTATAATTTTTCTTCCATTACTTTATTATTTGACGTAGTTATGTCCAAAATTAAAAAAACAATATTTAATTATATTCGATTATATAGAATAAATGGCAGTGTGTGTATACATATATATTAATATGTTAATAAACATGATTATTATCTACAAAAAAAACTAAATGAAACCAAATTCATAGTCTTCAACAAAAACCAAAAATCAAATAAAAATGGATTTTGATACAAAATATGAAGATTAAAAAAATAGTTCAAGCTCATAAATAATAAATACTCTAAGATGGGTATGTGTTAATAAGTCTTATAAAATTCTACGAAATAAATAATTAAGACCATGTTCAAAGATGTGAAACTTGAATAAAATCAAAATTAAATCTGCAGTATACAGAGGTAAAAAATTGATAATGAATTCAATCAAATTATATTCATATGAAAGTAGTCATAATGTTGATACATGAAATATTTTTAGAAAGGGACTTTATAGTTATTCCTCATTGGTGATTGTATTTTGTTAATGTGAAACTGGAGAAAGAGAAGAAGAAAATTGCAAGAATTGAATTTTTAATATAAATAGCTGAAGAAGATGAATAGATGGCAAAATGAGAAAGAAGAAAGTGAATATGTAAAATAACCAACGAATAATAAAGTGAATATACAAACCAGCGAAGTAAATGATATTTTTCTCCATCGACAATGTGTATAAGAGTAAGAGAACGTCAGTTGGATAATTTAAGAACAATAAAGTGAGGGACATGATATGTATTTAGCTCTATTAGAGAATAGTTAATTTTATGGAGGTGGAAAAATGAATTTTGACCCTTGATATGTATGATGAGTGAGAAGAATTTTGAATAAGAGTGAATGAGAGACTAACAGAGTGAGAATCTGAACATATCATTTCATAAACCCAATTTAACAACCATTAATCCTATTTACTAATATGAACTTAATCGTTGAAATCGAAACTTGAAATGTGTCAAATGCAAAATTAAACCTCAAATTGCTCAGGGAGCTTCATTTGGTTAGTGTAGAAAGAGAAGCTTAAAATTTGATTATTGGATTTCATAAATAAATAAATAAAACTAAGGGAAACCTCCTATATTTAACAACCATAAATAAATAGAATTGATTGGGAATTTGAATAGACCACTTCCATGCAAGCAGCCTAATTTAACAACCATTAATTTTAATATGAACTTAAAATTTGAAAGTGAGATTACAAAATGGTTCAATTGCAAAAATGTATCTCAAATTGTTATGGGAGCTTCATTTGATGTGGGAATAAATGTAAAGAGAGGAGTTAAAAAGTCTAATAGTCAACTCTATTTATAATAGAATATATAGATAATACGTGAATATATATGTGCTATTAAATGAAATAAAAACTTAATCATAACAATGGACTACAAAACTACTACATATTTCATTTATTAAATTTGGTAGTTTATTGCTATTGTCTTTATATAAAAATAAAAGGAAATATAAGGGATTAAATGAAAATAGCACCTCTAAATCAAGGAGAATTTGAGGATATGAATTGAGAAAAAACGATGAATAAGAATTCTAATAGTCAATATATTATTTTATAATGCTATTGTCTTTATATAAAAATAAAAGGAAATATAATGGCTTAAATGAAAATAGCACCTCTAAATCAAGGAGAATTGAGGATATGAGTTGAGAAAAAACAATGAATAAGAATTCTAATAGTCAATATATTATTTTATATAAAATAAAATACATTAGGTTAAATAATGAGCGTGCGCATACCAAGAGACTGTTATTAAAGTTCCTCAAGCATGTTTCAACCATTAAATTTTGTAACTTAATACTTTAGAATTTTATAAATAAGTAAACAGAAACATGAGGCATTAAATGAAAATTATAATTTTATATACTGATATGAGCTAAGAATGAATGAGGAAGAATTTTAGTTAACTAAAATTCTAATATTCTAAACAATCAAATACTTGTTATTAAAAAAAAAGCAAATTCCATTAAGATGGAACTAAATCTATCTTTGGTATAAATTTTGAATTGCCTTTTTAGCATGAAATAAATACAAATTATTGTCCTTGATTGTTCTTACAAATATTTACTGCTGTTAAAATATCTATAAAAATAATTAAGCATTGCAAATGTATAAGGAAATGTATATTCAGACGTATCAAATTATAATCCAACTATAAAATAAACATTTACCAAAATAGATTTTAGGTAGTAACAATGGACCAGAAAACATAGAAAAAAAAGGTAAAGAGAACGTTCCATGCCTACAACAACAAAACAACATGGAATACATCATAGCTTTAGAAATAAATACATATAAAACACTTGAAGATTTATAAAATAATGTTAAAATAAGAAGACAACAAATTAGGGCATAACCTAGCATTTTGAGCTCCACACCAAATGAAATAGACAACAATTCATCTTTTTGATCCATTAATTTTTTTAAGAGAAGAAGAGCATGTCTAAAATGATGGTAGAAAATAACTGTATTGCAACAGAAGTGAAATAAAAAAGTAATTTAAAAAAATAAGAGTGCTTGAATAACCTTTTAGTAGCTTATCATAGATTATACGCTATTAAATGAAATTATAAATGATAACCGGTCATAGAATACAAAACCAGTACATATTTCATCATCAATTTTTGTAATAATTAGTTCTTTTGTCTTTTAGAGATAAATAAAAACAAACATGAAAGTTTTAAATGGAAATAACACATGTATATCAAAGAGAATTGAGGATATGAGGTAAGAGTGATTAAGGAAATTTTAATACCATAATTAAATATATAATTTTTGTTCTAATAGAATGAGTAGAAAAATGAGGGCTTGGATTTCATAAAATTGGAATAAAAATGGAAAAATAAACATAAAGAGAGTACATATGTATTTGGGAAAACTTAAGGGTTTGAGTACACAACTAATGTTTGAAATGAAGAATTGATAATGCGCCAGTAACTAAAATTCATTATTTTGGGGGAAGAATCAAATTTTCTATCAATTTCTTTTGTTGATATATGTTAGCAAGCAAATTAACTACAACTGATGTAAATCAAACACAATAACTTGTTGAGGAATAAAACGTTTCAATTTTGGTTTTCTAGCCATTGAACATAGAGCAATAAAATATTACATTGTAATTTTTTGAACTAATCCGTATAAGACAAACTAATATAGAGCAGAATAGAATATTACATACTAAAAATCGTTGATCATGCTACGAATAATGCAAAAGAGGATTTTATAACTATAACGAAGCTATAAGAAAACAAACCAACCAAAAAAACAAAATTTCTTCTTTGATTTAAAGGTTAAAATGGTAGGAAATGTTTTATTACTCTTATGCAAATCAAATTATGTATGCCATGCTTCAAGATAGGCATGTCATGAATTAAAAAAAAGATATTCGTAGTTGTTAAAATAAATAAATGAAATTTTAATTTATATTATACAGGAACATAGTATTATATGTACTCAGAAATAGAAGAAGAAAAATGAATTAAGTTGCACATAAGTGCCATAGATATCACAAAATTACCAAATGGATATAAAATTTAACAAAATAAAAATTAGCGAAGATTGACGTAAAGTTGTTAGAAATTCAAAAATAAATTAAATTTTCTCCTATTTTCTTTAGTGTACTGCTAAAAGCACCTCTGTTTGTGCTTTCTAATACCATGACGTGGTAGCCAAAAGTACAAAACATGGTGCCTTTAGCATTACATCACCATGTGGGACTAAAAGCACCTAGTTTTACGCTTTTAGCTACCAAGCTATGGTGTTAGGAAGCACAAACTTGGGTGCTTTTAGCAGTACACTTTCTTTATTTTGTCTTTCCAACGAACAAATTACCTACAACCAAAGAAAAGAAACCATATTAACTTTTAGATAAAACCATTCCTTGCAACTTGATTACTTTGATCATGATTCTATGAAATTGATAACTTATCGGGGGTTAAATGATCTTTGTTTTATGTAGTAATTTTCATAAGAAGTATAACTAATCCTTATAAGTTGAATTGACATAGATCATAGTAAAATATTACAAATCCAAACCATGGTGGATGCGTTGAATGACGGAAGAGAGAACTCTACCGCCATAACCATAGCTAGAAAGAATCTCAATCAATGAAGGTACTGGAATTTTCATTTGGATTTAAAGAAAAAAATAGTATTGATTGGTAGAATAGGAGAAAATGGTATAAAAGGAAGAAATGAAAATGGAAGATGCTATTGAGCTGAAGAAATTATAAATGAAAGATTGAAAAATGAAGATCGAAAAATGAAGGTCTAAGATATTTATGATCAGGTGAAATAGAAAACGAAAAGCCTCATTGTTACAGTAATTAATATATCTATAACTAAAATTAATTGGGAAGTTTTCTTATTATGAATGTTTAAAGTAGGTGGAAGGAACATTACTCCAGAAAACCAAGAGACATGCATGTTTAAACTCATTTTTCCACCGTTGATCTATTTCTCTTGACACATGTCAACGTATTATTTTTTTGACAGAAATGGAATTGAAAGGTCTCTAGAAGAAGATTGAGCTTTCATATAGATAATAGATAGATAGGGACTTAGGAAAAGTAGATCCACCGCCCTCCTTTTTTCATCTTCTCGTTTCTTTTCTACCTCTCAGCTATTCCACCACTTATACTTTTCCCCAGCTTTTCCTATTACTGTGGTTTGTTGTTTGTGTTACATAAAAACACCTAGCTTTTCATCTTAGATCTGTTTCGAATTCATTCCACTATGCTCCTTGAATTTTTCTCTAATGAATCACCTCCTACCTTCGCGAGGGCTCTTGGATCTACCTGCATTTTCTCGGCCTTTGATCTTATCATCCAAAGACTGCCTAGAGGCAGCAATTTTTTGATTGTAGCCTAGATGCCTTAATGGTCGTTCTTAGGGCTCTCCGTTCATCGTCTGGCTTTCTGCGTTTGGTATATTTTTTGGGTCTGTTTGGTGTGATTTTGTTCGTGATCATCTTTAGGTTTTTGTTTGTTATTGGGTTTACATGCGGTTCCTTCTTGTCTCTTGACCATTCTCCTCCACCTTCGCCTCTCTTCATGGTGATGGTTTTATCACGGTGGAGAGGGAGGGTTGATCAGTCTGGGAGTTAAGACAGATTTATGCTCGATAACCTTTACGACATGTTGTGCATCTATTGATATGGTAGGGAGGTTACTTGCTGTAGCTGCAACTTAATTAACTAGGCCATTGTTTTCAAACTGGGTATGTTGCTCATGCTAAGTTTAATTTTGAGAAACTTTGTTCTTAATTTTGATGGATAGACAACTTTGTTGGGTGCTTGTCATGTGATGCTGGATGTTGCTTTCTAGCTTTTGCAAATGCAAATGTTATTTCCAGTGTCTTCTTGTAGTTACTGGTTTGTGAAGACATTCAAGTACTTTGGTATCATGTAATTTGCTGCAATTTGGTTTGCAGTAGGATAAGTAGTTGTTTGGTAATCTGCTTGATGGCTGTATCCATATGTATGTACTTTGTGATAATCTCATCCTCCATGGTGAAAGTGATGATTGTTTGTTCGGATTGTATAAGTTAGTGTCGCTCCTTGTGTGGAGCCCAGTTTTTAATTGTAGTGTAGATATTTAGTCTAGTTCCATCTCTGTTAGCTAGTTTAGTTGCAATGGATAGTCCACTGTAAAATTCGATTGTTGAAGTTTGACAATCTGCCAAACTCTAATACTTATTTTTTAATTATTATTTATTATAATAATAAGTGTTACGGATCACTCTAAAAACATGTTGTCTTTGCCAAAAAAATACTTGACTGCATATTAAATCTTCTAAATCAATTAAATAATAAGAATTCAATAATATAAAAGTAGACGATAATCTAAAATTAAACAATTTGGAGATGCCTTTTCTTGTCGGTGTTTTGGTCACATTTAGAGACTTTTCTTGTTATCTCTAGCGGGCCTAGTGTGGCTCCGATGTCTCATACTGCACGTTCTCCGATACTTAGGCCGGAGATTAGATCGGTACCGAAAGTTTGCACTCCGAAGGTTGATCCCCTCCTCCTCCTTCCGAGGTGGTGGATCACTCTCTAGATCCTGTGGAGGTTGTTGTTGCTGCCTCTTCTTCGAATTCTGAATCTTTAGAGGCATACAATTTGGATCTTGATAAGGGGGTCGAAACTGATAATATTTTATGGTATGATGAGGACCAGGTTTGGGTTCATGGCTATTTTGGCATGAGACACTCTCTGGTTAGTGACACTTTCCATAAGTATATCAATGATGATGTCAGTGAACAGAGGAAATTGTTGTACTAGATTGTAGGAAACAATACTGTGCTTATCCAAACCAGTGAGATCGGTGATATTAATGAGAATGTGTTATACTAAGTCACTTGGGACCGAGACTTTATTTTCCATGCTCCTAATCTTTGTTATGTGCAAATTTTGTATTGGCTTTTCCCAGATATTTCTGTGCCGTTGGCACGACCAACAAAACTTGTAGATCCTCATCTGCTGAGGAGGGTTATTTTTTCTATGTTATTGAGTAGTTTAGACCGTTTTTGCGTAACTCTTGTTGTTTTGTACGGTGGTAGACCACCTTAGTAGTTGCAGAAGCACTCAGCTTCTCTCCTGTTTTGTATTTATATAGTGTTTTGGCACTTCAAACAAATGGGGTACTTATGTAGAACTCTTTCCCTATTCTAATAAATAGTGCTATGAAAATAAATAAATAATTTAATTATATAAATAATTTAACAATTTAATATTAAAACCATTTAAATAATATAAATCAATTAAATAAATAGTACTTAATATTAAAAAGAAATTTAAAATATAAAGGCAATTTAAATATAAAACAATTTAGCAAATAATAACCAATGATATAAACAATTTGATGTTATAAAACAATTTAAAACATTTCAGAAATCAAAATATATAATAATAAGTTACTTTTAAACATTTATAAGTTAGATCTTAATTAATCCTCTTTTAAAACTTTATTATAAAATAATTAGAAATATATTGAATGAATAATTATTAATCTTAAATATAATAAATAAATTACATTGACTTTATTTTGAAAACAACATAATTACAGTAAATAATGATTTAAAAACATTTTTTCAAATAGAATTAATGATTGTAGTTGCGTGATGGTTGCATCTATGTCTCAGAGAATCCATAAGCAACTGTGGCCAAATATATAAATTTTGAACACTTGTTCAATAGGGCTTGATGCCCGCCATTGTTCTTATATTAGCGACCAGTAATTCGATTCATTTTTCAGTCAATACTGACATTTACATAAGCATGAAGATATGTAGATAAATCAACAAATAGATATTACATCTGAATCACTTTGTCACTATGAATAATGACAATTCCAAGTTAATATGCTAGTAGAGGGGAATTTCTTCTACTCAACATATGCAATTATGAATAAATTCCTCTAATTCATTAAATGGTGTTTGTTTGGTTAAAACATGAACGTCAGCATATATATCATTTAACTACATTATAAGAAATGTAAGTAAAACATCATATCAATTAACACATGACCAATACTTAAAAATAATTTCTAACACAAATAAAACTTGAACAATTTCTAATAGCAATTTGAGAATCTACATCGTGATCCTAGATTAGATTCAAAAAAATTAATAGCATTTCAGGATGTTATATTGCAATCCTCGGTTTAATTCAACCTAGGACAAATTTATCAATCCAAACATGCAATTAACAATATTGTTATTTTAACCAAACCAATCAACTAACAACTTACACAATCAAGTAGATAAAAATATTTTTATTTACTTATACAACATTGATAGATTAGAAAAATAAGTTTTACTCACTATCGTTGCAGTTGTACTCCGCATTCAATTTTTTGTTTAATTTCAAACATATTTGAAATAAATAGAAATTTTCACAAGCTCCGGAATTCAACCAATCATGTTCCAGAACGAAGATATTGATCATACGAGTACATCATAACTGACGGCTCTTAATTTAGACATAGTATAAGTGAGTTACACAACTGCTTAATTTTAAGTTCAAATTTTTTTCTTCTTACTGAGTAATTACATTGGCTAACTTAGTTATCTAGATTACAAGCTTGATCAAAACAGGAAACCCATTAGAAATGCTTCTTCCTCGAATTTGGAAACCCGCTTATCTTAATGTTCTAGCTCCGTACACTGACCCAAAGCCACAATACACGCATACCCTAGCTACCACAATCCCGATGAAACCAAGCTTTAGTTCGTCAATCGCGACCCCAAGGTTTGATCTGCCCTTCCACTGTCGAGCATTACCTCGTTATGCAAGAAAACCGACAACCATCGCCTAAATGCCCCTATCCACCTCGACTTCAACAATAAGGTCAGTTTAGACATCGATGCCATCTGCTTTATTTCGACATAAAACCAATAATACTTCTAGCCTCTTGTGACATTAAAGAAAAGTTCTGGGATTTTTAGCTAATCGGTAGCTTTGGTTTTGAATTTGTCAGTATAGCCATTTTCTTTTTGATTTTCGAATAAGGAGGAATATGGTTGATTCTCTTTTCTTTGCTCTTGGTTTTTAAGTGATATACACGGTTGCAACTTTGTATTAAACGTGAAAAGAAAAGCAAAAGGACGGCACTGGAGGATGAGAGTTTATGCAAATTTTCCAATACCACATTGCACTGAATTTAGATCCCGCACGAACTCAAAATGACTCAACAAAAATATAGTCAAGATCAGGTTAGGAACATGATCTTGAATTAATCATAATATACACTAGTTGTTGGATTTTGAAAAATCAACACAAATCAAATTGTAATTCTTTAGTTTCTTAAACAATATTATCACATACGATCACATAACAAATCTGATTGTGTGAAACTTTACATCCTATAATAAATAATTATTTATGATCCAATGAAATTCGAGATAGTTTGCAAAATTATTATATTCACACGTTAATTTGGAAAGACTTATTATTAAATGATATTAATCGCTTAAATTCAACGATAATAATTTCTTATTATCATTATAATCTACTTAAATTTAATTTAGTCTTTTGAAACAATTCAAATTCATATTCAAATTCCAAATCCAATTTATTCACAAAATTGTTAGAATTCAAATTAATATGTCGTTATTCAAATCGATTAAAAACCTCAAATCATTAGAATTCAGGTCACTTAATTTGCCAAATCAATATTTAAATATTTTAAATAAATTAAGTATTTAATTGATAAAAATTGCAGGTTGTTACATTCTTTCCTCCTTAAAAGAATTTTGTTTCGAAATTCGTAAAGTTGAAAGAATGCTACCTAGTTGTATTAACTATTCTTAAATCCGTTATTTAAACTTATTAAAATATTCTAAGTCTTGAATTTATAGAAAATTTTGACAGCTTCTCCTTTGTGTGGCTCATCCGAAAAGTCCAAAAATGCCATACAGGACCCCAGTCAATCAAAAAGAAAACAATTTCCAAGCGGCTACTCATATTTGGGACATAAAAATCATCTAATTCAATCAATTTATATAAATATGTAAATATTTCTCGGGCAGTCAACTTTAATTATAGAATCAATCGCAAATAGCGATTTTTTCTTCCATAAACCTGGTTTACTTAAGTAATACAAAAATGTCGTACATGACAATCCAATATATGATAACATATTCAATATGAGCTAAGAATTCAGTTACACCTAGCAATTAACATACATAATATAGTCAAATCCAATTATGTAATTTATATTTCAAATGCCTTAACGACAAAATTCCATTTTAAGCATGTATAATGCACATTTATTATTCGTATGTAATATCAATTTTGATCGATTATTCACACAATTTTACATTCGGACTAACAATACTCACTCCATCACTCTAGTGTGGATTCAGATTTGGTTCATTGATTAGAAACTCTTTTTCTCCTTACATAACCATAAACCACAATGGAGATTTTACAATCATATCAAAAATCCATATTCAACATTCGCCATTAAGGATCGAGTGAAAATCCCTTGTTCGGATCAAAAATAAAAAATCTTAAAATCGTGCACTCGAATCTCAATCAAAATCAGTTATGAGAATAAATATTATAAGTACATCTGCGTACCTATTCCAATTGGTTGGTTATTATACCAGTTTCTTTTATTCAAATTTACTGACATTTTAAGTATATTTTCTTTTATACTAAACGAATTCTAGTTGATTTCTTACAAACTTTTACATAAGCTCACGAATTCATATGAATTCACTCACCTTAAAAAAAATTAAGTCCATATTAAATCCTATTTTAACCACGTTTCAATCAAACTCAATTTATTTTCGATTAACCCAAACATACCACCTAAGGACTTTAATATTTCACGACTTACATTAACATTTTATTTCGTAACTTCAAATTCAACCTCGTGCCGAAAACCACAACCTCACATGCTAGTTCTTCTATACTTAGCCTTTATAAATATTAATCGATCTTATTTGTTTATTATTATTTTGCTTCCATTTTAACGGTTGAAAAGCATATTTTATGATCTATCAAAAAGTGGAGGTTTTGAAAAATTGATTTAGACATATTTCAACGTCTACAAGAAGAAATCATAAATTTTCACTTCCATTTAAAAACTAAATTCAAATAGGTTTGGAAATTCTTGTTTTAAAGAATTTCGACTTTCGTTGAATCTCATACATCATTTAACCTTTCATATTGGGAAATTACGAACCACTACTATGCGATGAGCTAATTTTTTATTTATACTGAACCTTAATTATATTTATAAATCATAAATCTATTCTCTTATGATTCTCAATTCTAAGCTTTAGTTTCCCATTTAAATAGTAAATTCCAACCCTAAATCGTTGGAAATCCATTTTATTTCAACAAAATGAAATTTATCGAATAACACATCCAAATTATCAATTCATTCCTCAATTGAAATTTTTAATATTCAATTCCATATATTTTATTTCAACCATTTTTGAAATAATAATAGAGTAATACATATATTCACTTATTTATCTAAATCAAATTTTTAAAATTCAAATTAAAGCTTGTGTTTAATATAAACAGCTTCAAAAAAATATCACGGTAGCAATTGTTCACTCAGAAACTCGAAAATGAACACCAGTGGTGTCACGATCATCATTGAGGTTATTTTTCAATGGCCAAAGTGAATTCAATGCTTTTTAAATCCGTTCAAATCCATTTATACAAACAAATATTACCAAATATAAAAATGGATCATTTTTTTGGAAAGTTTTAAAAAGAAACACTTGTTTTATGCTAATTTTCAAATTTCAAATCAATTCTAGTATTTTATTACAAAAAAAAAAATAAAAAAAAATCAAACCACTACGTTATCATCGACTAATACACAATATCTATTGATTTCTGATCAATAATCATCAAATTTTCTAATATAGGATTTTAGTAATATTCCTAAATCATATAATAATCTATTATTATCATCTAACAATGGTTAATTGACATATGCAAATGATATGCAATCATCTTAACCTAGTAAAGTAGGGATTAAAAATTATACCTCAAAAATTGGATAAGAAATAGAGGTAGGAAGAAGCAACAATGGGCCGTGAAGCACCTGGAGGCGGCCGTCAACAGGAGGGGAAGCGACAGACATGATGATGGATACTAGGATTTCTTTTATTTTTTTTGGCGTGTACGTTTTTATTTTGCGGAATAAAATGTGAGTGTTTTCATTTGTCTGGTTCGTAGGTTGTACTCCAACTGGCGACGACCAACGATGATCACTTATTTTAGTCGTTGCAAGTGTGAGTTGTTATTTCCTCGGTTTCCAGTAGTGTTTCTTCTTTCGACGCCTTGTTACTTTTATAATATTTTAATATTTCAAAATTGTTCTTCGAAATCAAAATAAATCATGCTAAAAAAGTAACACTGATGGATACAAGTTCCAATAAAGCGAGTTCATATAAATTTCTCGTTTAGTCCAAGGTCAAACGAGGTTTGTTACTAATCTCACTTTGAGTCAAACTAGATTTGTATAATAATCTAGGTAGGATCGAACAAGTTTCTATAGTAAACTAATTTGAATGAGCAAGATGTAAATCAACAACTTCTTATTTGAATATGTTTTGCGAAAGGAGTAGGTATTTTCTTCGTAGATTACGAGATGAAGAATAAATAGAATGTGAATCTTTTGAAACTGGCTGATAGTATGATGTGAAAGATAGAAAATGACCCTTAGAGCATCTCCAGTGGTATAAAATTAAGGCTTAATATTCAAAATTTCATCCCAGTCGTTTGCTTCAGCCTTAATATTAAGGTTAATATTCAGGATCCAATTCAGGATCTGAATCGGATCCTGGCGCCTGTAGTACAGGCGCTAGGATCCTGGCGCCTTTATTGTAGGCGCCAGTTTCTGGCGCCTACAATGTAGGCGCCAGGATCCTGGAGCCTGTACTACAGGCGCCAGGATCCCACCACTCGGCGCCAGAACCTTTTCATCTTCTCATCTGACGGAGGGGGGGGGGGTTATAGGCGCCAGAATCCTGGCGCCTGTAATACAGGCGCCAGGATCTGGCGCCTGTAATGTAGGCGCCAGACCACTGGCGCCTACAGCTCAAGTCAGGGCTGAATATTCAGTGGGCTGAATATTCATCCCTGAATCCACTGGAGATGCCCTCAGAACATCTCCATCGTGTTAGCTAAGACTGAATAAGGTTTTAAAAACTACGTTTATTATAGACTATAATTGAGGAGCTACTGCTTTCATTGAAAAAACGATGTTTAGGACATCCCAGCACGTCTGCTAAAACTGTTGCTGATAATTCGTTATATTATATGTAATCCAAGATCCAAAGCATTATTTTATTGGTATGTTAAATGCATAGAGATAGTAAATGTACAACATCTAAAGCATTATTTTATTTAGCCCTCATCTCTTAGTAATTGTTTAATTCAAGTACAAGATCTGAAGCATTATTTTATTTAGCCCTCCTAACTCTCATGAGATGAAAGACATTTTTGCGCAGATAATAAACTGTTGCTGATAATTTGTTATATTAACTTTAATTCAATGAATAAAAGAAGGATTTTTTTTTTTTTTCAATTTGGTCAGCTTTGAAAATTAATCACTGAATTAGTCCGATTTTAAAACTTATTACATACACAATCTAATTTTGTGTGTTTACAGCTGTATATAACGTTGGGGCGGCCTTCAAAATAGCACGCACTGACGCTATTTCAAATTCAGGGCTGAATATTCATCCCTGAATCCACTGGAGATGCCCTCAGAACATCTCCATCGTGTTAGCTAAGACTGAATAAGGTTTTAAAAACTACGTTTATTATAGACTATAATTGAGGAGCTACTGCTTTCATTGAAAAAACGATGTTTAGGACATCCCAGCACGTCTGCTAAAACTGTTGCTGATAATTCGTTATATTATATGTAATCCAAGATCCAAAGCATTATTTTATTGGTATGTTAAATGCATAGAGATAGTAAATGTACAACATCTAAAGCATTATTTTATTTAGCCCTCATCTCTTAGTAATTGTTTAATTCAAGTACAAGATCTGAAGCATTATTTTATTTAGCCCTCCTAACTCTCATGAGATGAAAGACATTTTTGCGCAGATAATAAACTGTTGCTGATAATTTGTTATATTAACTTTAATTCAATGAATAAAAGAAGGATTTTTTTTTTTTTTTTTCAATTTGGTCAGCTTTGAAAATTAATCACTGAATTAGCCCGATTTTAAACTTATTACATACACAATCTAATTTTGTGTGTTTACAGCTGTATATAACGTTGGGGCGGCCTTCAAAATAGCGCGCACTAACGCTATTTCAAATGCAGCATGCTGATTTGTAAAAAAAAGGAAAAAAAAATAAAAAATAAAAAATTGTGTGCTATCTAAAATTTCGTCTTCATGCACCATTTCGAAGATCGCTAATTATAAATAATTGTTTTTGACTCCGTAGCCAACCAGACTACTTCTGTAACAAGTTTTAAGACCGGGCTAATTCAGTAATTAGTTTTTGAAAGGCGATCAAATTGAAAAAAAAATCCATAAAAGAATGATAAATATGAACTTAAGTACTGTATATGAATCATAAATCAATGAATCATGACAGAATCTTAAGACAAATGAATCAGCATAGGATTCATGAATGTCAATAAGAACCGAGTACAAGTAATAATACATATGACATAGAATATGTGACAAGACGAAGAACTTATCAATTAAGATGTGCATAATAATACATAAATTTTATATCGTATAACATATGCATGTAAGGAGCAGAAAGTGTCAGAACAGTTAAACGATCAATCTTTGCACAAGCAATTCAAATAAAATAAGAACCATAAATCTTACCGAAATAAATGAACTTGATATGAGAGAAGACAATATATTTAGGTAAATATCTTAAGCAGTAGGTATATTTGATATGAAAGAAATGAATTTGACAGCGTTTATAATCACTTCCTAAGCAGTAGATATAATGAAATCTCTTTTTTTATAACGTTCGACAAGTAATTTTTACTTCTGGTGAGACATAAAATCCATGAACAACCTCAAATTCTTCCAGGATGAACCATCCTCATCCATGGCCTTCCTAGCTTTATCACCATACTCTTTTGCCCTTCTCCTCCTCTCCTCCCCTTCTTCTCCTTTATCCATCAATTGCACTACAGCCTTCGACACGGCTTCACTTCTCACCGCTACTTCATCTTCAAGCAGATAAAAATAAGGCTTCTCAACTCCAACCGGTATTCCTATCGCAATAACTTCAACGATCAACTTCTCGTTAAAAAACTGATCAGCGAAATGCGGCCATGTCAACATCGGAAGACCAACCGACACTGCCTCCAACACCGAGTTCCATCCACAGTGCGTCACAAACCCTCCAACCGAACCATGGGACAGAATTGCCGCTTGCGGCGCCCAACCCGTAATCATAAACCCTCTTCCCTTGGTTCTTTCTTCAAATCTTTCAGTGGAAATCCACTTCTCCAATTCAACTGTTCTCTCTGTCTCCTTGATCACCCAAATGAATGGCACCTTCGAGTTCTCCAGCCCTAAACCAATCTCTATAAGCTGTGAAGTCTTGGTCTGAACCAGACTGCCAAAGCTTACATATATGACCGACGCAGCCTCTTGTGAGTCTAACCAGTTCAAAAGCAGTGCTTGATCCACGGAAGACTTCTTCCCTCGGTCACCCATTGAACCAGTTTTGCTACCGTAGAGGCATAAAGGTCCAATAGGCCAAACCTTCTTGTTAATCAGCTTCGCGTACCGGTCGATGATATCGGACTCCAACTCATAGAAAGTATTCATAACCACACCAAGAGAAGAGGCTTCTGCCTCAGCTGCCGTAACTTGAAAATCTTCCCAGCCTGGATCAGAGAACCAACCCCATGCCTGGAGCTTGTTTATTTCAATCTTTTTGGGTAAATCGGGCACGACAACAGAATCAGATCCGGTTACACCATGGAATGAATTGTGTAAGCGTAAGCTGTGTGTTCCGTGGGTGAACAAACAGGACGGTCCGTGGAAAATGATACGTGGGATGTTCAAACTCCGACCAACGTCGGCTGTGAAAAAGCAGCAGTAGTCGGAGATGATGCAGGTGACAGCCGGAGTTGCCTGCCTTATGTAAAGTTTGAGAGGATCGGCAAGGGAGATAGCTGCGTGATAGAAGGGTTTGTAGTGGTCGGCTGAGGTTACCAGATCTACGTTTTCGCAGCCTTCTGGTATCCCGAACTCCTTGCAGGGGAAACTAAGCTCCACGACGCTGATGAGCTTGTTACTGGGTTTGCTATCATCGAGCAAGGGCTTTATACGGGCTGCGTTGACGGGAGTGGTGATGTAACTGACTCGAGCGCCACGATGTGCAAGGAGTCGGGCTATGTCGAGCATGGGGATCATGTGGCCTTGCGCCATGAGCGGCACTAAAACATAGTGATCGCCGTCGGTTATATTTTGCGTGCTCATGATTATTGAAAAGGGGCAAACTAAAGAACGAAGATGGAGACCGAAGAAGGAAGAGCTCAGCATATAAAGGCAAAGATAGTGGTAGGGTACCTATGCTGATACATTTAAACCTGATTAGTTTAGTTGAGTACTCTTAAATTGAGAAAACAGGGTACCGGGAACATGAGATATATGATCATGTATTAATGAATGTGCATTTGACAATAGCAGATTCACGCACGCCATGAGCAGCACGTGGAAACGAAAAATACGGTACTCGAGTCAGTGGATTTTATGTGCCGACATAGCCAGGCCATCATGCAGTGACCTCTAACTGTTTTGTTGAACAGCGTATTTCTGCGTGTTTCACACTAATTATTAATTTGACTAGTTGAAGTTCTTAAATCCATTAATAATTTGACTTGTTGAAGTTCTTAAATCCATTATGTTACATAGAGGTATTTATTGGTTCCGTGTTCAATCTATTTTTCTCATTTTCGGAACTGTACATGCTAAACAGTTTGCTTATTTGACATTATAACATTCACATTCAATATATTTTGAGTTATCTTATAAAAGTTTTATTTAAAGCAAAGTTATCCATTATTTTGGCATATAAATTATAGTTTGCATTATAACAATCTATGATTCAATATATTTAGCATTATAACATATAAATTATATTTACGTGGTGTCTAAATTATGGCGGATACAACGTCAAAGTTGGTAAGATTTCGAATTCTTCTTTGACTTTTAATTTTCGCTGCACTGCTTAGTCCAATTTAAATGTAAGATCTATTATGTTTTAAATAATGAAATTATATAGTTACTAATTTTGTGCTTATGTTTTCATTTCATTGTTGAAAAGAGAAGATGTAGAGGAGTAATGTTTTGGTTGACATTTAAAAGAATATTAAACATAAAAATTAACTTTTTGTATTAATTAATTTAAGTATTACTCTCCTTTTGAATGACAATTAGGTAATGCAAGAACATATATTTCTAAAAATTGGATAGAGTTATTGTTGATAGATCTATAGAGATGCACAAGGATACTATTTGGCATAAAAATTAATAGAGTTATTGTTGTTAGATCTATAGATCTATATCTTTCGTAAAAATTAATTTTTCATATGAATTAATTTAAGTATTACTCCCCATTTGATTGACAATTAGGTAATGCATGAACATATATTTCTAAAAATTGGACAGAGTTATTGTTGATAGATCTATAGAGATGCACAAGGATATTATATGCAAGAACATATATTTCTAAATATTTCTCTCCTTTTGATTTTGAAGTAAACCGTTCTCATAAAATCGCATTGGGCGCCAAACGTTTGAATCAAAAATGGTTCAAACACCAAAGGTGTGAAATCACACTTTACCAAATGGTATGTAAAATGAAAATGGGACCACAAACGCAAATGCAAGTAAAAAATACACGGGTTCTCCGTTTAAATGCTTCTCATACATCTTATTTATATCATTATCATTATCATGGAAATATTTAAAAAGTTCTTCTCATACATCTTATTTATATCATTCGCTCACTCTCTTTACAATGATTCTCCGTTTTTCTCTCTTTTAGCTTTAGATCTTACTTGAATTCGTGGAGGAATGGATTGGATCTCGCGGATCGTGAAAGTTATCTTGTAGATCTTCAATCACTTGTGCGTTTAAATGCTTCTCCTTGATTCCAAAATGAAGTTCAAGTTTGATCCGGGCTTTTAGAGAAGTTCAATAGCGGTTGAAGATAACCAGAATTGAGTTAGAGCGATTTCCATGGCATATGAAAGTGATTAGAGATGCTTTAATCTTCATGTTGTTGGTGGAAGAAGGAGCATGCTTAGAAAGCCATTAATGCAGCTTTAAGGAGCTTGAGAATGGTGGAGAAATCATTTCGGTAGCCCTTCAGGGTAGAGGAATCGGTCCCTTGAATAGTGGAGAAGTGGGCTATTTATTGGTGTAATTTGAGGATAGTGGCAGTGTTGTAATATTGGCGTGCAGAATTTGGGTCGGCCATAAACTTGGATCGGCCTAAAACTTATTTACATAAATGCCACTGGTTCACTTTACAGCTGTCATGATGCATATTTACAGTTCTGCCACCGCATATTATCAATGAGCAACCCACTTTTTGATGTTAGTACTGACCAGGAATCGATTTTCTTTAGGACCGACCCAAACTTTATTTTCGATGGCAACTGCTCCGTATTTCATTTAAAGCACCGACCCATTTGTTTGCTATAGGACCGACTAGGAATCATTTCATGAATGTACCGACCCATTTACTAAAATTACTGTAGCCGCTTATCTACATCAGAACTAATCCACGCGCATTTGAATGTACCGACCCAAACTTTTCTCTAGGAGCCTCCGCCTTTTGTTTGTACCGACCCGTGAAAGTAAACATGCCTCATTTTTTATCCATGCAGAATGTTTGAAGCCATAATACTTTCCTTGCATGTTTCCACGCGACCATTTAAGCGTGCACTAGCAGGTATCATTTCACAAGGTAACATTTAATTAGCCTTTGTAAATGTCATGACGCATAATCCAACTTTGTTAATTGGAGTTGTCCATATATATTTTAATACTGACCCAAACTCAAATGTTAAGGTGTCGATCCACTTTATTACACATCTTCGGTGACGTGGCAACCTTTATAAGCTTGCGACTCATGTTGCTCCAAGCCTTCATGTGTACGCCTTGTCATTTATTTATGGAAGCGACATCGTTTACTCATTTAGCTGGAACAAGCTAGTTCATACACGCGTGCAACGTACAACAATGACTCTTGGTACATGCATATACGAATATCCATCACTTTGCATGTCATGTGTTGATGTTGAGACCGACCGGTGCACATAGAGTAGCTGACCGATCCGTTGCATAAAACAGCACCGACCGACCCACTGTTTGCAACGCGCCTGACCGACCCAGTTAGTGCTGGCCAGTTAGTGCCGACCCAGTTGGTGTCGACCGAACCATATGATTGAGGCCGACCCGATGTTTTTAACAGGATTAATGTTTGCCTCTGGAAGCTTGTATATTTTGCTTGCGAGAAATGCGGGCTTCGAAATGAACACTGATGATGATATATTTTGCACTGAGATTCAGTTATAGCTTTTTGTTTGCTATGGCAGATCATGATTTGAATTCGTATACTTCACACCATGTAACACCCCACGTCCATTAATGTCACTCACAAAGGGAATGCATTAACTTCCATGAAGATTTTAAGTGAATATAGAACAGAAAAATTACAACAAGACAGATAATAAGTAGTACTTGGAAATCTAAAACTTCATTTTATTGCAGCGGAAATTAAACACGTTTGTTACATCATAAAACCATAAATCAGAGTCAAGTACAATATCCATCTTGATAAAACAAAATACATAATCTCATTACATTAATAGCCATTAAAGAAGGTAACAAGCTGGTGTTTACTTCAATGGTCCAAGCTTTCCCAAAAGAGAGATAAAGCAATCCAATCAAGCTCCACTAGAGCTGGGCCCACCCTAAGGACCTGGAGGGGGGAAAAAGATAGAAATAGAGGGGGTCAGACATAAAGTCTGGCGAGTATGATAATTCTAACAATACTATTATCAAAATAACTAGACTAAGGCATAAGTTGGAAAACAAGGAAATGTCTATGAACTATTGGGTATGGAAGAGCAGATAAAGATAACGTTAAAGGCACACCTAATTACTAACGAATAATGACTACACTGCACCACACCAGTCACCCTCAAAGTTGATCCCGCTTGCTTCACTTAGAAATTATATAAATAGCCTTGCGTACCCCTAGCTGACTACATAGGTGCCGCCTGCCCCTATCTCCACTAGGTGTACCCCATTACCCACATTCGATCGGCTCCCTACTCGTAGATACCCGTGCTGGCCCACAGTGGGGTGTATCACTCCCCTAAAGTGGCAACCCGATACAACTTGAGAATGCACGGCTTATACCTACACGATGCAACAAAGTCTTACCTACCAGCCCGGGTCCATACACGCATATGAAACCCGTTGGACTTGCGTTGCCACCACTACCCCGTTTTGGCCTCTTATAGTCAAGCCCAGCATGCGTATCCCGTCCTCGACTTGGGTCGAGCACACAAAGATATGTTTGGGATACTGGTTGAAATGGGCCCCCACAAGCTACCACCTAAGCTTGTCACCACTAGTATATCCCACTTAACCCTCTTAGTCATGTTCATTTACATGTGTGTTTGGTTAAGTCTTACTAATCGTATTTCACATGCCACTAAGGGCACCCACTAGATTCCTCATGCCACCCAAGGCACCTACTTAACCCCCATGTCCCACCTTACATGTTTATCTGGTTAAGTATTTCTTAATTCATTCAGGCCATAACCTCATAAAGACCTCTCACATTAGACTGACATTTATGGCAGCTGGATTTGCCGGGCGGGTCCGGGCAGTCTTACACCATAAAATAGTCTAACCTCGTGTTTTTACAACTGCTATGCTTTAATTTAGACCTAGGACCTCTCACATTGGGCTGCCATTTGTGACCACTGGATTTGCCGGGCGGGTCCGGGCAGGTTTACGTCACAAACGAGTCCAACCTCGTGTCCTAAGCATTGATTATCACTTATAATCTTTTACCCCAGTTTTAATAATTCCTATTCAAATTATTAATTAACTCCAATTTTAATGATGTCCATAATTGACTCAATTATGGCCATCCATTCATGGCATGCAAAATCATATCAATTGCACCACAACTTCTTAATATTAAATCCTTAATATTACCCCTACCCCACGTTATACGTTCGCTTATTCAACGCAGAATATACGTTAGACTCGAATAGTCTAACTCATAGCACAAAGATAAATTATCACAACATATAGACAAATAAAATAGACCTAATCATAATAGGGGTGAAACTTGCATGAAACTACACATGTTAAGGATCTAAAGGTGTCAACTTGTTTGGTAAAATGTCACAACTTAAATGATATGATCATAACCCAAATTCATGTATAAACTTGCATATGGGGTTTTATGCAACATAATGATGGTGTGAACTAGCATCTAATACATAGAATTCACATATGTCATAGCATAATTCTAGATGTCATAATTCTAGATCTAAATAGATGTCATGGCATATGTTCACAATTTTTACTAATCAATCTAAACTTGCATACATGATTTGTCATCAACATAACCCAAATAATATCAACATTATGACTTGATTAGCATGAACTAATTAGCATAGATAATAACATCATGACTTTATGACATGTATGATTTATCACAATTTAGCATAGAAAATTACAACCTATACAATATCATCATAGCATGATTTACAACATATAGGATATCATCATCACATAACATAGGATTTACAACATACATGATAGCATAAGGTTTTCAACAACATATATGACAATTCACATCATTTACTCATAATCCATTCATAACTTAACCTAATTAGTTTAATAATAATCTTATTAAGATCATCATACTCACAATTAGAAGAGAAAGAGAGTCTTGATTTGCTTTAGAATTGAGTAGAATTAGGGTTTTAATTAGCTTTCTTCCTTCTTAGTTGGCGGCGGCTACACTGAGTTCCATGGCGGTGGTATGACGGTGGCTATTCTATTTTTCATGTGAATTAGAGTGAGAGACTACCTAGGTATTTATAGAGTTTAGGGTTTATTTAGACCGTCAGATCAACTCAGAACTAAACTGAACCGTTTAATTTGCCAACTCAGCCCTAAAGACACATCAGCCAAACCCTAGCCGCCTGGACAGGTCGACACCCAGGTCGAACTGCCCAGTCGACCTGGGGGGGTGTCGACTGCCCAGTCGACCTGGGGTGCTGGGCGGGAAATTTCCCGCCTAGCCTGTTTGACTTCAAATTTTGAATTTTAAATTTTCTGAAATCTGTTTTGAATTTTCTGAAACTTCCGATGGCCATAACTTCTTCATACGAAGTCCAATTCACGCAAACTCGGACTATATTTCAACCAGAATTCCGAGATGAACACAATGGCGCAACCCGTTTCCCACAATTCTCACGTCTGAGATGAGTTATTCTTTAATTTGTGACTATTAATATTAACAGAATTACGGGGTGTTACATTCTCCCCTCCTTAAAGGATTTCGACCCCGAAATCTTCAAGTCAAGAAGAATGCATATCCTAACATCCAATCATCCATCTACTCAACCATCAAACACAGACATCCATTGTCCTTATAGACTTCTAATGCTTTCATGTTTAAATGCAAAGTGTGTGTATATGTCCATATCTAATGCAAAATCAGGCGGTCCACTGATTCAGTTGACCTCCTTAATGCAAATCAAGATAGTGTCATACGTCCATTATGTATGCAAAAGTTCCTTAATGCTACATATTATCTCTATATGCGTGCACAATCATCATCTGAATGCAGCATCCATATGATAAAAAAACAAATCCTCATACATCCATTTTACTAAATACATCCATATATATGCAATATGCAATATGAAGTGACTGAGCCGGTCTAGTGCCTAATAGTGTGTGTATATGCGTCCACGAGCAACCACTAGCAAACACTTGCATCCACTTTGCATCCATCATACATAACATGTCTCAAACACATGTTTCAACCATAGGATTATCCTAACTAAAGGTCAAAGATACTAGCGAGAGGACATACTAAAGATAAGATAAGTACAAGCTAAGCGATAAAGGAGAAATTAAAAGACATACCCTAAAAAAGAAAAGGGTATCGTGAACGCATCTTCTCTTCTGTCTCCCAAGTAGCGTTGCTCTCATCATCTCCCCATTGTACTTTGACTAGTCTGACCTCTCGATTTCTCAGCTTCTTGATCTCCGACCCAAGAATGCGCGTAGGAGCTCGTCAAATTGTCGCATCACGCTCTATCTCCACCTCTCTAAGCAAGCTTGGCTCTACCACTTCCGCGGTCTTGTGCAAGCACTTCCTCAAATGTGACACATGGAATACGTCGTGTACACCACTAAGTCTCTCGGGCAGCTCCACTCTATACGCCATCTGTCCAATCTTCTCCTTAATAGGAAACGGCCCTACGAACCTTGGTGCTAATTTCCCGACGGACCCAAAGTGATCAACGTTCCGTAATGGAGACACTTTGATGAAGACCATGTCCCCAACTTCAAACTCAAGATCTGTCCTCCTCTTATCCGCATAAGATTTCTGTATATCTTGCGCTGCTTCCATCCTCCTTCGAAACAAGTCGATCTTCTTCGAAGTCTCCCTAATCATATCGGGCCCAAGTAAGATCTTATCCGTAGATTCCCACCAACATGTTGGTGAACGACAAGGTCATCCATAAAGAGCTTCGAAAGGTTCCATGCCAATGCTGGACTGAAAGCTATTATTATATGCGAACTCTACCAATGGAAGATGCTCTTCCCATGTACCCCCAAAGTCTAGGATACATAGCCTCAAAAGATCCTCTAGAATGCGATTCACCCTCTCGGTCTGGCCGTCCGTCTGAGGATGATATGCGGTGCTCAAACATAACCGAGTCCCTACCGCTTCTTGTAAGCTCTTCCAAAATTCGCTAGTGAAAATAGGATCGCGGTCGCTCACTATTCTAGAAGGAACATCGTGCAAACGAACTATCTCTCGAACATATACAGAAGCTAACCATGGAGCAGTCCTCTTACTCTTCACAGGAATGAAATGGGCGCTTTTAGTAAGTCTATCTACTATAACCCAAATCCCCATATTACCCTTCCTTGATCTTGGTAATCCATTCACAAAGTCCATCGAGACACTCTCCCACTTCCATAGTGGAACCTCCAATGGGTGAAGAAACCCACCGGGTTTCTTTTGCTCCGCTTTAACTTGTTGGCACACCAAGCATTTAGCGACATACTCGGCTACATCCCTCTTCATACCGGCCCAAAAGAAAACTCGCTTCATGTCTTTGTACATCTTGTCCCCCCGGGATGGATGGTCATCTTCGAACGATGTGCATCATCAAGAATGGTCTTCCTTAGGTCATCGTCTTTTGGTACACAAAGTCTATCATCCCTACGTAACCAACCCTTATCATCTAGGGTATACCTACGGAGATGGCTTGATAACTCCCCTCTTTTGAGCTTTTCTACTAACTCAACCAACTGTGGGTCGTCTCGTTGTGCCTCGCCAATCAGTCCCAAAAGCGTAGGTCTGACCTCCAAGGATGCTAGCAAACCGGGTACAAAGTCAACGGGAGGTCTAAAGTCAAACATAGAGATGAATTCTAAGCTTCACCGCTCAACAAACAAAGGACTTAAGGATAATCTTTTTCTACTTAAGGCATCTGCCACTACGTTACCCTTGCCAGGGGTATATACTATCTCGAAGTCGTAGGATGCTAAGAACTTTATCCACCTTTGCTGCCTTAAGTTCAAGTCCTTCTGAGAGAATAAGTATTTTAAAGATTTGTGGTCAGTCAATAATTCGAATTTCTCGCCAAGAAGATAATGATGCCAAGACTTAAGCGCGAAAACAATAGCGGCCAATTCTAGGTCATGTGTAGGGTAATTTTTCTCACGCGCTCTCAACTGCCTTCCACCATAGGCTAATACCCTTCCCTCTTGCATTAGGACTGCGCCTAGGCCTGTCCCACAAGCATCGGTATAAACAGTAAATGGCTTACTCTCGTCTGGTAGCACTAAGACTGGGGCTGAAGTCAAAGCTCTCTTCAAACGTTGGAACGCATCATCACAATCTACGTCCCATGTGAAAACTAGGTTCTTCTTCATCAAACGAGTTAATGGAGATGATATCTTTGCGAAGTCTTTGATAAACTTCCTATAGTAGCCAGCCAACCCCAAGAAACTTCTTACTTCGGTAGAATTTTTAGGGACCTTCCAATTTTGGATGGCCACCACCTTCACGGGATCCACAGCTATCCCTTCCTTGGAAACCACGTGCCCTAAGAATCGTACTTCCTTCCTCCAGAAGTGACACTTAGAAAATTTAGCTTTAAGATTATGCGCTCGTAGGGTCTCCAACACTTCCCTAAGATGTAGGGCATGCTCTTCTTCATCCTTAGAAAAGATCAGGATGTCGTCTACAAAGACTACCACGAATTTGTTAAGGTACTCCCTAAACACCCTACTCATCAAATCAACAAAGTATGCGGAGGCGTTTGTCAAACCGAAGGGCATCACTAGCCATTCATAGAAACCGTCCGGAGTCCTAAAGGCAGTCTTGTCAATGCTATCCTCAACCACTCTCAACTGATGGAAACCAGTGGCTAAGTCCAACTGCGAAAACACTGAGGCGCTAACTAACTGATCGAAGACATCGTCAATCCTCGGCAGTGGGTGTCTGTTCTTCTTAGTAAGCTTAATAAGTTCTCTATAGTCCACACAAAGTCTAAGGGACCCATCCGCCTTCGTGGCAAATACTTCTGGAGCACCCCACTCCGATATACTTTGTCTTATGAACCCCTTCACAAGCAACTCCTTCACTTGCTTATTGAGTTCCCTCCTTTCACGAGGAGCCATGTGGCGTACTGGCAAAGATACTGGTTTTGCATTATCCATAAGATATATTCGAAAATCTATCTCCCGCTTCGGAGGCAAGCCCTTCACCTCCTCAAACACATCCGAGTATTCTCGGACCACTCTAACAGATCGTAGTTTTTCCTCAGATGCGTCAAGCGATTCTAAATAACTTAGCATAACAGAATTTATGGGATTACAAAAGATTTCGAGAGTGTTGCCAAGGCGAGTCACGAGCCTAACTACTCTCTTTTCACAATCAAGAACGGCCCCATTTCTGGATAACCAATCCATTCCTAAAATTAGCCCATAGCCCGTGAAGCCCAAAACATAAGCATCACATCTAAACTCAACGCTAAGTATAGAAATTTTCAAATCCAAACACATCATGGACAAATAAGCTGAGCCCCCAATTGGATTCGAAACAACTAAGGGATCCTCTACTAAACTGGTGTTTAAGTGCAGTGATTCAACTAATGATGTAGAGATAAACGAATGCGATGCGCCAGAATCGAATAAAGTACAGACAGGATGATCAAACAGAAAAACTAAGCTTTCAACAGAAATGGTTCTACCTCGTTCTTGCAGCGGTGGGACCGCGAAAGCCTGAACTGGTCCCCTTGCCTGCCCTGGTGCCATAAGAGCCTGCACCTGTCCTCCCGAGGTAGACCTTGCCCTCTGCCCCTTCTTTGGGCAATCCTTCACTAGATGTCCCGCTTCACCACAGTGAAAACAGCCAGTCTTCTTTTTCTTTCGGCAATCCTTGCTGAGATGGCCTGGTGTCCCACAGTTAAAGCATTTCTTCTTTCCCTTGCCATTATTGTCTTTACCACCCTTCTTGTTTTGCTATTGTGGCTTCTTCTGATCCCCTTTCTTCTCGGGTTCCTTATCAGCTTTAGTGTCTTTCTCCTCGTGCATGAGTGTCATGTCTACTAGCTTCTCAAAGGTGGCCCCCATAGGGATGTGGGTCATAGCCAACCCTTGCAACGGTTCATTCAATCCATTAACGAAGCTCAGAGCCTTCTTCTCCAGCGTGTTCACTAAGTCCAAGCCAAACCTTGCTAATTGATTAAATTTGTTGACATATTCTTTCACTGATGAGCTTCCTTGCTTCAATGTCAAGAACCTTTCCATATATAGATTCTCTTCTGCCCTTGAGAGAAACTTTGCCTGAAACCTACGTCTGAAATCCGCCCAAGAGTCAACAGGACGCTCCTCATTAGTGACCTCCCACCAAAACGAGGCCTCTCCCTTCATTAACCAAGCTGCTAATTTGACTTTCCTCCCTTCTTCTACTTCAAAGATTTCTAGCAATTCTTCCACCTCCTTAAGCCAATCTCTAGCTTCCACAAACGTTTCTGACCCTTGAAAGGGTTTTCCACCCATACCCTTAAATTCCTTGCACGTCTTTGCAAAAGTATCAGCGCGAGGAGGAGGAGGAGGAGGAACGGGTGCAACTGGTGGTGGAGGAACATTGGCTGGACCTGCAGCAGCCCTAGCCTCTAATAACCTCCTATACCATCCTGGTATCGTTACACCATCCGGAAGGTTAAGATCTTCAGCCATGCTGAAACGAAAAAGGAAAGATTCAAAATGGAGAATTCGAAAGATAAGGATATGGCTATTGGGGATTATGTTTTTCTTAAAAACTTTCCTCTTAAAATCACTCATTAAGACATGTTTAGAAAACACTTCTTCCAAAAAATACTTTAGAAAAATAGTTTTTCTAAAAAAATTATCTGTTCTGGTAACCTTAAGCTTTGATACCACGTGTAACACCCCACGTCCATTAATGTCACTCACAAAGGGAATGCATTAACTTCCATGGAGGTTTTAAGTGAATATAGGACAGAAAAATTACAACAAGACAGATAATAAGTAGTACTTGGAAATCTAAAACTTCATTTTATTGCAGCGGAAATTAAACATGTTTGTTACATCATAAAACCATAAATCAGAGTCAAGTATAATATCCATCTTGATAAAACAAAATACATAATCCCATTACATTAATAGCCATTAAAGAAGGTAACAAGCTGGTGTTTACTTCAATGGTCCAAGCTTTCCCAAAAGAGAGATAAAGCAATCTAATCAAGCTCCACTAGAGCTGGGCCCACCCTGAGGACATGGAGGGGGGAAAAAGATAGAAATAGAGGGGGTCAGACATAAAGTCTGGCGAGTATGATAATTCTAACAATACTATTATCAAAATAACTAGACTAAGGTATAAGCTGGAAAATAAGGAAATGTCTATGAACTATTGGGTATGGAAGAGCAGATAAAGATAACGTTAAAGGCACACCTAATTACTAACGAATAATGACTACACTGCACCACACCAGTCACCCTCAAAGTTGATCCCGCTTGCTTCACTTAGAAATTATATAAATAGCCTTGCGTACCCCTAGCTGACTACATAGGTGCCGCCTGCCCCTATCTCCACTAGGTGTACCCCATTACCCACATTCGATCGGCTCCCTACTCGTAGATACCCGTGCTGGCCCCACAGTGGGGTGTATCACTCCCCTAAAGTGGCAACCCGATATAACTTGAGAATGCACGGCTTATACCTACACAATGCAACAACGTCTTACCTACCAGCCCGAGTCCACACACGCATATGAAACCCGTTGGACTTGCATTGCCACCGCTACCCCGTTTTGGCCTCTTATAGTCAAGCCCAGCATGCGTGTCCCGTCCTCGACTTGCGTCGAGCCCACAAAGATACGTTTGGGATACTGGTTGAAATGGGCCCCCACAAGCTACCCACCTAAGCTTGTCACCACTAGTATATCCCACTTAACCCTCTTAGTCATGTTCATTTACATGTGTGTTTGGTTAAGTCTTACTAATCGTATTTCACATGCCACTAAGGGCACCCACTAGATTCCTCATGCCACCCAAGGCACCTACTTAACCCCCATGTCCCACCTTACATGTTTATCTGGTTAAGTATTTCTTAATTCATTCAGGCCATAACCTCATAAAGACCTCTCACATTAGACTGGCATTTAAGGCAGCTGGATTTATCGGGCGGGTCCGGGCAGTCTTACACCATAAAAGAGTCTAACCTCGTGTCTTTACAACTGCTATGCTTTAATTTAGACCTAAGACCTCTCACATTGGGCTGCCATTTGTGACCACTGGATTTGTCGGGCGGGTCCGGGCAGGTTTACGTCACAAACGAGTCCAACCTCGTGTCCTAAGCATTGATTATCACTTATAATCTTTTACCCCAGTTTTAATAATTCATATTCAAATTATTAATTAACTCCAATTTTAATGATGTCCATAATTGACTCAATTATGGCCATCCATTCATGGCATGCAAAATCATATCAATTGCACCCCAACTTCTTAATATTAAATCCTTAATATTACTCTTACCCCACGTTATACATTCGCTTATTCAACGCAGAATATATGTTAGACTCGAATAGTCTAACTCATAGCACAAAGATAAATTATCACAACATATAGACAAATAAAATAGACCTAATCATAATAGGGGTGAAACTTGCATGAAACTACACATGTTAAGGATCTAAAGGTGTCAACTTGTTTGGTAAAATGTCACAACTTAAATGATATGATCATAACCCAAATTCATGTATAAACTTGCATATGGGGTTTTATGCAACATAATGATGGTGTGAACTAGCATCTAATACATAGAATTCACATATGTCATAACATAACTCTAGATGTCATAATTCTAGATCTAAATAGATGTCATGGCATATGTTCACAATCTTTACTAATCAATCTAAACTTGCATACATGATTTGTCATCAACATAGCCCAAATAATATCAACATTATGACTTGATTACCATGAACTAATTAGCATAGATAATAACATCATGACTTTATGACATGTATGATTTATCACAATTTAGCATAGAAAATTACAACCTATACAATATCATCATAGCATGATTTACAACATATAGGATATCATCATCACATAACATAGGATTTACAACATACATGATAGCATAAGGTTTTCAACAACATATATGACAATTCACATCATTTATTCATAATCCATTCATAACTTAACCTAATTAGTTTAATAATAATCTTTCTAAGATCATCATACTCACAATTAGAAGAGAAAGAGAGTCTTGATTTGCTTTAGAGTTGAGTAGAATTAGGGTTTTGATTAGCTTTCTTCCTTCTTAGTTGGCGACGGCTACACTGAGTTCCATGGCAGCGGTATGACGGTGGCTATTCTATTTTTCATGTGAATTAGAGTGAGAGACTACCTAGGTATTTATAGAGTTTAGGGTTTATTTAGACCGTCAGATCAACTCAGAACTAAACTGAACCGTTTAATTTGCCAACTCAGCCCTAAAGACACATCAGCCAAACCCTAGCCGCCTGGACAGGTCGACACCCAGGTTGACTGTCCAGTCGACTGCCCAGTCGACCTGGGGGGGGGGGTTGTCGACTCCCCAGTCGACCTGGGGTGCTAGGCGAGAAATTTCCCGCCTAACTTGTTTGACTTCGAATTTTGAATTTTAAATTTTCTGAAATCTGTTTTGAATTTTCTGAAACTTCCGATGGCCATAACTTCTTCATACGAAGTCCAGTTCACGCAAACTTGGACTTTATTTCAACCAGAATTCCGAGACGAACACAATGGCGCAACCCGTTTCCCACAATTCTCACGTCTGAGATTAGTTATTCTTTAATTTGTGACTATTAATATTAACAGAATTACGGGGTGTTACACACCACCTGTTATGTAATCAAAACAAGCGATTGCATGATTTTGGACTTATACTTCACTATCGACCGTCCATATCGATAGCTGATTAGTTAAATCATCATAAGATGAATTATAGCAAATTTACTTTGAATTGAATAAAGTGTTTGCACAGGAATGTATTACTCAACAGTTCAAAACTCGTTGAAAATTATTTGCACAAACACGATATTCTAATTCGAATTCGCATTAACGCTTAAAATCAACTAATCGACTAAAGCCGACTGTGGACTTAAAACGTTATCGTTTTGATAACTTATATGATGGTACATGACATTTCTTATTTAGGAAATGTGTATCTGAGATATTATTGGCTTCCTTTCGGAGAAGTCTTGGATATTTGTGTCCCTATTTTAGGAAGTCGTTATCAATCTTCCCCTCGGGAAGTATTTTGGATCTCATACCCGTGTTTAGGCTAAAATCTAACACTTGTCGTGTCTGAGATTTTCAGACACTGCACAAGTTATTTGGTTAAATCCGAATTCCATCTGTAATCTAGCTTGGTTAATTCAAGTATTGGAGACTTTCGTCACTCAATTATATTGATTAATCCAAGCGTCGGTATATTCAGAAGGAGTGCCCCCAAAAAGGACTTCGGTTAAAACCCCAATGTTTGTCGTTATTGCATCAGGTGCTTCCTGGTTCTAATGATCAATTGGGTGCCCCCGGAGAGGACTTTGGTTAAAACCCCAATGTTTGTCGTTATCGCATTAGGTGCTTCCTGATTCTGACGATCAATTGGGTGCCCCGGAGAGGATTTTGGTTAAAACCCCAATGTTTTTCGTTATCGCATCGGTGCTTCTTGATTTTGACGATCAATTGGGTGCCCCCGGAGAGGACTTTGGTTAAAACCCCAATGTTTGTCGTTATCGCATAAGTTGCTTTCTAATTCTGACGATCAATTGGATGCCACCGGAGAGGACTTTGGATAAAACCCCAATGTTTGTCATTATCACATCAGGTGCTTCTTGATTCTAACGATCAATTGGGTGCCCCCAGAGAGGACTTTGGTTAAAACCGCAATGTTTGTCGTTATCACATCAGGTGCTTCCTGATTCAGACGATCAATTGGGTGCCGCCGGAGAGGACTTTGGATAAAACCCCAATGTTTGTCGTTATCGCATCAGGTGCTTCCTGATTGTGACGATCAATTGGGCGCCCCCGAGAGGACTTTTGCTAGTGCTGGTCCTTCCAGCTTGTTTTTCGGTCCTTCCGGCTTGATGTCGGTATTCCCGATCATCAGGTTTGTCGGTCCTTCCGACACGGTGCTGGTCTTTCTAACTGAGGGTTGGCATCAGTTCCTTTGTCGGATGCTCGACTTAGCGGGTTATCTCATATTTGGAACTGAAGCTTTGAAACTCTCACTAAGGGGGTTTCCCCTTCGATGAGAGTTACAACACTTTTGTTTATTTGTCGTGGCGCTTGTTCATTGTTTGAATCTTTGCAACTCCTCCCATTCACTTCTTCAGGCAATGCTTTTCTATTTTGGCATTTGTTCATGTTGATATTTACAGCCTTTGGCACTTGAGTTGGTGTTGTTGGGGTTGCTATGCTTTGTCAGATCCTGAAGGAACAAGAGTTCGACAGATGGCCTGCAATATGAAATCATATTTTAGATAAGTTTCAATTTGACAAATAATTTTGCAAGCTAGAAATTCATTCAAACATATATGCTCTTAATCGTAGAGCTAACGTTCAGTACATCACTTGTAGATTATTACAAACTGTTTACAAGAAGTTTTTAGTACAACAGAAAGTAAAACATGAAGTAAAGCATGAACTAAAGCAGGAAATAGAGCATGAAGTAAAGCGGTGGCGATGTTGATCACTTATTCTGAGCTGTTGAAATTGAAGTAGAATCAACAATTTTTAGTTGATGATCAGCCTAGGCATGGTTTGAACAAGAGCTCCATTGCTTGTTGCCTTTTGGCCATGGGGAATCGGAACAACGTTAGAGGGTTGTGGATTTTTCACATATTATTGCAGATGATTCTTACTAATTAGCTCTTCAATCAGTGACCTTAGATGCCTACACTCGTTGGTGTTATGGCCTGGCTGATTATGGAATCGACAGAACTTTCCAGAGTTTGCTTGCTTGCCGCTTACTCTCTAAGGTTCTGGAATTGAATAATCTTCGGTGTCTTTTGTTGCAGCGAAGATGTTTTTTGGAGTATCATTTAAAGGTGTTAGCTCTGATGGGTTGGAAAAGCGAGGCTTCTTGCTGTCTCGATTATCTTTCCCATCGCTTCCCCTTTTCTGACCTCCGACACTTTTCTGATTGTACTAAGTGGTAGAGTATTTGTGAGCTTCAAGAGGTTAGTTCAAATTGGTAATCTGAAGAGGTGCAGGCTTATTCTCCAATCTTATGTACTCCTTGGCCTTTTTATAGAATTTGTCAAGCGTACTTGGCTCTTTCATTTTGATCCATTTTCCAAATTTGTTGTTCTCATCTATGGCGCCGATTAGAGACATTAAAATTGTGCAGGGCTCGGGATTTGCTACTTCGGATACAGCAACATCGAATCTTTTGAGGAAAGCTTTGACAGATTCTCCTTGTTTTTGTTTCATTGACATAAGAGAAATAACGTCTTTCGCCTTCATAGCTTGTAGCCTGAAATGCTCTTTGAATTTTAGAATCAAATCATCAAATTGGTTGATGGATTTGGGCGGGAGCCTTGTGAACCATAACGATGCGACGCCTTCTAGATAGAGAGGGAAGCATAGGCATTTGATCTCTTCTGTTGCTTTAGCTCCATTCATATACCATTCGTATTTGTATAGGAAGTGATTCGGATCAGCAGTCCCATTGTACGGAGATAGAGTAGGATGAGTGAACTTTTTGGGGAATTTAGCTTTGCAGATCCTCTTTGTGAATGGATTTTTTCCGAGGAAGAAGTCCCATTCCTTTTCGCTATCCTTGCGAGGCATGTTGTCTTTCATGATTTGTTTTATCATATCCGCGATATATTCCTTCGAGTTATGTTGTTTTGGAGAGCGGACTTCGATCTCTTTTCTGGATGCTCGTCATGGCAAGCGATCACGTTTAGAGGATCTAGGTCTTTTACTTCCACTATGGAAAGGTGCCCCATTAACGGGACTTGAAACTCTTCACTTATTTCGATCAGAATGGTTTGTAGCATTCAACTTTGAGTCTTTGACATTAGCGTCGTCTTTGCTAACAAATCCTTCCAAGTTATTATTATGAGGATCGAAGGCTGATGAATTTGCATTCTCTTCAAGGTTGACATGGATTTTCAAAGGAGGAGCGGAATTTGCTTGACCGTTTAGGAGAGCGCTCACTTTATCCATCAAAGCTTGATTAACATCCACGAGAGTCTTATTAGCATTGGTTAAAGCTTTGTTGGAGGCTTCCATGCGTTGACTCAAGTTAGCGACGACGACATCTAATTCAGCTTTAGTCACTCTGGCTCCGGCCATTGAATTTTCTCCAACTTCAAAGCGATTGGCAAGTGGAGTGGTTTCATTGTTAATAACGTTGTCATTTTCTTCAACAACATTGCTGGTGGTCTTCCTAGACTTATACATGATCTCGGACAAGGCCTTGAATTTTGATGAGAATTCGTCAATTGGCCTAGACCTTAGATTTGCGGAATATACGGTAGAAATAGGCTTGGAACTTCAATGTGAAGGACGGAGATGCGAACGCGACTCCACGGTGGGCGCCAAATGTTTGAATCAAAAATGGTTCAAACACCAAAGGTGTGAAATCACACTTCACCAAATGGTATGTAAAATGAAAATGGGACCACAAACGCAGATGCAAGTAAAAAATACACGGATTTTTATAGTGGTTCGATCTAGGAAAGATCTACGTCCACTTTTGGAATGATTTTCATTATCATGGAGAGATTTACAAAGTTCATCTTCTCTTACATCTTATTTATATCATCCGCTCACTCTCTTTACAATGATTCTCCGTTTTGCTCTCTTTTAGCTTTAGATCTTACTTGAATTCGTAGAGGAATGGATTGGATCTCGCGGATCATGAAAGTTATCTTGTAGATCTTCAATCACTTGTGCGTTTAGATGCTTCTTCTCAATTCCAAAATGAAGTTCAAGTTAGATCTAGGCTTTTAGAGAAGTTCAATGGCGGTTGAAGATCATTAGAATTGAGTTAGAGTGATTTCCATGGCATATGAAGGTGATTAGAGATGCTTTAATCTTCGTGTTGTTGGAGGAAGAAAAACATGCTTAGGAAACCATTAATGGAGCTTTAAGGAGCTTGAGAATGGTGGAGGAATCATTTCGGCAGCCCTTCGGGGTAAAGGAATCAGTCCTTTGAATGGTGGAGAAGTGGGCTATTTATAGGTGTAGTTTTAGGGTAGTGGCAGTGTTGTAATATTGGCATGCATGATTTGGGTCGGCCATAAACTTGGGTTAGCCTATAACTTATTTACAGAAATGCCACTGGTTCACTTTGCAGTTATCAACAGCTGTCATGATCCATATTTACAGTTCTTCCACCGCATATTATCGATGACCGACCCACTTTTTGATGTTAGTACCGACCAGGAATTTATTTTCATTAGGACCGCCCAAAACTTTATTTTCAATAGCAATTGCTCTGTATTTCATTTAAAGCACCGACCCATTTGTTTGCTACAGGACCGACCAGGAATCATTTCATGAATGTACCGACACATTACATTGCTATAGCCGCTTATCTACATCAGATGTGATCCACGCGCATTTGAATGTACCAACCCAAACTTTTCTCTGGGAGCCTCCGCCTTTTGTTTGTACCAACCCGTGAAAGTATACATGCCTCATTTTTGATCCATGCAGAATGTTTGAAGTCGTAATACTTTCCTTGCATGTTGTCACGCGGACATTTAAGCATGCACTAGCAGGTATCATTTCACAAGGTAACATTTAATTATCCTTTGTAAATGTCATAACTCATAATCCAACTTTATTAATTGGAGCTGTCCATATATATTTTAATACTAACCCAAACTCAAATGTTAAGGTGCCGATCCACTTTATTACACTTCTTCGGTGATGTAGCACTCTTTATAAGCTTGCGACTCATGTTGCTCCAAGCCTTCATGTGCATGCCTTGTCATTTATTTATGGATGCGACATCGTTTACTCATTGAGCTGGAACAAGCTAGCTCATGCACGGGTGCAACGTACAACAATGACTCCTGGTACATGCATATACGAATATCCATTACTTTGCATGTTATGTGTTGATGTTGAGACCGACCGGTGCACATAGAATAGCTGACTGATCCGTTGCATAAAACAGCATCGACCGACCCACTGTTTGCAACGCGCCCGACCGACCCAGTTAGTGCCAACCCAGTTAGTGTCGACCGAACCATATGATTGAGGCCGACCCAGTGTTTTTAACAGGGTTAACAGGTATAGCAGGATATTATGTATTCAATTATTGACAAACAGTGGATGCAAGAATCTGATCGAAGAACCCCACGATATTTAGAAGGAGTTCGAAGGTTTATCGATTTCATTGTAGAAATGGTGATAATAATGAAGTCTATTCTTGTCCTTGCACACAATGCAAATATAAAAAAATGAAGATTAAATTAAATGACATTCATTACCATCTGCTCAGATGGAGAATTCTCCAATCACATACATTTAGCGTTTTCATGCACTACAACAAAAACACCATATTACAACTTTAATTTTACAACTGTGGGAAAACACAGTTGTAATAAATGCTTTTACAACATTCAATTCCCTAAAGTTGTAATAAATATTATTTTTTTACAACTTTTCATTTTGTTAATTGTAATAGATGCTTATTACAAACTTCATGTTTATAATATCTTTATTTAATAACTAATTATATTAATATTTAATAATAATTAATAAACTTAGGAATCAATAATATTTATAAATTATTATTAAATAATTAATATTTAATAAGTAGTAAATTGTTTTAATAGTAATGCTTTTATTAATTATTAATTGATTATAACTAAGTAGAAATAAGTACTTAGTTGGTACTTTAGTAAAAAAAATTCAAGAAATTCATGTCATATTTAATATAAATATTCACTTACTAATAATAACATACAATATTCACTTTTAAAAACTTTGTACTGTGATCTGAAAAAATTGACGGTAAGTTGCTGAAAACAAACTCACGCGCGAAGACAAATTTTTTTGGCTCCACATTAACTCACGTGCTATATTTTGACTCCCTCACGCGAGCCTCCTCATATCCCCTTTTGCTAAATCAGTCCTCTTTTGCAAGTCAAAATTGATCCTCTTCCTCCCTCAAACAAAGTTCCACCTCAACAAACCAACGCCGCCACTTCAGAAATGTCGATTTGTTGAAATTCGCATACTGCCGAGATCTCGAATTCACCGTGCTACTGTCATCGACGAGTAGATGTTTCTGTCGTTTATATGATCTCGAACTCACTTTCCGCTCCGTTTCCCTGCTTAATATTTCATACTCAATAAAAATCTTCGCTTTCTTTTACTTAACACGTCTGCTGTTCTGGATTGGGTGAAGAAAACATGGTCGCTCTCCACTCATCCCTGTCGGATTTGTGTCCCATTTGATTTGGCCATAAATCCATTATTAACAGCCTAATTTTCCTTAACCACCCACTAATTATGTTTCACTTTGTAACCGCTTGATGATGGCAAAAGCGGTATAACTAAACGTGATTCATTTTCTTTCTGATTACGGTTCACTAAACCTATTCTCAAAATCGACAAACACCATATAAAATTGAGAAGAAGGATTTGGAAACAAAATCAGAGACAAAGAACTGAAATTGGGGAAGAAGAGCATACAAACTCATCCGATTTCGCTTAGCAATGGCTGGAGGTACTCCTTAATTACAATTTTTGCTTCCGCCTTTTGATTTATGCCGTAGTCAGAAATCTAACATTTGGTATCAGAGCGTTTGATCGCCTCTGCCTTTCTATAACAATTAGGGTTCCATCGAATTGATGTAATTCCCCTTTCCGATTTTGTTTTCTCGCTGAAAAATTTAAAATCCTTTTTTCTTCATGAGTCTACGTGAGTGTATAAGTCTTCATTTGGAAGACATGCTTTCGGCTGTGTCAGTTTTGACATTAATTTATGCTTTTGATGGAGTAGTGGCAGAGAAGGCATGGATTCCTCCGTTGCTTTTATTGATAATAATTAAATATGTACCAGTTGTTTTTCTTTTTGACTGAAGCATTCAAATATGAACCACATGGGTTCCTGCATAGTTATGTTCTTTTGAAAATTAAAGTAGTATGACACTAGACTTTTGGCAGTAGTCAACAATCTTTGATACTTGAACCATCATGCTTTATACACATATGGAAAAAGAAGTGAAAAATTCATCACTTTTGGAGTTGAGTTAACCACTCAGTATCGACTGGTTTCTTTTAGTGCTGAGAGGTGCTCTAGTCATAAAAAAAAAGTTGTGCTCTTTATACATTGTAAGCTAGGTATATGTGTATAAAACAATGTGAAATGTCAAGTGATTGAGCAAATTTTATTAGTTAGGGAGTAGCCACAGCATCTCTAATTATTAATAAATTTGATAAACTGAAATCACATGTGGATACTAGACATTGATTGTAATTAATCATGTGTAACATAATAAGATTTGCCCACAGGAAATTTTATTGTTTTGCATGATTAATTAGGGTGATGTATCATATTGTGTTTCTTAATCTACCCACAGGAGTTAAGAAATGATGATTTGATAGTTTCACTATAAAGTTAAATTTATGAATCTGATTTGAGTAGACTTTAGCCCACAGGCAAGTTTTATGTCACTGGATTCATATATGCATAGTTTACATTGGTAAATTATGATAAAATTACAGTCTCGGTTTACTTTGTTAATAAGCATATTTTATTTTATTTTTAGTAATTTTACCTGGAAATATTTCTGATGTTAAATGTGACATTCCTGAATTAAGAGGTGATAACTACAAGGTATGGAAGGAGAGAGTGTTACTGCATTTGGGATGGATGGATATTGACTATGCTATTCGGAAAGACGAACCACCTAACATAACGGAGGATAGTACTCCTGAAGCTATTGATCTTTATGAAAAGTGGGAGCGATCTAATCGTCTTTCGGTTATGTTCATAAAGACCAAGATTTGTGCTAGTATTAGGGGTTCAGTCGATCAGCATGTTAAAGTCAAGGATCTTCTTGAAGCCATCGATGAGCAGTTTGCATCCTCTGATAAGGCTCTCGCTAGTACCTTGATTATGAAGTTCTCATCCATAAGGCACACTGAAGTTAAGGGAGTGCGTGATTATATCATGCGCATGAGGGATATAGCGGCTCAACTAAAGACTTTAGAAGTTACCATGTCTGAATCTTTCTTGGTCCATTACATTCTGTGCACTCTACCTCAACAATATGCCCCATTTAAGATCTCTTACAACACACATAAGGACAAATGGTCAATTAATGAGCTTATGACCATGTGTGCTCAAGAGGAGGGTAGATTGTTGATGGAAGAGGGCGAAAAGGTGAACCTTGCTACGACTTCTTATTCAAAGAAGAAAAAGGATCACAATAAGGAAAATGAAAAAGGAAAGATTCATGTGAATCAAGTCGTGAAGAAGGAGTCAAAGTGTTACTTCTGTAAAAAGAAGGGACACATTAAGAAGGACTGCATTAAGTTTAAAGCATGGCTTGAGAAGAAAGGTAATTTTCCAGCATTTGTTTGTTATGAATCTAATATGGTTAATGTTAATCATGATACATGGTGGATTGATACTGGGACTACAATCCATGTTTCGAATACCTTGCAGGGTATGACAAACCTAAGGAAACCAGTGGATAGTGAAAGACTTATCTATTCAGGCAACAAGATAGCTTCACGTGTGGAATCCGTTGGGACATGCAGTTTGGTTTTAAGTAGTGGTTTTACTTTATGTTTAGAAAAGACATTCTATGTTCCTAATTTTGCAAGGAATTTGATTTCTGTATCTAGACTTGTACCTTTTGGATTTTCCTTTAATTTTTCAGAATCTGGTTTTAGTATTATCAAAATTCTGAAGTTATTGGCTATGGTACATTGCCTGATAATTTATTTCATCTTGACTTGCAAAATGATACCACTCATAATTCTATGCATGTTAATGTTGGTTTAAAAAAATGTATTATGAATGAGGATTCTTCTATGTTGTGGCATCGGAGATTAGGACACATCTCCATTGACAGAATTAAGAGGTTAGTAAAGGAAGGGGTACTTGGTACTCTAGACTTTACTGATTTCGACACTTGTGTTAGTTGCATTAAAGGAAAGCAAACTAATAAACACAAAATTGGTGCCAAGAGGAGTTATGACTTATTAGAAATCATACATACGGACATTTGTTGCCCGGACATGAATGCTGATGATCCAAAATACTTTATCACCTTCATAGATGATTATTCGCAATATATGTATATCTATTTACTTCGTTCCAAAGACGAAGCTTTAAATGCCTTTAAATTGTTTAAGGCTGAAGTAGAGAATCAATGTGGTAAGCACATTAAGATCGTGAGATCAGATCGAGGTGGAGAGTATTATGGTAGATACACTGAAAACGGACAAGCACCTGGTCCATTTGCTAAATTTCTTCAAGAGCATGGGATTGTTCCCCAATACACTATGCCTGGTTCTCCAGACCAGAATGGTGTAGCTGAAAGAAGAAATCGGACATTAATTGATATGGTGCGTAGCATGAGAAGTAATGTTAAACTTCCATCATTTTTGTGCACTGATGCTCTAAAGACGGCAGCTTATATATTAAACCGGGTTCCATCCAAGGCTGTCTCTAAGATGCCCTTTGAGCTATTCAAAGGTTGGAAACCGAGTTTGCGACATATACGCATTTGGGGATGTCCGTCTGAAGTGAGAATCTACAATCCACAAGAGAAGAAACTTGACCCCAGGACTATTAGTGGGTATTTCATTGGATATGCCAAAAAGTCAAAGGGTTATAGATTCTATTGTCCGTCCCATAATGCCAGGATTGTGGAATCAAGAAATGCTAAATTTTTTGAGAATGATTTGATCAGTGGGAGTGATCAATTTCAGAATATTATTCCTGAAAAAGATCACTATGAGGTTCCACCCTCTGATTCAAGTGATAGATTGATTGTCATTCACGCTCCTCAAGTTAAGCTGAGTGTTAGACAACCAAATATAGAAATTCCACAAATTATTGATCAAAATCCGATAGATCATGTTGTAAATGAAGATTTGGTTCATAATGAGAATGAACAAGATTTGGTTCATAATGAGAATGAACAAGTCCCATTAAGAAGATCTACTCGAGAAAGGCGATCAGCTGTTCCTGATGATTATGAAGTGTATCTACAAGAATCGGATTATAATATTGGAGTCGATAATGATCCTTTGTCATTTTCACAAGCCATAAGTTCTACAGATTCAAACTTATGGATGAATTCTATGAAAGAAGAGATGAATTCAATGGCTTCTAATCGAGTTTGGAATCTTGTCGAGTTACCTGATGGTGTAAAAATCATTGGATGCAAGTGGGTTTTTAAGACAAAAAGAGACTCACTAGGCAACATCGAAAGATATAAAGCAAGACTCGTTGCTAAAGGGTTCACTCAAAGAGAAGGAATCGACTACACGAAGACCTTTTCTCCTGTATCAAAGAAAGATTCCCTTCGTGTAATTATGGCATTGGTAGCTCATTTTGATTTTGAGCTACATTAAATGGATGTGAAAACGACATTCCTTAATGGTGATTTAGAGGAAGAGGTTTATATGAAACAACCTGAAGGATTCTCCTCTAAGGATGGTGAACATTTGGTTTGTAAGTTGAATAAATCCATATATGGGTTAAAACAAGCCTCCCGCCAGTGGTATAAGAAATTCCATGAAATAATTACTTCATTTGGTTTCGAAGAAAATATCATTGATCAATGTATATATCTTAAGGTCAGTGGGAGTAAAATTTGTTTTCTTGTATTATATGTGGATGATATTTTGCTTGAAACCAATAATAAAGGGTTGCTACATGAGGTAAAACAGTTCCTTTCAAGAAACTTTGATATGAAAGATATGGGAGATGCATCTTATGTCATTGGCATTAAGATCCATAGGGATAGATCTCGAGGCATTTTAGGATTGTCTCAAGAGGCCTATATCAACAAAGTACTTGAAAAAATTAGAATGAAAGACTGTTCACCAAGTGCAGCACCCATTGTGAAGGGAGACCGGTTCAGTTTGGACCAGTGCCCTAGGAATGATTTTGAAAGAGAACAGATGAAAAATATTCCATATGCTTCAGCTGTTGGTAGCATAATGTATGCCCAGGTCTGTACCAGACCTGATATTGCATATGCAGTTGGGGTATTAGGAAGATATCAGAGTAATCCAGGGATCGATCATTGGAAGGCTGCAAAGAAAGTGATGAGGAACCTTAAGGGTACTAAGGATTACATGCTTATGTATATAAGTACTGATAATCTGGAAGTGGTAGGCTATTCAGACTCTGACTACGGTGGCTGCAGTGATTCACTTAAATCCACATCAGGATATGTGTTCGTGCTAGCTGATGGTGCCGTATCGTGGAGAAGTGCAAAGCAAACTTTGACGGCTAGTTCCACTATGGTCGCAGAGTTCATTTCTTGCTTTGAGGCTACCTTGCATGGTGTTTGGTTGAAAAGTTTCATATTTGGACTTAGAGTTGTTGACTCTATTAATCGGCCGATAAGAATGTATTGTGACAACTCAGCTGCTGTCTTCATGGCTAAGAATAATAGGAGTGGAAGTCAAAATAAACACATTGACATAAAGTATCTAGTCGTGAAGGAACGTGTTCAAGAAAGAAAAGTGATCATCGAGCACATTAGCACTGATTTAATGATTGTTGATCCCTTGACTAAAGGCATGCCAATTAAGACTTTTAGGGATCATGTAGTGAAAATGGGACTTGCACCCATTATGTAGTACATTCATTATGTTGTTATTGAACTTTATTATGTTGGATATTTTCTCCTTTTGGATTTGTGCGCATATTTATGTTATTATGTTGAGAAATATCATTTGTTTGAACCTAGAGTAAACATGAGGTTTACTCATTAAGTTAAGTGTGCGTGTGGTTGTTGAGAATTTGATATATTGTGATACATGGAAGATTAATTCTCGTAAGAGATTTCATCGCTATGATCCGTATATCATATCTCATTTCAAATGGGCCAAGTGGGAGAATGTCAGATTTGTGGCCCATTTGTTTTGGCCATAAACCCATTATTAACAGCCAAATTTTCCTTAACCACCCACTAATTATGTTTCACTTTGTAACCGCTTGATGATGGCAAAAGCGGTATAACTAAAACGTGATTCATTTTCTTTCTGATTACGGTTCACTAAACCTATTCTCAAAATCGACAAACACCATCTAAAATTGAGAAGAAGGATTTGGAAACAAAATCAGAGACAAAGAACTGAAATTGTGGAAGAAGAGCATACAAACTCATCCGATTTCGCTTAGCAATGGCTGGAGGTACTCCATAATTACAATTTTTGCTTCCGCCTTTTGATTTATGCCGTAGTCAGAAATCTAACAATCCCAACTTTCAAATCAAATAAAAGATGGAAAATCATACAACTAAATATTACGTTGTCGATCTATACTGCACGCCTTTGCTGGAGGGGTTCGCCTTAGCTACACCAAGATACTACAATGCGAACCAGTATACTTCACAGATTCATTTTGGTCGACTCCGTCCATGATGGCTACCTTCGAAGGGAGAAACCTGTGCAACTTCAACATGGAGTGATGGCGAATGATTTGGGTTTATGGTGGGATAAACGATGTACTCGTTTGACAGAGCAGTGTATGGATGTGCAGAAGAGGCTCAGATCTATCAATTGTGATCGCTGCCTCCTTTTAATTCGGTGTTCGCGCATTCGATAGCAGGTATGGTTCGGAGGTGAACCAGCATGAGTTGGCGGATCAACAAGAAATGAAACAATTGGAGGTTTATTTAGGTATAGATCTAAAACAACAGATTTATTTTATCTTTTTCTTCGTTTTTTTATGTGCAAACCAATTTGACATAGATCCAGAACATATTTACTACGTCACCATGTTTTGAAAAACTTGGTTAAGATATTGTAACATTGCTCAAACTTTCAGGATTGAAGTAGATCTCAAGCAGAAGAGCTCATTTGCCAAATTAGTTGATGCAAATTTTGCCAAGTCAATTGAATTCCTTATTGTTATCATTTTCTCTCTGAGTCCATGTAGATATTTTTCTAATTGTCTGCCATGATAATGCAACTTTTAATTCTTGTTTTTTATTTTTTTAAACACATTGATGTATAATCTGTTGCATTTTTTATATTTTGTGAACTTAACCTTTTATTTTTTAGCAGACTTTATAACTTTTTTCCTTTTTCTTTATTAGTTGTTCTTCTAAATCCACTATTCAATTTAATCTTAAAAGATCACACGATCCAATCTGGAATCTTATATTTCACTAAACGGCGATGGCCTGTCCTTGTTCTTATAATGGTTCATGATATTCGGTCATTATTACTCGGTTGTTTCATTCTTCAACTATTGTTTTCACTGCTCTATACCGGTAATTAATGAATGCGGCCTATTCAAAGTACTGTAGAGGTACCGTGATGTCTATTTATATTTTGAATGCATCTAAAGTGTGTCACAGACTCATTAATATTCACATAGAAATAGAAAGCAACATGCATATCGCTATCTGCTTAGTTTTAAAGATAATCTGGAATCATAATTAAATGATGTAGTAACTTACAACATGCATTTTAAGTGGTTACAAAAGCTGTTTTTCAGATTATTGCTTTTGCATTCACTTTTTTTTGATGTTCCAGTTTCTTTACCATTATTTTCATTCAAAGTTCGGTTATTTTTCCCACAACATAAATTGAATCCGGCTTTATTTCTTCTTCAAAGTCAATAACGGTGTAGGAGGTTAGAAAAATTTGTTTGATGTCATGTGCTCATGTAAGGCGGCTGTTCTTGAAAACAATGCTAGCCAAGATTATGAAATTAAATATAGTTTTTGTCCAAGATGAGAAACAAGTTTTTAGTTTAGAAATGTGGATTTCAAGGGTTGCACTATTTTTTTTCCAGCTTAGATTAGGAAAAATTATAAATGAAACTCTAGCTAGTTCCAAACAACCGATAATAGTTCTCTTGTACTCAAATATGTTTGAATAATTGCAGATTGTTATGGAGACCTTACCTGTAAAGTTTCTGGTACCACTGCATTTTGTAAGTTTAAAAGAGCAAAAGTTTGATATAAGGTAACTGGATGTCATAAAGAAGTTTGGATCATATTTGGATGCTGCAATGAATAAAAAAATTCATAGTACATAATGTCTGACTGTATATCAAATCAAAGTGTTTTGGTTTGCAGGACCAAACATGTTCACTTATTAACCATCTGCAATGAATATTCAGGTACACTGTAAGGCGTGATTTGGGTAATATTCAGCTTAAACTAGAACTTCTGCTGCTTTTGGTATTGTACATGTACTTTTATATGAAGATTGTTTTTAGTTTGATGTGTCTTAGTAGATTTCTAGGCTTTGAACCATTTGGCATTGTAGGCCATGCTGCTCTTAGTGTTGGAAACTCATTAAAACTTAATTTAAGCAGTTTTATATCATACTCCATTAATGGAGCTGTATATGTTGTATATGTAGCAAAAAGTAGTTTTATATTTCTTTTTCCTTCCATAGCATTAGGGTCATTCAAGAAGTGTGATTTTTGATTCCTTTTACAATGGGACTTCCATAGCAGAAAGTCCCAAAATAGTACACCAAGGAAAAAGAATTGTTTATGAAGGTACCGTTTAGTCACTAAAATTAGACTTATTTGTATAGCTAGGCCAGTCTTAGTAAGAGCAATGGGTTTTGGAATCTTATACCGAGTCGAGCTGAACTATAATTTACGCATTGAACATGTTCATAGTGTGACGAATCTTGATGTCGGGTTCGGGAGGTGGGCTAATGTTACCAACTTCGTGAGATAGATCAATATGTTTGGTCTGTTTGCTAAGCGCTATCAATGTAAGCCACCTGCCGCTTCTCCACCAATGCCTGCACAGATCCATCGCTAAACATAAAAAGAAGAAAGGCTTTGTTACAGAATCGGCTGAAAAGTCCGACTACTATTGTTGATACAACGGGGAAAAAAGGTATTTTTATACTTTTCATGTGACTTGATAAATATTAGACTTTGGCTTACAGTTTCTTCCATTTTTTTCTTCTAAAGACCTATCTTACTTTTCTGTTGTTTATATTCTGTCTTTATATTTAGTTTCCTTCCTTTTTTAATTTTAATTTTGTTTTATATGTGTTAATCCCACCCTATCAATATAAAAATATTGAATCCATTATCTTGTATTTTTTAGTGGAGTTCATGCTCGTTGCACTGAAGTCACTGTCGGTTAAACAAAGGTATAATTTCAGTGCGAAGCAATACGATTATTAGTCAGCTTCAGTCTATAAAATAGATTGTCTGCATGTTATAAGTTACATTTGAATTTTCTCTCACATACACAGGTACTTCTTACTTATCTATTTTTATTCATGATCAGATACATACTTAAGGGGAAAAGCTTGAGTTTTACATTAAGAAGCTGTAGAAGAAGAAGGGCAAGGCTGCTGCTGTTTAACTTCCTATATTAACATTAAGGAATGACTATTTTTTGTAATGGTTTAGTTGGTGATGTTAATGACTACTTTAGATTGTTTTGTTGGGTATGTATTGTATTTTGATCGAATATTATGGTTATTAATATATATGAATGAATTTGACTTAGCTATATTTGTTGTGTCAATATATGAATTATATTATTATTAATATATGATAAATGGTTATAATATTATTTTTTGGAATCTAAAATATATCACAGCGGTTATAAATACAACAACAACAAAGCCATAAATCCCAAACAAGTTGGGGTTGGCTAGATATGGAACCCAAAATTAAAGTAAAACAAAATTAATAATGATGATAATATTATATATAAAGGGTTTAAAATAACCAAACAAATAAAAAGTCGTCCGATAAAGGTTTTTTTAAAATAATAATAATAATAAGTAAAAAGGTTCAATAAAAGTGAAATAAAATCTAAAATAGTAATAAAAAGCAAAATGGTTCAGTAAACGTGAAATAAAGTCTAAATAAAAAATAAAAATAAAAAACCTCTAAGGTTCTGGTACATGGATTGCCAATTTCCATGCACTCCTATCAACTACGCTCTTCCGATAAACTCCAGTTACTTAAATCTCTCTTTATTATCTCCTCCCATGTCATTTTAGGCCGACCTCTACCTCTCCTTGGGTCTTTGGCGCGGCCTAGAATTCCAACGCGTACAGGTGCATCGTACGGTCTACGTTGGATATGTCCAAACCATCTCAAGAGGTATTGGACTAACTTCTCTTCAATAGGTGCAACTCCAAGTTTTTCCCGAATATCCTCATTTCTAATCCGATCTCGTCTGGTATGCCCACAGCTCCAAGCAGCATCCGCATTCTTGCTACGCTTATCTTCTGGACGTGTTGCCTCTTAGTAAGCCAACATTCTGCACCATATAACATTGCAGGCCTGATTGCTGTCCTATAGAACTTTCCTTTAAGCTTCTGAGGAATCTTCCGATCACAGAGAATGCCAGATGCTAGTCGCCATTTCACCCATCCTGCTTGAATTCTAAAACTAACATCCTTATCAATCTCTCCATCAAACTGCAACATAGATCCTAAGTATCGAAATGATTCCTTCTTGGGTACTAATCTAATGGCCAGGGTAACATCTCCGTCATCTGACCTGACACTGCTAAACCCACACTTCATATACTCTGTTTTAGTTCTGCTAAGTCTGAAACCCTTTGATTCCAAGGTCTCCCTCCACAACTCCAGTTGTCGATTATCACCTATTCTACTTTCATCAATCAGCACAACATCATCGGCAAAGAGCATACCCCAGGGAATCTCCATTTGTATATTTTTTGTGATTTCATCCATCACTAATGCAAAAATATAAGGGCTCAAAGACGAACCTTGATGTAACCCTATGTTAATTGGAAAGTCTCTGGTCTCACCATCGCATGCCCTAACACTAGTAACAACCCCCTCGTACATATCCTTAATAAGGGTAATATATTTTGATGGCACTCTCTTCCTTTCTAGCGCCCACCACATAACCCTCATCGGCACTCTGTCATAAGTTTTCTCCAGGTCAATAGAAACCATGTGGAGATCTTTCTTCTGCTCCCTGTATCTCTCTGTAAGTTGTCTAACCAAGAAAATCGCCTAAGTGGTTGACCTTCCAGGCATAAAACCAAATTGATTCCTAGAGACACTTGTCAACCTCCTCAAACGCTGCTCGCAAACTCTCTCCCAAAGTTTCATTGTATGACTCATAAGCTTAATTCCTCTATAGTTCGTGCAACTTTGAATATCTCCTTTATTCTTGAAGATTGGAACTAAAATGCTTCTCCTCCACTCATCTGGCTTTTTGTTTGATTTGAAAATATTATTGAACAACTTAGTTAGCCATCTTATCCCTGCATCTCCAAAGCATCTCCACACCTCAATAGGAATGTCATCAGACCCTACCGACTTGCCAGATTTCATACGTTTCAACGCCCCCTTTACCTCAGCTTCTTGAAATCTCCGCACAAAATGTCTATTGTTGCTGTCGGCTAAGTCTTCCAACTCGATCGAAGAGCTATCACTTTCTTCGTTGAAAAGCTTATCAAAGTATTCTCTCCACCTATTCTTTATCTCATCGTCCTTCACCCAAAGTCTATCATTCTCATCCTTAATGCATTTAACCTGATTGAAGTCCCTTGTCCTCCTCTTGCGTAGCCTAGCTGTTCTGTAAACATTTTTTTCACCCTGCTTTGTACTTAGCCTTGGATACAAATCTTCGTACGCTCGTCCCCTTGCTTCACTCACTACTCTCTTTACAGTCTTCTTTGCCACTTTGTATTTGTGCATGTTCTCTTCGCTTCTATGACAGTACATGCATTTGTAGCATTCGTTCTTCTCTTTGATCACAGCGGTTATAAATAGTTGTAAACATTATAATGACAACGGTGCATAACAGTTGTAATAAATTTTATTACATTGGTGCAAAAAAGTTGTAAAATATACATATTACAACAGTGTTGCAACGGTGAAAAACAGTTGTAAAAGATTTTAGTCTATTACAACTTCTTAATACACGACAGTTACCCACCATTGTAAAATGTATCTTACAATGGTTTTCCACCATTGTAATATGGTCAATTTGTTGTAGAGATGGAGAAGAGTCGACAGAGAAGGAAAAACAATCTGTTAGTCAAACCATGAGTATTGATGAGTCTGAACATCCTAGGATGGAATACTTGGTCAGTGATGCAGATAGATTTCATCATCTTCACCCTTTTGGTTTGTTGCATGAAAATATTGGGGAACAGTCTACAATTGATGTAGATAGGTCGACCAATCAAAGTGAAAAGCATAAATCAATTTTTGAGAGTGCAAAAGAGCAATTGTATCCTTTTTTTTGAAATGCTTGCAAAAATAGTTGATAGAAACAGAATTACATTATTCGCTTAATTGTGCCACCTTTGTCCAGATATTTACGAAATTATGATGATGGATTTTCACTGTATATAGATTAAAAATTGTTTTTTTTTTAAATCAAAGGGCTGCCAAAATACCTCAAAAGACGTTGAGACATTTCCCTTTAATTTCTATATTGAGGAGATTGTATACCATTATGTGGATAGCAGATGCTATGACTTGGCATGCTCGTGCCAAGTCTGATTCAAACATAATGCTCCATCCATGTGATACTTCGCAATGGAAAACTGTAGATTCATTTGATCAAATGTTTGTCGCTGAACCACGAAATATCACGCTTGGAATAGAAACAGATGGTTTCAATCCACATAAATCTCTATTTAGCCGTTATAGTTGTTGGCCAGTAATTATAGAACCATATAATCTTCCTTCATCCATGTGCATGAAAAGAGTGTTTTCAATGTTGAGATTGTTGATTTCCGGGCCAAAACAACCAAGAAAGTATATCGATGTTTATTTATTTGCAACCATTGAAAGATGAGTTAAAGCAGTTATGGGAAGAAGTCATTGCATTTGACTAATTCAGTATTTCAGAGTTCACATTGAGGGCTAGGATGTTGTGGGCGATTCATGATTGTCCTGCATTCATAACTTTATCAGGGTGCACAACTCATGGTTATTTTGCATGTCCTATTTGTGAGGAAGATACTTGTTCTTATTACTCCCCGAAAGTAAGAAGATGTGTTATATGGGACATCGAAGATTTCTTCCTACCAATGACAAGTTTCGATAAGATAAGACAAACTTCAATAATGACAAGTATATTGTCGTCTACTATCACTACAACAAAAATACTATTTTACAACTGTCAAAAACAGTTGTAAAAAATTTGTTACAACCGATGACCGCCAGTAGTTATATCCGTAGTTGTAGTAGAGATAAAAAAATTTACAAATGTTTTTTATAGTTGTAAAAAACATTTTTTCAACAATTTTTGTTAGTTGTGAAAGATTTTTTGGCAACTATTTTGATAGTTGTAAAAAATAAATTACACATGTTATTGGTTGTTGTAAAAGACATTTTTACAACTGCTATAAACAGTTGTAATAAGATGAATGCAAATAAAAATAATAATTTTAAACACATTTTGCTGCAAAAACAAAAAAAGCATATTCGCATAAATATAAATAATAGAATAAAGTACAATACAGTAATTCCAACACTAAACTAATATATCTAACAAGAATCAAATGCAAACTAAATATATATATTAATTTTTTCAATCTCTTATACATGATGATCTTTTTAACACCAACTATTAGCTTACATTTACCAAGGTGGGTCAAAATATTTTGATACAATAAAATCAGTTTAATTCAATTTTCAACCTAATGCTCAAACAAGTAGTGCCTGAACAAATGTGTGCCTTGATTACCCCTAAAAATGAACATCATGATTGGAGGTCGTTTGCTCTAACCGGATCTCTCAAGTAGAGTAAGTCCAACAGATCTTATGGGTATAAACCTATGAAAAAAATAAAAAATGAGAATTTAATTATCAATAAATTGTTTGTTGTATATCATTTATATCAATTTCTTAGGCTGATAATTTCTTCAGTTTGCTGGTACATTCCACCGGTAAAAGCGAGCATGCAAGGGGACTTTTTCTTGCAACACTTTCTCAAATATATACCCTGCATTTGAAATAGTTCTACAATATGGTTCTTAATTTCGAGCAACATAAAAGAAGGATAAAAACATAGGACTCAAAATTTGACTCACACATGTCAAAGAAAAAACTGACTATTAGTTGCTAATTGTACAAAGATTTGATTTTTCGTTAAGCTGACAATAAGAAATCAACAACTTTAGTAAGCTTAGCTTGCAGCTATCCATATCCACATCCAATTTCAACACAAATGGAGAACATATTTATCCTACCTGGTTCAACTAGTTATTGATTACTCGCCAACAGAATACTATTTAGTGCAATAAATTATATCTATAAGTTGAAAGTCAAAAGAAGCCTCTAATAGAGGTATTTGGTGTTTAAACCATGAAAACTAGAGATATTACATATGCTATGGTAGAGAGGACGTGTATTACTTTTACCATACTGTAGAAAAACATGGTTAACTAATAAGCGGTCACGTGTATCTTAGTAGAATGGATGTGCATTGCATTTACCATTACAATACAAATACTTGTACTACTTTTATTATACAATGCAAAGCATTTATTATTTTTACCTTACAATATAAACTCTAGTTAACTAAAGGAAAAAAATCATAATAAAACAAATAGGCTGGGAGAGTGAAATAGAAATAGAATGGATGGGCAGCTAGTAGTTTTGGTTTTGCAGATATTATATAAAGTATGATTCTGGATTGAAGCTAGAGTTGTGTCCAGCGCATTTGATAGTCTTTCGTTGATTGTATTTATATTTCTGTTGTATATTGTAATTTATTATTCTCTTATATTTGTTATGTAGTCTGATAATTTAGTACTCTGATGTAAAATTGTTGTAATAACAACGAAATGTCCTTTTTTGTTTTGTTCTGATATGTTGTAACTCATAACGATTCGAGGATTTCTGCCTTTTGGATTGGACTTATGTGGCTTATGGTCGATTCGAAATTTAGGAATTTTCGAGTCATCACATTGCTTGATTACACACTAAAACGCGTGCTCATCCTTTCTCTCCCGGCCCGCTCTTGTATACCAACACGTAGCTTTCTTCATCATGGCCGAACCTTTGAACCCAAATCTCCCCTCACCACCTCATTTAAATTCAAACCAAAATATCCACAATTCTTGTAACGGTAAGGAATTTTGCTCGATCCGAATCGATCGTTAAACCGACTAAGACCGTTCGAAACCCCTGATCGTTTTGAGAACAGGATAAATTGGAACGCAAACAGAAGAACATTTCATTATTTATTACAACAATTCCATCAGAATACAAGAATACACAGAGCATGAATAAATATACAAAAGCACAACTAGAAGTAATGTACGGACACAGAGCTTTCCGAGCATCGTTCCAGCTGTAAATCAGGATCCTGTGAATATAAATCTGCAAAACCAAAACTACTAGCTGCCCGTGTGGAAAATAGAGGCACCCAGAGTTTAGGTTAAAACAATAAACTCCAGGTCAGTCATGTGACTGGTGTGAGAACTAAAACAGTTATTAATCTTTATTTTAAAGTTCGGTAAATTAAGGGACCACGCCGTATAACACGGAACGGATTTCCTCCCAAGAATACCAGTGCATAAAACAAACAGCGCAATGCTAAATAAAGAAAAATGAAGCTATTATAAGACCCAGGTCCCATCACACAATGCAACGCAAGCCGGAGGATAGGGTTTTTACCTTATAATAGCCAAAGCATGCTTGATACGTTAAAAACACATTATTTGATACTATTATAAGTGTATAGTGTCAAAACAATTTCAATCATAAATATCAATCATAAACGGCATTAATGACCCATACCACTATGTCGTCATACTAGGTTCTACAAATAAAACCGCAATATCACGTATTGGAAATTGGATTTCCGTCATGAGTTGAGGCAAGGGGCAAGCTCCTTTCCGATTCGAGACACTCTAGCAAATGTCTCAGGACCCCACTATGATCCTTGGATCTTCAGGGCCGGTCATCTCTTACTTTTGAGGATTGGCAATTCCTGAGCACACGTTTCCGGTCCTAACAGACCAATATCCGAGGCGCTTCGCATTCCAACAACCACATGGGTGAAAAGTATATAAATGTCAGCCAGTTTAAGCACTGACACCACCACTAGCTAGAAAGAAACGTCGTGCTCTCCCTGCAGTCACTATCCCGTTTTTGACTCATACCGAGGTGTGAGGCTCGCGAATTCACGTTATACACAAAGCTGCGCCACACAGGCCGTGCTTTGATCATCAACCACAAGACTTTGCTTTTCAACAGAAGCCTTGATCATCTTCCACTTAGGCGTGCAACATAGGCAATTCACTCCATGCGACTGATGTCCATCGATATACAACCTCTGAGCTCGTACGTCTCAGAGAAGGGCGTTAAGCAAGAGAATAAATTCTCCGCCGCCAAACAGATGTATATTTAATAGAGATCAATCAACACAGAATAAAATCCAATGTCAGACACACAGTCCATATACAAGTTCGTTCTGGGTCTGAACGAAACCGGAGGCACTTTCCTCGCATATCCATCGATCTCCACGTACGTCTGGACGATCACAAACTGATTCCCTCATCTTGGGTGTACAGCCCAATCAAGATCATCAGTAATCACCCAAACGATGTGAAGACTTCCGGTCTTCAACCACCGCCTTCATCTTCGACATATCGTCGAATCGGTTATTCAGAATAGGTGTAAACCCGGACTTTCCGAATAACCTGCGTATATAATGAACACGTGTTACACAAACACAACATACACCTCATTCTAATTCAGAATATTATTTTATTCAAAAATTCACATTCTTAGGGAAAGGTTACCATTAATTTTATCAAAGATAAATTCTTCTAAATTTATTCGTTAATCTTCCTTTGGATATCATTTCAAACCATATTATGGTTTTCCAAACTAGTCGGGATTAGCGAACCACACCGAAGTAATTATTTATTTTATTTCCCAATCCCAACCTATTCATACCATGGGGCAAAACTGGTAATACTCCATATCTAACACCACGGTGTTATCGGTAAATATTAATTACCATTTCACGTTCAAATCTAATTAAAGATTTAACTATCGCTTTGGAGCAAAACTGGTGATACTCCATTCTCGACCACTTTTCTCTAATTAAAGATTCATTAAAACTCCACTTATTTTTAATCTTCTCAAAAATCAATATTCTGTCTTTAACTGGGTTAAAGAACCAATGTCACTAAAACACGATTCACGACAAACCCAAATCACATTTGATATTAAATACAAGGCTCTGAATAGAAAATATATCGGCTTATATTCAATATCAAATCCTGAAACCAACAAATATCATATTGGAAATAACGATATGAATATATCTTTCAAATTTCCACAACCATATCTGTATAATCACAAAATCCAACATCGAAATATTCCGAAGACAATTTCGATTCAAATCCATTCCAATTCACGTATTGGAAATCCTGATTATTTTTAAAACCACTTTCAAATTCAATTTATTTATTTCAAAAATAAGTTGATTTTAATTCTAGTTCAAAACTAGTTCATTTCGATAAAAATATATTTTTATCCTTTCAAATGTGGAATTTTCCATCCTAATTTTTCCCAAATCATTTCTTATGATTTTACACAAATTATTGATATTTTTAATAATTTTATCAAGGCCCGTACAGTCGATTTCCATCAACGGTCATCGAACTGCACTTACAGCGATCTTTTCCAGATTTGATTTGGACATAATTCCAAATTCAACCGTTAGATTTCACATTTTTAATATTCATTGGAAAGCTCTTTTCGATCCGAACCCAACGGTTCCGATTTTAGGAGAATCCGATGGTCGGATCTCCCGCAACGTCAATTCGAAGTCAATGGTCGAAATTCACAAACTGCTGCGGCGCGGCGCGTTCTATTCAGGCCATTATATGTATAATATATATATATATATATATTATATATATTTCGTCGATTTCCTTTTAAAACGTATTTTATAAATCGTTTTAAATTCGTTTTCAAAACCATTTCAACTCTATATTCAATTTCAAATCAAAATTGAATATTTCCTATCATTACTACATAAATGATAATATTTTCAAAACGTTATATTTTGAAATCACTACCTTTTCTATATTCATTATAAAAACGAATATAATCGATATAAATACCGTTCACGTCAAAATAACGCAACTCCAATCAACTCGGCTTTATATATTTCAGTAAATTCGTTATTCTATTCAACAAATGAATATTTATTCTATTCAACACATGAATATTTTTTTTTCAACACATGACTAATCTCAACACATGAGTACTGTCAACACATGACTATTCTTGTTATGTAATATATTTTATAAAATTATGGTATCTATCGTTTGATTTTTAATTAGACTCCAACCGTAAAGTAGATTCTAATTTTAAATATGATAAAGATGTAAATTTTACTGTTAAAATATTTTACTCAACACATGAATAGTTTCAACACATGAATATTCTCAACACATGAGCATCGTCAACACATGACTATTTTTATATTCTAATATTCTTTATTTTCCCAATTGGAATGAGGCCCAATCAATTACCATATAACGTTAATTATATGGATTCCACCCAACACATGTATATAATAGCAACGACAAACAATCAACCTTCATCCAAAGTGCGCCACACAACTGCATAAGCATCAAATATAAATAATTAACGCTTAACCAGCCTGTCGACCAATCGATCGACATACAATTAAATAATTGGGATTAGTGTACGCCAAATATCATCCCAACACCCGTGTGGGGTTTCAAATCAACAAACACTGAATATTATTTGTGCAGTTGGGCGATGTGTAAAATTTATCATCCCAATCAATATCCTTCAAATAGGTGTACATAAACAAACCATCCGGTTTGTAAATGAATATTTAATTATTCACATTCACGTTAAAAATTATATTTTTAACGATGATTAATTTATTTCAACACATCTACATTTTATTATCGATTTCACATCAACATCACAAACAAATTTCACAACACAACAAACAAACAAACAAGCCGTCCATGGTCTGTGGACGACGAGTGTCGGGTGCTACTAAACACCGTCTGCATCCTAGTATATATTTTAGAACTAGAAAAGAAACTTTAAAGTGAGAAGTTCTCACCGAGGGTTCCACTCCGCCGTGCTTTACTGTTGAACTGTTGAATCGTCTGAATCTGCTTGAAATTCCAATGCAGTTCTTTTCACGCCGTTCAAATAAAAATTATATTTTTATTGCTTCATTTCAATAAATAAAAATCATATTTTTATTTCTACTTCATATATTTTTTCAACGCTCATTTTTATATAAAAATTATATTTTTATATTTCTACTTCATATATAAAGATCGAATTTTTATATCATCGCTATAAAAATCACATTTTTATACTTCTACAATATAAAAGATTATGTTTTTATACTTCTACAATATAAAAGATTATATTTTTATACTTCTACAATATAAAAGATTATATTTTTATACTTCTACAATATAAAAGAAACAGATTTTTATTCATATAACAAGTTAATTAAACTAATTACATAAAGCTAAATAAATATAAAAGAGTAAAACTCACTTTTTTCGGTTGTAGGAGGGGAGAGGGTGTCTGCGCCGGAGTTGGAGTCGGAGGATCGTCAGGGGGAGGCGCAGGTCGTGGGGCACGGCGGCGGCGCGTCTCAGGTGGTAGGGGTCCGAAGTTTTGGGGTATTCAGGGATTGGGGTGTGGGCTCGCGCGAGAAAGACTGGGGGGGGTGGCGTCGGGCGACGCCGGAGCTGGGAGGCGCGTTGGTGGCAGAGTCCCCCTGGCGGTGGCGGCGAACTAGATTGAGGGGGGCGCGATTTCTGTTCGTCGTTCTCTTCTTTTTTCCTTTTTTTTATTTTAAATGAGGCGTTGACTAGTCTAATGAGAGGAGAGAGAGGGTTTTAAGGGTATATATTTAATTATTTTATTTATTTAATTTTTCCAAAAAGTTAACTTTTCATTCGAACACAGAATCGAACCCACCGACTGTCGCCCCTAGCTAATTACCTCCATTCTGAACACAATGGAATATGTCCCATAAGCCAGTTCGATCGTTTCGATTAGTTTTCGTCAAAATCAAAATATAACTCTATATATTTAATTTGAACGCGCATTTCAATTTACCGGGGACACATACGGACTCTAAAAATTCCCAAAAAATATTTTCTAGCTTCGTGTTAACGATACGGTCCTAACAAAACTAGTTTCGTCGAATTCTGAGACCGTTAGAAAAATGGCTAATTTCCAGTCGATTAAAATCAACTGAAACTGGTCAAACGCGTTTTACTTTGTCACGCTCACATATTGAATCAGAAAATTATGAAAATTGGAATCTAGCAATAATTTGACATCACAGATCCAACAAAAGTGGTTTCGTCGAAATCCGAGGTCGTTTGCAAAATTTCTATTTTTAAGGGCCTGAATTCCACAGCGATTATTCAGAATTTTCAACTGGACGTATCTTTTTATTCCCGCTAGGAAATTTCAATTTTTCAGATTCGTTGGAAAGATATTCTCTATTAGATCCTAATATTTTTGGTTTCGTTAAAATCCGGCTCATTTTGCACCCGGTACATTCATTTGAAGTTTGAAATCGAATTATCGAACTACCGCACCATTTTCAATTCCTTTTATAATTTAAAATAAATATTTATATTCTAACGACGATCTATATAAATATATACGTTCTAATTCTATTCAAAATAAATTTTCGTTGTTATTATTTAAAATAATTCATTTTAAATATTCAAAATTCATCAAAATTGCCAAAATAAAAATTTTAAATTGGCTCGCATTTCCGGGTTGTTACAATTCTTCTCTTTTACTCCTCTCCATCTCCATACCATATTTGTTCATCTCGCACAAAACACCAAGAATGTGTCCTTCATCTCTTCAAACGTGCTGCTCAGGCCAGGTGCGACATATGTTTGCACCAAATCACCCCAAAGCTTGCCACAACATGCTATTTGATGCTACGAACCCCAAACTAACATCCAATTCATGAATCAAAGCCTTAATCTTTCAAAAAAATTGAACCCTATATCATAAGAGGAACACTGTATTTTTCATAGCGAACAAAAACGTCATGAAATACATTAAATCCTATACCATATCGAAGGGAACACTCACACGAGTTCAAATATATTTATGTCTTGATTTCTGGATTTTTGTATGAATTTATGTGGATTTTTGAAGCTCATGATTTTGATTTTAATGGCGGCGGCTTGAAACGAGTTTGACCAGAGAATGGGAAAATAAGGGTTAGGTTAAGAGGAGACGTATATCTATAGAGTAGGGGAAATGATTTTTTATTCGATTTTTATATTCAGTTTTATTCAATCGCTGTTTACGTTTGTCGTTTAAAAATTCATATGATCATATACGATATCCAATTTCGATGAAAATTGACAATCAGCTATAGTTTGACATTACGGACCCAATGAAACTTGTTTCGTCGAAATCCGAGTCCGTTTACTCATATAACATTATTTTAAATTCAAATTATTGATCGATTCGCAATTTGATTTGGCACGGTCACAAAACAACTTTGATTGGCGCGAAATTTGAAGTCTAGCAATAATTAATCATTATGAATTTAATAAAATTTGTTTCATGGAAAACGGAGGTCGTTTGAAAAATGATTTTTTAAGTCTTAAATAAAACCAATAAAATATTAATAAATTCAAAAAACAATTCAATTTTATAATAATAAATTAATATTATCGTATATATCTATAATAAAGTATCATATAGCTCTAAAATAAACAAGTTTGCGTTTTAAACTCAACATATGTAAAATTTCATCGTTAAATCGATATTCAATTTATATTAAAATCCTTTTATTATATTAAATAAATCGCTATAGTTTATAAACGATTCCATAGCGACTTTCTGAAAAATTGATTTGGACATAACTAAAAGTCCACAATATGAAATCTCGATTTTTCACTTTCATTAGATTTTTTTATAGATTAGAATGTTTCTTGTTACAATGAATTTCGACTTGTAACGAATCATGTATATTCGTTTAAAATTCAAAACGCAAAATTACGAACTACTACGACGTTACGAGTTCGTACCAAATTTAATTATAACTTATACGCTCAAACGTTATTTTGTAAATAAATATGTTATTATACTCAAATTTAAACTCAATTAAATTTCTTACATTATCCAATTCACATAATACTGTAAATTTACCTAATTTCTGACTATTTCGAAATTAAATTTATTATTCCGCTATTTATACTGATTAAATATTCAAAATTATTTAATTTCAATCGCCAAATCAATATTTGATTAATTAATTAAATTAATCACTCAGTCACTAAGAATCCGAGATGTTACATGTATAAATAAATAATGGTACATGTTTTGTTCCCTTGAACTGTTTAATACAAAACGAGTATGTATATATATATATATATATATATATATATGCATATAAAAGAATATTCTAAATTAAAAAAAAATTAATAAAAAATTTAGAAAAATCAATTAAAGGTTAACAAAAAGAAATAGAATACATACTTATAAGATATGCATGTATTACCATAAAGGTAACAGTGTATATATTCAATACAAAACCTTATAATTAAATAATAATATTATTAATCAAAGTGTTAAATATTTAATCAAATGTTTTGATAAGTAACTATAAAGGACATAAATTGGAGTTGAAACTAAAATTGAATATTTGAAGTCTGCTCAATGGAACAGAAATTTCGAAAGACTCATGGGTGGGAGTGTAAGTAAAGAAAGCAAATATCTAACCATGGTTAAAATCAGTTTCAAACATGGGTCAAGTCTTGAACCATAAGTAGTCGAAGCAGGTTGGTCTGGAAACATAAACGATCCAAACATTAATGTTTTAGTAAGAAATTTAATACTTTTATTTTATTAGCGTTATCATTTTTTAAATCAGTAGCATCTATTGTTGGAGCAGGGTTGTCAACGGATACCCAAAAAATTCGAAATCCATCCGCATTTGCATCTAAAAAGCGGATACATATCTGATGTTCGAAAAAACGGATGCGGATATAGGCACACCCGCATCCGAAAATTGTCCGTTCATTTTTTCATAATTGTCGCTTAAATTATGTGTATTTTAACATAATTAAATATATTAATTTATTATTTTGTAAAGTTGAAACTTTACTGAATGCATGTTATTTGCTAAAAAGTATATATTATCATCATATTTATTTATATTTAGCACTTTAGTAATCAACTGGGTTGAAAAAACTTAATATTAAGCTAAAAAAATTCATTTACATTCATTGATTTATCGACTGTTGGCGGAAATGTCCGTCTGTATCCGCAGATGCGGATATCCTATATCCGAAAATGATTTCTGATGCTGATGTGGATACTGGATATGATATTATTCACATCCGAAATTATCTATTGACAGCCCTAGGAGCCATAGTGTTCTCAGTTGGGGCCTATGCCTTACCTAAGCTTATGTTATTTTTTTGTAAAAAGCATTTTTTGGATCAAAATTCGGCCCTATCTATATTATTAACATGCCTTACCTCAAAATGATCTATGCGTGCAACTAATATCTTCTTTCTATTTTTGTCCACTGTTTCAAATTTATATTCATAAAGTTAATGTTTTCAACTTTTGTGGTTTTTTAAAGTTGACATATATTGAAGATGTAGCGGTTATCATTTTCAAATTGATTAATCTATACCTTATCTCAAGTTGAAAGCTAACTCACCACGGGTAGCAACGATTCGAACATCTCAACGGGTAAAATGGTTGATATTAAACCATTGTCATTGGAAGTTTTGGTCAACTATAAGCGTCCTTTTAAATAAGTGGTAAAATCTGAACGTTTATAGAAGACAATTGATTTTAGACCTTACTCCTACGTTGATCTATGCCTGCAACCACTATCTCTTTCTATTAGTGCACCGTTTCACATTTATATTCATAAACCTAATGTTTTCAACTATTGTGGTTTTTAAAGTTAACATATATTGAAGACGTAGTGGTTATCATTTTCAAATTGATTAATCTATGCCTTATCTCAAGTTGAAAGCTAACTCGCCGCCAGTAGCAACAATTTGAACATCTCAACTGGTAAAATGGTTGATATTAAACCGTTGTTATTAAAAGGTTCGGTCAACTACAAGCGTAATTTTAAATAAGTGCTAAAATCTGAACGTTTATAGAAGACAATTGATTTTAGAGTATCTATTTAGTATACATCCATCTATTACTCCTACATCATATTTAGCATTTAACGTACATTGGACGTCAATTAATGAATATCCGAAACCATGTTGGAATGCTAAATATTAGAATCTTTCATTGGGTAGCATTCCTAAATATGAAGATTTGAATGAAGGTTATTGGAGATCGATTGACAGTGCTATGACCATTTGTTGGTGATTTAAAGTTTTATAGTTACTGTTTTTGTTGTAGCATATTGAATCACATGATGGTAAGCGCAGAGTTTGTAGTCCGTATAATCTACGTCATATAGTCATGTACTAATTCAAAAATATAAACTTAATTAGCAGTGGAAAATTTTAGTTATGGATAAAGTAATTTAATACACTATATTTTTTAAAATTTATTTGTATGTGAGGGCGATAATACGAAGAAGTTAAAGATCCGGTTAAAAAAAAAGAACCTGATCATGAAACAGAGATAAAACAATAATGGAAGGATTTAATCACTGTACTTGAGAAAGCTCTTCTTGCACGACATGTTATTTTTGCACCTTCCGAGATATAAAATCCATAAACAACCCCAAACTCTTCCAAGATGAACCTTCATCATCCATGGCCTTCCTACCTTTATCACCAAACTCCTCTGCCCTTCTCCTTCTCTCCTCGCCTTCTACTCCTTTATCCATCAATTTCAGTACAGCGTTTGCCAATGTTTCACTTCTCACTGCCACTTCATCTTCAAGCAGACAAAAATAAGGCTTCTCCACTCCAACTGCTACTCCTGTCTCGATCACCTCCACAATCAGCTTCTCATTGAAGAATTGATCCGCAAAATGCGGCCATGTCAACATCGGAACACCAACCGCCACAGCTTCAATTACCGAGTTCCATCCACAGTGCGTTACAAACCCTCCAACCGAACCATGCGACAAAATTACTACTTGCGGAGCCCAACCTGTTATCAGTAGTCCTCTGCCCTTAACTCTTTCTTCGAATCTTTCGGTTGAAATCCACTTCTCGAACTCAACCGTCCTCTCTATCTCCTTGATCACCCAAATGAAAGGCACCTTTGACTTCTCCAATCCTAAACCAGTCTCTATAAGCTGCAAAGTCTTGGTCTGAACCAGACTGCCGAAACTTACATATATGACCGACTTAGCCTGTTTAGAGTCCAACCACTTCAGAAGCTGAGCTTCGTCTACAGACGACTTCTTCCCTCGGCCACCCTTAGAACCACTGTTGTTACCGTAAAGGCATAAAGGTCCAATAGGCCAAACTTCTTTCTTGATCAATTTTTTGTACCGGTCAATAATCTCAGGCTCTAACTCGTAAAAAGTATTCATAACCACGCCGAGAGAAGAAGCTTCTGCTTCCACAGCCTTAGCTCGAAAATCTTCCCACCCCGGTTCAGAGAACCAACCCCATGCCTGTAGTTTGTTCATTTTGATTTGTTTGGGTAAATCGGGAACAACTATTGAATCAAATTCAGGAATTCCGTCGAACGAATTATGTGCGCGTATGCTATGTGATGCGTGGGTGAAGAGACATGATGGTCCGTGGAAAACGATACGAGGGATGTTCAAACTCTGACCAATCTCGGCTGTGAAGAAGCTGCCGTAGTCAGAGATGATGCAGGTGACAGACGGCGTTGCTTCTCTTATATATAATTTGAGAGGCTCAACAAGGGAGATGGTTGCGTGGAAGAAGGGTTTGTAGAGGTCGGCTGAGGCAACCAGATCTATGTTTTCGCAGCCTTCTGGTAGGCCAAACTCTTTGCAAGGGAAAGCGAACTCTACAACGTTGATGAATTCGTTATTGGATTCGCCGTTACTGAGTAGGGGATTTATACGGATTGAATTAACGGGTGTAGTGATGAAACTGACATGGGCTCCACGATCGGCGAGTAGTCTGGCTACATCGAGCATGGGGATTATGTGGCCTTGGGCCATGACTGGTACCAGAACATAGTGATCGGATTTTGAGCTGCTGGCGATATTTTCTATGCTCATGATCAGTGGAAAACCGTAGGTCGAAGAGCGCAGAATGGAGTTGGAGAATGGAGAGCAGTTTTGTGTGGCTGCAACTCCTGTGACCGCTAATGCAGAACCCAAACAGAAGTTTTATAATATTTGACTACTAAGGTTGTCTGATATCTTGTCAAAAAATAATGGCAGTTTGGATTTACATAATTTCACCAAATAAATTGGATAAGCCGTAAAATGGGGGATGTGTGTGCATATTGTCTTGTATATTGTTAAGAAAGAACGGCGATTAAGATTTGTAAAGTCGCACATCGAGAAACAAAGAATTCATTTTAGTAAACCAACGTGTTTGCCAATTCATATGTGTGCGTCGGATGCTGAAGTAGAAGAAGCTTTGATTCAACTGTCGTTACATAACATTTACCTCAGCTTACTTTTTTGTTTATTGTTTGAGACTTGAAGCCAAGGTAGAACGATTTAGAAAAGAAGAAGATTTTTTTTTAATGCTAGAAGAGCAATTTCAAAGGATATTTTGAACTAACATAAAAGGTAATTACTAATTTTGATATTAATAGTGACATTACTAATGCATTTGGCTTAATTTAAGCTAAAATATAACAACAGAAATTTGGTAATTCAATTATAGTAATAATGCTAGATGTATGATTACACTCATATAATAATTTCAAATTACTTAAAAGATAAAGATATAAGGACAATTATGAAACAAAAGTTTGTGTTACATGCAAATAATTTTTAATATAGCCCAATAACAACTAGTTCATGTTGTATCGTATCTTAAGCGATCGTCATAGGATTTATTTCCCCTTATTTTATTTATTTCAACTAGTTCACAATTATTATTCCCATACATTCGAACATTATACTATTGTTTTAAAAAAAAAAATTGTATGTTAGTAATTAATCGAAAACTCATATTGAAAACTAGGTTGGAGTTAGAAGGCAGTTATGTCCGTTAGAAAGGAGTTACAAAACTCGTTTGTAAAGGAGAGGAAAATGTACCTATATGGTTATTTAACTAAATTAGTTTAGTTGGGCAACTTTTTAGGATGAATTTTTGTTTGATGTGGACGATCGTTCGCTGAGAAAAGAAATCCTTACTTTTTCCTTTTATCAACCCATATCTTAAGTTAGAAAAGTCCATAGCAAAAAAAAAAAAAAAAAAAAAAAAACAAAAAACAAAAAAAAAACAAAACAAAACAAAAAGGATCTTAAATTTGATAGTGCATTGGACATATCAACTTTCGAGATGCAAAATTTGAACTATTGGACCAATTGATGAGAAACAATACCGATATTTAGTCCACTTCACCCCTCCGTCTTTACACCGTCACAAACAGTTAACCCTTCCATTTTACATTTTTTGCTACATAGATTGAAAAGAGGTTTTTTTTGTATTGTTCTTGTGTTTATTTTGTTCTAGTATATAACGTTGTTGTAACCATTGTGATTAATCCGATTCAAGACCACTCGAATCCGATATCTAAACCACAAAGCGCTAGCGGAAGACTAGACCGTTGTTAGACTTGCAACAACAACCAAAACAATAACTCTAATCATCAAACAAAGATCAACCAATCACGAACAATCCAAATCTCAATCACAAGCAAGAAACTAATAACAAAGTAGCAAAAATAAATCACACAAAGATTTATAGTGGTTCCAATAACATCTTGTTAGTGTACATCCACTTTGGAGAGAGTATTTTATTACCACGATGAAAGGAATACAAGAGATTGATCCAATGATCATTATATTTCAATATAAAAGAGTTTGAGGAGAATAGAATTGAAGAATTGGAATTAGGTTATAAACCCTAATTCACCCTTGAGAATAAACCCTTGATCCCAAATCAAGTTTTCCAAGCTTCCCAACTAATACACCTGAAAATAGCTTATATAGAGATAAGCGAATTACCCAAATTGCCCCCGTGTCTTCACAAATCAATTTGTCAAGTTTCTAGCCCGAATCATCCCAAAACACTCATTAGACGTCTGTTGTGGGAGGTGACAGATGTCTGTCCCCTTCCAGGGAATTATTTGGGCTTCAACACTCAGCTCAGACGTCTATCCCCAATATGACAGACGTCTGTTTTCTCAGACGTTTGTCATGGGGATGACAGGCGTCTGCCATCCCTCTCGGGAAAATCCACCCTGACAACTCAAACATCTGTTGTCCCCTACGACAGATGTCTGTCGCACCTACACACTGAAAAACTACACCGTTCAGCTCATAACTTTCTCATGTGAACTCCGATTTGCGAACGGCCACCTCCGACTCGAAGCAATCTTCATCCTCTTCAATCCAACGTGTGGTATCGCATACTTCAACACTCCACCTCGATACTATATCCATCTCAACTCCAAACTCCAATGCACCAAGCATTTCCTTCTACCTTCGACCAAGCAAACTTGAATGTTTCCCCAATGAGCTCCGGCATGGCCACCGCCCATTGCACTACACCAACGAGTTTAGGCAAAGCCCCCACCCGTCATTGTAGTGTTGAAAACATTCAAACCAAAACCGTCTCACCAAAAGACAATGTACTCGGGAGTGTAAAGAGTACTTACCATGAAGATAGATTTCCAATTTCTCACCGCTATTCCTTTCCATCAAACACAAACAAAATCACTCTCTCCACCCCGTGGCACCTAACAACTCAAAAAGCGAATTAAGTTCGAGCAATACTCGAACTTCCCATACAGCAATGCCTTAGTAAACATATCTGTCCCATTATCCTTTGTGTGCACTTTCTGAAGGTATACTAGCTTACCCTCATACATGGCTACAAGAAATGACTCTCTCACCTCAATATGCTTGGTCCATGAGCTAAACGCCAAATTCTCCACCAAATGGATAGCACTTTAGCTATCACATCGAACATTAACACTTTCATGTTCGAAACCCAAGTCTTACAACAATCGCTTCGAGTAGAGTGCCTCCTTGGCTGCTTCCACCGCGACAATCAACTCCGCCTCCGTAGTGGATAAAGCGACTATGGTCTACAATCTTGATCTCCAACTATTGGCTATCCCGCCAAGTGTGAAGACATACCCGGAAGTTGATTCCCTCCGATCCCTATCACCGGCGTACTCCGAGTCACAATAACCAACCAACTTGCAACTCTTATCATCACTACCGCCAAAGACAAGTCCATGAGATGTTGTTCCTTTCAAGTATCTTATAATAGCCTTCACGGCTTCCCAATGCGATTTCCCCGGATTAGCCATATACAAACTTACCACCCCTACGGCATTTGCAATATCGTGCCTTGTACACACCATTGCGTACATCAAACTACCAACCGCACTTGCATATGACACCTTTGCCATATAAGCCTTGTCTTTATCCTCGATACGTGATCCCTTATCCGAAAGCTTCATATGCAAAGGTAAAGGTGTATTTAACGAATTTTCATCCTCCATGCTAAACTGGCAAAGCACTTTCTTGTTGTATTCCTTTTGAGTCAATCTTAACTCAAAACGCTTTCGGTCCCTTCCAATTTCCATGCCCAAGATTTTACTTGCTTCTCCAAGATCTTTCATCTCGAATTCCGATTTCAAAAGCATCTTCAACTTATTGATTTCATTTTGATCCTTGGAAGAAATGAGCATATAATCCACATACAAGAGTAAATACACCCAACAATTATTTCCCAACCTCTTGAAATATACGCAAGCATCCTTGATGCTTCGATGGAAGCCACTTTCAAGCATGAAATGATCGAATCTCTTGTACCATTGTCTAGGTGATTGCTTCAACATCTTCAACTTGCAAACCTTTTTAGACTTACCATCTACAACAAACCCTTCCGGTTGCTCCATGTAGATTGTAACACCCCGGATTTTTGAATAATCAGATTAACTAAATTAAAGAATAATTTATCTTAGATGTGAGAATTAAGGGAAACGGGTTGCGCCATTGTGTTCGTCTCGGAATTCTGGTTGAGATAGAGTCCGAGTTTGCGTAAATTGGATTCCGTATGAAAAAGATATCTTTAAATTAAATATTGCAGCAAAACATGGAAAAAAAAGAATGAGAAAAGAATAAATGTTTAGCATTGTTCTAAGGTCTTTAAGCAAAAGACTTAGTAGCTCATTTCGTTGGAACATGTGACCTGCATACAAGAGGTACAGAGTTCGATCCCCACCAACGCCATATTTTTGTTTTAGGGGAATGGCTTAAAATGGCCTAGTGTGAACGCGGCTCAAAAAGTAGTTTAGTGCGAAAATGGTTAATTAGGAAGATAGATATATATATAAAAATAAAATAAAATTCAACCTAAAATTTAAGAAAAAAATTCAAAACAGCGGAAGCGGGAAGGCAAAACACCAAACCGACCTATTTTATGGGTCGACCCGAGACTTGCTGGGTCGACCCCAGGGTCAACTCAGGAGGTTTGGAATTGGTCCCGTCGGCCCTAAATGGTCTATGACGAAATTTTATGTTTTAGGGCTTAGGTGGCGATTTCTAGTTGGTCCGTTGACATCATTTCTTGGTTTCTAAGGCCTAGATGGATTTTAGAGTGATCTGACGGATGTAAGTAAATCTAGCTCCTATATAAACACTCCAAAGCCTCATTCTAAAACCAAAATAAAATTGGAACCATAGCCTCCATGCCGCTGGAGTAGCTCATCTTTTCTTGAAGCTTAGGAAATTACAAATCAAAGATTCAAACAACAACATATACACTATCTTCATCTCTAATCCGATTCATTGTGAGTATGATTTCATTAACAAGATAATTCTTAATTTAATTGTGATATGCTTATCTTTGGATTATGAGAATATGGTTGTGATTCATATGACTTACTAGTTTGTATTATGTATGATGTTATGCAAGATTAATATGATTATGCAAGTTAATATGATTATGCAAGTTTTATATATGATGTTATGCAAGTTTCATGTATGATGTTATGCAAGTTTTATATATTATATATGTTGTGATTTTCTGTTCTATATTAACTTAAAATGCTCCATGGAAGTTAATGCATTCCCTTTGTGAGTGACATTAATGGACTTTGGGGTGTTACACGTGGTATCAGAGCTAAAGGTTACTAGAACAAATATGGATTTTGAAAAGTTGTTTTTCAAAAACAAATTTATAAAGAAGTACCTTCAAAAGTATGTTTTAAGGAAAGTATTTTCAAGAGAAAATTTTATTTCGAAAAACATACCCCCCAAAAGCCAAATATCTTTCTTTCGATTCTTTGGTTTGAATCTCTTCCCCTTTCCCTTTTTAGTTTCTTCCTCCACGCATAGACACTTTTTATAAGATATGTAAGAACTTCCATACGGTGAGCAGAAAACCACTTTATGGGACTGGGACATTTGTCCAAGCTAGGAGGAAGTGGAGGACTTGTTGGTACCTTTAAGATAAACGATGGGAGGAAGGTTCAACCAGCCGCTTGGTTAATGAAGGACGAAGCCTCATTTTGGTGGGAAGTCACGAATGGAGAACGTGCATGGGAGATATGGATAGGACACAATAAGGAAGTAGATTTCTCCTTTATCGCTTACCTTATACTTATCTTATCTTTAGTATGTCCTCTCGTTAGTACCTTTGACCTTTAGATAGGGTAGTCCTATGGTTGAAACATGTGTTTGAGACATGTTATGTATGATGGATGCATGTGGATGCAAGTGTTTGCTAGTGGTTGCTCGTGGATGCATATACACACACTTTAGGCACTAGATCGGCTCAGTCACTTCATATTGCATATTGCATATAAATGTGTGTGCATATTTAAGCTAATGGATGTATAATGGCTGTGCTATCATATGGATGCGGCATTTTGGTGAATGGTTGTGCACGCATGTAGAGATAATATGTATCGATAGGATTCTTTCGCATACATAATGGACGCATGGCACTATCATGGTTTGCATTAAGGAGGTCAACTGAATCAGTAGACCGCCTGATTTTGCATTAGATAAGGAACATATACTCACACTTCTTGAATATGTTCATACATCATTAGAAAATTTTAAGGACAATGGACGCCTGTGTTTGATGGTTAAGTAGATGGTTGTTTGGATGGTAGGATACGTTCTTCTTGACTTAGAGGTTTCGAGGGCGAAATCCTTTAAGGAGGGGAGAACGTAACACCCCGGATTTTTGAATAATTGAATAAAATAAATTAAAGAATAATTAATCTCAGATGTGAGAATTAAGGGAAACAGGTTGCGCCATTGTGTTCGTCTCGGAATTCTGGTTGAGATAGAGTCCGAGTTTGCGTAAATTGGATTCCATATGAAAAAGATATCCTTAAATTAAATATTGCAACAAAACATGAAAAAAAAGAATGAGAAAAGAATAAATGTTTAGCATTGTTCTAATGTTTTTAAGCAAAAGATTTAGTAACTCATTTGGTTGGAATATGTGACTTGCATACAAGAGGTACAGAGTTCGATCACCGCCAGCGCCATATTTTTGTTTTAGGGGAATGACTTAAAATGGCCTAGTGTGAACGCGGTTAAAAAAGTAGTTTAGTGTGAAAATGGTTAATTAGGAAGATAGATATATATATAGATATATATATAAATAAATAAAATAAAATTCAACCTAAAATTTTAGAAAAAAAAATTCAAAACAACGGAAGCGGGAAGGCAAAACACCAAACCGACCCGCTGGGTCGACCCCAGGGTCGACTCAGGAGGTTTGGAATTGGTCCCGTCGGCCCTAAATGGTCTATGACGAAATTTTATGTTTTAGGGCATAGGTGGCGATTTCTGGTTGGTCTGTTGATATCATTTCTTGGTTTCTAAGGCCTAGATGGATTCTAGAGTGATCTGACGGCTGTAAATAAATCTAACTCCTATATAAACACTCCAAAGCCTCATTCTAAAACCTAAACAAAATTGGAACCGTAGCCGCCATGCCGCTGGAGTAGCTCATCTTTTCTTGAAGCTTAGGAAATTACAAATCAAAGATTCAAACAACAATGAACACACTATCTTCATCTCTAATCCGATTCATTGTGAGTATGATTTCATTAACAAGATAATTCTTAATTTAATTGTGATATGCTTATCTTTGGATTATGAGAATATGGTTGTGATTCATATGACTTACTTGTTTGTATTATGTATGATGTTATGCAAGATTAATATGATTATGCAAATTTTATATATGATGTTATGCAAGTTTCATGTATGATGTTATGCAAGATTAATATGATTATGCAAGTTTTATATATGATGTTATGCAAGTTTCATGTATGATGTTATGCAAGATTAATAGGATTATGCAAGTTAATATGATTATGCAAGTTTCATATATGATGTTATGCAAGTTAATATGATTATGCAAGTTTCATATATGATGTTATGCAAGTTAATATGATTATGCAAGTTGTACATATGATGTTATGCAAGTTGATAGGATCACGCAAGTTGTATGCGAGTTATATGATGTTATGTAAGTTTGGATCTAAAATATATGCTAGTAGTTCATGATGTTAACTTGTGTCAATGAATCCCTTTTTATAATCCAATCACCTAGGTTTATAACATCAGTTTTTACGTGAATATGGATGTGGAACATATGCTAGTTCGTATAAGTATTATGTTCATATGCAAGTTTAAGTGATAATTGGATTCACATATATACAAGTTCACACCTTTAAAGTTTAGATCCATATTCAAGTTGACATTTTTATGTTGAAACTATGACATGCATAGTTATGCAAGTTTACACCTTTATGTGGATCCATAGTTTACTCAGGTTAACACCTTTTATTGGATCCATAGTTATGCAAGATGACACCTTTATGTTTAGATTGATGACATACATAGTTTATGTAAGTTTGTGATAATTACCTAGGCTAGTTGGGTGTAAAACTATGTTCATACATGCAAGTTCACACCTTTAAGATCTATGATTTTTGGATCCTTGATAATACAAAGACTATGCAAGTATGTTGTAATTCTTAATTGCAAGTTAGATGCAAATTAGATCTATTATTGTGTGTATGTGACTTTGTGATGTTTATTCCTTTTTTTTTTAAGTATTAGACTATTTGCTAGTCTAATATGTATATGTCATGTTAAGCGAACGAATGACGGGGGTACGATGGGGATAATAGTGCATACACACATATTGTGAATTTGGCATGTAATGGCCTAAAAAGGCATGTAATTAATTTTAAGGAATAAAATTAATTAGTGATGAAATTGGTATAATTTATATACCATAAATAAATGAGCATAATTTAGGTGATAAATTAGGGACATAAATAAATATGTAAATTTGAATAGGGAAAGTTATTCAAATTTGGGGAAAATTATTAATTGCCTAAGACACGAGGTTGGACTCATTTGTGGTGTAAGAATGCCCGGAGTCGCCCGACAAATCCAGCAGCCACAAATGGTAGCCCAATGTGAGAGGTCAAAGGCCCAAACTAAATGCGTAACAATTGTATGGACACGAGGTTAGGCTCGTTTGTGGTGTAAGACTGCCCGGACCCGCCCGGCAAATCCAGCAGCCACAATACCTGCCAAATGTGAGAGGTCCTACAGGGGTTACGGTAGTAATAAATTAAGTAACACTTAACCAAAGTAAACATGTAGTAGGACATGGGGGTTAAGTGGGTGACATGAGGAAATACGATTAGTAGCACTTAACCAAGATAAACATGTAAGTAGAACATGGGGGTTAAGTGGGTGCCTTGGGTGGCATATGGAAATACGAATAGAAACACTTAACCAAATTTAAACATGTAAGCTGACATGAATAAGAAGGGGTTAAGTGGGATGTATTAGTGGGGACCAAGCTTAGGTGGAAAGCTTGTATCAAGTAATGGGGGCCCGTTTCAACCAGTAACCCATGAGTATCTCTGTGGGCTCGACCCAAGTCGAGGACGGGACACGCGTACTGGGCTTGACTGTAAGAGGCCAAAACGAGTTAGCGGTGGCAACGCAAGTCCAACGGGTTCAGGTGCGTGTGTGGGCCCGGGATGGTAGGTAAGACGTTGTTGCATCGTGTAGGTATAAGCCGTGCATCTCTGGTAGTATTGGGTTGCCACTTTGGGGAGCGATACACCCCACTGTGGGACTAGCACGGGTATCTACGAGTTAGGGAGCCGATCGAATGGGGAAGGTAGTGGGTACGACTAGTGGAGATAGGAGCAGGCGGATCCTATGGCAGCAGCTAGGAGTACAACTACCATATTATAAATATTGTAATTAAAACGGGGTGGGTAGTAAGTGCAACTAGTGGAGATAAGGGCAGGCGGTGCCTATGACAGCTACTAGGGGTACACGAAACTACCATAATCACATATGTTATGTTCAGTAGACGGGATCAACTTTAGAGTGACTAGTATTGGTGCAGTTAGTATTAGTTCGGTATAACTTAGTAATTACCCTTAAGTACGTGGAAGCGCGACTTATCATTATCTTATTTCTCCTGTTTGTCTCTGTCATTTGTTTCACAGTCATACCTTATCTTCCAGTTATAACTTATCCTAGTTACTTTAAAAGTTATATTGTTAAAGTTATCATACTCGTCAGACTTTATGTCTGACCCCCTTTGTTTTCGCCTCTTTTCTTTCTCCCCCCCCCCCTCAGGTTCTCAGGGTGGGACTAGCATTAGTGGAACTTGACTTGGATATTTTCTGAAGTACTTGGATTGCGAAAGTGAAGTTCAGCTTATCTTTTATCATGGCTATTAAAGTTGGGATAATGCTTTTTATTTTTATATACTTTGATTTTGTCAAGATGGATATTTTGTACTTGACTCTAGGCTTTGGTTTTGATGATGTAACCAAACATATTTACCTTCTGCTGCAATAAATAAAGTTTTAAATTTTCAAGTACTACTTTATATCTATCTCGTTGTGATTTTCTGTTCTATATTCACTTAAAATGCTCCATGGAAGTTAATGCATTCCCTTTGTGAGTGACATTAATGGACGTGGGGTGTTACATAGATGTCTTCATCCAAGTCTCTATGCAAGAAGGCGGTTTTCACATCAAGTTGCTCCAACTCCAAGTCATGGATAACAACTATGTCTAGTAAAACCCGGATAGATGTATGACGAATCACCAGTGCAAAAATTTCATCATACTCCTTTCCTTTGTGAAAACCCCTTTGCCACTAACTTTGCTTTGTACCTTCCATCATCCTTTACCTTGTAAATCCATTTGCATCCTATAGCATGGTTTCCTTGAGGAAGTGGAACCAACTCCCAAGTTCGGTTCTTCATTAACGATTGCATCTCTTCCTCCATGGCGCAAATCCACTTCGAGCCCTCTCTCAACTCCATGATGTCATCAAGGTTCATCGGCTCATCTTGAACTACATTGAGAGCATAGTCCAAATGATTACAAAAGCTAAGGTAGTTCTAATCACCGTATCTTTCAGGAGGTTTTATTGCACTTGACCAACCCGAGTAGCAATACTATCGCCGAAACCCCTTTCGGCTCCACCTTGAGTCGAAACTTCTCTAGTATCATGTACATCACCAACATCACTAGAGGAACCATGTTGACTATGCGATGTTTCATCAGCAGCTTCTACCCCATGAGCTTCTTCAGCTCTACTATCACTTGGACAGAATGTGGGAATGACTTCCTTCTCCTTTGATTCACCATAAACCAAATCTGGAACACCCGATGAGCTCTCATTCTCCTTGAATAAAGCCGACTCATCAAAAGTGACATGATGAGAATTAACAACCTTCTTCGTTTTCGGATTTTAAATCTGATAGCCTTTTACGCCATCCATGAAACCAAGCAAGACCCCTTTGAAAGCTCTAGCTTCGAGCTTATCATTCCCCGGATCGTGCACATAAACGGACTACCAAACACACGAAGATATCTCAAGTCAACACTCATCCCTTTCCGCACTTCCTCCGGAATTTTGTTATCAATGGCCGAGCACGGAATTCGATTCACAATATGCACCGCGGTTGACAAAGCTTCGGTCCAAAATCCCTTAGACAAACCCAATGTCAATCTCAAGCATCGAGCTTTCTCAAGTAGAATTCGGTTCATTCTCTCCGCTAGTCCATTAGATTGTAGATCTCCTGGTGCAGTAAAATGTCTTCGGATTCCGTAATTCTTACAATACTCCAAGAATCCCCGAGAAACATATTCGCCGCCATTGTCGGTCCTTAACACCTTCAAAGTCTTACCACTCTCATTCTCAACAAGAGCCTTCCACACTTTGAACTTAGAAAATGCCTCCCACTTGGCCTTCATTACATACACCCATAAATTTTGAGACAAATCATCAATGAAAGAAATGTACTACCTTGCTCCTCCCAAAGAAGCAACTGGTGCCAGTCCCCAAACATCTCAAGAACCTCCTTTGAGTCATGCTTGCCTTCATCTAATGATACCTTTGTTTGCTTCCCCATGACACATTCCTCGCAAAACTCTAGTTTGTTGAAACTCTTACCCTCGATCATCTCCCACTTCTGAAGTATATCCAAACTCCTCTTTGAGACATGACCTAATCTCAAATGCCACAACCGTGTCACATCCAAGTCACGAGAACTATCAACACCCACACAAGTCTTACCTCCTACAGTCACACCTTGAAGCAAATATATACCATGAGTCCAAGCACCCTTCATAACCACAAGCGCCCCCTTCGAAACCCTCAAGCAATCCTTCTCGATAGTGATCTTGCATCCTATAGAATCTAATTGCCCCAAAGATATAACCAACTTCCTAAGTCTCAGAACATAGCGAACATTGGTGAGCGTGCAGACAACTCCATCAAACATCCTCATTTGCACGGAGCACCTACCCATCAACTTGCAAACAACACCATTTCGCATAGCAATTGCATTTCCCTCTTTGACCTCAAAGGATGAAAAAAAAATTCTATTTGGCGTTATATGATATGACGTATCCGAATCGAGTACCCATTCATTACCCGAAACACCCGATGCTACCACCGTCAATACATTCTCATCTATTTCACCATCCCCACTCTCCACCGCTACGGATGAAGATGCTACTTGCTTCTTATGTTTTTTCGTACATTCGTTCTTCCAATGTCCCAGTTTCTTACAAATAAAGCACTTGCCATTTCTCTCTTTTGATTTACCTCTTCCATCGGGTTTTCTTGATTTAGAAGGCCCCCGGTTTCCTTTCTTCATATTCTTTTCTTTCTCCACAAACAACCCGTGACCACTCTCCACTACTACCCTCACTCATATTCTTCATTTGATCTCTCAACTCCTCACTTAGATGACTCGTCTTGACATCATCTAGAGTCAAGGTATCCCGACCATAGATCAAACTATTTGAGAAACCCGTATAGCAGTCCGGCAATGAGAACAATAATATCATCGCCTTTTGCTCTTCCTCAATATTCAAATCAACGGCCTTCATCTTCATGAGCAAGTCATCAAAGGCATTCAAACGTGCCTTAAGTGAATTACCCTCCTTCATCTTGAAGGTGAAAAACGTTCGCAATAAGATCAAACGGTTAGTGAGCGACTTCTTCACATACAATTCTCCCAACTTGTCCCATATACCTTTAGCAGTCGTCTCACCACTAATTTCGAATATCACATTCTCCTCCATAGAAAGTTGAAGAGTAGTGTAAGCCAATTCCTCCATCTCCTCTCTTTCAACATCCGAGATATCACTTGGCAATAAGTGAGTATCAAATACCACTCGGTGCACCCGATTCCGCCTAAGAACCGATTTCATTTTCTATTGCCACTTCTCAAAGTCATTATTACCATTCCAACTTGTCAATAACCAATTGAGAACCTGATGCCGCATACGAAACCCATACATAAGGCACCACACTATTCTCCGGTTGAAGGACTTACTGGGCTACTATCCGTTTTCGGCATTTTCACAAACACCTAAGAAGCACCAAACAGCTCTAATACTAACTGTTGTACCATTGAGATTAATCTGATTCAAGACCACTCGAATCCGATATCTAAACCACAAAGTGCTAGCGGAAAACTAGACCGTTGTTAGACTTGCAAAAACAACCAATACAATAACTCTAGTCACCAAACAAAGATCAACCAATCACGAACAATCCAAATCTCAATCACATGCATGAAACTAAAGAAAAAGTAGCAAAAATAAATCACACAAGGAATTATAGTGGTTCCACTAACTTCTTGTAAGTGTACATCCACTTTGAAAGAGAATTTTGTTACCACGATGAAAGGAATACAAGAGATTGATCCAGTGATCACTATATTTCAATATAGAAAAGAGTTTGAGGAGAATAGAATTAAAGAATTGAAATTAGGTTATAAACCCTAATTCACCCTTGAGAATAAACCCTTGATCCCAAATCAAGTTTTCCAAGCTCCCTAACTAATACACCTGAAAATAGCTTATATAGACATAGGCCAAATGCCTAAATTGCCCCCGTGTCTTCACAAATCAATTTTTCAAGTTTCCAGCCCGAAACATCCCAAAATACTCATCAGACGTCTGTCGTGGGAGGTGACAGACTCTATCCCTTTCTAGGGAATTACTTGGGCTTCAACACTCAGCTCAGACGTCTGTCCCCAATATGACAGACATCTGTCACATTCTCATACGTCAGTTGTGGGGATGACAGACGTCTGTCAAAACTCTCGAGAAAGTCCACCCTGACAACTCAGACGTCTGTCGTCCTCTACGATAGACGTCTGTAGCACCTACACACTGAAAAACTACACCTTTCAGCTCATAACTTTCTCGTGCGTACTCCAATTTGCGAACAGTCACCTCCGACTCGAAGCTATCTTCATCCTCTTTAGTCCAACATATAGTATCGCATACTTCAACAAACATATGTTTTCTTCCATTTTCTGTCATATTTTGTAATTTTCATTTCCAACAAGTCATGTCTTTTGTTCTACTTCGTTGTAGTCTATTGCTTTATAGATATCAGAAAGGCATGAAGTTCTTATATATTTGTAAATGGAACTTCTACCGGACAGAAAGAATTTCATCAACTCATTTATATTTCAACGACGGGTATATTTAATGACATATTGAAATTCGATCGATCTCATTCACAAATGAAGTACAAATGAGATAACCTTAAGCATTACTGAAGTTATGTTCACAAATCGTTGGAGCCAGGAAGAAGGAATCATAATTAAGGCAGTTACTTGTCCCAACGAGCTATAGAATACCACTACATGTAATTATAAGAGACTTAGAAAAATATTTCACCTTTAAATCCAGATAGTTGGATCAACTTTTCGGAGGCATTATAGAAAAGTGAACTTGTCGATATTTAATACCTTTTATTTCACACAGTCAACTTCCAATGTTGTTGATACATATTATTACACAGATCAGGTAGTCAATGACATAACACCCACTTAACTCAAATGCAATAGACATACTGAGCACACTAGTTCGAGAAGGCATGATGTTGGAAAGTTGATCGTTCATGCGTATTGTTATAGCAATGCCATTTAGCGTTGTTATTCTACAACTACACTACATCATGTTATATATGTTGAGCGACGGAAATTTTTGTTAATTTTTCGCAATGACTTCATGAACTTGGACTTTGTCGAAAATTGACTAAGGAAGAAGTTGAATGGTTTATGATGTACAAGTTGCATTTGCTATGTGTTGATGCTGTCAGTAGTCTTAGTTTGTTTGATTTTTGCAGGTATTTTTGCAGGTATTTGTAGTTCAGAATGTATTATATTGTTTTGATGAATTTAAGCAATTAATTTTTATTTTTATAATTATTATATTCATATTACACAATAAATCAAATAATAAACTAAACGTAGGTCAGCTAAATTAAAAATCATATTTTTAATACTTGCCTCAAATACCATGTTAGCATTCGCTCAACGCGTTACTCTTTTAGCCAACTTTCCCGCTCAAATATCTTGTTACCATATTTTCGGAGCACACCTTTTCTTTCCTTTTATTGTTTTTGATATTGCGAAGAGGTATTTTGTGATGACCCCAAATGCCGTTCCACGGTGGCAAGGGTAATCTTTGGAATATAACACATAAACAAATAATAGCAGAACAGAAATATATCATTACACCAGATAATGTACAACAGAATACACTGGATAAACATAATCATCAGAGTTAAACAGTATACAGGATCACACTTAGTACAACATACTGTTTCAGCTTTATATAAAATGTCTATAGCGGAATCAAACATAATATACATAACAGGAGCTGAACAGCATAAAAGAAGTGATAGAATCCATCTTCAGCTCCATAGCTATCCAGAGAGAGCCTGCTAAAACCTAAATACAAGGCTGCCCGTGTAGAAAATAGGGCACCCGAGTTTGCAAGTGAAACAATCTATGAGTTGGTCATGGGACTGGTATGAGAAATCCACTTATCTTATTTTATAACAAGGCCAATCACAGGACCACGCCGCTAACGCGGAACGGGTTTACTCCATTGGATTGCCAGTGCTTAAAACAAGTAAATTATTTAAACATCGCAATGCTTTTTACAAAAATGAAGCCATTATAAGACTCAGGTCCCATCAGACAATGCAACGCAAGACGGATGATAGAGTTTTACCTTATAATGGCCAAAATATGCTTGATACGAATAAAACAAAAGCATTTGATATTATTACTAGTGTTTGTATGTTTCAAAAACAATTTCCATCATAAATATCAATCATAGACGGCATGGGTACCATATATCATGTTGCCATATATAGGTTTACAATCAAAACCGCTCGATGTCGTATTTGGAAATTGGATTTCCGTCATGAACCAAGGCAAGGGATCGTCCTTACCGCTTCGAGACGCTCTAGCCCGTGTCTCAGGCAAGCGCGTAGGCAAGCCTTGGATCGTCAAGGCCGGTCCACACGGAGTGGATTAAAATGCTTGAACACTGCGTTTCCTCGCCCTATGGGGCGTCAAACTAGCCGGTATATCTACCAAACCATCCATCCGCTACGCAGAGACCGATATAACCGAGGCGCCTCGCTATCCATCATATACATAAGTAAAACGTCCCGGCGTGTAAAACCCAGACACCACTCCTAGCTAGAAGGAAACGCATGTCCTCCCTGAAGTGCTCTCCCGTTTCTGGTTCATACCGGGGTGTGTGGCTCGCAAATTAACGCTATACACAAAGCTATGCTATTTAAAGCCGTACTTTAATCATCAACCACAAGGCTCTGCTTTTCAACAAAAGCCTTGATCACTGCATCTCAGCATGCTACGTTGTCAACCTACAACGTCGGACACACATCCATTTACAAGTCCAATCTGGGTCTGAATGAAACCGGAGGCACCTTATTCCTCGTCCCATATGTCCAATACAGGAGAGAAGACGTCGCACATCCGAATGACCAACAAGTATGTCCGAACAACCACCACTGTAACCCCTTCAGGGCAGCAACTCCCATCAAAGGCATCAGTAGCCATCCATTCGATGTGAAGATCATCGGTCTTGCACCATCTTCGTATCTTCGACTTCTAATCGTCGACCAATTATTTGAAATGAGATTTAACTCGGCCTTTTCAAACAATTCACGTATATTTAGAATTCAAATCAATTCATTTTCATGGTTAAATTATTTGACATCCATAATTCAGTTCATTAATATAATTTTCATGTCAAACACATTCAACCATCAAATATCCAATAAACCGAGTAAATTTAGTTTATTTCCATCCCATGTCATTTATAATATTTTATAATGATTTATCGCTATTTTTATTTATTTAAAAATAGCCCATTTATTTAAACGACGCTTCAGGCCATAACGCGGCCATGGCGCTGTTTTTCTTCAGATTTGATTTACACATATCAAAAAATCTAACCGTTGGATCTTTACAAATTTTATATCGTTGGAAAGATCTTTTCAAAACGGACCCAACGGTTCCACTTTTGGGAAAATCCGACGGTCGGATCCCCGGTACAATTGTTTGAAGTTACGATTTCAAAATACGAACTGCAGCGTCGTTATTCTTTTTATTTTAATTATATATATATATATATATAATTCATTTTGGCGCTGTTTTTCCTCAGATTTGAATTAAACATTTCACATAATCTAACCATTGGATCTTTACAAATTTTATATCGTTGGAAAGATATTTTCAAAGTGTACCCAGCGGTTCCGGTTTCGGGGAAATCCGATGGTCGGATTTCTCAGTATAATCGTTTAAAATCACGATTCCAAAACACGAACTACAGCGTCGTTATTCATTTTATTTTAATTATATTTATATTTACATATATATATATATATGTAAATATTTTTATATATATAATCCATTCTTCGATTTCCAAACCATTTTCATTTCATATACGTGGTAAAAATAATAACTTTAAACAACAAATATTTATTTCAACACATGACCATTTTTAACACTTCATACATACAATAAAAATGTGATTTTTATTGTTAAAACAATTTATTTCAAACATGAATATTTTTAGCAATTCATATATATAATAAAAATGTGATTTTTATTGTTAAAACAATTTATTTCAAACATGAATATTTTATATACTTCATATACATGATAAAAATGTGATTTTTATCATTCAAACAATTCATTCGTCAAAAGAATATTTTTCCAATACATGAATATATTTCAACACATGAATATAAATCAAACACATAAATATTTCATAAAATTTCGGCAGCATAACGACATTGGGCTTAAACCGGCACCGTCCCTAGTTCGGCTTCTCGCACTACCTTAGGCCTTGTGGCATTCCTTAAGGGGCTTATTCCTATTGGTCTAAACATTTCGATCATCTCCATATCACAGTGAATTTTTCTACAACAATTTCAATTTTGTTTCAACCTCAAACAACCATTCGCAATATCAACCAAATTTCACATCAACCACAATTAAGTCGTCAATGGTTTGTGAACGACGGGTGTCGGGAGTTTCTAAACTCCGTTTTCATCCTAATATATTTTAATTCTAAATTAAATTGGATTTAGAAATCTCACATTGGGTTCCACTTCTTCAAAAATTGTAGGAAGCTCCAAAAATTCACCGGTTTCTTCTAGAATGTTGAAGTTGTCGCCACGAGTCCAATGTCTCTTGTTTCACTGGATTTCGACAATATAGCAAAAAGATACTATTTTTATAAGTTAATCGTATTTTGCAACGCTTTTAAGTGTTATATTCTGTTTAAAATAGCCAAGTCGTATATCTCTTTTAAAGGTTCGAAATAGGTTTCCATTTATCTTCCAATCTGAGAAGTGTTGCGTCGATCAGACTATACAACGTTGAAGAGGGAGGAACATGCTTCTCGCGCACGGTGGTGGGGTCCACTTCGGTGGCTCCAGGCATTGCCGGTGGTAGTTGAAAGGTTGAAACTTCGGGAGCTCGATTCCCACAAAATACTCCACGAAAAAATACACAGTAGGTATGGATTTATAGCCCTCAGTGAGATAAATAAAAAGTTCCAAAGGAGCACCCGATTTTATTGAAGAAACAGAGGAGAGAAGGTGGGAGGCTCAGCCGTCGTCGATCGAGGGGGGTTTTACGGGTTTATCTGGATCTGAGAAAAATGATTATCCTACGGTGGATAATTATATATATATTTTATTTTTTTATTCCTTTAATTCGGAAAATACCCCTCAGTCCATACGAACTCCAATCCAAACCCAATAACTGTCACCCCTAGCTAAATACTCCCATTTCGAATACAATGGAATATGTTTCCTAAGCCCATTCAACTGTTTCAGTCAGTTATTCTTCAAATTAAAATATAAAACATTCAATTTTAGATTTGAACGTACATTTTAGTTTGCCAGGGCCACATACTGATTCTAAAAATTCCAGAAAAATAAATCTGGCTATGTCTGGATGATACGGTCCCAACAAAACTGATTTGGTCGAATTTGAAGATCGTTTGAAAAATGGCCATTTTCTGATCGATCTAATTTGACTGAAATTAACCAAACACGTTTTCTTTTGCTACGCTCACATATTGATTTCATAAATTATGGAATTTGAAGCTTAGAAATAAATTGACATCCCGGATCCAACAAAAGTGGTTTCGCTGAAAACGGAGGTCGTTTGCAAAATGTCTATTTTTATGGGCTATATGTATTTTATAGCGACCTTTCTGAAAATTCATTTGGCCATAACTTTTGATTCCCAGTATGAAATTTCGATTTTTCAGATTCGTTAGAAAGATATTCTTAAACAGATTTAAATAGTTTTGGTTTTACTAAAATCCGTTTTATTTTGCACCCTATACAGTCAGTCAAAGTTCGAATTCAAATTTTCAAACTGCCGCGCCATTTCAGGCCTTGTTTTATAATTAAAATAAATATATTCACTATAACTTCGATCCAAATAAATTTTTAGTCATTATTATTTAAAATAAATTATTTTAAATATTCAAAATTAATTAAAATAGCTAAATTAAAAAATTTAAATTGGTCCTGATTTTCCGGGTTGTTACAATCTCCCCAACTTAAAATCTTTTCTCCCTCGAAAAGGAACGGAGCTGAAAGTTGTTTAACTAACCAACTCAACCTTCATTATTTTAATTATGCCTTAAGTTCTTTAAATTTTCAGTTTCTAAAAACTTTTCAAATTCTTCAAAAATTTGGCTAACACCTTAAATTTTCGAAAAATTTCACCATAACCTCCTTTGTACGGGGAGAGGTTTGGAAATTAATTGGGTCGTATTAGGCACCCAATAAATCCTAAAAAGCATACACATATTTATTGTGATATATTCCGGTGTCCACAGGGGAGTGTGTATAGATCATAACTCTAGAGAATAAATTCTCGTCACCCTAAAAGTAGCTTGTGTGCCTTAATGACTAGAGAGACGTGATTATTGCCATCTCCAGACTCATATGGGTTTTTTTAATTAATCTGGCAATTTACCGTTACATTTTATATAGTCCATATCAGTCTTCAGTTCAACCAATAATATAGTCATCGCTATACAAGCCTCTCGCTTGTATGGTAAATCTTTAACCTCGTCACACAAGCTCCAAATGCTTATGTGGTATATGATAGGGTATGCTATCTTCAAGAGGTATGCCATGTAGTGTAGTTAAAAATTAATTGTTACTATCCTATGGAGATGTTTATAATTTCACACAGAACAACCAGCACTCCGCATCTAATGACATTCACAGGAGTTGATATATAAATAAAATTGCGCATCTAACTCATTAAGGTTTACCTATTTTTTGGGCATGCAAATAAATTCTTTACTCAACAGCAAATCCATTTACTTGTTCAAACATATAAAATGTACATGCATGTATTTCAATCAATATTCAAATCAGTTCAATACTTGATTCAATTTGCATAAATTTACCCTTCATTCTCTTATAGATTAGATTAATTATCATTCCAATATTTTGATTAGTCAAATTCATAATCACACAACACAAACAACAATCAATTTGTTGATTAACTTTTCAAAAAACTTAATAATTAATTTATATACTCTTTTAAAATCATATTTGCTAAGATCAGACTATATAATTGAAAATTTTACATCCATGAAAAGTAAACAATAGAAAAGTAGAAAACAATACAGAAATGAAAAATATTGTAAATGTACCCTGCACCAGAGTTAATCAGTAACGACCGGGATTTTTTCGACTTTGGTTATCGCCATAAACTCACTGACGACTAACCAAATGTCGAAATATACCAGAACGTTAATGAAAGAATTTAGAGGGTGAGAATAGATAAGATAGAAACTTAGAATAGAAGAAGAGAAGAACACAACATCAGAGTAACACGAACCTCACAGCGGAACGAATAACATATAATATATATAACATAACTTGAAATGTGTATCTGTACTCGAATATACATCATTATCAAAGTACAACACTTACAACACAGCGGAAATAAACTATAGCTATATGATCCTGAAGCCTCCTGCTCCATCTCTTCAAGTATCTGTAAATCCTGACTACTTGACTGCCCGTACAAAATTTGGGCACCCAAGAGTTTAGGGGGAACAAAACAAAATAAACTCCGGGTCAGTCGTGGGACTGGTGTGAGTAAAACAGTTTAAAACAGTCCGAACAAGTAAACGATATCTCATAAGACCACGCCGTATAACGGAACGGGTTTTTCCCTTATGAGAATCAAAAATATCTTTATATCAAAACCCTTTGATATTATAATAATGTCTATCAACCCCAATATAATAATCACCTAGCAGAAACACTTTCATCTCACGTTCTACATATATAGTATACAATCAAAACCGCAAGCACGTATTGGGTAATGGATTTCCGACTATGACAAGGTATGGAACCACCTTTCGCTAGTGTACCTCTAGAGAGGAATACACTGGGTTCAACAAGAACATCTTGCAACCCGGCCACACATGACCGACCACTCATTTCGCTTGAGTGTATCGAATGTATGTCACCAACGGTTGGGATCAGCAACCGTTTCTCGAATGGGACCGCATCAACAATAGATTTTTAGAAATAAATGAAACTCTAGATCAGGTGATTATACACCCTAATTGGTGCGACCTACATAGCCATTCTACCTGCCCGATTTCTGTCATTTACCGGTTGATGAGGATTGAGGTTACGCTTTATCATCACATCAGATTCACTTCGAATGTCACATTGTCAGATCCATCGAAAATCACTAATTGATGTCTACAACAGTACATTACATGTTAGCTAAAGAAGTTTCCTTCTCCACTTCCACTCTTGGTACGGTTGAAGAAATCAATGTACGTGACCTTTTTGGAAATACTCTGTCAGACATTCATCCATACAAGTCATCCAGGAATAGGATGAACCGAAGGCACTATTCAGTACATCCATCTTAGGCACTGTTATCTAAGACTTATACAATAGCCCTTGCACTTTACTCCGTCTTCAATTATCTTTGGCATATATGATTTGCAACGCTTATGCCAATACAGAGTGGTTCTTTGAATAATAATCCAACCGGTCTCTCCATATTAACAACGTTAAAATGGTCAAAACTTTGATAGTCTGTGATTTAACTATCAAAGAAAAACACATGTGCAAACAATGATATTATTTCCAAATGGAAATTCTATCAATCAATCATCAATCATATATATATATATCTATATATTTCCCTATTTTCTATGTTTAGAAAATATGTGTTATTAACACTGGAAAACATTTCCATTGTTTATTTATATATCACTATCATTTCACAACTATCAGTCCTTGACTGTAAACTAGTAGGAGAACAATTCTCTAAGTATAAACCCCGAAGGACGAAACCAACATCAGATCGATACTCAGAAAACTATTCAACTTAACTAATCCCTAATCAGTTTCTAATCTTTTTTAACTCTATTTCTTTTAACTATGTTCGATTAACTTCTTTTGAATAACTATGTTCAATTGACTCCTTTCGAATAACTATATTCAATTGACTCCTATTTGATGACTCTATTTGATAACTCTAATCGACTAACTCTTTTCTATCTTGTTAATTTCCTTTTATAATCCTATTTATTTCCTTGAACAAATATTTCCCTTTTTATTTTATTTGCAAATAGTTTGCAAATATTCCCTTTATAATCTCTTATCTATTCCTTAATAAATATCTTCTTTAGTGACTTAGTTCTAAGTGTTTCCTTTATTACCTTATTTATTTATTCTAAGTATTTCCTCTAAAAAAATATCTTATTTAAAACTTATTCAATTTCCTAAGTCAATATCCTTGTTTAACTTATTCAATCCCTAAGTTAATATCCTTTGTTTAACTTATTCAATCCCTAAGTTAATGCCCTTTTGTTTAACTTAGTAATTTTCTAAGCTAATATCTCTTTATCTTAACCTATTACTTTAACAAATAAATAATCCATTAACCGTATCTTATTTATTTAACAAATAAATATCTCATTATCTTATCCTATTTATTTTCTAAGTAAGTAATCCACTTTATAAATATTCTACTTATAAATATTTCCTTCATTTAATATTTCCCACTTAAACGTATTTCCTATTTATAAATGTTCCATTTACAAATATTCCTATTTATAAATATTCTATTTATAAATATTCTCTTTTATAAAATCCTCTGATTTTATAAATATTCTCTTTTCGGTATTCACTTTGACAAATTCCCCTTTTCTCCAAATCCTGGTATGTTATGGTGTTTAACTTATCAAATTATGATGTCCAATATCGTCCATACACAAAAAATCAACAACAGGTTATAATTCACATCATATATCAAAATACATGAAAGACAATAAAATAACTGTTGAGGAATCCAGTCGGATTCCTCCAACCTTTTTCCCTGCATCCATAGATGTTACACAATAAAATCAACATCACTTTCAGTTCCATATGATATATTCTGTTAAACAGAATCAAATATAGAAATTCAACTAACTGACTAGCAGTTCAATCAAACCGTCAAGACACAGTCAATCAGCCAATATTTAACAGTTCTAACAATATAACATGAAATTATAAACTGTTCAGAGTTAGTGAGATTTACTCACATTGGCAGTTCATCGTTAAAGAACGAAAAACTGTTGTTTGATTTGAATCAAACAATTTATCTCGCCCTAAATTCAAACGAGCTCCACTCCACTCCTAGTCAGTTCCATTGGGTAGTGTCTGTCCATACGATCCTAATGCGACTGACCGTTCTGAATTCTGATACAGTATGTAGAAGTTACCACGAATATTTGATGGACACATATTTGATTTCAAACGAATTTCTATTTAAATTATTGGGCTTCACCCATTTTTTCTTTCAGCTCAACTCACCATTTCAAAGTCAATACCTGACGCTCTATTCTTCTTCCACAACCATCTGTAGCGAACCCGATAATACTCCCTTTACCGTTACTTCCCATCACCATTTATCAATCGCTTCTTCACGAAATCCTCAACTAAGACACCAACAACACCTCAACTCACCCCATCTTCTGTCAATACCACCACACAGACCCGGAATCGCATTCAACCCGTCTTCCCCCATTTGTTTTCTACGCCAGAACAGCTCGCCCCACAAGATACACCCATCACCGAACCTTTCCTTCCCCTTAGCTCCTACATTACCCCATAATTTCCAACCCAAAGTCATCCTCTTGCTCCCTTTCAAACCCTCATCACAGCAGTGCCCATGTCCTTCAACTCGCACTCGACTTGGCGCCACCAACTCCAGGCCATCGCTGATACTTCACAGAGGTCGAACGACCCTCCTTAGCACCCAAAAATCCACCAAAAATGAGATAGAAATGAAGTACATGCTCTCACGAAATCAAAGACATTTGATTTGGGATTATTAGGATTTTATCTGGATTTTACTTTGCGTTTTGGATTACACGGTTTTCTCATATCCATGTTGGTGGTGGCTTGTATTTCTGGGAAGGGTATTAGGTTTTAGAAGACGTTAGGATTAGTTAATATATTTTGTTTTAGTGGATTTGGTTTCTACACGTTTTCTTTTTGAGGGATAAAAGATTCGTGCGGCGCTGAAAGGATGAAGAAGATGTGGCCTTCCTTTGGTCACGACATGACTTAGGCTATTGTTTTGTTTTGTTTTAAAAGTTAGAATATCTTATATATATCAAACTTCATCCACAAATGACCTGCTCTAGACAGAAGTAATAATACCGTTGTATCGAGCTCGGTGCCACGATCCCAAAAATATAATAATACAGGTAGTTTAACTCATATTGTGAAACCCCAAAATGTTGATTACATGGTGCAAAATACTCCAAATAAAAAGTTGCTTATTAAATTAATTAAAAATTATAGTAAAATTCTAAAAATTAAATTATCACTACGCCTCAAAAGAACCTTGTCTAAATTCGAATCCGGTATCTAGTTATATCGAATAAACCGTTACGGTCGATAAACTATTCTATAGCGACTATCCGAAAATTTGATTTGAACACAACTCACAATCTATACGACGAAATCCCGGTTTTTCTCTTCCACTAGAAAGATATACTTCACTAGCTCCTAACGTTTCTTGTTTCACAGAAATCTGATTTAAAATGGCTTCTATATATTCAATTGAAGTTCGAATCGCCAAATTACGAACTGCAGCGCCATTTCGAGCTCGGTTTTAATTATAATATAATCATACGTTCAAACTGTCGTTCAAATAATATATTTGTTATTCTAATTCAATTCTAAACTGAATTAAATATCACATATGATACAATTTTCACCATACCGCCATTTCAGCCAATTCTGATTATTTCAGAATTAAATATATTATTTAATTTATTATTTTAATTAAATATTCACCATTATTTAATTCCACGACCATTAAATCCTTTTAATCACCTTTTAAATAATTAAATTAATTAATTATTATATCATTGAAAAATGCGGGTCATTACATAATCAGAGATATCCACTCTGCAATTGGGATAATCTTGCTTAATGCTCTCCTCGGTTTCCCAAGTATAGTCTCGTGGATCTCCACTCCATTGCACTTTGACTAAGATAACCTTCTTGTTCCTCAGCTCTTTAGTTTCTTTGCCAATAATATTTATCGGCTCTCTCCTCACTGCCAATTATGGAGTAATTTCCAAATCTTGTTGCGTGGCTTCTTCCACAACCAAGTCTGGATCATGCACATGCTTTCGAAGTTGAGACACGCGAAACACACCATGTAATCCAGGCAACCAATCAGGCAATTGAACCCTATAAGCGAGAGTTCCATTCCATTCAAGTATTGAAAATGGACCAATAAATCTAGGTGCCAACTTCCTTGTTTTCCCAAATTGGACTACTCCTTTCATCGGAGAAACCCTCAGGTACACATAGTCACCAACATAAAAAGCCAAATCTTTTCTTCTTAAATCTACATAGCTCTTCTGTCGGCTTTGAGCTATTTGCAATCGTTTCTTAATGAAATCGACTTTATCCGAAGCTTCGTGAATCATATCGGGTCCCAATACGAGTCTATTACCAGGTTCTACCCAACATGCGGGAGATCTGCATGGTCTACCATATAGTGCTTCGAATGGTGACATTTTCAGGCTCGCTAGGTAGCTGTTGTTGTATGAGAACTCAGCTAAATGAAAATGGTCTTCCCATGATCTGCCAAAATCAATAATGCAAGCCCGCAATAAATCTTCTAGAATACGATTCACCCTCTCAGTTTGGCCATCTGTTTGAGAATGATAAGCGGTGCTCAAGTTCAGTTTTTGTTCCCAATTCTTCTTGGAATGCTTCCCAGAATTTACTAGCAAAAATCGGGTCATGATCACTAACGATACTCATTGGAACTCCATGTAGTTTAACAATTTCTTTAAAATAAATCTGAGCCAGACTTTGAGCCATCCTATTCGATCTGATAAGTATAAAATGGGCAGTCTTCTTGAAAGATCTATGATCACCCATATACTGTCATTTCCTTTCTTGGTTCGGGTCAAACCATCTATGAAATCCATAGAAATCTATTCCCACTTCCAATTCGGAATCTCTAACGGTTGTAACAATACGATGAGTTTTCGTTGATCGCTCTTAACTTGCTGACAAGTAGAACACTTGCTAACATATAAAGAAATGTCTCTTTTCATAGATCTCCACCAGAAGGTGCGTTTCATATCATTATACATTTTACTCACTCTTGGATGGATACTAAGTTTGGATTTGTGACACTCATCCAGTACTTCTCTCCGGAGCTCAGAAATGTTTGGAACATAAATTCAGCCTTTTAACCTCAAAATCCCATCGTTGTCAATTTGGAAACTCGAGGGTTCGCCTTTCCGAATTCTCTCTCTGATCTTCTGAATGAAGTGCTCATCCTTCTGAAGAGCAGATATTTTATCAATCAATGAAGCTGTGATTATAAGATTGGCGATAATTGCGGTTTTTCTGTTAAGCGCATTCGCTATCACATTGGTTTTTCCCGGCGTATATAAAATATCTAGATCATATGCTGCAAGAAATTCAAGCCAACGCGGCTGTCTCAAATTCAAGTCTTTATGGGTGAATAAATACTTCAATGATTGATGATCAGTATATAATTCAAATTTCTTACCCAATAGATAGTGCCTCCATATTTTCATAGCAAACACGATGGCTAACAATTCAAGATCATGAATTGCATAATTCTTCTCATGCGGCTTCAACTGACGGCTAGCATAAGCGACTACTTGGCCTCTTTGCATTAATACTGCACCAAGACCTCCAATAGAAGCATCTGTTCAGACCGTCAAATCCTGATTGCAACCGATAATCGTTAATACTGGAGCAGTTGTCAATCTTAACTTCAGCTCTTGGAAAGCTGTCTCACATTCTGGAGTCCATTTAAACCTTGAATGTTTCTTAGTAAGCTACGTTAATGGACTAGATTACTTCGAAAAATCCTTAACAAATTTCCAATAATATCTAGCCAACCCTAGAAAACTACGGACTTCTGTGGGAGTACTAGGCTATTTCCAGTCCTAAATTGCAGTGATTTTGCTTGGATCCACAGAAATTCCTACCTTTGATACGACGTGACCAAGGAATTTTACCTCTTCTTGCCAGAATATACATTTGGAAATTTTTACTTTAAACCATTCTTTCTCAGAATTTCTAACACTTGTTTCAAATGTTTTGCATGCTTGCTCTCTGACTTAGAGAAGATCAATATGTCATCAATGAAAACCAGTACGAATTTATTCAATACTTCTCTGAATACTCTATTCATTAGATCGACAAAATAAGCTGGAGCGTTACATAAGCTGAGCGACATTACTAACCACTCATAGAATAAATTTGGACCTCTGAATGTTATCAAAGGAACACACTCTTTGGTAATACGAAGCTGATGGAAACCTGTAGCTAGGTACATTGGTGAAAATATTATGCGTCGTTCAACTGATCCAACAAATCATCAATTCGTGGTAATGGATATTTATTCTTTAATGTCTGCTTTTTCAAGTCACGATAATCCACACATAGTCTGAGAGTACCATCTGACATTTTGACAAAAACCGCTGCTGTTCCCCAATCAGAGAAACTAGGCCTGATCAGACCCTTCCATACAAATTGTCGAGTTTGATTATCTAACTCTTCTTTTTCCTTCAAGGTCATTCTTCGAATAGCGTGCACTACTGGCCTTACATTCGGAATTAAAGCGATTTTGAAATCAGTTTCCCTACGCGGAGGTAAGCTAACAACTTCTTCAAACACATCCGCATAATTCTTGATGACAGGGATATTTTCTATGTCGACCTGAGTATTCTCTATGACGACAGAAATATGTTATAATGGAGCAGGAGAAACATCCAGAGCTGCCCAAAAGTCTTTTCTATCCGAGTTCAGACCTTCACATGGAATGGTTATGTACTCCCCGAATTTTGTTTTTGCCTTAACAACTCTCTCGGCGCATTTAACCTCAGCTTCATATTTGGTTAACCAATCCAATCCTAAAATAAGATCAAATTCGGTAAAATTCATGACAACCGCGATGGTAGGGAACCGATAACGGAAAAAGGGATAGGCACCCCACAAATCTAACTAAGATTGAGGGAACAGCCAAAAGGATTATAGGCAGTGATGGGTTCTTTGAAAATTTTCAATTTGAAATCCAATTTCTTAACCGCATTACTTGCAATAAAGCTTTGCGACGCGCCTGTATCAAATAGTACTTTAACTGGAATATCACCGACAGTAAGTGTGCCTTCCACAACATCTGGCATCGCTTGACTGACTGAGGGAACCAGAGTATCTGTGGTGTCATTAACTTGAGCCCCTTGGTCTCTTTCAACAACCAGCAATCCCGCTTTATATGACCAGCCTGATGGCACAGATTGCATTTTCTATTCCCTTGAAACTTGTTCTTGGATTTAAATACACTCTTTATTAGTTTCTTTAAGGGTCCGCAATTTATCGCTAAATTCCCTTTTTGATTACAGTTAGAGAAGGTGGCAGTTGTTACTTATCCTTTCTCAGATTTAACCTTTTTCCTATTGAATTTAGGCCCCTTACTGAACTCAGACTTCGTACCGGCCTCAGGCTGTGTACTTGTCCCTAAGCTATCAGTTTCAAATTTCCTTTTGTTGCTAGAACTACATTCTTCTTTGTCTTCCAAAAGGCCTTGCATTTCAAGATCTTCATACTGGTAAGCCATATATATCATTTCGGAAAAAGGTAGCTTCACATGTGCCGTTACACTACTTTGGTACTTTCTTTGGAGCCTATTAATAAACATCAGATTCTTCCTCTTAGGATTTTGAATTAGATGCGGGGCAAAACGAGAAATTTCATTGAATTTCTTATGATATTCTGAAATGCTCATATCTCCTTGTATCAGATAATAGAATTCATTATATAGCCGATCAGTTGTTTCTAGAGGAATAATCTTTCATTGAAAATTTCTTTAAATCTATCTCAGGTAATATTACCTTCTGGATTATCCTTAATAACTGTTTCCCACCAGATTAAAGCTTCGTATTTGAGTGCCTAAGATGCTAGTAATCTTTTCTGGTCATCTCTTAGCTTTGAACCTTCAAAAAATTTCTTAGTAGAGAACATCCATGCTTGTGTTTCAGTAATTGATTCTTTGCCCAAGAAGGGTACCTCACCCAGATTTCAATACTTCTCTAATAGAGCTCCAATATCTGTTTCTGACCTACCTCTTCTACTTCTGCCACTCATTTTTATGATGTTTGCAAATAGCAGATAAAGTGTCAGGCCAACAGAAAAGGTATTTTAAAGCATAGAGACATATACTTGAATGTAAATGTGTTTATTGGGGTGTATTTTATTCTGCAACACTCATTCTAGGATATTACTGATCCTATCTGAAACAAGTTATTCGTCATAAAACACTTCTACTTCTATTTCTGATGAGTTCGTTAATATGTTATATAATGGAACTAAGATTAACAAAGGCTCTGATACCACCTGTGATGACCCCAAACCCCCGTTCCACGGTGACAATGGTAATCTTTGGAATATAACACATAAACAAATAATAGCAGAACAGAAATATATCATTGCACTAGATAATGTACAACAGAATACACTGGATAAACATAATCATTAGAGTTACATAGTATACAGGATCACACTTAGTACAACATACAGTTTCATATTTATATAAAATGTCTATAGCGAAATCAAACATAATATACATAACTGGAGCTGAACAGCATAAAAGAAGTGATAGAATCCATCTTCAGCACCATAGCTATCCAGAGAGAGCCTGCTAAAACCTGAATACAAGGCTTCCCGTGTAGAAAATAGGGCACCCGAGTTTGCAAGTGAAACAAACTACGAGTCAGTCATGGGACTGGTATGAGAAATCTACTTAACTTATTTTATAATAAGGCCAATTACAGGACCACGCCGCTAACGCAGAACGGGTGTACTCCACTGGATTGCCCATGCTTAAAACAAGTAAATCATTTAAACATCGCAATGCTTTTTACAAAAATGAAGCCATTATAAGACTCAGGTCCCGTCAACAATGCAACGTAAGGCAGAGGATAGAGTTTTACCTTATAGTGGCCAAAATATGCTTAGTACAAACAAAACAAAAGCATTTGATATTATTTCTAGTGTTTATATGTCTCAAAAACAATTTTCATCATAAATATCAATCATATACGGCATGGGTACCATATATCATGTCGCCATATATAGGTTTACAATCAAAACTGCACAATGTCGTGTTTGCAAATTGGATTTCCGTCACGAACCAAGGCAAGGGATCGTCCTTACCGCTTCAAGACGTTGTAGCCCATGTCTTAGGCAATCGCGCAGGCAAGACTTGGATTGTCAGGACCGGTCCATACAGAGTGGGTTAAAATGCCTGAACACTGCATTTCCCTACCCTATGTGGCATCAAACAGGCCGATATATCTACCAAACCATCCATCGGCTCCATAGAGACTGATATAATAGAGGCGCCTCACTATCCATCATCCACATAAGTAAAACGTCCAGGCGTGTAAAACCCAAACAACACTCCTAGCTAGAAGGAAACGCATGTCCTCCCTGAAGTCCACTCCCGTCTCTGGTTCATACCGGGGTGTGAGGCTTGCGAATTAACGCTATACACAAAGCTATGCTATTTTAAGCCATGCTTTGATCATCAACCGGAAGGCTCTGCTTTTCAACAAAAGCCTTAATCACTGCATCTCAGCATGCCACGTTGTCAACCTACAACATCAGACATGCATCCATTTACAAGTCCGTTTTGGGTCTGAACGAAACCGGAGGCACCTTATTCCTCGTTCCATTTGTCCAATATAGGAGAGAGGCCCTCGCACATCCGAATGATCAACAAGTATGTCCGGACAACCACCATTGTAACCCCTTCAGAGTAGCAACTCCCATTAAAGGCATCAGTATTCATCCATTCGATGTGAAGATCATCAGTCTTGCACCGTCTTCATATCTTCGATTTCTAATCATCGACCAATTATTTGAAATGAGATTTAACTTGGCCTTTTCAAATAATTCACGTATATTTAGAATTTAAATCAATTCATTTTCATGGTTAAATTATTTGACATCCATAATTCAGTTCATTAATATAATTTACATGTCAAACACATTCAACCATCAAATATCCAATAAACCAAGTAAATCCGGTTTATTTCCATCCCATATCGTTTACAATATTTTATAACGATTTATCGCTATTTTTATTTATTTAAAAATAGCCCATTTATTTAAACGACGTTTCAGGCCATAACGCAGCCATAGCGCTGTTTTTCTTCAGATTTTATTTACACATATCTGAAAATTTAACCATTGAATCTTTACAAATTTTATATCATTGGAAAGATCTTTTCAAAACGGACCCAACGGTCCAGTTTTAGGAAAATCCGATGGTCGGATATCCCGGTACAATCGTTTAAAGTTACGATTTTAATTATATATATAATTCATTCTGGCGCTATTTTTCCTCAGATTTGAATTAAACATTTCACACAATCTAACCATTGGATCTTTACAAATTTTATATCATTGGAAAGATATTTTCAAAGCGAACCAAACGATTCCAGTTTCGGGGAAATCCAACAGTCGGATTTCCCGGTATAATCGTTTAAAATCACGTTTCCAAAACACGAACTGTAGCGTCATTATTTGTTTTATTTTAATTATATTTATATTAATATATATATATATATATATATTTATATATATAATCTGTTCTTCGATTTCCAAACCATTTTCATTTCATATACGTGGTAAAAATAATATCTTTAGACAACAAATATTTGTTTCAACACATGACTATTTTTAACACTTCATACATACAATAAAAATGTGATTTTTATTGTTAAAACAATTTATTTCAAACATGAATATTTTTAGCAATTCATATATATAATAAAAATGTGATTTTTATTATTAAAACAATTTATTGCAAACATGAAAATTTTATATACTTCATATACATGGTAAAAATGTGATTTTTATCATTCAAACAATTCATTCGTCAAATGAATATTTTTCCAATACATGAATATATTTCAACACATGAATATAAATCAAACACATGTATATTTTAGAAAATTTCGGCAGCATAACGACATGGGGTTTAAAACCGGCACCGTCCCTAGTACGGCTTCTCGCATTACCTTAGGCTTCGTGGCATTCCCTAAGGGGCTTATTCCTATTGGTCTAAACATTTCGATCATTTTCATATCACAGTGAATTTTTCCACAACAATTTCAATTTTGTTTCAACCACAAACAACCATTTGCAATATCAACCAAATTTCACATCAACCGCAATCAGGTCGTCCATGGTTTGTGGACGACGGGTGTCGGGAGTTTCTAAACTCCGTCTACGTCCTAATATATTTTATTTCTAAATTAAATTGGATTTAGAAATCTCAGATTGGGTTTCACTCCTTCAAAAAATTTAGGAAGCTTCAAAAATTCTCCGGTCTCTTCTAGAATGTAGGAGACGCCGCCACGAGCCCAATGTCTCTTGTTTCACTGGATTTCGACCACATAGCAAAAGGATACGATTTTTATAAGTTAATCGTATTTTGCAACGTTTTTAAGTGTTATATTCAGTTTAAAATAACCAAGTCGTATACCTCTTTGAAAGGTTCGAAAATAGGTTTTCATTTATCTTCCAATCCGCGAAGCATTGCGTCGATCGGACTATACATCGTCGAAGAGGGAGGAACAGGTTTCTCGCGCGCGGTGGTGGGTTCTACTTTAGTGGCTCTAGGCATTGCCGGTAGTGGTTGAAAGGTTGAAACTTCGAGAGCTCGATTCCCACAAAATACTCCATGAAAAAATACATAGCAGGTATGGATTTGTAGCCCTCGACGAGGTCTACAAAAAGTTCCAAAGGAACATCTGATTTTATTGAGTAGATTTGAAGAAACGGAGGAGAGAAGGTGGGAGGCTCAGCCGTCGTCAATCGAGGTGGGGGGGGGGGGGAGGGGAGGGGTTTATGGGTTTATCTGGATCCGAGAAAAATGATTGGCCCACGGTGGATAATTACATATATATTTTATTTTTTTATTCCTTTAATTCGGAAAATACCCCTCAATCTATACGAACTCCAATCCAAACCCAATGACTGTCGCCCTTAGCTAAATTCCCTCATTCCGAACACAATGGAATATGTTTCGTAAGCTCGTTCAACTGTTTCAGTCAGTTATTCTTCAAATTAAAATATAAAACATTAAATTTTAGATTTGAACGTACATTTTAATTTGCCAGGGCCACATATTGATTCTAAACATTCTAGAAAAATAAATCTAGCTATGTCTGGACGATACGGTTCCAACAAAACTGATTTGGTCAAATTTGAAGATCGTCTGAAATATGGCCATTTTTTGGTCGATCCAATTTGACTAAAATTTACCAAACACGTTTTCTTTTGCCACGCTCACATATTGATTTCAAAAATTATGGAATTTGAAACTTAGCAATAAATTGACATCCCAGATCCAACGAAAGTGGTTTCGTCAAAAACGGAGATCGTTTGCAAAATGCCTATTTTTACGGGCTATATTTATTCCATAGCGACCTTTCTGAAAATTCATTTGGCCATAACTTTTGATTCCCACTATAAAGTTTCGATTTTTCAGATTTGTTTGAAAGATATTCTTAAACAGATTTAAATATTTTTTGTTTCACTAAAATCCGTTTTAATTTGCATCCTGTACAGTCAGTCAAATTTCAAATTCAAATTTTCAAACTACTGCGCCATTTCAGGTCTTGTTTTATAATTAAAATAAATATATTTGCTATAACTTCGATCCAAATAAATTTTTAGTCGTTATTATTTAAAATAAATTAATTTAAATATTCAAAATTCATTAAAATAGCTAAATTAAAAAAATTTAATTGGTTCTGATTTTCCGGGTTGTTACATATTTTGGAACATGAAAGAGGCATGGAAAAGAACACATAAAGGTGATTAAATTACCCAGAAAAAACATATCTTACCTTAAGAAATATGCATTTGAAAATGTGTCATAAAGTACCATAAAAGAGGGTTATTAATTTTGGTATTTCTAAAACATTTATATTAATTTAAAATAGACTATAGGTAAATACAAATATTATATTATTCGTTATAAGTGGTACAAATTTTTTAGTTTCTAGATGCAATGATAATAAAAGGGTAATTATAAAACTAATTTTGACTACTCCACTTTAATTTAAAAATGCTCATATTCCTCCCATTTACAAATTATTGTCTACATCCTTATTTTTAAAATAAAAACATTAGATATAAAAAAACGACTTTTAGCAACTATTAGTGATATCATTTTAGTACAATATGTTGTGTTCTTATATTTTAAAATCTAGATAATGTAAAATACTTCCAAGTAAACGTTGCTTGAATCTATTACTCGCTTACTTTTCATGTGACAACCCAGAATTTTGAGAATAAATTAATTATTTAATTAGATTTTCTAAAATAGAAATTTCTACAAATAATGGAATTTGACCATGAAACTTTCATCTTGTGTTCGTCATGGAATACTGGTCAACTTTCATGTTTGGAGTTTTGTGAACGGGTCCTGTACAAGAAAAGTTACGGACGAAATACCAAAAATGGACGGATGTTTATTAAATTAAATCTAACGGTCCGGGCTTTCTAACTCCTATTAATAAAGGGTTAAACCCCCATTCTTTTCACCTAATTTTGAGAGCAACAGCGGAGTTCTATCATTTCCCTTTCTCTCCAATCAAATTCTAAAACAAAAATATGTTCATATACAATTGATAAAAAATAAACCATATAGATTTGAAAGATATAATCAGATTCAACTAGAAAAAGATATGAATTTGCCATCTAGGTTCTTCTTTATCAGATTTCTCCTCTCTTTACTTATTTTCCTGCAAATTTGCAAGTCTGAAAATATCCTCTTTTCAAAATAACTATAAATTTGTAAGAATTTGGGAATTGTAGGCCTAAAATATTATTCAGATTTGGATGCTTTCAGATGAATGGAAAATTTATATACAAATTATATAATAACCTGATTATCTTGTTTGTATTAGATCTGAAATGTATGTCTAATATTTGACATATATGTTTATAATTTTTTTTAAATCTAAAATAATGTCTATTTGACCTGTTTGAGAATATTGTTAAATTTGAAAGAATGAATTGAGGTTTGAGTAATATTATATTTTGTAGGCCTACAATTGTGTTTAATTTATTTTTGTTATTGCAAACACTGTAGATTTGGAAATCAGTCCCATAAAACACTATTAAGATGTAGTTTTATTTCAGATCTACAGTTTCGATGTTAAACGACAATTTATGTAATTTTGGTTAAAAAGATATAAGCCCATTGTGTCCAATTTTGTTTGGGGTTTTAACTTAATTATTATAAATATGCATTTTTGCTCTTTTTCAATAAAAGGCATTATTTAAAATCAATAAGAAATATGTTTAAAACAAAAAGGAAAAAGGTTTTGTAAATTCAAGTACAAATACAGACACACACACACACATGCACGCACACACACACAGATGTATATATATATATATATATATATATATATATATTTGTAAGTAGTTTACATCAACCATTTCAAAGATATGAATATTATATATTTCTTGTGATCTGAAATATGTTTATTCCTCTTTTAAATATCCAAGCGTAATTTCCAATAATTGCAGTTGACAACTTTTTTGTAAGATTTTGAATCTTATTTCAAAATTGAACACAAAAAGGGAATGTTTGGTTGTTAACTTAAACCAAAACATTTAATTTAATAATAATAATAATAATAAAAGAATAATAACTACGCCAACTGTGCAAAAATATATACATATATACACATTGTCCGTCCAAATCTACGTAAGCGGCGAAATATATACTAATAAAAAATGTTTGAGTGTTTGATTGGACTCCATTTTAGGGAAATGTAATACATATTTAATGGAAATATATATTATGACCGTTGTAGTTACTAATGTAATTGAATTGATATAAGTACGGTCATAAGGAATAATAACTGTTGTAACCATCGTTGATCGGGGAAAAACAAATTTTGTTAAGTAGTTAGGCCTAATGGGTACAATTTAAAACAATTATTAAGGAATAAGAATTGTAACTCCATTTAAGTGAACAAACATTCTTATAACATATATGTATATATGTACAAAATAAATCAGATTAAAATAAAATAAGAATGTTTAAGGAGTTACAATAATTAGATTAGATATAAAAAGGGACTGATACAATAAGATGAAAAGTCGGTGTGTATGACTTAAGCATGATCTTTATATGGATATAGCGGAATGGTAAATGATAAGCTAACTACTAAGCTACGATAGTTACGCAGGTAAATATAAGCTATATAGATATAGCACAAATAAAATGCAGTAAGTAAAAAACACCAGGAATTTTATACTGGTTCAGACTTCTCATCCTATGTCCAGTCCCAAAGCTCCTGTTCAGAATTCACTAACACGACCTCTCTTAACGTAGAGGAATAGGTCACAATACACCCGAGCACCAACAAGGATGTCCTCGCCTTAGAACCAACACATGACTTAACAATTATAAGTAGTTTTGACTTCTGAATGTGTTCTCGTATCAACATTGAATAGTCACGATCAAATACACCGTTCCTATAATCTTATCCTCAAGTTTTTTGATGTGTATGTGAAGATTTAAGGAAGTATGTTGCTTGTTGAATCGAGAGATATGAAATAACTTCAAAGATTCAAAAAGTAACTTGAATTAGAGAGCTTTTAGAATGCAGTGAGTATATAAGTGTAAATCAGAAAATAGAGTAGAATAACTGTGAATCGGTTATTTGGAAAACATGTTTGTAGTGCTTATATAATTGTAGAAGATAACATTCTTTCATGAAAAGTTTCAGTAAAGAATTGCGTCCATTTATGTTCGTAATCGAGGAGGAATCTCTTCATGAAAGAAGGTGACTCTTCATAAAATTTATTGTTAATCTCTGATCAGTCGACTGGTATGAAAATCACTAGTCAACTGGTTAAGGATGAAAATTGTATATATATATATATATATATATATTTAAATATACTCTGAAACTAGCTGTTACTGGAATTCTGGTTCCTAATCGGTCGACTGGTTGATTATCTACCAGTCGACTGGTTACAGAACCAGTCCAGTATCAGCTGGTTTTAGAACGTGTGTATATATATATATATATATATATATATATTCCAAAAATGGCGGATGTGAGAGGGGATTTTATCCCTAATCCTTCATCTAAACCACTTCAAGTTTTTCTGTAATCTTCACTCAAGTCTAGTGATTCTCAATCGGATCTTACAGATTACGGCAAATCAGGTGATTTCTTCTCCGATTGTTAATAAGCAGGAACCAGATCTAGATTTGGAATTTATCAAACCTTCTTCTACTTATGTTTTTCTTCTAGAGGATACTTTCAATCTCTCAGCTGAGTCATGGCAGAATACACTGGTCCTTCATCCAGTTGATTTCAGAATTTCATTAGTTAAGCTTAAGGAATACATTACAAAAGTTTGGAAACCAAAAGGCAGATTTAAAGTACATATAGCAACAGCTTTTTTTATACTGTAAAGTTTGAAAGTAGTGAAGATAGTCTATATGTTCTTAGATCCAATACTTATTCATACTTTGGTAAATTGCTGATGGTATGCAAGTGGTATCCGGGTTATGCTTTTAATCAGTTTAAAGCTTCTACAGTTCAGATCTGGATAAAATTGTTTAACCTTGATATGGAAATGTGGTCTAATCAAGCTTTCTCTCGTATTTCAAGTTTTATTGGTGAACCTATTAGGATAGATTGGAAAATTGCAAATAAAGTTATTACTAGATTTGCTAGAGTTTTAATTTCTATTAATTTGGAATCCAATCTAGTATAAAAAATTCCTATTCTACTTCACAATTGTCAAATGAAGGAAATATGTGTTGAATATGAATTTCTACCTCCTAAGTATGATAAGTGCCAAAGGTTTGGTCATAAAACAGTTGTACATGAATTCTCCAAGGATCCAGCATGGAAAGATACTCATAATTCTGATATTCCAAGTACATCAAATACAGGGATTAATCATGATATCTCTTTAAATGTAAATGGTTTGGCAGAGGTGAATTTGGATATTAATCAAGAGACTTCTAAATCAAATGAAGGGACTGAAGCTAATAAGAATATTAGTAATGCTGTGGATAATGACAATACAAGTAATGATTTAGGATTCCTTGATCCAAAATTACCAAATAATATTGTGCAGGATACCTTAACCTACGTTGCTGGCAGTTTACAGGAAAATAAAGCTTTGGATGAGCACCATGATGTCTCTGATGGTACCTCAGTGAATGTTGAATACTTGAGAAATGTTAAAGGTAAGAATCAGATTGATCTTCCTCCAGTTACTGCTCCTTCTAAAAGAACTACCAGGAGCAATTCTTCAATTAAATGACGTTTATGACCTGGAATGTCAGAGGGATTAATACTCCTCATAGAATTCGAGAGGTATTATCTCTTCTGACTCAATTCAAACCAACTTTGGTTGGTTTGGTCGAATCAAAGCTTAGTCCTAATAATCTAAAGATGTTTGGCTCCAAATGGTTGGGATTTCTTACCTAGCAGTTCATCTCCTTTTTCTGGTAGAATAGTTTGTTTATGGCATACTTCAGTATGGAATATTGTGATCATCTCTTCTTCAAACCAACATATTACAGTTTAAGCTACTAATTCGGGTGGATTTATTCTATTTTTCACAATTGTCTATGCTAGTAATCATTTCTCTGAAAGACAAGTTTTATGGAATCATCTAATTCAGGAATCAGCTCAGATTAGTGATGAGCGGATTTTAATGGGAGACTTTAATAACTGCTCTACTCATATGGATAAGAAAGGGGGTCTTCCTGTTCCCTTCCAACAGATTAGAGCATTCAACAACTGTATTCTTCAGGCAGGTTTGATTCAAATTAAGGCAATGGGTTACAACTATACCTGGAGACGTAGGGGAATAGCTAATAACATAGATAAGATTTTTGTTAATCATGTTTTCTTGCAAAAATTCACTGATTTAAAAGCTTTTTCCTTGTCTCAATTATCCAGTGATCATAATCCACTCTTATTAGATCTCTTATCTTCTACTAATCTGAAGGGCTTTCCTTTTCGTTATTCTAATGAATGGTACCTGAAAGATGGATATTCTGATTGTATTCAAAGACGATGGCTGACATTGGGATGGGGTTTTCCTAGTTATATATTTCAACTGAAGATTCTAGCTTGTAAAAATGAGTTAAAGGCATGGAATAGATTGAGACCAAAGGATGATCTTCTACTTCTTGAAGCTGAAAATAATTTTAAGTATGCAGAAATAGCTTCAGATTTGGATCCTGAGAACATTGTTCTATATGAGAAAATGTTGGAAGCTAAAAATCAATTGTATGTGCAAAGGCATATCAAGTTCTGGAGCTACAAACATAAATCCAAGGTTTCCTAGTTGCATGATGGGGATACAAACTCAAAATTCTTTCACTCAAAGATGTCAAGCCGGAGACACAATAATCATTTGCATGCTCTCATATAGGCTGATGGAGAATTATTATTTAAACATGATGAAGTCACTGCTGAGGCCATTGGTTATTTTCAGTCTATGTTTAATGGTGAGAATTGTTCTGGCTTTCCTGAATTTCAATCCTCTCATATTATTAATGAGCATGGTAATCAGGTACTTTTACTCTTGAAGAGGTTAAAGTAGCCATTGATTCTGTACATGATGATTCGAGCCCAGGTCTTGATGGGTTAAATTCTAAGTTTTTTAAATTACATTGGGATGTTATTAAGTATGATTTATTAAATGGCCTTCAGGATATTTTTGTTTCTGCAAAATTACCTAAAGGAATTAATCATACTTTTATAACTTTGATTCCTAAAATTGAGAGACCCAGTGAAATATCTCATTACCGACCTATATCCTACTGTAATATGTATTATAAGATTTTTAGTAAGATCTTATGTAACAGAATTAAATGGTATTTACCTCATTTAGTGTCTCCAAACCAATGTGCCTTTATTCCTACAAGATTTATAGGGGAGAATATCCTTCTTGCGCATGAATTGTTAAGGAATTTCAAGAAGCCTGGGGTGAATAAGTTTTGTGTTAAAGTGTATTTACATAAGGCATATGATATGATTAATAGGGATTTTATTTGTCACATTATACATAAGATGGGATTCCCTGTTCATTTTATCAATGTGATCTTTGAATGTATTTCTACTCCATCATTCTCCATATTAATTCAAGGTATCCCAAAAGGATTTATTAATTCTAATAGAGGAATTAGGCAAGGTGATCCTCTATCCCCATATTTTTTTGCAATTGCTATGGAATTTTATACATATAGTATGAATATAGCCCAAATTCAGAACAAATTCTTCCCTGTTCATAATTTTGATCCGTATGTGACACATTTACTATATGCTGATGACTTAATGGTCTTTGGAAAATGTCATCCCATTTGTGCTTCTGAATTGAAAGGTATTTTTGAAAAGCTGAATAGGTTTTGTGGTTTTTCAGTCAGTCAAATGAAAACTAAGATTTATTTTAGTGCTCATGCCAAAAATACTGATGTAGTTTGTAGAATTCTGGGACTTCAATCTGGTTCTCTTCCTGTTAAGTATTTAGGGGTCCCTCTTTCTTCAAATTATATACATTATGCTGATTGTCAGTCTTTACTTCATCATATTCAATCTAAAATTCAAGCTTGGGATGCTAAATTTTTGAGTTATGCTGGAAGAGCAGAGTTAATTCAGTCAGTAATCACTTCTATAGTACTATATTGGTTATCGGTTTATCAACTTCCAGAACACACAATAGATAAGATTAACCTGATGTGTAGTGACTTCTTTTGGGGTAGTTCTTCACATAAGTTGAGTTGGTTAAATATATGCAAACCTAAATTAGAGGGTGGTATAGGTTTAAAATCCTTTTCTGATTTGAAGAAGGCTGCTGTTATTAAGTTAATGTGGAATTACCTATCTCAGATTTCTCTATGGAGTAAATGGATGTATAAGAAATATTATTTTAATAAGATGTTCTGGAATTTAAAGGCTGATAAAAACTCTTTATGTACCTGGAAATCTATACTTAGATTGAGATCTAGAGGAAAGCAATTGTTTAATAGAGTTATAGTCCATGGTGAATCCACTTTAATTTGGTTTGATCCTTGGGTTAATAGTAAATGTTTGGTGGACATGTTGGGTATTTCCAGATTTCATAACATTGGTAGAAGGAATGAATTTGTATCATCAATTATACATGATGGAGTGTTGGATGGTCATAGACATGCAGCTACCAGAGAGGTTCATATTGAAATTAGTAGTATATCTTTGAATACTAAATACAATGCTGACTGTTATGAATGGGGTGATGGAGGACAATTTTCATTTCATAAAGCTTGGGACAAAGCTCGAGCAAAATTGCCTGAACAGAAGTTTCTGAAAGTCATTTGGCATAATAAGAATGTGAAAAGAATGTCATTCATTTCTTTTTTGGCTGTTCATGACAGGTTGAATACCAAAGAAAGACTGAAGAGATTTGGGATCATTGAAGAGGATAAATGTGTTATGTGTGATGATGGAGTAGAATCTGCTTCTCATCTATTTTTTACTTGTGAGTACTCTTTTTATATTTGGTTTAACATTTTGATCAAGTTGGGTTTTAGTGTATCAAATGTTGGTTCAATTGAAGAGGAAGCTACCAGAATTCTATTCAAGTTCAACGAGAAGGAATAGTGTCTTGATTTGGCGTGTGCTGCCTTCACATCAACCATTTACTTTGTTTGGCATGAGAGGAACACGAGGATATATAACCAGAGGCAAATTTCTAAAGAGGTTAAATTTAAGTTGATAGAGAAGGAAGTTCAGTTCATAGTGAAGGATAATGGGAGCAAACCAAATATGGTTCATTCAAATTTGGAATTGCTGAAAGCTTGGGGAATTGATATACTCGATACTGGTTAATCTGTACTGTATTTTTTCTTGTTTGAACTGTGAATAAAGTGTTGAGTTTGTTGTATGTTTAGTTGTGGTGAGGTTGAGAGTGGAGAATGTTGTGAAAGGATGTTTTGCCGACAGTTGAATTTTTGTATTGTGAATATATGGAGTATATATGTGCTCTTTTTCCTTAGTGTCGCACCCATTTAGGTTAGGGGGGCCTAAGGTTTTGATGAGGCATATATACAAAGTATATGATTGGTTTGCAATAAAGTGTACCAATTTTCAAAAATAATATATATATATATATATATTATAATTTGTGCATTCATGTTATACTTTGAGAATATATTTTAACATATTTCTAACATGACTCAATACTCATATATATCAACTTAGCTATTTGAAGCGATCTTCATTGTTTTCCATTTTTTGTTTGTCATCAATCAAAAATATCGAGAATCAACATAAGGATATTTCATTGTTAATTATTGTCTTAGGAAAATATAACTGTCAGGTTCATAAGAGACATTAATTATACACAATGAAAATAAATGACATTAGTGCCTTAGGAAAAATGACCGTTATGGCCATAAATGACATTAACCTTATTAAATAAAAATAAATGAAATAAAAAGAGGATTAATGGATATTGGTTGCCGTTTTAAATACTAAGTCCAATAAAGAAACAAGTAAATAAATATCCTAGGATAGGAAGGATATAACTTTCCTTATTCTATAATAGTTAATCTAGAACTAATAATTAAAAGTTAAAATTGGACTAAGTAGGTTAATGATGCGAGGTCAGTTGCCTTATTCTATAGAAGTCTGCACTTTTCAACAGTCGAATATTTGTCCAACTGATGTGAGATATCATTAACCATAGGAACCCGTGGTGATAGCTAGTCTACGCACGTGGAAATATTTCTATAAAGAGAAACTAAATATGAATAACTCAATAACGTGGCCTGCGTTGGGACTGAGGTTTTAAGTGGTTAGATCCACTTATAAAAAGGTATTAAGCGATAGCGTAGCTCACGCATTAAAGGCTAATTGGGTATGAGCTTGATAATCTTCACGAATAGTTCGCTTCCATAGGTTTTAAGTGGCTTGGGTCGAGGGGTCCACATGAGAATAGGCCTTAAAAGGTACAGGATGGTACTTTCATAGGGCTACCTATCATATGGGAAGTATTAAGAAACTAGGAGATTATCCAATAAGGCCAGCTGGATAGTAACGAGGGGGTCCACCATAGGAGGGCCTTAAATGGTGTGCTACGTCGACCAAACCGAGTGGTCTTAAGTGGCTACTTACTATCTCTCACCTTATGCGGGACATGGGTTCATAAGCGTCAGTAACCGAAGCCTTAATTAGTATGACTTGTAGCTAGTGACCTCTATTTTATATTGACATTGAGTAAACCATGGAGAGTCATTAAGTGACTAATAGGTCCGCCTGGGTATTAATCGATCAAGAGGATCCACCCTTAGCTATCATTTGATAGTGAGGTCTTAAGTGGCTCTATACATATATATGCATAAATAATTAACCTTCGTATGATTAGCGAGTAGTTAAGAGCCTCACCTCTTAGTTTGGTAATTGGTTAAAATGGTGGTTTAAAGGATTCATAAATACATGCGTAAACGTCCCATCTCAGTATCATTATCATTGGGAATACTACATTGGGTATCGTAGTTAGAGTCATGCGTAAATATTGACAAGGTTAGGTTAAATTACTAGCCCTGATAGGCATATGTCTTTGGTTGAACAAAACGGGATACTTATGTGTATTGTCAATTATGTTATCCTCCTCTTGTTCATCATGCCTTGTTGTTCTGGCCTGCCTCTTCATTACAATCTCCCAGATCTTCGAGAGGGTCTAGTTCCTATAGGTGTTTAGGTTTACTTTTCGATTCTTGTTCTCTCTCATGCTCAGTATTGATATGGTGACTCACTCTTGTAAGGTAGTTACCCGAGACCAGTCTATCTATCCTATTTTGTTTCCACTATGAGTTATTTTATTGTACTATGATTATGCCCATGCTCATTTATTTGCAGGTACCAAATCTACACGCTTCATGCTTGGATGGGTTTATGTTTCGATTTTTGTTGAAATTTGGGCTCAGAAAAGTGTGGGGTGTTACATTTGGTATTAGAGTAGATATGACGATCAGAGGAATTAGTTAAATTAGAACTCGTGAGAGTGTATTTGATTTTCCTTTTCTATTTTCTTCATCTTTCTTACTCGACTTTAAATTAATTTAACTATGAATTAGTCGTAGACCTATTTATATAGAATGGCTCTTAAGCGACTAAGAGTTGAAATATGTTGAGTTCGGGTTTCTAGCAAATTATATCTTACCCCACAGTACATTGCCAATTTCGTTGCGAAGAGCATGAGGATGACATATGGTGGATTCATGTTTGGAGACTAGATGAAAATCTAGCTACGACTGAGATAGCCACGATTTCTATTTTTTAGTTTCGTTCGGTGGTTCTAGTCAATGACCTTTTCTTGGTCTGAAACGGAAATTCATGTTGATAAGCTGTATTCATTCGCAAAAATAGTTACGAGGTATATCCAATTGATGCTTTGTTAAAATTCTGGATATTCTTTTGTTGAAAACATTCAATTGGGTCCTTAGTCTTGTATTAAAAGGAAGTTTAATTTTTAAAACTATTTGGAAAAATAAAATGGATTTCGAAAGTTGTAAAACTATGGTTTCGGAAAAAAATAGTTTTGTAAAGACAAGGTTTCAAAATTTTAAATTTATTCATATTCCAGAATTGTTCAGGATTTTTGTGATTTTAATAAATAATCCAGTTGGTCGGAAGAAGGGAATTGGAAATGATAAGGAATATGCCTCGAAACTTAAAAATAATTAATACCCATTCCATGTGATTTTTAGTATCCCTCTTTTTACATATATTAGATGATTTATCGAAGTTATCACAATTAATCTTCGAGATTTTTGGATTTTGACATTTTGGAAAGCGAAAAGGTTTTCCAGTTAGTTATATAAATTGGAATCTAAATAATAGTAATAATAATAATAAGGATAAAATGACACGACTAATCCCAAGTTTCACGTGTCTTCCTATATTAATCCCGAGTTTGCGTTAATTTTAGTTAATCCCAAGTATTGGGGGTCCCTTCCCATATTGATCCCACTATTTATTGACTTATTATAGCGGGTTTCAAGTTTTAACTTTCCCAAATCAATCCTTATTTCTCTTGTTAAAATCAGTTCTACCCAATCCTCATTCACTACAAAAATTGATTTCAAAAAAAAATTCGCCCTATCAAAATTGCTCCACCCAAAACAAACAATTTAACATCACTTTCGAGTTCTGAAACTTTTTCATTATGTTATGTTTCACTTGATATTATTTTGCTATAGAACAAATCTTCCTTGCGTTGTCTGAATCAAAGTTGTTTTCTATCCAATTTGACTACTGCTCATCTATGATCTAGAATCGCATTTGGTCATGGGTGCAAGTGCGAGACTATTGCTCGTCTGCATATTGTAATCTGTTGTTGATGTCGTTTGTACTCATAAGTTGAAGCTTGAAGATGATTGGACTGTAAAGTTGCCTTGAATTCATTCTTGATGAGTTCAGCATAGATATGGGAATTTCCTAGACAAGTTGTGGTTTTCAGTTCATATGAAATCTGTTGATGGGGAAATTTTGACTTATGACTTGCTGTTTATCGAAGAATTAATTCAGTTGAAATTGCTATCCTAAATTGTTGAGATTGATTCTGCTATTTAATAAGCTCATCGACTGTGAAGTTAGGCTGTCTAAAGTTGATATGAAATTGTTGAACTCGAATAGATGAATGGATTGCATAATTGCTTCAGTGTTTCATCGCAGGAGAAGATCGAAGTGCAGTTTGGCTATGTTAGAGTAAAGAATGGATGTGTGATGAAATTAGTGGTTGTTTGAAGATGAATAGTCTTGCTTGAAGGGGTGAATAGTGCTATGGTAAATCAAAAAGCTATGTTGCGTGTTTTTAATAGGAGAGAAACTTCAGATGTTTGAGTAATTAACCGGCTAAACAGGTTACAAGGTAACTTGGATGAATATGAGATGAGACCCCAATACTAAGGATTAACTAAAAATAACTCAAATTTTGGATTGATATGGGAAGACACGTGAAACTTCGGATTAATAATGTCAATTTACCCTAGTAATAATGGTAACAATAAATTGGACTTATAATACGAAACCTTTAGTTTATAATAATTCCATTTTGAAAAGTTTCAAATTTTTCTTTGAAAGGGCTAAGGAAAATCCTTCATCTTAATTTTTTTGGGGTATTTGATTGCAAATCGTCTACTTATTTATTTGTCAGCTAGGTAAGGGGAAAATCCATTTTAAATTTAATTATAGATTCTAGCTGAATTATTATGGAAATTCATTCATTGTGTGGTCACAGTATTTTATTGAGACTGCTTTGGATCTTTGGTGGCGGCTCGGAGTTTGACTACGGTCTTAAATACCGTCGTAATGAGGATAATTGTTTTTTTGGATAATGTCAAATCTTAAAAGATGACGCGGGATGGTTAATTTTTTAATCTACCCTAGTAAGGTCAAGGTTCAACCTTTGCCTAAAGCCCATGTGACATTTGACCATTATGACACCCCACGTCCGTTAACGTCACTTATAAGAGAATGTGTTAAGTCCCCTGAAGCGCAATAGATAATCATTACAGAACTTCTCCAAGACAGATAAAATATGCAGCGGAAAATCTTAAACTTTATTATAAAAGAAATAAAGCATAGTGTCAGAAATACATCAAAACCCAATTAAAACTAGCAAATTGTCACTAATCTATCATTCAAAACATCTCAAAAAAATAAAATATCAGAGTACAGAAAATCATATCCCTAATTACTACCCAAGCGATCGGCTCCCTACTACATAAATTTTGTGTCGCCCTGGCAGTAAGGTATATCACTTCCTAACCCAGCAACTATATAACGTGGACCTATTTACTGGTGTTATTGCATCTTATCTTCCCTAGTCGGATTCATGCACGCTCGTGACTCCACCGGAACGCACCCATAACCACCCCCATGTGAACCTCTTACTATCCAGTTCAGCAAAGCATGCCCTGGCCTATACCTAATGCGGCCTGCATTAATAACATTCTTATAGGGATACTTACCAATATGGGTTCCAAACAGCAGATTGACACAAGCCAAGCCCCCTAAGCTTATGCCTCCAAATAACTAGGATTTAAGAGTCCCCAAAACTCGATACAACAACAAACCGAGGACCTCTTTGCTTATTAATATCTATTTTTAACCTAGCAAGTTTGGATTTACTCATAAGCATGGTTGGAATGTCATTATGTGTGTATAACCCCAACATGTCATTTACTTAATGTCCATTTAAGTCAAATTTAATATGTCTAGTTCATATGCATATTATTCATCAACTATATTCTCAAATTACATGTTTATGCATAATGTCCACTTACAACAGGTATCTGCAACAAGTCTAAACATGTACATTTATATTTTCTCCTAAATTGTAATCAATTTAGTCCAAGTAAATAACATTCCTAAATTCCTCTTTCATATTATTCTGTTTTCCCCCATTTGTACTCCCATTCTAACCGTGTATGGCCTAAGCTTCCAAGGGTCTAGGCTTGGCGTAAAATAAAAAAGAAAAACAGAGGGAGAGGAATAGAATCATATCATGTATGAATATAGACAAGATTGGAAATAAAAAAGAAAATGGGAAAATGAAGATAGATACATATAACTTGTTAATCTTTCCAACGTTATTGGCATATGTATAACTTGTACAATTATCAACATCACAGGCATATGTATCATCACAGGCATACATATCAACATCACATGCACATGTATCAACATCATAGACATAAGTGTAACTTGTTATTTATCACAAGCATATAAATATATAACTAATTCTAACGGCATAGTTAATTAACAGATGTAACATTTATTTTTACTATCATTGTAGATCCTAACCAGTTTTATTTAACTATCGTGTTCAAGGCCTAAGAAATCAGATTTGTATATAATGGAAACTCACTGTAAAGACCCGCAAATCTCAACCCTTTGGATCGACCATAAACCACACAGGTCTGACCCAAAAAGTGAAAATCTACGAATACTTTAACTTTGGGAATACAACATATTAAAACAACAACAACAACAGAAGACTTTTATAACATATCATATAATGTTACATCAGAGTACAGAATATCAGAGTACATTGGAATATAATTACAGCGGAAGAATAAGTTACAATAATTAAAATATATTGCAGCGGAAGAAACACAGTGGAAGACTCTCTATCTCTGGACACAACTTTAAGCTTCAACCCAGAACCTGCTTAATATATCTGCAAAAATAGCTACTCGACTGCCCGTGTGGAAAATATGGGCACCCGAGTTTGCCAGTGGACAAAACTACAGGTCAGTCATGGGACTGGTGTGAGAATTCTACTTAACCTATATAATATAATAAGGCTAATCACAGGACCACGCCACTTTCGCGGAACGGGTTTTCTCCTATAGATTGCCAGTGCATAACTAAAGTAAATCGTCAAAATAACGCAATGCTTTTTAGAAGAATGAAACCATTATAAGACCCAAGTCCCATCACACAATGCAAGGCAAACCGGAGGATAGGGTTTTACCTTATAATGATCAAAAGATGCTTGATACGATAAACACAGTATTATATAATAATAGTGTGCAACCAATTTGAAATACATCAAAGTAAATGTATCAATCCTAGACGGCATGAGTGCCCCATCCCACTATGTCGCCATATATAGGTATACAATCAAAACCGCGTGATGTCGTATTGGAAATTTGGGTTTCCATCTGAGTCAAGGCTAGGGAGGAGATCCTTACCGATTCGATACACTCTAGCAAATGCCCCAGGATTGGTACTCTGCCCAACCCTTGGATCCTGCAGGGTCGGTCCATACGTTAACGCTTAATGGATTGGCAATTCCTGAAGACATGCTCCCCGGTCCTTTTGGACCTATAATACGGCCAGTGGCGACCGCAAAAACTGAGGCTTTGAAAAATCCAACAACCATAATGAATAAATGTCAGCGCTGGTAGGTCCCTGGCACCACTCTAGCTAGAGAGAAACGTGTGCACTCCCAGCGTTCCCTTCTCCCGTTTTAGACTCTACCGGGCTGTGAGGCTCGTGAAGTCACGTTACACAAAGCTATGCCTAAATAGACTATGCTTTGATCATCTCACAAGGCTCTTCTTTGCAACAATAAGCCTTGTTCAAGTGCAACTTGGCATACCACATCAACAACTCATATCATGCGATCGGTAATCATTTAACATACAAAAGGGTGTTAAGCAAGAGAATAAATCCTCTGCCACCATGCATTTATATATTAAATAAAAACCAATTTAATTACATGAAATAAATTTCAATGTCAGGCATGCTATCCATTTACAAGTCCGTTCTGGGTCTGAATGAAACAACGTATCCGTCGATCTCCAGTACGTCTGTAAGATCATCACTTTTTACCTTGCCTTGGGGGATCAATCCCAATTCAAGATATCAGTCACCATCAACCAAACAATGTGAAGCTCTCCGGTCTTCAGTCACCGTCTTGATCTTCGACTCTTGATCGTCGTGATGATTATTCAGAATGGATTAGACCCGGTCTTTCTGAATAACTCGCGTATTTGTAATTAAAATCAACCATAAGCCACATTCCAACTCTGAACATTCTTTTAAATAAAAATTATTATTTATGTTAAAATATTCTCATTAATTATATCAAAGATAAAATAAATTACATTTTAATCTTTCTAAAAAGATTTATTTATATTCCTTTTAAATCTATAAAATAGATTTATAAATTTCCAAATAACAATATCAATGTAAATTGGATTAAAGAACCAATGTCGTTTAAAAACAAAGTTCACGATAAATCCAATTCACATATCAATTTATTTTCAGTCACAAAATATAATTGTAAATAATCTTAATTAAAAGATTAACTCTTTCATCGGGCTTAAGGACAATGTTATTTAAGACACCATCCACGACAACCCAAAATCCATTACTTGAACTAGATTCTAATTAAATATAATCTAATTGAAAACTTCATCTAGTCCGTTTGTAAGATATTTTCAATTCAATATATTCTTTATATTACAAAACTCTTTATTTTACAAAAATCTTTTATTTAAAAAGAAATTCTGCATTGGAACGTGACTCAACCATGCACCATAAAATTTGGGTCATATTGGTTTCATACATTTCATGTATAAGGTAATAAACAGGAAATAATCCTCAAACCATCCATTAACAACCAGAGTGACAATGTCAACTGTGTGAGCATTAAGATGAGATTTTAACGCTCATCGCAGCCTGTCGATCAATCGATAGACATATAATTAAAGATTGGGATTTGTGTCAGTCAAGTATCGTCCCAATACCCGTGTGGGGTTTTCAGCCAACAACAGTTCATATAAATAAATAAATAAATAATTGGTTAATAGATTTAACCAATTTCAATTTCACTAACAAGTTGATGTTAATAAATCAAACATGTCACTTATATCGAGTAAAAATGTATTTTTCTCGTATGATTTCTCTCTCTATATATACATCCCTAAAGTTACATAAACAGTAATTTACTTATATAGCTTTATTGCGGATGACAAGTAAAATATAAATTTTATTACACTTCATTCGTGTGGAATTTCTTGACAATACAATTCAGTGTATATTTTTTTGCCACATAATGATTCCTATGTTATAACATAAACTCTAATGTAAGTTTGCAAAATAAAAATGGATTTTTCTATTTGCATATAAATTCTACTGTATATTATGCAAATAAATTCTGTTTCAACAAAGATGTGTAAAGGTGATATACTCATTTTGTTGGCAATTCTATTTCAACAAATACAATGTAGATAAAAGTGTATTTCTAATCTTGTGCTTTTATTTGTACATAAAATACAAATAAAATGCATTACATGTATTTGTCTTTTTATTTGACAAACAATGTTAAAAAAATGTTCTTTTAAATCTTGTCCTTTTATTTAACAAAACAATGGTAAATAAAATGTCTCTTTAAATCTTTCTATGCTTTATTTGCATCTAAAAATGCAAATAAGAAATATAACTCCCTTCTTTTTCTTGTGTTTTGTTTACATAAAAAAAAGGAAACAACTATGTGATTCTTTTTTCTATATTTTGTTTGCATCCAAAAATGCAAACAAAAATATGTCATATTCTTATTTAAACAAAATAGTAAACTCACATAATTACTTCTTTTTACTTATAATAGGAAATGTAAATAAAAAGGGTTCACATAATTTGATCTTTTAATTTACAATAGAAAATGTAAATAAAAGTGATTCACATAATTTGTATTTTTACTTACTATAGAAGATGTAAATAAATGTATTTCTAAATTCTATTCTTTTTATTTACATGAGAAAATGTAAATAAGCGTATTTCTAGATTCTATTCTTTTTATTGTAACAAATCGACAATAAAATATGAACTTTTATAACTATTCTTTTTAAATGACAAAAATTGTAACTTTTTGCTTCAACAAAATAAAAATCAAAATTAAAATCTTATATGACTATTCTTTTTTTTATTGTAATGAATTATAATAAGAAATAACACAAAAACATGGGTACTTTTACTTGCATATAAAATATAAATAAAAGTTCAATTCTATAACATGTATTTTTATTTACATACAAAATGTAAATAAAAGTAAAATTCTCAAATACATCTTTTATTGTAATACAAATGACAACAAAAATATGTTATTTCAAAATTGCAACAAAATGGCGCTAAGAATATATATATATATTTTTAGTTGAATCCACATGACACTAAAAATATGTTCGTTTTAATATTTCAACATGACACTAAAAATATATTCATTTTTAATGATTCTACGTAACACTAAATTTATGTTTCATTTTTAATGACATAACTTGACACTAAAAATAATGTTTCATTTTTGGTGAAACTTAATGACATTAAAATTATGCTCATTTTCATGAAACTTAACGACGCTAAAAATATGTTTATTTTATATAAAACTTAACGACGCTAAAAAAAATATGTTTATCTTATGTAAATCTCAACGATGCTAAAAATATGTTTATTTTTATGTCAATTTCATATCACCTTCATATTTCTACGTATGATATCAACTAATATTTTGGTGTCAATGTTTCCATAACAATTCCTACATATGGCAACAACTAATATTTTGGTGTCAATGTTTTCATGATAATTCCATATTACTACATATGACCACAACTAATATTTTGGTATCAATTAGGATGTCCATTTCTCATATTAATACATGTAATCATATTAACTTTGGTGTTAACATATGATGTCAATTTCCATACTATTACATGTAACAACATTAAATTTTTGATGTCAACATATAGTGTCAATTTCCATATTAATACATGTGGTTATAACTAAACCTTTGGTGTCAACATTCATGTAACGTTTCATATTAATACATGAAATAAAACTGAATTTTTATTGTAATATAAAGGACAATAAAAATGCCTCTTCTCATTTGTAACTTTTATTGTAATATAACGATATTAAAAATTGAATCTTTTTAATGTACACCTTTTTATGCAAAATAAAAACATTAAAAATTGAATCTTTTTATTCATTTATTTAAAACAAGATCTAATCTAATCGGTGTTTACATATCTAAATAAATAGGAACTTTTATTTGTATGACGTAGATCTAAACCATCATGGATATTCCAAAACACCGCAATTCATACAAAAATCCAAGCACGAGACATTGCAATTATAATTATAATCATAAATTCATGGATTTCGCTTACCAATAATTAATTAAACGTTTAGTAAATTATTATTATCACCAAAACAAAGAGCAGAATTTCGTCGCAGAATCAGATCTAGAATAACAGATCTGGAATAAATAATAGATTTTAATCGCAGAACTGGATCATTACATACATACACAGAATTAATCAGCGAGAAAATAATTAATCTAAAAATTAATTTTGTAAATAGGAATTCTCACCGTCGTTCGTGATTAGCCCAATTTTTTCAACAGCTCAGAAATTCCCCGTTTCAGTCTAGAATTGTAGTTCAGGATCGTAAGAGTCCAACGCTTCTGAATTTGTATGACCAAGTTATGGGTAAAGCAAGTTAGTAATAAAATTAAATTAATCACAAGGATTAAGTTCCTTAACCTTTCTTCCCTCTCTGTAAAACTCGGCCATGACTTTCTAATTTGTTCAAAACTTTGGATTCAAATTTCCGGCGATTTAGTGAATGGTTTAAGGCGCCGTCAGTTGGAGGAGAACGGGCTCGGAGAGGTCGAGGTGTGCCGGCGACAAGGGGGGTGCAGTGGTGCCTGGTGGGGCTAGCGGCGTGCGTAAGGCGCTGACTTTGGTGGCTCGACCCTCGAGATACGGGCCACGAGAGGAGGTGCTTTTGGTCGGAGGTGAAAGAGGAGGGAAGGGGCTTCAAAACGGTGTATGGTATGGGTTCTAACTCGAAGTGAGGAGGGAGAATTGGAGGAGAGAAGTTTGGAAGGGGTGGCAGCCAATGAAATTAGGATTTGTGTTTGGTATTGAGAAGGTATGAGATATTTTGTAGAGGTCTAGGATTTTTATTCTAGCTTGTCCATGTTAATCAATTTTAGTAATAGTCTTTATGTTATAACATTATATATATATATATATATATTAATTTTGCAAAATAAACCATTAATGTGTCTCCCACATATAGTATGTTACACAGTAATTTAGTCAGCTGACTGGGCATAAGGTAAATGGTTTAATTAATGTTTATTTTAAAATTCAAAATCGAAATTGATGTGCGTATTAATAATTCCTTCATTTTTATATTCTTACCTATTTAATCATGTGAAGGTTATTTTTAACTTCTTCGTTTACCATTTTAACGCGCATTTTATTTTTAGTTCCAACCGCGTATTATTAATATACGCACAAAATTAAAAGTTATTTCAACTTTCTTTTATTGCATGGTTTTATACCATCTATGACGCACGTTTATTTTGTGCATTACTTTTGCAATTTATACCTAAACATATTTATATTAAATTTTCTCTTTATTTCATCCTATGCATGCACAATTCTTTGTTTGTGTATTTAACATAATATTTAGTTTCTAATTTTACAAATAAACCCATAATGTGTCTTTCTCTTTTTATATTTTTATTTATTAAAAAGCATAAAGTGTGGCATATATTCATATGAAAGAAAGAGAGGGGATCATAAAAGAAATGAATGAAACGCATGCTGTAATTATTATTGGGTGGTTCTATTTGTACACCACTAATTAACTAGCACACACCACACATTATATAAGTAAATTATACACCTAAAACTACTTTATACATACTATTATTTTATAAGATTAACCTTGTTCTCGTCATCATTTTCTTTCTTTGTTCTGACATAAAACTTATATGCAAACATAAAAGCATGGCCTTAAAATAAATAATCATAATTGACATTATTTTCTAACATTAAAATTGTAAACTCTTTATTATTACTCATATAATTTATCATTTTGATTAAAATCAACCCTAATTCTATGAGGGAAAAACAACCCTGTACCCTTTAAATTAGAGCATTTAATGATGATAGTTGTCTTGATTGATGACAATTTCCGTTTTATAATAGGAAAAAAAAAATCCATTGATTCCATCACTAAAACCTATCGCTTTGATAAATTTTGTAAATTTTAAAGTTTAATGGATATAGGAAATATAAGCGAGAAAGCAATTAAAAAGAAGTGTAATTTATTAATAAATTTTTATTAAAAAGATTATGATGTACGTAAAGCAATATTTGGTGTATAAATAGAATTTGCCATTATTATTATCATTATTATTCCTTGCAATGAATGACATGCTTTTAATTCCCATTGAATATGATTCCAAATTTTATTTATTTTATTGAAGGAGGGGATTTTCCCCTTTTTTTCACTTTCACTTTATTTGGTTATATATATTTTACTTTATTTTTTTTTGTGAACAAATGACAAAATGAAACCTAGTCTATTTATTTCATCATTTTTTTTCTTTTAGTAACAAATGGCAAATAAAATACATTTTCAACCGTAATTATTTAAATAAATTATTTTATATTCTCTAAAATTCATTAAAATTTTATAAAATAAAATTTTTGAATTGGTCCTGACTTTGCGGGTTGTTACACTCACAGTGAGTCTTGGTGAAGATAAATATGTATATAACACTAGGCCATAGAAAGTCCAAGTCTAATCCAAGTTGTATGTATGCAAGTCTTGATGTTGCCTCTGTTTGATCCAATCTGCAGTAGCATTTCCCTATTGTATGCTTATATTATTCAAAATAAATTAGAGGCAGAGTAAGATGTGAAGAATTTGTGTGAATTTCAGAATGAGGGAAGGCATCTATTTATATAGTTATAAAGCCAACATCAACCCTTAGATCTGAACCGTACAAGTCACGCTGAGTTAGCATGAATAGAGCCACATAATCATCCAAGTCCAACGGGCAGAATAAATATGGATCCGGGATGGGTCAACCTACCTGTCAGGGATTACAGAATGGATCGTTAAGGCAAAACAAACACTAGAGGGGGGTGAATAGTGTTTTTGAGAATTTAAACAAAATCAAAAGTTTATGTGAACTACTATATGAATCAAATACCACAAAGACAATCACAGAAACAGAATCGAACATAAACACAAATATAAACAAAAGTAAAGTGCAGAAGTGGAAAGAACACACCGGATTTTATGCTGGTTTGAATTGCTCCTACGTCCAGTCCCAAGCAACGCTAGACTTCGCAGAGTGTTATTACTATATCAATAGACAATTACAACCTCCTTGATTTCACGGCTACAAGAGATACCACCGATTCCAACCTCCTTGATTTCACAGCTATAAGGGATACCACCGAAGCCATCCTCCTTGATTTCACGGCTACAAGGGATACCACTGGTTACTTACACAACCCAAACAATTACAAATAGCTCTATAACTCTTCAATAGCACTTGATTCAGAGAGTAATGAGTAGATAGTGTAGAGAGAAGAAGATTAGTGAAAACATAATTGAATTCGACAGAGTATAGGTGTAGAAATCATAAAAATTATAAAGAATAATGGTGTACTGAAAGGGAATGAAGATGGAGAAGAAGAAGCAATAAAAAATTCGAAATCAGCCCCTTTTTATAGTGTGTGAAAGGTTACAACGTCTTGGAACCTTCACAAATAATGAAAAGACACTTCCTTTCAATTTTGAAAAAAATGACAGTTATATGTCGACATGTATATATATGTACGTCGACATATACATGTACAAAATAGAAATTTGAACATTTTTCAAGTGTTTTGATATATATATATACAACTCTGGAAATTCATGAATTAAAATATAGTGTTATAAATAAATATTATAAAGTAGAAAATCATATGAAAACATAAATATAAACTATATAAACATATTTATAAAATTATAAAGTTTAAAAATAAATAAATATAAAGTATATAAAATATAAATATATAAAACTTATAAAGTATAAACTTATAAAACTTAAGTTTAAAATCAAATAAAAACAGAAAGTAAAATTGAGAAGAAAGAGATTGAAAATTGAATATGAAAAACAGAATTTGAAATTATTTTGAATTTGAACCTGGAGTGCTATTTAGAGTCTTGCATAATCTAGACTCGATAACTATATTTATCTTGAACTCTTGAAATCTTGAATACTCATGAGTCTTGAAACATCTCTAATTTCTGAATCTCTAACATCTTTAAACAATAAAATCTTCAGTAATAATTCACGTATATAAATCCTGCATATATATATATATATATATATATATATATTAGACAAAAGTGTTAGTATATATTTTATAATCAATTAATATTGAAATAAGGTCATTGTCATCAAACTTCATTCTCCAACAATCTCCCCCTTTTTGATGATGACAACCTTAGTTTATAAAATATCATACCTGTATATACCTATTGACGATGATCCTTCAAATACTCCCCCTATCTATATGAATCCTATAAACTATGTCTATATTTTATAATTTCTCCCCCGTTGTCATTATCAAAAAGAAATTTTAAAACTACACCCCCTAAATCGTACAACTCTCTAAAAACCTATAAGTAACTAAGTAAGTCCTAAATCAAAGTAGAATACTCCTAGGTAAAATAACTCTTATACTCCCCCTTAATATTTATATCTGTATTACTTTATGCTAAGATGTATAACTAAGTACTTAACATAATCAACTATTATATTAAATTTGAATTTGTACAAGCGATGGTACATGGATTTTTACAAGTATGATACACCGTAAGAACGAAAACCTTAATTACTAATTATTCTTGACAACGGGAGATTTGTGGATTGGACAATTTGGATAATAGAGACAAAAAACCCCATTTTGTTCAATCACATTCCCATTTTGGTCGAATAAGACCTCTCCTACACATACGACCTTATCGTCTTCTTCCGTAATCGTTGATTGAGTCTCTTGAGGTTCTCCTTCCTCCATCGTTTCTTTTCCTATGGTTCTTCCTCCTTTTCCATGGCTAATTATCATTATCAATGATAATCGGATTAGCCTGATTATCCATTATGAATTTAAGAAGACTTCTCATTACTTTCCCTTGCCTATTTTTCTCTTGGCTCATCCTAATCTATAGTACTTGTATTTCAGCCAACATTTGTAGATCATACTCCATCTTTTCTTCAATTTTGATGACACGACAAAGCATAGATCGTTAAAAGGGACCCTTGGATGGTCCAGCGGCGGAATTGATTTGGGTGTTTAAATTAGTGGAGTCCATTGTTTATTTTAGTTTATAATCTTTATAGAGAAGAGAAATGAAAATGAAGAAGAAAAATCGAAGTAGAAGGTTTAAATAATTGATATAACTAACTTTTGGTGAGGATTAAATTTTAAATTCTGGCACTTATATGTCGACATATGCATAAATGAATGTCGACATACTTGTGTTTTAAGTTTTATTTTTCTAATTTTTTATGTTAATTATATATATAATAATATATTTAAGTATTCAAACTCACTTAAAGAACATATGCCTAATTCTCTTCTAAATTTAGTGAATGTTGCTTCGTTTAATGGATATGTTAATATATCCGCTATTTGTTTATCCATTTATGTAATTCGAGTGAAATTTTCTCTTTACTTACGCTATCTCTCAGAAAATGATGTCCTATTCAATACGTTTAGTTCTTGAATGATGAGTTAGATTTTTAGAAATATTTATAGCACTTGTATTATCATAGTATATTGGGGATTTATTTATTTATAGTCTAAAATCATTTAAAGTTTGCTGCATATATATTACTTGTGAACAAGCCAAAGCAGCAAAGATATATTCTACTTCAGTTATTGACAAAGATACAATATTTTGCTTTTTGCTAAACCACGAGACTATTGAATGTCCTAAGAAGTGACATGTTCCACTAGTACTTTAACGATTAGATTTACATCCTGCGTAGTCAGTGCCACAGTAAGAAACTAAATCGAATGAATCATCCATAGGGTAAAATAATCCAAAGTCTGGTGTATGCTTTACATACCTTAGAATACATTTTACGGCTTTTAAATGTGTTTCTTTAAGTTGCGGTTGATATCTTTCACAAACACATACACTATGCACTATATTTGGTCTACCAGCAGTTATATATAATAATGATCCTACCATTCCTTTATATAGTTTTGATCCATATCTTTAGATGTGTCATCTTTACTTAATGTTATATTAGTCATCATAGGTGTTGGTCTCCCATTTGTTGTTGTTAAATTATATTTATTAATTAGATATCTTGTGTATTTTTTTATTAATAAATATTCCATTCTTTAATTGCGAATCTGTAATCCTAAAAAGAATGCTAGTTCTCCCATATGACTCATTTCGAATTCTCGGGTCATAATGTCTGAAAATTCTTTATTCATCTTATCGTTTGTTGATCCAAAAATTATATCGTCATCATATATTTATACTAATTGAATATCCTTTTTATTTTTCTTAACGAATAAAGTATTATCTAATTTTCCTATTTCAAAATTTGATTGTAACAAATAATTTCTTAATCTATCATACCAAGCCCTAGGATCCTGTTTTAATCCATATAACACTTTCTTTAACTTATATATATGATTTAATAATTTTTCGTCTTCAAATAGAGGTGGTTGCTCTACATATATGTTTTCTTTAACAAATTCATTTAGGAAAGCACTTTTGACATCCATTTGATATAATTTGAAATTATTATGATTTGCAAAGGCTAGTAAAATCCTAATAGCTTCTAGTCTTGCTGTGGAAGAAAAGTTTCATCGTAATCTATTCCTTCTTCTTGAGTATATACTTGTGCTACTAGTCATGCCTTATTTCTTGCAACCTCACTGTGTTCATTCATTTTATATTTATAAACCATTTGGTTCCTCTTTTAGACTTATTCTTTGGTCTAGGAACAAGTTCCTATACATCATTTCTAGTAAACTGATTTAGTTCTTCTTGCATAGTACGTATCCATGAATCATCAAAAGATGCTTCCTTTGGATTCTTAGATTCAATAGTTGAAATAAATGAAGTATTACTCATATTATTTAATTAATTATGGGTTCTAACAACGGATTCAATATCTCCTAAGATATTTTCTACCAGATGATCTCTAAGTAATTGAATTCATTTTTTGGTTGATTATCTTCATAATTTATTTGATTAATTTCATTTTCACATTCATCTTCATTTTTGAGTTATACTTTTATAGTTTTCATCGAAAGATACGTTTAATGTATAACGACCCGAACTTCCTCGTAAAGGAAAGCCCGGATTGCTTTGAGGATAAGACGAATCAGAAGACAAATAGAAGAACATTTCATTGCTTATTACAACAATTAATATCAGAGTACAAGAATATACAGAGTTTGAACAAATAATATACATTGTAAAATATCAGAGATTAAAATACATTACATAGCAACGAAAAATAATACAAAACACAACTGAAAGAGAAAAACGGATAAAAAGCTTTCCGAATATCATTCCAGCTGTAAACCAGGATCCTATGAATACAAATCTACAAAACCAAAACTACTAGTTGCCCGTGTGGAAAACAGGGGCACCCGGAGTTTAGGTTAAAACAATAAACTCCAGGTCAGTCATGTGACTGGTGTGAGAACCAAAACAAACATGGTAAATCAAGGGACCACGTCGTATAACACGGAACGGGTTTCCTCCCAAGAATATCAGTGCATAAAACAAACAACGTAATGCTTTTTGGAAAAATGAAGCTATTATAAGACCTAGGTCTCATCATACAATGCAACGCAAGCCGGAGGATAGAGTTTTCCCTTATAATAGCCAAACATGCTTGGTACGTTTAAGAAAAATCATTTCATACTATTATAAGAACGCAGTGTATGAAACATCTTCAAATATAAATGTATCAATCATAGGCGGCATGGGTACCGTCTATCATGTCACCAATACTAGGCTCTACAATCAAAACCGCAATGTCACGTATTGGAAATTGGATTTCCTTCATGAGTTGGGGCAGGGGATGTACTCCTTTCCGCTTCGAGACACTCTAGAAAATGCTTTGGGACTGCACACTCTGGGCAACCCCTGAATCCTCCAAGGTCGTTCCACACTTACGTTAGTGGATTAATTATTCCTGAACACACGTTTCCCATTCCTATAGGACCTATCCATTGGCCCCGTAGTAACCGATATATCCGAGGCGCCTCGCATTCCAACAACCACATAGGTAAAAATATAAAAATGTCAGGGCTTGCAAAACCCCGACACGACCCATAGCTAGAAAGAAACGTCATGTTCTCCCTAGGTCCCTTATCCTGTTTTTAACACATATCGAGGTGTGAGGCTCGCAAATTAATGCTATACACAAAGCTATGCCATTTAAGGCCGTGCTTTGATCACCTACCACAAGACTCTGCTTTTCAACAGAAGCCTTGATCACTGCATCTCTGCATGCCACATAGGCAATTCATGCCATTCGACTGATATCTATCGATATGTAACCTCTGAGCTTGTACATCTCAGAGAAGGGTATTAAGCAAGAGAATAAATTCTCCGTCGCCAAACAGATATATATTTAATAAAAATCAATCAACACAGAATAAAATTAAATGTCAGACACACATCCATTTACAAATTCATTCTGGGTCCGAACGAAATCGGAGGCACCTTATTCCTCGTCCCATATGTCCACTAAAGGAGAGAGGTCCTCGCATATCCAGTCGATCTCCAAGTACGTCTGGACGATCACCGCTTATTACCTTGTCTTGGGTGTACAACCCAATCAAGACATTAGTAATCATCCAAACGATGTGAAGACCTCTGGTCTTCAACCACCGTCTTCACCGTCGACTTATCGTCGAACCAGTTATTCAGAATGAGTATAAACCCGGCCTTTCCGAATAACTCACGTATATAGTAAACAAGTGCTATAAAAACACAACATACGCCTCATTCCAATCCAGAATATTCTTTTATTCAAATATTCTTATACTTTGGGAAAGGTTCCCATTAATTTTATCAAAGATAAATCCTTTAAATTTATTCTTTAATCTTCCTTTGGATATCTTTCAAACCATATGAAGGTTTTTTTCCAAACGGGTCAGGATTAACGCACCTTACCAAAGTAATTATTTATTTAATTTCCCAATCCCAACCAATCCATCCCATGGAGCAAAACTGGTCATACTCCATATATAACACCACAGTGTTATTGGTAAATTTAATTACCATTTCACATTCAAATCTAATTAAATATTTAACTATCGCTAGGAGCAAAACTGGTGTAACTTCATTCTCGATCATCTCCCAAATTTGATAATTTAAATTATCACTTCCCATTTCAATCTAATTAAAGATTCATTAAAACTCCACTTAGTTTTAATCTTCTTAAAAATCAATATTAATGATTATTTAACTTTGGAAACACAAACATGCCGCATCGACAATCTACACCGTACTATTGATTTCTGCCGATATATAACCTCTAAGCTCATACGACTTAGAGAAGGGTGTTAAGCAAGAGAATAAATTCTCTGCCACCAAACAGATATATATTTAGCAGAGATCAACCATACAGTTCGAAATACAATGCTACACATGTAATCCTGTCTTTACTGGGTTAAAGAACCAATGTCATTTAAAATACAGTTCATGATAAACCCAAATCACATTCCATTAATTATGGAATCTTCACGTAAAAACAAATCAATATATAATCGATATCAAATTCCGTATCCGACTAATAATACAAATGGAATAACGACAAAGCCTTTTAAACTCCATATGTATTAACAGTCTTCCTCCATAGAAGTTCATTTCGATTATTACCAAATTGAATTTCATTCCATTCCAATTAAATATTAATTAATTGGAAAACTTTACTTTGGAAAATCCCATTAAATCTTAATAAAAGATTTATATATTCCAAATCACGTTTGACTGTAAATCGGATTAAAGAACAAATGTCATTAAAAACACAGTTCACAATAAACCTAATTCACATTCCATTTCAATTTCAATTAAATGTTAATTAATTGGTAATTTTTTCTTTACAAACGGGGTTTAAGAACAGTGTTATTTAAGACACCATTCATGACAAACCCAAAATAACATTCCATTGTTAATTGGGTTAAGGAACAAGTGTTATTTAAAACATCGTTCACGATAAACCCAAAACCCAATTTGATATTAGTTACAAGGCTCTGAATAGAAAATATATTGGCTTATATTCAATATCAAATTCTGAAATTAACAAATATCATATTGGGAATAACAATATATATATCTTCCAAATTCCTCCACAATGTCCGTATAACCATGGAATCCAATACCGAAATATTCCGAAGATAATTTCGATTCAAATCCACTCCGATTCATATATCGGAAATTCTGGTTATTTTTAAAACCATTTCAAATCCAATCTATTTGTTTAAAAATATTGGATTATAATTCTAGTTCATAACTAGTTCATTTCGATAAAAGTATATTTTTATCTCTTCAAATATGGAATTTTTCATCCTAGTTCTTTCCAAATCATTTATTATGATTTTACACAAATTGTTGATATTTTTAATAATTTTATCACGGCCCGTACAGTCGATTTCCATAAATGGTCATCGAACTGCACTTACAACGACCTTTTCCAATTTTGATTTGGACATAATTCCAAATCCAACCGTTAGATTTCAAATCTCTTATATTCCTTGGAAAGCTCTTCTCGATACAAACCCAACAGTTCTGGTTAGGAGAATCTGACGGTCGGATCTCCCGTTATGTCCATTCGAAGTCAACGGTCGAAATTCGCGAACGGCCTCGGCGCGACGAGTTCTATTCAGGCCATTATATATATATATATATATATATATATATATTTCATCGATTTGCATTTAAAATGTATTTTATAAATTGTTTTAAATTTGTTTTCAAAACGATTTCAACTTCATATTCAATTTCAAATCAAAATAGAATATTCCATATCATTAATTTATAAATGATAATATTTTCAAAATATTAGATTTTGAAATTATTTCCTTTTCGATATTCATTATAAAAATGAATAAAATCGATATAAATATCATTCATGTCAAAATAGCGTTAATCTAATCAACTTGGCTATATATATTTAAATATTTTTGTGTCCATCCCAAATCGGACATTAAAATCAGATTTTGATCTTTTGCTGAATATTATTTTAAAATATTTACTATTTTAAAATATTTATTCTTTCTAAACTGGAATCAGACACAGTCAATTACCCTATAATGTTATTTATATAGATTTCATACAACACATGTATAGAACAACAATAATAGACTATCAACCATCATCCAGAGTGCATTACACAACTGCATAAGCGTTAAATATTAACACTTACAACAGCCTGTCAACCCATTGATTGACATACAACTAAATACTGAGATTAGTGTATGTCCAATATCATCTTAATACCCGTGCTGGGTTTTCAAACAACAAACGCTGATTATTAGTTGTGCAGTTGAGCGATGTGTAAAATATATCGTCTCAATCAATATTCGTCAAATGTGTGTACATAAACAAATCGTCCGATTTGTTTATGAATATTTATTTTTATTCATATATACGTTAAAAATTATATTATTAACTATAAAATATTTTATTCAACACATGAATATTTTATTCCATTCCACATCACAATCAATTTTCACAACACATTGCAATCAAACAAGTCGTCCATGTTTTGTGGACGATGGTGTCAGGTGCAGCTAAGCACCGTCTGCATCCTAGTATATATTTTAACTAGAAAATAAAAGTAAAGTCAGAAGTTCTAACGTTGCTTTTGGCTTCGCTAAAAATTGTAGCGAGCTCTAAAAATTCTCCGGTCTCTTCTAGAATGTAGAAGATGTCGTCACGATCCCGATGTTTCTCGTTTCATTGGATTTTGATCGCATAGCAAAAAGATATGTTTTTTATAAGATCAATCAACTTTCCAACGCTTTAAAGTGTTATAATCAGTTTAAAAATTCAAAGTCATTACCTTGAATAAACCCTTCAAAACTAGGGTTCGAATTTGCGTGTGAATCGTTGCGCTAGAGGAGGATCGACCACTGCCACGTGGAAGGGGGAGGAAGCGCGCGCCTCCGCCTGGAGGTCCAGTGGAGTTTGACTAAGCGGAGGGAGCATGGCGGCGGGCTGAAGGTGCAGACTTTGGGGAGGTGATTTTGAGAAAATACTCAACAAAAAATTACAAACTTGATATGGATTTGTAGCTTGGTAGGAGATCTACAAAATTCCCAACAAGAGCATTTGATTTTGATGCGTGGATTTGGAGGAATCGAAGAGAGAAGGCGTGAAATTCTTTCTGCCGTCCATCATGTGTCGGGAAGAGAGAAAGCCATCTTTTTTTAATTTTTATTTAAGGAATGAATTTTCTGATTGGCCGACCATATATTCAAAATTTAAGTGGTATTTTCGCATCAGAACTCCAAATCAATCCCAACGACTATCACCCCTAGCTAAATAACCCTATTCTGAGCACAATAGGATATGTTTTGTAAGCCAATTCGACCGTAACGATCATTTTCTGTTAAATTTAAAATATAAATCATTATATTTTAAATTCAAACACACATTTTAATTTACCCGGGCCACATACGGACTCCAAAAATTCAAGAAAAATAAATCTGGCTATGTTTTGACGATAAGGTCCTAATAAAACTAATTTTGTCGAATTCAGAGATCGTTTGAAAAATGGCCATTTTCTGGTCGATCCAAATTGACTGAAACTATTCAAACATGTCTTCTTTTGCCATGCTCACATATTGATTCCAAAATTATGAAAATTGGAATCTAACAATAATTTGACATTCCAGATCCGACAAAAGTGGTCTCGTCGAAAACGAAGGTCATTTGCAAAATTGCTATTTTTGAGGGCTAAAATTCCATAGTGACTATTCTGAATTTTCAACTGGGCATAACTTTTTATTCCCGCTATGATTTGAATTTTTCAGATTCGTTGGAAATATATTTTCAAACAGATTCAAATATTTCTAGTTTCACTAAAATCCGGTTTATTTTGAATCCTGTACATTCATTTGAAATTTGAAATCGAATTTTCAAACTACCACGCCATTTCCAATTCCTTTTATAATTAAAATAAATATTTATATTCTAATTTCAATTAAATAAATTTATACGTTCTAATTCTATTTCAAAATAAATTTCTAGCCGTTATTATTTAAATTAAGTCATTTTAAATATTCTAAATTCATTAAAATGCCAAAATAAAAATTTAAATTGGTTCTGATTTTCCGAGTTGTTACTGTCTCCCCCACTTGAAATCTTTTCGTCCTCGAAAAGGAACGGAGCTGAAAGTTATTTAACTAATCAATTCAACTTTCAGTTTGGCTGTCGTTCTTCAACTTTTCAATTTCTAAGAATTTCTAATTTTTCAAAAATTTGGCTAACACCCTAAATTTTCGAATGATTTCGCCATAACCTCCTTTGTACGGGGAGCATCGGGAAAATCCCCAAACCGCAACATAGGCCCACTCATATCAAAAAAGAAAAAGAAAACGCTAAGAGGCTAGCCAATCGGCTCATAAAATCATCCAAACCCAATAAATTAGTAAACATGTACTTATTTGTCGGGCATACAATTTTATTCCTCTTCTGTTGCCTCCTTGTTATGACCTGTTCAATGTATGTACATGTATATGCATGCAATTTCAAACAATTTTCTATTCAATATTTTGACTCGATTTGGCTAAGTTTACCTTCATTTATCTTATTGGTTTTATGGTTCCAATATATTTTTATTAATCATAATAATAATCAAACAACACAACCAGCAATCAATTAGTTGATTATGTTTCAATCACATAACTTTGATATACATAGTCAAAAATCATGTTTTTGGTGCCAAATCACAACAATAACCCTATCTAGTTTTGGTTCTCACACCAACCTAATGGAAATATATAGATATCACACTTTCGAAACTCGAACATAAACCCTGATGATGGTGCACTGATCATCAGAATCATCTCCGGGCGACTAGAGTGTGATTCTATATCTGTCCAATATATTAAAACTTCGAATACATGTTTGCAAGGCGTATATGCAAAATCTTTATATATTGGGTTGTCCAAATTCAATACAAATAAAGTATTCAAATACGTTTAAGGTTTAAATTTTCAAAACAAAATTTGTTTTCATTTTTATTTTAAAAATAACACTCTTTCGATTCATTCTAGGATACTACTGATCCCATCTCTAACGAGTCATTCTCATTGGGTATTACTAATCCAATCTCTAATGAATTCTTTCGTTTGGTTCTAACGTGTCTTGTTCTCGAGCTCTGTAAACCAAAGCTCTGATACCAAACTATAACGATCTGAACTTCCCCGTAAAGGAAAGCCCAGATTGCTTTGAGGATAAGACGAATCAGAAGACAAACAGAAGAACATTTCATTGCTTATTACAACAATTTACATCCGAGTACAATAATAAACAGAGTCTGAACAAATAATATACATTGTAAAATATCATAGATTAAAATACATTACATAGCAGCGGAAAATAATATGAAACACAACCGAAAGAGATAAACGAATACAGAGCTTTTCGAATATCATTCCAGCTAAAAACCAGGATCCTATGAATATAAATCTGCAAAACCAAAACTACCAGCTGCCCGTGTGGAAAATTAGGGAACCTAGAGTTTAGGTTAAAACAATAAACTCCAGGTCAGTCATGTGACTGATGTGAGAACTAAAACAATTATTTAATCTTTACTTTAGAAATAAGGTAAATCAAGGGACCACGCCGTATAACACGGAACGGGTTTCCTCCTAAGAATACTAGTGCATAAACCAAAAAGTGCAATGCTTTTTGGAAAAATGAAGCTATTATAAGACCCAGGTCCCATCACACAATGCAACGCAAGCTGGAGGATAGGGTTTTCCCTTATAATAGCCAAACATGCTTGGTATGTTTAAAACAAATCATCTGATACTATTATAAGTGCGCAGTGTATAAAACAACTTCAAATATAAATGTATCAATCATGGGCAGCGTGGGTATCATCTATTGAAACACCCCGCCTCCGTTAAGGTCACTCACAAAGGGAATGCCTTAACTTCGATGGAGCATTATAGGTAAAAGATGTAGATAAATTACAAGACAGACAAATAAAGCAGCAGGAAAAATAAAGTCATTTTATTAACAACTTAATTCAGTCAAGCTTTTACAACAGTTATCTCAATCATACTTAAATGTAATACATAGAACTTCTGTCTTGATTCTAAAACTTCCAAGTATAAAAGAAGCATAAAAACAACAATGATATTCCCCAATAAAGCATGAACCAGCCATAGCAGTGGAAGAGAGAGTCCAAAGCAATACATCGACCATCTTCGAGCTTGGAAAGAAAACTGAGCTAAGTGATAACATTTCCTCCCTGTGAACATGGGGGGGGGGGGGGGAACGGAAGAAAAGAGGCAAAACAAAACTAGGTCAGACATAAGTCTGGTAAGTCTAGTGACTTTCAACATATAAACAGGAAAAAGCATCATGACATGAATAAAAAGAATATAAGACAATACCGTGAGAATAAGGATAACATGATAACATAGGATGAGTATAAGGTATGATAAGACAAGATAAACTGAATGTGCTTCTACCCTTTCTCTGCTTCGCTACTACTTGGTTATTCTGATTTCTATATCTATCTCTGCACCGCCTAACTAGTGTCCCAACTAGAAATCTGTATAAATTGATAACGTGATCCCAATCCCCGTAATTGTGGTAGCCTTCAGGGTGTACATCTATCGTGAGGATTCCACCTCAATCTACCTAATTGCCATGATCATGTTAGATGTACCCTTACTAACCAATCGATTGGCTCCCTACTTGTACTAATTTCTCTTTTGTCTTTGTCAATCAGCCCTCTCTTGCGTGTAGATACCCTGTGCCGGTCCCACCATAAGGTGTACCAATCCTTATGATAGCAACCCGACACGATTCAAGATGCACAGTGTATAACTACTAGTACTCAGTGCCTACTTTTTCCCACTTCGGAGTACGTGCACGCCCGTAAATCGTCGGAACCTACGCTGACGTACCCCTTGCCGCTGTTTTGACTGCTTATAATCAGCCCAGTAATCGTGCCCCTCCCTGCCTAGTTACAGGGTACCATGATACATCTACGTGCGTTACTGCTGAAATGGGTATCCGTTACTAGGGTTTCCTGTTGGTTAAGTTTGTGGGCTTATATATACAAATATTACCCACCTACACGAGATGTACTTAACCCTCCCACTGATTCTAGCATGTTTTCTTAACGGTTAATTTTATGGTCCTATATGTACTAATATTACCCACCTACACGATATGCACTTAACCCTCTCATTGATTCAAGCATTTTTGTTTAACGGTTAAGTTTATGGGCCTATATGTACTAATATTACCCACCTACATGAGATGTACTTAACCCTTCCATCGATTCAAGCATGTTTATTTAACGGTTAAGTTTGTGGGCATATATTTACTAATATTACCTACCAAACCGATATGTGCTTAACCCTCCCGCACATTATGCCATATTGGTTAAGTGTTGTCCATTCATGTTAACTTAACCTACCCAGTCATCGTGTCATGTTGGTTAAGTGTTTCTTATTAACTTAACCCCGTTCGTTCATCAAGTTATTTTCTTGTTAACTTAACCCCATGTGTTCATCATATTGTATTGGTTAAGTGTCATCGATCAATTCAAGTTAACTTAACCCACCTACTTGTCATGTTACTTTGGTTAAGTGTTGCCTTCTTGTGTTAACTTAACCCTACCACAAATCAAGTTATATTGGTTTAGTGTTTCTTATTACTTAACCCTACACATTCATCATGCTATACTGGTTAAGTGTTTCCTATTAAATTAACCTTAGTCATTCATGTTATATTGGTTAAGTGTTTCTCATTACTTAACCCTAGTCATTCATCTTGTTCATTAGCATTAATCAATTTATTAATGCACCAACCTCTCACATTAGATATGTGTTGTTGCGGTTACTTGATGTGCCGGGCGGTTCCGGGCAGTTTTACACCACAACTCAATCTAACCTTGGGTTTTTCTTGGGCATGATGCACTAACCTCTCACATTAGATAGGTGTTGTTGTGGTTACTGGATGTGCCGGGCGGTTCCGGGCAGTTTTACACCACAACTTAATCTAATCTCGGGTTAGACATATTCATCTTTTCACATATTTACATATTTACAGTTTATATGTAAATTATTCACAATTGTTGTAATTATCCCAACCAGTCATGTTCTCATGTTCCAATTCTCAAGTTATGCCCAACAAAGCTAATTGCAAGTTATGGCCCCTGAATTTAGTTTCGAGTTATTACTCAAAATAGGCTACACCTAATCTTCCTAAGTTTGTACTAATAGTCATGCCCCAATACCCCCAATATACATTATTCTTTGGCGCCTCAACCAATGGTTATGCCCAATCTTGATTAATATCCTAATTTATAGTTTTGCGCCCAATCTAGATTAATATTCCAATTTTCAGTTTGCACCAAATCTAGATTTAATATTTCAATTTACTCCAAGTTTGCAACAAAAACAAATTATGCCTCAAATCATAAGTTACAAAATTATATTCCACCATATACCCCCGCATTCCAACCGCTCGTATAATAAGTTTCAGTCTAAATTCGAGGTTAATCTAGATTCATAAAATAAAGGGGACGAAAGAGGAGAATAAACAGGCATTAAAATGGTAGATCTGTCAAATAGTTTGGACCTAAGAGGATTACAGATCTGTTAGAGTAGGGGCATAACAAAGATAGATCTGAAACAGACTGACAGAAATAACCTCATAGACATATAGATCTGATATAAATAATATCAGGGACCTAAAAAGAATTGTATATCAGGTGTCCAACAAAGCTAGGCATGATTGAATAATAACTTCCTAGGCATGTAAATCATTGATTCAATAGAAAGATAGGAACTAATCTGAAAGATTTGTATTATGGACATAGATCCATTTCTGTACATGCCATAATCACTATTAGGTGTTTTAACCTGAAATTAACTTGGATTTACATGTTTACAGTTCGATTTACGCCCCAAATCCCAAGTTATATGTTCAATATACTTTATGCCTCAAATCTCAAGTCATATGTCTAATACTTTATGCCTAAAATCTCAAGTCATATGTCCAATACTTTATGCCTCAAATCTCAAGTCATATGTTCGATATACTTTATGTTTTTAATACAACATGTGTTATGTCCTCAAATCAGTTACAACTCAATTATGCCTAATTATACAAAATTTAAAACTTTTCCCAAATTTTAGCGCTGGTCATGTCCAAATCACATTTTATGCCTAATATTATTTCCAACGTACATTCATCTCTTAGGAGATCTGGCTCAGGCTCGCAGTAGCCTGGCTATGAAAAAAGGGAAGAAGGAAAGAAGAGACAAAGAATAGACATAATATTATCAATGAGGTAAATCCAAAGGATATAGAGACATGCATAATCTCAGATCCAGATTTACTACAATGTCAAAATCACAATTAACTTTTATTTCTGAAAGTGACATGAACTTACAAATTATAGAATAGGCTTGAATTCTGGGATCTGTATTCTGAAACTGAATAGCTCTCCCTTGAAGTAGATTAATTGTTCTTATAATTTATATTTGATTTGATTCTTAGAAATAGTTGTTGAAGTTGTTGAATTAGCCTTTGAATCTCTACTTGAATCCTAAACTTTGTTTCTACAAAGAGCTTGAGCAGCATAACCCCGTCTTTGATTTATTTTGATATTAATTAGGGTAGAATATAGGCGTAATGAAGTTGTGTGGAGAGAAAGTGAGGTTTGGGGGTGTTTAAATAGCTTAGGAGCAACGAATCTGGTCAGAACGGACGTCTAAATGCAGAAAAACGAATCTATCTACGGATCTGGAAAAGGGGGGGAGGGAGGTCGACCCCCAGGCTGACCCCATGGTCGACCTGTTCTACCCAGGTCGACCCTCAAGTCGACCCTCTGGTCGACCTGGGTCCTGGGCGGGAAATTTTCCGCCCAGCCCGGGTGTGTGATTTGAATTTCGAAACTTTAAATTTGAATTCAGGCCGGTTTTTATTTTAAATTCCTGAAATTTCAAAGTGCCATAACTTCTTCATACGGAGTCCGATTTACGCAAACTCGAACTCTATCTCAAGTAGAATTCCGAGACGAACGCAATGGTGTAACCCATTTTCCTTAATTCTCTCTTAAAAAATAAGTATTCTTTAATTCGTTCTTTGACGTTTACAGAAAATACGGGGTGTTACATTCTCCCCTCCTTAAAGGATTTCATCCCCGAAATCTTCAAGTTAGGAAGAACGTATATCCTAACTTCAAACATCCATCTACTCAACCATTCATTCACAGGCATCCATTTTCCTTAAAAGGTTTCTAATGCCGTATGAACATATGCAGAGTGCGTGTATATGTCTCTTATCTAATGCAAAACCAGGCGGTCTACTGATCCAGTTGACCTCCTAAATGTGAATCATGAGAGTGTCATGCCTTCAATATGTATGCAAATATCCCTAATCATGTAAATACTATATGTGTGTATATTCACTCATCCATATGCAACATCCATATGATAATACATCAAGTTTCAATCCATATACAAATACATTCATATGGATATGCAATATGAAAGTGACTGAGCCAATCTATGCCTATTGTGTGTGTATATGCATCCACGAGCATCCACTAGCAACCACTTGCATCCACCAAACATAACATGTCTCAAACACATGTTTACATCCATTGGCTTCTACCTAAGGATCGAGGATATGACCGAGAGGATATAACTAAAAGATAAAGACTAGCATGCAAATAAACTTTACAGACAAAGAGGAATCAAGGATATACCCTCAAAAAGGGTATGATGCGCGTATCTAGTCTTTAGTCTTCTAAGTCGCATCTTCTTGAGCTTCGCTTCATTGTGTTCTGACTGTGTTGACTTCACGATTGCGAAGCTTCTTGACCTCCATTTCCAAAACCCACTAGTAAAGATAGGACTTCGATCACTTATTATGCTAGAGGGTATCCATTGTAGTCGAACTATCTTTCCAAGATAAACTGATGTTAACCCTGATACTAAGTGTATATACTAAGATGATTAGAGGTATCTCTTCTACTTGGCTTATCCATCATGTCACAAATATGAGGGTCGATATCTTCATGCAAACCATCCTAGTCGAACTTGACATCCTGTAGTACAATCCCCAAGGCCTAAACCAGTATCAGACAAGCACCCAAGGAATACCTCCTCCGAATTTGGACGATTTATGTGAGATGATAATAGCAAAACAACCAAAAAATTGAGCACTTAACCGACTCTGGCTATCCTCACCAATCTTGTTCCAAAACTATCGTCGATCGCATAACTGGCTTTGCATTGTCAACTAGATATATGCGAAAGTCAATCCCGAGTTTTAGGGAGAAAACTCCTAACCTAATCAAAACATCCGCATACTCATGGACTATTCTAATGGATCACAAATCATCGATAGATGCATCAAGTGATTCTAGGTAGCTAAGACAAACTGATCCCTTAGGATCGCACGAAATCTCGAGGGTATTCCCGAGGCAAGTCGAAAGTCTAACTACACTCCGTTCGCAATTACTAGCTAACCATTCCATGCCTAAAATCAACCCATAGCCCATGGAACCAAAAACATAAGCATTAATATAGCTATTCTCAAATCCTCTCAAACCAAAGATAAATGAACCGAACCGGAAATTGGATTTGAGACAATAATGGGATCCTCTACTATATAAGTTCTAGGTTGTAGAGACTCAACTATGGAAGAAGATATAAATGAATGTGAAGCGCTAAAATCAGAAGAGTAATAACAGGATGATCAAAAAGAAAAACTAAACTCTTTCAACAGAAACCTTACTACCTCTCTCTTAGGTACGCTGGTGGTGAGAGTACGCATTTGCCCTCCTAAAAATCCTGTCATTTGTTCTTGCCCTTGTCCTTAATTATACGACCCGTTATACCCTAATAAAGATATTTCCTCTTCTCTTAGGTTTTACTATTCTTTCCTCCCCTCCTTTGTGAACCAATTCTATACCCATGAGTTCGTCATCCTTGGATTGTGCTCCTTAGCCAAACTCCCTCGTTCTCATCTTTGCCATCTTGTGTAAATTGTTGACAGGTCTCTTGAAAACTGCCTCCATCGCATGGAAAATCCTACAAAGCTCGAAAGAAAATTAGCCTTAGGTGAAACTACTACAGCTATAGATGGAAGTTGGGCACTTCTTCGCCCTTTGACAGGTACCGTAGTCCCATCAAGCCTACGGAACCATGCTGCGATGAGGTTGCCTCCCAGAAAGCCGGGATCCCCGGAGACTCAGGAAAGAAGGAGACAAGGATTCAAACAGAGGATCAAAAATATAGTGCATATGGCTTTGGGGAATATGCCTTTAAAATAAAACTTTTGAAAATGCTTCTTTTAAAATTGTTTTGAAAATAATTTTTCAAATCTTTTATCTGATCCGGTAACCTTCAGCTCTAATACCAAGTGAAACACCCCGCCTCCGTTAAGGTCACTCACAAAGGGAATGCCTTAACTTCGATGGAGCATTATAGGTAAAAGATGCAGATAAATTACAAGATAGACAAATAAAGCAGCAGGAAAAATAAAGTCATTTTATTAACAAATTAATTCAGACAAGCTTTTACAATAGTTATCTCAATCATACTTAAAAGTAATACATAGAACTTCTATCTTGATTCAAAAACTTCCAAGTATAAAAGAAGCATAAAAACAACAATGATATTCCCCAATAAAGCATGAACCATCCATAGCAGTGGAAGAGAGAGTCTAAAGAAAAACATCGACTATCTTCGAGCTTGGAAAGAAAACTGAGCTAAGTGGTGACATTTCCTACCTATGAACCTGGGGGTGAAACGGAAGATAAGAGGCGAAACAAAACTAGGTCAGACATAAGTCTGGTAGTCCAATGACTTTCAGCATATAAACAGGCAAAAGCGTCATGACATGAATAAACTGAATATAAGACAATACCGTGAGAACAATGATAACATGATAACATAGGATAAGTGTAAGGTATGATAAGGCAAGATAAACTGAATGCGCTTCTACTCATTCTCTGCTTCGCTACTACTTGGTTATTCTGATTTCTATATCTATCTCTGCACCGCCTAACTAGTGTCCCAACTAGAAATCTGTATAAAATGATAACGCGATCCCAATCCCCATAATTGTGGTAGCCTTCAGGTGTACATCTATCGTGAGGATTCCACCTCATTCTGTTTAATTGGCATTAACATGTTAGATGTACCTTTACTACCCTATCGATCGGCTCCCTACTGGTACTAATTTCTCTTGTGTCTGTGTCAATCGGCCCTCTCTTATATGTAGATACCCTGTGTTGGTCCCACCATAAGGTGTATCAATCTTTATGATAGCAACCCGACACGATTCAAGATGCACAGTGTATAACTATTAGTACCCAGTGCCTGCTTTTTCCCACTTCGGAGTACGTGCACGCCCGTAAACCAACGGAACCTACGCTGACGTACCCCCTACCGCTATTTTGACCGCTTATAATCAGCCCAGTAATCGTGCCCCACCCTGCCCAGTTTCACGGTACCATGATACATCTATGTGGGTTACTGCTAAAATGGGTCCCCGTTACTAGGGTTTCCTAATCAACATGTTAAATTGGTTAGGTGTCCAAGTTAACCTAACCCCCACCCATCAGTTTTGTTAACATGTTGTATTGGTTAAGTGTCATCGATCAATTCAGGATAAGTTAACCCACCCACTTGTCCTGTTACTTTGAATAAGTGTTGCCTTCTTATGTTAACTTAACCCTACCACAAATCAAATTATATTGGTTCAGTGTTTCTTATTACTTAACCCTACCCATTCATTATGCTATACTGGCTAAGTGTTTCCTATTAACTTAACCTTAGTCATTCATGTTATATTGGTTAAGTGTTTCTCATTACTTAACTGAAGTCATTCATCTTGTTCATTAGCATTAATCGATTTATTAATGCACCAACCTCTTACATTAGATATGTGCTGTAGCGGTTACTGGATGTGCCGGGCGGTTCCGGGCAGTTTTACACCACAACTCAATCTAACCTCGGGTTTTTCTTGGGCACGATGCACTTACATCTCACATTAGATAGGTGTTGTTGTGGTTACTGGATGTGCCGGGCGGTTCCGGGCAGTTTTACACCACAACTCAATCTAACCTCGGGTTAGGCATATTCATCTTTTCACATATTTACAGTTTATATGTAAATTATTCACAATTGTTGTAATTATCCCAACCAGTCATGTTCCAAATCTCAAGTTATGCCCAACAAAGAAAATTGCAAGTTATGGCCCCCAAATTTAATTTCGAGTTATTACTTAAAATAGGCTACACCTAATCTTCCCAAGTTTGTACTAATATTCATGCCCCAATACCCCTAATATAGATTATTCTTTGGCGTGTCAACCAATGGTTATGCCCAATCTTGATTAATATCCTAATTTACAGTTTTGCACCCAATCTAGATTAATATTCCAATTTGCAGTTTGCGCCAAATCTAGATTTAATATTTCAATTTACCCTAAGTTCACACCAAATACAAATTATGCCCTACATCATAAGTTATAAAGTTATGTTCCACCGGGCATTCCAACCGCTCGTATAATAAGTTTCAGTCTAAATTCGAGGATAATCTAGATTCATAAAATAAAGGGGATGAAAGAGGAACATAAACAGGCATTAAAATGGTAGAACTGTCAAATATTTTGGACCAAAGAGGATTACAGATCTGTTAGAGTAGGGGTATAACAAAGATAGATCTGAAACAAACTGACAAAAATAACCTCATAGACATATAGATCTAATATAAATAATATCATGAACCTAAAAAGAATTATATATCAGGTGTCCAACAAAGCTAGGCATGATTGAATAATAACTTCCTAGGCATGTAAATAATTAATTCAATAGAAAGATAAGAACTAATCTGAAAGATTTGTATTATGAACTTAGATCCATTTCAGTACATGCCAAAATCACAATTAGGTGTTTTAACCTGAAATTGACTTGGATTTACATGTTTACAGTTCGATTTACGCCCCAAATCCCAAGTTACATATTCAATATACTTTATGCCTCAAATCTCAAGTCATATGTCCAATACTTTATGCCTCAAATCTCAAGTTATATGTCCAATACTTTATGCCTCAAATCTCAAGTCATATGTCTAATACTTTATGCCTCAAGTCTCAAGTCATATGTTCGGTACACTTTATGTTTTGAATACAGCAAGTGTTATGTCCTCAAATCAGTTACAACTCAATTATGCCCAATTATACACAATTTAATACTTTTCCCAAATTTTAGCGCTGGTCATGTCCAAAACATATTTTATGCCCAATTTTATTTCCAACGTACGTTCATCTCTTAGGAGATCTGGCTCAGGCTCACACTGGCCTGGCTATGAAAAAAGGGAAGAAGGAAAGAAGAGACAGAGAACAGACATAATATTATCAATGAGGTAAATCCAAATGATATAGAAAGACATGCAAAATCTCAGATCCAGATTTATTACAATGTCAGAATCACAATTAACTTTTATTTCTGAAAGTAACGTGAACTTACAAATTACAGAATGGTCTTGAATTCTGAGATCTGTATTCTGAAACTAAATAGCTCTCCTTTGAAGTAGACTAATTGTTCTTCTAATTTATATTTGATTTGATTCTTAGAAATAGTTGTTGAAGTCGTTGAATTAGCCTTTGAATCTCTACTTGAATCCTAAACTTGATTTATACAAAGAGCTTGAGCAGCATAACCCCGTCTTTGATTTATTTTCATATGAATTAGGGTATAATATAAGCATAATGAAGTTGTGTGGAGAGAAAGTGAGGTTTGGGGGTGTTTAAATAGCTTAGGAGCAAGAAATCTGGTCAGAACGGGCGTTTAAATGCAGAAAAACAAATCTGTCCACGGATCTGGAAAAAGGGGGGGGGGGAGGTCGAACCCATGGTCGACTTGTTCTACCCAGGTCGACCCCCTGGTCGACCTGAGTCCTGGGTGGGAAATTTCCCGCCCAGCTAGGGATTGTAATTTGAATTTAGAAACTTTAAACTAGAATTCAGGCTGGTTTTTATGTTAAATTCCTGAAACTTCTAAGTGCCATAACTTCTTTATACGGAGTCCGATTTACGCAAACTCGGACTCTATCTCAAGCAGAATTCCCAGACGAAAGAAATGGCGTAACCCGTTTCTCTTAATTCTTATCTTAAAAGTTAAGTATTCTTTAATTCGTTCTTTGACGTTTATAGAAAATACGGGGTGTTACATCTATCATGTCGCTAATACTAGGCTCTAAGATCAAAACTGCAATGTCACGTATTGGAAATTGGATTTACGTCATTAGTCGAGGCATGGGATGTACTCCTTTCCGCTTCGAGACACTCTAGCAAATGCCTCGTGATTGCACACACTGGGCAACCCCGGAATCCTCCATGGCTGGTCCACACTTACGTTAGTGGATTAATTATTCCTGAACACACGTTTCTCAGTCCTATAGGACCTATCCATCGGCTCCGTAGTAACCAATATATCTAAGGCGCCTCACATTCCAACAACCACCTAGGTAAAAATATAAAAATGTCAGGGCTTGCAAAACCCCGACACGTACTATAGCTAGAAAGAAACGTCATGTTCTCCTTGGGCCCCTTATTATGTTTTTAACTCATACTGAGGTGTGAGGCTCGCGAATTAACGCTATACACAAAGCTATGCCATTTAAGGTTGTGCTTTGATCGTCAACCACAAGACTCTGCTTTTCAACAGAAGCCTTGATCATGGCATGTCTACATGCCACACAGGCAATTCGTTCCATGCGACTGATATCTATCGATATATAACCTCTGAGTTCGTACGTCTCAGAGAAGGGCGTTAAACAAGAGAATAAATTCTCCGCCGCCAAACAGATATATTTTAAATAAAAATCAATTAACACAGAATAAAATCCAATGTCAGACACACATCCATTTACAAGTTTGGTCTGGGTCTGAATGAAACCGGAGGCACCTTATTCCTCGTCCCGTATGTCCAATGCAGGAGAGAGGTCCTGGCATATCCGGTCGATCTCCGAGTACGTCTGGACGATCACCACTCATTACCTTGTCTTGGGTGTACAACCCAATCAAGACATCGGTAGTCATCCAAACAATGTGAAGACCTCCAGTCTTCAACCAACGTCTTCATCGTCGACTTATCGTCGAACTAGTTATTCAGAATGGGTATAGACCCGGCCTTTCCAAATAATTCGCGTATATAATAAACAAGTGCTATAAAAACACAACGTATGCCTCATTCCAATCCAGAATATTCTTTTATTCAATATTCTTATACTTTGGGAAAGGTTCCCATTAATTTTATCAAAGATAAATCCTTTAAATTTATTCTTTAATCTTCCTTTGGATATCATTTAAACCATATTAGTTTTTTTTTTCAAACTAGTCGAGATTAACGCACCTTACCGAAGTATTCATTTATTTAATTTCCCAATCCCAACCTATCCATCCTATGGAGCAAAACTGGTCATACTCCATATCTAACACCATGGTGTTATTGGTAAATTTAATTACCATTTCACGTTCAAATTTAATTAAAGATTTAACTATCGCTAGGAGCAAAACTGGCGATACTCCATTCTCGATCATTTCCCAAATTTGATAATTTAAATTATCACTTCCCATTTCAATCTAATTAAAGATTCATTAAAACTCCACTTAGTTTTAATCTTCCCAAAAATCAATATTAATGATTATTTAACTTTGGAAACAAAAACATGCCGCATCGACAATCTACACTGTACCATTGATTTCTGCCGATATATAACCTCTAAGCTCGTACGTCTTAGAGATGGGTGTTAAGCAAGAGAATAAATTCTCCGCCTCCAAACAGATATATATTTAGCAGAGATCAACCATACAGTTCGAAATACAATGCTACACATGTAATCCTGTCTTTACCTGGGTTAAATAACTAATGTCATTTAAAACACAGTTCACGATAAACCCAAATCACATTCCATTAATTATGGAATCTTCACGGAAAAACAAATCAATATATAATCGATATCAATTTCTGTATCCGACTAATAATATAAATGGAATAACGACAAAGCCTTTTAAATTCCGTATGTATTAACAGTCTTCCTCCACAAAAGTTCATTTCGATTATTACCAAATCGAATTCCATTCCATTCCAATTAAATATTAATTAATTGGAAAACTTTACTTTGGAAAATCCCATTAAATCTTAATAAAATATTTATATATTCCAAATCACATTTCACTATAAATCAAGTTAAAGAACGAATGTCGTTAAAAACACAGTCCACAATAAACCCAATTCACATTCCATTTCAATTCCAATTAAATGTTAATTAATTGGTAATTCTTCTTCAAATCTTATTTAAAAGATTTTTTCTTTTCAAACGGGGTTCAAGAACAGTGTTATTTAAGACACCATTCACGATAAAGCCAAAATCACATTCCATTGTTAATCGGGTTAAAGAACAAGTGTTATTTAAAACACTGTTCACGATAAACCCAAAAACCAATTTGATATTAGATACAAGGCTCTGAATAGAAAATATATCGGCTTATATTCAATATCAAATTCTGAAACCAAAAAATATCGTATTGGGAATAACGATATATATATATCTTCCAAATTCGTCCACAATATCCGTATAAACACAGAATCCAATACCGAAATATTTCGAAGACTATTTCAATTCTAATCCACTCCAATTCATATATTGGAAATTCTGGTTTTTTAAAAACCATTTCAAATCCAAATCTTTTAATTTAAAATAATAGATTATAGTTCTAGTTCATAACTAGTTCATTTCGATAAAAATATATTTTTATCTTTTCAAATATGGAATTTTTCATCCTAATTCTTTCCAAATCATTTATTATGATTTTGCATAAATTATTGATATTTTTAATAATTTTATCAAGGCCCGTACAGTCGATTTCCATAAACGATCATCGAACTGCACTTACAGCGACCTTTTCCAATTTTGATTTGGACATAATTCCAAATCCAACTGTTAGATTTCAAATCCCTTATATTCGTTGGAAAGCTCTTTTCGATACGAACCCAACGATTCCGATTTTAGGAGAATCTGATGGTCGGATCTCCCATGATGTCCATTCGAAGTCAATGGTCGAAATTCGCAAACTACCGCGGCGCGGCGCGTTCTATTTAGGCCATTATATATATAATATATATATTATATAAATTTCATCGATTTCCATTTAAAACGTATTTTATAAATCGTTTTAAATTCGTTTTCAAAACGATTTCAACTTCATATACAATTTCAAATCAAAATTAAATATTCTGTATCATTAACTTATAAATGATAATATATTAAAAACATTAGATTTTGAAATTATTTCCTTTTCGATATTCATTATAAAAATTAATAAAATCGATATAAATATCGTTCAGGTCAAAATGATGTTAATCTAATCAACACGGTTTTATATATTTAAATATTTTCGTGTCCATCCCAAATCGGACATCAAAATCAGATTTTGATCTTTTACTGAATATTATTTTAAAATATTCACAATTTTAAAATATTCGTTATTTTAAAATATTTATTCTTTCTGAATTGGAACCAGACACAATTAATTACTATATAATGTTATTTATATGGATTTCATACAACACATGTATAGAACAACAATAATAGACAATCAACCATCATCCATAGTGCATTACACAACTGCATAAGCGTTAAATATAAATAATTAACGCTTACAACAGCTTGTCAACCCATCGATTGATATACAACTAAATACTGGGATGAGTGTATGTCCAATATCATCCCTATACCCATGTGGGGTTTTCAAAAAACAAACACTGATTATTATTCGTGCAGATGTGCGATGTGCAAAATATATTGTCCCAATCAATATCCATCAAATGTGTGTACATAAACAAATCGTCCAATTTGTTTATGTATATTTATTTTTATTCATATATACGTTAAAAATTATATTTTTAACTATAAAATATTTTATTCAACACATGCATATTTTATTCCATTCTACATCACAATCAATTTTCACAACACATTACAATCAAACAAGTCGTCCATGGTCTATGGACGATGGTGTCAGGTGCTGCTAAGCACCGTCTGCATCCTAGTACATATTTTAACTAGAAAATAAAATTAAAGTGAGAAGTTCTCACATTGCTTTTGGCTTTGCCTAAAATTGTAGCGAGCTCTAAAAAATTCTCCGGTCTCTTCTAGAATGTTGAAGACGTCGTCACGGTCCCGGTGTTTCTCGTTTCACAGAATTTTGATCACATAGACAAAAGATATGATTTTTATAAGATTAATCAACTTTGAGACACTTTAAAGTGTTATAATCAGTTTAAAATACAAAGCCGTTACCTTCAATAAACCCTTCAAAACTAGGGTTCGAATTTGCGCGTGAATCGTTGTGCTAGAGGAGGATCGACTACTGCCACATAGAAGGGGGAGGAAGCGCGTGCCTCCGCCTGGAGGTCCGGTGGAGTTCGACTGAGCGGAGGGAGCACGGCGGCGGGCTGAAGGTGCGGACTTTGGGGAGGTGATTCGGAGAAAATACTCAACGAAAATTACAAACTTTATATGGATTTGTAGCTTGGAAGTAGATCTACAAAATTCCTAACATAAGCATTTGATTTTGATGCGTGGATTTCGAGGAACCGAAAAGAGAAGGCGTGAAGTTCTTTCTGCCTTCCATCATTAGTCGAGGAGAGAGAAACCCGTCTTTTTTTTATTTTTTATTTAATGTATGAATTTTCTGATTGGCCCACCATATATTCAAAATTTTAAAAGGTGTTTTCGTATCCGAACTCCAAATCAATCCCAACGACTGTCACCCCTAGCTAAATACCCCCATTTTGGATATAATGGGATATGTTTCGTACGACAATTGGACCGTTAGGATCAGTTTCCGTTAAATTTAAAATATAAATCATTATATTTTAAATTCAAATGCACATTTTAATACTGGGGCCACATACGGACTCCAAAAATTCCAGAAAAATAAATCTGGCTATGTTTTGACGATACGGTCCTAACAAAACTAATTTCGTCAAATTCAGAGACTGTTTGAAAAATGGCTATTTTCTGGTCGATTCAAATTGAATGAAATTGTTAAAACACGTTTTCTTTTGCCACACTCACGTATTAATTCCAAAAATTATGAAAATTGGAATCTAACAATAATTTGACATTCTGGATCCGACAAAAGTGGTCTCGTCAAAAACAGAGGTCATTTGCAAAATTGCTATTTTTAAGGGATAAAATTACATGGCGGCTATTCTTAATTTTCAACAAGGCATAACTTTTTATTATCGCTATGCAATTTGGATTTTTCAAATTCGTTGGAAAGATATGTTCAAACAGATTCAAATATTTATGGTTTCACTAAAATCCGATTTATTTTGAATCCTGTACATTCATTTGAAATTTGAAATTTAATTTTCAAACTACCGCGCCATTTCCAATTCCTTTTATAATTAAAATAAATATTTATGTTTTAATTTCGATTTAAATAAATTTATACATTCTAATTCTATTCAAATATTTTTTTGGTCATTATTATTTAAAATAAATCATTTTAAATATTCAAAATTCGTTGAAATGCCAAAATAAAATTTTTAAATTGGTTCTGATTTTCCGGGTTGTTACATAATGTTTCTTTTATGGTATTGGTTCGTGTGTTAAAAACTCTATATGCTTTACTTCTTTCTGAATATCCAATAAATATTCGTTTATCGGATTTCGAGTCAAACTTGTCTAAATTATCTTTAGTATCAAGTATAAAACATTTACTTACAAATATTTTAAAATACGATACTTTTGGTTTCTTATTATACAAAAGTTCATATGGAGTTTTATGAGTTAAAGGTCTAATTGAAATTCTATTTATAATATAGCAAGCTGTTGCTACTGCCTCAGGCCAAAAATTTCTTGGTAAATTACTATCAGATAACGTAGTTCTCGCATAATCTTGTATCGTCCTATTTTCACGTTCAACTACTCCGTTTTGTTGAGGGGCTCTTGGAATCGAAAATTTATGGGTTATTCCCTTTTTATTACAATATTTTTCAAAACTTTCATTTTTGAATTCTCCGCCATGATCACTTCGTATTGTTTTGAATTTTAGTGATAATAAATTTTGAATTCTTTTAGAAAAAGTTTTAAATTGATCAAAAGCATCACTTTTATTTTTAAGAAACAAAGTCCATGTAAATCTAGAAAAATCATCGACTAATACGTAAACATATCTATTATGATTCATCGATTGAACTTGAGATGGACCAAATAAATCCATGTGAATTAACTCCAATGGTTTTGAGGTAGTAATTTCCTCTTCTGATTTAAATGAACTTTTCTTTAACTTTTCGAACTGACAAGCATCGCATAAGTTATTAACTTTAAATTTCATTTTGGGTAATCCTCTAATTGAATCTAATTTAGAAATCCTAGAAATGTGTTTGAAATTTATATGACCAAATCTCTTATGCTAGATCCAGGGATCACTTGTATTGGCCATAAGACATAGGTTATCGCTGGAGATTTTCATACTCAATATATAGATATTTTTCTTTTTATCTCCTTCTAATATTACTTTTGAATTCCTATCTTCTATAAAACATTTATCTCTTTCAAAGTTTATTTTATAAACCTTATCACAAAGTTGACTTATACTTAGCAAATTGTGTTTTAAATTCCTAACTAATAAAACATCAAAACTGATAGGAGTTTCAGAATTACCGACATTTCCAATTCCAATAACGTATCCTTTAGAGTTATCTCCGAAGTTCACCATTCCAACATCTTCATATTTCAGATTATTGAGTAATTCAGGATTTCTTATCATATGTCTCGAGCAGCCACTATCCAGTATCCACTTGTCCTTTTTCATTTCCACCAATTGTTTTCCAGAGTTTGAATTCTCAAAAGCCATGTACATACCAGTTTGGGATTTGAATTTCCAACAACCATCTTTTTAGAATTTGAATTTCCAAAAGCCACCATTTCAGAATTTGAATTCCCAACAGCCACTTTACCCATCTTTTCAACTTTAGAATTTTCAAAAGTCATAAAACACATCTTTTCCTGAATTGAACAATATTTCAGTAGATCACAATCCTTTTCATAATAATTATAAGAAGACTCTTTCAACATTGTTACAATGCATTAATTGACACTAGTGTTAATAGAAATTCCAAAATTTGCCATTTAAAAATTTCAAAAATTAGATTATGAACTTTTTGAAAGACCTTGCTTTGATACTAATTGTTAGGGACTGCAGAATGGATCATTAAGGCAAAACAAACGCTAGAGGGGGCGTTAATTGTGTTTTTGGTAATTTAAACAAAATCTATAGTTTATGTGAACTATTATATGAATCAAACACCACAGATACAATCACAGACACAGAATCAAAAACAAACACAAATATAAACAAAAGTAAAGTGCAGAAAAGGAAGGAACATATTGGATTTTATGCTGGTTCAGGTTGCTCCTATGTCCAGTCCCACGTAACGCTAGATTACGTAGAGTTGTATTACTATATCAATAGTCAAACCTCCTTGATTTCACGGCTACAAGGGATACCACCGATTCCAACCTCCTTGATTTCAAGACTACAAGGGATGCCACCGAAGCCAACCTCTTTAATTTCACGGCTACAAGGGATACCATCGATTACTTACACAACCCAAACTATTACAAATAGCTTTATAACTCTTCAACACTTGATTCAGAGGGCAACGAGAGTGTAGAGAGAAGAAGATTAGTGGAAAAAAAATGGAATTCGGCAGAGTATAGGTGTAGAAATCACAAAAAATATAAAGAATAATGGTATAATGAAAGGGAATGAAGATGGAGAAGAAGAAGTAATAAAAAAAATTCGGAATCAGGCCCTTTTTTTAGTGTGTGAAAGGTTGCAACGTCTCAGAACCGTCACAAATAATGAAAAGACACTTCCTTACAATTTTGAAAAAATGACAGTTATATGTCGATATATATATGTATGTCAACATATACATGTACAAAATTGAAATTTGAATATTTTTCAAGTGTTTTGATATATATAATTATGGAAATTCTTTAACTAAAATATAGTGTTATAAATAAATATCATAAAGTAGAAAATCATATGAAAGCATAAATATAAACTATATAAACATATTTATAAAATTATAGAGTTTAAAATTATATAAACATAAACTATATAATATATAAACATATAAAATTTATAAATTATAAACTTATAAAACTTAAGTTTAAAATCGAATAAAAATAGAAAGTAAAATAGAGAAGAAAGAGACTGAAGATAGAATTTGAAAACAGAATTGGAAAAACAAAATTTGAAATTATTTTGAATTTGAACCTGGAGTGCTATTCGGTGTCTTATATAATCTTGACTCTATAACTTATCTATATTTCTTAAACTCTTGAACTCTTGAAATCTTGAATGCTCATGAGTCTTGAAACATCTCTGAATTCTGAATATCTAACATCTTTAAGCTGTACAATCTTCAGTAATAATTCATGTATATAAATCCTATATATGTGTGTGTGTGTATATATATATATGTATTCCACACAAAAGTATTTGTATATATTTTATAATCAATTAATAAGTAAATAAGGTTGTTGTCATCAAAACTCCTTTTTCCAACACCACTTACTTCTGGGTCATCCCAACCACTCTTGGGTCGACCTGGGCTAGAGTGGGTAGTCCACTAACAGGGAAATTTCCTGCTTCTTTTCCTGCTTATCTCGTTTGAAATTCTGGAATTTAATTTGACTATGTTTATACATATGCCTCTTATATGTATACAAATTTCCAAAGCCTATAACCTTTTCATACATTGTCCGTTTTATGCAAACTTGGGGTCTATCTGAACTAGAATTTCGAGATGAACACAGTGGTAATGCCAGTTCCAGTTAATTCTGAATATTTATTATGGTTATAGTGTTTTATATTTTGTGGTGTTACATTCTCCCCTACTTAAAGGATTTCATCCCTGAAATCTCCAAGTCTAGAAGAATGTTACTATCCTAACATTCATCCACAGACATATAGTCATCCATCATCCACAGGCATCCATTGTCCTTAACGGATTTCTAATGCTTGTATGAACTTATGCAAGGTGTTGTGTGTATATGTCGCTACATTAATGCAAAAATTAGGCGGTCGACTGATTTAGTTGACCACCTTAATGCAATATATGTTTGTGTCATGAGTCCAATATGTATGCAAATAGTCCTCGTATATCATGTAAAATCTATATGTGTGCACAATCATTCATCCGTCCAAATGCAACATCCATACGAAGATACATCCACTTCCATCTATAGAAAATACGAAATGCACACACATCGATATGCAATATGTAAGTGACTTGAGCCAATCTAGTGCCTAGTGTGTGTATATGCATCCTTGAGCAACCACTAGCAAACACTTGCATCCACTTGCAACCATCAATCATAACATGCTTCAACTACATGTTTCCTATAATTGGATTTTACCTAAGGGTCGAAAGGTTCGAACGATAGGATAGATAAACTTGAATGGTAGAAGCAAATGAAAAGTAAAAGTCTGGAAAAGAAATCAAGCTGAAAAAGAAAATGGTAAGAAGCGTGAATCCTATCTTCATGTTCCCATGTCGCATCTTCGCGGTCTTCTCCCCATTGCACTTTCAACAATATGATTTCCTTGTTTCATAACTTCTTGATTTATGATTCAAGGATTTGAGTAGGAACTCGTCTCACTGATGCTTCCTTCTCAACTTCCACGTCCTCAAGAGTGCTCGGTTCAACAATCTCCGACATATCATAGAGACATTTCCTCAAATGCGAAATGTGAAATAAATCGTGTACGCCCGCCAGTCTATCCGGTAGCTTAATCCTATAAGCCATCTGTCTTATCCTCTCTACTATAAGGAATGGCCCTACAAACCTTGGTGCCAATTTCTCCAAGAACCAAAGCGAACTACATTCCTTAGCGGTAACACTAATGAAGACCGTATCTCCCACTTAATATTCTAAGTCGGTCCTCCTCTTATTAGCATAAGATTTCAGTCTGTCTTGAGCGGCCTTCATTCTTTAATGAATAAGACCAAACTTTTCAGAAGTATCTCGAGTCATATCTGGCCCAAGTAGAAGTCTGTCCGTAGACTCCCACCAACAAGTCGGCGACCTACAGGGTCATCCATATAATGCTTCGAAGGGTGCCATGCCTATGCTGGAGTGGTAATTGTTGTTGTAAGCGAACTCCAATAAAGGAAGATGTTCTTCCCAAGTCCCTACAATGTCTAGGATACACAGTCTTAGAAGATCCTCGAGAATTCTATTCACCCTCTCAGTCTGACCATCTGTTTGCGGGTGGTATGTTGTGCTCAAACGTAGCTGTGTACCTAACGCCTTTTGCAATCTTTTCAAAAAATCACTAGTAAAAATAGGGTTGCGGTCGCTTACTATAAAAGAAGGTACCCCATGTAATCAAACTATCTCTCGAAGATAAACTGTTGCCATCCAAGACGCCGTCCTCTTGCTCTTCATAGAAATAAAATGAGTGCTCTTTGTAAGTCTATCCACTATCACCCAAATGCTCGTATTGCCTTTCCTTGACCCAGGAAATCCTTCGACAATGTCAATAGAGACACTCTCCCACTTCACTGTGGGACATCCAAAGGCTAAAGCAATCCGCCTAGTTTCTTTTGTTCTTCCTTTACTCTTTGGAAAGTCATGCATCGAGCTACAAATTCCGCTGCTTCTTTCTTCATGCCAGTTGAAAAGAAAACCCTCTTCATGTCTCAATACATTTTGTCGCCATCCGGATGGATAGTCATCGAAAAATGATGAGCTTTCTCAAGCACTGCCTTAAGCAATTCCCTAAACTTAGGGAGACATAACTGTCCATCTCGCCTTAGCCACCCTTTATCGCCCACAGCATATCTAGCAAGGTAACTAGAAGTATCTCCTCTATTAAGCTTGTCCAAGATGTTTGAAATCTGTGGGTCCTCCAGTTGTCTAGACTCAACTTGCTCCAATAGAGTAGGTCACACATCCAACGATGCCAATAATCCGACGGTGAAATCCGTAAAAGGCTTAAAATTGAAGGTCGAGATGTACTCCAAGCTCCACTTTTCTACGAATAGAGGACCCAAAGTAATCCTCTGCCTACTCAGTGCGTCTGCCAATACATTGCCCTTGCTACGGGTATAAGCTATCTCGAAGTCGTTGGACGCTAGGAACTCCATACACCTCTGCTGCCTAAGGTTGAACAAGTACTTGAGCGATTTATGATCTGTATATAACTCAAACATTTCTCCAAGTAGATAGTGTCACCAATACTTCAATGCGAACACTATACCAACCAACTCTAAATCATGGGTTGGGTAGTTTTTCTCATGAACTCTCAATTGTCTACTTCTATAGCACACTACCCTTCCCCCTTGCATTAGAATGACACCAATCCCTGTGTCATAAGCATCGGTGTAAACCGTAAACATCTCGCTTCCATCTGGGAGAGTCAGAATTGGGGTTGTTGTCAGAGTCCTCTTCAACCTTTGAAAAGCATCCTCGCAATCCACGCTCCATGAAAAAGCCAATTTCTTTTTTGTCGGTTGGGTAAGCAGGGATGAGACTCTTGCGAAATCTTTGATAAACTTTCTATGGTAACCGGCCAACCCTAGTAAACTTCTCATCTCCGTTGCATTCTTTGGAACCCTCCAATCTTGAACTGCAACAACTTTTGCGGGATCTACTGTTATCCTGACCTTGGAGACCACATGCCTAGGAACCTTGCTTCCTTTCTCCAAAATGACACTTAAAAAATTTCTCCTTGAGCTGATGTGACCCATGGTTGCGTAGAACCTTCCCTAAGTGTTGGGCATATTCCTCCTCGTTCTTTGAGAAGATCAAAATGTCATCCACAAAGACCACCATGAACTTGTTTGGAAACTCCCTACACACCTTACTCATCAAGTACACAAAATAGGCGGCTGCATTGGTCAACCCAAAAGGCATAACTAACCATTCAAAGAAGCCATCTGGAGTTCTGAATGCAGTCTTATCAACACTGTCTTCTTCCACTCTTAACTGATGAAACCATATGCGTGATGATCGCCCATAACTCCCGCACTAAACAAAAGGAATAATGCGTTGAAAGACGTGTCAGGCAGCTGTGGACGATTATCAAGGTAGGATAACACAAGCAATACATGTCGTATTACTCACAACGCAAGGACAAAATATAATAGAACATATACCACATGTAATAGTAGTGAAACACAATTGCACAGAAACTTAAAAATTCCATAACATGTAGCATAATACCCACACTTCCTTGAGTTACAACATAAGTGTCTGTAAAAATTGGCCTCACTACAACACTCAGAGAAAATATCAAATAGTGGAAATATAAATACTAGATAATAGTAAGAAATAGGTATGTAAGCCTCCTGCTCGTCATCGCACAGAAGCATCGTCTCACCAAGCTATCACCTGTCACCTGCTACTCAGTCTGCCCATCCACAACCAGATGAATAGCCCAAGGTAATAAGAGGGAAACATAAAACCTTGAGTCAGACAATAGTCTTAGTGAGCGATAAAACAGCTATCTAACATCATCAATAAACTATATGAGAATAGGCAGATTAATCAACAAATCTACTAATCATCAACAGAGAAGAACCCACAGCCGTCGTCCCCACATCTGGCAGTGATAGCCTTTACGTGCAATCGTTCAGGAAATAACAGTACACTCATAACAATCAATTTTCAAACGTAGACCATTCTAATTAACATTGATATCTCCCAAGGACAAGCCCTAGAGGCCTAAATCAATATCAGACAAGCACCCAAGAGATATGTAACGGCCCGAAAATCCGTGCCAATTTGAGCTGATAATATACTACACATTCAACTCAAAGTGCACAAAAATTCAGATCAATAATAGAAAAATTTAGAGGGTGAGAAAGAAAAGATAGAACTAATAGAATAGAAGAAGAAGAACCCACTGAACAGAATCAAAGTAAGCACGAATCTCACAGCGGAATAATAAAATATATTATGTAACAAGTTTGAAATACAAATCTGAGTTTGTATATATACATACCATATCAGATTACATGGTATACATCACAACGGAATTAATATTTAAATAACTAATGGTGAGGTCTTCTGCTTTTAGCTCCTCCAAGTGAATCTGTAAAATCCTGAAACACTTGACCGCCCATACAAATTTGGACACCCAAGAGTTTAGGGAAAACAACAAGATAAACTCTGGGTCAGTCATGGGACTGGTGTGAGTAAATTCCAACCATATTGTTTAGCTTTGGAAAATTCTTTTTTAAACAAAAGGATAATAGTAAGACCAGCCCACACATAAACATGGACGGCTTTTACCTTACTATAACCCAAAATATCTTTGATATCAAATCCAGTGATATTATGATAATGTCTACACAGATAAATATTCAAGTCGTAGAACGCTTGCATCTCATGCTCCACATATATATAGTATAAAATCATAAACCGCAGGGCGCTTATTGGAAAATGGATTCCAACAGAAAAGGTATGGGAGCTCCTTCCGAATAGTGTACTCTAGAGGGTATACACCTGGGTTCAACAAGAACATTTTGCAACCCGGACACACATGACCGACCACTCATTTAGTTTGAGTGTGTCGAATATATTGCCACCCACGGTTGTTGGCCATCCAACCATCATCCGAAGATACAGAATCGAAAAGAAGAACAAATATGAATTTTCTCTAGATCGGTGATAATACAACCTGCTTGGGGATGACCCAACTAGCCATGTTGCCTAGCCCAACTTTTGTTACTTCCAGGTTGTGAGGCTAGAGATTACGTCTATCTTCAGAGCATCTGATCCCTATTTACTTTGAATGCCACATCGTCAAATCCGTAATCATATATTGATTACACAAATGCACACTGGGTATAGAATAAAGAGAAGTTACCTTCTCCCCACCCACTTGGTATATTCATAAAAATCAACGGCGTGACCGTTGGAAATACTCTGTCAGACACTCGTCCATACAAGTTGCCCTGGGACTAGACAAACAAAAAATACCATTCTGGAACTGGACGACCCTTGCATTTTACTCCATCTTCAATTTTCTTCAGCAAAACATAATTCGCAGCGCTTATGCCTATACAGAGTGGTTTCTGGATAATATATCCAACCGGTCTCCCTGTATTGACAATGATGGTCAAAACACTTCGATAGTCGGTTATTTAACCATCGAAGTAAAAACAAACATTCATTCAAATGTATAACTAGACATCACATAAACATGGGTACTTTTTATTTAACATTCGTTTTTATTATTCGAATTCCCATATCTTACCAGATATTTCTCAAATCCCGTTTTAGCCTTTTTACACTTCTTGGAAAACATTTCCAGTTATTATAAACTCTTATTCTCTCATGTTCCAGAAAACGTACATTATTAACGTTTGAAACATTTCCTTTCTTTTCACGTTCTTTTATTTTATATACTTGGATAATATACCTTAACTATATTGGAAAAATATTTCCAATTTCATTTTAAACATTTTAATCTGCCAAGCGTTCACTTTAAAACATTATTCACTTTAAAATGTGAATATCATTTCTATTATAAAAATCTGAACACCTTTATCAAATAACAAATTATTTAAGTAGGGAGCATACTGTTTTCTTGTTTTTCCAAAATCTCTTTTATATTCCCACTTCACTTTATAAACTCTGTTTCTAAGTCAACTTCTTGTTAAATCAATATCAAGTTTATAACTAATATTGATTACATATCCTTCTATAATTTATTGGTTTAGACCTAAATATTAACCTATCCTATCAGATTTTAATTCCTAAAAATAATTTACTTTTAATACATTCGACATCGTCGAATTCTAGTTCCAAATCCTAATGGTTTAATTCTAATCACATTTCGAACATTGAAATGCTGTCATCGTTTTATAACACGATTCTCCAATTTCTCTTTCTAAACCTATTCTTATATTTTCTTTGGACAAACATTGTTATTTATTACATCCGGATGAGTGGATTTCAAACCAAAATGTTTACATTCCCTAGGGAGTAGTGCTATAAAAAAATCACACTTAAGTTTGGTCAACAGCGCTAATTTATTGTTATAGTTCAAAAACTTGTCACACGCTGTAATATTTCCCTTTATAACTAATCTCGACATATCACTCACGCTTAAGCCTAGTCAACAGTTTTATTTTATCGCTATAGTTCTAAGACTTGTAATTCGGGTTCAAACAATGCATATAAAACAAACGGTACGTATAAACATCGAGGAATCTGGTCGGATTCCTCCAACCGGTTTTTGGCATCCACAGATGTTAGTCTATACAATTTACACTAGTTCTATACTAGGGAAGATATAATCTATAGGATCAGTATCCAACAAATGATGCGTATATATACGTCGATATTAAACCAATTAAATTGTAATTTACCTAATCAACCATCACGTAGCATTCAACCAACATTAAAATATTATTATAATATTTTAAAGCAGATCAGAGTTAGTGAATTTACTCACCTTTGCGCGTTGACCGTTAAATAACGATTTGCGTCAGTTGATTATACCCGGTGTTTTAATCTTCTCCGAAATTCCAACGAGCTCTAAATGGATCCAAACTAGCTTCATCACGTAGCGTGCGTCCATATGCTTTACAATGGACCCTTGTTCTGTTACATTCTTAATCTGGTCGTTAAGCCATTAAGTCACCGATTAACACCAATGCCCAATACCCAAGTGTAAACACCAAAGACCTGTCTTCTCGCACCACCGTTTGGATCCCACTTACGCACTACAGTAGACTGTACCCTTTACCCAGAATTTATTCACCTCGTTCATTAATGAAATTCTTTTGCTTAATCACCATTAATAATTAACGCCTTAATACTTCTCCCCTTTTTATACACAAAACCACACTTCCTGTCAAAACTACAATGCCTCCTCTTCTCGGTCTTCCTCCTGCTAACACCCCTGACCCAAACTCGGACTCCTCCCCATGCTCACGCCAAACACCACCAAAACATCCCGCATAATTGTACTTCTTCATATGCATTGTTACCCAAACCCGAAACCTTTGTCTCGGCCAACTAAATATCAGAAATAGGATCTCACACCCTTTACTTACCGATCTTCCAAAACTACACACGTTGCATGAATTTGCATGCTTTAGCTCCTGCTTGAGCTGCAGACAACTCCACCGTTTTACACACCAAGTACACCCTTTACCTCAAATCAAACAGCCCACATCAACTTCAAAAGTACCCCTCCACTTCCGTGCTCTACCCAAACGCCATATACTTACTTTCTATTCTATGCATACTCCACGTGCCCCCATTCTTATCTAGTTCGACAGCCCTTCCTTCAATCTCCTTTGAACCAACAGTCCTTTTAAGTCCACTTCCTTCATTTGAATACTGCACACTCCAGTAAACAAACCTCCATCACAAAATCACTAAACACACTCCACCAGTACGTTTAGCAGTCCCTTTTCCTTCCATATTACTCCATTTTCCCGCAAACCCAAACACTAAAACACCATCATCTCCTTTAAGTATTACATACAGGACCTTGCCGATCACTATAGTAAAGAATTTGAACCCCAATCCTTAAATTCACTTTAGAACGCTACTTCACTTCCACCTACTTCGCTTAATTCGATACCACTCTCTCCGATGTGCCGATAGCTTTCACCTTGCCACTTGCCTTGAGCTCGATCCTGTCAGTACTACGACATCTTCCCTGATGCGCTCGCTGTGTATGCTTTATTATTTTTTGTTTTTATCCTCTCGTTTTGGGAAGAATACACTTTGGCTTGCGTATGAACTCACTAGGAAGAAGCAGATGGTCTCGCATAGGAGTTATATAGTAGGAATACCTTAATGCTTAAGTAATTAGACATCCATAGGGTGATCAGTAGGCCACTATTCTCGTCCTCATGCTTGCATGTGCAACATGGCTTAAGAACGAGGGGAGCATACGGTATTAAATCGGAGTAGGATATGAATTATATTTTAGGCTGTACGTAGATATTTATACTATTTATTTGTTAATTTACATATGTTTGTCTCATTTGTTATTTATGGTAGACTCCAGTACTAGTCTTCTTAGGGTAGGAAACGAGTGCGGACTGTTCATATACTTTGCAGTGAAGAAAGGATTTATATTCCTATTTTTATGGGCCGTATGGTGTACACTATCCTTAGAAGCTAAGGAATGTACATTTTATTTATATAGAGTTTTTTTGTCTTATATTAGATATTTTCTAAAGGTATTGGTTGCGTAAATTTTCGTCTGTGTCCGAGCTGTTATGGACAGAAGTAAGATTATGATCGTGTCCAGTGAGGTGTCACGATCCCAAAAATATAATAATATCGGTAGGTCAACTTATATTGTGAAACCTCGAAATATCGATACAGGGTGCGAAATACTCCAAATAAAAAGTTGAGTATTTATTTAATTAAAAATTATAGTAAAACTATAAAAATTAAATTATCACTATGTCTCAAAAGAACCTTGTCCAAATTCGAAACCGATATCTAGTTATATCGAATAAACCGTTAATGTCGATAAACGATTTTACAGCAACTTTCTGAATATTTGATTTGGACATATCTTGCAATATATACAACGAAAATTCCATTTTCCACTTTTGTTAGAAAAATACAGTTTAACAGATTCCAATGTTTATTGTTTCGCAGGAATCCGATTTGTAACAGATCCTGTACACTCAGTTGAAGTTCAGAACGTTAAATTACAAACTGCCGCGATATTACGGACTTGATTATATTTAATATATAGTTTTATACTTTCAACTTTGTTTTAATTAATATATAAATCCACTTATATTACGAAATCAATATTTAAACTGATTTAAAAATACAAACCGATAAAAATGCGGGACATTACATTCCTTCCCCCTTAAAAGAATTTCATCCCCGAAATTACTAAGGTAGGGAAAATGCTATGAACTTTATTATAACCTGGTTAAAAATCTTTTATTTACTTCCTTAAATTCAGTTTCAACAGAACCGATTAATTATAATTAAAATATTAATTCTTTCTTATTAACAATATTCTTTCAGAAACTCTGAAAATTTCCTAACTGCTTAAATTTTCATAGAATTTGGCCAATATCGCCTCTGCAAGGCTCATTTGGTACTACTACAACACGCCACTCCGGGCCTTCTCCAAATCCAAAAGAAACATACAACCAAGCGACTTTCCAAAGGTAGCTCATAAATCTCATACCCAAATATACTGTAAACTTGTACCTTTTTTGTTGGCATTTAACTCTTCCACTTTCATCTGCTATCAGTTCAGCATAAACCTATGCGTTCCAAATGTTGATCTCCAACCAATCCTTCGCTTATATTTGAGCCAAATTCCATTTCAACTCCAATTCTATTTACTGATTTATTCTTAAATCAGTTATCTTCATTTCCAAATTCAAAATTCGATTCTTATTCTCCCAGAATCAATTCATTTTAATAACTCGAATCTCCAATATTTCTCTTTACAAATTTCCATTCTGGATCGTTCCAAATTCATTCAAATTTTGTTTATCTTAGTTTAAGTTCCACTTTTACCATTTTAACTCCACAAGTTAAATATTTATTTTAGAATTCAAATTCCTAGGATTTATTTCAAATTAGTTGAAATAATATATATTTACATAAAATAATAGAAATTCAAAACAACTTGTTTTCTCATAACAATTCAAAAATGAAATCTTTTGGTAGTAATCCGCCACTCCAAAACTCGAAAATGACTCTGATGATGTGGCTAGTATCATCAGAATTATTTTCCAGTGATCAAAATGAGTTCAATACTATATCACTTTCAAAAATTCATTTTAAAATATTTCAATTTTGAATTTTACTTCAAAATATCTTTCTTAGCACTTGGAAACAATTTTCAAATCTCCTAGGATTTTAAAATTCCCATATATTTAATCCAAACATTATTTCCAACTCTTTTCCAAGTTTCTAGTTTTATTCAATTCTGGTTTTAAATTCAGATTCAGTTCATTTTTTATTGCATATTATACTTACATAATATTTCGATTAGTTACTTATATAACCAACTCAATTGTAAATCTTATCCGATCATAATTTCGACCAACACATTCAATATATGTTAGATAATTCCAATATATATGCTTTCTTTATATCAAAATATATTTTTGGGTAAAATTATTTTATCTACCCTCTTTTAAAAACATACTATGTCGAATTACTCTGTTCAAGAGTTTAGAAACACCTATCGGCATAGTTTGCATTACTGTTTCGACCAGAATTCATAAACTACTCGACTAACCAGTCAACACAATATAAAATAGTTTTATGCTAATATACAAATACGCGCTCATATATATACACTCATACTCAATCTAGGGTATTACTAACCCCGTCTCTTATTGAGTTACGCCACAGAGCCAAGGCAATCACTTAACCTTCAACTCTGATACCAACTGTAATGGCTTGAAAATCCGTTCCCATTTGAGCTAACTAATATACTACACATTCAACTCAAAGTGCACAAAAATTTAGATCATTAATAGAAAGAATTTAGAGGGTGAGAAAGAAAAGATAGAACTAATAGAATAGAAGAAGAAGAAGAACTCACTGAAGAAAATCAGAATAAGCATGAATCTCACAGCGAAATAATAAAATATACTACATAACAAGTTTGAAATACAAATATGAGTTTGTATATATACATACCATATCAGAGTATAATACATGGTATACATCACAGCGAAATTAATCTTCAAATAACTAATGATGAGGTCTTCTGCTTTGAGCTCCTCCAAGTGAATCTGTAAAATCCTGAAACACTTGAGTGCCCGTAAAAATTTGGGCACACAAGAGTTTTGGGAAAACAACAATGTAAACTCTGGGTCAGTCATGGGACAGGTGTGAGTAAATTCCAACCATACTGTTTAGCTTTGGAAAATTCTTTTTGAAACAAAAGGATAATAGTAAGACCAGCCCACACATAAACATGGACGGCTTTTACCTTACTATAACCCAAAATTCTTTGATATCAAATCCAGTGATATTATGATGATGTCTACGCAGATAAATATTCAAGTAGCAGAATGCTTGCATCTCACGCTCCACATATATATAGTATAAAATCATAAACCGCAGGGCGTTTATTGGAGAATGGATTCCAACAGACAAGGTATGGGAGCACCTTCCAAACAATGTACTCTAGAGCGTATACACATGGGTTCAACAAGAACGTCTTACAACTCGGCCACACATGGCCGACCATTCATTTAGCTTGAATGTGTCGAATATATTGCCACCCACGGTTGTCGGCCATCCAACCGTCATCCGAAGATACAGAATCGAAAAAAAGAACAAATATGAATTTTCTTTAGGTCGATGACAATATACCCTACTTGGGGATAACCCAACTAGCCATGCTGCCTAACCCAACTTTTGTTACTTCCTGGTTGTGAGGCTAGAGATTACGTCTATCTTCAGAACATTTGATCCCTATTCACTTTGAATGCCACATCATCTAATCCATAATCACATATTGATTACAGAAATGCATACTGGGTGTAGAATAAAGGGAAGTTACCTTCTCCCCTAACACTTGGTATATTCGTAAAAATCAACGGCGTGACCGTTGGAAAATACTCTGTCAGACACTTATCCATACAAGTTATCTTGGGACAGGACAAACAGAAAGCACCATTCTGGAACTGGACGACCCTTGCATTTTACTCCATCTTCAGTTGTCTTCAGCATAATATAATTCGCAGCGCTTATGCCTATACGGAGTGGTTTCCAGATAATATATCCAACCGGTCTCCCCGTATTGACAACGATGGTCAAAATACTTCGATAGTCGGTTATTTAACCATCGAAGTAAAAACAGACATTCATTCAAATGTATAACTAGAGATCACATAAACATGGGTACTTTTTATTTAACATTCGTTTTTATTATTCGAATTCCCATATCTTACCAGATATTTCTCAAATCCCGTTTTAGCCTTTTTACACTTCTTGGAAAACATTTCCAGTTATTATAAACTCTTATTCTTTCATGTTCCAGAAAACATACGTTACTAATGTTTGAAACATTTCCTTTCTTTTCACGTTCATTTATTTTCTACACTTGGATAATATACCTTAACTATATTGGAAAAATATTTCCAATTTCATTTTAAACATTTTAATCTGCCAAGCGTTCACTTTAAAACATTATTCACTTTAAAATGTGAATATCATTTCTATTATAAAAATCTGAACACCTTTATTAAATAACACATTATTCAAGTAGTAAATACCGTTTTCTTGTTTTTCCGAAATCTCTTTTATATTCCCACTTCACTTTATAAACTCTGTTTCTAAGTCAACTTCTTGTTAAATCAATATCAAGTTTATAACTAATATTGATTCCATATCCTTCTATAATTTATTAGTGTAGACCTAAATATTAACCTATCCTATCAGATTTTAGTTCCTAAAAATAATTTACTTTTAATACATTCGACATCATCGAATTCTAGTTCCAAATCCTAATGGTATAATTCTAATCACATTTCGAACATTGAAATGCAGTCATCGTTTTCTGACACGATTCTCCAATTTTTCTTTCTAAACTTATTCTTATATTTTATTTGGACAAACATCGTTATTTATTACATCCGAATAAGTGGATTTCAAACCAAACTGTTTACATTCCCTAGGGAGTAGTGCTATAAAAAAATCACGCTTAAATTTGGTCAACAGCAGTAATTTATCGTTATAGTTCAAAAAATTGTCATACACTGTAATATTCCCCTTTATAACTAATCTCGACATATCAGTCACGCTTAAGCCTAGTCAACAGCGTTATTTTATCGCTATAGTTCTGAGACTTGCAATACACTGTCATACTCCCTTTATACTAATCTTGACTTCTCTTTCCATTACAAACTGATATCGTTCCTCGATAATAATGAAGCTGTTCAAGTTGTGGTATTTTATTTACCTCTCAGACCTTGATCGACAACGTTCTTACCTTAGAACAGATATAAGTCTGTACTCTAAACCCTTATTACTTATAATATCTATCAGACCGTATTTTCTTGTTTAATTTGAACTATGGTTTTATAATACCATATACTTACTTTGAAACTTGGTTGTTTATCTATATCAAACATTTACTCTTCACTTTAACTTCATTTCGCAGTTCTACTTATAACTTCTTTACCAAGATCTATTTACGTTCTTTGTCTTCTGACGGTTTACTTTTATTTGAAACATTATACTTAATTCAAGTAACATCTTATTATAAATTCAATATTCTCTTAAATGGAATCCATTTAAGAACAATTATTTAATTAAATAATATTTATTTTATCATTGCTGAATTAAACAATTTACTTCATCATTAATCTAAATAGATTGCATGCTCACTTTACACTAATTATATTAGTTCAATCGTCATTTAAACTCCGTTAATTAAAAAGATAATTAATGAGAAATCTTATTAATTGTTAAACAATTAATTGTCAAGTTATTATCATTAGATTAATTGAAGACCCATTTAATTTAATAATCATTCCTTAATTAAATAGTTGATTTAAATCAACTTCATTCCATCATTAAATTCATTAACTGATTTAATTTCTTCTTACCATTAGATTAATACATTTAATATAATAATATTTCTAAATTGTTTGTCTTAAAATAATTATCCAAATATTTAATCGTCAGATAAATTTCTGCTTTATAAACTTATTTAAACGTCAACAATCGTTTTTATTTACTTTATGAAAACGAACTCTAAAATAGTGGTTTATAATAGAACTTCTATTATAATTTAAAACTTCACTTTAATTATAAAAATATAATTTTTTATAATTTTCTTCGTTGATTTGCATGATGGCCAATCAACTCCTTAACAAAATGATGGGTTTACGGTCGACTGTTACCACTTTCTTAATCGATATCGTTTATTTATTTATCGAAGCAAATGCTAAATTTTCATTCAACATCGATTATTCACACGAGGTTTTAAATGTAATTCGGGTTCAAACAATGCATATAAAACAAACAATACATATAAATATCGAGGAATCCGATCGGATTCCTCCAACCGGTTTCCGACATCTACAGATGTTAATCTATACAATTTACACTAGTTCTATACTAGGGAAGATATAATCGATGGGACAAGTATCCAACAAATGATGTGTATATATACGACGATATTCAACCAATTAAATTGTAATTTACCTAATCAACCATCATGCAGAATTCAACCAACATTAAAATATAATTATAATATTTTAAAGAAGATCAGAGTTAATGAATTTTCTCATCTTTGTGCGTTAACCGTTAAATAACGATTTGCATCAGTTGATTATACCCGACGTTTTAATCTTCTCCGAAATTCCAACGAGCTCTAAATGGATCCAAACTAGCTTCATCATGTAGCGTGAGTCCATATGCTTTACAACGGACCCTTGTTCGCTTACATTCTTAATCTGGTCATTAAGCCGTTAAGTCACCGATTAACACCAATGCCCAATACCCGAGTGTAAACACCAAAGACCCACACATTCATATCTTCTTGCACCGCCGTTTGGATCCTACTTACGCACTACAATAAACTGTACCCTTTACCCGGAATTTATTCACCTCATTCAATAATGAAATTCTTTTCCTTAATCACCGTTAATAATTAACGCCTTAATACTTCTTCCCTTTTTATACACGAAACCACACTTCCTGTCAAAACTCCAATGCCTCCTCTTCTCGATCTTCCTCCTCGCTAACACCCCTGACCCAAACTCGGACTCCTCCCCATGCTCATGCCAAAGACCACCAAAACACCCCGCATAATTGTACTTCTTTATATGCATTGTTACCTAAACCCGAAACCTTTGTCTTGGCCAACTAAATATTAGAAATACGATCTCACACCCTTTACTTACTGATCTTCCAAAACTACACACATTGCATGAATTTGCATGCTTTAGCTCCTGCGTGAGCTGCAGACAACTCCACCGTTTTACACACCAAGTACACCCTTTACCTCACGTCAAACAGCCCGCATCAACTTCAAAAGTACCCCTCCACTTCCGTGCTCTACCCAAATGCCATATACTTACTTTCTATTCTATGCATACTCCACGTGCCCCCATTCTTATGCAGTTCGACAGCCCTTCCTTTAATCTCCTTTGAACCAACAGTCCCTTTTAAGTCCACTTCCTTCATTTGAATACTGCACACTCCAGTAAACAAACCTCCATCACAAAATCACTAAACACACTCTATCAGTACGTTTAGCAGTCCCTTCTCCTTCCATATTACTCCATTTTGCCGCAAACCCAAGCACTAAAACACCATCATTTCCTTTAAGTATTACATACAGGACCTTGTCGATCACTACATTAAAGAATTTGAACCCCAAACCTTAACTCCACATTAGAACGCTACTTCACTTCCACCTACTTCGCTTAATTCAATACCACTTTCTCCGATGTGCCGATAGCTTTCACCTTGCCACTCGCCTTGAGCTCGATCCTGTCACTACTACCGCATCTTCCCTGATGCGCTCGTTGTGTATGCTTTATTATTAATTTTTGTTTTGTTTTTATCCCCTCGTTTTGGGAAGAATACACTTGGCTTGCGTACGAACTCACTGGGAAGAAGCAGATGGTCTCGCCTAGGAGTTATATAGTAGGAATACCTTAATGCTTAAGTAATTAGACATCCGTAGGGTGATCAGTATGGCTTGCATGACTTAAGAACGAGGGGAGCATACAGTATTAAATGGGAGTAGGATATGAATTATCTTTTAGGCTGTACATAGGTATTTATACTATTTATTTGTTTATTTACATATGTTCGCCTCATTTGTTATCTATGGTAGACTCCAGTACTAGTCTTCTTAGGGTAGGAAAAGAGTGCGGATTGTTCAAATACTTTGTAGTGAAGAAAGAATTTATATTCCTATTTTTATGGGCCGTATGGTGTACACTATCCTTAGATGCTAAGGAATGTACGTTTTATTTATATAAAGTTTATTGTCTTATATTAGATATTTTCTAAGGGTATTGGTTGCGTAAATTTTCGTCTGTGTCCATGCTGTTATGGACAGAAGTAAGATTATGGTCGTGTCCAGCGAGGTGTCACGATCCCAAAAATATAATAATATCGGTAGGTCAACTTATATTGTGAAACCTCAAAATATCGATACAGGGTGCGAAATACTCCAAATAAAAAGTTGCATATTTAATTAATTAAAAATTATAGTAAAATTCTAAATATTAAATTATCACTATGTCTCAAAAGAACCTTGTCCAAATTCGAAACCGAAATCTAGTTATATCAAATAAGTCGTTACTTTCGATAAACGATTTTACAGCGACTTTTTGAATATTTGATTTGGACATATCTTGCAATATATACAACGAAAATTCCATTTTCCACTTTCGTTAGAAAAATACAGTTTAACAGATTCCAATGTTTCTTGTTTCGTAGGAATCCGATTTATATTGGATCTTGTACACTCAGTTGAAGTTCAGAACGTTAAATTACGAACTACCACGATATTACGGACTCGATTATATTTAATATATATTTTTATATGTTTAACTTCGTTTTAATTAATATATAAATCCAATTATATTACAAAATCAATATTTAAACTGATTTAAAAATACAATCCAATAAAAATGTGGGACATTACAAGATATCTCCTTCGACGTCGAATAATCTACACAAGACAATACAATACAATACAAGCAAAACAATCATCCATGAATCTGGCTATCACCGCTAATCTTGCTTTGAAACCATTGTTAATCATATGAATGGCTTAGTACTTGTCGTCCGTCAAACACCAATGGTAAACCCTGGTTCTAGCATAAACTCAATAAGCCTTCGCAACTCATATTTCTAGGCCCATTGTGACTGTCAACTATATCCCTGCTTTGAATCCGCTAGAACCAATGACAACAATAATCTCTCGGCCTTCATCATCCCTAGTCATCATCACCGGTGACGATTCACAAGCTCAAGCGCCTTCTCGAGCAACCATTATCCACGAGCTCATCACCTTGAGTCGTCTGCATATTCATTGCATTTCATCGATCAACAAACTTTGTATCACCCTTCGGACATTCCTTAGTTTGTCTGCCTCCTTAGGTCGTCCAATGACCTATAACTCCCATGGTCCGACCCAATTCATTATCACTCGGTTCACTACACCAGGCTGTCCCATCCTTAGGTCGTTCCATGACCCACAAGCCATGACCCATCATTTTGCAAACCTACATGACCTGACTTCTTCAGGCTCCTAACGACCTGACTTCATTAGACCATCCCTACAAACCTGACTTACTTTACATGATCTAACCATAACCAACCCAAAGCCATCAACCTGCTTTCTTGTAGCGCACTTCGAACAACCCAGGTCCAATGATCTGAGTATTCCTGACTTGACCTAGGCTCTATGACACGACCTAGGCTCCAGGACCCATCCTTCCTTGCCTCTCAAGCCACTTCTTAACCCATTTTGTTAGGTCATTCCTACGACCTAGAATCTTCCCACGACCGAAGTCCATTTCTTGGAGAACAAACCAAGCGACTTGACCCAAGAACGACCCGACTCCAAATCTGACCAAAATAGCTTCATTCTTGACTAAATCATTGCCAAACGACATCCTCGATTCAAACAACTCATCCAACTCTACCATAAACACTTCATGAAATCATTAACAACATCAAAAAGACAATTTTCATCAATAATCATACAAAATTCACGAAATCATGATAAATCAATGCATAATCTAAAACGATGGATCTAACTTGCATAAACACATGAATTTACATGGAAATTATCAGTTTTAAGTTGCTAGGTTAGATCCTATGGCGATCCATATAAAAATATACTTACCGCGATATAGATCTAGATGAAAATGACTTGAAAATGATGAAATTATGAACCCATATACTTGATTGAATCCGCGTGAGAGATGCATATCACTCACCAATTCTCCAAAACAACACAAAATCAATGAATCACAAATCAGAATAGCGAAGAACACTCTTCAAACCTTCCACTTTGATGAAATATCTCTTCATTTGACGTAGATCTAGCTTCAAACGGTGTAAATCTTCGATTCTTTTTTGTAAATCTAGAATTATAATGGTGGAAAGTGTATTTGTTTGAGTAAGAAGGATCACGAGCTCAACCAAATGAGAAAATGAAGAAAAGTAACCATCTCTCTATACCTCTAAACCCTAAGTCTCCCACCATCCCACTAATCGGCCTCCTCAAGTCAGCCCACTAATGGCATATAAACCAAAAAAAAAAACTGTGAAACACTAAATCAGTGATTCCTACAAAACCGCTAAGCCAAATCTTTAATGTGACCACTCTACGAAATTGACAGTGTTATTTCCTTTCCAATGAGATCGACCTCAGAACCTGATTCGGTCCCAATCAAAAGTTAGTCCATGTACAAAACTGACAAGGGTAAAATGGTCACAAATAAAATTGGTAAAAATTATGGACATGTCTCACATTCCCATAACCAACATATCAAAATATGAGAATGATCCAACCCTTAGGGAATAAAATAAAAATATTTTGCGATCCTCCGATACGTAAAATGCGGGCTGTTGCATTCACCCCTTTTTTTGGAATTTCGCCTTCGAAATTTCTACAACCATAAGCAACCAAAACAATTCCGCATGTCTATCATCCATAAGCAGCCAATTCTATCATCCAAAATAGCAACCATCAAGCCATGCATCCATAGCCTTATCCTAACATGTAGAATTCTAACAACAACAATTGTACAAGTTACAATGATGTAAGGTGACACGATATCAATGGGTCATACCACCGAAGAATTTTGGATGGGTCGTCTCCATACTCTCTTTTGTCTCTTACGTACAATCGTCATCATCCTCACTCCGTTGCACCTTGACTAGTTTAATTGTCTTCCTCCTAAGCTATTTTGTGTCTTTCCCCACAACACGAAGCGACTTACGAGGTCTTGTAGCTACGGTCTCTACTTCTAAGTCTTAATACTACTTTGGAGATAGCACCATATCCGAATCATGTACACACTTCCTAAGAAACGACACATGGAAAATATTATGCATACTCGACATCTTGTCAGTTAACTCCAATCTATATGCGAGCTTTCCAATTCGCTCGACTATCGGAAATGGTCTAACAAACCTAGGAGCTAACTTTCCTTTACTTCCGAATCTAACCATATGCTTCAACGGCGAAATCTTCACGAAAAACATGTCGCCATCATCGAATTCCAAATCTTTTCGTCGCTTATCGGTGTAATTCTTCTAGCGATCTTAGGTTGCCTTCATTCGTTGTCGAACGATCTCGACACAATACAATGTCTCTCTGATCACCTCTGGACAAAATATCAACTTGTCTCTAGTTTCTAACCAACGCGCCAGAGAATTACAAGGTCCACCATATAAGCCTTATATGGTGCTATCCCAATGCTTAACTGGTAGCTATTATTATACGCGAACTCGGCTAGACGTATATGGTCTTCCCAAGATCCTCCGAATTCCAACACACAAGCCCTTAAGAGATCTTCCAAAACTTGGTTAACCCTTTCGGTTTGACCATCAATTTGGGGATGATAAGCCATACTCAAACACATCTCGGTCCCCAAAGTCTCTTGCAAACTTTTTTCAAATCCTCTTGTGAATAATGGATCTTGATCACTCACTATGCTCTTTGGGATAATATGGAATCATATTATTCTTTTATTATAAAGCTCAGCCAACTTCTATGCTATTCTAGTTGATCTGACAGGAATAAATCTGGCACTTTTGGTTAAGCAATCCACGATGACCCAAAATCCTTCGTTTCCTACCCTAGTTCTAGGTATTCCATCAATAAAATCCATTGATATCTGCACCTACTTCCACTTAAGAATTTCCAATGGCTGAAGCAACCCACTCAGCTTCTTTTTCTCTAGCTTTCACCAATTGACAGTTCGTGCACTTGAAAATGAACTTTCCAATATCCCTTTTCATCCCTTCCCGATAGTTAAATCGCTTTATGTCCTGATACATAGGGATGGGCACGGTTTGGTTCGGTGCGGTTTGAAGCTCAAACCGCTTCCGCACCGCATCATACGGTTGATCAAAAATGAAAACCATTTAACCGTTCAAATGGTTCGGTTTCGGTTCGGTTTCGATGTAATACGGTCCAGTTCTTGTTCGGTCCGGTTTGAACCCGTATTAAATATGAAACAAGAAAATTACTTCCATCAACAAACAATTTACGATTATATGATGTTCTGTCACCTGAAGGTTAAAACACAAAGTGTTATCTTTAATTAATATAACTACAACATACATTGAAAATATAATATATATCATTGAATTAAAAGTTAGATAAGAATTTGTTAATTTTTTTATCATGATATTGTCGGTGTAACTATGCGGTTCGGTTCGGTTTAATATGGTTTGGTAAAAGTTCAAACCGCAACCGAACCGTATCATTGTGAGTCGTTTCGGTTTTGATTGTTTTCTTTAGAGAAAGAATTCGATGCAGTTTTCTGCACCGTTTTTACGGTTCGGTCTGGGCGGTTTCTGCATTGCAGTGCGGTTTATGCCCACCCCTGCCGATACATCTTATTACCACCAGGATGAATCATCAACTTTGAGTGATGAAATTCCCTTAGAACCTCGTCTCTCATTCTGTCGATATCAGGAACAACCAATTATCCTTGCTTTCAAAGCCAACCTTCTTGATCGATCTCGAACTCTTTATCCTCTGGTTCCAACTTCTGGATAATCTCGACAAGCTTTGCATCATGCTTTTGGACCTTGCCCATCCTTTCAATAAGAGTAGATCTTATTGATAAGCTTGCCAACATTTCAGGTTCCAACTCACACCGTGGTCTGAAATCAAATCTTGCCAAGTACTCAAGACACTCTTCCATTCTGAAAACATCGCTCCCAAACTTGCATGTCTTCGACTCAATGCATCTGCCACTGCGTTACTATTACCAAGAGTATAGGCTATACCAAAATCATGTGATGCCAGAAACTCTAGCCGCCATTGTTGCTGAAGATTCAAATCCATTTGGGAGAGAAGATACTTCAATAACTTATGATCCGTAAACAACTCTAATCGAACTCCCAATAGGTAATGCCTCCACATCTTCAGAGCAAACACAATCGCTGCCAGCTCCAAATCATGAGTTGGATAGTTCTTCTCATGCGGCTTCAGCTGTCGACTCACGTAGGCCACAACCTTATCCTTCTGCATTAGCACTACTCCAAGTCTAGTACCACAAGCATCGGTGTATACCATTATATCTTTATTCCCACTTGGAATGGTCAAAATAAGAGCACTCGTCAGTCTCTCTTTCAGGACTCCAAAATCTTACTCGCACTTTGCATCCTATGTGAACACCTGATTCTTCCTCGTCAATCTTGTTAACGGAGTAGCTATCTTGGAGAAATCCTTTGTAAAACGACGATAATATCCCGCTAACCCAAGGAAAATTCTCACATCTGTTGCATTCTTAGGTCTATCCCAGTCCTGGATTGCTGCCACCTTAGTGGAGTCAATCACTATTCCATTTACAGAAACTACATGTCCTCACTTTGTTCTTCCATAAGTGACACTTCGAAAACTTAGCTCTCAGCTTATGCTTTCGCAAGATTTCCAAAACAACTCTTAAGTGTGTCTTATGCTCTTCCTCATTCCGGGAGTAAACTAGAATATCATCCATGAACACAAGCACGAACTTTTTCAACTGATCTCTGAAAACCCTATTCATAAGATCCACAAAATACGTTGGTGCGTTAGTCAAGCCGAATGGCATCACCACCATTCGAAGAAACCGGATGGTATCTTAAAAGCAGTCTTTGGCACACTATCCCTTGCCACCCTCAGCTGGTGGAATCCCATTGCCAAATCCATCTAAGAAAACACCTTTGGCTTCGTGAAGCTGATCGAATAAGCCATCTATTCTCGACAATAGATACTTGTTCTTCTTGGTCACCAACATGTTCAGCTCATGACAGTCCACACACAATCTCAACGAGCCATTTGCCTTGGTTGCGAACACAACTGGTGCACCCCATTCGGAAAAACTGCTCCGAATGAACCCTTTTCCCAAAAGGTCACATACCTGCACCTCCAACTCTCATTGTTCCTTAGACACCATCTTCCTAAAAGGCATGACGATAGGTCTAGCACCCTTGACCAAATCGATCCTGAACTCAATACCACGATGCGGCGACAACCTTTTGACCTTGTCAAAGACATCCTTAAATTCATTAGTGATCAGCATAGATGACAGGTCTTCCTGTGGAATCACAAGCGAATATAAGTAGCTCACAAAGGCCCCGTCTTTGGGCTTACATCGAATCAAAACCTTTGCCCTTCCACTTCCCTTACTCTCACCTCTAGCTTCTCGCAATTCACTCTTGCCGCATACCTCTTGAGCCAGTCCATACCCAAAATAATCCCAAATCCAACGAAGTTCAAAACAAAACTGTCACATACAAAGGAGAAACCATGACTCGAAAATACTAGACCACGACAAATCGTACACAAACTAGACGAACCCCTAACTGGATTAGTCACGATCAATGGCATATCACAAATCTCAGGTTCCAAACCCAAGCAACAAACAAGCTCATTACAAATGAGTGAATGCGATGGTCAAGTATCAAATAACACATGAACTATACACCCTGAACAAAAAGAGTACCTTGGATGATGATAAGCTTTCCTTTCTCCCCTAAAGTAGGAGCTCTTGAAGACGATGGAACAACTTCCAAAGCATATGCCTTCACAACCTGTATTCCCTTAGCCGGTTCTGGACAGTCCTTCTTGAGATGCCCAGGCTGGCCACAGTTGTGACACTTCCTTTCCACCTTCGGATTCTCACAATCCTTGGAATAATAACCCTTCTGCTAGCATTTAAAGCAAATCACTTCTCATTTTTTCTTTTTCTGGCCATCCTTCCCTTTCTTCTATTGCCGCTACCTCTTCTAGTTGTTACCACCCTATTGTGGCTTTTGTTCTTCCTTAGCTGCAACAATAAGCTCTTTCTTAGGAAACAGACTTTCATGCCTCAAAGCCTTTTCAACAATCTTCTCGTAAGCATCATTGATATGATTGACAAGATGATTCCCAAGGTATACGTTCAAACCCATGAAAAACTTCTCGTTCTTTTGTTAAGGAGTATCCACATATGAACGAGCATACTTCGATAAAACCTCGAAGTCAAAAACATAATTAAGCACTGTCGACCATTCTGTTTAAGCTCGACAAACCTCTTAAACAGGATAGACTTCTGAACGGTAGAAATAAACTTTCCATCGAACTTGACTTGGAACTGTTCCCATGAAATATCATCTTCTGGGGTCTCAAGAGTGACATAGTTCCACCAGTCCATAGCTCTTCTCTCCAGCTACCTTTATGCAAGCTTCCTCTTTATTGCATCATCAATGCCCAAGTCTTTAAAGATCTGAATGCAAGTATCCAACCATCTTTGAATCTCTTCAGTCGGCTCAGTCCCTTTAAAAGGTTTTCCACCTAGAGATGCGAAGTCCTTACACAACTTTGTGAAATCCCCAGCCCTAAGAACCTGCACTCGAACTCCCACATCTACCGTGGTTGTCAATGAAGCAGGGGACCTTCTCATAATCCCCGCCGCCATGGCCTCGAACATAGCTGGGTAGCCTGGTATACCGCCATTTCCCACTTCAGGCACATTCCCCTCCATAATAGCGTGTCTCGATTCTCGACAACTCATTCTAAATCTACAATATATAATGATTAGCCATTTACGAGAAAAACTATTAATGGAGTTCAACCGCTACTATAATATATACTACTATATAGTATACATCCATCAAAAATCTACAAATATATCTCTTATATATAGTTACGTCTTCGAACCTTAGTTAAAATTGATAAACAGAACTCTGATACCAAATGCGACGACCGCCCATAACTCCTACACTAAACAAGTGGAATAATGAGCTGAAAGAGGTGTCAGGCAGCTGTGGATGATCATCAAGGTAGGATAACACAAGCAAAACTTGTCATACAACTCATAAAGAAAGGATAAAATATAATATAACATATACAACATGTAATAATAGTGAAACACAATTGCATAGAAACTTAAAACTTCCATAACATCTAGTAGAATACCCATACTTCCTTGATTTACAACGTAAGTGTTTGTATAAATTGGCATTATTACATCACTCAGAGAAAATATCAAACAACAGAAACATAAATAATAGATAGTAGTACGAAACATGTACGTAAGCCTCCTGCTCGTCATCGCACAACAACATTGTCTCACCAAGCTATTACTTGTCACCTCCTACTCAGTTTGCACATCCACAACCAGATGAATAGCCCAAGGTAATAAGAGGGAAACATAAAAGCTTGAGTCAGATAATAGTCTTAGGAAGCAATAAAAACAACTATCTAACATCATTAATAAAGTATACGAGAATAGGTAGATTAATCAACTAATCTACCAATCATCAACAGAGAAGAACCCACACCTGTCTTCACCACATCCGACAATGATAGCCTTTACATGCAGTCCTCCAAGAAATAAGAGTACATTCATAACAATCGATTATCAAGCGTAGACTATTCTATTCAACATTGATATCTCCCAAGCACAAACCCCAGAGGCCTAAACAAATATCAGACAACCACCCAAGAGATATCTCCTTCGACGTCGAATAATTTACGCAAATGATACAAGAAAATAATAATCCATGACTCTGGCTATCACCACCAATCCTTCTTTGAAACCATCGTTAATCATATGACCCGTTCAATACTTGCCGTCTGTCAAGGGCTAATGGTAAACCCTGGTTCTAGCAAATACTCAATACGCTTTCGCGACTCGTATCTCTAGCCCATCGTGACTGTCTAGGGTATTTCTAGGCCCATCATGACTGCCAACTATACCCCAGATTTGAGTCCGCTAGAACCTACGACAACGATAATCTCTTGGCCTTCATCATCTCCAGTCATCATCACCGATGACTATTCACAAGGTCAAGCACCTTCTCGAGCAACCATTATCCACGAGCTCGTCACCTTAAGTCATCTACATTTCACCGATCAATGAACTTCTCATCACCCTTCGAACATTCTACCTTGAATATCTTCGAAGTTACATTCATTGCTGAGCCAAACAACATCATTATAAGGTTCAACACATTCCTTAGGTCGTCCGCCTCCTTAGGTCATCCAACGACCTATAACTCCCACGGTCCGACCCAATTCATTATCACTCGATTCGCTACACTAGATCGTCCCATCCTTAGGTCGTTCCATGACCTACAAGCCACAACCCATCCTTTTGCAAGCCTATACGGCTTGACTCCTACAGGCTCCGAACGACCTGACTTCATTAGACCATCCCCATGACCTGACTTGCTTTACACGACCTAACCATAACAACCCAAAGCCACCAAACTGCAGCACATTTTGAACGGCCTAGGTCCAATGACCTAAGTAAGCACTACCTGACCTAGGCTCCACGACCCGACCTAAGCTCGATGGCCCGTCCTTCCTTGCCTACCAATCCGCTTCTTAACCCATTTTGTTGGGTCATTCCTACAACCTGGATGCTTCCCACAACCCAATTTCATTTCGTGGAGAACAAGCCACGCGGCCTGACCGAAGAAAAACGACCCGACTCCAAATCTGACCAAAATAGCTTCAGTCTTGACCAAATCATTTCCAAACAACAACCTCGATTCAAACAACTCATCCAATTCATCCAATTCGACCATAAACACTTCATGAAATCATTAACAACATCAAAATGATAATTTTCATCAGTAATCATACAAAATTTACCAAATCATGATAAATCAATGCATAAACTAAAACGATGGATCCAACTTGCATAAACATATGAATTTACATAGAAATTACTGGTTTTAGGTTGCTAGATTAGATCCTATGGCGATCCATATAAAATTATACTTACCATGATATAGATCTAGGTAAAAATGACTTGAAAATGATGAAATTCTGATCATACAACCCATATACTTGATTGAATCTACATGATAGATGCATATCACTCACCAATTCTCCAAAACAACACTAAATCAACAAATCACGAATCCAAGCAGCAAAGAACACTCTTCAAAACTTCTTCTTTGATGAGATCTCTCTTCATTTGACGTAGATCTAGCTTCAAACGATTTGGATCTTTGATTCTCTTATGTAAATCTTGAATTATAATGGTAGAAAGTGTATTTGATTGAGCAAATAGGATCACGAGCTCAACCAAATGAGAAAATGAAGAAAAGTAACCATCTCTCCATACCTCTAACCCCCAATTTATAGTCTCCCACCATCCCACTATTGGGCCTCCTCAAATCAGCTCAATAATGGCTTAAAAACCAGAACAGAAATTATGAAACACTAAAACAGCAATTCCTCCCAAACCGCTGAACCAAATCTTTATTGTGACCACTCTAAGGAATTGGCAACACGGTTGCCTTTCCAATGAGACTGGCCTCGGCACTTGATTTGATCCCAGTCAAAAGTTAGGCTATGTAAAAGACTATAAAGAGCGGAATGGTCACAAATAAAATTGTTAAAAATTATGGACATTTCTCACATCCCCATAACCAATATATCAAAATATGAGAATGATCCAACCCTTAGGGAATAAAATAAAAATATTTTACGATCCTTTGATACGTAAAATGATGGTTGTTACACTATGGCCAGATCCATCTGGGAGAAAACTGACGTCCCAACTAGCTGATCAAACATGTCATCAATTCTCGATAGCGGGTGCCTATTCTTCTTAGTGACCTTATTGATCTCTCTATAATCCATACATAGATGAGGTTAGCCATCTGCCTTAGTTGCGAAGATGATTGGAGCTCTGCATTCTGAAATGCTTTGCCTAATAAAAACTTTCTCGAATAGCTCCCTTGGTCTTTCTGCAGTCTTTTACAAACGTGACCCATAACACCACAGCTATGATGCTTTACATCCTTTTTTATTTGAGCATTGTCAGGATTTCCACCTTTCTTTTGTTGCTTTCGTTTCTTGGGCCACCATTTCTGTTTTTCTCCCTTAGCCTGAGTTTCCTCAATCTTAGTCTCTTTCTTTTCTCCCTTGTCATCCTCGTGCATAAGCGCCATATCAACTAGCCTTTCAAAAGTCGCCCCCATCGGTATGTGGACGAAGCAACTCCTTAGAGAGGTTCATTCAACCCTCTTATAAACCTGAGTGCTTTCCTGTGGGGCGTACTCACCAACTCTATTCTGAACCTCGCTAGTTGGTTAAACTTATTAACATATTCCTTAATCGGCATGTCCCCTTGTTTTAAAGCCAAGAACCTTTCCATTTGCAGTCCCTCTTCTACCTGAGATAGAAATTTCATCTCGAACCTTTGCCTGAAATCATGCCAAGTCACCACCGGTTTTCCAGCTTGTGTTACTTCCCACTAGTAGAAAGCTTAATCTTTAAGTTGTCATGCAGCCAATCGTATCTTCCTTCGGTCGTCAACCTCAAAAAGTCCAAACAATTTTTCAGTCTCTCTTATCCAATTTCGTTCTTCAATAAAGCTTTCAATACCACGAAATGGCTTTCCACCCATGGCGCAGAAGTCTTTACGTAACTTAAAGAAGTTATCCGCTTGTGAAGGTAGAGGAACAATGGCGGCAGCTGGGGGAGGAGCATCCTCTGGACCTCCGGCAGGTGCCATAGCCTCAAGATATCTACGGAACCATGTCGGTAATAGAATGCCCTCTGGAAGATTGGGTGCCCCAGACATGTTGAAAAGAAAAGAAAAAGGATTCAACAAGAGATTGAGAGAATATTGAATATGGCTTGAGGGGATATGTTTTTCAAAAACAAATTTTTACTTGAAATACTTTTCTTTTTTTAAAACGGTTTTAAAAACTTTTTCTCTGATCCTGTAACCTTCAGCTCTGATATCAAATATGACACCCTACGCCCGTTAACATCACTCATAAGAGAACGTGCTAAGTTCCGTGAAGCGCAATAGGTAATCATTATAGAACATTTCCAACACAGATAAAATATGCAGTGGAAAATCTTAAACTTTATTATAAAAGAAATAAAGCATAGTGTCAGATATATATCAAAACCTAGTTACAACTAGCAAACTATCACAAATCTGTCTTTCAAAACATCTTAGAAAATAAAATATCAAAGTACATAAAATCATATTCCATGCCATAAGCCAAACTAAAGTAGAGATAAAGTCAAAACGATACATCTCAAGAAGTACAAGTCAAGTCCAAGCTGTAAGAGAAACCCTAGTCACTGTTGAGTGCTGCTACTCTGAGGACCTGAGGGGGGGATAAGGAAGAAAGAGGCGAAAAAGGGACAAACATAAAGTCTGGTGAGTTCCAGTGACTTACAAATATGCACAAAATAGGAATGTCAAGACAGGTAAATAAGGCTGGATAAGAAAGTTACAGTGTCATAACAGACAAATTAAATAGAATAACATGATGGACAGGGATAACAGGAATCAACTATGATCGGGTAATGCTTCACATTTATATCCTTAACAGGAAATGTCTAAATATATATATATATATATATATATATATATATATATCTGCACCAGTACTAGTCTATCAAATTCAACATGATCACATAACAACAGGATTAACAACAGGTTTAAACAGCAGAATTAGGCGTACCCTAATTACATAACAGGAAGAGGTGTTAACCTAATAACAATAAGATTAGGTGTACCCTAGTTACTACCCAAGCGATCGGATCCTTACTATGTAAATATTCTGTGTCACCCTGGCAGTAGGGTGTATCACTCCCTAACCTAGCAACTATATAACACAAACCTATTTACTGGTGTTATAGCGTCTTATCTTCCCTAGTCGGATCAATGAACGCTCATGACTTTGCCGGAACGCTCCCGTAACCACCCCCATGTGAAACTCTTACTATCCAGTTCAGTAAAGCATGCCCTGGCCTATACCTAGTGGGAGACCCGCATTAATAATATTCTTACAGAGATACTGGTTCATATGGGTTCCAAACAGCAAATTGACACAAGCCAAGCCCCCTAAAATTGTGCCCCCAAATATCTAGGATTTAAGAGTCCCCAAAACCTGATACAATAGCAGACAGAGGACCACTTTGCTTATTAATATCTATGCTTAACCTAGCAAGTTTGGATTTACTAATAAGCATGGCTGTATTGTCATTATGTGTACAACCCCTATTCTTAACATGTCATTTACTTAATGTCCATTTAAGTCAAATTTAACATGTCTTGTTCGTATGCATATTATTCATCAATTATATTCCCAAGTTACAGGTTTATGCATAATGTCCATTTATAGCAAGTATCAATAGCAAATCTAAACATGTACATTTATCCTTTCTCCCAAAATTATAATCGATTTAGTCCAAGTAAATAACATGCCTAAGTTCCTCTTTCATATTATTCATTTTCCCCTCAATTGTACACCCATTCTAATCGGGTATAGCCTAGGCTTCTAAGGGCCAGGGATTGGCATAAAATAAAAAGGAAAAACAGAGGGAGAGTAATAGAATCAAATCACGTATGAATATAGACAAGACCGAAATAAACATAAAAAATGGGAAAAGGAAGATGCATACATATAAGTTGTTAATCTTTCCAACATTACAGACCTTTGTATAACTTGTTCAATTATCAACATCACAGACATATTTATCATCACAAGCATATGTATCAACATCACATGCATATTTGTAACTTGTTATTTGTAAAAGGAATATACATATCTAACTGATTCCAATGGCATAGCTAATTAATAGGTGTAACATTTATTTTACTATCACTGTAGATCCTAACCAATTTTATTTAACTATCGTGTTCAAGGCCTAAGAAATCAGATATGCAAATAATGGAAACTCATTGTGAATCTTGGTGAAGATAAATATGTATATAACACTAGGCCATAGAAAGTCCAAGTCCAATCCAAGTAGTATGTATGCAAGTCTTGATGTTGCCTCTGTTTGATCCTATTTCTAGCAGCACTCCCTCATTATAAGTTTATATTTTTCAGAATAATTTAGAGGTAGAGTAAAATGTAAAGAATTTGTGTGAATTTCAGAATAAGGAAATCCATCTATTTATAGAGCTACAGAGCCAACATCAACCCTTAGATCTTAGGTCTTAAACCTGAACCATACAAGTCATGCCGAGTCAGCATGAATGGAGCCACAAAATCATCTAGGTTCAACAGGCAGAATCCAGATGGATCCGGCGTGGGTTGACCCACCCACCCCTAGGTCGACCCATTCACCTTTGGGTCGACCCATAGGTCGACCCGGGCTAGAGTCGGTCATCCCCTAACGGGGAAATTTCCTGCTTTTATTCCCGCTTATCTTGTTTGAAATTCTAGAATTTAATTTGACCTATGTTTATACATAAGCCTCTTATATGTATACAAACTTCTAAAGTCTATAACTTTTTCATACTTTGTCCGTTTTACAAAACTTGGGGTCTATCTAAATGAGAATTTCGAGACGAGCGCAACAGTTATGCCGGTTTCAGCTAATTATGAATATTTGTTGTGGTTATAATGCATTATATTTTAATGTGCTACCTTCCTTTAGCAATATACCTAGAATGGTCAATTTTTTGGTGAGTTTTGGTACATCTTGGACCAAGGACACAACTGTAAAAGTTGCATCCAAATCACCCCCTCAACTTCTTTTGTCCTTCCTTCCTCATCTTGCCGAACCGTATTTTTATCCTTCTCCTCTTTCTTTGTCGCCGCCTCATCTCCTCCTTTTTTGCGCTAGTTTGCACATTAGATCTTGCCCCACTAGTGCTCCAAGATTTAAATCTAATTTCTTCTCTCCAACCATTTCTTAGCCCATAATACCTACATGCACTACTTGATCTTTATAGTGTCATTTAAGTTTTATCCTTAGGGAGAGATCATTTGATTGGACTGGAATGAGCAAAAAAGGTCTCACCACTTAAGGGCTAAAAAAATTTGTCGTGGCAGTTGGACTTGCACCGATCCTTTGCTTTAAGACCTTTGCATAGAATTTTTGGTTGTGCTGCTTCTGCCCTTATCATATCTTATCGGAACTATTTTTGGATGAAGGTGATCGTCGTTTGGAGATGAAGATTAAGCTATCTTTGGATGGTTTTTCTAAGGAGAGTCTCGATGAGATCTTAGAGGCATTCGTGTTGTACGCGGATTTAAATGTTTTTTTGCTGGCCTGTTTTAGAGGTTTTGCAGCAAATCTCTTTTTCTTAATGTTGGTTTTTGAGTTTAGAGATCTATGTTTATAACACCCTGAATTTTCTATGTATATTAAAAGAACAAATTAAAGAACACTTAATTTTTAAAGTAAGAATTAAGGGAAATGGGTTACGCCATTGCGTTCATCTCAAAATTCTACTTGGAATAGAGTCCAAGTTTTCGTAAATCGGACTTTATGAGGAAGTTATGGCCCTTTAAAGTTTTAGGAATTTAAATAAATTAAAAACCAGTTCAGAGTTATAAATTCAAAATTCAAAAGAAAGACGAAGAATTGGGCCGGACGGGAAATTTCCCGCCCCAGACCAGGTCGACCAGGGGGTCGACCAGGGTGTCGACCTCCCTTACACTGGTCAACCAAAGGGTCGACCTGGGGTCGACCTACCCCCTCGCCTAGATCCCAAAATGTGACGATTCTGACTAGTTGCTGAGTCCTTTCTGACCTATTGTTGAGTCATTAGGGCTTAGATGGCAAGTCTGGATAACTCTATCTAGTCTGAACGGTTATGATTGCTCATATATTGATCTAACGGTTCACATAAGATTAAAATTCTATAAAAGCAACCCTAATCCTCAAACTTTAAATCACACAAATTCATTCCAAGGAGCCACCATGTTGTCCATGACTATTCTAGCCTAGCCACCATTTCTTCTTCAATTAGAAAGCGAGTCAAAAGCTTCGAACCAAAAACTAACTTAGAGAATTGATAGTCTTCTTCAAGGGATTGCTTTTCAAATTCAGAAAACAGATCCTAGAAAACAAGACTTACTTTTCTTTGTAAGTCCTGTAATTATTTAGATGTGAATGATTAAAAAATTATGATTTGTATTAAAGTGAAAACTAGTGTTTTTCCTAGTTGTAAGATAATGATGATGTTGATTCATGCCTATTCTTGTAACGATTCTATCGTATAAGCTTATGAGATTATTGCGGTTATTATTTTGGTGTTAAACCAATCATGTATTATGTAAAGTTTGGTGACTTATTCACGTTATGTTACATGCAAGTTGTTAGGCTGTTGTGGTTATTATGTTGATGTTAAACCAATCAGGTATTATGTAAAGTTTGGTGATTTATTCATGTTATGTTACATTGCAAGTTGTTAGGCTATTCTGGTTATTATGTTAATGTAAACCAATCATGTAAAATTGGTGACTTATTCATGTTATGTTATATGCAAGTTGTTAGGCCAAGACATGTATTATGTTTAGATCTACATTTAGATCTATGAAAATTAGATCTAAAATAAAAGTCCATATTTTCATGCTTAGTTGAACTTGTGTAATTCCATATGTTTAAGATTCATGTCTATTGGATCCTAGTTAAAAAGATCATATTTACATGTTTAGTTTAACTTGTGTAATTCTATACGCTTAGGGTTTATATTTATTGGACCCAAAATAAAAGTTTACATTTACACGCCTAGTTGGATTTGGGTAACTTCATATGCTTAAAGACTCATGTTAGTTGGATCCAAAAATGCAAGTTCATTATTTTATCCCACATTTACATGACACATGTTTAGTTAGATCCTTATTATTTTATGTTGTGTAAATGATACATGCTCCCTTCTTTCCCCTTTTGTATATAAGTTAGGCTAAGTTACGAGCCTAACATCCTATGTGAATTTTGCGAACGTATGACGGGGGTAACGTTGGAAAACCTTAAAAATTATTATTATTGGAATAATTTGACTCGTAAATAAATGATTGGTTAGTGGCATAAAAATGGTATAATTTATACACCAAAAATTGAAAATATGAATTAGAGGGTAAATGGGGCATGACTTGAATGTCTATAATTGTGGATAATTTACATATAAATTTGAAAGATAAATATATAAATTAAGAAAAGACGAATATGCCTAACCCGAGGTTAGATTGAGTTACAGTGTAAGGCTGCCGGAGCCGCCCGACACATGCAGCAACCGTAACAATATATATCTAATGTGAGAGCTTAGTGCATCAAGCCCAAAAGAACCCGAGGTTAGATTGTGTTGCGTTGTAAGACTGCCCGGAACCGGCCGGCACATCCCACAACCTCAACAATACATATCTAACGTGAGTGGTAGGTGCTTTAATAAATGAATTAAAGCTAAGAAAAGAACGGTAGGGTTAAGTTAATTAAGGAAACACTTAACCAATACAACATGTTAACTAAACTGATGGGTGGGGTTAGGTTAATTTAAACATTTTAACATGTTGATTAGGAAACCCTAGTAATGGGGACCCATTTCAGCAGTAACCCACATAGATGTATCATGGTACCCTGAACTAGGCAGGGTGGGGTACGATTACTGGGCTGATTATAAGAGGTCAAAACAACGGCGGGTGGTACGTCAGTGTAGGTTCCGACGGAGTGCGGTCATGCACGTACTCCGGAGTGGAAAAAGCAGGCACTGGGCATCAGTAGTTTTACTCTATGCATCTTGAATCGTGTTGGGTTGCCACCATAGGATTTGATACACCCCATAATGGGACCAGCACAGGTATCTACATTCATGCGGGGCCGAATGACACAAGTGGTAAACGTATGCGAGTAGGAGCCGATCGATAAAAAAAGGGGATCATTTATCTAGAACACATGATGCTAGTTGAAACACTTTTAAGGGGGTGTAGAGAAGTAGAAAATGAGTGCAATAGCATATTCAGTCTTATTATCTTATTCCTAGGATGTTGTCCTAGATTCAGTTTATTCAAGTCATAATCCTTTTTCTTGTTTACATGCTAAATAATCACTGGACTTACCAGACTCATGTCTGACCCATTTTCATTCTTCTTTTCTTCCGTCCCTCCCCCCTCTCCCCACCCAGGTCCGCCGGGAGGGAATATTTCAGCTTTGATCGGATCATTTCCAGCTTGAAGAACGTAGATGTATTGCTTGGAATCTTTTTCCTTGGGCCATGGCTTTGGATACTCTCTTATTGGGGATTTATGCTACCTTACTGTTGTTTTAATGCTTCTTTATGTTTTAATTCAAGACAGAGATTTTGTTGTAAAAATTTGGAAGTTGGTTTGAGACAGTTGTTGTAATGTTTTAACTGAACCATGTACTTATGAAATAAATTTAGTTTTTCCGCTGTTTATATGTCTGTCTTGTTAATTATCTGTATCTTTTACCTATAATGCTCCACCGAAGTTAAGGCATTCCCTTTGTGAGTGACCTTAACAAAGGCGGGGTGTTTCACTTGGTATCAGAGCTGATGGTTGCTAGATCAGCTAAATTTTTTGGAAATTAGTTTTCAAAAAGAAGTTTAAAGAAGCGTTTTCAAGAAAAAGTGTAGTTTTAAAAGGCATACTTCCCCCCAAAGCAATATGCACTATCTTCCTATCCTTTGTTTTGAATCTTTTCTTTTTCGTTTCAGCATGTTTGGGGACCTTAACCTTCCAGAGGGTGTACCGGTACCTGGCTGGTTCAGAAGGTACCTAGAGGCTAGGGCTAATGATGCAGGCCCAGCAAATGTTACTCCTCCCCCAGTTACAACTGTTCCTCCTCCTCCTCCTCCTCCTCCTCCTCGTGCAAATGCTTTCTCCAAGATATGTAGAGATTTTCGAGCCATGAGTGGAAAGAACTTTAATGGAACTGAGTCATTTGTAGAAGCAAGAAACTGGCTCAAAGAAACCAAGGATCTGTTTGTTATCTTCGAAGTGGACGATATGCAGAAATACAGTTGGCAGTGTGGTTGCTTAAAGGCGAAGCCTCATGTTGATGGGAATTTACTAATGCTGAGAGACCAGTTGAAACTTGGGAGGATTTCGGAACGAGGTTTGAAATGAAATTCCTCTCACAAGCAAAACGTAGCCTACAAATGGAGAAATTCTTAGCTCTCAAACAGGGAAGTATGTCGGTCAAGGAATATGTTAACTAATACAACCAGCTGGCTAGATTCGGACTGGAGTTAGTCTACCCTCCCCATAAGAAGGCTCTCCATTTTGTTAAAGGTTTGAATGAGCCACTGCACAGCCTAGCTATGTCCAATATACCTATGGGCGCAACTTATGAGAGACTGGTGGACATGGAACTACTACAGGAGGAAGACAAGGATGGCAAGAAAGAGGCAAAGGTGGAAGTACCTCAAAATAATAAAGTGGAGGGATTCCAGAATAAGAAGACAGACTCAAAGAAGGGCAGGAAGAATAACGAACCCCGTGATAAGAGGAAGTGTAATTTTTGTGGCATTCCTAGACATCTGACTAAGGATTGTAGGAAGAAAAAGAGGAAGATGGGTGGTTGTTTTCACTGCGGCAAGAACAAACACATGGCTAAGGACTGCCCAAGAAAGCAAGGGCAAGGGCAGAGGACCGGATCAACTTCTGGAGGGCAGGTTCACGCTCTCATGGCACCTTCGCAAGAACGAGGTAGAAATATTTCTGTTGAGATTTTAGTTTATCTTTTTGACCATCTTGTTCGTACACTCTTTGATTCCGGTTCATCGCACTCTTTTATATCCACTGCTTTAATTGAATCTCTGCACCTAGATACCAGTATAGCAGAGGATCTCTTGGTTGTTTCAAATCCAATTGGGGGCTCGGCCTATTTGTCTATGATTTGTTTGGGTTTGGAAATTTCTATACTAAGCGTCGGGTTTAGATGTAATGCCTATGTTTTGGGCTTCATGGGCTATGGGTTGATTCTAGGCATGGATTGGTTATCCAGTAATGGTGCCATCCTTGATTGTGAAAAGAGAGCGGTTAGACTTATGACTCGCCTCGGTAACACTCTCGAAATCTCTTGTAATCCCATACACTCTGTTATGCTTAGCAACCTAGATCTCTTGATGCGTCTGTTGAAAACTTGCAGTCTGTTAAAGCAGTCCGTGAATACTCAGATGTATTCGAAGAGGTGAAGGGCTTACCTCTGAAGCGGGAGATAGACTTCCGCATATACCTTGTTGATAATGCAAAACCCATAGCTCTACCCGTTAGACACATGGCTCCAAGGGAGAGAAAAGAGCTCAGCACGAAAGTCAAAGAGCTGCTCGAAAAAGGGTTTATAAGCGGAGTATTTCTGAATGGGGTGCTCCAGTAGTATTCACAACCAAAGCGGATGGTTCACTTCGCATATGCATTGATTAGAGGGAGCTAAACAAGCTGACCAAGAAGAATAGGCACCCACTTCCAAGAATAGACGACTTGTTTGATCAACTTGTAGGTGCGTCGGTTTTCTCCCGACTAGATCTGGCTACCGGATTTCATCAGCTAGGAGTGGCTGAAGACAGCATTGATAAGACCGCATTTAGAACCCCGGATGGTTTCTTCGAATGGCTTATCATGCCTTTCAGCTTGACAAGCGCACCCGCTTACTTCGTTGACTTGATGAGCAGGGTGTTCAGGGAGTTCCTTAATAAGTTTGTGGTGGTCTTCGTAGATGACATTTTGATTTTCTCAAAGAATGAAGAAGAGCATGCTTTGCATTTAAGGGAAGTCATGGATACTCTTCGTGCACATCAGATAAAAGCCAAATTCTCCAAATGCCATTTCTGGATAGAAGAAGTGAGGTTTCTTGGACATGTGGTGTCCAAGGAGGGGATAGCTGTGGACCCCGCAAAAGTAGTTGTGGTGCAAGATTGGAAGATTCCACGGAATGCAACCGAAGTCCGAAGCTTTCTCGGGCTAGCGGGTTTTTACCGAAAGTTTGTTAAAGACTTTGCCAAAATCACAGCCCCACTCACAAAATTGACAAAGAAGAACTTAACTTTCGCTTGGGATTTGGATAGCGATATTGCTTTCCAACGTTTGAAAAGGGCTGTAACAACAGCCCCAGTTCTGACATTGCCTGATGGGAGCAAAATGTTTACTGTATACACAGACGCATGCAGTATAGGATTGGGCGCTGTCTTGATGCAAGAGGGCAAGGTGTTTTGTTATGGGGGAAGGCAATTGAAGGTACATAAGAAGAACTACCCAACTCATGATTTGGAGCTAGCTGCCATTGTTTTCGCTCTAAAGTCATGGAGTCATTACCTATTAGGAGAAAGGTTTGAATTGTTCGCTGACCATAAATCGTTAAAGTACCTTTTCTCATAGAAAGATCTTAACTTAAGACAACAAAGGTGGATGGAATTTCTGGCCTCATATGATTTTGAGATTTCCTATACACCTAGCAAGGGCAATGTGGTAGCAGATGCCTTGAGTAGAAAGAAGCTGACCCTACGTCCTCTCTTTGTAGAAAGGAAAAGCTTGGAGTACATAGCAAACTTTAACTTTAGACCCTCCTCTGAAATTGTACCTGGTCTGTTAGCATCGCTAGAGGTGTGGCCTACTCTTTTGGACTCAATAGGAACCGCGCAACGCAAAGACCCTCAGCTAGTTGATATGATGGATAAGCTAATTAGGGGTGAGATTTCTAGTCACCTCAATAGATACTCCATCGATGATAAGGGTTTGATGAGACGGGATGGAAGACTATGCGTCCCACAAGTAAGGGATTTAGTAAAGACGGCTCTCGAAGAAGCACACCATTCTAAGCTGACCATACACCCAGGCGGAGACAAGATGTATAAAGACATAAAAAGGGTTTTCTTTTGGAATGGCATGAATAGGGATGTAGCTTAGTTCGTCGCTAAGTGCTTGATATGTCAGCAAGTCAAAGCAGAGCAGAAGAAGCCTGGTGGTCTGCTCCATCCTCTAGAGTTCCCACAGTGGAAATGGAATAGCATTTCGATGGACTTTATTGATGGGTTGCCTAGGTCAAGAAGGGGAAATACCAGTATTTGAGTAATAGTGGACAGGCTCACTAAAATCGCTCACTTTATACCTGTTAAGAGTAGAAGGACTGCCTCGTCCCTAGCATCCATTTATCTTAAAGAGATAGTTCGACTCCATGGGATACCCTCCAGCATAGTGAGTGATCAAGATCCTATCTTTACGAGCGAGTTTTGGAAGAGTTTGCAGGAGGTTGTAGGCACACAATTATGCTTAAGCACGACCTATCACCCCCAAACCGATGGTCAGACGGAAAGGGTGAACAGAGTACTGGAAGACCTCTTGAGATTGTGCATTCTCGACTTTGGAGGAACATGGGAAGATCATCTTCCTTTGGTGGAATTCGCTTACAACAATATCTATCAAGCTACCATAGGCATGGCACCCTTCAAAGCTTTATATGGAAGACCATGTCGATCACCAACTTGTTGGTGGGACTCTACAGACAAGCTTGTACTTGGGCCAGACATGATTAGAGAAACCTTAGAAAAGGTGGACTTGATAAGAAGATGGATGAAGACTGCACAAGATAGACAGAAATCCTACGCAGACAAAAGAAGGAATGACCTTGAGTTTGAGGTTGGAGATAGGGTGTTCCTTAAAGTATCTCCTTTGAGGAATGTCATTCTCTTTGGGTCCGTAACAAAGCTAGCACCAAGATTTGTGAGACCATTTCCTATCATTGAAAGGATTGGGACAATGGCTTACCAAGTAGAGCTACCCGAAAGACTGGCTGGAGTTCATAACGTTTTCATGTTTCTCAACTACGAAAGTGCTTACATGAGTCTGCAGAAGTTGTGGAGCCAAGTATACTAGAGGAAGTAGAGGCGGAACGAGAAGCGACTGTGAGAAGAGTTCCAACTCGTATTTTGGGTACAGAAGTCAAAAAGCTATGCAACTGTGAAGTCAAGCTTGTTAAAGTTCAATGGAGTGACGCTGAGGAAGACGCGACTTGGGAAACTGAGAGGAAAATACGCGCAGCTACCCTTTTCTTTTTGAGGGTACCTCCTTGATCACTTTTTCCATAAGTTTATTCATGCTTTTATCTATCTTTTAAGTATATCTCCTCGGTCCTATTCTTTATCCTTAGGTAGAAAACAATGGATGTAAACATGCATTTGAAACACGTTATGATTGATAGTTGCGAGTGGTTGCAAGTGGTTGCGAGTGGATGCATATACACACACATTAGGTACTAGATCGGCTCAGTCACTTTCATATTGCATATGCATATATGTATTTGTATATGGATTGAAACTTGATGTGTTATCTTATGGACGTTGCATTTGTATGAATGATTGTACACTCATGTAGAAAGTATGATCATGAATAATTGCATGCATAATGGACTCATGGCACCAACATAATTTGCATTAAGGAGGTCAACTGAATCAGTAGACCGCCTGATTTTGCATTAGATAAGGACATGTACACACACTATGCATATGATCATGAAAGCATTAGAAGTCTTTTAAGGACAATGGATGCCTGTGTTTGATGGTTGAGTAGATGGACGATTGGATGGTAGGATATGCATTCTTCATGACTTGAAGATTTCAGGGACGAAATCCTTTAAGGAGGGGAGAATGTAACACCCCGAATTTTCTGTGTCTATTAAAAGAACGAATTAAAGAACACTTAATTTTTAAAGTGAGAATTAAGGGAAATGGGTTATGTCATTGCGTTCCTCTCGAAATTCTGCTTGGAATAGAGTCCAAGTTTTCATAAATCGGACTTCGTATGAGGAAGTTATGGCCCTCTGAAGTTTCAGGAATTTAAATAAATTAAAAACCAGTTCAGAGTTATAAATTCAATTCAAACGAAAGACGAAGAAGCGGGCTGGGCGGGAAATCACCCGCCCCAGGCCAGGTCGACCAGGGTGTCGACCTCCCCTACACTGGTCAACCAGGGGGTCGACCTACCCCCTCGCCCAGATCCAAAAATGTGACGATTCTGACTAGTTGTTGAGTCCTTTCTGACCAATTGCTGAGTCACTAGGGCTTAGGTGGCAAGTCTAGATAACTCTATCTAGTCTGGATGGTTGTGATTGCTCCTATAATGATCTAAAGGTTCACATAAGATTAAAATTCTATAAAAGCAACCCTAATCCTCAAAACTTAAATCACACAAATTCATTCCAAGGAGCCACCATGCTGTCCATGACTGTTCTAGCCTAGCCACCATTTCTTCTTCAATTAGAAAGCGAGTCAAAAGCTTCGAACCAAAAACTAACTTAGAGAATTGATAGTCTTCTTCAAGGGATTGCTTTTCAAATTAAGAAAACAGATCCTAGGAAACAAGACTTCCTTTTCTTTGTAAGTCCTGTAATTATTTAGATGTGAACGATTAAAAATTATGATTTGTATTAAAGTGAAAACTAGTGTTATTCCTAGTTGTAAGATAATGATAATGTTGATTCATGCCTATTCCTGTAACGATTCTATCATATATGCTTATGAGATTTTTGCGGTTATTATGTTGGTGTTAAACCAATCATGTATTATGTAAAGTTTGGTGACTTATTCACGTTATGTTACATGCAAGTTGTTAGGCTGTTGTGGTTGTTATGTTGATGTTAAACCAATCAGGTATTATGTAAAGTTTGGTGATTTATTCATGTAATGTTACATTGCAAGTTGTTAGGCTATTATGGTTATTATGTTAATGTAAACCAATCATGTAAAATTGGTGACTTATTTATGTTATGTTATATGCAAGTTGTTAGGCCAAGACATGTATTATGTTTAGATCAGCATTTAGGTCTATGAAAATTAGATCTAAAATAAAAGTCCATATTTTCATGCTTAGTTGAACTTGTGTAATTCCATATGTTTAAGATTCATGTCTATTGGATCCTAGTTAAAAAGATCATATTTACATGTCTAGTTTAACTTGTGTAATTCTATATGCTTAAGGTTTATGTTTATTGGACCCAAAATAAAAGTTTACATTTACACGCCTAGTTGGATTTGGGTAACTTCATATGCTTAAAGACTCATGTTAGTTGGATCCAAAAATGCAAGTTCATTATTTTATCCCACATTTACATGACACATGTTTAGTTAGATCCTTATTATTTTATGTTGTGTGAATGATACATGCTCCCTTCTTTCCCCTTTTGTATATAAGTTAGGCTAAGTTACGAGCCTAACATCCTATGTGAATTTTGCGAACGTATGATGGGGGTAACGTTGGGAAACCATAAAAATTATTATTATTGGCATAATTTGACGCATAAATATATGAATGGTTAGTGGCATAAAAATGGTATAATTTATATACCAAAAATTGAAAATATGAATTAGAGGGTAAATGGGGCATGACTTGAATGTCTATAATTGTGGATAATTTACATATAAATTTGAAAGATAAATATGTAAATTAAGAAAAGACGAATATGCCTAACCCGAGGTTAGATTGAGTTACGGTGTAAGGCTGCCCGGAACCGCCCGGCACATGCAGCAACCATAACAATATATATCTAATGTGAGAGCTTAGTGCATCAAGCCCAAAAGAACCCAAGGTTAGATTGAGTTACGGTGTAAGACTGCCCGGAACCGGCCGGCACATTCAGCAACTGCAACTGTACATATCTAACGTGAGTGGTAGGTGCTTTAATGAATGAATTAAAGCTAAGAAAAGAACGGTAGGGTTAAGTTAATTAAGGAAACACTTAACCAATACAACATGTTAACTAAACTGATGGGTGGGGTTAGGTTAATTTAAACACTTAACCATTTTAACATGTTGATTAGGAAACCCTAGTAACGGGGACCCATTTCAGCAGTAACCCACATAGATGTATCATGGTACCCTGAACTAGGCAGGGTGGGGCATGATTACTGGGTTGATTATAAGTGGTCAAAACAACGGCGGGTGGTACGTCAGTGTAGGTTCCGACGGAGTTCGATCGTGCTCGTACTCCAGAGTGGAAAAAGTAGGCATCAATAGTTTTACTCTGTGCATCTTGAATTGTGTCGGGTTGCCACCATAGGATTTGATACACCCCATGGTGGGGACCAACACAGGTATCTACAATCATTTATCTAGAACACATGATGCTAGTTGAAACACTTGTAAGGGGGTGCAGAGAAGTAAAAATGAGTGCGATAGCATATTCAGTCTTATTATCTTATTCCTAGGATGTTGTCAAGATTTAGTTTATTCAAGTCATAATCTTTTTTCTTGTTTACATGCTAAATAATCACTGGACTTACAAGACTCATGTCTGACCCAGTTTCTTTCATCTTCTTTTCTTCCGTCCCCCCAGGTCCGCAGGGAGGGAATACTTCAGCTTAGATCAGATCATTTCCAGCTTGAAGAATGTAGATGTATTGCTTGGAATCTTTTTCCTTGGGCCATGGCTTTGGATACTCTCTTATTGGGGATTTATGCTTCCTTACTGTTGTTTAAATGCTGCTTTATGTTTTAATTCAAGACAGAGATTTTGTTATAAAAATTTGGAAGTTGGTTTGAGACAGTTGTTGTAATGTTTTAACTGAACCACGTGCTTATGAAATAAATTTAGTTTTTCCATTGTTTATATGTCTGTCTTGTTAATTATCTGTATCTTTACGTATAATGCTCCACCGAAGTTAACGCATTCCCTTTGTGAGTGACCTTAACAAAGGCGGGGTGTTTCAATGTTTGAATTTCCCGTGTAGATGTGTGACTCATTCAACACATTATTCTGTAGATGGGAAGTTATGACCAGATTTTTCTCATTATGTGGAAATTAAATTTTTGCTTGATCAATGGCGTAACCACCATTTAGTGTCGCATCATATTTGATTTAGCTTATGGTCCTTATGTGCTGTTTCACGGAGTTATTTATGTATCTTCACCTATCCATATTATCGTTAGATAATGTTAGGTGAATCACCATGAAGAATAGCTTTGTGGTAGGTTTCTTTTGTTATCTCTAATTCTCTTTTGTAAGAGATGGTGATGTGGAAACCTCCAACAACGCCAGTAGTGTCTGTAACACGTGATTGGGAGTTTTTCTATCATGATATGATTATTCAAAGGTCCTAAAAATGGTTTGAGCTCCAGTAGCGGAGCAAGACTTCTCATTGTTATAGGCATTGTTTTTGGAGTTTGGGTGTTGTTGTTTTGTTCCCGTCTTTGTTGTTTTTCCCTTTCCAACATTTGGTTCTTGGCTTTGTGTAATTCGTGCTTATATCTGTTAGTGTTGTTTGTAATTGCAAGACTTTTAATGAGATTTCTATGTTTGGAAATAATTTAATATTCGTGCATGTTTATTTGAATGAAATCTCATTTTCTTGTCTAACTAACATTTATCCTAAAGTTGGAAAGAATAGAATTATGTGTTGAATTTTTTTTAGTGAAGGACAAATTTTGCATTGTTTTCGTCACTGGTATAACTAATTACTTGTTCCTTGTTAAGATGAAATTTATTGGGTTCTTTTGTGTGTAATTCTAGTTTTTGCATTTTGCGTGACTGACTGCTTTTTTCGCCAATATGTGACTTGAATCATTTAAGTTTGCGCAAAATACATTTTGGAAACTTTTTGCAAACGTTGTTCAAAAAAAAGATTTTACATTTTTATTGATTTGCTTTCTTTGATTTCAGTTTGCATGCAATGCAGAATTTGGATATGCAGTTCGTGCATATTCAAACGTCTGTTTTACATTAAAATTGATGATTTGAATGGCGCAAAGTGCACATTACCAAAATTTTAGTTTTCGTGTGAATCTCATATGAAAAGTGAAACGGTGTTGAAAAGAATTTTTCAAATTTCATAAAAGAAGTTTTAACGCGAAAATTTATTTTTGTGAACTTTTTTATTTTTGTTCACATGAACAGCAAGAGGAATTTTTTTGGATTGTTTGTGTGTGCATTTTAGCAGTGCAGTAGGGCTAACGATTTAATAAAAACGTTAACGACTACAAGAAAAATGTTATTTCAGCCTTGGAAACGTTGTTTCCATACCTTTTCAACGATGCGCGCAAGTTGTTAATTAACTTGTTTTACATTTTATAGCTTGTTTAAAGTCTCATTTATAGTTTACAGATGGATTTTTTTTTGAGTATTTTGAGAAACCGTGGTTAAATTTCCACTGTACGATGGGAAATGGAATATTTATAAGCGAAGGGAACATTAAAATTATTCGCTTTGATTTCCTTTTTCCGGTTTAGGGAAAATTTAATAGCGAGCGATTAGATGCGTTGGCGTTTTGGATGGTAGGATTTGGATGCAAAATTAGTTGCTTCACATTTCTATTCGTAGTTGTGTGAGGGTTATGGATGAAAAAGGGTTTTCAAAACTTGCATTCATATAGAATTTCCAGTATCTTTAGGATGCCTTGCATCATGTTTTCAAGAGTGTTTTCAAAATTTTATGCATACATATAGGAGAATCAGATTTAGAATCATTGTGCATACAGGTTTGTGGTTGAAATGCATTATGAACATGTGGACATGCGCACTTGGTTGTAAGAATGGAAGTACACAAATTGGTTGTGAAGGATAAAATAAGTAGGTGTAAGAATTTCGAGACGAAATTCCTTTTAAAGGGGAAGAAAATAACAACCCGAAATTTTGACAACAAATAAATTACTTATTTAATTGGATTTTATGAAATAGGAATTTCTTCAAACAATGGAATTTTAACATGAAACTTTTGTCGTTTCGTTCGTCATGGAATCTAGTCAACTTTCATATTTTTAGTTTCGAGAACGGAGTCCATATGAAAAAGTTACAGGCAAAATACGAAAATGGGTGGATGTTTATTAAATTAAATCTAAGGGTCTGGGTCTTTCTAACACGTATAAATAAAGGGTTAAGCCTTCATTCTTTTCCACCTATTTCTAAGAGCAGCAGTGGAGCTCTACTATTTCCCTTTTTCTCCAACCAAATTCTAAAATAAAAATATATTCATATACAATCAATCAAACATAAACCACATAGATTTGAACGGGATAATTAGATTTAAGTGGAAAAAGATATGGATTTGGCTTCTAGGTTCTTCTTCATCATATTTCTCCCCTTTTTTCTTATTTTCTTGTGAATCTACAAGTCAAAAGTATCCCCTTTTCAGAATAACTGCAGATTTATAAGAATTTTGGAATTGAAGGCTTAAAAGATTATTCAGATTTGGATGCTTTAAGGTGAGTGGGAAATTTATATAGAAAGTATAAAATAGCCTAATTATTTCGTTTGTATTAAATCTAAAATGTATGCCTCATTTTTAATAGATTTGTTTATAATTTTGTTAAAACTAAATAATTCCTATTAGATCTGTCTGAAAATATTGTTAAATTTGAAAGAATGAAATTGTGGTTTGAATAGTATTATTATTTTGTAGGCTTAGAGTCCATACTCTTGCCTACAATTTTGTTTAAATTATTTTGGTTATTACAAACACCACAAATCTGGAAATTAGTCCCAAAAGGACTATTAGGATGTAGTTTTATTCTAGATATGTAGTTTTGGTGTTAAATGGTAATTTATGTAATTTTGGTTAAAAAGATATAAGCCCGTTTTGTTCAGTTTTGTTTGGGGATTTAACTTAGTTATCTTAAATATGCCTTTTTGCTCTTTTTCAATAAAAAGACATTATTTAAAATCAATAAGATATATGTTTAGAACAAAAAGGGGAAAAGGTTGCGTAAATTCACGGATAAGTACAATTTTTTATTTTTAGTTTTTGAAAATTGGTACACTTTATTGCTTATATCAACCATATACTTTGTTTATATGCCTCATCAAAACCTTACACCCCCTAACCTAGATGATTGCGATATATCGAAAAATAGTGCATGTAACTGCCATATAATAATAATACAAACCAACAAGCAAATAACATGCTATAACTCAAACCCCACAATACAACATACTCTAAACAAACAAAAACAGACACAGACCGAATATGTTTAACTAGTATCAACAAGATCAATTCCCTACTTCTTCAACAAATCAGCCTTCCATTGAGAACGCTTTGTCTTGCTACCATTATCTTTCACCAAGTAATATAATTCCTTCTCAATCATTTGGAGCTGAATTTCTTTTGTAATACACCTATTACTAAACAACAGTGAATTTCTTTCAAGTCAAATCTGATAAACTGAAATTGTATAAGCTGCACATGCAACATCCAGAGTCCCATCTTTATCCTTAAACACATTCAAAATTTTCCTTGCTTCACTCTCTGATGAACATCTTTATCAACTGAAATGCCAATCTTCAACGCAATAGAACATCATATATACCAAGAGTACTCACAACCAAAAAATAAGTGATACACATATTCTTGCATTTTTCAAATGCCAAACTACTTTATAACATAGCATTCTAGAATGCTTATCTCTTATCTTATCCCAAGCTTTATGATATATATATACCCCACCTTCACACCGTTCATAATGATGATCATGTAAACTATGGTTTAAAGAAATAACTTTTACTTGGTGTTGTACCTCCATGTAGTTTCATGTAAATGACCATTAATTCTTCCATCCACAACAATAGATTAAACCAGTTTCTTGAGCCTACCCAAAGCTTGAAATCTAGATAGCCCAATCAAATCAACAAGGCACTTACAATTAATCCAAGGTTCGAACCATGAAAGAGTAGAAGAACCCGATGAGATTACCTTGTTAAATAGCTAGTTACTAGTTGTCCTTAATCTCAAAATAGCTTTCAATGTGCTAGAGGCATTATTATCAATATTCATATCCATAACTATTTACCATTGCAATATTTCATATGCATCCATTGGCTTCACAATGATGAAGTAGATAGGAGCTTCCACAAGAGTTTAATGCATGCTGCTCTTTTAAAATTAGTGAATAACTTCAATCCAATTCCCCCTTCAGATTTAGGTAAACATAACTTTGCCAGCTAATTTATGAAAATTTCCACCCAAAAAAAATCGGCACACATAATATTTCATTTGTCTAAAACCCGCTCTGGCAACTAATACACAAAGAGCCAATATAAAATAATAGACGTTATAACGGATTGAATAAGCTCTGCCCTCCCAGCAAAATCAAGAAACTTAGCATCCCATGCCAGAATTTTCCCTAGATTCTATGTAAAAGAGCCTAGCAGTCATTATAATGGATATAATTAGAAGATAATGGAAACCCAAAATATTTAACTGGCAATTGATCTGATTGAAACCCTAAAATGGAGGAAATCTCTCTAGTATTACGTGCAAAAGAGCTAAAATAAAATTTTATTTTCATCACACTAACAGTTAACCCACCGTACTGCCTTAATTTTTTAAAGGTAACCTTCAAAGCATCAGCACAAGAAGAAGTACATTTCCCAAAAACCATTAGATCATCAACATATAGTAAGTGTGCCACCAATAGATCCAGTTTACGAACAGGTATAAACTTATTATGTATGGAGATTTCATTCATACAATATGTGAAGTATTCCATTATTATTGAGAATAAATAAGGGGATATAGGATCACCCTGACGTATACCCCTTTTTGATGTACTAAACACTCTTGGAACCCCTTGAATTAGAATAAAAAATGTAGGGGTTGAAATACATTCATATACTATATTTATGAAATGTATAAGAAAACTCATCTTCATCATTATGTGACAAATAAACTCTCTGCAAATCATACATAAGTCTTATGTAAGTCAACCTTAATATAAAACTTGTTAACACCAAGCATCTTTAAAACCCTTAAAAGTTCATGTGCAAGAAGGATATTATCTCCAATAGACCGATAAGGAATAAAAGCATACTGATTTGGAGATACTAAATGAGGCTAAAACCATTTAATTATGTTGCACAAAATCTTATTGAAAATTTTGTAATACAATTTGCAATAAGGAACAGGTCGATACTGAGAAATTTCAAATGGTCTATCAACTTTTGGGATTAAAGTAACAATAGTATGATTGTTTTGGCAATTTTGTAGAATTAAATATATCTTGCATTGCAGCCAGTAATTCTAATTTGATCTCATCCCAATGTAACATAATAAACTTAGAATTAAATCCATCTGGCCGAGGACTTAAATCATCATGTACTGAGTTAACTACAATTTTAATTTCATCTAAAGAGACAGGAAGAGGTAATACCTACTGTCCATGAACATTAATCATTGAAATTGATTGGAATGAAGGAAACTATGAATTTACATTTCCATTGAACAAAGAACTGAAGTATTCAATATCCTCCTTAACAAATTCATCGGGCTTATAAATTAGTTCACCCTCAGAATTGATTAAAGTTTTGAGATGATTAGAAAATCTTCCGGTTGACATTTTAAAATGAAAGAAGCTTGAGTTGGTACTCCCATCTTGAAGCCATGAAACTTTAGCCTTCTGTTTGTAACTTTAGAATTTAATATGGTTTTACACAAATAATGCTTGTTTGGCTTCAAGCATGCTTTCAAATAACTCCAAATTTTCGGGCTTTAAATCAGGTGCAACTTCTCTATCTCTAAAAAGAGCTTCAGCTTCTAGAAGTAGTGCAATGTCTTTTGGCCTGTATTTATTCCAGCATTTTAACTCCATTTTGCAAGCATTAAGTTTTTGTTGAAAGGTATAACTAAGATATCCTAATCCACTCGAATTTAAGCCTCTCAATAAACATTCTCCATAACCAGATTTAGCATGCCATTCATTAGAATATCTAAAAGGGTAACCTTTTGATGTAGATGTAGGAATTCAATCCAAAATTAATTGATTATGATCACCCGAAATTTGTTATAATGATAAAGCTTTCATATCAATGAATATGTAAAGGCATAAATGGTTTATAAAAATCTTATCAATATTATTTGCCATACCTCTATGTCTCTATTTATAATTAAAACCAACTGCCTTGATCTCAATTAAACCAGATTAAGTAACACAGTTATTGATGGCTCTAATCTGCTGAAAAGGAACAAGTAATCCACCTTTTTTTTATCTAAATGGGAATTCGAGTTATTAAAATCACACATTAATACCCACTCTTCATGTATCACTTTTGCCAATTGAATAATATATTGCAACAAAATCTGTCTCTTTTGAAAACTATTACTAGCATAAACAACTTTAAGATATATAGAGAGACCCCTAATGTTCTTTGCTTGAACTGACACGTGCTGATTTGATGAAGAAATCAACTAATAGACCAGACTTCTGTATTCCATAAAAGCAAAATCCTTCCAGAAAACTACACATAATCATGGGGAATAAAGTCCCACATACTTGGTACTAATCTGCTAAACCTCTTTAAATTATCATCATTTATTTTTTTTTGCTACAAAACCAACAATAGTTGGTTATAATAATTTAGTCAGCAGAGATAACACATCATGCATTCTCTATGGTGTGTTCATCCCTCTGAAATTCCAAGACATTAAAGTCATTTAATAGCAGAATTGCTCCTTAATGTTCTTTTAGGAGGAGCATTATTAGAAACTTGATTTTTATCTTTCTAGTGTGCTAGATAATACATATTTGCAGTAACACCATCAGAAAAATCCTGATGATCATCTACTAGAGACATCTCAGTTAGATCATCCGCAACATGATTTACATCCTCAAGTAAAAAATTATGGGGTAATTCAGAATTCAAGAACTTCAAATTCACACCACCATTATCCTTATCAACACCAGAATATTCGTACTGATCATTAACAACTACTTAGCTATCAATGTTTGATGAACTTTCTTTATCCATTAGTTTTTGTGATATCCAGAAGGCTCTTTGGACAACTCATGAATAAGAGAAAATAGCATATAATAAATGAAAAATTAATGTTCGACTTAATTATAGTTTGTGCATTCTTATTTTTGGAATAAAAGCTTAAGTAAATATATGTAAATAAATGTTAACTTTTATTTAGATTGAGTAAATCTAATGGAATAGTATAGTATTATATATTTTGAAAAGTATACATTAAAAAACTATATGAAAAAACTAATTTTATAATGTATAAATGTCATTTTTAAATTTAATTCTTTTATAGAAGATACAACGGAAATAGTGGAATATAGCCCAAATAGTAGGATATATTGGGAATATCATAATATAGCAAGGCTTAAAGCGGAAATGCTATTTCATAGGCTATTTGAAAATAACAAAACGGCAGAAATCCGCTACATGATATAGTGAGATATTGCGAGGTAATAGCGGGGCATTAACTACACAGGCCATGCCTCTTTAAATTTAGAACGTATGCATTACACATAAAATTGACATCGTTGATATCTAGAACTAGGTCTTTGCACATCAACGGAAGTTGCTTAACTCCTCTGATAAGATTGGAAACCTCTATCATACTTCTAGTGACAGAAGTAGGAAGTTTCAAGAAATCAACTACATTCACTACTACAAAGGAATGGGATGCTCTAGAATCAAACATGGTACAGATAGAAGTCCCTATGAGATAATACCTTCGAGGGATTCATGTCATTGGTATCTAGGTAACTCTGCAGGGGTGCTTCCTCTAAAGCATAGTTCTGTTCACCTAATCCTCCCTTAATATTTGGATAATTCTTAACAAGATGCTCTTCCCTATAGCAATGATAACAACTTCCCTTTCAACTCTTACCTCATCAAGTTAACTCTCCAGTCTTTCACCTCATTGCCTTACTTATAACACCTTCCACATAATTAAGCTTCCTTCTTGAACTTTCCCATCTTTTTCTTCTTTATCCAAAAATTCATTCTATTATTCTTACCATGTTTTGTGGTATCCTCATTTTTGTCAACCTTTTTCTCCTTTTGCTTCTCTTCCATAGAATACAAAATAGCAATTTCTATCAGAATTCAAATATTTCTCCAAATGGTACTTGAGCCAATAATGTCTCTTCTGAAGGGGAATTGAGTACCTTCACAAACCTCAATGCCTTATCCATAAGTGTATCCACTATCCCTCTTCCAAACTTCGATAACTCCTTGAACTTAGTGATATACTCCCTCACAATAAACTTTTCTTGCTTAAATTATGATATACACGTAAATGTGTATATTTTATCCGCTTATTTATCTTGTTTTCTCTTTAAAATAATTGATATTGTGTATTTTTAGTTGTGTTTTCAGATTATTTAAAATGAATGGATTGACACACTTAATTGTTAAAAAGTTTGAAGAATTGGCACAAGAAGAGTGTTGATTTTTAGAGCTGGATTAAGGCATGAAGACCTGAAGAAGTTTTACTATTTAACCACCTTTTTCCGTATATTTTAAAGTCAAGAGTCAATGCCTTTTCATAAAGATCACTTCTCAGATGTTAGGAAGTTCTTATTCATGCTCAAAACGACTGAAGATGATGCCGTTTGATGCCCGCAAGCTATTTTTCTATGACATTTTGCATGTTCATTCACATATGTTCACATTGGTTTATTTGTTATTTGGGCAAAGACTTTTGTCCAACATCTTGTAATTGACTACTTAGTCTTGGTCATGGCAGCTATAAATACACCGTATCTCTTTCATTTAGAATTTTCTTAGGTTTTATTCTGTAAACTTTTCTCTTGGAATAAAACTATTCTTCTCCTTTTCTCTTTAGTTTTTGTTTTTATTTTATTTATGTTTTTTTCTTTCCTTCTTCTCTTTTTCTCATTTAGCTATGTCTAGCTAATCCCTTTTAATTAGGGGATGATGATGCTTATAGACTAGATTCAATATGAATCCCATAGCCAGAGAGATTAGGATTTCATGCATATAGATCTAGATCTGAACTAAGAGTTAGATCTAAACCTTCATACTCTGTGTCGTTTAAGAGTTATGCTCCTTCGCAGGGTATATTCGATTTCGATCTAACACTTATCAGATTTAGATCTAGTTTTTAGGGTTTTAGAAATAAATTAGTAAATCTGTCCTGATAGTCTTTGGTTGTTTAAGAGCTTAGCTCTTGCATAGGTTATGCTTGTCGTTATTCAAATGTTTGTTTCTAAAAACCTAATTATCGTCGATTCATATTTGTGACATCAACATGAATAAGATCTATATTCATTTGTTTGGCAATTAATGATTATTAATCCAATTTATGCCATCACTCCCTAATTGCTTTCATTTATTATAAAAAACTCTTTTTTTATTTATTTTCTGTTGTTTTCAAACAATCAAAGTTCCGGAATAACCTGATTGGATTTACTAGTTAAAATAATTTTCGTCCTAGAGTTCAACACCCTTTACAACAACCCTTGTTGTTTAGGAAAGTCGAACGAATTTGATAATTGTTTAATTTGTTCGCAAACAAATTTTGGCGTCATTATCGGGGATCAAAATAATTTTTATTAGTAAATCCTTTGGGTTATATTTTTTTTCTTATTTTTCCATTAAAATAAACACACAAAAATATATTTATTTTATTTCTTGCTTTTGTTTTCTTTCAAATATAGGAAAAATTCTTTCTTAGATGATATAGCATTAAATTATTCATATTGAAATCTATAAAACAAGAGGAAAAAAAACTTGCCACTTTTCTTCCTATATCTTTTCCTTTTCCTTTTACAATTTCTATTTCTTTCTATTTTTCAATTTATTTCCCATTACATCTTCTTTCCTCTTTTCAACATTTCCATATAAAAAAAATCCTTTCACATCCTCTTTCCCGATATTTTTTCTGCCAGCCTGTAACACCCCGTATTTCTATTAATACTAATATTCACAAATTAAAAGAATTAATATTGAGAATTTGCACGAAATAGCCTTAAAAAGGCATATAACAAATTTGAGATATGTGAATTGCCTTAAAAGGCGAAAAATGGAATTAAGACATTAATTGGAAAATTAATGTGTAGAAATGGTCATAAGTTAATTATGGATTAATTTGAATTCATGAATAGGTGCATGTGTATATGTGTGTGTGTATATATATATATATGGGCAGTTAATGTAAACATGAATAGAAGTTTATTAATTTGCTGAGTGTTTGTTGAGTCACTTCTGACTCATTGCTGAGTCAATAAGATAAACCCCATCTGGTCTGAATGGCTGCGGTTATTTCTAGGTTAAATCTAATGGCCTAAATGAATCCTAACATCTATAAATAAGTGGGTAGACTCTAACCCTAAATCACTTGAAAAATTGGAGAGCTACCGACATGCCGTTGCCATGGAGTTCAGCATAGCCATCACAAACTAAAGAAGAAGAAGGCCTAATCTACAAACTAAATCTACTCAAATCAAATCAAAAGCTCTCTCTCTTTCTATTTCTCTTCTTTAAAAATTGTGAGTATGATGAATCTCACAATATTATTATAAAATAATTTGATTAAGTTATGAATGGATCACAATAAAGTGATATGAATTGTTATGTATTTGTAAATTATGTTGTGGATCTCTTGTTATGCTATTATGTTATCATATATATGTTGTTATGTTGTAGTGATTATGTTGTAAATAATCCTATGCTATGTCATATGTGATTAATCATGCTATGCTATGTTATAAATCATGTTATGCCATGTTGTAAATCATGCTATGCTATGTTGTAAATCATATCATGCTATGTTGCAAATTATGATATGCTATGTTGTAAATCTTATATATGTTGTAGATCTCATATTATCACATATGTTGAAATACTTATGTTATATGATAATGATGTCATGTTAAGTTGTGTTGAATCATACAAGTTGTGAAATCATGATGTTAGTATTTATGCGAATTGGATCATGTTTAAAGTTTATGTTTTTTTTATAATAGATCTTGATTATGGGAATTTGCCTATTGGGTTAGGTGTACCCATATACATGAATCTACAAAATAATTGGATCTTGAATATGGGAATTTGCCTATTAAGTTAGGTGTACCCATATACATGAATCTATGATTAAATGAATTTTGATTTTTGGGAATTTGCCTATTGAGTTAGGTGTACCCATATAAAACCATATTGTTAATGATGTTGATTCACACATGTCCTATACAAGTTTATGAAATTTGATCAAAATCATATTATGTGAATTATGAATAAGTTGACACCCTTAGATCCATGACATGTATAACCTTATGCAAGTTGTAATGTATGCAAGTTTTACCCCTTGTTATGATTTATTTAGTCACATATATATGTTGTTGTTGTGAATATTTTCTTTTATGCTATGAGTTAGACTAATCGGGTCTAGCATACATTTTGCGAATAAACGTTTAAACGTGGGGTAGGGGTAATATTAGGAAATTAATAAATTGGGGTGCAATTGATATGATTTTGCATGCCTTGAATGGATGTCCATAATTGAGTCAATTATGGACATTGTTAAATTTGGAATTAATTAATAATTCAAGTAGGGAATTATTAAAATTGGAGAAAGTGGATTATTAATAATAATCAATGCTTAGGACACGAGGTTGGACCCGTTTGTGACGTAAACCTGCCCGGACCCGCCTGGCAAATCCAGTAGTCACAAATGTCGGCCCAATGTGAGAGGTCCTAGGCCCAAACTAAAGCATAACAGTTGTAAAGACACGAGGTTAGACTCTTTTATGGTGTAAGACTGCCCGGACCTGCCCGGCAAATCCAGCTGCCATAAATGCTAGTCTAATGTGAGAGGTCTTTATGAGGTTATGGCCTTAATGAATTAAGAAATACTTAGCCAGATAATCATGTAAGGTGGGACATGGGGGTTAAGTAGGTGCCTTGGGTGGCATGAGGAATCTAGTGGTTGCCTTTAGAGGCATTTGAAATACGATTAGACTTAACCAAATACACATGTAAATGAACATGACTAAGTGGGTTAAGTGGATGGACTAATGGGACAAGCTTAGGTGGAATGCTTGTGGGAAATAATGGGGGCCCATTTCAATCAGTATCCCAAAACGTATCTTTGTGGGCTCGACCCAAGTCGAGGACGGGACACGTATACTGGGTTTGACTATAAGAGGCCAAAACAGGGAGCGGTGGCAACGCAAGTCCAATGGGTTTCATATGCGTGTGTGGACCCGGGCTGGTAGGTAAGACGTTGTTGCATCGTGTAGGTATAAGCCGTGCATCTCCGTTATATCGGGTTGCCACTTTAGGGGAATGATACACCCCACTGTGGGGCCAGCACGAGTATCTACGAGTAGGGAGCCGATCGAAAAATGGAAAGTGGGGTACCCCTAGTGGAGATAGGGGCAGGCGGCACCTATGTAGTCAGCAAGGAGTACGCAAAGCCATTAAGAAAGTTTCTAAGTGAAGCTAAGTGGAATCAATCTTTAGGGTGACTGGTGTGGTGCAGTATAGTGTTTATCCTTTAGTATTTAGGAGCGCCTATAACGTTTCCTTTAGCGATTGTCTATGTCCTTAATCTGCTCTTTCATAGACATTTCCTTGTTTTCCAGCTTATGCCTTAGTCCAGTTATTTTGATAATAGTATTGTAGAATTATCATACCCGCCAGACTTTATGTCCGACCCCCCCTCTTTTCATCTTTTTCTCCCTTCAGGTCCTCAGGTTGGGCCAAGTTCCAGTGGAGTCTGATTGGATTGCTTATCTCTTGGAAAGCTTGGACTGCTGAAGTAAAGTCCAGCTTGTTATCTTTCTTTTTAATGGCTATTTATGTAATGGGATTATGTACTTGTTTTATCAAGATAGATATTGTACTTGACTTTGATTATGGTGTTATGATGTAATCAAACATGTTTTGACTTCTGCTGCAATTGAAATAAAGTTTTTAAATTTCCAAGTACTATTTTATATCTGTCTTGTTGAAATTTTACTGTTCTATATTCACCTAAAACCTCCATAGAAGTTAATGCATTCCCTTTGTGAGTGACATTAATGGACGTGGGGTGTTACACGTTGTATCAGAGCATAAGGTTACCAGAACAGATAAAAATTTTAGAAAAATATTTTTCTAAAGTATCTTTGGAAGAAGTGCTTTCAAAAACATGTTATTTAGAGAAAGTTTTTATGAAAAACATAATCCCAAATATCCATATCCTTATCTTTATCTTTCGAATTCTCCATTTTGAATCTTTCCTTTTTCGTTTCAGCATGGCTAAAAATCTTAATCTCCCAGAAGGTGTGACGGTTACAGGGTGGTTTAGGAGATATTTGGAGGCTAGGGCCACCACTGCAGGCCCAACAGATGTTCCTCCACCCCCAGTTGCACCCATTCCTCCTCCTCCTCCTCGTGTTGACACTTTTGCAAAGACGTGCAAGGAATTTAAGGCTATGGGAGGAAAAACTTTTCAAGGGACTGAGACGTTTGTGGAGGCCAGAGACTGGCTTAAGGAGACCGAGGAATTGTTGGATATCTTTGAAGTGGAAGATGGGAGGAAAGTCCATTTAACTGCTTGGTTAATGAAGGGAGAGGCCTCGTTTTGGTGGGAGGTCACTAACGGGGAACGTCCAGTTGATTCATGGGCGGATTTCAGACGAAGGTTTGAGGCAAAGTTTCTTTCAAGGGCAGAGGAGAATTTAAATATGGAAAAATTCCTGACATTAAAGCAAGGGAGCTTATCAGTGAAGGAGTATGTCAATACATTTATTCAGTTAGCAAGGTTTGGCTTGGAGTTGGTGAACACGCCAGAGAAGAAAGCTTTGAGGTTCGTTAGAGGCTTGAATGAACCATTGCAAGGGTTGGCTATGACCCACATCCCTATGGGAGCCACCTTTGAAAGGCTAGTAGAAATGGCACTTATGCATGAGAATAAGGCTGTTGAAAAGAAAGGGGATCAGAAGAAACCCCAACAGCAAAATAAGAAGGGTGGTAAAAACAATAATGGCAAAGGGAAGATGAGATGCTTCAATTGTGGGACGCCTGGCCATCTCAGCAAAGATTGTAGAAAGAAAAAGAAGACTGGTTGATTTCATTGTGGAGATGCGGGACATTTTGTGAAGGACTGCCCAAAGAAGGGGCAGAGGGCAGGGTCTACCTCGGGAGGATAGGTGCTAGCTCTTATGGCACCAGGGCAGGCAAGGGGGCAAGTTCAGGCTATTGCGGCCCCATCGCTGCAAGAAAGAGGTAGAACAATTTCTGTTGAAAACTTAGTTTTTCTGTTTGATCATCCTGTCCGTACCTTATTCGATTCTGGCGCATCTCATTCGTTTATCTCTGCATCATTAGTTGAATTACTGCACTTGAACACCAGTTTAGTAGAGGATCCCTTGGTTGTTTCAAATCCAATTGGGGGTTCGGCTCATTTGACCATGATATGTTTGGATTTGAAAATCTCTATACTTAGCGTTGAATTTAGATGTGATGCTTATGTATTGGGCTTCATGGGCTATGGGCTAATTTTAGGAATGGATTGGTTATCTAGAAAAGGGGCCATTCTTGATTGTGAAAGGAGAGTAGTTAGGCTTGTGACTCGCCTTGGTAATGCTCTCGACATCTTTTGTAGTCCCATAAATTCTGTTATGCTAAGTTATCTTGAATCGCTTGACGCGTCTGTAGAGAATCTGCGAACGGTAGAGGTGGTCCGGGAATATCCGGATGTGTTTGAGGAGGTGAAGGGCTTACCTCCAAAGCGGGAGATAGACTTTCGAATTTATCTTGTGGATAATGTTAAACCCGTATCTTTGCCAGTGCGCCACATGGCTCCTCGTGAAAGGAGGGAACTCAATAAGCAAGTGAAGGAGTTGCTTGAGAAGGGGTTCATAAGACGTAGTATATCAGAGTGGGGTGCTCCAGTAGTATTTGCTACAAAGGCGGATGGGTCCCTTAGACTTTGTGTGGACTATAGAGAACTAAACAAGCTTACTAAAAAGAACCGACACCCACTGCTGAGGATTGACGATCTCTTTGATCAGTTAGTTGGCGCCTCAGTGTTTTCGCAGTTGGACTTAGCTACTGGCTTTCATCAACTGAGAGTGGCTGAGGATAGTATAGATAATACTGCTTTTAGGACTCCTGACGGATTCTATGAATGGCTAGTGATGCCCTTTGGTTTGACAAACGCCCCCGCATATTTTGTTGATTTGATGAGTAGGGTGTTTAGGGAGTACCTTAACAAATTCGTGGTAGTCTTTATGGATGACATCTTAGTCTTTTCTAAGAATGAAGAAGAGCATGCCCTACATCTTAGGGAAGTGTTGGAAACCCTTCGAGCGCATAACCTTAAGGCAAAATTTTCTAAGTGTCACTTCTGGAGGAAAGAAGTACGGTTCTTAGGGCACGTGGTTTCCAAGGAAGGGATAGCAGTGGATCCCGCAAAGGTGGTGGCCATCCAAGATTGGAAGGTCCCTAAAAATGTAACCGAAGTAAGAAGTTTCTTGGGGTTGGCTGGCTATTATAGGAAGTTTATCAAAGACTTCGCAAAAATATCAGCTCCATTAACACGACTAACGAAGAAGAACCTGGTTTTTACGTGGGATGAAGATTGTGATGATGCGTTCCAACATTTAAAGAGAGCCTTAACTTCAGCCCCAGTCTTAGTGCTGCCAGACGGGGTTAAACCGTTTACCGTCTATACTGATGCTTGTGGGACGGGACTTGGCGCGGTCCTCATGCAAGAGGGAAGAGTAATAGCCTATGGTGGAAGGCAGTTGAGGGTTCATGAAAAAAATTACCCTACGCATGACCTTGAGTTAGCCGCAATTGTTTTTGCGCTTAAGTCTTGGCGTCACTATCTTCTTGGTGAGAAATTCGAACTGTTCACTGACCACAAATCATTAAAATACTTATTCTCTCAGAAGGATTTGAATTTAAGGCAGCAACGGTGGATGGAATTCCTAGCCTCCTACGATTTTGAAATAGCATATACCCTAGGCAAGGGTAACGTGGTAGCAGACGCCTTAAGTAGGAAAAGGTTGTCCTTGAGTCCATTGTTTGTTGAACGACGAAGCTTAGAATTCATCTCCATGTTTGACTTTAGACCCTCCGTTGACCTAGTACCTGGTTTGTTAGCATCCTTGGAGGTTAGACCTACACTTCTAGGACGAGTTGGTGAGGCACAACAAGACGACCCCCAGTTGGTTGAGATAGTAGAAAAGCTCAAAGGAGGGGAGTCGTCTAGCCATCTTCGTAGGTATACCCTAGACGATAAGGGTTGGTTACGAAGGGATAGTAGACTTTGTGTACCACAAGACGAAGACTTAAGGAAGGCCATTCTTGATGATGCTTATCGCTCAAAGATGACCATTCATCCCAGCGGAGACAAGATGTACAAAGATATGAAGTGGGTTTTCTTTTGGGCCGGTATGAAAAAGGATGTGGCCGAGTACGTCGCTAGATGCTTGGTGTGCCAACGAGTAAAAGCGGAACAAAAGAAACCCGGTGGGTTGCTTCACCCATTGGAAGTTCCACTATGGAAATGGGAAAGCGTCTCAATGGATTTTGTGGATGGATTACCAAGATCAAGGAAGGGTAATACGGGGATTTGGGTTATAAGATAGACTTACTAAGAGCGCCCATTTTATTCCCGTGAAAAGTAAGAGGACCGCTCCGTGGTTGGCTTCTGTATACATTAAAGAGATAGTTCGTTTGCACGGTATTCCTTCTAGTATAGTAAGCGACTGTGATCCCATCTTCACTAGCGAATTTTGGAAGAGTTTACAAGAGGCGGTAGGGACTCAGCTATGTTTGAGCACCGCATATCATCCTCAGACGGACGGCCAGACCGAGTGGGTGAATCGTATTCTAGAGCATCTTTTAAGGCTTTGTATCCTAGACTTTGGGGATACATGGGAAGAGCATCTTCCGTTGGTAGAATTCACATATAATAATAGCTTTCAGTCTAGTATTGGCATGGCACCTTTCGAAGCTCTTTATGGAAGGCCTTGCCGTTCGCCTACATGTTGGTGGGAATCTACCGATAAAATCCTACTTGGGCCCGATATGGTTAGGGAAACCTCGGAGAAGATTGATTTGATTCGAAGGAGGATGAAAGCAGCACAAGATAGGCAGAAATCGTATGCTGATAAGAGGAGGACAGATCTTGAGTTTGACATTGGGGACATGGTTTTTATCAAAGTGTCTCCGTTACGGAATGTTGTTCGCTTTGGGTCCGTTGGGAAATTAGCGCCAAGGTTTGTAGGGCTGTTTCCTATAAAAGACAGGATTGGGAAGATGGCGTATAGGGTGGAGTTGCCTGAGAAACTTAGTGGAGTACACGATGTATTCCATGTATCACATTTGAGGAAGTGTTTGCACAAGATCGCGGAGGTGGTAGAGCCAAGCTTGCTTAAAGAGGTGGAAAAAGAGCGTGATGCAACAATTAGACGAGCTCCTACATGCATTCTTGGGTCGGAGATCAAAATGTTGAGAAATCGAGAGGTCAGACTAGTTAAAGTGCAATGGGAAGATGATGAGAGCAACGCTACTTGGGAGACAGAAGGGAAGATGCGTTCGCTATACCCTTTTCTTTTTGAGGGTATGTCTTTTAATTTCTCCTTTATCGCTTATCTTATCTTATCTTATCTTTAGTATGTCCTCTCATTAGTATCTTTGACCTTTAGTTAGGATAATCCTATGGTTGAAACATGTGTTTGAGACATGTTATGTATGATGGATGCAAAATGGATGCAAGTGGTTGCTAGTGGTTGCTCGTGGATGCATATATACACACACTTTAGGCACTAGATCGGCTCAGTCACTACATATTGCATATTGCATAAATGAATGTATTTAGTATAATGGATGTATAATGGTTGTACTATCATATAGATGTTGCATTCGGTTGAATGGATGTGCACGCATATAGAAGTAGTTTGTAAGCAATTAGGATCTTTTGCATACATAATGGATGCATGGCACTATCATGAATTGCATCAAGGAGGTCAACTGAATCAGTGGACCGCCTGATTTTGCATTAGATACGGACATAGACACACATTGTGCATTTAAACATGAAAGCATTAGAAGTCTATAAGGACAATGGATGCCAGTGTTTGTTGATTGAGTAGATGGTTGATGATAGGATATAAACTTGAAGATTTCGGGGTCGAAATCCCTTAAGGAGGGGAGAATATAACACCCCGTATTTCTGTTAATACTAATATTCACAAATTAAAAGAATTAATATTGAGAATTTGCACGAAATAGCCTTAAAAAGGCATATAACAAATTTGAGATATGTGAATTGCCTTAAAAGGCGAAAAATGGAATTAAGACATTAATTGGAAAATTAATGTGAAGAAATGGTCATAAGTTAATTATGAATTAATTTGAATTCATGAATAGGTGCGTGTGTGTATATATATATATATATATATATATGTATATGGGCAGTTAATGTAAACATGAATAGAAGTTTATTAATTTGCTGAGTGTTTGCTGAGTCACTTCTGACTCATTGCTGAGTCAATAAGATAAACCCCATCTGGTCTGAATGGCTGCGGTTATTTCTAGGTTAAATCTAATGGCCTAAATGAATCCTAACATCTATAAATAAGTGGGTAGACTCTAACCCTAAATCACGTGAAAAATTGGAGAGCTACCGACATGCCGTTGCCATGGAGTTCAGCATAGCCGTCACAAACTAAAGAAGAAGAAGGCCTAATCTACAAACTAAATCTACTCAAATCAAATCAAAAGCTCTCTCTCTCTTTCTATTTCTCTTCTTTAAAAATTGTGAGTATGATGAATCTCACAATATTATTATAAAATAATTTGATTAAGTTATGAATGGATCACAAGAAAGTGATATGAATTGTTATGTATTTGTAAATTATGTTGTGGATCTCTTGTTATGCTATTATGTTATCATATATATGTTGTTATGTTGTAGTGATTATGTTGTAAATAATCCTATGCTATGTCATATGTGATTAATCATGCTATGCTATGTTATAAATCATGTTATGCCATGTTGTAAATCATGCTATGCTATGTTGTAAATCATATCATGCTATGTTGCAAATTATGATATGCTATGTTGTAAATCTTATATATGTTGTAGATCTCATATTATCACATATGTTGAAATACTTATGTTATATGATAATGATGTCATGTTAAGTTGTGTTGAATCATACAAGTTGTAAAATCATGATGTTAGTATTTATGCGAATTGGATCATGTTTAAAGTTTATGTTTTTTTTATAATAGATCTTGATTATGGGAATTTGCCTATTGGGTTAGGTGTACCCATATACATGAATCTACAAATTAATTGGATCTTGAATATGGGAATTTGCCTATTAAGTTAGGTGTACCCATATACATGAATCTATGATTAAATGAATTTTGATTTTTGGGAATTTGCCTATTGAGTTAGGTGTACCCATATAAAACCATATTGTTAATGATGTTGATTCACACATGTCCTATACAAGTTTATGAGATTTGATCAAAATCATATTATGTGAATTATGAATAAGTTGACACCCATAGATCCATGACATGTATAACCTTATGCAAGTTGTAATGTATGCAAGTTTTACCCCTTGTTATGATTTATTTAGTCACATATATATGTTGTTGTTGTGAATATTTTCTTTTATGCTATGAGTTAGACTAATCGGGTCTAGCATACATTTTGCGAATAAACGTTTAAACGTGGGGTAGGGGTAATATTAGGAAATTAATAAATTGGGGTGCAATTGATATGATTTTGCATGCCTTAAATGGATGTCCATAATTGAGTCAATTATGGACATTGTTAAATTTGGAATTAATAAATAATTCAAGTAGGAAATTATTAAAATTGGGGAAAGTGGATTATTAATAATAATCAATGCTTAGGACACGAGGTTGGACCCATTTGTGACGTAAACCTGCCCGGACCCGCCCGGCAAATCCAGTAGTCACAAATGTCGGCCCAATGTGAGAGGTCCTAGACCCAAACTAAAGCATAACAGTTGTAAAGACACGAGGTTAGACTCTTTTATGGTGTAAGACTGCCCGGACCCGCCCGGCAAACCCAGCTGCCATAAATGCCAGTCTAATGTGAGAGGTCTTTATGAGGTTATGGCCTTAATGAATTAAGAAATACTTAGCCAGATAATCATGTAAGGTGGGACATGGGGGTTAAGTAGGTGCCTTGGGTGGCATGAGGAATCTAGTGGTTGCCTTCAGAGGCATTTGAAATACGATTAGACTTAACCAAATACACATGTAAATGAACATGACTAAGTGGGTTAAGTGGATGGACTAATGGGACAAGCTTAGGTGGAATGTTTGTGGGAAATAATGGGGGCTCATTTCAACCAGTATCCCAAAACGTATCTTTGTGGGCTCGACCCAAGTCGAGGACGGGACACGCATACTGGGTTTGACTATAAGAGGCCAAAACAGGGAGCGGTGGCAACGCAAGTCCAACGGGTTTCATATGCGTGTGTGGACCCGGGCTGGTAGGTAAGACGTTGTTGCATCGTGTAGGTATAAGCCGTGCATCTCCGTTATATCGGGTTGCCACTTTAGGGGAATGATACACCCCACTGTGGGGCCAGCACGGGTATCTACGAGTAGGAAGCCGATCGAAAAATGGAAAGTGGGGTACACCTAGTGGAGATAGGGGCAGGCGGCACCTATGTAGTCAGCTAGGAGTACGTAAAGCCATTAAGAAAGTTTCTAAGTGAAGCTAAGTGGAATCAATCTTTAGGGTGACTGGTGTGGTGCAGTATAGTGTTTATCCTTTAGTATTTAGGAGCGCCTATAACGTTTCCTTTAGCGATTGTCTATGTCCTTAATCTGCTCTTTCATAGACATTTCCTTGTTTTCCAGCTTATGCCTTAGTCCAGTTATTTTGATAATAGTATTGTAGAATTATCATACTCGCCAGACTTTATGTCTGACCCCCCTCCCTCTTTTTCATCTTTTTCTCCCTTCAGGTCCTCAGGTTGGGCCAAGTTCCAGTGGAGTCTGATTGGATTGCTTATCTCTTGGAAAGCTTGGACTGCTGAAGTAAAGTCCAGCTTGTTATCTTTCTTTTTAATGGCTATTTATGTAATGGGATTATGTACTTGTTTTATCAAGATAGATATTGTACTTGACTTTGATTATGGTGTTATGATGTAATCAAACATGTTTTGACTTCTGCTGCAATTGAAATAAAGTTTTTAAATTTCCAAGTACTATTTTATATCTGTCTTGTTGAAATTTTACTGTTCTATATTCACCTAAAACCTCCATAGATGTTAATGCATTCCCTTTGTGAGTGACATTAATGGACGTGGGGTGTTACACAGCCTTTCTTGCAACTCTTCACCAATTCAACGTCATCAACACTTTAATTATTTCTATCCATACCAATAACACCATCACAAACTCACGAACATCAACCACCTGAAGCAAACTTTACTCTAGTCTTCTGCAAAAACCACCTTCATGTTCACAGTAACCATCACCCTTCCATACCCGTTTCAAACAGTCTGACCACAAAAATCCCATCATACCACCATAATCATCTCACAACCGGTCTACTACAGCCTTCACGTCATGCATATCCACAACCAAGTTTCACCACTGTCGCTAATTAGTTCATCTCCAGACCAACGCAATCCCAAACTTCCATCCATTCATCGCCACTGTCCGAGCCACAAGAACCTCATCACCAACGCACTGATCATGCATCATCTACTCAAGTTCACCGTACCATATACAAATACCCACATCCCTTTTTTGAATTACGCAAGCAACTCCTTCAACTTCAACATCGCCAGAGCTGAATTAAACATCGAGCCACCTAGATCTGAAATCGAAGTGTTGTTCGATTATTATGCTATTTAGATTTGTTAAAAAAAAAAGCTTGCTGAAGAATTTTGAAGAGAACAATCTAGTTAAAGGAGAAAGGGATCCTTTGCTTAAGAATAGGCACGCTTGGATAAGCCTCATATCCGAATAAATAGGAAAAATTGGTTTTCAGAAAAGTCAGAGAGGGATTAATTTGAAAGGGGAACCGAGTAAAAGCTGAAAGACAAGTAAGAGAAGCACAAGGAAAATTTCAAAGGATTTCAAATTGGAAATCTAGGGAGTTCAAACGTGAAAAGATATTATAATAGAGGGCGTGATTTGTTCTAGAAAGTTGTTCTGGTTTCGTTTGGTACTAAGTTTTTGTGGAGTCTAGTCCTTGTTGAGTCTAGTTTTTTTTAAGCTTTTGTTTTAGTTCCATTTCAGTGTTTTTTTCTTTTCTTTTCTATTCCTTTCGTTTGTTTATTTTTTTTCTTTTTCTTTATAAAAACAAAAGAAAAAAATCAAAGGCCAGAACAAATTCAAGCAACCGAACAAGAGATTTGAAAGTCAAATCGATTTGCAAACAGATTTGGTATGGAGTGGTTGCACACCAAGTGGGGTGTGAACGCGCTAGCGCTACTAAGTTGCACTGGACGGACTGCCGATCCAAGTGAGAATTCTCTAAACTTTACAAGATCTGATGCTGCTTGAAATATATATAAAAAGTTGCTTGTAAAGATTTCGTGCAGGTTTCGTGGCTTTCTTGTAAAAAAAATATTTCTGCAATTTATTATTCTGTGACTGTTTTGTGATTAATTAAAATATCCCAGAAAACTGCATTCATACTAAGAAAAAGCTGCATTAATAAATACAAATTGCAGATTCTGGACTTAAGGGTGTCACGTGCTCAATTAGAGTAAAATTTATTTTCTTGATAACTAGGACTATACTAACTAACTCTCCCAGTGTCTAAGACAGGGTGGAGTTTCGAGTTAAATCAGGTTTTTAAAACTTCAGCTGCATTGTTACAGTAATTCGTGGTGCACTGATAAATTCTGACCCGATCTGGCTGAGGCTTGTTATTTGTGCTGTTTGAAATTATTAGGTTTATAAATTTTTATTTAGGAGTTATTAAGGACAGAAAATTTTATTGTAGCTAATTTCTATGTGTCTGATTGTTTTGTGAATTACAATAAAATAAAATAAAAAATTCAAACTCCTCGAAAACGGAAACAATTGAAAAATAAATTTTTTTATTCTTTAGCCCTTACTAGTTCTGTAGGTTGTAATTTTCTAAAACTCCCATTTTCAAAACTTTTTTCTCTCTCACCTCTTTCCGAACTTCTCCATTGTCCAATTTTTTTTGGCAAACTCATTTGTTCTTCTTTCTGGTGCATGCAAACTTGGGCCCATGACCAAGAATCTCATTGTTTAGTTAGAGTTGGACCACCTTCTCTTTCCCCAAAGTGCATTTTGCTCGAACAACCCTTAGAAATAGGTGACGAACCCGCACCTCGTACCCTGATGGATAGAGTTCTTCCCGATAGAGTTTCTGTACCTTCTTGCATTCAGTTACCTAATCCTTTGGGTAACCACTTCGAAATTCGGTCAAGTTAGATAAGCATACTCCCCAAATTCGGTAAATTTTTCTTGTGATGAACCATATAGTTTCTTAACGAAATTTGAATACACATGTGCAACCTTTAAATACAATAGTTATGTGAGGACGGAATTAAACTTCGTTCGATTCCATTTACACTAACTGACTCCACAAAAAATTGTTTCTTAGCTTACCTCCGAATTTGATTTAAAAAAGGGGATGAATTTACAGCAGTTTTCCTTAAAAAGTTCTACCCTCTTAGAAAAAACAGCTAGAGTCAAAACGAAATCACTAATTTACACCAAAAAGGAGGGATCTTTTTGGCAATATTTCGAAAGATTTAAAGAACTGTTGTTAAGTTGTCCCCATTATGGTTACGAAACATGGTCGTTATGTCAAATGGTATACGATGGACTAGATAATAGTTCTAGGCAAATGTTAGAGTCTATGTGTCAGGGAAATTTTCTAAAATAGACTAATGTAGAAGCTTGGTAATTTCTGGATGAGTTAGCTGAAAAATCGAAATAATGGGAATGAACCAATGAAAAATCTCTCTATTCGCCAGTAGTAATTCTACTTCTTCTAGTACTCTTGTTGATAGCATATTGAACGTTGTTAGAACACACGCTCAAGTTAATAATGCTTCCCAAGCCATGTATCACATATGTCTTAACTCCAATCATATGGCTAATGACTATCCCCAGTCCCTTGAGCAAGTGAATGCTTTCAACAAACCCAACAACCACCCAAATCTTTCTTGGAGTGCAAATAACCCCTGATGAATAGACCTTTGAATCAAGAATTTCCGAACAATGCTTCGAATTCTCCCTTTAGGCAAAATCAGTATAATTCGAGCCATGCGCCTTTCCAAAAATCTCATCAAACGGTTACACCCTAATATGAAAAATGCCTTTCTACGATTAAGGGGAATTTATCTGAGGTGAGTCAACTATTAGCGTAAATGACTAAGCAAAGTGCTGAAAATCCAAACAAGTTAGACAACTCATTACACTCATATATGCAAAACGTGAATCAACAAATGAGTGAACTTCAAAAACTTATGTCTCAACTTAACGCTTGATTAAGTGAAAAGGAAAAGGGTACATTTCTAAGTCAACCCATCCAAAATCCTAGAGGGAAAAACTCGAACTCCAACCAAATTCACATCATTCAAGATTCAAACGTGAGTCACTTGAATGAAGTCAGGACTCTTCGATCTGACAAACAGATTGACAACCATGTGGTCAACCTAAATGATTTACCGGACGATGTTCCGAGCCCTACCAAAAATTCGACCAACTTGGATCAAAACGTTGAGCCAATTTCTGATAAGGACCATCCTCAAACTCAAGTAGCCTAACCAATTGAGTTGTCTGCTCCATCTCCTTATACACTCTGACCTAGGAAAAAGACGGATCAGACAGAAAAGATCCTAGAAATATTTAAGCAGGTTAAAGTAAACATTCCTCTTTTAGATATTATACAACAAGTTCCACAGTACGTGAAATTTCTAAAAGACTTGTGCACTCAAAAACGTCATACACATGTACCTAAGAAAGTATTTTTAGCGGCAACTCTAAGCAGAGTCTTATCCTAATCAATGCCAGTGGAATACAAGAATCTTGACATACTATTGGGGCAAGAAAATCGATAGGTGCCTGCTAGACTTAGGTACTAGTGTTAACTTGCTTCCATATTCCATCTACTGCTAATTAGAATTAGGAGAACTGAAACCCACCAAGGTTACCCTTCAGCTTGCTGACCGTTCAATTAAGAGACATGTGGGAGAAATCGAGGATGTATTGATGAAAGTAGGCAAATTAATCTTTCCAATTGACTTCATTGTCCTAGAAACTCAATAGCTAAGAAATCCTGTGAACCAAATCACTCTGATTTTAGGATGACCCTTCTTAGTAACCTCTAATGCGCTTATCAACTATAGAAATGGGTCTATGAAACTTTCTTCCGGTAACACGACCATCAAACTAAACATCTTTGGAACCGAAAAATCTCCTAACTCTTATGTGGACCAATTTTATGAAATCCATGTTGTCCACGATAATGGACCTGAGCTCAACCATCTGATCAACGAAACTGAATCGAATTACGAAACTTTGTTTCAAGGTATCCCCGAAAATGTCTCTGAGTCAATTCCTGTCGAGCTACTCACAACCGAGCCTATCCCTCAACCTACTTCTTCGGTTGAGCCATCTCCCAAATCCGAACTCAAAATGCTTCCTAGTCATCTTAAGTACACTTACTTAGAAGATAATGAAACTCTCCCTGTCATTATCGCTTTTGACCTTACTATAGAGTAGGAACAATTGCTCCTTCCCATCCTTAAGAAAAATAATTAGGGAAGTAATTGGTTGGTCCATGACTAATATTAAGGGATAGTCCTTCGATAGTCCAACATCGAATCCACCTTATAGATGATGCCAAGCCCACTCGTGATCGCCAGTGCCAACTAAACCCCATCATGAAAGAAGGAGTTGTAACACCCCACCTCCGCCAATGCCACTCTTGCAAGGACATTAGCTTTGGAGGGGCGTTAAACAAGGTAAACATGCATGCAGATATCACAAGACAGAACATATAAGTAAAACAGAGTAGTAAAGCAGCGGATAAAACTTAGCATTTCAAAACCATAGTCATGTTACAACAAAGTACTTGGTCATTATTTTCCAACAACAAAGTCTAGATAAAAGCATAAACTGAAAAACTGAAATACATAAAGTACTATCCCCAAAATGAAGTGATAAACCATAGCTAGCTCAATGTCCAAAACCGTACATGAGCAAATCCAGTAAGCAAGCTGTAAAGATCCAAGCTAAGCTCCAATGTTCCCACCCTGAGAACCTGAGGGGGGGGGGAACGGAAGAAAAGAGGCGAAAGAAAATAGGTCAGTCAAAAAGACAGGTAAGCCCTACTACTATCTGTCTATGAACTAGTAAAGTTAACTGGCATGAGAAGCTGAGATGAACATAAGGATAACAACATACTGGCATGATGATTAACTAACAAGATAGATAAAGGTGCCATCGCATAATTAAGGTTAAGTTTTGCACCACGGGTGTACTAGCATTCTAACATGTCAAGTAAAAACAAGAATTGATCCCTTGGCCCAAGCTTGGCCCATCATCATGAGGTGACCTAAATTAAGGTCCAACTACACGGTCTAGTCGATCGGCTCCCTATAAGCCTAACTCGTCAAGTGTCGGTGTCATACGGCCCAAACATGAAATGTAGCTAACTGTGCTAGGTCCATCCCAGGGTGTATCAAGTCCTAGGGCGTAGACCTCGGGCACCAATCAAGTATGCACAGCCTAGATCTACTGGTACCTATGCCTGATTCTCCAACGTCGGACTATGTGCACGATCATAGTCCGCCTGGACCTACACCGGCGTACCTACACAGCCGTCGTTTTGGTCGCTTACATGTCAGCCCAGTAATCGTGCCCCACCCTAGCCTAGTCCTAGGGTCTTATGATACTATCAAGAGGGTTACTGCTGCAAAGGACCACACAACTAGGGTTTCCTTAACGAGTTAAATGTGGTTAACCCAATCCAAACGTGGATTAAATTGGTTAAGTGTATCCAAGGTTCATGACTTAACCCCGATTAACCCATCCAGCCCAAATTGATTAAGTATTAAGTGGACCATGACTTCACCCTAATCAGGAGGCATTAATTAACTTAATGTGCTTTAACCTCTCACATTAGACCTTGTTGTGGTTACTAGTTAAGCCAGGCGGGTCCGGGTAGCTTTACACCACAACTTGGTCTAACCTCGGGTTCGAGCACAACATGACCAACTTCTCACATTGGGTCCTATTGTTTGTAGCCACTAGTTAAGCCGGGCGGGTCCGGGTAGATTTATGCTACAAACTCAACCCAACCTCGAGTTGGCCACACTCATATTTTCTAAGTGTCATGTCCATTATGTTTCCAAAACATAATTACAAGTTAACATATCACGTTATGTTATAAAAATCATGTTCATGTCATAATTTTACCCAACCCCAACGTAATCCCATCGTTTACCTAATCGCAACAACGCATAAAGGGTAAATTAGGGAACTTGGCATAATCATGACAAAAAGGTGTTGAAGCCACAAGTTTATCATGGTGGCATATGAGATGTACATATGTTCATATACTTGCATATTGCATTGTTAGGCTTCAAAAGCATGCATAAAACCAAACTTAGCATATGAGTGATACATGGTGATAAATGACATGTAGAAGTTGCTAGAAGTTCGCATTTAGCCTCACATGCAAGTTATCATAAGGGATATGATAACTTTCATGTTGCCAAAATGCAACCTTTGATATAAAGCTTGGAGCTTTATGCTCACAACATCAAGTTTAACTTGCATAACATAGCAATATGTGTCATATATAATGATTAAACCAACTTGCATAGCATAATGATTAACCAAACTTGCATATCATAATAATCAACCAAACTTGCATATCATAATGATCAACCAAACTTGCATATCATAATGATCAACCCCAAACTTGCATCATTCATTTAACTTTAGAGTTCAATAAAAAGAAAGTAGAAAAGGGCTTACTACGCTATGAAGACACAAATGAATATTTATTATAAAGATTGAGACGAAGCCCTTATGCAAGCACCAAAATATGAAAGCCCCAATTGAAAAACCCTTGCGCCAAATCAATAAAAATCCTTGCTTTGAAATAGAAATGTTGCAACTTGACTTGAATGCAAACTAAGAACACTCATACAAGTTTGAAAGCACTTGTATGAACTCACAATCTCTCATAGAAATAGGCTTAGGAATTTTAGCATGAGAGTGGAGGCCATGAGAGGAACAAATTTGACATAGTTTAGTTGTAGGATTGAATAATGGTGATTTAGGCTAGGTTTAGGGGTCTTTTTATAGAGGATCAGGATAGTATTAGCCATAGGATTAACCCTAGATTCAATCCAAGCAATCAAAGCATGTCTTGGGGAAGAAGTCAAGTGTAGGAACCATCTAGGGCCTTTAGATTAAAGCTGAACCATGAGAACCATTCAAATGCAAAATCTGCATTTGAGCGAATCGGCCCACGGGTTGACAGCCAAACACCCTGGATTAACCCCTAGTCGACCCAGCGGGCTCGGGTCAACCTTAAAAATCGGCCGGTTCGGTTATTCCCCTCTCCCAATTCGCTGTTTTGAACATTTTTGCATATTTATTTATTAAATTTTCAATTATATATATATATATATATCAATATATATATATTTCTCTGCGCAACCCATTTCACTTAATTAAGTATACTTTAATTTGTGAATTTTTATGTTCAAATTACGGGGTGTTACATTCTCCCCTCCTTAAAGGATTTCGTCCCCGAAATCTCCAAGTTAGGAAGAACGTATCCTACTATCCATCATCCATCTACTCAAAACATCATCCACGTGCAGTCATTGTCCTTAAAGGATTTTAAATGTTGTATGATCATATGCAAAGGTGTGTGTATATGTACTTATCTAATGCAAAAATCAGGCGGTTACTGATACAGTAAACCTCCTTAATGCAAAATATGTTAGTGAAATGAGTCCATATGTATGCAAATTCCTAACATAATTTATAATCTCTACATGAGTGCACATAATATTCATCCATATGCAACATCCACATGATAGCTCAACAAGTTTCATCCATGAATAAGTATAAGCACTCATGCATATGCAACATGAAAGTGTGTGAGCCGATCTTAGTGCCTAATGTGTATCATGCATCCACGAGTATCCACGTGCAAACACTTGCAACCACTTGCAACCATCAAGCATAACATGTTTCAAATACATGTTTCAACCAAGGGTTTCTACCTAAGGTTATCATGACAAGATCTACGAAACAAGATAAACTAGATAAACACGGATAAAAAGAAAGATATGCTAATTAGGAAAAGAGATCGAGAATGTACCCTAAAAAAGAAATGGATAAAGCCCACGCATCTTCTCCTCGGTTTCCCAAGTTGCATCTTCGTCGGCTTCACCCCACTGAACTTTCACCAACTTGACCTCTCGATTCCTTAGCTTCTTGATCTCTATTCCCAAGATACGAATCAGAGCTCTTCTAAAGGTTGCTTCTTTCTCTACCTCAATGTCTTCAAGAATGCTTGGTTCAACCACCTCAGCGGACTCATGTAGGCACTTTCGGAGATGCGAGACATGGAAGACATTATGCACTCCGGCTAGCTTCTCGGGCAATCCCACCTTATAGGCCATCTTTCCAATTCTCTCTATGATAGGGAAGGGTCCTACGAACCTTGGTGCCAGCTTCCCCGCTGCTCCAAAACGTACCACATTTCGCAAAGGAGAAACCTTCACAAAACCATGTCTCCCACTTCGAATTCCAAATCTGCCCTTCGCTTGTCAGCATAGGATTTCTGTCTATCTTGGGCCGCTTTCATCCTTCTTCTTACTAATTCAACTTTCTCGGATGTTTCTCGTATCATATCGGGCCCAAGTATAAGTCTATCTGTTGTCTCCCACCAACAAGATGGTGACCTACACGGCCTCCCATATAAAGCTTCAAATGGTGCCATCCCTATGCTGGCTTGATAGCTATTATTATAAGCAAATTCTACAAGAGGAAGGTGGTCTTCCCAAGTACCACCGAAGTCGAGAACACAAAGCCTCAAGAGATCTTCTAGCACTTTATTCACCCTTTTGGTTTGGCCATCCGTCTGGGGGTGATAGGCTGTACTCAAATTCAATTGCGTACCCATCGCTTCTTGCAAACTGTTCCAGAACTGGCTAGTGAAAATCGGGTCACGATCGCTAACTATGCTAGAAGGAACTTCATGCAACCACACTATTTCTCGGAGATAAATAGACGCCAGCCCTGATGCGGTCCTCTTGCTCTTTACTGGGATGAAGTGAGCACTCTTCGTAAGTTTGTCAACTATGACCCATATGCTTGTGTTCCCTCTCCTTGACCTAGGCAATCCATCCACAAAATCCATAGAAATACTCTCCCACTTCCATTGTGGGACCTCCAATGGATGTAATAGCCCACCTGGTTTCTTTGACTCGGCCTTCACTTGTTGGCACACCATGCACCTTGAAACATACTCTGCCACATCTTTCTTCATTCCATCCCAAAAGAAACTGCGCTTCATATCTCTATACATCTGATCTCCTCCCGGATGTATAGTCATCTTCGAGTGATGCGCTTCTTCAAGAACTCTATGGACCAAATCTCCCACCCGAGGAACACATAATCTCCCATCACGCCTTAGCCATCCTTTATCATCAATAGTATATCTGGCAAGGTGACTAGACGTCTCACCCCGAATCAGCTTGTCCATAACTTCGACTATCTGTGGATCTTCCCTCTGCGAAGCCCCAACTTGATCAAGAAGTGTGGGTCTAAGCTCAAGGGATGCTAATGAACCCGTCATCAACTCAACAGCCATCGTGAAATCAAAGGTTGCCAAGAATTCCAAGTTCTTCATCTCAATGAACAAGGGGCTTAAAGTCAATCTCCTTCTGCTTAGTGCATTCGCCACAACATTACCCTTGCCAGGGGTATAAGCTATCTCGAAGTCATAAGATGCCAAAAATTCCATCCACCTTTGCTGCCTTAGATTCAGATCTTTTTGCGAGAAGAGGTATTTGAGTGACTTGTGATCAGTATACAACTCAAACCTTTTGCCTAGAAGATAGTGGCGCCAGGATTTGAGTGCAAAGACGATCGCCACTAACTCCAAATCATGAGTGGGATAGTTCTTCTCATGAACTTTAAGTTGCCTACCCCCATAACATATCACTCTTCCCTCTTGCATCAGAACAGCTCCTAACCCCGTGCCACATGCATCCGTGTACACGGTAAACATCTTACCACTATCGGGTAATGCCAAAACTGGAGCTGAGGTAAGGGCTCTTTTGAGCTTTTGAAAAGCAAGCTCACACTCCAAGTCCCATGCAAAGACTAAGTTCTTCTTCGTCAACTTAGTGAGAGGGGACGAAATCTTAGCGAAGTCTCTAATGAACTTCCTATAGTAGCCCGCCAAACCGAGAAAGCTTCTTACTTCGGTCGCATTCCTAGGAGTCTTCCAATCTTGAACCACAACCACTTTCGCGGGACCCACCGCTATGCCTTGCTTAGAAACTATATGCCCAAGAAACCGAACTTCCCTTCTCCAGAAATGACATTTGGAGAACTTGGCTTTCAACTGATGCGCTCTAAGCGTATCCATCACTTCCTTGAGATGTCTGGCATGTTCTTCCTCGTCCTTTGAGAAGATCAGAATATCATCCACGAAGACAACAACAAACTTGTTGAGGAACTCCCTGAACACCCTACTCATCAAGTCTACGAAGTAGGCGGGTGCATTAGTTAATCCGAATGGCATGACAAGCCATTCAAAGAATCCATCCGGAGTCCTAAACGCAGTTTTATCAATGCTATCCTCGGCTACTCTAAGCTGATGGAATCCGGTGGCTAGATCGAGCTGAGAGAAAACAGAAGCACCTACAAGCTGGTCAAAGAGATCATCAATCCTTGGTAACGGGTGCCTATTCTTCTTTGTCAGCTTGTTCAACTCTTGATAATCAACACATAGACGAAGCGAGCCGTCCGCCTTAGTAGCGAATACCACCGGAGCACCCTATTCGGAAATGCTTCGTCTAATAAAACCCTTCTCAAGCAGCTCCTTGATTTGCTTACTGAGCTCTCTTCTTTCTCGTGGGGCCATGTGCCTAACGGGCAATGATACTGGCTTGGCATTATCGACTAGATAAATGCAGAAATCTATCTCTCGTTTAGGGGGTAACCCCTTAACTTCTTCAAAGACATCAGGATAGTCTCGGACCACCCTTACAGATTGCAGATCATCGATGGACGAGTCGAGAGATTCAAGATAGCATAACATGACGGGACCTCTAGGGTTACAAGAAATTTCTAGGGTATTACCGTGGCGGGTCATGAGCCTCACCACCCTATGTTCACAATCAAGAATGGCTCCATAACTGGACAACCAATCCATGCCCAAGATTAACCCATATCCCGTGAATCCGAGAACATAAGCATTACACGCGAATTCTACAGTCAAGATAGAAATCTTCAAATCCACACAAATCATAGATAGATGGGCGGAACCCCCAATTGGATTTGAAACACAAACGGGATCCTCAACTAAGCTAGTACTTAGGTGCAAACTTTCAACAATGTCAGAAGAAATAAAACTATGCGATGCGCCGGAATCAAATTAGGTGCGAACAGGGAAATCAGAAATATAAACAAGACTTTCTACAGAAATGCTACCTCGATCCTGAACTGGAGCGGCGTTGAGAGCATGCACTTGCCCTCCAGAAGGTCCTGCACGCTGATTCTGCCCTTGCTTCTTGGGGCAATCCTTGCTAAAATGTCCAGATTCTCCGCAATGGAAACACTCGCCTAACTTCCTCTTCCTGCAATCTTTGGCTATGTGCCCAACGATCCGCCAGAACTTGCACTTCCTTGTTTCCCTGGTCTTGTTGTCATTGCGATTGTTGTTGCCCTTGTTCCCCTTCTTGTTGTTCTTGTCTCTTTTCTCGGTATCTTCCTCTTGAAGTAGGGCCATATTCACCAAACTCTCGAAGGTCGCCCCCAGGGGTATATGAGACATGGCCAAACCGCGCAATGGCTCATTCAATCCTAGAGCAAAGTGTAGGGCCTTCTTCCGAGCTGTGTTAACCAATTTTAGACCGAACTGAGCAAGTTGATTAAACATATCCACGTATTCCCTAACTGTCATGTCCCCTTGCTTTAGAGATAGGAACCTTTCCATCTGAAGGTTCTCTTCTGTCGATGATAGAAACTTTAGTCCAAACCTTCTCCTAAAGTCATCCCAAGTCTCAATTGGTCTAGCAGTGGTGGTGACTACCCACCAATAAGCAGCTTTTTCTTTCAATAACCATGCTGCCAATAGAACCCTTCTATGATCTTGCACATCAAAGATGGCGAAGAGATCTTCAGTTTCTTTCAACCAATTTCTTGCCTCCACAAAAGTCTCCGTTCCGACAAAATTCTTGCAACCCATCGCCTTAAAGTCTTTGCAAAGCTTTGCAAAATCCTCTTGCGGATGCTGAGGGTGAGGAGGAACCTCAGCTACGGGAGGAGGAGAGATGTTAGCGACCGGGGAAGGAGGAGGAATGTTCGCGGGGCCGGCTTCATTCGCCCTTGCCTCCATAAATCTCCGGAACCAGACTGGTACTTGCACGCCTTCCGGGATGTTAAAGCGATCGGCCATACTAAAACGAAGAAAAAGATAGATTCAGAACGAAGAAACGAAGGATAGTGCTATGGCTTTTGGGGAATAGCCTTTTTAAAATAACTAGACTCTTCTTGGAAAATACTTAATTGGTTTTGAAAATAGTTTTTCAAAAGGTAAGTTTTAAAAACACTTTTGCTCAAATCTTGTAAACCTCGCTCTGATACCAAATGTAACACCCCACCTCCGCCAATGCCACTCTTGCAAGGACATTAGCTTTGGAGGGGCGTTAAACAAGGTAAACATGCATGCAGATATCACAAGACAGAACATATAAGTAAAACAGAGTAGTAAAGCAGCGGATAAAACTTAGCATTTCAAAACCATAGTCATGTTACAACAAAGTAATTGGTCATTATTTTCCAACAACAAAGTCTAGATAAAAGCATAAACTGAAAAACTAAAATACATAAAGTACTATCCCCAAAATGAAGTGATAAACCATAGATAGCTCAATGTCCAAAACCGTACATGAGCAAATACAGTAAGCAAGTTGTAAAGATCCAAGCTAAGCTCCAATGTTCCCACCCTGAGAACCTGAGGGGGGAGGGGAAAACGGAAGAAAAGAGGCGAAAGAAAACAGGTCAGTCAAAAAGACTGGTAAGCCCTACTACTATCTGTCTATGAACTAGTAAAGTTAACTGGCATGAGAAGCTGAGATGAACATAAGGATAACAACATACTGGCATGATGATTAACTAACAAGATAGATAAAGGTGTCATCGCATAATTAAGGTTAAGTTTTGCACCACGGGTGTACTAGCATTCTAACATGTCAAGTAAAAACAAGAATTGATCCCTTGGCCCAAGCTTGGCCCATCATCATGAGGTGACCTAAATTAAGGTCCAACTACACGGTCTAGTCGATCGGCTCCCTATAAGCCTAACTCGTCAAGTGTCGGTGTCATACGGCCCAAACATGAAATGTAGCTAACTGCGCTAGGTCCACCCCAGGGTGTATCAAGTCCTAGGGTGTAGACCTCAGACACCAATCAAGTATGCACAGCCTAGATCTACTGGTATCCGTGCCTGATTCTCCAACGCCGGACTATGTGCACGATCATAGTCCGCCTAGACCTACACCGGCGTACCTACACAGCCGTCGTTTTGGTCGCTTACATGTCAGCCCAGTAACCGTGCCCCACCCTAGCCTAGTCCTAGGGTCTTATGATACTATCAAGAGGGTTACTGCTGCAAAGGACCACACAACTAGGGTTTCCTTAACGGGTTAAATTTGGTTAACCTGATCCAAACGTGGATTAAATTGGTTAAGTGTATCCAAGGTTCATGACTTAACCCCGATTAACCCATCCAGCCCAAATTGATTAAGTATTAAGTGGACCATGACTTAACCCTAATCAGCAGGCATTAATTAACTTAATGTGCTTTAACCTCTCACATTAGACCTTGTTGTAGTTACTAGTTAAGCCGGGCGGGTCCGGGTAGCTTTACACCACAACTTGGTCTAACCTCGGGTTCGAGCACAACATGACCAACTTCTCACATTGGGTCCTATTGTTTGTAGCCACTAGTTAAGCCGGGCGGGTCCGGGTAGATTAATGCTACAAACTCAACCCAACCTCGAGTTGGCCACACTCATATTTTCTAAGTGTCATGTCCATTATGTTTCCAAAACATAATTACAAGTTAACATATCACGTTATGTTATAAAAATCATGTTCATGTCATAATTTTACCCAACCCCAACGTAATCCCATCGTTTACATAATCGCAACAACGCATAAAGGGTAAATTAGGGTACTTGGCATAATCATGACAAAAAGGTGTTGAAGCCACAAGTTTATCATGGTGGCATATGAGATGTACATATGTTCATATACTTGCATATTGCATTGTTAGGCTTCAAAAGCATGCATAAAGCCAAACTTAGCATATGAGTGATACATGGTGATAAATGACATGTAGAAGTTGCTAGAAGTTCGCATTTAGCCTCACATGCAAGTTATCATAAGGGATATGATAACTTTCATGTTGCCAAAATGCAATCTTTGATATAAAGCTTGGAGCTTTATGCTCACAACATCAAGTTTAACTTGCATAACATAGCAATATGTGTCATACATAATGATTAAACCAACTTGCATAGCATAATGATTAACCAAACTTGCATATCATAATAATCAACCAAACTTGCATATCATAATGATCAACCAAACTTGCATATCATAATGATCAACCCCAAACTTGCATCATTCATTTAACTTTAGAGTTCAATAAAAAGAAAGTAGAAAAGGGCTTACTACGCTATGAAGACACAAATGAATATTTATTATAAAGATTGAGACGAAGCCCTTATGCAAGCACCAAAATATGAAAGCCCCAATTGAAAAACCCTTGCGCCAAATCAATAAAAATCCTTGCTTTGAAATAGAAATGTTGCAACTTGACTTGAATGCAAACTAAGAACACTCATACAAGTTTGAAAGCACTTGTATGAACTCACAATCTATCATAGAAATAGGCTTAGGAATTTTAGCATGAGAGTGGAGGCCATGAGAGGAACAAATTTGACATAGTTTAGTTGTAGGATTGAATAATGGTGATTTAGGCTAGGTTTAGGGGTCCTTTTATAGAGGATTAGGATAGTATTAGCCATAGGATAGATTCAATCCAAGCCATCAAAGCATGTCTTGGGGAAGAAGTCAAGTGTAGGAACCATCTAGGGCCTTTAGATTAAAGCTGAACCATGAGAACCATTCACATGCAAAATCTGCATTTGAGCGAATCGGCCTACGGGTTGACAGCCAAACACCCTGGATTAACACCTAGTCGACCCAGCAGGCTCGGGTCGACCTTAAAAATCGGCCGGTTCGGTTATTCCCCTCTCCCAATTCGCTGTTTTGAACATTTTTGCATATTTATTTATTTAATTTTCAATTATATATATATATATCAATATATATATATTTCTCTGCGCAACCCATTTCACTTAATTAAGTATACTTTAATTTGTGAATTTTTATGTTCAAATTACGGGGTGTTACAGCAGTTCATGATGAATTCCTTAAATGTGTTGATAATGGAATCATCTACAAGATTTCTGATAGTCAATGGGTTAGTCCGATTCATGTTGTACCTAAGAAATCAGGCATAACCATGATCCAAAATGAAGCTAACCAGCTTATCCCAACCCACACCCAGACGGGTTGGTGTGTTTGCATTGGTTATTGAAAACTTAACGCTGCAACACGAAAGGATCATTTCCCTCTGCCATTTATCGATCAAATGTTAGAAAGACTGGCCAGTCATGAGTACTGTTTCATTGACGGGTACTCGGGCTATAATCAAATCCCTATCGCACCTGAGGACCAAGACAATACCACTTTCACTTATCCTTTTGGTACATTTGTGTACTGTCGTATGCCTTTTGGTCTCTGTTATGCACCTACAACCTTCCAAAGGTGCATGGTTAGCATTTTTATGATACGATCGATTAATTTTTAGAAGTTTTCATGGATGAATTTTCCATCTTTGGGGACTCTTACACTAAGTTTTTGCCTCACCTTAATTTTGTTCTTAACTTTTGCAAAGATAAGCACTTAACTCTTAGTTGGGAAAAATATCACTTCATGATCAAACATGGCATTGTTTTAGGACGTGTCATCTCTAATAAAGGAATTGAAGTAGACAAAGCCAAAATTGAAGTTATCTCTAATTTTCCCATTTCCAGATCCATTAAGGACATTCGATCCTTTTTCGGTCATGCTGGCTTTTACACCGCTTTATAAAGGATTTTAGCAAAATCACTCGACCTTTGACTCATTTTCTTGGTAAGGATGTTCCTTTTGACTTCAACTCTGACTGTGTTTCATCTTTTGAGCATCTCAAAAATGAACTTGTCTTTGCCCCTATCATCTACTCTCCCAACTAGAAGCTGCCTTTTGAAACAATGTGTGATGCCTCGAATTTCGCTCTCGGCGCTGTCTTAGGACAATGTATCGATAAAATTCTTCATGTCATTTACTACGCGAGTAAGACTTTGAACGACACGTAAATCAATTATACGACCACTGAAAAAAACTTTTGGTGGTCGTTTTCGCTCTAGAAAAATTTAGACCTTATCTAGTTGGCTCACACATCACTGTTCATACGATCACTTCACACTTCGGTACCTTTTCTCTAAAAAGGATGCCAAGGCTCATATCATTCGCTGGATCCTTTTACTTCAAGAATTTAATATTACCATTAAGGATAAAAAAGGATCCGACAACGTTATTGCAGACCACTTGTCTCGTCTTCCAAATGCCCCGTCTACTTCTCTTCCGATTAACTAGAATTCTCCTGATGAACAGATCTTTTTTGTATCCACTGATCCTTGGTTCGTTGACATTGTCAATTAGTTATTCACCAAGTAGACCCTTCTTTTTGGTCCAAGCATGACAGACAAAAATTCTTATCCCAAGTGAAACATTTTTACTAGGACAACCCTTATATTTTCAAGTATTGTCTCGACCAAATCATCTGAAGTTGTGTTCCTGACAATGAAACCCACAATGTCCTCTCTTTCTGTGACGGCCAAGCCTTTGGTGGTCATTTCGGTCCAAAAAAGACAGCCGAAAAGGTTCTCTAATCGGGTTTCTATTGGCCTAACCTTTTCAAAGACGCTTACGAATTTTGCAAACTTGTGATCGATGTCAATTCTTAGGGAAAATTGGTAAACGAAATATGATGCCCATAAACCCCATTCTAGAAGTCAAAAATTTTGACGTTTGGGGTATAGACTTCATGGGACCATTCCCTAATTCGTTTGGGAACCTTTACATTCTCTTAACTGTTGATTATGTTTTCGAAATGGGTCGTAGTTTTTCCATGCAAAACAAATGATAACAAGGTTGTTGTGCGTTTCTTAAAAGAAAACATCTTTTCTAGGTTTGGCACACCTCACACAATAATCAGCGACAACTGAACACACTTCTGTAATCGTTTTTTTGAAGCCCTTATGAGAAAGTATTCAATAACCCACAATTTATCCACTCCTTACCATCCTCAAACTTGTGGGCAAGTTGAAGTATGAATAGGCAAATTAAAAAAATCCTTGAGAAAACTGTGAATCGAAATCGTAAAGATTGGTTCCATAAGTTAACTGATGCTTTTTTGGCCTACCGCACCGCTTTCAAAATAAACTTAGGTATGTCCCCTTATCGGTTGATTTTTTGTAAGCTATGTCACTTGCCAGTTGAATTAGAACATAGGGCGTTATGGGCAATAAAAACTTTAAATCTTGATTTAGAGCAAGCTGGTGAGCTTAGGAAGCTTCAAATTAATGAACTTGATGAAATTCGAAATGATGCCTATGGAAATGAACGAATTTATATGGACAGAATTAAAGTTTTTCATGATAAATCAATTTTACATAAAACTTTCATGCTAGGTCAGAAAGTTTTGTTGTATGACTCAAAATTGCATTTATTTCGGGTAAGTTAAAATCTAGATGGACAGGACCTAACACTGTACAGGCTGTTTTCCCATATGGTGTGGCAGCAATTGAGAATCCAACTAACGGATCATCCTATAAGGTCAATGGTCAACGCCTTAAACCTTACTTGGATCCAATACCCAACTAAGAGGAAGAGCTCATGGTCCTCCATGAGGAACATTACATCCGGTAAGATGCACTAACCCACTTTTGTACATATGCAAAATATTCTCTTGTTAAATAATTTCCTTTCACTAAGATATGTTTGATTAACGACTGTGAGGACACAGTCACACTCAAGTGTAGGGGAGAATTTACATTAAATCAGCAATCAAATTTTACGAACTAGGTCATTCACTGAACAAGGACTAACTTAAAATTCATAAATAACACCTTGGTTCTTTATTGATAAGTTGAATTGTTGGGTGATGGGAATGAACATTATTTATTCATTGAGTCAAAATGTGTCTTTTTAAGATGTTAGCTTGAGACTGTGCAGACGTCAGTCGTGTTCTAGAGTAAGCATATCAACCCTTGTTATACATGTTAGAATGAGCAAAAAAAATCAATTAAAAAATCAAATAAAAATGATTTTGCACCTACTTTTGTTGGATTTTCTAATTTCTTTTTCATGCATAATATTTTTTCACTCAAATTTTTAAACTTGTAAGGTCTAAATTCCACTTGCCCACTTAAGGAGAAATGAATCATGGTAGCGTTCTTCTTCGATACCCCCACATTATTCAAACCCAAGTTTTAGTCGATTTACATCCATGTTTCGCCAAGTTCTTCTTATATTGGTACACTTAAGAACCTTTTTACTGATTTATTTTTAAAGGTTAAAAAACGTCACATTTTATACCAATATTACACTACCCATTCCATACTTGTTTTAAGGTAGGATAACCGTATAATACATCTTATTTTATATGGGTTATCTATCTTACGAAACTTTGCTTATCTTTTCTTTCAGCTTTTTGTATAACATCAATCTAGACTTGTGTGTTGAATCAGGGTTATAGAAGTAGAGTAACTAGGGCACAAATTTTCCTTCCATGAAGTGTTGGTTGTGATTCGCTTAGTAGAGGAGAAATCAAATGAAATAAATTATGGTATCATTCCATCTCCACTCATCACTCATCATGCAAAAAAAAATTGCAACAAAGGGAAATTTTCTAAGAATAAAATAGTCATTCATCATTTTTGACAATAAAGCATTCATTTCCATTCCATCCACATCCATCATACTATACTTAGAAGCGAGGATTGTAGTAGAGGAGATGAAAGGAAAAAACGTCCATATATGCCTTAGTATTACTTTATCTTTTGTAGCTTGAAGTTCAATTAATACACTTGCCCTCTTATCTATAAATTTTATAGAACACACAAAATTTTCCTTCATCTATGCATAACTCACATTCATTACATTACAGTTACACTGGTGCAAAATTATTCAATAAAAAAAAGAATAAATAAATGATCAGATGCACATTGTCAATGTGTAGAACTTTGGTTGACATTGCGCTCTTAATCTTCAAGGCAATTACAGTGTTATCAAGGAATTACGATTCATCTTGAATTTTTTTAATCATTTTTGCACCAATAACGGGATGGACAATTTAGGACTAAATCGTTATTATTGAAAGTAAGTAAAGTTCTTGGAGTTTAAAAAACCTTAAATATATTGTTTGATTGATCCGCGTACATAAGATGCTTTGGATTTAATGGGTAGTAACCACTGAAAACCCTCATGAGACAACAGTCATCCTACTAGTGACACCTAGGGGTTTAACAGCTTGTTGCATACGCTAAATGCAATCAAGTTTCCTAAGAAAGTGTGAAATATCTTAGTTTAGTTTATTCGAGGACGAATAAAAAGATAAGTGTGGGGGTAAATGTACATATTTTATCGGCTTATTTATCTTGTTTTCTCTTTAAAATAATTGATACTGTGTATTATTAGTTGTGTTTTTAGATTATTTAAACTGAATGGATTGACGCACTTAATTGATAAAAAGCTTGAAGAATTAGTGCGAGAAGAGCGTTGATTTCTAGAGCTGGATTAAGGCATAAAGACCTGGAGAAATTTGGTTATTCGACCACCTTCTGCCGCATAATTTAAAGTCAAGATTCAATGCCTTTTCATAAAGATCGCTTGTCTTAGATGTTATGAAGTTCTTATTCATGATCAAAACGATTGAAGTTGATGTTGTTTGATGCCCGCGAGCTATTTTTCCTTGAAATTTGCATGTCCATTCACATGTGTTCACATTGGTCTATTTGTTATTTGGGCAAAGACTTTTGTCCTACATCTTGTAAATGGCCATTTAATCTTGGTCATGGAAGCTATAAATACATTGTATCTCTTTTATTTAGAATCGTCTTAATTTTTATTCTATAAACTCTTCTCTTGGAATTTATTCTTCTCCTTTTCTCTTTAGTTTTTGTTATGTTTTACTTTATCTATGATTGTTCTTTCCTTCTTCGCTTTTTCTCATTTAGCTATGTCTAGCTAATCCCCTTTAATTAGGGGGAGATGACGCTTATAGACTAGATTCAATATGAATCACATAGCCAAAGAGATTAGGATTTCATGCATATAGATCTAGATTTGAACCTTCATACTCTGCGTCGTTTGAATGCTATGTTTCTTCACAAGGTATATTCGAGTTAGATCTAACACTTATCAGATTTAGGTCTAATTTTTAAGGTTTAAAAAAAAAGTAGTGAATCTGTCCTGATAGCCTATGGTTGTTTAAGACCTTAGCTCCTACATAGGCTATTCTTGTCATTATTCACATGTTTGTTTCTATAAACCTAATCATCGTTGATTCATATTTGTGACAGAAACGTGAATAAGATATATATTCATCTGTTTGGCTATTGATGATTATTAATCAAGTTTATGTCATTACTCTCTAATTGCTTTCATTTACTATAAAAAACTCTTTTTTATTTATTTTCTGTTATTTTCAAATAGTCAAACTTTCGGAATAATCTGACTGGATTTATTAGTTAAAATAATTTTGGTCCTAGAGTTTGACACCCTTTACAGCAACCCTTGTTGTTTAGGAAAGTCGAACGAATTTAATAATTATTTAATTTGTTCGTAAAAATGTTATCTCAACTTTTCTAGTTGTAAACTTACCTCAACACCAGGTAAGAATTTAATTCCAAATCAGGCTTTGAATTTGTTTCAAGTGAATATTTTTTCTGCGTTCGCTTATGAAACCATATTCCAGCATTCTAAATCTTTGCCTTTGAGATGCCATGTTGCTATCCTTCTGTTTAACTCATCTTCCCATCCAATAGCATCAAAATTGCAGTCGCATTCTAATAGCCATGTCTTGGCACCAAGAAATCCTCCTTTTCGAGAAAGGGTTTACCTCTAAGTTAACGAATTTCTTACAAATACAAGGAAAGTTAAGAGTTATTTCTACGGATGGAGCTAAAGGTTTTACTGGGACTGGAGAGGCAATGAGAACTTGTTCCACGGTTCTTATATTGTTGGAACCATTCGGTAAGTATCGAGGCCTTCTCGAGTTTTCATGCTCAGGTTAGTTTTCAGGCTTTTCTACTATCTTTAAGAGGAGAACTTCTAGTGGAAATTCCCAAGATAGTATTCAAGCCTAAAGCAGAAAGAGGAAAAAGATATTTCTTTGTACGATCGCATATGTCTTTGGGTATAAAATATATATAGTTTGAAAATCCTTTTCAAATAACAAGTATGTCACTCATATGTATATTTTTCCATATTTGGGTAACCATCTTTGATACCAAATGTAACAATCTTCCCGCAATTGGCCTAAATTCTGACCTAAAAAAGGAAGACCGGATCTTGAAGCCACTCTAAACAAGTTTTTGGTTTCTATAAGAAATGAAAATAACAGAGCCAGACTAAAAAAAAAAAAAATCAAATCACATCGAAATGGATAAAATATAATAATCAAAATAGATGTACCATATCATAAAATATAAAAATGTTAAATATGTCAGATCCTAAATATCATAATCAATAATTCAAGGTACATAATAATAACTACAGAGATACAATCAAATACTACTACTAATAATAAACTAGGTAATGATATCCATTGCCAAGCTTTGTCATCCACATCATCATATAGCATGCTCCAACATTCTACCTAACTTGTGTTTTTTAAGAGAAAGGGGTCAGAACAAATGTTCTAGTGAATAAAAATTCTTTAATCATAAAATGGAAACCTATTTCCTATACTTAGCTGTATAAAACCTACCAGGTTTAGGTCTAGGTGAATATAAAAACACATAAATAGATTTCTACATTTGATGGAAAGTGGTGAACCCTTCTTATTAGTCACTTACATCCATCGTAAATATAGGCAGATTTCCCTGATCACTTAATATGCTCTAGCAGATGCTATTTATTTAAGACCTCATTTCCTAGTAGATTACGTTATACACACACACACACACACACACACACACATATATATATATATGTGTGTGTGTGTGTGTGTGTGTGTATTCTCTTAAGGTAAAGAGAGAGATAGTAATCACCCACTTAATACCGGGGTTTAGGTTAACGTTCAATGCCATTTATGACCCTTCTCGCGAACCTTACGTTACTCTCTAACTGTCATTACAAGTGAACTCCTAGCTTCTTAATACTTCCCTTAGATAGACGGTTTCACTTACATGTTCATTGAACCTCCTAGTTGTACATCCATAGGTGTTCCATCATATTGCACTTAGATAGATAACTTTCGGAGAACTACCTTACTCATTTGACACCTTTTAATACCTAATAATCATCATAGAAAGACATACCCGCATATCTCTTAATACCAAATTAAGGCTAACCGATGGGATGAACCCTTAGGAGCGGACCAAGTCCAACAACTTAATACCCTCATAAGGTGGACCAACCACTTAATTCCTTCTCGAAGCAGGCCTATTACATGTTATTTGGCCCATAGCACTAGACACCTTACATTAACCCGACTTCTTGTAACGGGTGGATTTGTCTGGTTGTCTGGATAGATTTCTGCTATAAGTGTGGGCTAAGCTTGTCTCCACATGTCAATTACTATTTCTAAAGCCATCAGTACACGCGCAACCTTCAAATTTCCTAATGGAGACATTTAATACTAATTTCCTAATTTAATGCATTAAATTTGCATTCATGGTATGTAAATTACAATGTTTAATAAACATGGATATACATACAGGCGTAAAAAGTGACACATGTAAAGAGAGCGCACTAAGCGATGAAATGTCAATCTTCTCTCCAGAAAAGGTATGCAGTCTTTACTTTCCAAATTCACAATATAACAAATAAATCTACATTTCAAACTTGAAGTATAAATAGGGAAATAAACATAATACAATAAAAGATAAACTTGTAACCTTAGGTCTTTTAAGATTTTCTTCAACAAACAAAAAAAGGACAGGTGAATAAATATTATTATATGTATATTTTTTCTAGTACTATTTTACTCCCATTTTGTGTATTTTGTACAAAAGAAAGGTTTTTTCACATGTGTTTTATTATGCCTAAATCTAAAAAATAGAAATTTGAACATACATAAGTTACAGTACCCAAATCCACATTTTTGTTTTAACTTAAGATTTACAACAAAAAGAAAGGAAAGTAAATAGACTTAGTTAAGAATTTACGTACACACAAAAAACAGAGTAAATACCTTTTTTTACTTACATCAATAATCCAAAACCCAAACCAATAACTAGATTGGAAATTTTTGCAATATTAGATATTTAAGGGATTATGTTTTATTTTCATGAAATCAGTCCAAATTCATACTAATGGTTATAGAGAATAGATAAACAAAAAGAATTCCCACTCATAGTACATACATAGGAATAAAACTGTGAATAAATCTAAATCTGGATAGCATCCTTGCACAAACATTCTCCAATTATTTCTCCTATAAAATTATATATGTATAAGTTTCAATGCAGAATCATTTACACATATAAAGTCTAGATTTAGTAATTCTAAATAGAAATTAATTAGAATAGAAGAAGAACGAGAATTGACCTGACTAGATCTAAAATGAAGATGGAGAAAATAAAGAATAGAGGTAGAGACCAGATAATGTGTGGGATTTAGAGAAGTGGCTAAGACTCTATTTATAGGTGCTAATACGTATGAGAAACGTTAGATAGAATATAGAGGCAGCGGTCGACTTCCTAGAATGGAAGGAACGGTGAATTTAGTTCACATGCGCATTTGTTTTATAATTAGTTATTAATTAATGTCATTGATTTGTTTTAGTTTCTTCTAAAGGTTGTCCCCTATTATATGTATATATGCATAAACAACTTTAAATTTTCAATATGGATTATTCTTATACACTAATGGTATTTATACTATTCCATGTTTAATTTCAATTTCAAATCTGCGTATACATTATTTTATTGTTCAAACTTATGGTATACGTATTTTTTACATAGAACTCCATTTATATATATATATATATATACAATGAAGTCGAGCTAGAATCTCATTGTAAATACAACGGTAATATTTTCGTACACAGATTTCCAAATATTAAATACTCATTTTTCCAGCTTTGTTAGTATTTTATTATTTATTATTGATTACTTTTCATTTAAACACCTATTTCTAATTAGTGTGTATTTTACGAGATGTTACAAGCAATTAAAGACCAAATTCTCTAAATGCCACTTTAGGGAGAATAAGGTCAAGTTTAACGGCCATGTAGTATTTTGTGATGGCATTTTGGTCGATCTTTCTAAGATTGAAAACATTCAGAACAGGAAGAGGCCTAAGAACGTAACAGATCCATAGTTTCCTTAGATTGGCAGGGTATTATCGCCGACTCATTAAGAGCTTTTCCCACATCATGCTTCCTTTTACTAGCCTCACAAGAAAGCGCGTTCGATTTATTCAGTTCGGCAAGTGTGAATCTTCTTTTTAGAAATTGAACGAGCTTCTTACTCAAGCACCCATTTTGGTGGCTCTCAAAGGAAATTAAGACCTCATTGTTTCTATTTGAGTAATTAAATATTATTTGATGAATATAATTAAAATAATTACTAAATTGAATTTAATATTGGGAAATTTGAGGAAAATGGTTATTTAATCATTAAAATGATTAAATAAGTAGTTTAGGAAAATATATTGAATTTAATATTTAAATATGAAGAATAATGTTGGTAAACTTAATAATAGGTAATTTTTTTGATAAAATATAGGTTTATAAGATTTAATTGTGTCTTCTTAAATATCAGTGAGATGTAAAAACAAAATAGAATGTGAATATTGATTAATAATATATATTTTTATATCAAAATAGTTTTAATATGATTGTACAATTATTTGTATCAAAATATTGTGTTTTTACAATTTAAGTGTTAAATTGTAAGCTTGTACAAAGAGAATTGTTAAATGAAAAAAATATTCACAAAATGTAAATTATGGAGTAAGCATGTTCAAACTAGTGTTTAAAATTGTTAATAAGAGTTTTTAACATGTTTATGTATTTTTAATAAAGTTATTTAATTCCAAACTACAGGTTTTAGGCTAAAAAATTTCAATTTAGTATAAAATGGCATAAAACAATGTAAATATGTCACTTAACACAAGAAACCAAACTTCCTTTATAATCCACAATGTGAATCGATATGCATCTAAATTGTGCATGATCACAAAATAAATCCAGTTGACCTTAAATTTGAAATCTTATAATAATCAACCATTATGGATTTAATAAAATTAGTTTCATTGAAATCCGAGTTTGTTTGAAAATTGGTTAATCTTAAGCTACATATTAAATCGATAAAACGATTAAATAAAAATCTAGGCGTTTGCCACTCGCACGATCAAATGGTAAGTTCGATCGATACGAATCCAACAACATAATTTTCATCGCATTCCGAGAGTCATTTCCCGGAATGATATTTTATACGTAGAACGATGCAATTTTGGGCACCAAATTTCGCGATCTATAAAAATAGCGAACTACCTACCCATGCCGACTCTATACGTCAATAAGAATTCAGTGGAATTGGTTTTACCTTATAATTCAATCGTTAGCTCAAGTTACATGCAAATTCCCTTCAAATCAAATTAAAATTATTAAATTAATCAATATGGTTTATAAATGATTCCATAACCACTTTCCAAAATTTTGATTTTGAGATTGCTAAAAACCGATAATATGAAATCTTGATTTTTCTCTTTCATTAAAAAATTATAATCAAATAGACTCAGACATTTCTTGTTTTAAAGAATTCCAACTTGTATTAGATTCTATATATTCAATTGAAGTTCAAAACTCAATATTACAAACTACCGCGTGGTGGGGCTCGTTTTAAATTAAATATAAATTATACCTTAAAACATCGTTTAATTAATATATAAAAATCCATTAATATTTAAAATATAACATTTAAAACAAGTTCAAATGTTCAAATTCAGATGATTAAAAATTTGGGTCATTATAATACCTTGGAATGCTAACATTGCCTTCCAAAGATGTGTAATGCTAGCATTCATCTGTATAAGTTCATTCTGAGCCTTAATCAAAATCAAATAACTCCATTTTCAATTATCTTCAAAATATTTCCAGAGTGAAATGCATCAGTCAGACCGAAGTGGCTTTTGGGAAAGTAGGCCTGATCCCGATCTCTTCAATACGACAATCGGTAGTTTCTGGAAAACTCAACTCTGGTTTTTAAGGAATAAACTGACAATACATAAGTTCGGAATTCACCTCCAAATTGTGTATGTAAATGGGTTTCCATATCATTTATTGGATAAATTCCCAAAGTTAAAATGGCTAGATTTGATAATCGGTTATGTAGCTATCAAATAATCAAACAACAAATCAATATAAAGATTCACAAACCAATGGTAATTACTATGCCTTACTAAAATGAATATTTCAGTTATAAATCTCATTTTAAGAATTTTTATTAAAAATATTTTTATACTTTTGTCCCTTACCTAAGATTATTCCCAAAACGTTATATTTCAATACCTAGAAAATATCATCTTAATTTATATTATCAATAATTATATTCTAAAAGAATTATTATTTCCAGATCATATTTAATGAATCAAGAAAAGTTCTTTTTTTAAGATACGGATATAAGAATAATCTCAAACATGATTCCTTCGGTGTTAAGTGCAAAACAAATATCTAATACCATGATTTTTAAGAAGTCCAAATCTGAGAGAATTGAATCTCATTTCTTTCATAATTTTTTTTGATGAATACCTTTTATAAAATATTTTATTAAAAATACTTCCATATTTGTAAAGCATTTCTTAAAATAAATCTTATTTAGGAATAGTTTATACTTAAAAAGGAGATTTGTTCTACCTTTGCTTGCAATCTGTGGGCAAGGTTTGGAGCGAATGACTCTTTTTGGGCGACATTCCTCCATGCTAAGTACCACAGTATTTTTGGCGCGAACTTCTCCGGAGTCCCTTCTTATGCTAGTGAAACGTGGAAATAGATGCAATCCGTGAAAGCCTTTTCGGATTCACATGGGGGTGGAACCGATTGGGATGGTAGACCCTTCTCGATCAAGGCAGCGTGGAATTCAGCAAGGACGTTGGCTCCACGTCTTTTATTGTTCTCTTTCATTTGGGATGTTCGGCTTCCCCCAAAGGTGTCTTTGTGGTGAACCCTGTATGAAGGGTTACCACTAGACGAGAACCTCAGAGGATTGGCATCCCAACCGTCTCCCGCTGTAGGTGTGGCAGATCGAGTTTCCTGGAATCCTTTTTTTATTTGTTCTTCATTGGCTATTATGCCATGTATGTTTGGAATTACTTCGATAACTTGGTAGGTTTTCGAGGTAATGCTACGTCGCTCTCGGATTTACTGAGAATCTGGTGGACCGACATCTCAGGTAAATCTGTCCGTTCGATTCTGTTTCCTCTGATACCATGTCTCATCTGCTGGCATATCTGGTGCTCGCGGAATAAGGCAATTTCTGATGAAGTGCCAATGGATATTCCAACCATAATTCGGAGAGTAAGGAATGACGTTTTCCTTGTATTCCATGTAGGCCTTTCAGAGGCGTTATTGGTCCCCGTTTAAGGAGATTAGCAGGTACCTTTGGTATTGTAGACGTACCGACAACTCCTACAGTAGGAATTGGGTGATTCTTTTTGTTGTATGCCTTTTCCTTGCTGCCGACACTTTCTACACACTCCCCTATTATTTTCTCCTATTGTTTGCTAGTACTGTAGGGCCTTGTGTTTTTTATGTTATGGTTTTTCTTGGACTTGAGATTCGTCATGGTAGGAGGAGCTTCCCCCTAGATGGATATGACGTTGGAGAGATGGAACAGTAGGAGCGTGGGATGGGTCTTTTTGGTTAGTGGCTTCATTGGAGGGCACGTTTTTCGCTTTTGATCTATGCCCATGTTTATGGTCGCTTGGAGTATTTAGGCGGGTCATTCGCTTTACCGTCTACCACATGTGGAAATGCTTGACTCGCCTACTTTGTTGTTATCCTCTTATTGTGGGATGTCCATTGTTTTACAGTTGTTTTTTATTGTTATGTTTTGTATCCACTGTTTGTGTGTAAGCTCGGTATCTGTATTTTGTAGAATCCGTTTTTGTGAGCCATTGGAGAATGGCTAGACTCTCCTTTTTGTTATATTATATTTCCTTTTTTCCAAATATATATATATAATTAAGAATTTTACTTAAATACCAAACTAAAAGAGTAATCTAATATTATTGGAAATACAAACACTTTTAAAACTTCACAAATGAATCATTTCTTATTTTAAAACTAAGACAGATTATTCCACCTTAAAATATCTTCAATGGATAATTAATAAATCTTCAAACCATTATGAATAAATGGTTATTAATTGCCATGCCAAAAAAATAAAGGGTTATTAAATTTAAACCAAATAAACACATTCCTTAGTATAAATGATGATACTAATTCTTTAATTTTTTATCAAGTACATAGCAATTGATTTATCTTTCAATAATGTAAATTGTTCATTATAATCATTATTGTTAACCAAATACTATACTTAAAAATTGTTAATAAGATAATATTTAACTTTGAATCTTGTTAATAAAGGAATAACTTAACATTTTAATAAATAATTATTAATTTTTAAAAATAACTATAAATACTTTAAATTTATTTTAAAAACATTAATTTAATTATGTTTCTTCTTTTTATGACATTATGAAATATAGATAAATAATTATTTGAAACCATTGGTTTAAAATGAATATGAAGACTACAATCGCGCGATGGTTATGTCTCTATCTCAAATAAACTAAAAGCAATTGTAGCCTAAAATTCATATATTTAATTTTTTTTGCATAAGGCTTAGTAATGACTACAGTACTTAAATAAGCTACCATATACTCGATTTATCTTCTAGACAACATGTTATTTACATAAACAGACATGTGTAAATAACTAAAATTAGCGAATAATAGCTAATATAGCACCTTTTCAATATAAATCAGTTGGCATAAACAAAATGTCCAAATTAATGTAATAGCAGAATTAGATTTAATTCTACTAACATGATGTCAATTAGAACAAGTTCAATCAATTTCTAAATGGTATTTATTTGGTCGAATAGAAAACACCAAGCATCTGATTTAGATTAACTATGTTGTAATTAAACAACATAATCAATAATTTTGTACAACCATTCATATAAAATCAATACTTGTAATAAATATTGAATATAAAATAAATACAAAAGTGTCTAATAGCAATTCGAGATGATACATCGTAATCCTAATCAGATTCAAATAAACTACTATTACTAGATTTAATTCAAACAATCAATCAATTTGATTAATTCCAACATACATATTATAATATAATAATTTGTATAAACCATTAACACACAAATTTCAAAATCAAGCAGATAATAAATACATGTATCTGCTATATTTTATACTAGTAGATCAGAGCAGTGGGTTTTACTCACCTTTTCCTTGGTCGTCGCTTATGCATTTTGAATCCATTAAATTTTGAACAACGTTCGAAATTCTCTAAAATTCTAACTTGCTACAAATCTTATTCCATAACGTTGCCATGAATCCAACGTGGCTAACTGCGTTAGATTTGAATCTTGTTTGAAAGAGTTATCATATTTATAAGACATCCACTAAATTAATTAATCGTTAAATACTAATTACAATTAATTATGCTAATTACCCTTCTTTAACCTTTTTTCCTCTTTCAAATAACTTCACTGATGCAATATATTAATTGTCGAGGCTAGTATATTAATTGGTTAGTTGAAGTTGACATTTAGTAGTTGTAACGACCCGCATTCTACGCATCATAGGATCGTAGGATATTTATTTCTTTCACATACGAAGTCGTATGGTCATGTAACTTTGGGAGACGACTATTGGGGTCATTTCCCATGTTCATGATTTTTCCCGATTTTTAAATGACCATTTTACCCCTAGTTGGCACTGTTTTGGCCATAACTTTTGAATGGAAAGGAATTTTGACCTGAAACCACTTCCATTGGCTCCGGATGATGGTTTCTCTTTCCGTAGAGTGGTCACATTAGCCAAACGAACTTACCGTTTGGGAGATATGGCTGAAACGAGTTTCAGATGGTGAAAAACAGCTTAATTGGGCTTAACCGGGTGATTAGCAGCTTGGCCCAAGGGGAATTTCGGGTTTAGGGGGATATAGGTGCTGATTAGGGTTAGAAAACATTTCTTTAGACATTTTCCAGCCGCCAGTTTCATTCCTCTTAACCTAGCCATGGCCTCCACTCTCTAAATCTCTCTAAAACACCCAAAAATCACCTTCTAATTGAAGATTAGGCTTAGCAAACATTAAATTAAGAAGAAAAAGCACCAAAGCAAGGTTGGAGCTGCTGTATAAGATTGGGAACAGCGCCAAATCAGAGAATATTTCAGTTTTGGGGTTCTAGTTGTGGCAAAGGTGAGTGATAGCATCATTTTGACACTAATTACAGTTAATTAAGGGTAATTAGTGAAGATTAGCGAATTTATACGCAAATAAATTCTGGAAAAATTCTTAAAATTCTAAAATAATGTTTTAAGGCTCTGTTAGAAATTTGGGTTAATTTCGATGTGTTTTGCTAATCGTATGCTTAAACATGATTAAGAGGGATTATAGGTAAATGTGAGGTTTTAGCCACTTTTGATCCATTTTGGTTCATTTGAATCGTTGTTTGCTGTTTGTGGTTGCTATTACATGTTTCTATGACTCTATGGTATGTTTCATGATTGATTAGAATAGTTAAATTGCTCGAAAACGTCGTCGAATGGCGTAGAAAGCTCGCTGGAAGGTTGTAGAAGTGTTCAGGTTCCGAACCGGTTCGGATCGGAGAAAGGGGTCGGATCGGACTAGGGAACTGACCAAGGGAATCCGAACTGGATTGGGACTTGTCACTGGAAGGAGCTTGGCAGGAAGGAAGGCTATTGCTTGGAGTTGGAGTGGACAGGGGATCGGATCGGAGTAGGCTAGGAAGCGGAGCGGATCGGACTGAAGTAAAGTGATCGGATCGGAGTAGGCTAGGAAGCGGAGCGGATCGGACTGAAGTAAAGTGATCGGATCGGAGTAGAAGAAACGAGGGAGCTGATCGAAGAAGGAGCATGAGCTGGAAGGAGGATAGCAACCCGACCCGACCCGGAGGAAGACACCGACCCGACCCGGAGGAGGACACCGACCCGACCCGGAGTAAAGAAACCCGAACCGAACAGACGAGGGCAATGATTACCGAACCGAACCGAATTCCAGGACTGTTACTTCGTGACAACTCTTCTGAAGACCCACTCCAATTCGACCGAACCCGAGATGCAAAGGAAGTCCAAATGAGAAGTTAGAGCTCAAGATTCAGAAGGGAATCAACGAGTTCGCTTCATGGTTGGGCTCTGCTGCGGGACGCGTGTTAAGGAGCTATCGACGTCTATAGCTTTGGACCACTATGGTAGGAGGTGCGAAGGCGGATCCAGGGCCATTATGGCATAGGTAGAACCAAGGGCTACGACCAATGAAGTGGGTCATTGAAATGTTTGGTCATGACTCCAAGTGTTTGGCTTGGTCACAGCAGGGTTTCTACAAGTCGGGATTCGTTGTTACCTCAGTTTGTCTAGTGTTCCAAAGTGGTAGATGTCGTCCGCTTTACGCACTGAGTGAGAGGTGTGAGGATGGATGCTATGGATGATTTGTTTGCTATCATTGTGACATGCACACCCCACCCCCGTATTCTTACACTATTTATTATGGCACCTTGGGGTATTGTACGGTATGTGGTACTAACTCTTTGGTTGCAGGTCCAGGTTCAGGTATGGTTTGGTATACCTGTTATTATTCTGTTTAGATGTTTATCGCTCATACCAGGCTTTATGTCTGACCCAGAGTTTTATGTCTCTTCTTATTACTCTGGGTGCTCACACGAGCAGACTAGAGACAGGTTAGCTGGTCATGCACGGGTAGATGATCCGGAGACGAGCAGGAGGCTTCCACGTAATATACATATATAGTATTCTCCCTGTATTGTTGAAGATCACTGCTTGGGCATTGTTGGTGTATCTTCTACTTCAACTTTCTTTTGTTTAGAGACAGTAAATTTGGAAAATTGTAATAAGCTGTATTTGGATTTCCGCTGCTTTGAGATTGGTGTTGGTTTTAGTTATCAGCTTATACACTGTCTCGCCTGTTTTATGTCAAGTATGTTATTATTATATTTTATTCCATGCGCTGTGAGACATTCTACAGGTTCTTTGATTAGTTCGTTCCCTTCTTTCCTTTCTTCTGACGACCGTCTTGTGCTAGTCGGGCATGTGTACAGCGCACTTTTGGAGGAAATGTAGGCTGGTGCGAGGCGGGCCGTCACACTTGGTATCAGAGCTCTAGGTTGCGTAGTTATCCTAGGGAAGTTATCAGGGAGAGATAAAATACGTATACGAGAGAGCGTACTTGTGATTATTTTGGTTTTTAAAAGCTATATATATATATATATATATACTATTAGCAGTATAAGGATGAAGTCGTACTGCACTAGCACCACTATGGAGTCGTTAATCATTTCCTTTTTCAGATTGACGATGAGCCGAGATACTAGAGGTGCTGGTAGGGGAGCCAATAATGGGAATGCTGCTGACATGAGGACGATGTTTACTGACCTCATGAGAGAGATGCTTAGAGATGTGCAGAGGGCAGCTCCCAATGGTGGAAATGATGGTGGTCCAATAGTGCAGGCGCCAAGAGTCGACTTCGCCAAGCTGAATAAGGATTATACTAGCCTTGGTGGGAAGCCGTTCCACGGAACGGAGTCGGCTACGGATGTTCAAGATTGGGTGGATAGTTGCGAACGTATCTTCGAGGATTTGGGTATCGAGGATGCGATGAAGAGAAAGCTAGCGTCCCGTCAGCTGCAAGGGCGGGCAATGAATTGGTGGAATGCTATAAAGGCAGCTACTCCCGAAGATCAGATTACTTGGGAGCAGTTTAAGGCCCGCTTTAGTGAGAAGTTCATTCCAGCTGCTCAGAAGTCAATGCTGTTTAAGAAATTCTTGGAGCTCAAGCAGAATGGCAGAGCTGTCTCGGAGTATATTGCTGAATTTGACACTTTGTCAAAATATGGGTTATCTCTTATTGATACTGCCGAGAAAAAGAATGAGAAATTCATAACTGGTTTGGATCAGTACTTGGGGGAAAAACTTATTAACCACATCGATGAGACATTTGAATCGATTGTGGGGAAAGCGTTAAGATCAGAAAGTCTCTACCCTAAGTCGAAGACAGAGGTTGCATCCGCAGAGGAGCCAAAGCCACAAGCTGGTGGTGGAGGCAAAGGTGGTTCTCAGAATAAGAGAAAGCAGAATCAGGCTAAGGATGGCCAGAAGACAAAGAATAAGCAAGATGTGGAGTGCTTCAGCTGTGGTAAGAAGGGCCATTATGCTAGTAATTGTCGGGCCAAGCCAGCGGATAGGAAGTGCTTCAATTGTGGCCAATTGGGACACCATAAGGACAAGTGTCCGCAACCCCCTAAGGAAAAGCAAATGGTGAAAGCATATGCTCTTAATGCTATTCCTTCTTCGTCGAATGCCCCAACTGCGGCGGAGAAGGGAAAGAATGTCGTCATTCAAGGTATGCTTTCTGTTTATGATGTTCCTGTTAGAGTTTTGTTTGATACCGGAGCTTCCAGTTCTTTCATATCTAGTGACCTGTTAGATAGGTTGGGATTGGAGCCCGAGATTGTCGATAGACCTTTAGTAGTGACGAACCCGATTGGTGGTTCGACTAGCCTTAGCATGATTTGTCGTAATGTGGTCTTATCGAGTCATGGATGCATGTTTGTTTGTGATTGCTTTGTTTTGGGCTTTACTGGGTTTGGCATTATTTTGGGAGTAGATTGGCTCCAAAGATACGGGGTGGTGGTAGACTGTGAGGGCTTGTTGGTGACAGCTAGAGCGGATGATGGGCGGAGGATAGTGTTTGGTGGTCTACCCAGTAAGGGGGTATTGGCTAGTTTTCTAAACTCCCTCGACATTCCGCATAGTGAGTTGTCAGGTTTGCCCGTGGTTGGCCAGTATCCGGATGTTTTCGAAGAAGTGACCGGACTTCCACCACACCGAGAGATTGAGTTTCGTATTGATTTGGTAAAGGATGCCAGGCCTATAGTGATGCCACTTCGTCGTATGGCACCAAGAGAGCAGCGAGAGCTCGAGGTGCAAGTCAGCGATCTTTTGAAGAAGGGATTTATCAGAAGGAGTGTTTCTGAATGGGGAGCACCAGTTGTGTTTGCTACCAAGGCGGATGGTTCCCTTCGTTTGTGTGTAGACTACCGCGAGTTGAATAAAGTGACGAGGAAGAACAAGTATCCTCTACCGCGGATAGATGATTTGTTTGATCAGTTGAGTGGCACGAGAGTATTTTCTCAGTTGGATCTCGCGACAGGTTTTCATCAGCTTAGAGTGGAAGCTGAGAGTATAGCTAAAACGGCATTTCGAACGCCGTCTGGATTTTATGAATGGTTGGTTATGCCATTTGGGCTGACTAATGCCCCGGCATATTTTGTGGATCTTATGAATAGGGTATTCAGAGATCAGTTGAATAAGTCTGTTCTTGTGTTCGTGGATGATATTTTGGTCTATTCGAGGACAGAGGAAGAACACAAGGAACATTTAAGAGTAGTGATGGAGGTGTTGAGAAAACACCAATTGAAAGCAAAGTTTTCTAAGTGTCACTTCTGGAAGAGGGAAGTGAGGTTCTTGGGCCATGTTGTATCAGAGAGTGGTATTGCCGTGGACCCAGCAAAGGTGGCTACGGTACAAGATTGGCCTACGCCCAAGAATGCAACAGATGTAAGAAGTTTCTTGGGATTAGCTGGATATTATCGTAAGTTTATCCAAGGTTTCTCCAAGATAGCAGCACCATTGACCCAGTTGACCAAGAAGAATCAAGCCTTTGTCTGGGATGAAAGGTGCGAGGATGCATTCAAAAGCCTAAAGGACAAGTTGACAAGCGCACCAGTGTTAGTCATTCCTAAGGGGGATGAAGAGATGACGGTATACACGGATGCCTGTGGTACCGGACTGGGTGCTGTATTGATGCAAGGCGGTAGGGTTGTAGCTTACGCAAGTCGGCAATTGAAACCGCACGAGAGAAGGTACCCTATCCATGATTTAGAATTGGCAGCAATCGTGTTCGCGTTAAAGATGTGGAGACACTATCTCTTGGGAGAAAGATTTGAGCTGTTTACAGACCATAAGTCGTTAAAATATCTCTTCTCCCAGAAGGATTTAAATCTCCGTCAGCAGAGATGGTTAGAGTTCTTAGCTTCCTATGATTTTGACATCGCATACACACCAGGAAAGGGAAATGCGGTGGCTGATGCATTGAGTAGAAGACATGCCAGCTTAGGGGCTATGTTCCTTGAATGGAAGCAACTGGAGTTTATCGCGGGGTTTGATTTCAGACCAAAGTGCGAATTGGATCCAGAAATGTTAGCAAGTTTGACGATCAGACCCACTTTGATTGAGCGGATCGGCTCTAGTCAGAGGGACGATCCTAACCTATTGGAAATCATCTCCAAGTTAGAGATGTGTGTCGATGAGGAGGTGAACAAGTATGGGCTTGATCGAGATGGACGGCTTAGAAAGAATGGAAAGCTCGTTGTACCCAATGTCAATGGATTGAGAGATGAAGTGCTTAGAGAGTGTCATCACTCAAAACTGACTATACACCCCGGTGGTAATAAGATGTATCGGGATATGAAGCAGACTTACTACTGGGAAGGGATGAAAAGAGACGTTGGGAAGTTTATATCCAAATGTATGAATTGCCAGTTAGTTAAAGCCGAGCAAAAGAAGCCTAGTGGATTGTTACAGCCATTAGAAATTCCCGAATGGAAATGGGAGCAAGTCTCAATGGATTTCATCGATGGTTTACCAAGGACTAGATCGGGATATGACAGCATTTGGGTAATTGTAGATCGATTGACTAAAAGTGCAAGGTTTATACCAGTCAGATCGACCAGAACGGCAGCTAAGTTAGCAGAATTGTATATGAAGTGGGTAGTGAGATTTCATGGAGTACCTAAAAGCATTGTGAGCGACCGAGACCCGTTGTTCACTAGTGGGTTTTGGAAGAGCTTACAAGAGGCTCAAGGGTCAGAGTTACATCTCAGTACCGCATATCATCCTCAGACCGACGGTCAGACGGAGAGGGTGAACCGTATTTTGGAAGATCTCTTGAGAGCATGTATATTGGATTTTGGTGGATCATGGGACAACCATTTGCATCTAGTAGAGTTTGCATATAATAGTAGCTACCAATCCAGTATCGGTATGGCTCCGTTTGAAGCTTTGTACGGAAGACCGTGCAACTCACCATCATGTTGGATAGAGACTGGCGAGAAGTTTGTGCTTGGACCTGATGTGGTGAGAGAAACTTCAGATAAAATCAAGATCATTCAACAACGAATGAAGGCAGCCCAAGACAGGCAGAAAAGTTATGCTGATAAGAGAAGAAGAGACCTAAAATTCTCTGTTGGTGACTTGGTGTTTGTTAAGGTTTCTCCATTGAAGAGCGTAATACGATTTGGCAGGAGAGGCAAGTTGGCACCAAGGTTCGTTGGCCCATTCCCTGTTCTCGAACTAGTCGGGAATTTGGCATATAGAATTGACTTACCAGAGAAGATGGCGGGAGTTCACAACGTATTTCATGTTTCCCAACTAAGGAAGTTCGTTCACGACTCAGATATGACTATTTCACCTGATCAGTTAGAGGACTTCGAAGTAGAACCCGAGGCGGTTGGGAACCGTAAGCCGGCCCGTATTATCGCGCACGACATAAAGCAACTTCGAAGGAAGGCGGTGAAGCTAGTCAAGGTACAGTGGAGCGAGAACGAGAATGATTGTACTTGGGAAACAGAGGAGGACATAAGGAAGAAGTATCCAGAACTCTTTGTCTGGTAAGATTTTGACTTCGATTTAGATTTTCCGCATGCTAGGATAGGCTTGTTTGCTTGTTTTGCATATTTGATTGTTGTATATGGTTATTAGGCATGCGGGATCCCTTGTATGTTTTGGGATTAAGGAATTTCGGGGGCGAAAATTCTTAAGGGGGGGAGAGTGTAACGACCCGCATTCTACGCATCATAGGATCGTAGGATATTTATTTCTTTCACATACGAAGTCGTATGGTCATGTAACTTTGGGAGACGACTATTGGGGTCATTTCCCATGTTCATGATTTTTCCCGATTTTTAAATGACCATTTTACCCCTAGTTGGCACTGTTTTGGCCATAACTTTTGAATGGAAAGGAATTTTGACCTGAAACCACTTCCATTGGCTCCGGATGATGGTTTCTCTTTCCGTAGAGTGGTCACATTAGCCAAACGGACTTACCGTTTGGGAGATATGGCTGAAACGAGTTTCAGATGGTGAAAAACAGCTTAATTGGGCTTAACCGGGTGATTAGCAGCTTGGCCCAAGGGGAATTTCGGGTTTAGGGGGATATAGGTGCTGATTAGGGTTAGAAAACATTTCTTTAGACATTTTCCAGCCGCCACTTTCATTCCTCTTAACCTAGCCATGGCCTCCACTCTCTAAATCTCTCTAAAACACCCAAAAATCACCTTCTAATTGAAGATTAGGCTTAGCAAACATTAAATTAAGAAGAAAAAGCACCAAAGCAAGGTTGGAGCTGCTGTATAAGATTGGGAACAGCGCCAAATCAGAGAATATTTCAGTTTTGGGGTTCTAGTTGTGGCAAAGGTGAGTGATAGCATCATTTTGACACTAATTACAGTTAATTAAGGGTAATTAGTGAAGATTAGCGAATTTATACGCAAATAAATTCTGGAAAAATTCTTAAAATTCTAAAATAATGTTTTAAGGCTCTGTTAGAAATTTGGGTTAATTTCGATGTGTTTTGCTAATCGTATGCTTAAACATGATTAAGAGGGATTATAGGTAAATGTGAGGTTTTAGCCACTTTTGATCCATTTTGGTTCATTTGAATCGTTGTTTGCTATTTGTGGTTGCTATTACATGTTGCTATGACTCTATGGTATGTTTCATGATTGATTAGAATAGTTAAATTGCTCGAAAACGTCGTCGAATGGCGTAGAAAGCTCGCTGGAAGGTTGTAGAAGTGTGCAGGTTCCGAACCGGTTCGGATCGGAGAAAGGGGTCGGATCGGACTAGGGAACTGACCAAGGGAATCCGAACTGGATTGGGACTTGTTACTGGAAGGAGCTTGGCAGGAAGGAAGGCTATTGCTTGGAGTTGGAGTGGACAGGGGATCGGATCGGAGTAGGCTAGGAAGCGGAGCGGATCGGACTGAAGTAAAGTGATCGGATCGGAGTAGGCTAGGAAGCGGAGCGGATCGGACTGAAGTAAAGTGATCGGATCGTAGTAGAAGAAACGAGGGAGCTGATCGAAGAAGGAGCATGAGCTGGAAGGAGGATAGCAACCCGACCCGACTCGGAGGAAGACACCGACCCGACCCGGAGGAGGACACCGACCCGACCCGGAGTAAAGAAACCCGAACCGAACAGACGAGGGCAATGATTACCGAACCGAACCGAATTCCAGGACTGTTACTTCATGACAACTCTTCTGAAGACCCACTCCAATTCGACCGAACCCGAGATGCAAAGGAATTCCAAATGAGAAGTTAGAGCTCAAGATTCAGAAGGGAATCAACGAGTTCGCTTCATGGTTGGGCTCTGCTGCGGGACGCGTGTTAAGGAGCTATCGACGTCTATAGCTTTGGACCACTATGGTAGGAGGTGCGAAGGCGGATCCAGGGCCATTATGGCATAGGTAGAACCAAGGGCTACGACCAATGAAGTGGGTCATTGAAATGTTTGGTCATGACTCCAAGTGTTTGGCTTGGTCACAGCAGGGTTTCTACAAGTCGGGATTCGTTGTTACCTCAGTTTGTCTAGTGTTCCAAAGTGGTAGATGTCGTCCGCTTTACGCACTGAGTGAGAGGTGTGAGGATGGATGCTATGGATGATTTGTTTGCTATCATTGTGACATGCACACCCCACCCCCGTATTCTTACACTATTTATTATGGCACCTTGGGGTATTGTACGGTATGTGGTACTAACTCTTTGGTTGCAGGTCCAGGTTCAGGTATGGTTTGGTATACCTGTTATTATTCTGTTTAGATGTTTATCGCTCATACCAGGCTTTATGTCTGACCCAGAGTTTTATGTCTCTTCTTATTACTCTGGGTGCTCACACGAGCAGACTAGAGACAGGTTAGCTGGTGATGCACGGGTAGATGATCCGGAGACGAGCAGGTGGCTTCCACGTAATATACATATATAGTATTCTCCCTGTATTGTTGAAGATCACTGCTTGGGCATTGTTGGTGTATCTTCTACTTCAACTTTCTTTTGTTTAGAGATAGTAAATTTGGAAAATTGTAATAAGCTGTATTTGGATTTCCGCTGCTTTGAGATTGGTGTTGGTTTTAGTTATCAGCTTATACACTGTCTCGCCTGTTTTATGTCAAGTATGTTATTATTATATTTTATTCCATGCGCTGTGAGACATTCTACAGGTTCTTTGATTAGTTCGTTCCCTTCTTTCCTTTCTTCTGACGACCGTCTTGTGCTAGTCGGGCATGTGTACAGCGCACTTTTGGAGGAAATGTAGGCTGGTGCGAGGCGGGCCGTCACAGTAGTGCACTTCCTGTAGTGGGGAGTGAATTCATGGTATCTCAACGCAAGGATTGAATTAGCTCATCTCGAGTTACATGAGTGAACTTTCTTTCTTTGGTCGGAGTGAACTGGACCTCATGCTTCGGTCTCCTCACTTTGCTCGCTTGCCCCAGTATATTAATTTGTGGGCTTTAGTCCAACTGCAAGATCTAGACTTGGACCATAGCTTTCGAATTGTGATTGGATTGACGCCAATTAATATACTCTACCCCAGTAGAACTGGAAGATCAGCTCTTCACTTGCCTTTTTCCTTACTCTATCTCTAGGCTCCTAAGTTTTTGTTTCATTCATTTAACGGAAAACATTCCATTGTTGTTACCATTCCACTCTTATTTAGGTTGAATACCGTACCAATCCATTCAGGTTACGGAAAAAGAAGACTTCCACCTAGAGAATCATGCCTTTTTTATGACAAGAAGTTATAAAAGAAAAATCGTGTATCCATAATTTTTATACTAGACTTGGTATACCCCAATTGATTGGGGTCGCCTTGTGCATTAACATGGGCGAATGAATGAAAGTGCTACTTTGATGTAAGTGTAGCGATAGAGTAAAATAGGCTAGAATTGGCCTGCCTGACTGTTATGATAGTAGGTACCAATGGATTTGTCTCATCCCAACACTCGTTGACTCTTCCCTGCACTTCACTCCAGATTGGGAAGAAGAAGGACTACTTTTTTTTATAACCAAAGAATAAATTGATACTAGTTACAGGCTCACCTACTTGATTTATTACATTTATTTATTATTATGAAACCAATAGTCATTTCTTTCAATAAAGCATGATACTCGGTAATTGGGGCTAAGTACAGTAAAGCAAGCAATAGAAAGAGTTTCAGTTTACAAGCTACTGAACACCCACTACTACAGAAGCCATTTCCATTCATTTACACTGTAGCGGGCCGAGAATTTCGATTCTTGAATTTCAACAATAATACATCCCATATCCAAACTCAAGTATCGAACACCCAGAAAGCTAGAAGAAATAAATTAGAGGGTGAGGAAAAAAAGAAAGAAATATAAGAACATAAGAACAAGAAGAGGAACTAACACAGCAGAGTGTCTCACATCGCACGGGATAAATTATAATATAGAAATAAATCTTTATCGGAGAGCTTTGAAATAATACTTGCAATCATCAGAGTATGTCAACACATTTGGACAGTTATAATAATCTATCCTATATACAACACACAACGAAATGGATACTAGATATCATACATATGCACTTCTCCAACTCATCTCCGGACTTCATAGCATCTGTAACAACCCGTATTTTAATAACATGTTAAAACCATAAATCAAGGCAGAATTAAATTTTAAAAAAGAATCAAGGGAAATGGATTGCTCCATTGCGTTAGTCTCGAAATTCTGCTTGGAAACGAGTCTTAGTTTTCGAAAATCAGAGTCCGTATGAGGGAGATATGACCCTCCGAAGTTTCAGAAATTTTCAGAATCGAAAACAACTTGAAAATTCGAATTCAAAACCCAGAACAGGCTGGGCAGAAAATTTCCTGCCCAAGACCAGTTCGACCTGGGGGTCGACCATAGTGTCGACCTCCCAGGGACCAGGTCGACCATAGTGTCGACCTGGGGTCGACCTGCCTCCCGAACCCATTTTCTGAACCTGATGCATTCTGATGTATCTGATCTCGTTTTCTGTCTAGAATCGTCTGCCTAATCCTATATAAACGGCCTCCTAGCCTCATTTTCTTTACACCTTTCTTCTCTAACCTTATGCTGCACGAATTCTTGATGAACATGGCTTCTTCTTCTTCCTCTAAAATTAAATTAAATTAAAACGTGAAGATTTGTTTCTTGAAGACTACGGCTAGGAATTGCATATTGGGAATTTGCTTATACAATCAAGGCAAAATTCAACGATTCAACGGCAAATTTCTAGACTTGACTTCTGCATCTAAATTTCTTAGACCACGATCTGTAAGTTCAAGTTACTTTTAGATAAAAGCTATAAACTTAATATGGACATGTTATAAATTGGAAATGGATTTATGTATGATTCATATCTATTCTTGTTCATCTTGAATCTTGAATTTTGGGAATATTACTATGAAATCAGTTTGGACCTATTCATGTTGTAAATCAGACTCTCACATGTCCATAACATTATTATGCATATGACGTTGAAACTATTATTAATAGCCTAAGACTATGACAGTGAACATAAGACTATGCCTATGCCTATGACTGTGAACATAAGACTATGCCTATGCCTATGACTGTGAACATAAGGCTATTGCCTATGACTATGGCAAGGACAATTGTGGCTAATCACCTATGATTCATGACCATGAGGTTATTGCCAAGGATTATGACTATGAAATTGGATCTAAGCTTGATTTTCTATTCAGACCTATTTTCTTTGTTTGTCCTTGGATCTTGATTTTGGGGATTTTTCTATTTAAATTAGATATATCCATGTTCTTGAACCTAGATTATTATTCAAACATTTTCATGTTCATAATGTTATCAGATCTATGTGCCTGCGATGTTTTACTCAATTTATTCAGTTATGTTATGCCTTGGAAATAAATTGATAATAGAACAACGTTTATATGTGAAATTGAATAATATTCTATTTTATTATCATGTTGAATTAGGAATTAATGAATAAGTTTATTCATATGTATATTGGAGTATAACCTGTTATGACAAGTTGTGTAGTTTATCATGTTATGCAAGTTTTAGATCGTAAAATCATATCACATATGTGACCACATGGTAGATCTACATGTTTATGTGTATATGTTAAACCTATGTCATATTTCAAGATCACACTTATTCATATGCTCGTGATTGATTTGCAAGTTCACATATATGTAAGTTGATTTAGTCTACGTTGCAAGATCACACCTACGATATTCATGTTGATTATTTTACAAGTACACACCTATGGTGTTCATATTGACTATGCCGACAATGCCAAGTTTACACCTATGTCATGTTTATGTTAATGAATTTCTTTATGCAAAATATGTTTACGTTAAATTAGGCTAAGTTTTTAGCCTAATATTATATGTCAAAAATCATATGGACGAAAAATTAGGCTAAGATTGTTAGCCTAATATTTAGACGGGGTAACGTGGGGAAAAATTGGTAATTATAGAAAACTTGGCATGAAACTCGCCATGAAACTTGACACGAACTTGGCATGAATCTTGAACATGGACATGACACTAGAATGAACTTGAAAATGGCCAACTCGAGGTTGGGTTGAGTTTGCAGTGTAATTCTGCTCGGAACCTCCCGGCAAATCCAGTTACTACAAACAATAGGATCCAATGTGGGTAGTTAGTCATATCGCACTTGAAAAACCCGAGGTCAGACTAAGTTGTGGTGTAATTCTGCCTGGAACCGCCCGGCATATCCAGTGACCACAACAACAGGTCTAATGTGAGAGGTTGGGGTGCATTAATGAATTAATGCCACATGATAGGGTTAAGTCATGAACATGAAAGACAACACTTAACCAACTTGATACATGATTCGTAGGGCTAAATCATGAACTTGAACGACAACACTTAGCCAATTTGACATGACACGTAGGCGGGTTAAGTCACAAACTTGAATGACAACACTTAACCAACTTGACATGCTAGACTGATATGGGTTAAGTCATGAATTTAAATGACAACACTTAACCTATTGGACGGAAACCCTAGTTACACGGTCCATTTCAGCAGTAACCCACTAGATGTATCATGGCACCCTGGAACTAGGTAGGGTGGGGAATCATTACTGGGCTGATTATAAGCGACCAGAACGACGGCTGTGTTAGTGTGCCAGTGTAGGTTTAGGCGGGCTATGGTCATGCACGTGGTCCGGAGTTGTAAAAGCAGACATTGGGCATCGGTAGGTTTACCTGTGCATGCTTGATTCGTGTATGTGGTAGGCACCCTAGGGATTGATACACCCTATGGTGGACCTAGCACAGGTGACTACATTCGTGATAGGGCCGTATGACGCAGATACACAATGAGCTAGGACTTGTAGGGAGCCGATCGATTAGTGGATTGTTCCGTTGGACCTAGTAATGGGTCATTGGGCCAAGTGATCATTTCATGATTAATACAAGACATGGGTTTGGGACTCTAGTACAGTTGATGCAGAGAACCTTGAATATTTGATGTTATACTTGATTTATACTTGATTTATCATGTTATCTTAGTCTATCTTGCCCATCTTGTCATCATCCTTATGTTTACTTTCAGTTTGTACATGTCATGTTACCTTTACCTGTTTTTATGCTGAAAGTCACTAGGACTTACCAGTCTTTATGACTGACCCGTTTTCTTTCGCCTCTTTTCCTTTCGTTTCCCCGTAGGTTCTCAGGGAGGAAACTCTAGCACTTAGCTTGGATTTCGCTTGCTTTCGATTCAGCTCATGTACGGTTTGATCTTGAGCTATGCTATGGCTGCATTTCTACTACCTTTGGGGAATTAAGCTACTTTAGATGTATTAAGTTTATGCTTCTTCATCTATGCAAGACAGAATTTATTGTAATGAAAAATAATGACCTTAGCTATATGATATAAAAGGTTTTGACTCTTTTTGAGAGTAATGAAATTTATCTTTTGGTTCTTCCGCTGTTTTATCTATGTTTTGTCTTGTAATATTTCTGTGTTTGTTTACCTCGATAACGTTCCTCCAAAACTAGTGCATTCCTTTTGTGAGTGACCCTAGCGGAGGTGGGGTGTTACATTGGTATAAGAGCAGAAGGTTACCAGATTGGGCAAAAGTTTTTTAAAAAACCTTCTGAAATCATTTTCAAAACCGTTTACAAAGAAGCATTTTTCAAGAAAAGTCTTGTTTTATTTAAAGGCTATTCCCCAAAAACCATTAGCACTATCCTTTGTTTCCTCGTTTGAATATCTTCTTTTCCATTTCAGCATGTCTGAGAATCTTAACTTTCCAGAGGGCGTGCCAATACCTGGCTGGTTTAGGAGGTACTTAGAGGCTAGGGCCAACGATGCAAACCCAGCAGATATTCCTCCTCCAGCTGCAGCGATTCCTCCTCCTCCCCCCTCCTCGTGCAATTGCTTTCTCAAAGGTCTGTAAAGATTTTAGGGCCATGGGTGGAAAGGATTTTAAGGGAACTGAATCATTCGTAGAAGCGAGGAACTGGCTCAAAGAAACCGAGGATCTGTTCGTTATCTTTGAGGTGGAAGATAGGCAAAAGGTACAGTTGGCGGTATGGTTGCTCAAAGACGAAGCTTCCTATTGGTGGGAAGTCACTAACGCTGAAAGACCTATTGACACATGGATGAATTTCCGGACAAGGTTTGAGATGAAATTCCTCTCGCAAGTTGATCGAAGTTTACAGCTGGAAAAATTCTTATCTCTTAAGCAAGGAAGTATGACGGTCAAGGTGTACGTCAATCAATTCAATCAGCTGGCTCGGTTTGGACTAGACTTAGTGAATACCCCTCATTAGAAGGCTCTCCGTTTTGTCAAAGGATTGAATGAGCCACTTCACATCTTGGCTATGACGCACGTACCTATGGGGGCTACCTACGAAAGGTTAGTGGACATGGCACTCTTAAACGAAGAAGACAAGAATGGAAAGAAGGAGGTCAAGGCAAATGAATCTCAAAACAAGAAGGTAGGCTCCGAGAAAGGAGACAACAACAACAACAATAATGATAACAAGACATGTGAGAAAAGAAAATGCCACTTCTATGGTATTGAGGGGCATATAATCCAGGATTGTAGAAAGAAGAAGATGAAGATCGGAGCATGCTTTCAGTGTGGTGATACTGGACATATCAGCAAGAACTGCCTTAAGAAGTAAGGGCAAGGCTCGCAGGCAAGACCTTCTAGGGGTACATCTTTAACTTCTTCTCCTAGATGCTTTGTTTTATCTTGCTTATCTTCTCAATTCTATCTTGAGAACCTTAGGTAGAACCCTTTTGGATGTAAACATGTGATTGAAACATGTTATGGTTTATTTTTGCTAATGGTTGCAAGTGGTTGCTCGTGGTTGCATAACACACATTAGACACTAGATCGACTCAGACACATTTTCATATTGCATATGCATGAGTGGTTATACTTGTTTATGGATGAAATTGAATGTGTCATCATGTGAATGTTGCATATGGATGGATGTTTGTGCACACATATAGAGTTTATGTGACTAGGACTATTTGCATACATGTTGGATTCATGGCACTAAACATATTTTGCATTAAGAAGATTAATCAGGCCTGATCATTTGCATTAGATAAGGAACATATACACACACTTTCTGCATATGTTCATACAGCATTAGAAATCTTTTAAGGACAATGATTGCTTGTGGATGATGGTTGAGTAGATGGTAGATTGGATGATAGGATGCATTCTCCTTAACACGAAGATTTCGGGGAAGAAATCCTTTAAGGAGGGGAGAATGTAACAACCCGTATTTTAATAACATGTTAAAACCATAAATCAAGGCAGAATTAAATTTTAAAATAAGAATCAAGGGAAATGGTTTGCGCCATTTCATTCATCTCGAAGTTCTGCTTGGAAACGAGTCCGAGTTTTTGAAAATCGGAGTCCGTATGAGGGAGATATGACCCTCCGAAGTTTCAGAAATTTTCAGAATCGAAAACAGCTCGAAAATTTGAATTCAAATTCGAATTCAAAACCCAGAACAGGCTGGGCGGGAAATTTCCCGCCAAAGACCAGGTCGACCTGGGGGCCGACCATAGTTTCGACCTCCCAAGGGCCTGGTCGACCATAGTGTCGACCTGGGGGTCGACCTGCCTTCCGAACCCATTTTCTGAACCTGATGCATTCTGATGTATTTGATCTTGTTTTCTGTCCATCTTCGTCTGCCTAATCCTATATAAACAGCCTCCTAGCCTCATTTTCTTTACACCATTCTTCTCTAAACTTATGCTGCACAAATTCTTGATGAACATGGCTTCTTCTTCTTCCTCTAAAATTAAATTAAATTAAATTAAAACGTGAAGATTTGTTTCTTGAAGACTACAGCTAGGAATTGCATATTGGGGATTTGCTTCTACAATCAAAGCAAGATTCAACGATTCAACAATTCAACGACAAATTTCTAGACTTGACTTCTGCATCTAAATTTCTTAGACCACGATCTATAAGTTCAAGTTACTTTTAGATAAAAACTATAAACTTAATATGGACATGTTATAAATTGGAATTGGATTTATGTATGATTCATATCTATTCTTGTTCATCTTGGATCTTGACTTTTGGGAATATTACTATGAAATCAGTTTGGATTTATTCATGTTGTAAATCAGACTCTCACATGTCCATAACATTATTATGCCTATGACGTTGAAACTATTGTTAATTGTCTAAGACTATGACAGTGAACATAAGACTATGCCTATGCTTATGCCTATGACTGTGAACATAAGACTATGCCTATGACTGTGAACATAAGACTATTGCCTATGACTATGACAAGGAAAATTGTGGCTAATCACCTATGATTCATGACCATGAGGTTATTGCCTAAGATTATGACTATGAAATTGGATCTAATCTTGATTTTCTATTCAGACCTATTTTCTTTGTTTGTCCTTGGATCTTGATTTTGGGGATTTTTCTATTTAAATTAGATCTATCCATGTTCTTGAACCTAGATTATTATTCAAACCTTTTCATGTTCATAATGTTATCAGATCTATGTGCCTGCGATGTTTTACTCAATTTATTCAGTTATGTTATGCCTTGGAAATAAATTGATAATAGAGCAACGTTTATATGTGAAATTGAATGATATTCTATTTTATTATCATGTTGAATTAGGAATTAATGAATAAGTCTATTCATATGTATAATGGAGTATAACTTGTTATGACAAGTTGTGTAGTTTATCATGTTATGCAAGTTTTAGGTTGTAAAATCATATCACATATGTGACCACATGTTAAATCTACATGTTTATGTGTATAAGTTAAACCTATGTCATATTTCAAGATCACACTTATTCATATGCTCGTGATTGATTTGCAAGTTAACATATACGTAAGTTGATTTAGTCTACGTTGCAAGATCACACCTATGATATTCATGTTGATTATTTTGCAAGTACACACGTATGGTGTTCATATTGACTATGCCGAGAATGCCAAGTTTACACCTATATCATGTTTATGTTAATGAATTTCTTTATGCAAAACATGTTTACGTTAAATTAGGCTAAGTTTTTAGCCTAATATTATATGTCAAAAATCATGCAGATGGAAAATTAGGTTAAGATTGTTAGCCTAATATTTAGATGGGGTAACGTGGAGAAAAACTGGTAATTATAGGAAACTTGGCATGGAACCCGCCATGAAACTTGACACGAACTTGACATGAATCTTGAACATGAACATGACACTAGAATGAACTTGAAAATTGCCAACTCGAGGTTGGGTTGAGTTTGCAGTGTAATTCTACCCGAAACCGCCCTGCAAATCCAGTTACTACAAACAATAGGATCCAATGTGGGTAGTTGGTCATATTGCACTTGAAAAACCCGAGGACATACTGAGTTGTGGTATAACTCTGCCTGGAACTGCCCGGCATATCCAGTGACCACAACAACAGGTATGATGTGAGAGGTTGGTGTGCATTAATGAATTAATGCCACATGATAGGGTTAAGTCATGAACATGAAAGACAACACTTAACCAGCTTGATACATGATTCGTAGGGCTAAGTCATGAACTTGAACGACAACACTTAGCCAATTTGACATGACACGTAGGCGGGTTAAGTCACGAACTTGAATGACAACACTTAACCAACTTGACATGCTAGACTGATAAGGGTTAAGTCACGAATTTAAATGACAACACTTAACCTATTGGACGGAAACCCTAGTTACGCGGTCCATTTCAGTGGTAACCCACTAGATGTATCATGGTACCCTGGAACTAGGCAGGGTGGGGCACGATTACTGGGCTGATTATAAGCGACCAGAACGACGGCTATGTTGGTGCGCCAGTGTAGGTTCAGGCGGGTTATGGCTGTACACGTGGTCTGGAGTTGAAAAAGCATGCATTGGGCATTAGTAGGTTTACCTGTGCATGCTTGATACGTGTCGGTGGTTGGCACCCTAGGGCTTGATACATCCTATGGTGGACCTAGCACAGTGACTACATTCGTGATAGAGCCGTATGACACAGATACATAACGAGCTAGGACTTGTAGGGAGCCGATCGATTAGGTGATCGCTCCGTTGGACCTTGTAATGGGCCATTTCATGATATTGGGCCAAAGGAGCATTTCATGATTAATACAAGACATGGGTTTGGGACTCTAGTACAGTTGATGCAAAGAACCTTGAATATGTGATGCTATACTTGATTTATCATGTTATCTTAGTCTATCTTTCCCATCTTATCATCATCCTTATGTTTACTTTCAGTTTGTACATGTCGTATTACCTTTACCGGTTTTTATGCTGAAAATCACTAGGACTTACCAGTCTTTATGACTGACCCGTTTTCTTTTGCCTCTTTTCCTTTCGTTTCCCCTAGGTTCTCAGGAAGGAAACTCTAGTACTTAGCTTGGATTTCACTTGCTTTCGGTTTAGCTCATGTACGGTTTGATCTTGAGCTATGCTATGGCTGCATTTCTGCTACCTTTGGGGAATTAAGCTACTTTTGATGTTTTAAGTTTATGCTTCTTTATCTATGCAAGACAGATTTGTTGTAATGGAAAATAATGACCTTGGCTATTTGATGTAAAAGGTTTTGAATCTGTTTGAGAGTAATGAAATTTATCTTTTGGTTCTTCCGTTGTTTTATCTATGTTCTGTCTTGTAATATTTCTGTGTTTGTTTACCTCGATAACGCTCCTCCAAAACTAGTGCATTCCCTTTGTGAGTGATCCAAGAGGAGGTGGGTTGTTACAGCATCAGTTAGCATGAACCATCAAAACTCGGTATGACCCGAGCATTGAAAAAAAGGCCAGATCAGTCTAGTGAACCAGAAAACTCATTAAGTTTACAGATATCATCCAACTTGATTTTAACGTTAAAATCTTTCGAAAGAAAAGGATAATCATATGACCAAATCCACACATAAATATGGATTATTTTTATCTTACGATAACCCAAAACATTTTGAAATCATATTTATTCTGATATTATAATAATGTCTAAATTAAATAAATAACCATCTAGCAGAACGATTGCATCTTATGCTCTACGTACATAGTCTATAATCAAAAACCACGGGCTCTTATTGGAGTATTGAATTCCAATTATGGAAATGTATGGGACCACCTTCCAACAATGTACCTCTAGAGAAAATACAATAGGATTCAATAAGAACATCTTGCAGCTCTAGCTAAACATGACCGACCACTCATTTCACATGAGTGTTCCGAATATATTGTCACCTTGCGGACAGTACCGACATAATCGTTTTCTCAAGAGATACATAAATGAAAGAAGTACAAAATGAATATTCTCTAGATAGTGACATTCATCTTAATGGGAGTGACCTACATAGCCATGCGACCTACCCGATTTTATACTATTTCCTGGTTGAAGAGGCTTGAGGTTCTAATTACCTTTTTAGAACATCTGGCCAATATTCACTTTAAATGTCACATTGTTAGATCCGCCAGAAAATCACTAATTGACGTTCACAAAAATATCCTGGGTGTTCAGCTAAGAGAAGGTGTCTTCACCACCACCAAACAGAAGTATGCATGTAAAAATCATGTAAGTGACTCCTTTAGAAATACTCTCTTTGACACTCGTCCATACACATTGTCTTGGGACTGGACAAACCGAAGGAACCCTCCTACCTCATCCTAGGAATCACCGTATAAACCAGTAGCGAGTAGTCCTTACAATCCGTAGATTACATTCACGATAGAATCACTGTCAAAATATCTCCAGGGATCAACGAAAGAAATTCAATACTAGTTCCTCCGCTCATGAAGATTTATGGTCTTCAATTGCTCCATCTTGATTAGCATCATATATCTTCTTCATTTACGTATTCATTGGTCAGAATGGTTTTCGAATATAAATTTGATCCCGCTCTTTCCATACCAACAACACATTAGGCCATATTTTGATGGCCGGTTATTTAACTATCAAAATAAACAACCATAAAAATAAAATAGGTCCATTGGTTTAATACACAACATCACTTGGCCTTTTTAATTTCTCATTCGTTAATCAAAAGCTTTAAATCTTCCAATATTTGGAAACACAATTTTTTATTTCATATTTCAAAAAATAAGAATATACTCAAACGCTTCTATAAAACTTCTGATAAGTTTATCTCAAACCCCTTTTAGTTATATCTCGATAAAACTTCGTCTCTTGTTTAATATAGTGAATTTAGATCGCATCTTTATAACTTAACTGCCTAACCACTTTATTCAAATTTTGGTTTCTGTTTCAATTTCCATTTCATACCTTCATCAGTCCATAGTCGTAAATTAGTAAGAAAATAATTCCCTAAATATCAACCTAGAAGGCCGAAACCAACACCAAATCAATATTCAGAAAATATTCAACTTAATCGATCTATAGTTAGGTTCCAATTCTTTAATTTAATATCTTGAGCTTTTATTTCATTTATAGACATTTCTAAGTTTACGATTAATAACTCGTTCCAATGGACATTCAACAAAACTTGGGTTTTATAACTTCATTCAACTTGGATTTAATAAAATCCAATTAATTAGAATCACAATACTAATTCAATTTAAACATAGCTTATATTATTATTATCAAATCACTTAAAAATTCACTAAATTATAAACATGGCTTTAAGACTTCATAAACCTCCATTATTAAATTTTAAATTTCAAGATTACTACTTTGATTGTTATTAAATATAAAGTAATCAAATTTCAACATTTATTAAAAATAAAAATGGTTTACTTCACCATTAACTATTTCCATTAAATTAACAAACTAATTTAATAATTAATTTCAGTTAACATAGTTGACTTCGTTAACTTAAAAATATGATTAACTCACTAACTAATTCTCATTAGTTCATTCTGTAACGACCCGCATTCTACGCATCGGAGGATCATAGAATATTTATTTCATTTTCATATGAAGTCATATAGTCGTGTAACTTTGGGGAACGACTATTGGGGTCATTTCCCATGTTCACGATTTTTGCCGATTTTTAAATGACCGTTTTGCCCATAGCCGATCTTGTTTTGCTGATAACTTTTGATTGATAAGGAGTTTTGACCTGTAACCACTTCCATTGGATTCGAATGACGGTTTACAATTTAGAGTGGTCACATTAGCCAAACGGACTCACCATTTGGGAGATATGGCTGAAACAAAGTTTAGAAGGTGAAAAATAGCTTAACCAGGCCTAATTAGGGTGATTAGCAGCTAGGCCCATAACCCATTTCAGGATTAGGGTTATGGGGAGGCTGAAATCAGTTAGGAAACGATCTATTTTCATTTTCTCAGTCGCCTAAAACATTTCTCTAACCCCAGCCATAGCCTCCACCTTTTAATTTCATCCCAAATCGCTCTCTAGTCAAGGATTTAGTTAATCTACGTCAAATCAAGGAGAAATAGCTCCAAACCAGAGTTGGAGCTGCTGTGTTGTATAGGAAAACACCCCAAATCAGAGATAGTTTCAGATCTAAGTTTCATTTGTGGCAAAGGTGAGTGATTTGCATTGTTTTTCACTAATCACGGCTAATTATGGGTGATTAGTGTTAATTAGTGAAATTATAACTCAAAAAAATTTGGAAAAATATTCAGAAATTCTTAAATATTATTTTAGGGATCTGATAGAAATTTGGGCTAATTTGGATAAGTTTTGCTAATTGTATGCTTAAACATGATTAAGGGGGTTAAAGGGAAAATATGGGTTTTGGGTATGTTTGATCCATATGAGCATGTTAAAACGCGTTGTTTTGGTGTTTTGGATGAATATACTTGTTGCTATGACTGTTTAGAATGTTTTGTAATTGTTTAGAATAGTTAGAATGGTCGAAAACGTCATCATGTGGCGTAAAATCAGTCGTTGGAACTTGCAGGAAAAATATGCAGGAGCCAGGCTGGATCGGATCGCCCCTACCCGAACCGACCCGCTCGTGGAGCACTCCACGACCTCGATCCGCTCACGTCAGGGAACCCCAGACCATAAAGTTTGTCATCCCCGAATAGAACCGCTTCTGCTTGGTGACCACGAACCGTAGTGCACAAGTGGACTGATCACGAACCGAGGAGCTCGATTCGCTTGGAGGAGTTGTCTTACACGAGCCAATCTGAAGCATGTAATCACGAGCCGAACCACCAGGGAAGCATCAGCACAGACCGGCCCGAACAAGGTTGATGACCATGGAACGAACGAGGAGAAGAAGACCGAACCGAATGGAAGCTTGTTTCTGAACCAATCCGGAGGAGACCTAAACCTGAGATGCAAAGGTAGTCTAAATGGGAAGTAGAACTCAGGATCCGGTTGGGAACCAACGAGTTAACCTCATGAGTTGGGATTTGCTGCAGGACATATGCAAAGGGGTTATTAACGTTTATAGTTTTGATTCACCACCAAGACGGATGTTAGCCTACGTATCAGTGCAGTGGGGTAGTTATTACTCCATGGGGCAGAGTGATCGTAGCATGGCTATAAGCCAGTGTAGTGGAGTCGTCATGACTTCATGGGGAAGAGTGGACATAGCAAAGACTAGTGGCTATGGATCGGTGCAGTGGAGTCGCCATGACTCCATGGGGCAAAGTGATCATAGCAAGGATTTGGGTGATCAAAGCGGTGGATATCGTATGCTTTACGCACTGAGTGAGAGATGTGAGGATGGGTGCTATGCTTGATTGTTTGATATCACTATGACATGCACACCCCACATCTTTACACCATATGTTAGTGTTACCTTAGAGTATTGTACATTCTGCTGTGCTAACTCTTTGGTTGCAGGTCCAGGTTCAGGTATGGTTTAGTATACCTGTTATTGTTCTGTTTTGCTGCTTATCGCTCATACCAGACTTTTGTCTAACCCAGAGTTTTATGTCTCTTCTTATTACTCTAGGTACTCTTAAACAGGCAGACTAGAGACATGTTAGGTGGTATGCACGAGCAGCTATACCGGAGACGAGCAGGAGGCTTCCACGTATGATATATATACACACACACTCCTTGTGTCACTACTGGTCACTACTTTGGACATTAGTAATGTACCTTTCTTATTCTGCTTTAGAGACAGTTAAAAGTTGTAATAATGATGTTGTGGAACATAAGTTGTATTTTGAGTTTCCGCTGCTATGATGATTATGGTTTAGTTCTCAGCTTATGCACTGTCTCGCCTGTTTTATGTCAAGTATGTTATTATTATATTTTATTCCATACGCTGTGAGACATTCCACAGGTTCCTTGTTAGTTCAAATTCCCTTCTTTTCTTTTTTTGACGACCGTCCCGTACTGGTTGGACATCGGCATAGCGCACTTTCATTAGAAATGTCAACTGGTGCGGGGTGGGCCGTCACACTTAATATCAGAGCTCTAGGTTACATAACCTAGGGGAAGACACCAGGGAGAGATAGTACGTATGTAAGAGCTCGTATTTGTGGTATTTTGGTTTTCAAAAGCTATATATATACTATTAATATATCTAAGGATGGAGTCGCACTGCACTGGCACCACTGAAGAGATGGTTAATCGTTTTCTCCTTACAGATTGAACGATGAGCCGATATACGAGGGGTATTGGTAAAGGTGCTAATAATGAGAATGCTCCTGATATGAGGACGATGTTCACTGATTTCATGAGAGAGATGCTTAGAGTGTGCAAGGATTAGTTCCAAATGCTGCTAATGGTGGTGGTGCAGCGGTGCATGCACCTAGGGCCGATTTCGCCAAGCTTTGTAAGGACTACACTAGTCTTGGTGGGAAGCTGTTCCAAGGAACGGAATCGGCTACAGAAGTTCCGGATTGGCTTGATAGTTGTGAGCGTATCTTCGAAGACTTGGGTATCGAGGATGTGATGAAGAGAAGGCTAGCATCTCGTCAGCTGCAAGGACGGGCTATGTATTGGTGGAATGCTATTAAGGCAGCTACCCCTAAGGATCAAGTTACTTGGGATCAGTTTAAGGCCTAATTCATTGATAAGTTTATCCCAGCTACTCAGATATCAGAATTGTTTAGGAAGTTCTTGGAGCTTAAGAAGAATGGTAGGGCAGTCTCATAATATATTGCTGAGTTCGATACTTTATCGAAATATGGATTATCTCTTATTGACACCACCGAGAAAAAGAACGAGAAGTTCATAACAGGCTTAGATTAGCACTTGGGGAAAGGCTTATAAATCATATTGATGAGACTTTTGAATCGATTGTTGGGAAAGCATTAAGGTCAGCGAGCCTTTATCCTAAGCTTAAGACAGAATTCGTTGTTGCATCTGCAGAGGGACCAAAGCCGCAGGAAAGCAGTGGAGGCAAGAATAATTCTCAGAATAGGAGGAAGCAGAACCAAGCTAAGGATGGTAAAAAAAAGAGCAAGAAAGATGTTGAGTGCTTTAGCTGTGGCAAGAAGGGCCATTATGCTAAAGAATGTCGAGCAAAGCCCGTGGATAGGAAGTGCTTCAACTGTGGCCAAGTGGGACATCACAAGGATAAATGTCTGCAACCCCCTAAAGAGATGAAGATTGTGAAAGCATATTCTCTTAATGTTGTTCCTTCTTCGTCAAATGCCCCAACTGCGGTGGAGAAAGGAAAGAATGTCATCATTCAAGGTATGCTTTCTATTTATGATGTTCCTGTTCGAGTATTGTTTGATACCGGAGCTTCCCGTTCCTTCGTATCTAGTGACCTGGTAGATAGGTTAGGATTGGAACCCAAGATAGTAGATAGACCTTTAGCGGTGACGAACCCGATTGGTGGTTCGACTAGCCTTAGTATGATTTGTCGTAAGGCCTTATCGAGTCATGGATGTATGTTTGCTTGTGATTGCTTTGTTTTGGGCTTTACTGGGTTTGGCATTATTTTGGGAGTCGATTGGTTCCAAAGGTACGGGGTCGTGGTAGACTGTGAGGGCTTTTTGGTGATAGCTAGAGCGGATGATGGGCGGAGGGTAGTGTTTGGTGGTCTACCTAGTGATGAGGTAATGGCTAGTTTTCTAAATTCCCTCGACATCCCGCATGATTAGTTGTCAGATGTGCCCGTGGCTGGCCAGTATCCAGACATCTTCGAGGAAGTGACCAGACTTCCACCACACCGAGAGATTGAGTTTCGTATTGATTTAGTGAAAGATGTTAGACCTATAGTGATGCCACTTCGTCGTATGGCACCAAGGGAGCAGCGAGAGCTCGAGGTGCATGTAAGTGATCTTTTGAAGAAGGGATTTATCAGAATAAGCGTTTCTGAGTGGGGAGCACCAGTTGTGTTTGCTACCAAGGCAGATGGTTCCCTTCAATTGTGTGTGGATTACAGCGAGTTGAATAAGGTGACGAGGAAGAATAAGAATCCTCTACCGCGGATAGATGATTTGTTTGTTCAGTTGAGTGGCACGAGAGTGTTCTCCCAGTTGGATCTCGCGACAAGTTTTCATCAGCTTAGGGTGGAAGCTGTGAGTATAGCTAAAACGACCTTTTGGATGCCGTCTGGATTCTATGAGTGGTTGGTCATGCCATTCGGGTTGACCAATGCACCAGCATATTTTGTGGATCTTATGAATAGGGCATTTAGAGATCAATTGAATAAGTTTTTCCTCGTGTTCGTAGACGATATCTTGGTTTATTCGAGGAAAGAGAAAGGACGCAAGGAACATCTAAGGATAGTGATGGAGATGTTGAGAAAACACCAGTTGAAAGCAAAGTTTTAAAAGTGTCACTTCTGCAGGAGGGAAGTGAGGTTCTTAGGCCATGTTGTTTCAGAGAATGGTATTGTCGTGGACCCTGCGAAGGTGGCTACAGTACAAGATTGGTCTACGCCCAAGAATGCAACAGATGTAAGAAGTTTCTTGGAATTAGCTGGATATTATCGTAAGTTTATCTAAGATTTCTCCAAGATAGCAACACCGCTGACTCAGTTGACCAAGAAGAATCAATCTTTCGTTAGGGATGAAAAGTGCGAGAATGCATTCAAGAGTCTAAAGGAAGAGTTGACATGTGCACCAGTGTTAGTCATTCCTAAAAGGAATGAAGAGATGGCAGTATATACAGATGCATGTGGTACCGGACTAGGTGCTGCATTGATGCAAGGAGGTTGGGTTGTAGCTTACGCTAGTCAGCAACTAAAACCGCACGAGAAAAGATATCCTACCCAAGATTTGGAATTGGCAGCAATCATATTTGTGTTGAAGATTTGGAGACATTATCTCTTGGGAGAAAGATTCGAGTTGTTTACCGATCATAAATCGTTAAAGTATCTTTTCTCTCAGAAGGATCTAAATCTCCGACAGCAAAGATGATTAGAATTTTTAGCTTCCTATGATTTCGATATGGCATATACATTAGGAAAAGGCAATGCGGTAGCTAATGCACTGAGTAGAAGACATGCCAGTTTAGGGGCTATGTTTCTTGAATGGAAGCAACTAGAGTATATCGAAGGGTATGATTTCAGACCTAAGTGCGAATTAGATCCAGCAATGTTAGCAAGTTTGGCAATCAGACCCACTTTAATTAAGCGGATTGGTTCTAGTCATAGGGACGATCCTAACCTATTGGAAATCATCTCCAAGTTAGAGATAGGGATCTACGAAGAGATGAACAAGTATGAGCTTGATCGAGATGGATGGCTTAAAAAGAATGTTAGACTGGTTGTACCCAATGTCAATGGATTGAGAGATGAAGTGCCTAGAGAATGTCATCACTCAAAACTGACTATACATCTCGGTGGTAATAAAATGTATCGAGACATGAAGCAGACCTATTCGAGACATGAAGCAGACCTATTAGTGGGAAGGGATGAAAAGAGACGTTGGGAAGTTTATGTCCAAATGCATGAATTGCCAGCTAGTTAAAGCTGAGCAAAAGAAGCCTAGTGGGTTGTTGCAACCATTAGAAATCCCCGAATGGAAATGGGAACAAGTCTCAATGGATTTCATTGATGAGTTACCAAGAACTAGATTGGGTCATGATAGCATTTGGGTGATTGTGAACCGACTGACCAAGAGTGCAAGGTTTATACCCATCAAGTCGAATTGAACAGTAGCTAAATTAGCAGAACTGTATATGAAGTGGGTAGTGAGATTTCATGGAGTACCCAAAGGCATTGTGAGAGATCGAGATCCGTTGTTTACGAGTGGATTTTGGAAGAGCTTACAAGAGGCTTTAGGATCATAATTACATCTCAGTACCACGTACCATCCTCAAACCGACGGTCAGACATAGAGGGTGAATTGAATATTAGAAGATCTCTTAAGAGCTTGCATGTTAGATTATGGTGGATCATGGGATGACCATTTGAATCTAGTGGAGTTCTCATATATTAATAGTTATCAGTCCAGTATTAGTGTGGCTCCATATGAAGCTTTGTACAGAAGACCGTGCAACTCACCGTCATGTTGGTTAGAAACCGGTGAGAAATTTATGCTTGGACCGGATGTGATAAGAGAAACGTCAGACAAGATCAAGATTATATGACAGCGAATGAAGGTTGCCCAAGATAGGCAGAAGAGTTATGTTGATAAGAGGAGAAGAGATTTAAAATTCTCCATTGGCGACTTGATGTTTGTCAAGATTTCTCCGTTAAAGAGCATGATACGATTTGGTAGGAGAGGCAAGTTAACACCAAGATTTGTTGGTCCATTCCCAGTTCTCGAACAAGTTGGGAATTTGACATATAAAGTTGAATTACCGGACAAGATGGCGAGAGTTCAAAACGTATTTCATGTTTCCCAGTTAAGGAAATTCGTGCACGACCCCGATGTGGCTATTTCACCTGATCAGTTGGACGATATCGAAGTAGAACCCGAGGCGGTTGGGAACCGCAAGCTGATTCTTATTGTCGAGCATGATACGAAGAAACTTCGAAGGAAAGCGGTGAATCTAGTCAAGGTTCAGTGGGACGAGGATGAGAATGACTGTACTTGGGAGACAAAGGAGTGCATTGAGGAAACGTATCCAGAGCTATTTGCCTGGTAAAGTTTTCATTTCAATTTAGTATTTCCGCATGCTAGGATAGGTTTGTTTTATGTGTTTAATTATTTGTGAATGACTGATAGGCATATAGAACACCTTTGTATGTTTTTGGTTAAGAAATTTCTGGGGCGAAATTTCTTAAGGGGGGAGAGTGTAACGACCCGCATTCTACACATCAGAGGATCGTAGAATATTTATTTCTTTTTCATATGAAGTCGTATAGTCATGTAACTTAGGGGAACGACTGTTGGGGTCATTTCCCATGTTCACGATTTTTGCCGATTTTTAAATTACCTTTTTGCCCCTAGCTGATCTTGTTTTGGCCATAACTTTTGATTGGTAAGGATTTTTGACCTGAAACCACTTCCATTGGATTCAGATTATGGTTTAAAATTCCATAGAGTGGTCACATTAGCCAAACGGACTTACCGTTTGGGAAATATGGCTGAAACAAAGTTTAGAAGGTGAAAAACAGCTTAATCGGGCCTAATTAGGGTGATTAGCAGCTAAGCCCATAACCCATTTCGGGATTAGGGTCATGGGGAGGCTGAAATCAGTTAGGAAACGATCTATTTTCATTTTCTAAGCCGCTAAAACATTTCTCTAACCCTAGCTATGGCCTTCACCTTCTAATTTCATCCCAAATCGCTCTTTAGTCAAGGATTTAGCTAATCTACGTCAAATCAAGGAGAAATAGCACCAAACCTGAGTTGGAGCCGATGTGTTGCATAGGAAAACGCCCCAAATCAGAGATAGTTACAGATCTAAGTTCCATTTGTGCCTAAGGTGAGTGATTTGCATTGTTTTTCACTAATTACGGCTAATTAGGGGTAATTAGTGTTAATTAGCGAAATTATAACTCAGAAAAATTTGGAAAAATATTCAGAAATTCTTAAATATTATTTTAGGGCTCTGATAGAAATTTAGGATAATTTGGATAAGTTTTGCTAATTGTATGCTTAAACATGATTAAGGGGGATTAATGGGAAAATATGGGCCTTGGGTATGTTTGATCCATATGAACATGTTAAATCATTGTTTTGGTGATTTTGGATGACTATACATGTTGCTATGACTTTTTGGAATGTTTTGTGATTTTTTGGAATAGTTAGAATGGTCGAAAATGCCATCGTGTGGCGTAAAAACAGTCACTGGAAGTTGCAGGAAAAATATGCAGGAGCCAGACTGGATCGGACCGCCCTACCCGAACCGACCCGCTCGTGCATCACTCCACGACCCCGATCCGCTCATGTCAGGGAACCCCGGACCGTGAAGTTTTCCATCCTGAACCGAATCGCTTCTGCTTGGTGACCACGAACCGAAGTGCACAAGTGGACTGATCACGAACCGAGGAGCTCGATCCGCCTGGAGGAGTTGTCTTACACGAGCCAATCTGAAGCATGCAACCACAAGCCAAACCACCAAGGAAGCATTAGCACGAACCGACCCGAATAGGGTTGATGACCACGGACCAAATGAGGAGAATTGAACCGAACCAAATGGAAGCTTGTTTCTGAACCGGTCCGGAGGAGACAAAAATAGGAGATGCAAAGGTAGTCCAAATGGGAAGTAGAACTCATGATCCAGTTGGGAACCAACGAGTTTACCTCATGAGTTGGGCTTTGCTGTGGGATGTGTGCAAAAGGGTTGTCGACGTCTATAGCTTTGATTCACCACCAGGATGGATGTTAGGCTACGTATCAGTGCAGTGGGGTAGTTATTACTCCATGGGGTAGAGTGATCGTAGCATGGCTATGAGCCAGTTTAGTGGAGTCGTCATGACTTCATGGGGCAGAGTGGACATAGCAAGGACTAGTGGCTATGGATTAGTGGAGTGGAGTCACCATGACTCCATGGGGCAGAGTGATCATAGCAAGGATTTGGGTGATCAAAGCGGTGGATATCGTATGCTTTACGCACTGAGTGAGAGATGTGAGGATGGGTGCTATGCTTGATTGTTTGATATCACTATGACATGCACACCCCCACCCCCATATCTTTACACCATATGTTAGTGTCACCTTAGAGTATTGTACATCTTGTTGTGCTAACTCTTTGGTTGCAGGTCCAAGTTCATGTATGGTTTACTATACCCATTATTGTTCTGTTTTGCTGTTTATTGCTCATACCATACTTTTGTCTGACCCAGAGTTTTATGTCTCTTCTTATTACTCTGGGTGCTCTTAAACGGGCAGACTAGAGACAGGTTAGGTGGTATGCATGACTAGCTGTACCGGAGACGAGCAGGAGGCTTCCACGTAAGATATATATATATATATATTATTTTGAAAATTGGTACTCTTTATTGCTAATACCAATTAAAAACCTCCTTTATATGCCTCGTTAAAACCCTGTAATCCCCCTAACCTAGGTGTGTGCCTTACATGGAAAAAGAGTACGTATAAATTTGGTGAATACAAAGCAAATATCAACCATAATAGATGCTAACAAAGGTTGTAAATAAAAGACATGCTAAAAGAAAAACAATAAAAGTCTCTCTGCCAGCCCAACAAAGCCCAACCCAACAATAGCAAACTACAAAACCCGATGGTTCTTCATCTACCCGTGTCCACCAAGTCAACTCCCCAGATCTTTAGCAGTTGAAAATTCCTCAAACTCCTTTTAGATTTACTTCCATTATTTCTAACCAGAAATTGGATCTCCCTTGCAATTTGATTGAGCTTGGACATCATGCTGGTACATCGATTATTAAAAATTCTTTCATTTCTTTCTTTCCAGATAAAATACACCGCTGAAGTAACTGCTCCACATGCAAGATCCCTAATTTGATCTTTTGATTTGAAAAGATGATTAATTTCTCTCAATTCGCTTCTTAATTGTAGATCTGTTGTCAGATACATATCAAGTTTTTGCTTTAACGATAACCGAATAAAGGAGTAATCACACTGGAAAAAAAGATGCTCAATTGATTCTGGATGAAGTTCGCATAGAGGGCACAACGTGTTTGAAATGTTCCCGAATTTTAAAATTCTGTCCTTTGTGTTCAATCTTCCCATACTTGCCAAGTAGGTTATAAAAGACATTTTCCAGCTATTTTTATTGTGCAAAATAACTGAGAAAATGGGATCAATTTCTTCATGAGTTCGCACAAAATTCCATGCTGTATGATAAGAAAAATTTCCACCATAACAGCATTCATATTTATCCTCTCTGAGATTAGGTTGAATCTGAAAGGTACTTATTTCATCAATTAACTCTCTAGTTGCTGGATGAATAAGAGGATTCAAACTATCATCATTTATAATAGAGCTTACTCTTTGGTTTGAGTTACCTACCATATGAAGTCTATCATAACTAAGAATGTCCACTAAACACTGACAATTTATCCAGGGATCATGCCATAAAAAAGTATCATTCCATTTGCAATAACTCTATTGAAAAACTGTTTTGAATGAGTTCTTAGTTTAAGCATGGATTTCCGTGTAGATGAAGAGTTATTGTCCTCGGACATAGACCAAAAATAATTACCTTTGCAATATTTATTCTTCATCCACAAACTCCATAAAGAATTGTGTGACAAATATTTCCATAACAGTTTAACACATGCTGCCTTTTTTAAATAAGAGAATTTTTTTAACCCAATACTCCCTTAACTTTTAGGCTTACACAAAGAATTCCATGCTATTTTGTGTCCTGCACCTCCCCAAAAAAAATCAGAGCACATTAATTGCAATTTATCTAAGGTGAACTCTGGAATTTGATATATAAATAACCAGTAAAGGATAATTGGTGTTAGCACTCCATTAATCTGTTCAACTCTACCAGCATAATATAACATTTTAGTCTCCCAACCTAGAATTTTTCCCTGAATTCTTTGAATCATAGCATTGCACTTAGAATAATGCAAATAGTTAGATGATAGTGGAACACCCAAATACTTGATAGGTAAAACACTCTATCAAAACCTAGAATATCCAATATTTCTTGCTCATTTACTACTGAAATACTAAAGAAAATCTTTGTTTTGTCTGCATTTACTTTCAAACCTGCACAAGTTCTCAATTTCTGAAAAATACATGTCAAAGTGATTGTATTTTGCCTTGAACTCTTCCCAAAAATCATTAAATCATCCGCATAAAGAAGATGAGAAATATTTGGTTGCACTAAACTGCTTGACTGAAAAGATTTATTTGAAAATGCTTCATCCATTTGATAAGTGAAAAACTGCATTGCTAAAGCAAAAAGACAAGGAGATAGAGGGTCTCCTTGTCTGATTCCTCTTGTTGATGTAATAAACCCTTTTGGAATTCCTTGAATTAATATAGAGAAGGTAATTGTTGACATACATTCATAGATCAAACTAATAAAATGATTAGGAAAATTCATTAAAGACATGACTTGACAAATGAATTTCCTATTTATGCTGTCATAATCCTTTTGTAAGTCCACCTTGACACACATTTTTTCCATTCCTTTTTTCTTAAAATCCCTTAGCAACTCATGTGCTAGTAATATATTGTCACCAATGTACCTATCCATAACAAAAGCACTCTGATTTTCTGAGACTAAATGAGGTAAAAATGGTTTCAGTCTATTACATAGAACTTTTGCAAATATTTTGTAATACAAATTACAGCAGGAAATAGGCATGTAATGAGATATCTCTGTAGGTCTATCATTTTTTGGAATCAGAGTTATGAATGTATGATTGATAGACTTAGGCAGTTTTCTAGATCTAAAAATATCTTGAACTGCTTCTAGCAAATCTTGCTTTAACAAATCCCAATGCAATTTCATAAACTTGGAATTAATCCCATCTAGACCAGGACTAGTATCATCCTGAATTGAGAAGAGAGCCTCTCTGACTTCAATTAAAGATATTTCAGATAAAAAAAAATCCTGACCTTGAGTATTAATAGTACTGACTGGCTGAAAATTAAATGCAGGAACGTTTGAAGGTCCATTAAATATTTTTGAAAAATATTTTATGGCTTCCTTTTCAATCTCATCAGCTTTAAACATTAAATTCCCATCTTGATCAATAAGAGCTCGAAAATGATTGAAATATCTCCTATTTGACATACAAGAATAAAAGAATTTTGAATTATATCACCTTGATGTAACCATGAAACCTTTGCCTGCTGTTTAAAGCCTTGAAAATAATTTTTTTTGCAGATTTTTATATTCTTGTTTGGCAAGGAGATAATCATCATATATAGCAATGTCTTCTGGGTCCAAATCAACAGCTTGTTCCAGATTATTCATATGTTGTTCTGCTACAATCATGTTTGCATTATTTATGTCTCTGATTTTATTCCAAAGTTTAAGTTCTACTTTACACCTCTTAAGCTTATACATAAATTTATAGCTTTGAAAACCCCAAGTAGACACATTAAATTCTTTTTCAACTGCACTCGTGTATCCAGGAAAGTTTGGCCACTCAATCTTAAATCTAAAAGGAAAACCTTTAGATATAGGAGTAGGAATAAGGTCCAATAATATAGGATTATGATCACTAGAGTGTTGAGACAGAGACAAAGCCTTCATATTAAGAAAATTTTGCAAACAGAAATTATTGACTAAAACTTTGTCAATATGACTTGCAATTCCTCTTCTACGCCAAGTGAAAAGAAAACAAAGAGGCTTTAATTCTGACAGAGATGCTTGCAAAATGAATTTCTGGAATTCTCTTATATACTGATAAGGAATTGAACGACCCCCCTTTATCCATAGGAGATAAAGCATTATTAAAATCTCCCAAGAGAATCCATGTAGTGTTAACTAGTCCAGAATCATTGATAAGTAATTGCCATAGATCCATTCTTTCAGTGAAAATGTTGCTTGCATAAATCAAAGAAAAAATCATTGAGAATCATCCTTTGTTTGTAGCAGATACAGTAATATGTTGAAAAGATAATGCTAAAGACACAATATCCCAAACATTTGAATCCCAAACCATAAGGAATCTACCGTTAACAGAATCTGAATTTTTAGTCAAGTGTTTCCATGAATTAGGATGTAAATCCAAAAAAAGTTTTAGATTAGAAATAGACAACTTATTTTCAACTAAACCAACAATAGTTGGCTTAGCTTGTTTAAGGAGTTTGATCACTTCTTTCATACGAGAAAGAGTGTTCATTCCCCTTAGATTCCATGATAAGATTGTCATTTAATGGTAGAAGAACTCCTTGTAAATCTTTTAGCAGGAGTATTATGAGGCAGTGAACTTGATGTAGATGATTTTGTGCTTTGCATATAGTTTTTATTCTTATCAACAAGATTAGAAACATCAACCTGTTTTCCTTTGTTAGGTTCTTTGGGATGAACATTCTTCTCCATTGCATCAGCCACATTATTCAATACATCAAGAATTATATCATCACGTAATTTAGAATTAAGAAAATCTAAATCAACCCCTTGCTTTTCTGAAGATTCATTAGCTTTTTCTTGTTTTGACAGAGAATTGATTTCATTTTCAACTGTATTATCTTCCTCTACATCATTATGCTTCCAAGAAGGATCAAGAGTGGCATTATGTTCCTCATCATCATGCCCAACTAATTTACATTTCAGACACTTTTCTAGAACAAATTCATATTCTACAGTAACTTCTACTTTTTGTCCAGTATGTAATGATATAGGAATAATAGTTTTCATCTCAGTTTGAGTGTCAATGGATATTAAAACCCTAGCATATTTTGTGAATTTCCTTTCAGCAGTATTTGAATCAATAAGCACTGGTTTAGAAATATAACTAGCAACTCTTTGTATAGCATTTTTTTCCATAATTCCATTGGAAGCCAATGTAATCTTACCCAGATCTGTATAACATCACTCTGCTTTTTTGAGAAATCATACCCAGGATGCCATTCATCTACTAAAAGCAGTCGTCCAAAATATGAATAAGTAGATCCTTCCAATACTCGAGAGAAATCTTCAATAGTTTCAAACTGAACTGCAAAATCATAATGAGGAGTAATATGCACATTGAATCCATTCTGAGGTCTCCAAACTTTTTGAATATAGTCCTTGAGTTTCATAATTGAAAGTTTGAAGTTAATCGGCACTAAAGCAATAGTATGGATCCAAACTTTATCGGATTCATTGAAGATTTGTTCAGGAATAAAAACAAAGTCAGATCCAGGATCTATAAATTCTAGATTTCGATCAGTGGATCCCCAAAAAGGAAGATTAGATGGCAACGGAAATGTATGATTGGATTGAGTAATATGTGGATCTGAAGCCGAAGTTTGAATAGGATTAGATTTTGAAGATTGAAATTTACATCGAGAATGAGAAAATCGCACTGTATTTTCCGCCATTAAAGTAGGAAAGCCGAAGAAATCGCACTTTATATATATATATATATATATATATATATATTCTCCCTGTTTCGCTGCTGGTCACTACTTTGGGCATTAGTAGTGTACCTTTCTTATTTTTCTTTAGAGATAGTTTTAAAAGTTGTAATAATGATGATGTGGAACATAAGCTGTATTTTGAATTTCCGCTGCTATGATGATTATGGTTTAGTTCTCAGCTTATGCACTGTCTCGCCTATTTTATGTCAAGTATGTTATTATTATATTTTATTCCATGCACTGTGAGATATTCTATAGGTTCCTTGTTAGTTCAAATTCCCTTCTTTCATTTCTTTGACGACCGTCCCATACTAGTTGGACATCGGCACAGCGCACTTTCATTGGAAATGTCGGCTGGTGCGAGGCAGACCGTCACACATTCTTTAAATTTATTAATAATAAAATTAATTTAAATAATCCAATTTACTTTCTCTTAAACCAATTAATTCCACTTAGGTAGATATCATCCCACTTTCTTCTAAAACTCATTAACATAAGAATTTTTTTATAAAACCATTTAATAACTACTTATAACGTAAATAAATATAAATAAATATTTATTTCCTTTTTATACTTCCATTCAATGTAATATATTTCAAAATTTATCTTCAATTATAAAATAAATTTTATACCTTAATTATTATCAATTTGCCTGATGGTAAATCAACTTTTGTAAAACGATGTATATTTAGGTCATCTATGCAAATTTCTCAACCAATACTGCCCGTTGGTTAATAACAAAACAAATGCTGAATTTGCATTCAACAATCAATAACCAAATCATATTCATTAAACAATTCATATAGTGATAATACAAAATAAACAATGAAATTTAGGAATCCAATTGGATCCCTCCAACCTATTTTTTCCTACAACCAAAAAGATTACCTTAAATAAAAGAATTCATTTAATACAATAATATATTATCTATTAAAATAAACATAAATAATTAATTCAATTGATAATGGTCAATTAATAATAACAATTCAAGCATCCAATTCAGTTTAACAGGTTTATATTGTTATAAATTCAACCAACATGTTAAATTACCTCATTTGGAAATAATCATTAAAAATGATGGCTGGTTTAGATTAAATTAAACGAACATTTAATTTAATCAGCCATATAAAAATATTTAGCATATATCCAAATAATCATCAAATCATCCAACAATTAGCAAACATAGTACACAAAAATTTAACTTGACTTTTATAAAATATAAGTAGGACAATTGAGTGAGTTATACTCACCTTGATTTAATTCTGTCGTTTAACCAGCTTGTTTTAATTAAATTAAATGGTCGTTTAATTTAATTAAAAATTCTTGTTGCTTCAAATGTTAATAAAACCAACTCCATCTCGAAGCCTTCGTCCATATGGTTTCAACAAGACTGACTACGCTTAATTCTGATAATGTATATGTGAGATATTGTATTAATAAGTTAATAAAGTATTTATTTTAGTTTGAACTTTAAATTAAACAAATGGGCCTTATCTGTAACAACCCGTATTTTTACGGTATTATAAATAATTTATTTAATTATTTAAATAATGGTTTAATAATTTAAAATGACTAGAATTAAATAATATCGAATATTTAATTAAAATAAATAATAGAATAATATATTTAATTTCCGAAATAGTCGGAAATAGTGGAATTCACAATATTATGTGAATCGAATATTTTATAATATATAATTCAGTTTAGAGTTGAATTATATTATCGAATACATTATATAAATGACAGTTGAACGTATAATTATATTTTAATTATAATCGAGTCCGAAATGGCGCGGCAGTTCGTTATTTGGTGATTCAAACTTTAAACGAAAATACAGAATCCGTTTTAAGTCGGATTTCTGTGAAACAAGAAATGTTCGGAGCTGGTGAAGTATATTTTTCTAATGGAAGAGAAAATTCGAGATTTCGTCGTGTAGATTGTGAGTTATTTCCAAATCAAATTTTTGAAAAGTCGCCATGGAATTTTTTCATAATTTATATCGATTTACGTATATTATAAACGGATTTTCAATATAAATTGAACACTGATTTAAATTGAGATTTTTAAATATCGATTTATAAATCAATGGATTTATATTTTGGAGCTATATGATATTATATGTGATACGATAATATTTATTTATTAATATTATATTTAATTATTTTTAAATATATTTATATTTAAATTAGTTTATTTAGAGATTTAAAAATTGCCAGTTTTGCAAACGAACTCTGTTTTCAAAGAAACAAATTTTGTTGGATTCGGAATATTAAATTATTGTTAGATTTCAATTTCCGTGATTTTTGGAGTCAGTATATGGCTGGACGGGATTTTAATGTGAAAAACAGTCGATAATTTGACTTTAAAAATACGCTGTGTGAGCAAACGGACTCGGAATTCGACGAAACAAGTTTCGTTGGGTCCGTAATGTCGAACTGTAGCTACTTGTCTATTTTCGTGTGATCACAGGGATTTTTAATAATAAATACAAATAGTGTTTGATTAAAAATAAATAAAATAATGAATATAAAAATAATATTTTATTCTATAGATACCCAGATTTTCCCCTAACCCTAATATCTTTTTCTCACTGGTCAATGAAATGCGCAGTAGACAGTTTTCATCCTCAAAACATTTTCGTGAGCATTAGAAAATTGTAACAATCCAAATAAATTTCCATAAATCTCAAGAGTAATCTAGTTGTATTTCTGATATCATCCTCTTAATTTTCACATAAGCTTCATCATACTCGATGGGGTTTTTGTCGAAGCCATATTTCAGTAGCAGCGTTAGGGTTTGATATTTGGATAATTGAGATTTTAAATCATGAAACCAACATCGTTTTTGAGTCTTTGGGGTGCTTTAGCATCTTGCATCGAAGTATGGGAGAATTTTATGATAATAAAATTCGGTGAATACACAGGAGTACGCAGTTTTCTACTGAACATCGGGTTTCCTTTGGATTATGCGAGCTGTACAGTTTGGGGTTAAGAAGATAGCCCTCGAGAAGTGAAGGCATTTGGTATTTTTGGTGAATAATCATGAAGAAACGAGTGGGTGCGTTTGTTTTTGAAATCATTTAGAGAAGAAGAGTTTTGGGTACAGATGACCACCTGTTTTAGTTGATTTTTTGGGGATATGGTGGAGTATACGTGTGCGCAAAATGGTGAAATAGGGTCATTGATTTTGGGTTTTCAACATTTGTTTTGGATTGCTAAAGGGTTTGGGCACCTGGTGATGAAATCTGAAGTGATTTCATACCTATGTCTGTCGCAAGTCTCATCTGATCAGGATGAAGTGGACGAGCTCGTGAAGAGGGAAGTGTTATTGGTCCTGTATTTTTAATTTGTGGAGAAACGAGTTTGTAATTGAGTTTGAAAGAACTGGAACGGCTCTGAAATGGTGTTCCTGGAGTTCGAATCTAACGGGGGAAGAAGAAATGTATTTTGCTGGATCGGAATTCTTTTGAATGGGTTAAAGAAAAGGTTAAGGCCCAAATTCATAAAATAAAATTCAAGTTTTGTTTTATTTAAATATATATTAACTGGTAAAACCAATAACTATTTCATACGTTGTCCGAATTAAGCAAAAATGGATCCGTTGGGACCGTATGGACGGACACTACACAATGGAACTGACTAGGAGTGAATTGGAGCTCGTTACAATTTATAGCTAAATAAATTGTCTAATATGAATCAATGACAATTATCGTTATTTAACGATGATCGTCCAATGTGAGTAAATCCCATGAACTCTGTACAGCTATATTTTTATAAATATAATCTAGTATTGATAAATGATGATTGGTTGCCGTGTGTTGATTTTTTGGTTGAATTGTTGATTTATTTGTTGAAATTATAGATAACGATATATATATATATAAATTGTTAATAAAATATTGATTATGTTTATCAGAATATTTCATATTAAAATGGAATCGATGTTATTTATATTGTTTAACATCTGTGAATGCAGGTAAACAGGTTGGAGGGATCCAACTGGATTCCTCAATATTTATATACTGTATGTTTTCATATAATGTGGTATATGATGTGATATATAATCTAAGATTGATTATGGATGTGTAGTTGATCATGGTTATTTGGTATTTTAAATACCATAAGATATACCGGAATGTGAAAAGGGAATTTTCAAAGTGTAAATTGAAAATAAAATATTTATAAAATCAAAGAATTTTATAAAAGGAATGTTTATAAAATCAAAGAATTTTATAAAAGGAATATTTATAAAATCAAAGAATTTAATAAAAGGATTATTTATATAGAAAATAAATAGAAGTATAAAAGGATTATTTATATAGAAAATAAATAGAAGTATAAAAGGAATATTTATTTAGAAAGTAAATAGAATTATAAAAGGAATATTTGACGAGATATAAAGGAATTATGAGAAGATTCTTTAAAGTGGATATTAAATAGAAATTTGTTTTAACAAATAGATTGAGAAGATTAATTTATAAATAATGTTTTATAAATTAAATAAAATATTTGACATTTGATAAACATAATGTATAGGATTGAATTTATATAGAGAAGTAGGAATCGGTTTTAACACTGATATTTTAAATGGAATTTGAGCAGCATTTATAAAGGTGATTATAAATGGGATTATAAGTGTTAGATGAATAAAATGGGATTTTATATGAATAATTCTACAAATAAAAATATAAATAGAAGTTGGAATTGGGATATTGTTTTTAAATACGAAATCAAACTATTTAGATTATATAAAGAAATATTATTCACATTCTATGTGAAAATTAGATGAAAGTAAATATTTTGCAAATAAAATATTATAAAGGAATTTGGGGTTTGAATTAGAAATTTAAATGGAATTACTGAAATTAGAAGCTGACTGGAAATTAGTTGAGTTGAATGGCTTTTTGGGTATCGATCTGATGTTGGTTTCGACCTTCGGGGTTTATGCCTGTAAAGTTGTTCTCTTACTAGTTTATAGTTAGAGACTGATAAAGGTGGGAAGATATTGATGCGTGAATTAGAAATGGAAACGTTTTCCAAAGTTAATAACGTATATTTTCTAATTTTAGAAAATATGGAATTTAAGAATATATGGAAGCGATAAAATGGGAAATTGGGAAATGAAATGATGATTGATCGGTAAGATTTCCACTCGGGAATACGACCGTTGTTTGTACACATGTTTTCCTTTGATAGTTAAATCACCGACTATCAAAGATTTTGACCATTTCCATTGTCAATACAGAGAGACCGGGATCAAATATATTATCTGAAAACCACTCCATATGGCATTAGCGTTGCGAATCAAATATGATGAAGATAATTGAAGACGGAGTTATGCAAGGGATTTTTAGTAAATCTTAGGTAGAAATTGCCTAAGATGGATATACAGAATAGTACCTTCGGTCTGTCCAGTCCCAGGATGACCTGTATGGAAGAATGTCTGACAGAGTATATTTAATATATCGCGTAAGTTAATCTCCTCAAATGTAACACCCCACCTCCGTTAAGGTCACTCACAAAGGGAATGCGTTAACTTTGGTGAAGCATTTTAGGTAAAAGACACAGATAATTTACAAGACAAACATATAATCAGTGGAAAACTGAAATTATTTTCTAAATGGTGTTGTTTAGTTAAAACATTACAAGAATTGTTTCAAAACCCAACTTCTAAATTATTACAGCAAAACATATGTCTTGATTTAAATCTCCAAGTACATAAAGAAACATAAAACAGAAGTAAAGCAGCATAAATCCGCAGTGTAACCACAACCACAGCCCAAGAAAAGAGAATCCAAGCAATACATCTACTCTCTTCAAGCTTGAAAAGAAAACTGAGCTAACTGGTGATATTCCCTCCCTGTGAATCGGGAGGGAACGGAAGAAAAGAAGGCAAAAGAAAATGGGTCAGACATAAGTCTGGTAAGTCCAGTGATTATTCAGCATGTAAACAGGTAAAAGGATCATGACATGAATAAACTAAATACCAGACATAACCATGGTAATAAGCAAGACAACAAATGATGATCGTTAGATATGACAAGGTAGGATACACTAAATGCGCTTCGGTTCTTTCTTTGATTTCCTAATTTCTCTACACCACCTAACTAGCGTCCCAACTAGTGTCTTTTATAAAACGATTTGTAATCCCTACTAGTGTCCCAACTAGTATCCTGTGAAAAAGGATCTGTATCCCCTACTAGTGTCCCAACTAGTATCATGTGTTATAAATTAAGGTGATCCCAACCCCGCAATTGTGGTAGCCTTCAGGTGTACATCTAGTATGAGGATCTTACCTCAATCAGCCTAATTGCCATAAAGATGTTAGATGTACCCTTACTACCCTATCGATCGGCTCCCTACTTGTATTAATTTTTCCTTGTGTCTGTGTCAATCGGCCCTCTCTTGCGTGTAGATACCATGTGCTGGTCCCATCATAAGGTGTATCAATCCCTATGATAGCGACCCGACACGATTCAAGATGCACAGTGTATACTACTGATGCCCAGTGCCTGCTTTTCCACTCCGGAGCATGTGCACGCCCATACTCCGTTGGAACTACACTGCTGCACCCCTTGCCGCTATTTTGACCGCTTATAATCAGCCCAATAATCGTGCTCCACCCTGCCTAGTTCAGGGTACCGTGATACATCTATGTGGGTTACTACTGAAATGGGTCCCTGTTACTAGGGTTTTCTAGGGTCTATTCGTATACCCCCCCCCCCAAATTGGTTAAGTGTTATCCATCCATTCAAGTTAACTTAACCCATTCACATGTCATGTCATGTTGGTTAAGTGTTTCTTATTAAGTTAACCCTTCTCATTCAATCATGTTATATTGGTTAAGTGTTTCCCCTTAGCTTAACCCCGTTCGTCCATCATGTTATATTGGTTAAGTGTTTCCTATTTACTTAACCCCACTCGTTCATCATGTTATATTGGTTAAGTGTTTCCCATTAACTTAACCCCACTCGTTCACCACGTTATACTGGTTAAGTGTCATCAATCCAGTCGAGTTAACTTGACCCACCCACTTGTCATGTTACATTGGTTAAGTGTTGCCCTCTTGCATTACTTAACCCTATCACACATCATGTTGTATTGGTTAAGTGTTGCCTTCTTGTGTTACTTAACCCTACCACTTGTCATGTTACATTGGTTAAGTGTTGCCCTCTTGTGTTAACTTAACCCTACCACTTGTCATGTTACATTGGTTAAGTGTTGCCCTGTTGTGTTAACTTAACCCTACCACTTGTCATGTTACATTGGTTAAGTGTTGTCCTGTTGTATTAACTTAACCCTACCACTTGTCGTGTTACATTGGTTAAGTGTTGCCTTGTTGTGTTAACTTAACCCTACCACTTGTCATGTTACATTGGTTAAGTGTTGTCCTGTTGTGTTAACTTAACCCTACCATTCTTAGCATGTCTGTTTCTTAGCTTTAATTCAGTCATTAAAGCACCAACCTCTCACATTAGATCTTTATTGTTGCGGTCGCTAGATGTGCCGGGAGGTTCCGGGCAGTCTTACACCGCAACTCAATCTAACCTCAGGTTTTTGGGCTTAATGCGCTTACCTCTCACAATAGATCTATATTGTTACGGTTGCTGGATGTGTCGGGCGGTTCCGGGCAATCTTACACCGTAACTCAATCTAACCTCGGGTTAGGCATATTCATTTTTTAATTAATTTACAATTTTACAATTTATGTTCATATGCAAATTATCCACAAGTGTTGTCAATTCAAGTCATGCCCCATTTACCCTCTAAATTATGTTCATAACTCTAGGTATACAAATTCTACTATTTCATGCTACTAATTATTTACATGATTATGAGCCAACCTATGCCAATAGCGTGTAGTTTAATATATTTTTCCAACGTCTCCCCCGTTACTCGTTCGCATAACTCACATAGAACGTTAGGCTCACAAATTAGCCTAACTTGTAAACAAAAGGGAAAAGAAAGGGACATATAACATTCCGACATGCCTAAACAATATAGATCAAAATGCATAGTATAAATTTGGGATAGAACGACATAAACTTAATTAAGCACATGAACGTGATCTTACATTTAAATTAGATCTAGTCAACATGCGAACTAGCATAGATCTAATTGTATAAGCATGAACTTATATAGATCTTAAGCATGGGTACTAGCTTGGATTTAAACGTGTAAGCATGTATGAACATAACTTATCATGTAATTTGCATATACATCATGGTAGGTTCAATTGTGTCAGTCCAATAGTCTCACAGGCATAGGATGTACAACATGATAAATTAACCACAACAGTTCCATAGGCATGATAGGTTCCATTTTGTCAATCCAGCAATCTCATAGGCATGTTAGGTTTCATTATATAAATCACAATGGTGAAATATACGTGTGCGCAAGATGGTTAAATAGGGTCATCGATTTTGGGTTTTCAACATTTGTTTTGGATTGCTAAAGGGTTTGGGCACCTGGTGATGAAATCTGAAGTGATTTCATACCTATATCTGTTGCAAGTCTCATGTGGAAGTCACGATTGGAAAGATGGGAGCGTGGTGAACAAGATCGAGATGAAGTGGACGAGCTCGTGAAGAGGGAAGTGCCGTTGGTCCTGGATTTTTAATTTGTGGAGAAATGAGTTTGCAATTAAGCTTGAAAGAACTGGAACGGCTGTGAAATGGTGTTCCTGGATTCGAATCTAATGGGGAAGAAGAAATGTATTTTGGTGATCGAAATTCTTATGAATGGGCTAAAGAAAAAGGTTAAGGCCCAAATTCATAAAATAAAATTCAAGTTTTGTTTTGTTTAAATATATTTTAACTTGTAAAACCAATAACTATTTCATACGTTGTCCAAATTCAGCAAAACTGGATCCGTTGGGATCGTATGGCAATGGAACTGACTGGGAATGAATTGGAGCTCGTTACAATTTATAGCTAAATAAATTGTCTGATCTGAATCAACGACAATTATCATCATTTAACGATGATCGTCCAACATGAGTAAATCTTACTAACTCTGTACAGTTTATATTTTTATAAATATAATCTAGTATTGATAAATGATGACTGATTGTTGTGTGTTGATTGTTTGGTTGAATTGCTGATTTATTTGTTGAAATTATAGATAACGATATATATACATATAAATCGTTAATCAAATATTGATTCTGTTTATCAGAATATTTCGTAAAATGAAATCGATGTTATTTATATTGTTTAACATCTATGAATGCAGGGAAACAGGTCGGAGGGATCCAACTGGATTCCTCGATATTTATAATATTGTTTGTTTCCATATATTGTGATATATGATGTGATATATAATCTGTGATTGATTATGGTTGTGTAGATGATGTTGATCGTGGTTATTTGGTATTTTAAATACCATAAGAAATATCGAAACGTGAAAAGGGAATTTTCAAAGTGTAAATTGAAAATAATATATTTATAAAATCAAAGAATATTATAAAAGGAATGTTTATAAAATCAAAGAATTTATACAAGGAGTATTTATAAAATCAAATTTTTTTATAAAAGGATTATTTTTATAGAAAATAAATAGAAGTATAAAAGGATTATTTATATAGAAAATAAATAGAAGTTTAAAAGGAATATTTATTTGGAAAGTAAATAGAATTATAAAAGGAATATTTGACGAGATATAAAAGAATTATGAGAAGATTGTTTAAAGTGGACATTAAATAGAAATTTATTTTAACAAATAGATTGAGAAGATTAATTTATAATGATGTTTTATAAATAAAATAAAATATTTATCATCTGATAAACAGAATATATAAGACTGAATTTATATATAGAAGTAGGAATCGGTTTTAACACCGATATTTTAAATGGAATTTGAGCAACATTTGTAAAGATGATTATAAATGGGATTATAAGTGTTAGAAGAATAAAAAGAGATTTTATATGAATAATTCTACAAATAAAAATATAAATAGAAGTTGGAATTGGGATGTAGTTTTTAAATACAAATTAAACTATTTTGATTATATAATGAAATATTATTCACATTCTTTGCGAAAATTAGATGAAAGTAAATATTTTGCAAATAAAATATTATAAAGGAATTTGGGGTTTGAATTAGGAATTAAAATGGAATTACTGAAATTAGAAACTGATTGGAAATTAGTTGAGTTGGATGGCTTTCTAGGTATCAATCTGATGGTGGTTTCGGCCTTCAGGTTTATGCTTGGAAAGTTGTTCTCTTACTAGTTTACAGTTAGAGACTGTTAGAGGTGGAAAGATATTGATGCATGAATCAGAAATGGAAACGTTTTCCAAAGTTAATAACGTATATTTTCTAATTTTAGAAAATAAGTAATTTACGAATATATGGAAACGATGAAATGGGAAATTAGGAATTGAAATGATGATTGATCGGTAAGATTTCCACTTGGGAATATGACCGTTGTTTGTACACATGTTTTCCTCTGATAGTTAAATCACCGACTATCAAAGATTTTGACCATTTCCATTGTCAATACGGAGAGACCGGGATCAGATGTATTATCTGATAACCATTCCATATGGCATTAGCATTGCGAATCAAATATGATGAAGATAATTAAAGACGGAGTTATGCAAGGGTTGTTTAGTAAATCCTTAGTAGCAACTTCCTAAGATGGATTTACAGAATAATACCTTCGGTCTGTCCATTCCCAGGACGACCTGTATGGAAGAATGTCTAACAGAGTATATTTAATATATCGCGTAAGTTGATCCCTCAAATGTACTTATGTTTGGTGGCGGAGGAATTTATTTCTCTTAGCTGTATCCCCATTGTATTTTTGAGGAAATCAATTTGTGATTTGGCAGGTATGACTATTTTACATTCAAAGTAAATAAAGGTGTGATCTGTACGTTTTGGCCTCAAGCCTCACAAATCGAAATGGTATAAAATTGGGTAGGTCGCACGGCTAAGTGGTTAGATACCAATTAGGGTGTATTGTCACCTGATCTAGAGTTTCATTTACTTCTATAATCTATTTCGATGCTGTCCCTTTCGGAAAATGGTTGCTGATCCCAACCGTTGGTGATAATACATTTGGTACACTTAAGCGAAATGAGTGACCTGTCATGTTCAGCCTGGGTTACAAGATGTTCTTGTTGAACCCAATGTATTCCTCTCTAGAGATACACTGTCGAAAGATGGTCCCATACCTTGCCAGTTGGAATTCATTAACCAATAAGCCTCCACGGTTTTTGATTATATACTATGTATGTGGAATGTGAAATGAAATCGTTCTGCTAGATGATTATTATATTATAGTTGATACACACTATAATAATATCCAAAGAATTTTGATATAAAGATTATCGTTTCTTTCAAAAGGATTTTTGAATGATAAATCAAGTGTTTTGGATTCTCATAAGGGAAAAACCCGTTCCGCTATACGGCATGGTCTTATGAGATATCGTTTATTTTGTTAACTATTTTAAATTGTTTACTCACACCAGTCCCATGACTGACCCGGAGTTTATTTTTGCTTTGTTTTCCCTAAACTCTTGGGTGCCCAAATTTGTATGGGCAGTTAAGTAGTCAGGATTTTACAGATACTGAGGGCTTAGAGCAGGAGGCTTTAGGATTTTATAGCAGTTGTTTATTTCCGTTGTGTTGTAAGTGTTGTACTATGATAAATGTTATTATATACATATAATGATTTTATTTCAAAGTTATGTTATATTTTATTCGTTCCGCTATGAGATTCGTGTTACTCTGATTCTGTTGTTGTGATATTCTTCTTCTTCTATTCTAATTTTCCATCTTATCTGTTCTCACCCTCTAACTTCTTTCTATTAAATATCCGGTATTTCCAATGCTTGGATAGTCGACATTGAGTATATGTTGATAACCAAGGTCGCAAGTTCCCCGGGTCGTTACATTACCCAATTTATGTCGGCCCACGTTAACTACCCAATACCCGTGCAATGACTCATTCTTCCCAAATACAACTCCCGCTCCTGTTATTTATTTTCTCACCGAAGTCGTTATCTTATTCCATCCCCTCTTTTTGATTTCTTCTTGAATTGTAAAACTGAAATACCAAACTACTCCTCAACAAAATCTCCTTCTCCCTAACATCTCCTCACGCAGCTAGCCCTCCTTCACCAACAGACGACGATCAGCCTTCACACACGGTAAAGTGCAAACATCTGAATTCTTTTTGCACCATTTTCCGCTAAAAAATCCATGCAAGCTCAAAACCCACCCTTAACTCGAATATGATGACGGCAATTCCATTCCCTAGCCACTGCTTTTGAATTTCGAGTTCCAAAAGATGGCGTTGCACATAAAAAGAAGGGTACCAACTGGAAGCTCGTAACATGCCAGTGCAAAAATATAAGCATCAGATTTTTTACGTTGAGTGTACATGATGGAATTAATTTTATGAAGCCATGAAAACTTGGCTTGAATTTCTTAAATGTGAGGATGGAGCCGTCTTGCGTGTTACATATATAGACGAAGAAAAGGATAAGTTCAATGCTTTTCTGCTAGTGAGATTGTACATTGTAGGTAGGAAGTTCCTGTTGTATATAACGGTGTTGTATACACAATTATATGATTTTTGTTTGATGATAACAACCAAATAAATATTATTTTAAATGTGTTTATTATTGTACTGATTTTCTACATCACAGATTGAAATATAATATTTAAATTTATATAAAATACTACTGGAAAAGAATTAAATATTCAAACAGTATTTTATTAAATATAATATTTTATTTCAAGTACAGATTTACAACTCCACTGTTTATACATTTCACTAGTATTCATTATATCACAATCAGGTTCATTTTATACAAATTTCCTCACTATAGATTTACTACGAATCTCGTTTATACTGTCTTTTCACTCACTTTACATTTCATATATACAGACACACACTGACACTCTGTTTTCTTATGTCTTTTGTCTTCATAGCCTTTAGTAAGTCCAGTCATCTACACTTGTCATATACAGAAACACATACACAGTATCTAAAACAGAAATAATATTCTAAATTCTAGCGAATATAATTTTTATTTTTAAAATTTTATTTGCCTCAAAATTTTAGTGTGTTTCTCGTTATTCTTCATGACTTGATCTGATATGTATATATTTCTAGTACCCACTGATCAGCCTCAACACACTACACCAGTCTGCTGATCAGAACCAGTTAATTCTAAACAGCCACAACACAGTGTAGCGATCTGCTGATATATATTTGAATAGACACATGTTATATACACAAACATATATATACACACACATACGTGTATATATACATATATGTATACATACATGTCAACTACATGTTCAGCATAGCAATGAAATGGAGAAAATGAATACAAGCAAGCCCAGATGTCGAGCTAAGCTATTCAAGTCAGAAATGGCTACACAGGTGATGGCAGATTACAGTTCCAAACAAGTACAACAATACAACAATGGTCAAACAGCAAGGGTCAAGACTGGTTTATACTAAAGCAGCAAGAAGGTTAACACAACCATGTCAAGCACAACAGGGTACACATACATGATGCAGCAAAGTGATTCAGTAACTTTGCACTGAAATGTTTTAGCATAGTCAAGCATGGACACAAAAATGATCAGAATGACTCAAGCCAACACAGTATCAGCATAGAAAAGGATCAATGAACACAAAGTAGCAATAGTGAAGTAGTGCAGCATCAACATGTATAGTGTGGTGGCATGTTTTTAAATGGTTCAGCACTTATCAAATAAGTCAACAAAAGGCGCAAACAGCATGTTGATGCAAGACAAGTTCAAATGGATCAAGCCAAAACAGCAATTGTTCAAGTGAAGCATCAATTTTAATAGCAACAGAAAATACATCTCAACACGCATGCATATATGTGCAAAAGCCAAAATAGGGACTGAACAAAGCTAGCAGTATGGTCAAGTTTCTCAACAAGAATGTAAGTCAGCACTGTCATACATGCAATAGCTTTTATAAAACAAGCTCAAACTCATAAGATGCAACAGTTCATAAAAGCAGCCATATTTATATGTTCAGAACTCATATCCAAAGGGATGCAACAAATCTGGTGTATTCAAATTTAAATGATCAATCACAGCAGCATGATCATAGCAGTGATACAAAATAGCAAGCCAACTAAAAGATTTATTTTTCAACTTATTTCCAGAATCGACAAGCTCTTAAATGGCAAGAGATTTCATGGCTACAAATCATAGAATGGCATCTTTCTGGAAAAAGTTTTTAATTGAGATAGTATAATCATGCTAGAAATCAAAGTATTAAAACATGTCTAGATTTGGCAAGAAACTAATTCATGGGCCAAAAGTTCTTTTAATTTCAGAAATTGCTTTAAGAATGATGGTTGATTTCCAGAAAAATAACGCAAGTGATTTTGGCAAGTTTTCTCAATCACACAAGGAAACAAATCAAATCTTTCCAATTTTTAAATCATTCAGAAATGGACAGCATCAAGTGATATATGGCATACACTAATTTATATATTCATTCAAGCCGACTCTATCGAGAAATCAAAAGAAGAACCAAAAAGGGAAATCCGCACACTTCAAATCAAGCCATTCAAAAGTGGGAAATCAACAAAATCAAGGCAGGTCATATTCGATGAAATCAGAGTCAATTAGGGTTTTATTCAACCCTATTTACACACTATGTTACATCATTGGCAGGTAATCGAAAAACCACACAACAATTCAAAGAGAAATCATCGAAAACCAAAAAACCACAATTTTAAATAGAGCAGAAATCAAATCGATTCAGAATTCACATGCCAAAGTTTTCGATCGTAATAATTTCCCGAATCGGTGACAAGAAGGAGCAGACGCAAGGAATCGATCAATTCCATCATCTGATTTAAAGCCACAAGGATTCGATCAATTCAAAGAAGTAATCGATCGATTTGGGGATTTAAATTGATAACACTAGTTTTTTTTAAGAGCCGCCACCATTTCAAGTAAAAGAGAAAGCGATCGGAGAAATGAAGATCGGGTGCACCAACAATGAAAGTGGCCAGTCAACATATATGGGCTTAAGGGAGTTAGTTATTTCTTTTTAGAAACTAGGGTTTTAGTTTAATTTTTGTGTTGTATCTTTTAATTTTTGTTGTAAAACAAACAAACAGTTTCTAGAATCTGTAAAATTCTAGGAGATTCAGTTAGGGGTTTAACTGACAGTTGCTAGTGTCTGTAAAATCTAGGTGGTTTCCTAGTTTCATCTGTAAAACTAGGCAGTTTACCGGAGTCTTTAAAACTAGGGGAAAAATCTGGTCTAAGGGATATAGACCACCAGTCTAGGGTTTTGAGCGTAAGGTTAGGACACGAGCAGGCGCTGCGAGTTTACATGGGATTGTAAGCGGGGTTTGTTTATAATACCTAGTAGAAACCTTAGGAATGCAGCAGTTGGCGGGATTTTGCCGAAGCTGGCTATCTCTGTGTGTTATTTACTTTCTATATTTTTATTTCAGCTGCATTCTATGATCTAATAATTTTTAATATCCTGCTAAAATTAGATAAAACCTAGTCACTACCCCCCTCTAGGGTTAATCTAGATCCAACAAGTGGTATCAGAGCAGGTATTTTTTTTAACTCTAGAGTTATAGGTCAACCTTGTTTTCAGCTCATAGAGAGTCAGTCCAGTCACATTCCAAACATTTTTGAACAGATTTTTTGAATTGGAAATCAAAAATGAAATCTTATTTGAAATTTGTTAATATTAAATATTGGTATGTTGTTAACAATGGAGGTGATATAATAGATAGGAATATTAATGCTTGTTCTATGCATAATCTCTATTCTCATCTTAGTAATAATCAACTTGATCTTATCTCCCATTGTTTACTACGTAGGAAATTTGGAAAACTCTCAATACGAAGTATGGACTAATTGACAAAAACTGCTCAAAAAACCCAATTGTTAACTTAGATTCATATCTATGCTTAAAAGGAGAAATAGATAGATCAAACGATGGAGATTCAACAAATGCTGAAATTGAAAATTTCTCGTATGAAGATTTAGTTTATATGGGCGTTGATTTGACTAAATCTGTTGATAAACTCCAATCTAAAAACAAATATCTGAAATCTAAGAATTCTGAATTGACCAGCAGAATTAATGATTTGGGAACAAAACTTGAATGCTCTAAAATTTCTTCAAACTCTGATTGCAAAAATTGTTTAAATTTGGAAAACAATCTTGTTCATCTAAATAAAATTATTCAAAAGCTTGAAAATGGAATTCTGATTTTAAAAGAGAATGAGTTCGAGCTTGAAAGTACAAGCAATCTTTTGCAAAACGAATTTGAAAATTTTAAGATGTCTAAAATCTCCAACTCTGAAATGTTTGAAAAAGAAAGCTTATTGAAAACTGAATCCATTTTGAAAGAGCTTGAAAAGGAGATTGAAAAATTCAAGTGCTCTAAGAAACAACAACTTGAAAAACGAATTCAGTTTGAATCTGAAATTTTTGAATCCAAAACAAAAATCAAACTGCTTGAAAACGAAAATTGGATTTTGAAACAGAATGATACTGAAAGGAGAAATATCAACATTAATCATTGTTCAAATCTGATGAATGAAAATTCTGATCTTAAATCCAAAATTAACAATCTTGAATTGAGTTTGAAATGTCTTTCAACTGGTGAAAAATCTTTCAATATGTTATTGAAAAATCAATTTTATTCTGGTAATAAAAATGGTCTTGGTAGTGGGGAAACAAATTTTTTTTTAAATTTGAATTTGTATGATTTTAAAAATTCTTCAAACTGCTTTGAAAAGAATTGTTCTGAAAATTTAAATTCTGATAATTTCAAAGGATTTTTGAATCACAATCGAGATGAGAATTTGTGTTACAACAAACCATTTAAACAATCTTCGAGCCCAAAAGGAAATAAACCGAACTTTGTTAAATTCAAACAGAAATCTTTGTTTATTCCTCCTTTTACCCCTTCTACTTTTTGTTTTTATTTTTGAGTTGTCACTGCTATATTTTTCTTCTCTGAGGCTTCCTTAACTTCCAATTGTAGAATTCATATTTTTCTGGAAATTTGCTTCATTTGAATAGAACCCTGGTTTTTTTAATCATTTCCAGATCTTGAATCTAAACTTGTAAATTCATGCAATTGTTTTGAAGTTTTCTTTCTGATTTTCTGAATTCATAACAATGTTGATGTATTCTTGTTGCATCTTGAACACTGTTAATTTGTTTTCTAAATTTTGAAGATCCGAAAGTTTAATGGGATTTCACACACCTCTACTGTTTTGAGTTTCTTCTAATTCATTTTAGGAAAGCTTTAAATATTATACTCATTGCAACACACTGCTACTTCCTAGTTGTGATAATTTCATTGATATTCAGATTGGCTTGGATATTTTGAATTATCTTGAACTAGTGATACATCTTTAAATTCATCTTTATTAATGATCATTATGGTTGAAATTTGTTTGTTTGAAATCATCTGAAATTCTTGATATTTTGGATATCACACATCTCTTAAATTTGAAATTATCAATCTTGTGTGACTACTTCATTATATCTCAAAACTTGAATTGATTCAAGTGATTCCAAATAAATTACTGTTTAATTTTTTAGATCATGAATATCTCTCAAGTCTGATGTAAATGATCTGAAATTACTCTTGTGCTTGTTAGAAATTCTTGTGAATAAATCTTTGAAAATCCAGTCTTAAATCTCACTGTTGTTTCGTGATTATTTGATTTGAACATTTGTTTGTTTAAAATCATTTGAAATTATTGATTTGTTGAATCTCACACATATCGTGGACCTGAAATTTATAATCTGGTGTGATCGATTCATTGAATCCTGGTATTTTAATATTCCATCAAATGATTTAAAGTAAACTATATTTTTAAAATCATGAATCATCTTTTTGTGACCTTCTGAAATATTTGTAAAACATCTCTTCTTGACAAGTTCACTCTGAAACTGATTTTTGTGCTGCCCTGATATTGATTTTGAAAAAAATTTGGTAACTGCTTGCTTTGATTAATTTTTGTCTGCTGTTCTGATAAAAGGAATCTCTTTTGAAAATGATTTTGAAACTACTTGTTTTGATCAAAATTGGTTACTGCTCTGATAAATAAAATTTGTGTGCTAAATTTATATGATTGGGCTTTGTGAATAAATATTCTTTTGTCTGAGATATCCTTGTTTATCTCCGATGTCTTGTTACAATCCTCATTAATAGAGACATCAAGTGATATCAGTTTAGAAGTGCTGAATTTGTTTTTGCTGTATATATTTTTAATCTCTCATGTCTTGTATAGGTCTTTCATTTCCCTCTTGTAGTCGATTTTCAATTTTAAAATTATTTATTGATTATTCATTCAGAAACTTAAATCGATAACCAAACCAAACTGTATTTTTAATTCATCAAAATTATTATTAGATTTTGAAATTGTGATGAATTATGACTGCAGTGTATTTCAAAACAAGAGGAGATTTTACCAAAAAAAAATCGTGATGGTTGAATATTTATTATAATTCTTTGAATTGGCAATTATTTCACGACCATCTCCTTTATCTATCATCATTCTGTCGTCCATGATAATTTTGTATTAATGTGGAGAGTTTAATATTTTTTTAAAATCATCTTGAATAAATAGTGAAAATATTTGTGATGGAATTATGGTTATATTATTATCCAGAATTAGTGATAATTGAAAATTTTCAATGATCTCGGTACAGTTGATCATATTTCATAATATGATTAATTTAGAAATTTATTTCACAAACCGTTTCTATACCTATCACAATTCTATCATCCATATTGGTTTTATATACTGAGGAGTTTTTATATTTGAACTAAAAATGATAAATATATATAATATTCATAAGTGTGTCTCTAACCTCATTTAAAAATCTGAGCTCTGGTCATGCATGGTTAAGAGATAACTTATAATTTAAGTTGCAACTGACCTCATTTAAAAATCCAAGCTCTGGTTATGCGTGGTCAGTGTGCTCTTAAATAAAAAGAGAAAGAAAATGAAATAATTTACTATAAATAGACATTTATATGAAATTCTCCTTGGTGTGTAAAAACCAGTTTATCAATCGATGTTCTAATTTGTGAAATGTGTTAATATTTTATGAAATATTATGATTTGTTGATTGACAGTGAAACGACCCGAAATACCCCTTAAGGAAAATCCTGGATTGAGTCGAGAACAAGCCACAACCGAACGCAGACGGAAGAACATTTCATTGTATATTACAACAATTCATCAGAATACAAGAATATACAGAGTATAAACAAATAAATATTACACATTCAATAAATATCAGAGATTCCAATACATTACATAGCAGTAGAAAATAATACAATACACAATTGAAGGAGATATACGGATACAAAGCTTTCCGGATATCCTTCCAACTGTAAACCAGGATCCTGCGAATAAATTTGCAAAACCAAAACTACTAGCTGCGCGTGTCAAAATAAGGGCACCCAGAGTTTAGGTTAAAACAATAAACTCCAGGTCAGTCATGGGACTGGTGTGAGAACTAAAACAGTTATTTAAAACTTTACTTTAAATCAGATATATCAAGGGACCATGTCGTATAACACGGAACGGGTTTCCTCCCAAGAATTCCAGTGCAAATAACAAAAAAGCGCAATGCTTTCTGGAAAAATGAAGCTATTATAAGACCCAGGTCCTATCACACAATGCAACGCAAGCCGGGTGATAGGGTTTTTCCTTATAATAGCCAAACATGCTTAGTACGTTTAAAACAAATCATTTGATACTATTATAAGTGTATAGTGTCAAAACAATTTCAAATCATAAGTATCAATCATAGATGACATGGGTACCATATATCATGTCGCCATACTAGTTCTACAATTAAAACCGCAAAATCACGTATTTGGAAATTGGATTTCCGTCATGAACCAAGGCAAAAGATAGTCCTCACCGAATTCGAACTGCCTAGCCCGAGCCTCAGGATCAGAACGCATCGACCCTTGGAGCGACATGGTCGGTCCACACGGAGTGGATTAAAATGCCTGAACACTAAGTTTCGCCGCCCTTTGGGGCATAAGCGAGCCAACAAATGACTCCATCGGACCCGGATCGTCCGATCTAACCGAGGCGCCTCGCAACAGCAACAACCACATAAGTCAAACTCGTTAGGGCATGTAAAACCACTGACGCCACTTCTAGCTAGGAGGAAATGCAGGCCCTCCCTGGGGTCCTTTCTCCCGTTTCTAGTTCATACTGGGGTGTGAGGCTCGCGATTTCACGTTATACACAAAGCTACACCACACAGGCGGTGCTTTGATCATCTCCACAAGACTTTGCTTTTCAACAGAAGCCCTGATCACTGCATCTTAGCATGCCACACAGGCAATTCACACCGTGTAACTGATGGATATCAATCACACAGAATAAATTCCAATGTCAGACACACTGTCCATTTGCAAGTCCGTTCTGGGTCTGAACGAAACCGGAGGCACTTTATACCTCGCAAACCCATCGATCACCACGTACGTCTGGACGATCACCACTCATTATCCATATTTCGGATGCCTCCCAATCAGGACCTCGGTTACCATCCAAACGTGGTGAAGATCTCCAGTCTTCGACCACCGTCTTCATCTTCGATTTCTTGTCGTCAATTCAGTTATTCAGAATGAGATAAACCCAGTCTTTCTGAGCAACTCGCGTATATAATAAACAAGTGTTACAAAAACACAACATACGCCTCATTCCAATTCATTAGTCACTAACCGTAAATTAACAAGAGAATAATTCCCTAAATATTAACCCCGAAGGCCGAAACCAACATCAGATCAATACCCAGGAAACCGTTTTGCTTGGCTAACCTACAGTTAGTTTCTAAATTTCACATTCTTAGGGAAAGGTTCCCATTAATTTTATCGAAGATAAATTCCTTTAAATTTATTCTTTAATCATCCTTCGAAAATCAATTCAAACCAAATTTTGGTTTATCCAAACTAGTCGGGATTAACAAACCTTACCGAAGTTATCATTTGTTTTAATTTCCCAATCCCAACCTATTCATCCCATGAAGTAATACTGGTAATACTTCATATCTAACACCACGGTCTTATCGGTAAATTCAATTACCATTTCACATTCAAATCTAATTAAATATTTAACCACCGCCTGGAGTAAAACTGGTGATACTCCATTCTCGATCTTTTCAATCTAATTAAAGATTCATTAAAACTCCACTTAGTTTTAATCTTTGATAGGGTTAAAGAATCAGTGTCATTTAAAACACGGTTCACGATAAACCCCAAAATCACATCACATTCCAATCAGTCCCTAACCGTAAAATAGTAAGTGAGCAATTCCCTAAGTATTCACCCCGAAGGCCAAAACCAACATCAGATCAATACCCTAGAAACCATTCAACTTAACTAATCTCCAGTTAGTTTCTGATTTTCTTAACTCCTTTGGGTCTAAGAACAGTATTATTGAAGATACCGTTCATGACAACCCAAAATTACATTTCATTAATTATCGGGTTAAAGAACAAGTATTCTTTAAAACACCGTTCACGATAAACCCATGAATCAATTCGAATTCAATTCCAATTAAATATTATTTAATTGGTACACTTCATTAAATGTAACTAAAAAGATTTAATCTTTTTCCCAACTGGGCTTAAGAACAGTGTTAATGAAGACACCATTCACGACAAACCCAAATCACATTTGATATCAAATACAAGGCTCTGAATAGAAAATATATCGGCTTATATTCAATATCAGATTCTATGACCAACAAATATCGTATTGGAAATAACGATATATATATATTTATATCTTTCAAATTTCCATAACAACATCTGTATAATCACGAAACCCAACATCAAAATATTCCAAAGACAATTTCGATTCAAATCCATTCCAATGCAATTATTGGAAATTCTGGTTATATTCAAAACCATTTCAAATCCAATTTATTTATTTTAAAAATAAATAAATTACTATTCTAGTTCAAAACTAGTTCATTTCGATAAAAACCTATTTTTATCTTTTCAAATATGGAGTTTTTCATCCCAATTTTTTCTAAATCATTTCTTATGATTTTACACAAATTATTGATATTTTTAATAATTTTATCAAGGCCCGTACAGTCGATTTCCATCAACGGCCATCGAACTGCACTTACAGCGACCTTTTCCAAATATGATTTGGACATAATTCCGAATCCATCCACTAGATTTCTAATATTCGCTAGAAAGCTCTTTCGATATGAACTCAACGGTTCCTTTTTCAGGAGAATCCGACGGTCGGATCTCCCGTAATATTCGTTCGAAGTCAATGGTCGAAATTCGCGAACTGCCGCGGCGCGGCGGGCTCTATTCAGGCCATTATATTATACATATATAATATATATAATATATACTTCATCGATTTCCTTTTAAAAAGTATTATATAAATCGTTTTAAATTCGTTTTCAAAACGATTTCAACTTCATTTCTAATTCAAATCAAAATTGAATTTTTCCTTACAAATTCGTTTTAAATTCATTTCAAATTGATTTCAATTCAGATTGATTTCTAATTCAATTTCAGTTCGTTTTCAATTCAATTCAATTTCAATTCGAATTCATTTCTATTCAGTTTAATTCGAATTTCAATTCTTTTGGAAATATCAGATTTTGAAATCACTTTCGATATTCATTATAAAATGAATAAAATCGATATAAATATCGTTCACGTCAAAATGGCGTCAATCTAATCAACACGACTTGATATATTTCTATTTTCAATTATTTTATTTCAAATATTTCTTTTTCAAAACTGAAATGAGGCCCAATCAATTACCATATAATGTTAATTATATGGATCTTCTACAACACATGTATACAATAACAACGATAAATAATCAACCATCATCCAGAGTGCGTTCTACACTGTATAAACATCAAATATAAATATTTAACGCTTATAACAGCCTGTCAATCAATCAATCGACATACAACTAAACAATCGGGATTAGTGTACGTCAAATATCATCCCAATACCCGTGTGGGGTTTCAAACAATCAAACACAGATTTTATTTGTGCAGTTGGGCGATGTGTAAAATTTATCGTCCCAATCAATATCAGTCAAATGTGTGTATATAAACAAATCGTCCGATTTGTTTATTTTTTATTTCCTTTCATATACACATTAAAAATTCTATTTTTAACTATAAACTATTTTCAACTATATAAATATTTTATTTCATTTCACATCACATCACACAATCAACTACACAGCAAAATCAAACAAACAAGCATACAAGCCGTCAATGGTCTGTGGACGACGGGTGTCGGGTGCTACTAAACACCGTCTGCATCCTAGTATATAATTTAACTAGAAAATTAAATTAAAGGTAAGAAGTTCTCACCGACTAGCTAATCCAAATGCCACGACTCTTCATATGTAGGAAAATATCGCCGTGCTCGCCTTTTGTCACTTTCGTTGCCCGTACTCACTACATGTATAAAAATCGAATTTTTACTTCGCTATTCAATATATAAAAATTGAATTTTTACTTTGCTATTCAACATATAAAAATCGAATTTTTACTTTGCTATTCAACATATATAAATCGAATTTTTGCTTTGCTATTCAACATATAAAAATCGAATCTTTTAATGTTAAAAACCAATTTTTTCCCTATGAAAAGTCATTTCTTGTCTATTAAAGAAAATCATATTTTCTTTCATCGAAGAAAATAAACGAAATCATGAAAAGAAAATAAATGAAATTACGAAAATAAAACTTACATATACCGTTGAAGGGGGGTTCCATGTCGTCGCTGGACAGTGGAGGAGGTGCATGCGGCGGGCTCCTGTAGGGTGGCGACGGGCTAGGTTTTCGACGGAGGTGCATAGTCCAGGCGATGGAGGTAGAAGCTGAGGGAGGAGGAGATGAAGGAGGGGTCGCCGATGGTCAGAGGGGGTCGGCGAGGGGCGGGGTTGCTCCTCTGGTCGGCGGCGGGCGGTTGTATGCTCGGGCGTCGGTTTGGGCGTGGGTAGCTCTGAGCTGGAGGGGGATAGCGTGGATCGAGGAAGGAGGTAGAGGGGGGCCCGACGTCGATGAGGGCCCACGTTCGGAGGGCGTAGCGGTGGAGGAACGACGTGGGAGGGGGGTTCGATTCGAGGTAGAGCAGATTTTTGTTTTCTTCTGAACTGAAAAGTGAAAGAGAGAGGGAGGGGCCAAAAGATTATATAATATATATATTTTAATATTTAATTTAACCTCAAAAAGCAACTTTTATTTTTGAACTCGAAATCGAACCCACCGCCTGTCGTCCTTAGCGTTTTACCCCCATTCTGAACACAATGGGATATATATCACAAGCTGATTTGATCGTTTCGATCAGTTTTCGTCAAAATCAACATATAACTCTATATATTGAATTTGAACGCAAATTTCAGTTTACCGGGCCACATACTCACTCGAAAAATTCCAGAAAAATATTTTCTAGCTTCGTATTGACGATACGGTCCTAAAAAAACTAATTTCATCAAATTCTGAGACCGTTTGAAAAATGGCCATTTTCCAGTCGATTAAAATCAACTGAAACTGGTCAAACGTGTTTTCCTTTGCCACGCTCACATATTGATTCGAAAAATTACGAAACTTGAAACCTAGCAATAATTTGACATCTGGATCCAACAAAAGTGGTTTCGTTGAAATCCGAGGTCGTTTGCAAAATGGCTATTTTTAATGGTCGAAATTCCATATCGACTATTCAGAAATTTCAACTGGAGATTACTTTTTGTCCCCGCTATGAAATTTCGGTTTTTCTGATTCGTTGGAAAGATATTCTCATTTAGATTCAAATATTTTTGGTTTCACTAAAATCCGGTTTATTTCGCATCCGGTACACTCATTTGAACTTTGAAATCGAATTATCGAACTACCGCACCATTTTCAATTCCTTTTATAATTATAAATAAATATTTATATTCTAACAACGATCTATATAATATATACGTTCGAATTCTATTCAAAATAAATTTCCCGTCGGTTTTATTTAAAATAATTCATTTTAAATAATCAAAATTCGCTTAAATTGCCAAAATAAAACTTTTAAATTGGCTCGGATTTCCGGGTTATTACAATCTCCCCCACTTAAAACTTTTCGTCCCCGAAAAGGAACGAAGCTGAAAGTTGTTTAACAAATCAACTCAACTTCCACTATTTCCATTACGGTTTAAGTTCTTCAACTTTTCAGTTTCTAAGAACTTTTCAAATTTTTCAAAAATTTGGCTAACACCCTAAATTTTCGAAAAATTTCGCCATATCATCCCCTGCACCGGGAGCACCGGGAAAATCACGAAATTGCCATACAGACCCTCTAATCTCAAAAAGATAAAGAAAAAGCCAAGCGGCTAGCCAATCGCATCATAAAATCATCATCACCCAAACAAAACAGTAAATTATGGTAAACATGTACCTATTTGTCGGGCAAACAATTTTTATTCTTCTGCTCTAGCCTCCTTGCTATGACCTGTTCAATGTAAGTACATGTATATGCAAGCAAATGCGATCAATTTTCAATATAACTCACAATTTGATTCAATTTGGCTATATGGTACAAATTTTAATTAATCAACCACCATCAATCAATTAGTTGATTAGCTTTTCAAATTCATAACTTTGATATATAGTCAAAAAATCAGATTTTTGATGCCAAATCACAATCAATAAGCCCTATCTAGTTTCGGTTCTCACACCAGTCAATTGGAAATATATAGAAATCTCACTTTCGAAACTCGAAAATAAATACTGGTGATGGTGCCCCGTTACCAGAATCATCCCCGGGCACTAGAGTGCGATTCTATAACCATCCAATACATTAAAACTTCGAATACACGTTTGCAAGACATATATGCAAAATCTTTATATATTGGATTGTCCAAATCAATTTAAAATAAATAATCAAATATGAATAATTGATTTAAATTTTCAAAACAAAATTTTTTTTCATTTTAAAAATATACTCTTCACACTTGTTCTGGGATACTACTGATCCTATCTCTAAAGAGTCATTCTAATTGGATATTACTAATCCAATTTCTGATGAATTCTTTCGTATGGTTCTAATGTGTCTTGTTCTCTAAGTTTTGTAAACTAAAGCTCTGATACCACGCTGAAACGACCCGAAATCCCCCTTATGGGAAATCCCGGATTGAGTCGAGAACAAGCCACAATAGAACGCAGACGGAAGAACATTTCATTGTATATTACTACAATTCATCAGAATACAAGAATATACAGAGTATAAACAAATAAATATTACACATTCGATAAATATCAGAGATTACAATACATTACATAGCAGCGGAAAATAATACAATACACAACTGAAGGAGATATACGGATACAAAGCTTTCCGGATATCCTTCCAGCTGTAAACCAGGATCCTGTGAATATAAATCTGCAAAGCCAAAACTACTAGCTGCCCGTGTCAAAATAAGGGCACCCAGAGTTTAGGTTAAAACAATAAACTCCAGGTCAGTCATGGGACTGGTGTGAGAACTAAAATAGTTATTTAAAACTTTACTTTAAATCAGATATATCAAGGGACCACGCCGTATAACACGGAACGGGTTTCCTCCCAAGAATACCAGTGCAAATAACAAAACAGCGCAATGCTTTTTGGAAAAATGAAGCTATTATAAGACCTATGTCCTATCACACAATGCAACACAAGCCGGGGGATAGGGTTTTCCATTATAATAGCCAAACATACTTAGTACGTTTATAACAAATCATTTGATACTATTATATGTGTATAGTGTCAAAACAATTTCAAATCATAAGTATCAATCATAGATGGCATGGGTACCATATATCATGTCGCCATACTAGTTCTAAAATTAAAACCGCAAAATCACATATTTGGAAATTGGATTTCCGTCATGAACCAAGGCAAAAGATAGTCCTTACCGAATTCGAGACTTCCTAGCCCGAGTCTCAGGATCAGAACGCATCGACCCTTGGAGCGACAGGGCCGGTCCACCCGGAGTGGATTAAAATGCCTGAACACTATGTTTCGCTGCCCTTTGGGGCGCAAGCGAGCCAACAAATGACTTCATCGGACCCAGATTGTCCGATCTAACCGAGGTGCTTCGCAACAGCAACAACCACATAAGTCAAACTCGTCAGGGCGTGTAAAACCACTGACGCCACTTCTAGTAGGAGGAAATGCAGGCCCTCCCTGAGGTCCTTTCTCCCGTTTCTGGTTCATACCGGGGTATGAGGCTCGCGATTTCACGTTATACACAAAGCTACACCACACAGGCGGTGCTTTGATCATCTCCACAAGACTTTGCTTTTCAACAGAAGCCCTGATCACTACATCTTAGCACGCCACACAGGAATTTCACACCGTGCAACTGATGGCTATCAATCACACAAAATAAATTCCAATGTCAGACACATTGTCCATTTGCCAGTCCGTTCTGGGTCTGAACGAAATCGGAGGCACTATATACCTCGCAAACCCATCGATCACCACGTACGTCTAGACGATCGCCACTCATTATCCATATTTCGGGATGCCTCCCAATCAGGACCTCGGTTACCATCCAAACGAGGTGAAGATCTTCGGTCTTCGACCACCATCTTCATCTTCGATTTCTTGTCGTTGATTCAATTATTCAGAATGGGATAAACCCGGTCTTTCTGAGCAACTCGCGTATATAATAAACAAGTGTTACACAAATACAACATGCACCTCATTCCAATTCATCAGTCACTAACCGTAAATTAACAAGAGAATAATTCCCCAAATATTAACCCCGAAGGCCGAAACCAACATCAGATCAATATCTAGGAAACCGTTCTGCTTGGGTAACCTACAGTTAGTTTCTAAATTTCACATTCTTATGGAAAGGTTCCCATTAATTTTATCAAAGATAAATTCCTTTAAATTTATTCTTTAATCATCCTTTGAAAATCAATTCAAACCAAATTTTGGTTTATCCAAACTTGTAGTACCCCACATTTTTTTTCAATATAAATAAAAATTAAAATAAAATATATGAAAATATTCTTAGATAGATAAATAATGGTGATGCATAAGAAGAATTAATTAATACATGGAGGAGAAGAAAAATTAGTTTGATAACGGTGTGTGTAACGTAAAAGGTAGTAAAATAAGGATAATTAATTTAAGAATCAGGAATTAGGTAAAATGGACATCACCATTGCGTTCCTCTCGAAATTCTACATGAAATAGAGTCCAAGTTTTTGAAAATCGAAGTCCGTATGACCAAGATATGGCCAAAACAAGATTCAGTAGACTTTCAGGCAGACTGACCCCAGGTCGACTGTAGTGTCGACTGCATAGTCGACCTGCGCCCCCCCCTCTCAGATCGACTGTACTGTCGACCTCCCCCCGTATAGGTCGAACTAGTCGGCCTGGTGTGGCTCAGAACCCATTTTTGAGGCCCGGGATGAGTTTTGATGGTCCGGATCAGTTTTAGGGTTAATCCGATGGCTGAAATGAGTTGCTACACCTATAAAAACAACCTAAGACCTAGCCTAACTCACACAAATCATTCTTACACCGTTATGCTACTGAAATCCCTCTTGGCCATGGCCGCCGTCTCTAATCTTCTTCTTAAGCATTCACACGCGATCCAATGCAAAGATGAAGACTTCTACAACAATTCAAGGAGATGAATCAACAACGCTACAACGTTTCTACATCGATTTCAGTTCTTAATTCGCTAGCCATGCTATGTAAGTTCTAGTTACTTCTTGGATTAAAATGTTTATTTATAATATGGCTATGGAATAAAGTGTAATTGGATGTAAGCATGTTTATCAATTCAGATCTATCTCTGTTTACCTTTGAACCTTGAGTTTTGAGACTTGTTCATCTCTATTCTTATGTCTAGTTCATGCTCTATTCAGTATGTGGTAAATCAGTTTCTTGGATTCATGCTGATATTATTATCAAGATCTAATCTTTATGTCTATCATGATGATTTATGTTGTTTTCTCTCTGATCTTGTTTTATTGCAAAATTCTACCTTTCCCCTATTTATTTTCTTTTGATGAACCTAGATCAATTTCGGATCTAGGCCTAAACCACGATTTTGCGTACGATTGAATACGGGGAAAAGTATGGGAATATTACCTATTGGATGTATGTGATTGGTAGAATTGATGGCATAACATGAAAATTGGATATATGGGTATTATTGCCATTAATATGAAATTTGATAATTGGGTATTGCCATTAAAATGGTAATTGCAAGAATTGGGATTGGCATATGTAATTTGGCTAGAATTGGATAGGTGTAAATTGGCATAAATTTGGCATACATATAAAATGGCATGAACTAAACGTATGTAAATTTGGTATGAATTAGGCATATGTAAAATGGACATGTAGTCTAGAACTTGGGCATATGTTAATTATGTGAGATTTGTAGTTGAAACACATATGATAATTTATGTCTTGAAAAGGGGCTAATATGAACACGCCTAAATAGGTTTTGGGTAGTTGGCATGTAATAGCCTTAAAGGAGGGAAAAATATAAATTGAGATAAGTTGCCCTTAATGGCATAAGATAAATTGTGGTAAAATTGGTATGATTTTGCATACCATTAATTGATGAACATAATTGAGTCAATTATGGACATCGTTAAATTAGGAATTAATTAATAATTTGAATAGGGAAATTATTAAGACTAGGGTAAAAGATTATAAGTGATAATCAATGCTTAGGACACGAGGTTGGACTCATTTGTGACGTAAAACTGCCCGGACCCGCCCGGCGAATCCAGTAGTCACAAATGGTAGCCAATGTGAGAGGTCCTAGGTCCAAATTAAAAGCGTAACTGTTGTAAAGACACGAGGTTAGACTCTTTTATGGTGTAAGACTGCCCGGACCCGCCCGGCAAATCCAGTTGCCATAAATGTCAGTCTAATGTGAGAGGTCTTTATAGGGTTACGGCCTTAATGAATTAAGAAATACTTAACCAGATAAACATGTTGTGGGACATGGGGGTTAAGTGGGTGACATGTGGGTGACATGTGGAAATACGAATAGTAAAACTTAACCAACATAACATGGTAATTAGACCAGTGGGTAGGGTTAAGTAAACTAAGAACACTTAACCAATATGGTATGAATGGGTGGGTTAAGTAATATGATTAGGCTAATGACACTTAACCAATATGGTATGAGTGGGTGGGTTAAGTAATATGATTAGGCTAATGACACTTAACCAATATGGTATGAGTGGGTGGATTAAGTAATATGATTAGGCTAATGACGCTTAACCAATATGGTATGAGTGGGTGGGTTAAGTAATATGATTAGGCTAATGAAACTTAACCAATATATTATGAGTGGGTGGGTTAGGTTAAGTAATATGATTAGGCTAATGACAATTAACCAATATGGTATGAGTGGGTGGGTTAAGTAATATGATTAGGCTAATGACACTTAACCAATATGGTATGAATGGGTAGGTTAAGTAATATGACCAGGCTAATGACACTTAACTGTTATGACATGAATGGTTGAATTAAGTAAATCTTAATTAATGCCTAGGTGGGAATGATAACTTATGGAATAAAGTAAGTTAGGCGGAACAATAGATAAGACGAGATAACTTACGTAATAAGGAAAGATGTGCTTCATTGTAGATTAAGAAATACGTAAAGACAAGAATGAATTTACAATTGAAGGCAACATAAGTTATATTATAAGAAGGAACAAAACATTGGTTAGGTTGGATAATACTCTGAATACCAAACTGATGTTGATTCCCGTCTTCGGGGTTGGTATTTAGGGAATTATTCTCTCTCTCAAGTGTGTTTGTAAGTTTAGGGGTACTTGGTTGTAAAGATTGAATTAGACCATGTTATTGTACCATAACGGGGGTTAATGTATGAATCACAGGAATAACATGTTGTGGTCTTATTAATGGACTTAATATAGTGCAAGTTAAGAATTGAATTAATAAGCAAAGTTGAACGGTGGTATGAATGGAAATAACCAAGTTAAATGATAAGACTGATGAGGTAGCACAAGCGCATAATTAATGGATAGACATAGGGTCTAATGGCAGATAAAGCCAAGGCGCTTGATTAAACCCAGACGTTGGGGGTAATATGAATGACATGTAAAATATAACCTATAAGCACTTAACCAAGATAAAGCATGTATTAAGACATGAGGATGATGTAGGGGTTAAGTGGAGGACATGGGTAACATGTAAGACATAACTAGTGTATACTTAACCAAAATTTAAGCATGTAAGTGGACATGAATAAGAAGGGGTTAAGTAAGAATTACTAGAGGGGACCAAGCATAGGTGGGAAGCTTGTGTCGAGGAAAGGGGGCCCATTTCAACCAGTAACCCAAACGTATCTTTGTGGGCTCGACCCAAGTCGAGGATGGGACACGCATACTGGTCTTGACTATAAGAGGCCAAACGGGTTAGAGGTGGCAATGCAAGTCCAACGGGTTTCATATGCGTGTGTGGACCCGGGCTGGTAGGTAAGACGTTATTGCATCGTGTAGGTATAAGCCGTGCATCTCCGTTGTATCGGGTTGCCACTTTGGGGAATGATACACCCCACTGTGGGGCCAGCACGGGTATCTACGAGTTAGGGAGCCGATCGCATGGGGATTGGTGGGTACACGTAGTGGAGATAGGGGCAGGTGGCACCTATGTAGTCAGCTATGGGTACATAAGACTAGTATTATGATTTCTAAGTAGTGGGTGGGATCACCTTATTAAATAACACGGGCTACTAGTTAGGACACTAGTAGGGGGTAAGGATCCTTGTTACATAGGACACTAGTTGGAGTACTAGTAAAAATACGGATCATTCCTTGTAAGACACTTGTGAAGATGCTAGTTAGGTGGTGCAGAGCAAATAGATATCATAGAAATCTTTTAATGGCGAAGCAGAGGAATCGTGATATGCTTGATAGGAATCTTACGAAATTATACTTAGTTCATCTTGAATGGGAACCTTGTGATGTTACTTGACAAAAATCACATCATGTTATCCTTAGTTATCTTGCCTGTTGCTTATCTTGTCATCATGCTTATGTTTACTTTCAGTTTACTCATGCCATTTTGTGCTGAAAGTCACTAGGACTTACTCAGTCTTTATGACTGACCCGTTTTGTTTCGCATCTTTTTCTTCCGTTCCCCCCCGGTTCACAGGGTGGGAATACAGCTGAGTTCGGATCTTACCAAGCTCCAAGGCTCTTTCATGTATGGCTTGGATTTCTCTTGGCTATGGCTTGCTTTGCTTTATTGGGGAATACTACAGTTTGTTTTTATGCTTCTTTGTTTTTTAGCAAGACAGATATTTTAACTATGTAATTGGTTATTGGAAGTTGATGGGCTTTTCTTGTAAACACTTATATTTAATAAATGATTTGAAGTACTTCCACTTTACTTTCCGCTGTTTTATATATGTCTGTCTTGTAATATTTCTGTTCCAGTACCCATAATGCTCCATTGAAGTTAAGGCATTCCCTTTGTGAGTGGCCTTAACGGATGTGGGGTGTTACATTTGGTATCAGAGCAGAAGGTTACCAGACTGGGCAAAAGTTTTCAAAAACCTTCTGAAACTAGTTTTCAAAACGTTTACAAAGAAGCAAATTTTCACGAAAACTTTGTTTTGATAAAAAGGAATATTCCCCAAAGCCATATGCACTATCTTTTGATTCTCTCTTGAAATCTCTTCTCTCTCTTTTCACCATAGTTTCGTAGGCATCCGACATATGTCAAAGGGCAAAGAAGTGCCCAACCTCCATCTGTAGCCGCAGTATTTCCATCTGCGTCTAATCTTATTTCAAGCTGTGTAGAGTTGTCGTGCGTTGGATGTAGCTTTCGAGAGACTTGTCAACAAGCTATACAAGGATAGTAAGAAAGAGGAAAAAGGTGAAAGGAAAGAGGCTAAAGTGAAAGCATAGTAAAACCCATGACAAGAGAGAGTATCTTTAGTTTGGTGAGAAGGGACGTGTAGTTAAGTATTGTAGGACAAGGACAAGGGCAAATGACAAGATCGTCGAGACGGAAATTGTATGCTCTCATTACTAGCATATCTAAGGGAGGTGGTAACGTTTCTATTAAAGGTTTAGATTTTCTTTCTATCATCCCGCTAGAACTTTGTTTTTGTACATCGCATCCTTTTAATTCTGCTTCGATAGTTGAGTCTCTGCACCTTAGTACTAGCGTAGTAGAGGATCCCATTTTTGTCTCAGATCCTGTTGGGGAATCGGCTCATTTATTCATGATTTGTTAGGATTTGAGAATGTCTATGCTAAGTGTTGAGTTTAGAAGGAATGCTCATGTTTTTGTGAGCTATGGGTTGATTCTAGGGATGAAGTGGTTATCCAGTAAGGGTGCCATTCTCGGTTTCGAAAGGAGGATAGTTAGACTTTTTGACTTGCCTCGGTAATACCCTCGAAGTCGCGTGTAACTTTTAGAGTTCTATTAGAATTAGTTACCTAGAATCTCTTGATACATTAGTTGATCCGCTCGAGTAGTGTTCGCCACTAAGGCGGATGGGTCATTTCGCTTATGCATGAGTTGTAGAGAGTCACCTAAGTAAGTACATTAGGCAACATGGTTGGCATTTGTTTATTTTCAAGAGATAATTCATCTATGTGGAATACTTTCTAGTAAGTGAACGAGATCCAAAATTTACTAGTGAGTTGTGGAGAGCTTGTGTGAAACCATGAGTACGCTGTTATGTGTAAGTCGAGTATACTAAAAGGAGAATAAGTGAAAGTGGAACGAGAGGCAATAGTGAAATGAGTTCCAACTCATATTTTGGAAACAAGAATTAAGAAGCTACGAAATTGTGAAGTTAAAGATGGTCAAAGCACAATGGAGTTAAGCTCAAGGAAATGCGGCTTAGAAGATTGAAGACTATATTCGTGCATCATATCTCTTTTTTAAGAGTATATCCTTGATCCCTCTTTTCCTGTAGAGCTTACTCGCATGCTATCTTTTGTGTATATCCTCTCGGTCCTATTTTCAATCTAATTTCTGTTGCAAACCCATAGGGAGTATGACTCATCTGTCAGTAATACATGTTGGGGCATGAGGATGTCCGTTGGGTTAATTAAACCTTTTGGGTTTTATAGGATATGGGTTAGTTTTAGGAAGGAAATTTCTTGTGACCTAAAAAGGGGTCCGTCATGCTTAGTTTCCTAAGAAACATATATATTGGTTGGGTTGAGTTATTCTTTGGGTGTCAGTCTGATGTTGATTTCGGTCTTCGGGGCTGATGCTTAGGGAGTTCTTCTCCTAATCAATATATATGTGGCATAGATTTCCAATTTTGACGTTGTCTAACAGGCACAAAGTTTTTACTTGCTTCTATCATTCGACTATATCTTTAGATAGGAACAATTGGGTGTAAACATGTGTTTGAGACATGTTATGATTGATGGTTGCAAGTGGTTGCTAGCGGTTGCTCGTGGATGCATTTACACACATTAGGCACTAGATCGGCTCAGTCACCTTTCATATTGCATATGGATGAGTGTTTACACTTGTTTATGGATGGAATTGAATGTGTTATCATGTGAATGTTGCATATGGATGGATGTTTGTGCACACATATAGTGTTTATGTGACTTACATGTTGGACTCATGGAACTAAACATATTTTGCATCTAGAAGATCAATCAGGCCTGATCATTTGCATTAGACAAGGAACATATACACACACTTCTTGCATATGTTCATACAGCATTAGAAACCTTTTAAGGACAATGAATGCCTGTGATTGACGGTTGAGTAGATGGATGATTGGATGGTAGGACACATTCTTCTTAACTTGAAGATTTCGGGGAAGAAATCCTTTAAGGAGGGGAGAATGTAACACCCCGCATTTTTTTTTCAAAATAACTAAAAATTAAAATAAAATATATGAAAATATTCTTAGATAGGTAAATAATGGTGATGCATAAGAAGAATTAATTAATACAATGAGGAGAAGAAAAATTAGTTCGATAACGGTGTGTGTAACGGAAAAGATAGTAAAATAAGGATAATTAATTTAATAATCAGGAATTAGGTATAATGGACATCACCATTGCGTTCCTCTCGAAATTCTACATGAAAAAGAGTCCAAGTTTTCGAAAATCGGAGTCCGTATGACCAAGATATGGCCAAAACAAGATTCAGCAGACTTTCAGGCAAACTGACCCCAGGTCGACTGTAGTGTCGACTGCATAGTCGACCTGCGCCCCCCCCCCTCAGGTCTGTACTGTCGACCTCCCCCCTGTATAGGTCGACCTGGTCGGCCTGGTGTGGCTCAGAACCCATTTTTGAGGCCCGGGATGAGTTTTGATGGTCCAGATCAGTTTTAGGGTTAATCCGATGGCTGAAATGAGTTGCTACACCTATAAAAACAACCTAAGACCTAGCCTAACTCACACAAATCATTCTTACACCGTTATGCTGCTGAAATCCCTCTTGGTCATGGCCACCGTCTCTAATCTTCTTCTTAAGCATTCACACGCGATCCAATGCAAAGATGAAGACTTCTACAACAATTCAAGGAGATGAATCAACAACGCTACAACGTTTCTACATCGATTTCAGTTCACACGCGATCCAATGCAAAGATGAAGACTTCTACAACAATTCAAGGAGATGAATCAACAACGCTACAACGTTTCTACATCGATTTCAGTTCATAATTTGCTAGCCATGCAATGTAAGTTCTTGTTACTTCTCAGAATAAAATGCTTAATTATAATATGGCTATGGAATAAAGTGTAATTGGATGTAAGCATGTTTATCAATTAAGATCTATTTCTGTTTACCGTTGAACCTTGAGTTTTGAGACTTGTTCATCTCTATTCATATGTCTAGTTCATGCTCTATTCAGTCCGTGGTAAATCAGTTTCTTGGATTCATGTTGATATTATTATCAAGATCTAATCTTTATGTCTATCATGATGATTTATGTTGTTTTCTCTCTGATCTTGTTTTATTGCAAAACTCTACCTTTTCCCTATTTATTTTCTTTTGATGAACCTAGATCAATTTCGGATCTAGGCCTAAACCACGATTTTGCGTATGATTGAATACGGGGAAAAGTATGGGAATATTACCTATTGGATATATGTGATTGGTGGAATTGATGGCATAACATGAAAATTGGATATATGGGTATTATTGCAATTAATATGAAATTTGATAATTGGGTATTGCTAATAAAATGGTAATTGCAAGAATTGGGATTGGCATATGTAATTTGGCTAGAACTTGGTAGGTGTAAATTGGCATAAATTTGGCATACATATAAAATGGCATGAACTGAACGTATGTAAATTTGGTATGAATTAGGCATATGTAAAACGGACATGTAGTCTAGAACTTGGGCATATGTTAATTATGTGAGATTTGTAGTTGAAACACATATGATAATTTATGTCTTGAAAAGGGGCTAATATGAACAAGCCTAAATAGGTTTTGGGTAGTTGGCATGTAATAGCCTTAAAGGAGGGATAAATATAAATTGAGATAAGTTGCCTTTAATGGCATAAGATAAATTGTGGTAAAATTGGTACGATTTTGCATACCATTAATTGATGAACATAATTGAGTCAATTATGGACATCGTTAAATTAGGAATTAATTAATAATTTGAATAGGGAAATTATTAATACTGGGGTAAAAGATTATAAGTGATAATCAAGGCTTAGGACACGAGGTTGGACTCATTTGTGACGTAAAACTGCCCGGACCCGCTCGGCGAATCCAGTAGTCACAAATGGTAGCCCAATATGAGAGGTCCTAGGCCCAAATTAAAAGCATAACAGTTGTAAAGACACGAGGTTAGACTCTTTTATGGTGTAAGACTGGCTGGACCTGCCCGGCAAATCCAGCTGCCATAAATGTCAGTCTAATGTGAGAGGTCTTTATAGGGTTACGGCCTTAATGAATTAAGAAATACTTAACCAGATAAACATGTGGTGGGACATGGGGGTTAAGTGGGTGACATGTGGGTGACATGTGGAAATACGAATAGTAAAACTTAACCAACATAACATGGTAATTAGACCAGTGGGTATAGTTAAGTAAACTAAGAACACTTAACCAATATGGTATGAATGGGTGGGTTAAGTAATATGATTAGGCTAATGACACTTAACCAATATGGTATGAGTGGGTGGGTTAAGTAATATGATTAGGCTAATGACACTTAACCAATATGGTATGAGTGGGTGGGTTAAGTAATATGATTAGGCTAATGACACTTAACCAATATGGTATGAGTGGGTGGGTTAAGTAATATGATTAGGCTAATGACACTTAACCAATATGGTATGAATGGGTGGGTTAAGTAATATGACCAGGCTAATGACACTTAACTGTTATGACATGAATGGTTGAGTTAAGTAAATCTTAATTAATGCCTAGGTGGGAATGATAACTTATGGAATAAAGTAAGTTAGGCGGAACAATAGATAAGACGAGATAACTTACATAATAAGGAAAGATGTGCTTCATTGTAGATTAAGAAATACGTAAAGACAAGAATGAATTTACAATTGAAGGAAACATAAGTTATATTATAAGAAGGAACAAAACATTGGTTAGGTTGGATAATACTCTGAGTACCAATCTAATGTTGATTCCGGTCTTCGGGGTTGGTATTTAGGGAATTATTCTCTTTCTCCAGTGTGTTTGTAAGTTAAGGGGTACTTGGTTGTAAAGATTGAAGAAGAACATGTTATTGTACGTTAACGAGGTTTAATGTATGAATCACAGGAATAACATGTTGTGGGTTTATTAATGGACTTAATATAGTGCAAGTTAAGAATTGAATTAATAAGCAAAGTTGAAGGGTGGTATGAATGGAAATAACCAGGTTAAATGATAAGACTGATGAGGTAGCACAAGCGCATAATTAATGGATAGACATAGGGTCTAATGGCAGATAAAGCCAAGGCACTTGGTTAAACCCAGACGTTGGGGGTAATATGAATGACATGTAAAATATAACCTATAAGCACTTAACCAAGATAAAGCATGTATTAAGACATGAGGATGATGTAGGGGTTAAGTGGAGGACATGGGTAACATGTAAGACATAATTAGTGCATACTTAACCAAAATTTAAGCATGTAAGTGGACAAGAATAAGAAGGGGTTAAGTAAGAATTACTTGAGGGGACCAAGCATAGGTGGGAAGCTTGTGTCGAGGAAAGGGGGCCCATTTCAACCAGTAACCCAAACGTATCTTTGTGGGCTCGACCCAAGTCGAGGACGAGACACGCATACCGGGCTTGACTATAAGAGGCCAAACGGGTTAGCGGTGGCAACGCAAGTCCAACGGGTTTCATATGCGTGTGTGGACCCGGGCTGGTAGGTAAGACGTTGTTGCATCGTGTAGGTATAAGTCGTGCATCTCCGTTGTATCGGGTTGCCACTTTAGGGAATGATACACCCCACTGTGGGGCCAGCACGGGTATCTACGAGTTAGGGAGCCGATCGCATAGGGATTGGTGGGTACACCTAGTGGAGATAGGGGCAGGCGGCACCTATGTAGTCAGCTAGGGGTACATAAGACTAGTATTATGATTTCTAAGTAGTGGGTGGGATCACCTTATTATATAACACGGGCTATTAGTTGGGATACTAGTAGGGGGTAAGGATCCTTGTTACATAGGACACTAGTTGGAGTACTAGTAAGAATACGGATCATTCCTTGTAAGACACTTGTGAAGATGCTAGTTAGGTGGTGCAGAGCAAATAGATATCACAGAAATCTTTTAATGGCGAAGCAGAGGAATCGTGATATGCTTGATAGGAATCTTACAAAATTATACTTAGTTTATCTTGAATGGGAACCTTGCGATGTTACTTGACAAAAATCACATCATGTTATCCTTAGTTATCTTTCCTGTTGCTTATCTTTTCATCATGCTTATGTTTACTTTCAGTTTACTCATGCCATATTATCTTTACCTATTTTTGTGTTGGAAGTCACTAGAACTTACTCAGTCTTTATGACTGACCCATTTTGTTTCGCCTCTTTTTCTTCCTCCCCCCCCCCCCCCCCCAGGTTCACAGGGTGGGAATACAGCTAAGTTCGGATCTTACCAAGCTCCAAGGCTCTTTCATGTATGGCTTGGATTTCTCTTGGCTATGGCTTGTTTTTCTTTATTGGGGAATACTACAGTTTGTTTTTATGCTTCTTTGTTTTTGAGCAAGACAGATATTTTAACTATGTAATTGAGTATTGGAAGTTGATGGGCTTTTCTTGTAAACACTTATATTTAATAAATGATTTGAAGTACTTCCACTTTACTTTCCGCTGTTTTATATATATCTGTCTTCTAATATTTCTGTTCCAGTACCCGTAATGCTCCATTGAAGTTAAGGCATTCCCTTTGTGAGTGACCTTAACGGATGTGGGGTGTTACAAAACTAGTCGGGATTAACGAACCTTACCGAAGTAATCATTTGTTTTAAATTCCCAATCCCAACCTATTTATCCCATGATGTAATACTGGTAATACTTCAAATCTAACACCACGGTGTTATCGGTAAATTCAATTACCATTTCACGTTCAAATCTAATTAAAGATTTAACTACCGCCTAGAGTAAAACTGGTGATACTCCATTCTCGATCTTTTCAATCTAATTAAAGATTCATTAAAACTCCACTTAGTTTTAATCTTTGACAGGGTTAAAGAATCAGTGTCATTCAAAACACGGTTCACAATAAACCCCAAAATCACATCACATTCCAATCAGTCCCTAACCGTAAAATAGTAAGTGAGCAATTCCCTAAGTATTAACCCCGAAGGCCGAAACCAACATCAGATCAATACCCTAGAAACCATTCAACTTAACTAATCTCCAGTTAGTTTCTGATTTTCTTAACTCCTTTGGGTCTAAGAACAGTATTATTGAAGATACCGTTTACGACAACCCAAAATTACATTTCATTAATTATCGGGTTAAAGAACAAGTGTTCTTTAAAACACCGTTCACGATAAACCCAGGAATCAATTCGAATTCAATTCCAATTAAATATTATTTAATTGGTACACTTCATTAAATCTAACTAAAAATATTTAATCTTTTTCTCAACTGGGCTTAAGAACGGTGTTAATGAAGACACCACTCACGACAAACCCAAATCACATTTGATATCAAATACAAGGCTCTGAATAGAAAATATATCGGCTTATATTCAATATCAAATTCTATGACCAACAAATATCGTATTGGAAATAACGATATATATATATATATATATATATATATATATCTTTCAAATTTCCATAACAACATCTGTATAATCACGAAATCCAACATCGAAATATTCCGAAGACAAATTCGATTCAAATCCATTCCAATGCAATTATTGGAAATTCTGGTTATTTTCAAAACCATTTCAAATCCAATTTATTTATTTTAAAAATAAATAAATTACTATTCTAGTTCAAAACTAGTTCATTTCGATAAAAATCTATTTTTATCTTTTCAAATAAGGAGTTTTTCATCCCAATTCTTTCTAAATCATTTCTTATGATTTTACACAAATTATTGATATTTTTAATAATTTTATCAAGGCCCATACAGTCGATTTCCATCAACGGCCATCGAACTGCACTTACAGCGACCTTTTCCAAATTTGATTTGGACATAATTCCAAATCCAACCGTTAAATTTCTAATTTCTAATACTCGCTAGAAATCTCTTTTCGATACGAACTCAACAGTTCCGGTTTCAGGAGAATCCGACGGTCGGATCTCCCGTAATATACGTTCGAAGTCAATGGTCGAAATTCGCGAACTGCCGCGGCGCGGCGCGTTCTATTCAGGCCATTATATTATATATATAATATATACTTCATCGATTTCCTTTTAAAATGTATTATATAAATCGTTTTAAATTCATTTTCAAAACGATTTCAACTTCATTTCTAATTCAAATCAAAATTGAATTTTTCCTTATAAATTCGTTTTAAATTCATTTCAAATTAATTTCAATTCAGATTGATTTCTAATTCAATTTCAGTTCGTTTTCAATTCAATGCAATTTCAATTCGAATTCATTTCTATTCAGTTTAATTCGAATTTCAATTCTTTTGAAATATCAGATTTTGAAATCACTTTCGATATTCATTATAAAATGAATAAAATCGATATAAATATCGTTCACGTCAAAATGGTGTCAATCTAATCAACACGGCTTCATATATTCCTATTTTCAAATATTCTATTTCAAATATTTCTATTTCAAATATTTCTTTTTCAAAACTGGAATAAGGCCCAATCAATTACCATATAATGTTAATTATATGGATCTTCTACAACACATGTATACGATAACAATGATAAATAATCAACCATCATCCAGAGTGCGTTCTACACCGTATAAGCATCAAATATAAATATTTAACGTTTATAACAGCCTGTCAATCAATCGATCGACATACAACTAAACAATTGGGATTAGTGTACGTCAAATATCATCCCAATACCCGTGTGGGCTTTCAAACAATCAAACCCAGATTTTATTTGTGCAGTTGGGCGATGTGTAAAATTTATCGTCCCAATCAATATCAGTCAAATGTATGTATATAAACAAATCGTCCGATTTGTTTATTTTTTATTTCCTTTCATATACACGTTAAAAATTCTATTTTTAACTATAAAATATTTTTAACTATATAAATATTTTATTTCATTTCACATCACATCACATAATCAACTACACAGCAAAATCAAACAAACAAGCATACAAGCCGTCAATGGTCTGTGGACGACGGGTGTCGGGTGCTACTAAACACCGTCTGCATTCTAGTATATAGTTTAACTAGAAAATTAAATTAAAGGTGAGAAGTTCTCACCGACTAGCTAATCCAAACGCCATGACTCTTCATATGCAGGAAAATCTTGCCGTGCTCGCCTTTTGTCACTTTCGTTGCCCGTACTCACTACATGTATAAAAATCGAATTTTTACTTCGCTATTCAATATATAAAAATCGAATTTTTACTTTGCTATTCAACATATAAAAATCAAATTTTTACTTTGCTATTCAACATATAAAAATCGAATTTTTACTTTGCTATTCAACATATAAAAATCGAATCTTTTAATGTTAAAAACCAATTTTTTTCCCTATGAAAAATCATTTCTTGTCAATTAAAGAAAATCATATTTTCTTTCATCGAAGAAAATAAACGAAATCATGAAAAGAAAATAAATGAAATTACGAAAATAAAACTAACATATACCGTTGAAGGGGGGGTTCCATGTCGTCGCTGGACAGTGGAGGAGGCGCATGCGGCGGGCTCGTGCAGGGTGGCGGCGGGCTAGGTTTTCGATGGAGGTGCATAGTCCAGGCGATGGAGGTAGAAGCTGAGGGAGGAGGGGATGAAGGAGGGGTCGTCGATGGTCAGAGGGGGTCAGCGAGGCGCGGGGTTGCTCCTCTGGTCAGCGGCGGGCTGTTGGATGCTCGGGGCATCGGTTTGGGCGTGGGTGGCTTCAAGCTAGAGAGGGATAGCGTGGATCGAGGGAGGAGGTTGAGGCGGGGCCCGACGTCGATTGGGGCCCGCGGTCGGAGGGCGTGGCGGTGGAGGAACGGCGTGGGGGGGGGGGGATGGGGGGTTTGATTCGACGCAGAGCGGATTTTTTTTATTTTTTATTTTTTCTTCTGAACTGAAAAGTGAAGGAGAGAGGGAAAGGCCAGGAGATTATATAATATATATTTTAATATTTAATTTAACCTCAAAAAGCAACTTTTATTTTCGAACTCGAAATCGAACCCACCACCTATCGTCCCTAGCGTTTTACCCCCATTCTGAACATAATGGGATATATATCACAAGATGATTAGATCGTTTCGATCAGTTTTCGTCAAAATCAACATATAACTCTATATATTGAATTTGAACGCACATTTCAGTTTACCGGGGCCACATACTCACTCGAAAAATTCCAGAAAAATATTTTCTTGCTTCGTATTGACGATACGGTCCTAACAAAACTAATTTCATCGAATTCTGAGACCATTTGAAAAATGGCCATTTTCCAGTCGATTAAAATCAACTGAAACTGGTCAAACGTGTTTTCCTTTGCCACGCTCATATATTGATTCGAAAAATTACGAAACTTGAAACCTAGCAATAATTTGACATCTCGGATCCAACAAAAGTGGTTTCATCGAAATCCGAGGTCGTTTGCAAAATCGCTATTTTTAATGGCCGAAATTCCATAGCGACTATTCTGAAATTTCAACTGGACATAACCTTTTGTCCCTGCTATGAAATTTCGATTTTTCTGATTCGTTGGAAAGATATTCTCATTTTGATTCAAATATTTTTGGTTTCACTAAATTCTGGTTTATTTTGCACCCGGTACATTCATTTGAACTTTGAAATCGAATTATCGAATTACCACGCCATTTTCAATTTCTTTTATAATTATAAATAAATATTTATATTCTAACGACGATCTATATAATATATACGTTCGAATTCTATTCAAAATAAATTTTCCGTCAGTTTTATTTAAAATAATTTATTTTAAATAATCAAAATTCGCTAAAATTGCCAAAATAAAAATTTTAAATTGGCTCGGGTTTCCGGGTTATTACAGATAGCTACTGAGATTTGAGATTATATGATTGTGTCACTTAAGTTAAATTTATAATTCCGAATCCATCACTGTTTTTGTGCCTCATTTTTTTTAAAAAAATCTTTTTGAAACTGATTGGAACTCAATTTTTTAACTCTTTCCATTTATATAAATTTCATCGTAAATCCGTCGTCATCTACAATGTGAAATTTGCTTCCAGTTCTTAGAATATTATGATTTTTGTTTGACCGATTGAGATTTATGATGACCGTTCTTCCTTTTAAAGTTGAAGTTATGATTTTTAGTCATTTTTCGCCTATATTTTTAATTCTGAATCCTTTTGATGATAACAAAAGGGGAATAATGGGTTGACATTTTGATTTATGAGTGAATATTTTATAAATATTTTAATACTGAAAATTTCATTTTTCATTCTTTTTTCACTCATGCACAGTTATAGGATTTTAATATTGAAATTTCATTTTTCACTCTTTTTCACTCATGCACAGTTATAGGGAGAGTTTGGTTGTAGGAGGAGCATACGAATAGGGGGAGTTCAATATCCACAGCCAAACACATTTATTGTGCTCAAAATCTTTTGTTTGTTTGTCGTCATCAAAAAGGGGAGATTGTTGTATATAACGGTGCTTTATACACAATTATATGATTTTTGTTTGATGATAACAAACAAAAAATATCATTTTAAATATGTTTGTATTGTATTGATTTCTACATTAGATTGAAATATAATATTTATATTTATATAATACTACTGGACAAGAATTAAATATTCAAACAGTATTTTATTAAATATAATATTTTATTTCAACTTTCAAACAGTACAAATTTACAACTCCACTGTTTATACATTTCACTGATATTCATTGCAGCACAATCAATTTCATTTTATACAAATCTCCTCACTATAGATTCACTCTGACACTCGTTTATATAGTCTTTTAATTCATTTTACATTTCATATATATAGACACACTGACACTCTGTTTTCTTCAGTTTTCTGTCTTCACAACCTTCAGTCAGTCCAGTCATCTACACCTGTCATATACATAAACACACACAGTATCTAGAATAGAAATAATATTCAAAATTCTAATGAATATAATTTTTATTTTTAAAAATTTATTTGCCTCAGAGTTTCAGTGTGTTTCTCATCATTCTTCATGACTTGATCTAATATGTATATATTTCTAGTACCCACTGATTAGCCTCAACACACTACACCGGTTTGCTAATCAGGACCAGTTGATTCTGAACAGCTACAACACAGTGTAGCGGTCTGCTGGTATACATACAGGTCAACAACATGTTCAGTATAGCAGTGAAATGGAGCAAATGAATACAAGCAAGCCCAGGTGTCGAGCCAAGCTATTCAAGTCAGAAATGGCTACACAGGTGATGGCAGATTAGATTTCCAAACAAGTACAACAATACGACAATGGTCAAACAGCATTGGTCAAGATTGGTTTATACTGAAGCAGCATGAAGGTTAACACAACCATGTCAAAAAAAATAGGGTACACATACATGATGCAGCAAAGTGATTCAGCAACTAGTGCAATGAAATGTTTTAGCATAGTCAAGCATGGACACAACAATGATCAGAATGACTCAAGCCAACACAGTGTCAACATGGAAAAGGGTCAACGAATACAAAGTAGCAATAGTGAAGTAGTGCAACATCAGCATGTATAGTGTAGTGGCATGTTTTTAAATGGTTCAACACTTATCAAATAAGTCAACAAAAGGTACAAACAACATGTTGATGCAAGATAAGTTCAAATGGATCAAGCCAAGACAGCAATTGTTCAAGTGAAGCATCAATTTTAATAGCAATAGAAAATACATCTCAACACGTATGCATATATATGCAAAAGCCAAAACAGGGACTGAATAAAGCAAGTAGTATGGTCAAGTTTCTCAACAGGAATGCAAGTCAGCACTGTCATACATGCAACAGCTTTTATAAAACAAGCTCAAACTCATAAGATGCAACAGTTCGTAGAAGGAGCCATATTTATATATTCAGAACTCATATCCAAAGGGATGCAACAAATCTGATGTATTCAAATTTAAATGAACAATAACAGCAGCATGATCATAGCAGGTAATAAAAAACAGCAATCCAACCAAAAGATTTATTTTTCAAATTATTTCCAGAATCGGCAAGCTCTTGAATGGCAAGAGATTTCATGGCTACAAATCATAGAATGGAATCTTTCTGGAAAAAGCTTTTAATCGAGACAGTATAATAATGCTAGAAATCAAAGTATTAAAACTTGTACAGATTTGGCAAGAAACTAATTCGTGGGCCAAATTTTTTTTTAATTTCTAGAAATTGCTTCAGGAATAATGGTTGATTTCCAGAAAAATAATGCAAGTGTTTTTGGCAAGTTTTCTCAATCACACAAGGCAACAAATCAAATATTTCCATTTTTTGAGTCATTCATAAACGGACAGCATCAAGTGGTATATTACATACACTAATTTATATATTCATTCAAGTCGACTCTATCGAGAAATCAAAAGAGGAACCAAAAAGGGAAATCCGTACAATTCAAATCAAGCCATTTAAAAGAGGAAAATCGACAAAATCAGGGCAATTCATATTCAATGAAATCAGATCAATTAGGGTTTTATTCAATCCTATTTATACACCATGTTACTTCATCGGCAGGTGATCGTAAAACCACACAACAATTCAAAGAGAAATCATGAAAACCAAAAACCTACAATTTTAAATAGAGCAGAAATCAAATCGATTTAGAATTCACTAACCAAAGTTTTCGATCAGAATAATTTCCCGAATCGGTGACAAGAAGGAGAATACGCAAGGATTCAATCTATTCCATCATCTGATTCAAAGCCACAAGGATTCAATCAATTCAAAGAAGCCATCGATCGATTTGGGGATTTAAATTAATTACCCTACTGTTTTTTTCTTTCTTTAAGAGCCGCCGCCATTTCAAGTAAAAGAGAAAGTGATTGGAGAAATGAGGAGCGGGTGCACCAACAATGAAAGTGGTCGGTCAACATATATGGGCTTAAGGAAGTTTGTTATTTCTTTTTAGAAACTAGGGGTTTAGTTTAATTTTTGTGTTGTATCTTTTAATTTTTGTTGTAAAACAAACGAACGGTATCTAGAGTCTGTAAAATTCTAGGGGATTCAGCTAGAGGTTTAACTGAAAGTTTCTAGTGTCTGTAAAATCTAGGTGGTTTCCTAGTTTCGTCTATAAAACTAGGTAGTTACTAGAGTTTGTAAAACTAGGGGAAAATTTGGTCTAGGGGATATAGACCAGTCTAGAGTTTTGAGCATAGGGTTAGGACACCAGCAGGCGCTGCGAGTTTACTTGGGATTGTAAGCGGGGTCTGTTTACAACCGCAAGTAGAAACCTTAGGAATGCAGCAGTAGGCAGGATTTTGCCGAAGCTGGGTATCTCTGTGTGTTATTTACTTTCTGTATTTTTATTTCTGCTGCATTCTGTTATCTGATAATTTTTAATATTCTGCTAAAATTCAATAACCCTATTCACCCCCCTCTAGGGTAATCTAGATCCAACAGTTCCCGGTTTAGGCATGTGCATAGCTTTAAGAATAGGTAGTTATGCTATTTAGTTCTTTCTTAGAGATGAGGAAATAGGATAGGTGTAGTGCTTTATTTATTTAGGCATAGTGTTTGTACAAATAGGATATGGTAGATTGTACAAAGAAATTAGGGTAGGCATGTCCATTGTCTTTGCTTAGAGGTGAAGTTTCAATTTATTTTTATTTTTGTTTTAGGGTAAAAGTTTGTATATGTTTCATTTTATTCTTATACGATCAATTTAATTTTACCGTTGTTTAACGTTGTGCGTTAAATATATGCACCGTCATACATAATCTCCAAACGTGACGAAAACAGACACACTACTATGTCTTGCCGTTCTGGATCCAATGAAAATATTTTCGTTGAATTCTGACTTTGTTTGCACAACAAAGTTTTTTTAATTTCAATTTATTTATTGGTTCCCATTTTAATTTCGCATATTCACAAAATAACTTCGATTGGCTCCAAAATGGAAATCTAGCAATAACTAGCTATACGTATTCTAATAAAATTTGTTTCATTGAAAGTAGAGATCGGTCGAAAAATAGCCATTTCTAAGGCTTATATAATGTCGATATAATATTAATTTAATTCCAAAATAATAATAAATTATTATTGTCATATATATCCAAATGAAACAATACATTTCTTCAAATTCAATCGATATGGATTTATCACTCAACAATAGTATTTTGGTGTTAAACGATATTCAAATTATATAAAAATCCATGTTTAAATAAGCCGTAATCGTTTATAAATGATTCTATAACATCTATTTAAAAATTTATTTTGGGCATAACTCACAATATGTAAGATAAAACTTCAATTTTTATCTTTCATTATAAAATTATAATATAGTAGATTCTAACGTTTCTTGTTTCACAGAATTTCGACTTAAAGTAGATTTTGTATATTCAATTAAAGTTCAAAACTCAATTTTACCTACTACAGCAACGGTATGAGTTCGTTTTAAATTAAATATAATTTAACACATTCAAATGTCGTTTAAAAAACAAATTCTATATAAACATCCATTAATATTTCAATAAAATATTTAAAATAGATTTAAATATTCAAATTCAAATGATCAAAAAATCTGGGTCATTACATCCACCTCCTTTGTCTGCTTCTCCACCCTACCTTTAGAGCAGCCATCTCCTCCATTGATCATCTCTTCACGAATTGCATCTGGCTATACCAACTACTACAACACGATTCCCAAAAGGAATCGCATCACCATGCCTTCCTTGCCGCCTATAGCAGGTCGTGCAACATCTGTGTTTCATAAAAAATTGCCATAAGTTTCCAAACTTCGCCGCAAACATGAATCCAAGCTCCAAAAATCCAAACTCTACTTCATCTTGCTCAAAATCTGAGCAATAATTTGTTTAATCGATACAAATTGTGACCTGGATCTTGTAGATATTTCGATTCCAATCAACGATAACGTTATAGCTTCAACCCGATTGATTCTTAGCAAATTAGTATCCGCAATTTGTCAGGGTTGTTACTAACTCAAGAACATGCGGCTTAGCTGTAACCCATAAACCACTAGCGCAACACTTGAAATTAGTATAGAATTGTAGGTCTTGGTTATACAATTCCAAAGGTATAATCTTTACAATTTATTGGATTTTATATGAATTGATTTTGAATTTAAAATGAAGAGAGGAAGTTTACATTTTCTATTTTCTTCCATTTTTTTGCTGCGTTGGAAAGGGAGTGTGACGTAAACAAATATCATCACGCTTAGCATCTAGACGCAATCCCGAGTAAATAATAATATACACTAATAACTGAATTTTAAAGTTCACAAAAATATTTTTATTTTGCTTATTTTATGATAAAATCAAGTTCTAACACTATGTTTCAGCTAAATGATACATGTTTATATCACGCACAATCGCATAATAAGCCCAATTGTCATGAAGTTTGAAATCCTATAATAATTTAAAATTTTGGATCTGGTGAAACTGGTTTCATCGAATTTGGAGACTACTTCCGAAAATGCTAATTTCATAAGTTAACGAAAATCGAGTAATTGTAAATCAATTTCCAAACACTTTAATTCACTGATAACAATTTAGATCATTGTTATTGACACTCCAAAAATTATTAAGATAGGTACACGCTCGAAAACAAAATTCCGTATACACCTACCGTTTTTCCTTTTTTTCACTTTTCGTGACCCTTTATCGAATTTAAGGGTGAAACCCAACAACACCCCCACCAAATTCCATGAATAAATGTGGCACGACCTTGTCACATTTCAATCCTATCACCCTTTAACCATTTTGGAATGCCAATAACAATGTTCACAATTTATTATCATCATTCATATTCAAATAGAATTTTACATATGCTTCAATTCAAATTAATTTTCATTTCAAACTTAGGATTCACAATTTCACATAAATCCAATATCCAATTTATTTATTTTAAATTTCAATTAGGTCATTGAATTCCAAAACTAATCATTTTGACATTTTAATTAATTAAATATTTATATATTAAAAGTCTGGGTTGTAAAAATTTACTAACCCTATAATATAGAATGCTCTCTAAACTAACCGTAACCTCATGATTTTGGTACATGTGTCGCTAACTTCCACGCATTCATGTCTAACACCAACTCTCTGGAAATATTACAATTTCTCAACTTACCTTTTACTACTTCCTCCCATGTTATCCATGGTCTCCCTCTATCTTTCTTTAAGCATTTGATGCAGCTTATAATTCCAATGCATACAGGTGCTTCGAGAGGCCTTTATTAGAGATGTTAAAACCATCTTAAGTAGCGTTGGACTCTATTATCTTCAATTGGTGCTACTTCAAGTATCATCATTTTTAATTCGGTCTCATTTTATATATCCAACTTCATCACAGTATATGCATCCTCGCTATGCTTATCTTCAAACTTATTGACTTTAAATAGGTCAACATTCTACATGATATAATATCGTAGACCTGATTTCTATTATGTGTAACTTCCCTTTAATTTTTTGTGGGATTTTCTATCATAGAGAATGCCAGACGCTAGTCTCCACTTCACCCATCCTGCTTAACATCTTTAACAATTTCACCATCAAATTGCAACATTGATCCTAAATATTTCATGGATTCAGTATTGGGTACTACTTGTCTAACCAGATTGACATCTTCATCCTCTAACCTGACGCCGCTGGACTTGCACTTCATATACTCTATTTTAGTTCTGTTAAGCCTGAAACCCTTTGATTATAAAGTATGCCTCCACAACTCTGGTTTTCTATTAACCTATACCATACTTTCATAAATCAGCACAACATCATTAGTAAAGTGCATACACCAAAAAATCTCACCTTGTATACCTTTTGTAACATCATCCATCACTAAGGAAAAAATATAGGGTCTCTGTAACTCCCCGTAATTTGAACATAAAAATTCACAAATTAAAGTATACTTAATTAAGTGAAATGGGTTGCGCAGAGAAATATATATATATTGATATATATATATATATATAATTGAAAATTAAATAAATAAATATGCAAAAATGTTCAAAACAGCGAATTGGGAGAGGGGAATAACCGAACCGGCCGATTTTTGAGGTCGACCCAAGCCCGTTGGGTCGACTAGGGGTTAATCCAGGGTGTTTGGCTGTCAACCCGTGGGCCGATTCGCTCAAATACAGATTTTGCATTTGAATGGTTCTCATGGTTCAGCTTTAATCTAAAGGCCCTAGATGGTTCCTACACTTGACTTCTTCCCCAAGACATGCTTTGATGGCTTGGATTGAATCTAGGGTTAATCCTATGGCTAATACTATCCTAATCCTCTATAAAAAGACCCCTAACCTAAACCTAAATGCTCATTATTCAATCCTATAGCTAAACAATGTCAAATTTGTTCCTCTCAAGGCCTCCACTCTCATGTTAAAATTCCTAAGTTTATTTCTATGAGAGATTTTGGGTGCATACAAGTATTTTCAAGCTTGTATGAGTGTTCTTAGTTTGCATCCAAGTCAAGTTGCAACATTTCCATTTCAAAGCAAGGGTTTTTATTGATTTGGCTCAAGGGTTTTATTGGAGCATTCATATTTGGGTCTTTTTGGTGATTGCATAAGGGCTTCGTCTCAATCTTTATAATAAATATTCATTTGTGTCTTCATAGCATTGTAAGCCCTTTTCTACTTTCTTTCTTTGAACTCTAAAGTTAAATGAATGATGCAAGTTTGGGGTTGATCATTATATGCAAGTTTGGTTGATCATTATATGCAAGTTTGGTTGATCATTATATGCAAGTTTGGATGATCATTATGCAAGTTGGTTTAATCATTATGTATGACACATGTTGCTATGTTATGCAAGTTTGGGTTGATCATGTTATCATGTTATGCAAGTTAAACTTGATGCTGTGAGCATAAAGCTCCAAGCTTTATATTAAAGGTTGCATTTGGCAACATGAAAGTTATCATATCCCTTATGATAACTTGCATGCGAGGCTAAATGCAAACTTCTAGCAACTTCTACATGTCATTTATCACCATGTATCACTCATATGCTAAGTTTGGTTTTATGCATGCTTTTGAAGCCTAATGATGCAATATGCAAGTATATGAACATATGTACATTTCATATGCCACCATGTTAAACTTGTGGCTTCAACACCTTTTTGTCATGATTATGCCAAGTTCCCTATTTTATCCTTTATGCGTTGATGCGATTATGTAAACGATGGGGTTACGTTGGGGTTGGGTAACATTATGACATAAACATGGTTTTTATAACATAGCGTGATATGTTAACTTGTAATTATGTTTTGGAAACATAATGGACATGACACTTAGAAAATATGAGTGTGGCCAACTCGAGGTTGGGTTGAGTTTGTAGCATAAATCTACCCGGACCCGCCCGGCTTAACTAGTGGCTACAAACAATAGGACCCAATGTGAGAAGTTGGTCATGTTGTGCTCGAACCCGAGGCTAGACCAAGTTGTGGTGTAAAGCTACCCGGACCCGCCCGGCTTAACTAGTAACCACAACAAGGTCTAATGTGAGAGGTTAAAGCACATTAAGTTAATTAATTCCTCCTGATTAGGGTTAAGTCATGGTCCACTTAATACTTAATCAATTTGGGCTGGATGGGTTAATCGGGGTTAAGTCATGAACCTTGGATACACTTAACCAATTTAATCCACGTTTGGATCGGGTTAACCACATTTAACCCGTTAAGGAAACCCTAGTTGCGTGGTCCTTTGCAGCAGTAACCCTCTTGATAGTATCATAAGACCCTAGGACTAGGCTAGGGTGGGGCACGATTACTGGGCTGACATGTAAGCGACCAAAACGACGGCTGTGTAGGTACGCCGGTGTAGGTCCAGGCGGACTATGATCGTGCACATAGTCCGGCGTTGGAGAATCAAGCACGGGTACCAGTAGATCTAGGCTGTGCATACTTGATTGGTGTCTGAGGTCTACACCCTAGGACTTGATACACCCTGGGGTGGACCTAGCACAATTAGCTACATTTCATTTTTGGGCCGTATGACACCAACACTTGACGAGTTAGGCTTATAGGGAGCCGATCGACTAGACCGTGTAGTTGGACCTTAATTTAGGTCACCTCATGATGATGGGCCAAGCTTGGGCCAAGGGATCAATTCTTTTTTTTACTTGACATGTTAGAATGCTAGTACACCCGTGGTGCAAAACTTAACCTTAATTATGCGATGACACCTTTATCTATCTTGTTAGTTAATCATCAAGCTAGTATGTTGTTATCCTTATGTTCATCTCAGCTTCTCATGCCAGTTAACTTTACTCGTTCATAGACAGATAGTAGTAGGGCTTACCAGTCTTTTTGACTGACATGTTTTCTTTCGCCTCTTTTCTTCCGTTTCCCCCCCCCCCCTCAGGTTCTCAGGGTGGGAACATTAGAGCTTAGCTTGGATCTTACAGCTTGCTTACTGGATTTGCTCATGTACGGTTTTGGACATTGAGCTACCTATGGTTTATCACTTCATTTTGGGGATAGTACTTTATGTATTTCGGTTTTTCAGTTTATGCTTTTATCTAGACTTTGTTGTTGGAAAATAATGACCAAGTACTTTGTTGTAACATGACTATGGTTTTGAAATGCTAAGTTTTATCCACTGCTTTACTACTCTGTTTTACTTATATGTTCTGTCTTGTGATATCTGCATGCATGTTTACCTTGTTTAACACCCCTCCAAAGCTAATGTCCTTGCAAGAGTGGCATTGGCGGAGGTGGGGTGTTACATTTGGTATCAGAGCATAAGGTTTACAAGATTTGAGCAAAAGTGTTTTTAAAACTTACCTTTTGAAAAACTATTTTCAAAACCAATTAAGTATTTTCCAAGAAGAGTCTAGTTATTTTAAAAAGGCTATTCCCCAAAAGCCATAGCACTATCCTTCGTTTCTTCGTTCTGAATCTATCTTTTTCTTCGTTTTAGTATGGCCGATCGCTTTAACATCCCGGAAGGCGTGCAAGTACCAGTCTGGTTCCAGAGATTTATGGAGGCAAGGGCGAATGAAGCCGGCCCCGCGAACATTCCTCCTCCTTCCCCGGTCGCTAACATCTCTCCTCCTCCCGTAGCTGAGGTTCCTCCTCACCCTCAGCATCCGCAAGAGGATTTTGCAAAGCTTTGCAAAGACTTTAAGGCGATGGGTTGCAAGAATTTTGTCGGAACGGAGACTTCTGTGGAGGCAAGAAACTGGTTAAAGGAAACTGAAGACCTCTTCGCTATCTTTGATGTTGAAGATCGTAAGAAAGTTCTGTTGGCGGTATGGCTATTGAAAGGGGAAGCTGCTTATTGGTGGGTAGTCACCACCACTACTAGAACAATTGAGACTTGGAATGACTTTAGGAGAAGGTTTGGACTAAAGTTTCTATCATCGATAGAAGAGAACCTTCAGATGGAAAGGTTCCTATCTCTAAAGCAAGGGGACATGACAGTTAGGGAATATGTGGATATGTTTAATCAACTTGCTCAGTTCGGTCTAAAATTGGTTAACACAGCTCGGAAGAAGGCCCTACACTTTGCTCTAGGATTGAATGAGCCATTGCGCGGCTTGGCCATGTCTCATATACCCCTGCGGGCACCTTCAAGAGTTTGGTGAATATGGCCCTACTTCAAGAGGAAGATACCGAGAAAAGAGACAAGAACAACAAGAAGGGGAACAAGGGCAACAGCAATCGCAATGACAACAAGACCAGGGAAACAAGGAAGTGCAAGTTCTGTCGGATCGTTGGGCACATAGCCAAAGATTGCAGGAAGAGGAAGAGGAAGTTAGGCGAGTGTTTCCATTGCGGAGAATCTGGACATTTTAGCTAGGATTTCCCCAAGAAGCAAGGACAAGGGCAAGAACGAACTCAGCGAGTAGGACCCTCTGGAGGGCAGTTGCAGGCTCTCCTCACTCTTCCAGCTTTTGGTCGAGGTAGTGTTTCTGTAAAAAGTCATGTTTACATTTCTGATTTCCCTGTTCATACCTTATTTGATTCTGGCACATCGCATAGTTTTATTTCTGATCTTATTGAAAGTTTTGCACCTAAGTACTAGTCTAGTTGAGGTCCCGTTAGTGTTTCAAATCCAATTGGGGGTTCCGCCCATCTACCTGTGATTTGTGTGGATTTGAAAATCTCTATATTGAGCATAGAATTCATGTGTAATGTTTAGGCTCTCGGGTTTATGGGATACGGATTGATTTTGGGTGTGGATTGGTTGTCCAGTTATGGATCCGTTCTTGACTGTGAGCATAGGGTGGTGAGGCTCATGACTCGCCTCGGTAATACCCTAGAAATTTCTTGTAACCCTAGAGGTCCCGTCATGTTATGTTATCTTGAATCTCTCGACTCGTCCATCGATGATCTGCAATCTGTAAGGGTGGTCCGAGACTATCCTGATGTCTTTGAAGAAGTTAAGGGGTTACCCCCTAAACGAGAGATAGATTTTCGCATTTATCTAGTCGATAATGCCAAGCCAGTATCATTGCCCGTTAGGCACATGGCCCCTCGTGAGAGAAGAGAGCTCAGTAAGCAAATCAAGGAGCTGCTTGAGAAGGGTTTTATTAGACGAAGCATTTCTGAATGGGGTGCTCTTGTGGTATTCCCTACTAAGGCGGATGGTTCGCTTCGTCTATGTGATGATTATCGAGAGTTGAACAAGCTGACAAAGAAGAATAGGCACCCGTTACCGAGGATTGATGATCTCTTTGACCAGCTTGTAGGTGCTTCTGTTTTCTCTCAACTCGATCTAGCCACCGGATTCCATCAGCTTAGAGTGGCTGAGGATAGCATCGATAAGAATGCGTTTAGGACTCCGGATGGATTCTTTGAATGGCTTGTCATGCCATTCGGTTTGACTAATGCACCCGCCTACTTCGTAGACTTGATGAGTAGGGTGTTCAGGGAGTTCCTCAACAAGTTTGTTGTTGTCTTCATGGATGACATTCTGATCTTCTTAAAGGATGAGGAAGAGCATGCTAGGCATCTCAAGGAAGTGATGGATAGGCTTAGAGCGCATCTGTTGAAAGCCAAGTACTCCAAATGTCATTTTTGGAGAAAGGAAGTCCGGTTTCTTGGACATATAGTTTCTATGCAAGGCCTAGCGGTGGATCCCGCGAAAGTGGTTGTGGTTCAAGACTGGAAGACTCCTAGGAATGCAACCGAAGTAAGAAGCTTTCTCGGTTTGGCGGGCTACTATAGGAAGTTCATCAGGGACTTCGCTAAGATTTCGGCCCCTCTTACTAAGTTAACAAAGAAGAACTTAGAATTCTTGGCAACTTTTGATTTCACGACGACTGTTGAGTCGATGACGGGTTCTTTAGCATTCCTTGAGCTTAGACCCACACTTCTTGATCAAGTTGGGGCTTCACAGAAGGAAGATCCGCAAATAGTCGAGGTCATGGATAAGCTGATTCGGGGTGAGACGTCTAGTCACCTTGCCAGATATACTATTGATGATAATGGATGGCTAAGGCGTGATGGGAGATTATGTGTTCCTCGAGTGGGAGATTTAGTCCATAGAGTTCTTGAAGAAGCGCATCACTCAAAGATGACTATACATCCGGGAGGAGATATGTGACGACCGCCCATAACCCCCGCACTAAACAAGAGGAACAATGCGCTGAAAGGCGTGCCAGGCTGCAATGGACGATCATCATAGTAAGTGAACACATCGAAACCTGTCGTAGAACTCACAGCGCAAGGATAAAATATAATAGAACATATACAACAGGTGATAGTAATGAGGTATCATATAGCAAACTTTTGAAACTCTTTCAACATCCAGAAAGATTATCCGACTGATATCCAAGTTTGTACATAAGGCCTCACTACAACTCTCAAGCAACTCAAACAGCGGAAACAAAAATACTAGATAGAATAAAACTGGTACGCCAGCCTCCTGCTCGTCATCGCTCAGCTTCCTCGTATTACTAAGCTCCATTACCTGTAACCTGCTACTTAGTTTGCCCATCCACAACCGGATGAACAGCCCAAGGTAATAAGAGGAGACATAAAACCTTGAGTCAGACAATAGTCTTAGTGAGCGATAATACAGCTAACAAACTTCAACAAGAAAGCATATGAGAATGGGTAAATGAACAACTTATCTACCCACATCACCAGAGAAGAACTCAACCTTATCTTCCCCACATCGGACAGTGATAGCCTTTACGACAAGCATTTCAACCATTCATCCATAGAAATCAGAACACCCATTCAATCATAGAAAACACACATGACATCCAGATAAGTCTCGCGCAGACAACCCTAATCGAGTTTAACATTCCTCAAGTACTCTCGCCAGAGGCCTAGACCAATATCACTTAAGCACTCAAAGAACGTCTCCCTCGACTTTGGATAATCTATGTGAGATAGTACAAACAGAACAACTAATCATCCATGACTGACTCTGGCTATCACTGCCAATCCTGCTTCGAAACCATCATTATCGTATGACGGCCAACCTTGCTATATGTCAAGGGCTAATGATAACCCCAGTTCTAGCATGAACTCCATATGCCCAACCTTGGCAATGTCCAACCTTGACACTAGGCCTTTCCCCAACCAGAAAGACCCAGGGTACTCGACCAACAACCGGTCTTTTGGGCCTTTCAACGATACCCATCGTACCCCTGCTTTGAGCCTGCTAGAACTTATGACAACGATGACTTCTCGGCCTTCGCATCTCTAATCGTCCAACCTTGACGATGTTTCATAGCTCAAGCAACCTTCTCGAGCAGCCATTATCCACCAACTAACGACCTTTGAGTTGTCTCTGCATTCGTTGTTCCACCTTGATCAACGAACACATTCATCACTTCGAGTCTTCTTACTTGAATCACCTCGAAGTCACGCCATCACCGAACCAAAACACATCACTGCGCTGCGGCTAGGGTTCGGGAGGGTTGCCCCCGAAAAATATTTTTTTCAGACCTTTTTGGTTCGTACCCGAGTCGTACCCGAAAACGTACTTTTTCAGAAAACGACCCTGCCAAAACTGACCAGTATCTTGCTCTAGAATGACCAGCCAAAAACCGACCAGCCTTGCTCCGGAACGACCCGCCAAAAACTGACCAGCCTTGCTCCAGAACGACCGCCTCCATGCAGCTTTGGATCGACTCAACCTCCTTGCAGCTTTGGATCGACTAGACCTCATTGGGACCGACCAGCTTTGGATTGACCCCGTCAAGACCGACCAGATTTTGCTCCACCTGACCGACCAGCTCCTTCAGAGGGACCAGGATTTGCTTCCAGTAAAAACCAACCAGAATGCCACCATCTGAAACCGACCAAAATGCCACCATCTGAAACCGACCAGAAACACTTCTGCTCCTTCTGGACCGACCAGCTTAAACCGACCAGCTCCCTGACTTGCTTCCCAAGCCATACTATGACCGACCACCTCATTCCAGACCGATCCGACCAACTCCAGGACGACCAGAAACCTGCACATCCCCAATTCGACTCCGATTTCGACCAAAACTTCGCCAAACGACGAATCCGACGAAACCAGCTTATCCGATTCATCCAAACGCAGTCACAAACATGTTATGCAACCAACAATATCATCAATCTAACAATTTCCATCAAAACACATAAATTTCCCAAAACATGATAAGTGAATCATATGAACATAAAAACGGATCTAACTTGCATAATCTTGAGAAAAATCATAAAACTAACCATTTAAATTATCTAGATCAGATCCTAAGGTGATTCATATATAAAATGGACTTAGCATGGTGTGGATCTAAGGAAAATAACATGGAAATGATGAAATTAACATCCTAAAACCCATATACTTGCATGCATCCGAATGAGAGATGTAAATCACTCACCAATTATCCAAATCTAAGCAAAAGCAATGAAAACGCAATCCGGACAGTGAACACTTCGAATCAAACTCTTTAATCCGATGAATTCGCCCTTGAGACGATGTAGATCTAGCCTCTTATGGTGAAGATCTTTGATTTCCCTCCTTGGATTTTGGAATTTTAATGGTGGAAAGATGTTAGAGGAAGAAGGAGATCAAAGCCTCCCCATAAGAGAATGGAAAATGCCAACCTTTCTCCATACCCCTTACCCCCTATTTATAGTCTCCACCCACCCTCTAATGGGCCTTCTCCAAATCAGCCCATTAGCCTTCCAAAACCTGAACAGCCAACTGAAAAACCTTAAAACAGCGATTTCTTCCAAACCGCTGAACCAAATCCTTAATGTAACCACTCTACGGAAAGAGAATCATCAATTCCTTTCCAATGGCATAGGTCTCACCCTCTGATTCGACCTGGGTTAAAAGTTATGCCTTGTACAAGACTGACAGGGGCAAAATGGTCACAAACAAAATCGGTAAAATTTATGGACATGTCTCACATCCCCATAAGCAACATACTAAAAGATGAGAATGATCCAACCCTCAGGGAATAAAATAAAATTATTTTATGATCTTCCGATACATAAAATGCGGGCTGTTACAAGATAAGATGTATAGAGATATGAAGCGCATTTTCTTTTGGGATCGAATGAAGAAGGATGTGGCAGAGTATGTTTCAAAGTGCATGGTGTGCCAACAAGTGAAAGCCGAGTCAAAGAAACCAGGTGGGCTATTACATCCATTGGAGGTCCCGCAATGGAAGTGGGAGAGTATTTCTATGGATTTTGTGGATGGATTGCCTAGGTCAAGGAGAGGGAACACAAGCATATGGGTCATAGTTGACAGACTTACGAAGAGTGCTCACTTCATCCCAGTAAAGAGCAAGAGGACCGCATCAGGGTGACATCTATTTATCTTCGAGAGATAGTGTGGTTGCATGGAGTTCCTTCTAGCATAGTTAGCGATCGTGACCCAATTTTCACTAGCCAGTTCTGGAACAGTTTGCAAGAAGCGATGGGTACACGATTGAATCTGAGTACGGCCTATCACCCCCAGACGGATGGCCAAACCGAAAGGGTGAATAGAGTGCTAGAAGATCTCTTGAGGCTTTGTGTTCTCGACTTCGGTGGTACTTGGGAAGACCACCCTCCTCTTGTAGAGTTTGCGTATAATAATAGCTATCAGGCCAGCATAGGAATGGCACCATTTGAAGCTTTATATGGGAGGCCGTGTAGGTCACCATCTTGTTGGTGGGAGACAATAGATAGACTTATACTTGGGCCCAATATGATACGAGACACATCCGAGAAAGTTGAATTAGTAAGAAGAAGGATGAAAGTGGCCCAAGATAGACAGAAATCCTATGCTGACAAGCGAAGGGCAGATTTGGAATTCGAAGTGGGAGACATGGTTTTCGTGAAGGTTTCTCCTTTGCGAAATGTGGTACGTTTTGGAGCAGTTGGGAAGCTGGCACCAAGTTTCGTAGGACCCTTCCCTATCATAGAGATAATTGGAAAGATGGCCTATAAGGTGGGATTGCCCGAGAAGCTAGCCGGAGTGCATAATGTCTTTCATGTCTCGCATCTCCGAAAGTGCCTTCATGAGTCCGCTGAGGTGGTTGAACCAAGCATTCTTGAAGACATTGAGGTAGAGAAAGAAGCAACCTTGAGAAGAGCTCTGATTTGTATCTTGGGAACAGAGATCAAGAAGCTAAGGAATCGAGAGGTCAAGTTGGTGAAAGTTCAGTGGGGTGAAGCCGACGAAGATGCAACTTGGGAAACCGAGGAGAAGATGTGTGGGCTTTATCCATTTCTTTTTGAGGGTACATTCTCGATCTCTTTTCCTAATTAGCATATCTTTCTTTTATCCGCGTTTATCTAGTTTATCTTGTTTCGTAGATCTTGTTATGAGGACCTTAGGTAGAAACCCTTTGGATGAAACATGTATTTGAAACATGTTATGCTTGATGGTTGCAAGTGGTTGCAAGTGTTTGCACGTGGATACTCGTGGATGCATGATACACATTAGGCACTAAGATCGGCTCACACACTTTCATGTTGCATATGCATGAGTGCTTATACTTATTCATGGATGAAACTTGTTGAGCTATCATGTGGATGTTGCATATGGATGAATATTATGTGCACTCATGTAGAGATTATAAATTATGTTAGGAATTTGCATACATATGGACTCATTTCACTAACATATTTTGCATTAAGGAGGTTTACTGTATCAGTAACCGCCTGATTTTTGCATTAGATAAGTACATATACACACACCTTTGCATATGATCATACAACATTTAGAATCCTTTAAGGACAATGACTGCACGTGGATGATGTTTTGAGTAAATGGATGATGGATAGTAGGATACGTTCTTCCTAACTTGGAGATTACGGGGACGAAACCCTTTAAGGAGGGGAGAATGTAACACCCCGTAATTTGAACATAAAAATTCACAAATTAAAGTATACTTAATTAAGTGAAATGGGTTGCGCAGAGAAATATATATATATATATATTGATATATATATATATATAATTGAAAATTAAATAAATAAATATGCAAAAATGTTCAAAATAGCGAATTGGGAGAGGGGAATAACCGAACCGGCCGATTTTTGAGGTCGATCCGAGCCTGCTGGGTCGACTAGGGGTTAATCCAGGGTGTTTGGCTGTCAACCCGTGGGCCGATTCACTCAAATACAGATTTTGCATTTGAATGGTTCTCATGGTTCAGCTTTAATCTAAAGGTCCTAGATGGTTCCTACACTTGACTTCTTCCCCAAGACATGCTCTGATGGCTTGGATTGAATCTAGGGTTAATCCTATGGCTAATACTATCCTAATCCTCTATAAAAAGACCCCTAACCTAAACCTAAATGCTCATTATTCAATCCTATAGCTAAACTATGTCAAATTTGTTCCTCTCATGGCCTCCACTCTCATGTTAAAATTCCTAAGTTTATTTCTATGAGAGATTTTGAGTGCATACAAGTATTTTCAAGCTTGTATGAGTGTTCTTAGTTTGCATTCAAGTCAAGTTGCAACATTTCCATTTCAAAGCAAGGGTTTTTATTGATTTGGCTCAAGGGTTTTATTGGAGCATTCATATTTGGGTCTTTTTGGTGATTGCATAAGGGCTTCGTCTCAATCTTTATAATAAATATTCATTTGTGTCTTCATAGCATTGTAAGCCCTTTTCTACTTTCTTTCTTTGAACTCTAAAGTTAAATGAATGATGCAAGTTTGGGGTTGATCATTATATGCAAGTTTGGTTGATCATTATATGCAAGTTTGGTTGATCATTATATGCAAGTTTGGATGATCATTATGCAAGTTGGTTTAATCATTATGTATGACACACGTTGCTATGTTATGCAAGTTTGGGTTGATCATGTTATCATGTTATGCAAGTTAAACTTGATGTTGTGAGCATAAAGCTCCAAGCTTTATATTAAAGGTTGCATTTGGCAACATGAAAGTTATCATATCCCTTATGATAACTTGCATGTGAGGCCAAATGCGAACTTCTAGCAACTTCTACATGTCATTTATCACCATGTATCACTCATATGCTAAGTTTGGTTTTATGCATGCTTTTGAAGCCTAATGATGCAATATGCAAGTATATGAACATATGTACATTTCATATGCCACCATGTTAAACTTGTGGCTTCAACACCTTTTTGTCATGATTATGCCAAGTTCCATATTTTATCCTTTATGCGTTGATGCGATTATGTAAACGATGAGGTTACGTTGGGGTTGGGTAACATTATGACATAAACATGGTTTTTATAACATAGCGTGATATGTTAACTTGTAATTATGTTTTGGAAACATAACGGACATGACACTTAGAAAATATGAGTGTGGCCAACTCGAGGTTGGGTTGAGTTTGTAGCATAAATCTACCCGGACCCGCCCGGCTTAACTAGTGGCTACAAACAATAGGACCCAATGTGAGAAGTTGGTCATGTTGTGCTCGAATCCGAGGTTAGACCAAGTTGTGGTGTAAAGCTACCCGGACCCGCCCGGCTTAACTAGTAACCACAACAAGGTCTAATGTGAGAGGTTAAAGCACATTAAGTTAATTAATGCCTCCTGATTAGGGTTAAGTCATGGTCCACTTAATACTTAATCAATTTGGGCTGGATGGGTTAATCGGGGTTAAGTCATGAACCTTGGATACACTTAACCAATTTAATCCACGTTTGGATCGGGTTAACCACATTTAACCCGTTAAGGAAACCCTAGTTGCGTGGTCCTTTGCAGCAGTAACCCTCTTGATAGTATCATAAGACATTAGGACTAGGCTAGGGTGGGGCACGATTACCGGGCTGACATGTAAGCGACCAAAACGACGGCTGTATAGGTACGCCGGTGTAGGTCCAGGCGGACTATGATCGTGCACATAGTCCGGCATTGGAGAATCAGGCACGGGTACCAGTAGATCTAGGCTGTGCATACTTGATTGGTGTCCGAGGTCTACACCTCTAGGACTTGATACACCTTGGGGTGGACCTAGCACAGTTAGCTACATTTCATGTTTGGGCCGTATGACACCAACACTTGACGAGTTAGGCTTATAGGGAGCCGATCGACTAGACCGTGTAGTTGGACCTTAATTTAGGTCACCTCATGATGATGGGCCAAGCTTGGGCCAAGGGATCAATTCTTGTTTTTACTTGACATGTTAGAATGCTAGTACACCCGTGGTGCAAAACTTAACCTTAATTATGCGATGACACCTTTATCTATCTTGTTAGTTAATCATCATGCCAGTATGTTGTTATCCTTATGTTCATCTCAGCTTCTCATGCCAGTTAACTTTACTAGTTCATAGACAGATAGTAGTAGGGCTTACCAGTCTTTTTGACTGACCTGTTTTCTTTCGCCTCTTTTCTTCCGTTCCCCCCCCCCTCAGGTTCTCAGGGTGGAAACATTGGAGCTTAGCTTGGATCTTACAGCTTGCTTACTGGATTTGCTCATGTACGGTTTTGGACATTGAGCTAGCTATGGTTTATCACTTCATTTTGGGGATAGTACTTTATGTATTTCAGTTTTTCAGTTTATGCTTTTATCTAGACTTTGTTGTTGGAAAATAATGACCAAGTACTTTGTTGTAACATGACTATGGTTTTGAAATGCTAAGTTTTATCCGCTGCTTTACTACTCTGTTTTACTTATATGTTCTGTCTTGTGATATCTGCATGCATGTTTACCTTGTTTAACGCCCCTCCAAAGCTAATGTCCTTGCAAGAGTGGCTATGGCGGAGGTGGGGTGTTACAGTCTCAAAGCCGACCCTTGATGTAATCCTATGTTAATGAGAAAGTCATCGGTTTCACAATCGTATTGTAACTACCATAGTTTTGCGATTAATTGTTAATAACAACATTAACAAACTATAATGAGATTATAATTTATTAATTAAGAGATAAATATAACTTGAGATAAAAAATTTAAATAATTATCTAGGATTGAGTTAGCATGTAGGTTTTCCGTAATTAATTTAGGGAAATTTTTATAAAGTGGTTATTCGGTTATTTAATCATTTAAAAATATTAAATATGGGAAAGTGTGGAAAATATAGTTGGATTGTGATAAGCATGAGGAAATAAGCTTACTAATGTGTTTTAGTGAAGAAGAAAATAATAAATTAATTTTTATGGTCAAATTGTGTTAGATAGAAAGTAGGGGATAAATTGAGTGCAAACAAAAATCAGAAAATGATAAATAAAGTTTCAGAAACCTAAATAATGTGGTAATTTTGATAAAATGAGAATGTATAAAAAAAACTTATGTGTCATGTTGTATTATTTTGCATAATGAGTGCAAACGGTGCTTTCTACAATTAAATGAGTTAAAAATAAATAATAAACATGTAAACATTGTTGCAAACTATTTATATGTGTGTTAAAACAAATATTGTGTGTTTGTAAATCCATTTATGTCAAAATAGTGTGGTTAATTTTTACTTTAAGAATTGTATTTTTTTTCAAAAGAAGTGTAAATTGTATTTTATGTATAAACTTAAAAATTTTGTATAAATAAGCCCAAAACATTGATTGAAGTTGTTAATTTTTTTAAAACATGTTCTTGTATTTTTCTATAGAGTGGTTAAGTGTTATTATTATACGTTCTAAGCTTAAAACAACAATTTGTGAAGAAAAAGGCCTGAAACCATGTTAATAAGGCTATTTGACTATCACAAGCCATAACTAGCCATTAACAACTTTAATTCAGCCTAATTATCCCATTAACATATATATTAAGAGAACAAAGCTCTAGATGTTACGTATCTTTCTCTTACATACATTTTCTTCCTTATCAAAGAATTTACAGTAAGATATAAAAATGGTGAACCACTTTTGATTTCAGATATCATACTTCCAATAGATTCTAACACGGTTTTTTCCTTGTGCACCTTCTTTGCTTTCATCCTATGAGGTGGAGATTTGCTTTTCGGCTCATCAGGACTATCCATATGGTTGATAGTGTTCATCGGACAACCATCAAGATTTTGTGCAAGTTGCTGAACAACAGGAGACTGATTTCTGATATTTTCAACCATCACTTTGCATATCAATTTGTGCATTACCTACCTTCTTCTTATCGTTGGTTTTCATAAATCCATCCAAGCTTTCAACAAGATGTTGAGTGTCAGCAGAAAGCTTCATCGCATTATTACACAGTGTATTGTCATTCTCGTTCCCCTGACCGTTCACCAAGTCAGCGAGGCATGTTTTAATGCAGTCCGATGGCACAATGCTCCCACCACAGTCCAACTACTTGCCTAAGTTTCTAACATCTACGGAAACATTCTGAGAAGCTGTAGATATAAAATCCACACTTCCATCAACTTTTTCATAAGACTTAGACAAAGCAGTGCCAACAACACACTTGTCGAAAATTAGAAACATCATCAACGAGTCTCTGCAGTGGATTTGGAGTCACACTTGCTTTTTGCTCCTTGTTCGAAGGGGTCAATTGGTTTAGAAAACCAGGCTTAAAGTTAAATTCAGTTTTAATCTACACTGGTGGGGATTTAATAGGGATGTCAACATCATACCCCCCTTCATTAATGTTATTAATAAAGTAGATTTCTTCACTACTTAGATTTAAAGTTGTGTCAACAAAAATAACCTCAACATCCTTACCTGCAGAATTCGTAACAGCAGTTAACTGGGCCCTATAATGCTCATCTTCATTTGATTTCCTAGACATAGATGAAATCATTTTCCCTTTGGATCCTACATTACCTTTCTCCAGAACATTATCTTTGTCTTCTTCAACTATCTCCCATTCCTTAACTGATAGATAATCTGCTAGTTCTACATTGTCTTCATTAGTGTTGTTCAAACAGTCGAAACTATTACCATTGAGCACATCCGAATTTGCAACATACCAACAACTACAGCTTTCTTAACATTAGTACCATTCACTCTTTTTCATTCCTGCTGTTTAGCATTTGACAATCTAGGCTTAGGTACATTGGTAGAGAGTGGGACTCTATTATGATTGGGACCCAAGTTTCCACCAGCTTCTTGCTCTCTAACCTGACCATTGCTTTGATTTCCCTTAGCTTTAACATTTTTACCAATATTCCTGATCATCGAAGCATCTAAGTTCGCGTGACATTCAGCTATAGATTGACCAAAACTTTTACAAGTATGGCAGATATCTGGTTTCCAGATGTAAGCTATAGAAATAAAGTGTTTTGTGCCGTCTATAAGAATAACAGAGATCATGTTTGACAGTTCGCTTTTAGGAGTAATTTCCACCATCACTTTCGCATAACTAAGCCAATCCAAGCTCTCAGTTGCTCGATCCATGCAAAGAACCTTTCCTATATGTGAAGCTAACAAACGTATCCCAATTTTCGACCATATAACCATGGGGAGATTATACATTTTTAACCAAATAGGGACCTTTTTATTACTTTTCCAGCATTCCCCATGTTAACGTCCCATTTTTGCAATATAAAGACTTTATCTCTAATAACTACTGGATCTGATTCTAAGATACGCTTCCTATCATCAGAATCAAAACGCAGGAAAAATAACATGTGCCCGTCTGACTTTACCTTGATAGAACCACGGGACTTCCAGTGGCGCTTCAAATGTGTTACTACAGCAGTGTATGAAAGTGGGGAGTCCAAGAAATGCCCTGTTATGTATTCACTCCAAACTTCAACACTAGCTGCGACAGTAACTTCGATTGTAATTAAGTTGTTGCCCAAAAACTTAAGCTTGAAAGGTGGTGGTGTAAAATCACCAGCACTTCATGGCTTAGACGCAAAAAGTGATGTCCATCTAACCTGAGGTAGCGGTTGGACCGAAGGAGAAGAGGCTGATCGAGGAGGTAGGTGGGGCAGAGGATCTAGAGGAGGAGGTATAAGTGCAGGCGGCGGATCTCAATTTGGAATTGTACGTGGTGGTTGAGGGATTTGAGGAATTATTTAACTCTAGCAGGATGGGAGTGATGACGCCATTGAAATAGGACGTTTTGAGGAATAGTTCTCATTTCATTCAAACATAATTTACATCAATTACCTAAAATCACGCTAGGTGATTGATTAGAATTCATAACATGAATCCAGTTAAAAGTGCTATTGGAATACTAAATACTAAAACAAAAATAACTAAAGGTTTCAGGGAGTGAATCAAAAATGCTCCAATTTCAACTCCAAGTTTTAACCCAAAAAGTGCTCCATACTTTTTTCTCTAAGCACTCCTACTCTAACCTGAACTACTAGGTTACCTGGTGGAAAAATAAGGGCACCCAGATTTTAAAGGGAAAAACAATAAACTCCAAGTAAGTCATGGGACTGGTGTGAGAAACGTAAAACAATTGTTTTGAAAAAGAAGAGTATCTCATAAGACTACGCCACAAATAAACATGTAACTGGTTTTTACCTTATGATAACTAAAACTTTTTATATCAAAACATTGGATATTATCGTTAATGTCTAATCTTTGAAATCATTTTCGAATATAAATATTCAAATAGCCGAAATTGTTACCATATTGAATTCTCGGACTATTATGCCATATAATCTAAAACTGTGGGTTCGTATTGGAGGGTGGATTTCCAACAACGATCAAGGAAAAGGATCTTCCTTATCTATGATGGGTACACCTTTACAGGGATGTCCCGAGAATTCAATACATCCATAGATTCTCTGCCAACACAAGACTGGGTTATCCCTTAACTGGATAACTCCGAATATGTCGTTCCCTGGTCATAACCGACCTTTATCGAGAGCTCTCTTTACATCATCCACATAAGTAAAAATACTTGGAATCCATACCATGGTATATCTTTTAATCTAGAAGGGAATGATCAAACTCTAATGGGAATAATCCATATAGCTTCGCTGCATTCATACTTTTTTGGTTATTTACAAGCAATGAGGCTTAAAGAGATATTATACAAAGCTATACTTCATACAAAGCCATGCTTTGATCATCTAAAACACATTTCACTTAGTGTGACACATTGACAATTCATAACACATAACTAATGTCTATCAATATATAACCTCCGAGCTCATACGTCTAAGAGAAGGGTGTTAAGCTAAGAGAATAGTTTCTCCGCCACCGACATAAATATAATTAGTACAGACTAATTGTTATACCATAAAATGCAATGTCAGATATACAATCTATACAAGTTCGTTCTGGGACTGAACAAAACGAAAGGTGCTTTATTCCCCATCAAATAAATTACAGAAGCACTTGCAATCAAGAAATTCTTCAAATACATCTGGACTTACCACTTAATAGGGTAATCTCAATATTGGAGAAACCCTGTGAAGAGAAGATCAACAAGCAGACCTTTCGATGTGAAGATTCCCGGTCTTCTACCATCGCCTTCAAGACCTTCATTTGCTTTGTTATGTCATATCATTATTTAAAATAGTTTTCAGACAGAAATTTGATTCCGGTTTTTTCGAATAATCATCGTTGTTTAAAAATGATATGGATATATAAGATTTTAACTAACTCTCCTCCATCTTATCTAATAACTAAATCTTCCTTTAGAACTTCCAAATTATCATTATAATACTTAATTATTTATTTGGAACTGTTTACCAAATATTTTTACAAAAATCGATAGGTTTAAAATCTTTAATCTCAACGTTGTTGAAAAAGCATGGTAAAAAACGTTGCTAATTAGCTTAAATCAGCTTGTTTAATTTAAATAACTTCATTACTATCCAATTTTTTTAATTTTTGATCCAAATCACTTTCAAAATATTTACTATGATTTATCATAGTTTTTCAATATTTTAATAATTTAAGAATAGCCATTTCTAAATGTTTCCGTTATTAATCATCAAACTACAATACTACAGTTTTTATTTAAATTTGATTTTATCAAACCTCAAAATTTGTACACTGAAATTTCAAAGTTCCTTTTTTTCATTTAAAAATAAACACCATTTAAAAATTAATGTCTTTCATTTTGGGAAAATCCAATTTAATTTGCATCATGTATATTCATTTGAAGTCAATGGTCAAAATTTTCGAACTAACACAACGCGACTAGCTCTATTTTAACCATATTTTAATTTCAATTTAAGATTAATCCATCATGCTGCAAATATGTTTATAATTACTTTAAAATACATATAATTTCATTTTAAAACAATATTTTAACTTTAAACTCAAGTAAGTATTTCAAATGACTAATATATCAGTATTATATTAATATTTTTTAAAATTTAACTTTTTGAAATCCAAACATTTCAAATCCCAAGTTAACCATAACATAAACTTATTGAGACTTTCAATTTGATTTTAAACATTATTTACATAGATAACTCAAATTCAATTTCAAAATAGCTATCGATTTGATGTAACAACCTGAAACTTCGGGAAATAAATATTTAAATATCGAGGTTATTTAAATATTTAACTCTTGGATTTAATTATATAAAAATGGCTTTTTAACTTGATTAAATACCTTTATAAATAAAAATTAATGAGGAGAAAACATGTTGTTGAATTTTTGTTTAAAAAAAAAAAGTAGTTCGAAGAAATATTGATAATGTGACTAAAAATAGTTTTATCGATAAACGACATTTTACTTGTTAAAAGTTGTTAGAACATCATGTGCATGTAGTAACAATAGAAGAACACATATATGTATGTACATAGCTATGCTATCAAAACGCTTAGCGAATCCAATGCGGATGAGGTCCAAAAAGTCACAGTGGGGATAAAGCGAGGATATAGCAGATGCCTTTAAAATAAAACATGTACCTCGTTCGTAATGTTTTTACGAATGTAAAAATGATAACTAACTAAAAAAACTAGTACTCAGTTTAATTGTAATTAGTATATTCTTAATTTTAAACAATAAAAAGTGCAAATATCTTTGAATAAACGTAAATTTCTATTTAACTTAATTAAATTTTGCAGAATCCATATTATTTTTGTTTCTAAAAATATATATTAAAAAATCTATTAAAAACCCTAACTTCATAATTTTATAATGCATAATATCATTTTTCATTTTGTTTATTTCATTAAAGATATAGCGGGAATAACGTAATATCGTGGAAACAATTGGATATATGGGGAATAGCGAAGTATAGGCTATACCAGAGGCGATTTGGAAAAAGCGTAGCGGTGGTAATCTGCTATGGGATATAACAGGGATATAGTGGGATAATAGCCGAGAATAAACTGCACTGGTACATAGCATATAAATAAAATACAAATGGTATACGTGTATATATTCTAAAATATGAAAAATGGCCTAAAATGATAGGGATATGTGTCATCAAATGAACGGTACACATATCTTAAGATTAAATAAGATAAAGACACATTAATACATTAGGTGCCCATGTGCAAAAACATCTAAATACACCTAAGAGGCATGTGTTGCATAAAGATTAGATGGACAAGTGTCCAAAACCAAATTACCAAACTAGCCTTAAGAAATACTATATAAAGGGTGGAAATATTCACTTCTTTTCATGGATTCACAAAACAAAAACAAGATAAGATAAAGAGGAGAAGTTTAGGAGAAGCCAAGAGAATAAATACAAGTTCAAACTACAATTCTAAGGTGAGAAAAACTATCTAAGTTCATGTATTCATTTCATATTTTGTAGAAAAGTTGTGAAAGTTAGGGATGAATGATTGGTTTTAAACCCCCTGAAAATGATGTTCAGTATTTTAACCATAACTTCCTTAATACTTGATGAAATTTTGATTTCTTTATCAATCCGGAAAGCTAACTCAAAGGCCTACAACTTTCATTTCGGCTACTTTTTCTAATTCGATCGTTTGTGTACCTAAAAACTGGATGCAAAGTCAGGTAAAAATCTGTCTAAAATGGACTTGTTAAAAATTCCTTGTATTGTTGAATTATATATATTAAATTGATAAATGATTTTGATGTTTTCTTTTTGTGAAAATTAGAGACTAAAACCTTCTTACTGCAGAAAATTTTGAGTCAAAAACTATAGTTATCATTGATAAATAGAATCAAACATTTTGCAGAAAAACTGGTCAAAAATCTGAATTTTAGAACTTTTCGTAGCTTTCTGAGACACTAACTTTTCTCTGAATTATTTATGGAGCAGTGTAACAAGGCAAGAACTTTTCATAGCACTTTGAAAATGTTGTGTTTTCTCTGAATAATTTCTGAAGCACTCTATCAAGCCCAGAACTTTTCACAGCATGACAGAAACGTTGTAGTACCTGTTTTTAGTCTAATTAGCTACCCAAAATTTTTAGCAGCACACCAGAAACGCTATAATAGTTGTTTTGAGTCAAAAACCATTATAAACTACATCGGAACTTTTTATAACACTTTAAAATGTTGTAGTTTTTGGTTTAGCTTCATTATTCGTGCTAAAGCTTTCAGCAACATCTTATAAAACATTGTCTTTTTAGTTGAAAGATTAAACGAGGTATGAATGGTGTTTAAACGAGCTATGCATGGTGTTTAACTTAATTATTTCACTTCAATCTTTGAAGATCTTTACAAACATATATTAAAGAAATATAGAGGTGGTTTGAGATTGTTTGAGATGGATTTTTTGCATAAAGAATTGGACTATTATTTAAAATAGAAGAGGTTTATCTTCTGAAAGGAATACGTAGATGTCTTTTAAAATGATTATTTTCAGTGTGTTTTACCCTTACTTGATATAAAGAGTATTTTGAAAGTAAATATTGATTTTAAATTTTTTGTGTAAAGAAGAACTACGTCGGCTTGATCCTATATCTAATTGCTCACCCAATTAGATAGAGGTACGTAGGCAGTCACAAGTGGTAGTGATGCAACTGCTATATTAATAAAAATATTTTATTTTATTATTCGCTATTACATCTCGTGTTGGTGCATCTTTCATGTTTCAACTGTTAAGCCCTTATGACATATTTGTTGATATTGCAGGGATGAATGTCGATGTCCACCTCACCAGAGTTGCATAAAAGTTAATTTATGGTAATTATGTTTACTTTGTGCTTAAGCACACCGTGTGAGTTAAATGAATATTCTGATAAGTATTAAAATTCTATCCAATGCATTTAGTAATGTTGTATATTTATTCAAATAAAGTGGTCACTATCATTATTTGTTTTTGAATGGATGGGGTTTTTCGATAAATTTTGACTGGTCAAAATTGGTTTGACATAACTGAAGATATTGTTTGGAGCCTAACTTGTAAGTTTTACTCTTCGTTACATTTTGACTGGTATGGCAACAATGGGAGTACACCTTTACTTGATTAGCTGACATTGGTTAAAATAGGATGAAATATCCTACATTGAGTGTGCAATATAAATCCACTTAAATGAATAAGATGTTTCTTTGATAAAATATTTGTTATCAAAATAGCTACTGCAAACTTGTTTGATTTATTTTCGGATTTCATTTGAAAGTCTACCTAGAATATCATGTTGAACTTTGATGTGATATTATCCCGATGAAGTTAGTTGATGATAAACTTGAAGTTCTTTCAAACATTTCTTCCACGATTAATTTTTGGTGCATTTCGAAGAGTGCCACAACAACAAGATTATGTCTTTATTTGATGATTTGACACTAGCCACAAATATATATCAAAAATAAAAAGAAGTGGTTCTATAATCTACCCAAATTGAGTATGGGAAGGAGACAAGCTTGCAGGATTGATAAAATATTTATCACAAATTGAGAAGTTCCAATCACATAATATTCAGGTATGTATTAAATTCTAAATTTCGATTTATGACATTGTTTTGAAAGTATACTTTCAAGACAAATGCATTTGGTACATAGAGTTTCCTTCATGGAATATTTGGCCTTCTTTTGATTAATTAATGCATAGAATTTCGGTTAGAAAATTCCTTTTAAGGAGAGAAGAATGTAATAACCTGAAACATTGGGCGGTAAATATTTAAATATCGAGGTTATTTAAATATTTAAACCTTGGATTTAATGTTATAAAAATTGCTTTGTAAGCTTGAATAAATCCCTTTATAAATAATAATTAATGAGGAGAAAACATGTTGTTGAATTTTTGTGTATGAAGATAAGTAGTTCGAAGAAATATCAATAATGTAACCGAAAATAGTTTTGTCGATAAACGACATTTTACTTGTTAAAAGTTGTTTGAACATCATGTGCATGTAGTAACAATAGAAGAACACACATACATATATGTAAACATCAAATAAATAAAATACAAATGGTATATGTATATATATTCTAGAATATGGAAAAGGGCTTAAAATGATAAGGACACGAGTCATCAAATGAACGGTGCATATGTCTTAATATTAAATAAGATAAAGACACATAAATACAATATGTGTCCATGTATAGAAACATCTAAATAAACCTAAGGAGGCATGTGTCTACATCCTAAAGCTTGCATGAAGATTAGGTGGACAAGTGTCCAAAACCAAATTACCAAACTAGCCTTAAGAAATACTATATAAAGGGTGGAAATGTTCACTTCTTTTTATGCATTCACAAAAAAAAAAGATAAGATAAAGAGGATAAGTTCAGGAGAAGCCAAGAGAATAAATACAAGTTCAAACTACAATTCTTAGGTGAGAAAAAATATTTAAGTTCATGTACTCATTTCATATTTCGAAGAAAAGTTGTGAAATTTAAGGATGAATGATTGGTTTTGAACCCCTAAAAATGACGTTCGGTATTGTGACCGTAACTTCCTTTGTACCTGACGAAATTTTGATTTCTTTGTCAATCTGGAAAGCTAACTCAAAGTCCTACTACTTTCAATTCAGCCACTTTTTCTAATTCGATCATTTGTGCACCTAAAAACTGGATGCAAAGTCAGGTAAAAATCTATCGAAAATGGACATGTTAAAAATGCCTTGTATTGTTGAATAATATATATTAAACTAAAATTGATTTTGAGGTTTTATTTTTGTGATAATTAAGTAGACTAAGAAGGTATTGCAGAAAATTTGGAGTCAAGAACTATATTTAACATAGAGAAATAGAATCAAACATTTTGCAGAAAAACTTGTAAAAAAAATCTGAATTTTAGAACTTTTCGTAGCTTTCTAAAACGTTATCTTTTCCCTAAATTACTTATGAATCACTGTAACAAGGCCAGAACTTTTCATAGCATTTTTGAAATGCTGTGTTCTCTCTGAATTATTTCTGAAGCAGTCTATCAAGCCCAGAACTTTTCACAGCGTGACAGAAATGCTTTAATAGCTGTTTGTAGTCTGATAAGCTAAAAGAACTTTTCACAGCACACCAAAAACGCTGTAATAGATGTTTTGAGTCTAAAACAATATAAACTACATCAGAACTTTTTAAAATGCTGTAGTTTTTAGTTTAACATTCTTATTGGTGCTGAAGCTTTCAATGGCATTTTATAAAATGTTGTCTTTTTAGTTGAAAGAATAAGCGAGGTATAAATGGTGTTTAAATGAGGTATGAATGGTGTTTAAATGAGGTATGCATGGTGTTTAACTTAACTATTTCACTTCAATCTTTGAAGATCTTTCCAAACATATATTAAAGAGATATAAAAGGTGGTTTGAGATTGTTAATGATGGAGTTTTTGGATAAAGAAGTGGACTATTATTTAAAATAGAAGATGTAACAAACCAAAAAAATTCAATGCTCGAATTTTTGATACAATTACATCCAGTGTCCAAACTCGAGTACCGAACACACAGAAAGTTAAAAGGAAAAAGGTAGAGGGTGAGATAAGAAAGAAAGAAATATTAGAATAGAAGAAGAAGAAGAACCAACACAACAATCAGCGTCTCACATCGCAGCGGAACAAAATATAATATAGAAATAATCTTTATTGAAAACTTGAAAATACTTACAAATATCAGAGTACAGCTTACAGCAAACACATCTGGATAGTTATAATAATCTGCCCTTATATACAACACATAGCAGAATAATATAATATCATACGTCTGAACTCTTCTAGCTCGTCTCTTCACAGCATCCGATAACCTAGACCAGTAAACCCAGTCTAACCCGAGCATTTCAAACATCGGGTCAGTCTAGTTAACTAGAGTGAGAACAACTCGTACAGTTTAAGGGGATCATCCAACTTGATTTTAAAGTTGAAAAAACTCTTTTTGAAATAAAAGGATAATCGTAAGACCAAATCCACACATAAACACGGACGGTTTTTACCATACGATAACCCAAAACATTTTGAAATCACATATATATTCTGATATTATGATAGTGTCTAAATATAAATCAATAGCAATCTAGCGGAACGCTTGCATCTCACGCTCCACATATATAGTATATAATCAGAACCGTGGACGCTTATTGGAGATTGGATGTAACGACCCGGCTTTTTGCTCGGTTCTCGCTGGTAATTAAACCAACTTAAACCATTCATAAAGACGGATTGTTATGGGTACTAACATATTTGCACAAAAATAACAGAACTTTTCATTTCATTACCATAATATAACATCAGAGTTACAAGGAATACATCAGAGTACATTGATTCACAGCGGAGGAGATACTAACTCAGCGGAAGAATGCGAATGCTCCAAAACATATAGCTCTAGCTAACACCAGAATCCTTCTCCAACTAACTCCAAGGCTAAATCTGCGAACCAAACTATTAGGCTGCTCGTGTAAAAATTATGGGCATCCAGAGTTTAGGTGAGGGAACAATAAACTCCAGGTCAGTGGTGGGACTGGTCTGAGAACTCAAAACAGTTGTTTTTAGGGTTTATTTTAAAGTTAGGTAGTACACCGGACCATGCCGCCAATGTGGAACGGGTTTACTCTATGTGAATACTAGTGCATAGAAATCCACAATGACGTTTTGAAAAATGAAGCCATCATAAGCTCGTCCCACATCACACAATGCAAGTGCACACCAGATTGGTGAGTTTTGCCTTATGATAACCAAAAATGCATTTATACGCGAAAATCCTCTTTTATTATTATATATAGTGTGAAAAACATTTTTGCAAATAAATGTATTAATCCTAGCCAGCATAATGCCCCATCCCAATATACTGACAATCCTACTGGTAACCAGCAGGCTATACAATCAAAACCGTATGGGCTCGCAGTGGAGATTGGGTTTCCAATATGATGGTTCCTGGAACGAAAGATCACTCATGGGCTCACAAACTTTCTTGCGCACATCATCTTAGTACTCGCGGATAACATCCAGACTCGGACTCCATTATACTAACCCACCATACATGAATCAGAGTACCCAACAAATAGCATCCCAGACTGGGGACTTCGTAGTACCCTTTCATCATCACATCCCGGTGCACCGAACATACGAAACGAACATAAAAATCTGACCACCAGTTTACCATCAATCTGGGGTGTGAGGTTCGTCGAGGTCACGATATATACACAGCTATGCTTAAATAAGCCATGCTTTGATCATCCATATCTCATCACATAACTTAAGTATGCCAGATTGTCCATTCACTACGCATCACTGATTTCCATCAATATATAACCTCTAAGCTCATACGTCTTAGAGAAGGGTGTTAAGCAAGAGAATAAATTCTCTGCCACCAAGCAGATATATATTTAACAAAGATCAGTGCTACACAGTCAATTAAAATGTCAGACACACAATCCATACATTTCCGCTTTGGGTCTGAACGAAACAATAATCCGGAATTCCTTCACATACGTTCGGGCTTCTTGCCACTTAACTGATATAAAATCCATCTGCAAATGGGGGCGACCCATTCGATACATTCAGCAAGTCGTCCTTATGACATGAAGAGTCCCGGTCTTCAATGTCGTCTCCAATGTTTTCAATTGCTCCACAACGTCGTATTATTACTTGGAATGGTTTTCAGGCACACACCTGATCCCGGTCTTTCCAAACAATAGGCGCAATTTAAAAAAACACAATTATAGAACACACAGGCTTTCTACCAATCTCCTTCCGTCTTGGATTTTGTCAAAATTAAACTTCTTTAAACCCATTCTCAAATTATTACAAAATCCATATTTAACCTTTCTCTTTTAAAAGACATCCCTTAAATCAAAGATAATTTAGCCTTAAAGCCTTAATTAATTTTCTGTTTGATAATTCGTTATCAAAATCTAGTTTCCTTTGATAATCCTTAATCCACATTTCAACCATAGTTTCCAATTAAATTGATTTTCCAACATTCCATTCTTTAATCTTAACTAAAAGATTATACTTTCTTTCCAATTCCTCACTTTTAATTTCCTCAAATAAAAGATCTGATTAAATCCTCAAATTACAATATGAATTTCCATAACTCAATCGCATGGGGTTTCAAGAATGATATTATTGAAGATATGATTCACGACAAAACTCAAATCAATTGATATTGAACATAAGTTACAAAGAAATTGTATCTACTTATATTCGATATCAACTCTCATAATCAAAGAATACTATAAGTGGAATAACGATATAATAATATCTTCCAAATTCCTCAAACAATATATGTTTACACCACAAAATTTCATATCGAATATCTGAAGATTATTTCTATCCAACTTATCCCAGTCAACTTAGGAAACTCGTATCTTAATTAAAAGATTTATCCAACTCTTTGACATTAGATCTAGATAGAAATACCATCAACTTATACTTAATATTAATCTTGATATCCAACTCACACTATAAGCAGAATAATGGTGAACTACCTTTCGAATTCCTCAAATAGTAAGAATTATCATCTGCCGAATTAATATCAACCATCCGAAGATATATCTCCAACCATACCCAATTATTTAAAATTGAAAAACACATTTTAATTACTAAATAAACCAATTTGAATTCCAAACAAATTATTTTCAATACTTTTAAACCTTTGCAAACATTCAACAATCATTTACAAATGATTACTTTTAGTTTGGAAAACATTTTGCGGTTTAAATACTTCAAAATAGGTTGTTTTCAAAGAAATCGTTACAATAGTGCTTCAAAAGTGTTACAAAAGCGTTACAAAACGGTTATCTTAATTACTTCGATAAAAACATCGTTTTTTTAGAAAAAAGAAGGGTGCTTTTATACAACAGAAATTTACATGAAAGTTAAGGGAGCAAAATAAAATAAACTACTAATCAACAAATACTACAAAGGAAAATTATCATTTGCTCCCCTAACTGAAGTCCCAGCACACGACAAAACCCACAAGCTCCAAAAGTTTAATTCGTACAGTCCCGCGTGACTTCGTTTGCTTCTCCCAATATTATCTTATCTCCTTCCAAAGTAATTCGATCGGTGAATTTAACGAAGCACATCTATGGCACCTCTCCAGATCTGGAATCTAAACCGGCGGTATGATAAGTTCCCCTTTTCTTTAATCTCATCTTTTTTTTGATTTTATGTAGATAAAATTGCTTTGATGTCCGCTTCAATGATTCTAGAAAGAAAAACTTGGTTCAGGCTTTTATTTTTGAACAACCGATTACAACGTTCCCTCCAGATGTGGCTAATGGTGGCAGTTAGACAAATCTTAGCAGTCTTTTGATTTTTGTTGCGTATAAGATCTTCAATTAGCTCCAAAATATCCACTGTCTTGTTTGAGTTTGGAAGACCAAATTTCTTTTTGACCTCTTTCCATACAAACTCAGAGAATTCACAATGGAAAAATAAATGCTCTTGAGTCTCTAGATGTTTTTCACATAGACTACATAATCCTGAAATCGTTTTATCCTACTTTTTGATTTTGTCAAGTGTCTGCAATTTGTTTTTAAACACTAAATAACTTGTTAAAGCGTATTTCAGTATTACTGGAGATTTCCATAAAAAATTAGCCCAGCTATGTTCTTGAGACTGGTTATTAGTTGATTTATATGCTTCTCTGATGCTAAAATGTCCTTTCTTCCCTTCACTCCATATCCAATGATCAGTATTATCATCTGAGCTTATGTTAATCGTTTGAATTTCTCTTTTGATGACTTCAGGAATGTTTAATTTGTCCAGTTTCCATTCACCATTCTTGATAATATCAGCTACTTGAGAGGAGGAGAATTCTTCAATACTTCTTCCATGCCACCCAGTCAAGGAAACCAAACTTTTACCCTTAATCCATGGGTCGAACCAAAGATGAGTAGTCTTACCATTACCAATGCATCTAGTGCTATTTGTTTTAAATAGATCTCTATGTTTAAGCATAACTTTCCAACTGTAAGAGTCACTACTAACTCCCATTAGAATCCAGGAAATTTTATTCTTATTGCAATATTTATTATCCATCCATTTTGCCCATAGAGTGTCTTTTTTAAGAAAAGTCCATATAAGCTTAAGGGCCATCACAGTTTGTAAACTCTTTATATCCTTCAAACCCATACCCCCATTGGCTTTTGGCATGCTGTAAAAACCTGGAAAATATGAGCCAATTTGAAATTTCTATTTTGGCAATTCTGATGAATTTTGAATATTTAAAATGAATTATTTTAAATAATAACGATGAGAAATTTATTTTGAATAGAATTAGAACGTATATATTTATTTGAATCGTCGTTAGAATATAAATAATTATTTATAATTATAAAAGGAATTGAAAATGGCGCGGTAGTTTGAAAATTCGATTTCAAATTTCAAATGAATGTATAGGATTCAAAATAAACCTGATTTTAGCGAAACCAAAAATATTAGATTCTATTTGAAGATATCTTTCCAACGAATCCGAAAAATCAAAATTTCAAAGCGGGAATCAAAAGTTATGTCCAGTTGAAAATTCAGAATAGTCGCTATGGAATTCTGGCCCTTAAAAATGGAAATTTTGCAAATGACCTTCGTTTTCGACGAAACCACTTTTGTTGGATCCGGGATGTCAAGTTATTGCTAGGTTTCAAAATTCATAATTTTCTGAATTGATATGTGAGCGTGGCAAAGTTAAATGTGTTTTAACAATTTCAATTGAATTCCATCGACTGGAAAATGGCCATTTTTCAAACGGTCTTCAAATTTGACGAAATTAGTTTTGTTAGGACCATATTGTCAATACGAAGCTAGAAATAATTTTTTTGGAATTTTTAGAGTCTGTATGTGGCCCCGGTAAATTGAAATGTGTGTTCAAAATCAATATATAGATTTATATTTTGATTTTGATGGAAACCGATCGAAACAGCCAAACTGGCTTACGAAACAAATCCCATTGTGTTCGGAATGGGGGTAATTAGTTATGGACGACAATTAGTGGGTTGGATTACGAGTTCAAAACAAAAACATACTTTTTGAAATTAAAAATAATTAAATATATATATTTCTTTTATAACACCCCCTTCTCTCATAAGTCAATCGTTGGAAAGAAAAAAGAAAAGAAAAAACCTAGGTCTAAAATCGCGACGCCCTCAACCCAGACCCGCCCCTCGCCGAAGCGCCGCCGCCCCGCTGGCCTACCACCACGCCCTCCTTCCATCGATCACCTTCCTCTTTCCCCCTCCGTCTCCTACTCCTCTTCTCTCTCAACTGAAGGCCGCGCACCCCCCCAAGTCTGAGAACCACCATTATCACCGTGAGACCACCAGTCTGCCGCCGCCCCTGCTCCGACTATCACTCCCCCTGCACGAGCCTCCGCCCCTCCAACGATGAACAACAGCCCTACTCCCGATATAAACTATAAGCATTTCTTTTTTTGTTGTTAATCTTCAGTTGTTTGATGCTTTAGATTAGAAAACGCTTGATTTTTAATGTAGAAAACACATGATTTTAAATATGATTTTTATATTATAGAGATATTAAAAATATGATTTTTATATTATACAGATATTAAAAATATGATTTCTATATTATAGAGATATTAAAAATATGATTTTATTATTATAAAGATATTAAAAATATGATTTTTATATTATAGAGATATTAAAAATATGATTTTTATATTATAGAGATATTAAAAATATGATTTCGATATTATAAAGATATTAAAAATATGATTTTTATATTATAGAGATATTAAAAATATGATTTTTATATTATAGAAATATTAAAAATATGATTTCTATATTATAGAGATATTAAAAATATGATTTCTATATTATAGAGATATTAAAAATATGATTTTTATATTATAGAGATAGTGAAAATATGATTTTTATTATTTAGGAGTCGAAGTAAAAATAGGTTATTCATATCTATGAAAGGAAAATAAAAATACGATTTTTATCATATATGTAGCAAAATAAAAATAAGATTTTTATCATCTGAATGGCAATGTAAAAACGTGATTTTTATATATTCATTAGCGATAGAAAGATTCGATTTTTATATATGTAGAATGGCGATAAAAATATAATTTTTAATTTGTAGGAAGGATTATAAAAATGTGATTTTTATAATGTTTTCATTATGATAAAGATAAGATCTTTATATGGATAACATTAAGATAAAAATTCGATCTTTATATAAGAGGTAGAAGTATAAAAATACAATTTCTATACAGAAAGAAGCGTTGTAAAAAAATATGAAGTAGAAATAAAAATGTGATTTTTATTTATTGGAATGAAGCGATAAAAATGAGATTTTTATATATGAACAGCGTAGAGAAGACTGTGTTGGAATTTAGTGCAAATCCAAACAGTTCAGAAAAGAACGGCGGAGTGGAACTCCAAGGTGAGAACTCCTCACTTTTATTTTAATTTCTAGTTTGAAAAATATACTAGGATGCAGACGGTGCTTAGCAGCACCCGACACCCGTTGTCTACAGACCATGGATGACTTGCTTATTTGATTGATGTGTTGTGAAATTTTATTGTGTGATGTGGAATGAATAAATATTTTATAGTTAAAAATTATAATTTTTAACGTGAATATAAAATAAATAATTATAAACAAATCGGACGATTTGTTTATGTACACCCATTTGACTGATATTGATTGGGACGATAAATTTTACACGTCGCCAAACTACACAAATAATATTCAGTGTTTGTGGATTGAAACCCCACACGGGTGTTGGGATGATATTTGGCATACACAAATCCCAATTATTGAATTGTATGTCGACCGATGGGTTGACAGACTGTGTAAGCGTTAATTATTTATATTTAATGCTTATGCAGTTGTGTGGTGCACTTTGGATGATGGTTGATTATTTATCATTGCTATTATATACATGTGTTGTAGGGAATCCATATAATTAACATTATATGGTAATTGATTGGGCCTCATTCCAATTTGGAATATAAAGAATATTATAAAAAGAAAATTCATGTGTTGAATAAAATAAATATCCATGTGTTGAATAAAAGAATATTCATGTGTGGAATAAAAGAAAATTCATGTGTTGAATAAAATATATATTCATGTGTTGAATAAAAGAAAATTCATGTGTTGAAGAAAATATTCATTTGTTGAATAGAATAACGAAGTTACTGAAATATATAAAGCCGTGTTGATTAGATTTGCGCCATTTTGACGTGAACGATATTTATATCGATTTTATACATTTTTATAATGAATATCGAAAAGGAATTGATTTCAAAATATAATGTTTTGAAAATATTATCATTTATATATCGATGATATGGAATATTCAATTTTGATTAGAAATTGAATATGAAGTAGAAATCGTTTTGAAAACGAATTGAAAACGATTTATAAAATAGGTTTTAAATGGAAGTCGACGAAATACATATTATATATTAATATATATAATATAGTGGCCTGAATAGAACGCGTCGCGCTGCGGCAGTTCGCGAATTTCGACCATTGACTTCGAATGGATACTACGGGAGATCCGACCGTCGGATTCTCTTAAAACCAGAACCGTTAGGTTCGTATCGAAAAGAGCTTTCTAAAGAATACAAGAAATTAGAAATATAACGGTTGGATTTGGAATTATGTCCAAATCAAATTTGGAAAAGGTCGTTCTAAGTGCAGTTCGATAGCCGTTTATGGAAATCGACTGTACGGGCCTTGATAAAATTATTAAAAATATTGATAATCAGTGTAAAATCATAAGAAATGATTTGGAAAGAATTGGGATGAAAAACTCCATATTTGAAAAGATAAAAATAGATTTTTATCGAAATGAACTAGTTTTGAACTAGAATTATAATCCATTTATTTTTAAAAATAAATAAATTGGATTTGAAATGGTTATAAAAGTAACCAAAATTTCCAATAATTGAACTGGAATGGGTTTGAATCGAAATTGTCTTTGGATTATTTCGATGTTGGATTTCGTGATTATACAGATATTATTATGGAAATTTGAAAGATATATTTATATCGTTATTTCCAATATGATATTTGTTGGTCGTAGAATTTGATATTGAATATAAGCCGATATATTTTCTATTCAGAGCCTTGTATTTAATATCAAATGGGATTTGGGTTTGTCGTGAATGGTGTCTTCATTAACACTGTTCTTAAACCCAGTTGAGAAAAAGATTAAATCTTTATATTTAGATTTAATGAAGTATACCAATAAAATGGTATTTAACTGGAATTGAATTTGAATTGATTTTTGGGTTTATAGTGAATGGTGTTTTAAATAAAATTCGTTCTTTAACCGATAATTAATGGAATGTGAATTGGGTTTGTTGTGAACTGTGTTTTAACGACATTCGTTCTTTAACCCGATTTCCAGTGAAATGTGATTTAGAGTCTATAAATCTTTTGTTAAGATTTAAAGGAGATTTTCCAAAGTAAAGTTTTCCAATTTAATAAAATAAATTGGAATGGAATGGAATTCGATTTGGTAATAATCGAAGTGAATTTCTGTGGAGGAAGACAACTAATATATCTAGAATTTAAAACGCTTTGCCGATATTCCATTTATATTGTTAGTCGGATATGGAAGTTTATATCGATTTGTTTTCCATGAAGATTCCATTGTAAATGGAATGTGATTTTGGTTTGTCGTGAAAGGTATCTTTAATAATATTGTTCTTAGACCCAACGGAGTCAAGAAAATCAGAAACTAACTGAAGATTAGTTAAGTTGAATGGTTTCCTGGGCATTGATCTGATGTTGGTTTCGGCTTTTGGGGTTATTACTTAGGGAATTGTTCACTTGCTAATTTATGGTTAAAAGCTAATGGAATGGAATGTGATTTTGGGTTTATCGTGAACCGTGTTTTAAGTGATATTGGTTCTTTAACCTAGTTAAAGACAGGATATGATTTCCCAAGTTAAACAATCATTAATATTGATTTTTGGGAAGATTAAAACTAAGTGGAGTTTTAATAAATCTTTAATTAGATTGAAATGATCGAGAAAGGAGTATCACCAGTTTTGCTCCAGGCAATAGTTAAATCTTTAATTAGATTTGAACGTGAAATAGTAATTGAATTTACCGATAAAACCGTGGTGTTAGATATGAAGTATGACCAGTTTTACTTCGTGGGATGAATAGGTTGGGGTTGGGAAATTTAACAAGTGATTACTTCGGTAAGGTTCGCTAATCCCGACTAGTTTGGATAAACCATAATTTGGTTTGAATTGATATTCAAAAGTAGATTAAAGAATAAATTTAAAGAATTTATCTTTGATAAAATTAATGGGAACCTTTCCCAAAGTGTAAGAATATTGGAATTAAAGAATATTTTGAATTGGAATGAGGCATATGTTGTGTTTGTGTGACACTTGTTTATTATATACGCGAGTTGTTCGGAAAGGCCGGGTTTATCCCATTTTGAATAACTGATTCGACGATGTGTCGAGGATGAAGATGGTGGTCGAAGACCGGAGGTCTTCACATCATTTGGATAATTATTGATGATCTTGATTGGGTTGTACACCCAAGAGGAGGGAATCTGTTGGTGATCGTCCAGACGTACTTGGAGATCGATGGATATGCGAGGTACAAGGTGCCTCCGGTTTCGTTCAGACCCAGAACGGACTTGTAAATGGACTGTGTGTCTGACATTGGATATCATTCTGTGTGATTGATGGATATCAGTTGCATGGAGTGGTTTGCCTATGTGGCATGCTAAGATGCAAATGATCAAGGCTTCTGTTGAAAAGCAGAGTCTTGTGGTTGATGATCAAAGCACCGCCTGTGTGGCATAGTTTTGTGTACTGTTGATTCACGAGCCTCACACCCCGATGTGAACCAGGAACGGGAGAAGGAGAAGGACCTCAGGGAGGACATACGTTTCCTTCTAGCTGGGGTGGTGTCAGTGACCTACCATCCCTGACATTTATATTATTTTCACCTGTGTGGTTGTTGGATTGTGAGGCGCCTTGGATATATCGGTGACTATGTGGAGCCGATGGAGTCATTTGGCTCATTGACGCCCCAAAGGGCGGCGAAACGCAGTGTTCAGGCATTTTAATCCACATCAGTGGACCGGCCCTGACGATCCAAGGCTTGCCTGCGCGCTTGCCTGAGACACGGGCTAGAGCGTCTCGAATTCGGTAAGGACTATCTTTTGCCTTGGTTCATGATGGAAATCCAACTTCCAAATACGCGACTTTGCGGTTTTGATTGTAGAACCTAGTATTGGAGACATGATATATGGTACCTATGCCATCTAGGATTGATACATTTATATTTTAAGTTGTTTTATACACTATGCACTTAAAATAGTATCAAATGATTTGTTTTATGGTACCAAGCATGTTTGTCTATTATAAGGTAAAACCCTATCCTCCGGCTTGTGTTGCATTATGTGATGGGACATGGGTCTTATAATATCTTCATTGTTCTTTATTTAACATTGCGCCATTGTTTTATGCACTGGTATTCTTGGGAGGAAACCCGTTCCATGTTATACGGCGTGGTCCCTTGATTTACCTCACTATAAAATGAAGATTAATAACTGTTTTAGTTCTCACACCAGTCACATGACTGACCTGGAGTTTATTGTTTTAACCTAAACTCTAGGTGCCCCTATTTTCCACACAGGCAGCTAGTAATTTTGGTTTTGCAGATTTATATTCACGGGATTCTGGTACAGCTGGAATGATATTCGGAAAGCTCTATATCCGTATATTCTTTTTAGTTGTGTTTTGTATTATTTTTCCGCTGCTATATATATATATATTGTAATCTCTGATATTTTCTGATGTATAATATTTATTCGTACTCTGTATATTCTTGTATTCTGATGGAATTGTTGTAATTAATAATGAAATGTTCTTCTGTTTGTGTTCCGATGTGGTTTGTTCTCAAAGAAACCCGGGCTTTCCTTCACGGGGAAGTTCGGGTCGTAACACATACACATTTGATCCCACGACACCTTATGAAATTTTCCTTACCAAATGAAATTTGCACATATGGACTCAATCTTGTTAATTATTTTCATAGGATGTTGACAAGTTTGCATCCAAAATTGAATACAAGGATATATGCAAGATTTCACCAGTTCAATTCTACCCAATGTTGATAAATATTTGTTACTCCAACCATTTAACTTAGAACTAATACTATCAATTAATGGAGACGCATCATTTACCTTCATTTTCTTGTTAGTTAGAGGAAGGCCAAGGTATTTGACAGGGAGATTATCTTCTGATAGCTGTAGAAATTGACAAGCAATAGTCTTTTTCTTGTTTCCTCTACTAATTTTTTTTTTTGATTTTTGCTTGTTAACTGTTAAGCCCATCTTAGATATAATAGATAATACCTTCTGTATTGCAAGTAAACTACTTTCATCACTTCTAGAGAAGATTAATAAATCATCAGCATAGATAAGATGAGTGATTATGGGTGAGATCTTTGAAATTGGAGTTAAATTACCACATAACAAATGTAGCTCCAAGTTTGTAGAAACATACTCCATTGCTAAAGTGAATAGATATGGGGATATAGGATCACCCTGTCTCAGCCCCCTATTACTAGAAATAAATCCTATAGGCTTTCCATTAATGAGAACATAAAAAGTAGGAGTAGATATGCATGAATAGATAAAATTGGTGAATTGATGAGGAAAATCCATTTGATTCATGACATGAATAATAAATTCTCTGCTAATTCTATCATGGGCTTTCTGCAAGTCTATCTTAATACACATCCTATCTGCTCCAGGTTTATTAAAATTTCTGACCAGTTCAAATGATAACAAATTGTTCTCAAACATATTTTTGCCCTTGATAAATGCATTCTGATTTTCTGAAATTATATGTGGAAGTATCCTTTTCAATCTATTGCTGCAAATTGAACTCAGTATTTTATATTTAACATTGCAACAAGTGATTGGCCTAAAATCAGATAGTTCAATTGCATTCTGAATTTTGGGAGTTAAAGAAAAAATGTATGATTAATTTCCCTAAGTATTTTGCCACTGAAAAAAGGAGTTATTAACTGCAAGTAATAGATCTTCTCTTAAATCTTTCTAGTGTATTTAAAAAAAAAAATTGCACTGAAACCATCCGGTCCAGGACTACTATCATCCTTCATATTGAAAATAACTTCTTGCAATTCATCTAAACTAATTGCTTTACTCAACATTTCCTTTCCAGCAACAGAGATCCTTCTTCATTATTAAAGGTTGGAGATCCTTCTTCATTCAAAAGGTAATTCACCTGAATTCCCCTCTTTTTCTCTGACATTTTTGAGTAGAAAAACTTTGTTGGCATATCCCCTTCTAATAACCATTTGAGTTTGGTTTTCTGCTTCAGATCCAAAGCTTGCTTGAAAAGTTCCACTTTCAATCTCTTTACGTTACTTTTATAGTTCTGTACCAAAACTGGATTAGAAGGATGGTCCACAAGACTATTGTAAATAAAACCATTCTCCTGTCTTAGTTGTTTAATATAGTTTTCCAGACTAGGCAAGCTCTTGTTCCACCTCTTCAAATTTCCTTTTATCACTTTTAATTTCTTGATAATTTGAAGCAAAGGTCTTCCAGGAAATTTACTTTGAAGAATAGGAGTAACCAAATCAAAGTATACCTCTCTGAAACACCAATTGTTTTTATATCTAAAAGGAGGTTTTTTCAAAAATATAACTTCCTGCTTTTCATAACATAAGTTAATAACAATGGGGGTATGATCACTAGTAGAGTGACTTAAATTTCTAATTAATAATTAAGGCAACAAATCTGAACACTTCTTGTTTATGAAGACTCTATCAATCTTAGAATGAATATTAAAATTTAAACCTCCTCTCCAAGTGTATGAATTGCCATTATACATTGGTTACATCACATTCAAATAAGAAATACATTCCAAAAACTCTTCATTAGGACTGCATGGTAATGTTTAATGCTTATCGTATCCATAGTATATCGAATATCATTGAAATCTCCAGCAATTATCTAGGCTTCATCAACTTTTGATTTTAATTGTTTGAGATGCTCCCATTGTAGTCTGCGTTGATTATATTGATTATTTCCATAGACTGCTGAAATGACAATTTTTAATCCTCCTTTGTTCTGGAATTTGCAAGTAATACGTTGTTGATCTATATGTAAAATTGTATGCTTCCAATACTTGTTATCATACCCAATGAAGATTCTTCCCTTTTGAGTGTCTTTATTATTATTTATGAATTCCCAGCCTTTAAATTTCAAAGAAAATTTTGCCAAAGAATAATTAGATAATTTATGCTCAAACACTGCCATCCAATTTATTTCTTTATCTCTGATTAAAATAATTAAATCCCTCTGCCTCATTAAAGAGTTCAAACCTCGCACATTCCAAAATAAAAGAGACATGGTGTTATCTATTCTTTGAAATGCCCCTAGTTAACACACCACCAGGGAGGTTGCCTTCTTCTTTCTTCTTTTTCTTGGATCTTGTTTCAAACTGTGATGTTAATTTATTCCATTCAAAATTATCTTCAACTAAATCCTCACCATCTATTATATTGCTGCTCCCATCATGATTTTTAATCTTAATTTTGCTCCTTTTTAACTTTCTGCCCAAAGATTGTGAACTAGAGTCTGAAATTTCAACGTCCATTTCATTTGAATTATCTTCATTATCGTCCATTGATGGTATAGAAATTAAATCATCTTCTTTGTTACCATTTTGTGGATCCAAATATAAGTTATGTTTCCCCTCAATCTTGATGTCATTCTCCATCTCTTTTCCAGTTTCTACTATCTCAATATCCAAGCTGTTTAACACTTCAAACTTGTTCACCATTTCTTTCCTTTTATTTTCACTGGATTTTATTTCTTCCTTGCTATTCTTAAAATTATTCATGTCAACAAATTTTCTACCAAAATTATTCTGCATATCAATTTTTTCCCCATTTTTGTCATCACATTTTGACGTGTATTCCATCTGCCTCGTGTTCTCAACTACTTTGCTTCCCTTGTTTTGTTGAACTGAATTCACCTCAATCTCCATGTCAACTTGTTTTTGATTTACAGATTCCTTTTGAACCCATATTTTTTTAACTATACAGGAATAAGAACTATGCCCAAATGTTATACAATTTGAACATTTTAATGGATGCCACTCATAATACACGCTTTGTTTATATATGCTCCCATCGTAATATTGTATGTTAACTTCATTTGGAAAAGCAAAATTAATGTCTACCTCTATCAGCACCCTTGCATATGAAATTCGTATAAATTCTTCTGTTACCTGATCTAATTTAACAGGATTTCCCAGCAGTGAGGCTATTCGGCTAATCGCTTCAGTGGACCAAAATTCAAGCTCCAGATTTGGAAATTGAACCCATATTGGGATGGTATCCAAGTGCTCCTTCATTAACTTCATTCCAGGGTACCATCTCTTCATAAATATTAGCTTCTTATTGTAGTGATATGGACCACCGGCTAGAATTGCTTCACAATCTTCAGATTTCTCCAATTTTATTAAAAAAAACATTTTCTCTTCTGTATAATTGATAGCTGCCCTTAATCTTCCATGTACGATCTATGTAATCTTTGAGATATTTGTAATAAAGCTTATTACCATAGATGTAGAAAACAATTGAATTTTTCCACTATTCTCTACCTGCATGTAATAATTCCTCACTTATTTCTGTAAATGTTACATCATTCTTTTGCACTGGCTTGTAATAACTAAGATGGGAAAAATTACTGTGAAATCTATTCTCTTTGATGACATATGCCCATGATTTAGAGAATTTTCAAGGTCCAGTTTCCCCACTTTCTTGGATTTGACTTTCCAGAACTGTGAATCCATCTTCGGAGCTTATGTTATGATTTTGCAAGTTTGTCTTCTCTGCATGTTGATTTTCCTTACTGCTTAACTTAGTTTGAAGGTCTGCATGTACTATCGTTAGATGGGAATGGGCCATCTCTTCAGGAGGTCGTCTTGAAAGAGAAGAGAAATATGGAGAAGAAGTGTTTGAGGACGCCATGGCATGTAGAAAACTTTCCAAAAATATCGTTTATCTTAAAACTTAAAATTTACAATTCAAAATACTTTTACATAATTTGTAATGATTTTACAATTTTTTCCATATTTTTAAAACATTTAAAAATAGTTGTTTATAGTTATGGTCAACAATTGTTCTTACATCAATCTTTTCCAAAAACGGTTTCAAACATAACTTGAAAATTATAACTCAAATTAAAAATATGCTTTCACTCATTTGAAAGTTCTTGTTAATGGAAATCAAAAAAATTTCCTTTTATGGAAATTCGATTTAGATTGCAAAAGTTATAAGCGTTTAAAATTCGCATCTAAAATACGTAAATTATCGTTATGCGACAAGCTCTATTTTGACCATAATAACTATTATTCTACGATACTTCAAAATATCTTAGAAAACAATTATATCCTTATATAACCCTTTTAAAATCATTTAAATTTACTTTATAAATTATTTTGGATCTAAAATTCAACCTTCATATATTCTAATTCATTTCTAAATTCAAATAACTTCAAATTAACCTTCCCATTCGTTGGATCAGTTAGGGATAGCCAGGGAGAGCAAGAAACTTCATTTCCAAACCCAAGCCTATACACTATCCTCTCTGTCATCCTAGAATGTTCTGGTATTTATTTATTCATTTAAAGGACTTTAACAATATATATGAATTCATACATATGGTCTTTTCCAATTAATAACCTTCAATTTCAATAATGATATTGCTTTTAATTATGAAGGAGATTGTCAATCACCAATGTGATACCATAATTGTTGTGTCATAGTGTGTGCAAAACAACACCAACAACCATTTAAACATCCATAGCAACCATCATCAACATGATTCAATAAATCATAATTGTGCAGAAGCGTTATAACATTAACGCTTAATAGTGTGTGTTCTAAACTTCGCATCCATCATCCATCACAACAAACATCAATCATCATTAACCAATAATAATTCATCACTATATGTAAATTAGTCTAGCTAATAATTAAATATATAAACCATGGTTTAAGAGTTCTCACTTAATAGCTTTCCAAATCTTCACGGTAGGCGAGTCTAGTTAAGCAAACCGTCGAACAGTATTTCAGCACAACGTCTTCTTCACCAAAAAATATTTATAATATAATATACACTAATCTCTCTTTATATTATAAGAGGAGGGGGAGGAGAATGACAAACTTTGGCAAGGTGGTGGTGGAAAAGAGGAAGACTTATGCCATGGAAACCATAGCCATAAGCTTTAAGAAGAGAGAGAAAGAAAAGAAGTGAGAATGGATGAAAAAGTGGAAGTAAACGGTGGTATTTATAGGAAAAAAGGAGTAAGGCCAGAGTGACACATCATAGGACATGTGTATTTTATGCATGGAATGTTGCACGCAAAATTACAAGTGTCTTAACACTTGTTAAAAGAAGAAGGAATGTGTTTTTAGTAGCATTTACCTTAAACGTTATGAAAACAAAGAGCAACGCATAATACTAATGCTATTAATTTATGTTATCTTTTGAAAAATCCGATCGAACGACAAATAATATCAGTAAATCCAAACTTATTAATAATCATTTCCATTTATAAATGTTACAATTCGAATAAAACTTGTTGTTTAACCTATCAAAATTATTAAATGTTCTCAAACTTATTTTATGTTCAGAAAATTTAAATTAAGTATTAAAAATTCCAATTTCAAATTGGTTCAAAATTCTGGATCATTACGTTGGACTTCGACTATGAAAAGGTATGCAACCACCTGCCGATAGTATATCTCTAGAGCCGAATACATTGGCTTCAACAAGAACGTCTTGCAACCAGGCCCACACATGACCAACCACTCATTTCTCTTGAGTGTATCAAATGTATATCACCAACGGTTGGGAGCACCCACCGTTTCCCGAAAAGGGAAAGCATCGATAGATTGAAGAAGGAAAAGGAATTTCTCTAGATAGGTGATTATACACCCTAATGGGAACGACCCACATAGCCATGTTGTCTGCCTGATTTTTGTCATTTCCCGGTTGTGAAGCTTGAGGTTATAACGTATCTTTTGGAATACCTGGCCACCATTCACTTTGAATGCCACATCATCAAATCCGCCAGAAATCACTAATTGATTTCCATAAAAATATTCGAGTTGATAAGTTAAGAGAAGGTGTCTTCTCCGCCGCCACATAAATACGTTTGAGGAAATCAATGTTTGTAATCCCTTTGGAAATACTCTATCAGACATCCATCCATATAAGTTGTCCTGGGACTGGACAAACCGAAGGCACTCTTCTATTGCATCATATGGATTAGTAGCAAGTAGTCCCCTCAACCCGAAAGGTTCCAATTATGACAGAATCACTATTGGAATACCTCTGGCCGCTAAACAAGAGAAATTTGATAAATAATCCTTTCGCTCATAAAGATTCGCGGTCTTCAATTGCTCCATCTTAAATCGGTATCTTCGATGATTTCGTATTCGCTGGTACGGAATGGTTTTGAGATATAAATTTGATCCCGGTCTTTCCGTACCAACAATCGTATTGGCCAGATTTGATAGTCGATTATTTAACTATCAAATAAAAAAACATTCAATCATGAAAATAAAATGAATTCAGTGATTCAATATTCAGCAACATTTGGCCCTTTTAATTATATATAGTTATCAAATGATTAATTCTACTTCTTAATCCTTTAATAATTTAAAATACAATATTCACTTCTTAGTAATATTCTCAAAACCATATCATTTCTGTAATTAGGAAAAACATCTTACAACTATATCAAATTTTTTTCATCTTAATATTATTTCAAAACATTTATTATAACATTATTCATGCATATATTCACTCTAACAATCATTATTCCCTAACCGTACATTAGTAAGCGAATAGCTTCCCAAACATCAACCCTGAAGACCAAAATCAACATCAGATTGACGCTCAGAAAATCATTAAACTCAACCAATCTCCATTTAGTTTCTAATTCTTACTTATCTTAACTCGTTATCAATCCCATATTTCTGATCAATTCAACCATTTTCTATTTTGAAAATCTCGTTTCAAATCCTATTGTTAAGTGACGTTAATTTAAAACTTAACGTCTTAGCCTCACACTTCTTTTATAAATATTGTCTATAAAACTCTGGTTTAATACAAAACCTCTTTTTATACAATTACCGATCTCCTTATCAAATTCCTCTAACCAATCCTCTTTGAAATCTTGTTTCATCTATTTTTCCTTAATCTCACGACGTTACTTAATGTTTTGACTATACATTTCCTTTTAAAGCTTTGTTTATGGATATCGGTTTTAATATCAAACTTGTCATCACTTCTTTCAAAAATCCAATTATATTACAATATCTCATTTACGATATTTTCACTTAAATTATTATTCATTAAAAATAATAATTTACAACATCTTTAACTATCGTAAATTAATTACTTTTATTTAACCAAAACAAACAGTAAACTTTTTATTAAAATCTTAAGTAAAAACAAATATTCGTTAACCTATTTCATTAGATTAATTAACAACAAACTAATTTAATTCAAAAACATGGTTATTTCGTTAACCAATTCCATTTAATCATTCTTTTAAATTAATTAATAGTATAATTAATTTAAATAATTCCATTTAATTGTTTCTGATAAAAAATAAATCCAACTTTTAACTCTTAGGTCAATTTCTGCCCAAACTGTTTATAAATCTTATTAACATAAGAATTTGGTTTATCAAAGACATTTAATAATTTTATATACTTGAGTAATTAAATAAATAAATAATATCTTTCCCTTTTGTTAACTTCTATTGATACTTTTCAAAATCTAACTTCGGTTATAAAATAAATTTTATAACTTTATTACCATCAATCCTCCTGACGGCAGATCAATATTTATACAACGATATATTTTTAGGCCAACTGCTACCAATTACTCAACCAATACATCTTATTGGTTAAAACAAACCAAATATTGAATTTAGCTTTAACAGTCAATAATCATGTCAATCATCCAATCATATCAGTTAAAGAATTCATATAATTGCAATATGAAAATAAACAATAAATTTGAGGAATCCAGTTGGATCCCTCCAACCTGTATTTCCCTGCATCCAAATATGTTATCTCAACAATATTATTTTATTTCCATAAATACATATAATATCAAACAATATATATAACAGTAATCCAAACATCCATCAACCAATTAACAATCATAGAACACAAATATTTAAACCCGACTTATAAAATATAAGTGTGATAAAATTGAGTGAGTTAAAATCACCTTGATTCCATTTATTTTTGAAACAATTCGATTACAATTAAATTAAATAGTTGTTTAATTTTACTGTAAACTCATGTCGTCTCCATTTCTGTTCAGAACAGTTCCATAGTGTAGGGCTTGTCGATGTGAGTTTAACCCCTCTTGAACTGTTCCGTGTTGATAACGTTTGAATTAGTTATTAACGTTTAAATATTAATGTTCTAATTGAATTACCTAAAATTTTACGTTAATTACTCGTTTAGAGCGTTGGCATAGTCCACATATATATGTTTGTATTTAAACAAATAGGTTTAATAATTGCAGCAATTTCAACATTATATATTTTAACTGAAAACATGTATTTATTACCCATGCAATCCAATACTTCTCCCCATCCTATTACTGCTACTGTTCACATGTACCATTCCCTGTATATGATACTGTTTTACCCTTTTTCTTTGTTGCTTTGTTTCGTACAATATATTTGACATCATAATAGTGCTCAGTATTTCTACAAAATGCAATATGACTTTTCTTTGCTCTAACCATATTACATTAAACCTTACAACGTTATACTATTTTAAAGTGATATTTTAATATTAACTAATCACTAATTATTTCTATGTACAACTCGGTTAGGCAATCATTAACTCAATTGAGCATGTTTATCATTCATCTAGGCGGACACTTATAGTTGTATGGATATAAAAGTTTAGTAGTTGAAACTTTTAAGTTATATTATAAATAAAACATTTTTGGCATATGTTTAATTAAAATTAGACAATTATTAGTCCGTAAATATATTAATTAGGTAACAGTTCATATAACCGTATGTAACTTATTCCTTACCTGCAATTGAACGTCGTGCTAACCCAATCATCCCTGATACCACGCGTCACCATGCACGCCTGCTCCCATACTTTATGTATGGTTTTCTACCCTTCTTTTTTTTTCTCTTATGCTTTCGAAGACTGTTGTCCATGATTCTTCATATAAACCATACTACAAGCCTACACAGTATTTTCTATTCCCATTTCTGTCCCTTAAACAACTTCTCCAATCCCAAACTTCCTCTCCCATCAGCGCTCCATTTACCTCATGCCACGCTTCCGCGTTTCTCCACCCTCAGCCCGCTGCTTCACACCATCCCACCATCATTTTAAACCATTTTGAACCAGCTACTTCTGTGTTCCATTTCCCATTTACAGCTTCTTATCTGCAGTATATCTCCCTCTCCCACACTTCGATTACCTTCCTCACTTCGTACTACTGCTTCCCTCTTGTACAACACTTCTCCCTCTCTGATCTAAACACTTCCAGATCGTTGCCATCAACCCAACCTTATCACCCACATCATCAACTCTATCATCTTATCAACCCAGATCCAAAGTTGAGCTATCGTTTTGCAAATTAACGAACACTCTATTCCGAGCATGCCACTTTCTTTACGTCTGATGTTGGATCGCCACTCAACCTGCACCGCCACTGGTTGACCCCACAACTCCATCTCACTTAACTTCGAAAGGCGCCAGTCCTTCCACACCGATTGTCGCTTCACTTCACTGCTGCTTCTACTTCACTGTGTTTCTCCAATCGTAGCACTCTTCACAACTGCTGGTTCTAAATTCCTCCACTACATACACGAGCTGTGTACAAATATGCCACTGTCCGATGCTTTCATTAAACACTACCCGCTCCCCTGCTTCATCTCAACGCTCCCTCGCTTTGCTTCAGGTTTCTTTATATAAATGGTTCGATTTTATTTTATAGCAGGTCATCAGTTTTCGTTTTACATTTTCAGAGGAAGCTTTCCATTTTGATTTTAGAAATGGATATCACGTTTTAAATGGTGGGAAGATGTGAGTTTATATAGATGTAAAAAGCTTCGAAGAGAAGCTTTTGGATAGTAGATCGACTAGACCAGGTTTTCCACTTCATTGATTTGAAAACTTAGGTTGCTAGGAGAACAGGTAGCTGCTTCGTGAGTTTTCACTTCGCTTAGACTGGCGTGCATGTGCTTCCTTCTTACTTCAAGCTTTTGTGTAGTAGGGGATTTGATTCCTTCAGGTTTAAGTTTGGATTATAAAAAAAATATTGGATAGGATTGCATAGGTAGTCTACATCATACATATTAAAATTTGAGGTAGGCAAGCACTATGTTCTTTTCAAGTAGCAGGACCATGGCTCAGAAATATAGATATACAATTACATGTAATAGGGTACGTTGGATTGACTGTTGATTTGAAAATACACCCAATGTTGAGTTTTCAATTCACACTAGCCTAGCCTCTGTGTGTTTTAATATAATATAGGGTAGAAAGTGCCTAGGTTTGTTCGCTATGCATGCTTAGAAATGGGAATGGATAGGCAAATTTCTTTTCATTAGCCATGTGCTCGTCAGTCCATAGAATGGAAAAAACAGGATAGCTGGTTACGAAGAGAAATGATGGCAAGATGAAGATATTTTTCCTTCAGAGTTGCATGGGAACCCATGACTTGTATTTTTAATTTTGATAAGGACTTAGACGCTGTTATGTACAATATGGGTAGGGAACTGCTCAGTTATAGGGGTGTGCATGCATCTGGGTACACGGAAATAGGCATGCATTTACATTTATTCAATACTGATTTATACTGTGGCGGGTCAGTGGTTTGGTGACAAAAAATAGCCTATATAATATATCGAACAATTTCCCGTGCGCAAAGCACGGGCCTCATCATAAGAAATGCAATGCATTGGTTAGAACTCTCTATTTCGTATTATTATGTAATTTTATCGTTAATTGTCGTTGAGCGTTTTATATTTGTACCGATATACATGTATTTCACATCGTAAATTACGAAATACCGTGACCTTGACGAGTTCGAATTATATAAATATACGTTCAATCTTATAAACGAATTGTATATTATAAATTCATTTATAATTTCTCAATCAATATTTTAAAATAATAAAATATATTAAATATCTAACTACCAAAAATGCAGGACGTTACATTCCTTCCCCCTTAAAAGAATTTCGTCCCCGAAAGTACTAAGGTAGAAATGATGATATAAACTCATAATTTTTCAAAAATCAAATTCTTTATAAATCGAAAATTTATTCATTCAACTCTTTTGTTAAATCATTGATGGATTATATTCAACCCATACCAAATAATCAACCAACAATACACATCAAACTTAACCCAATTAATTGAATTTATATTCAATATTAATATACAATTAACCAAGTTAAATTATAACTCCATATTCAATTAACTAATTGATTTCTACCCAATTCACGTCTACTTCAAAATCCATTTTCTGATTTTATTTTAAGAATCTTCCAATTTCAGTCCATTTTATTTTTATTCAACTTAGCTCCAAGTTAAATTCTAATCTAGAAATTTCTATTTAACTTTTATTAGTTAAATTCTAATTTATACAATCACATTTGTTAATTTCATATTGAAATTATTTTTCTATATTCTAATTTCCGATCGAATTTGAATTTCATCCAAAACAACCAAACAAACCAATACCCAATAATTTGATAAAAAAATTTGTTCTTATACAAAAATAAAATTTGGCCAAAATTGTTTCATTTGACTCTCTTTACAAAATAATATTTAGTTCAAATGCTTCTCAACACTAGAACCGATCCAACAACACAATACAAAACATTTGTGTATAAAATTTACAAATACGCTCTCATATATATACACTCCAACTCAATCTAGGATATTACTAACTCCATCTCTATCGAGTTACGCCACAGAGCCAAGGTTATTACTAAACCTTATGCTTTGGTACCACTGTAATGAACCAGAAAATTCGATTCTCGAATTTTTGACACAATTACATCAGTGTCCAAACTCGAGTACTGAACATGCAGAAAGTTAAAAGGAAAAAGGTAGAGGGTGAGATAAGAAAGAAAAAATATTAGAATAGAAGAAGAAGAAGAACTAGCACAACAATTAGAGTCTCACATCGCAGCGGAACAAAATATAATACAGAAATAATCTTTATTGAGAGCTTGAAAATGCTTATAAACATCAGAGTACAGCTTACAGCCAACACATATGGATAGTTATAATAATCTATCCCCATATACAATACAAAGCGGGATAATATAATATCATATGTCTAAACTTTTCTAGCTCGTCTATTCACAGCATCCGATAACCTAAACCTGTACAACCTGGTCTAACCCGAGCATTTCAAACGCCGGGTCAGTCTGGTGAACCAGAGTGAGAACAATTTGCAGAGTTTAAGGGGATCATCCAACTTGATTTTAAATTTAAAAAAATCTTTTAGAAATAAAAGGATAATCGTAAAACCAAATCCATACATAAACATGGACGGTTTTTACCTTACGATAGCCCAAAACATTTTTAAGTCACATATATATTCTGATATTATGATAGTGTCTAAGCACAAATAAATAGCAATCAAGCGGAACGCTTGTATCTCACATTCCACATATAAAGTATATAATCAAAACCACAGGTGCTTATTGGAGATTGGATTCCGACTATGACAAGATATGGAACCACCTGCCAAAAGTGTATCTCTAGAGGCGAATACACTGGGTTCAACAAGAACGTCTTGCAACCCGGTCTACACATGACCGACCACTCATTTCTCTTGAGTGTATCGAATGTATATCACCAACGGTTGGGATCTATCCCACCATTTCGCGAAAAGGGACAGCATTGATAGATTGAAGAAGGAAAAGGAATTTCTCTAGATAGGTGATTATACACCCTGATAGGAGCGACCCACATAGCCATGCTGCCTGCTCGATTTTTGACATTTCCCAGTTGTGAAGCTTGAGGTTATTACGTATCTTTTGGAACACCTGGCCACCTTTCACTTTAAATTCCACATTGTCAAATCCGCCAGAAATCACTAATGAATTCCCTCAAAAATACTTGGGTTGATAAGTTAGGAGAAGGTGTCTTCTCCGCCGCCACAAAAACACATTTGAGGAAATCAACGTACGCAATCCCTTTGGAAATACTCTGTCAGACATCCATCCATACAAGTTGTCCTAGGACTGGACAAACCGAAGGCACTCTCCTACTGCATCCTATGGATCAGTAGCGAGTAGTCCTTGCAACCCGAAAGATTCCAATTACGAAATAATCACTATTGAATTACCTCTGGCCGCTAAACTAGCGAAATTTAACAAATAATCCTTTTGCTCATGAAGATCTACGGTCTTCAATTGCTCCATCTTCGATCGTACCTTCTTCGATTTCGTATTCGCTGGTACGTAATGGTTTTCGAATATAAATTCGATCCCGGTCTTTCCGTACCAATAATTGTATTGGCCAGATTTGATAGTCTGTTATTTAACTATCAAATAAACAACCATTCAGTGATGAAAATAAAATGAATTCAGTGATTCAATGTTCAGCAACATTTGGCCCTTTTAGTTATAAATTATTATCAAATGATTAATTTAACATCTGAATCCTTTAATAATTTAAAATACAGTATTCACTTCTTAGTAATATTCTCAAAACCATATCATTTCAGTAATTGGAAAAAACATCTTATAACTATATCAAATTTGTTTTCATCTTAATATTATTTCAAAACATTTATTATAACATTATTCATGCACATATTCACTTTGACGATCATTATTCCCTAACCGTAAATTGGTAAGCGAACAACTTCCCAAACATCAACCTCGAAGCCGAAATCAACATCAGATTGACGCTTAGAAAATTATTAAACTCAACCAATCTCCAGTTAGTTCTAATTCTTATCTTAGCTCGTTATCAATCCCATACTATCCCATTTCTGATCACTTCAACCATTTCTATTTTAAAAATCTCATTTCAAATCCCATTGTTAAGTGATGTTAATTTAAAACTTAACGTCTTAGCCTCACACTTCTTTTATAAATATTGTTTATAAAACTCCGGTTTAATACAAAACCCCTTTTTATACAATTACCAATCTCCTTATCAAATTCATCTAACCATTCGTCTTTGAAATCTTATTTCATATATTTTTCCTTGATCTCATGACATTACTTACTTTTTTGACTTTACATTTCCTTTTAAAGCTTTGTTTATGGATATCGGTTTTAATATCAAACTTGTTCATCACTTCTTTCAAAAATCCAATTATATTCCAATATCTCATTTACGATATTTTCACTTAAATTATTATTCATTAAAAATAATAATTTACAACATCTTTAACTATCGTAGAATTAAGTACTTTTATTTAACCAAAAAAAAAAACAGTAAACTTTTTATTAAAATCTAAGTAAAAACATATATTCATTAACCTATTTCATTAGATTAAATAACAACAAATTAATTTAATTCAAAAACATGGTTATCTCGTTAACCAATTCCATTTAATCATTCTTTTAAATCAATTAATAATATAATTAATTTAAATAATTCCATTTAATTGCTTCTGAGAAACAATAAATCCAACTTTTAACTGTTAGGTCAATTTCTGCCCAATCTGTTTATAAATCTTATTAACATAAAATTTTGGTTTATCAAAATCATTTAATAATTTTATAGACTTAAGTAATTAAATAAATAAATAATATTTTTCCCTTTTTATAACTTCTATTAATAGTTTTCAAAATATAACTCCAGTTATAAAATAAATTTTATAACTTCATTGCCATCAATCCTCCTGACGGTAGATCAATATTTATACAACGATATATTTTTGGGTCAACTGCTACCAATTAATCAACCAATGCGGCTTATTGGTTAAAACAAACCAAATGTTGAATTTATCTTCAATAGTCAATAATCATGTCAATCATCCAATCATATCAGTTAAAGAATTCATATGATTACAATATGAAAATAAACAATAAATTTGAGGAATCCAGTTGGATCCCTCCAACCAGTATTTCCCTGCATCCGAATAAGTTATCCCAACAATATTATTTTATTTCCATAAATAGATATAATATCAAATAATATATATAACAGCAATCCAAACATCCATCAACCAATTAACAATCATAGCACAGAAATATTTAAACCCAACTTATAAAATATAAGTGTGATTAAACTGAGTGAGATGAACTCACCTGGAGTCCATTTATTTCTGAAACGGTTTGGTTACAATTAAATTAAACAGTCGTTTAATTTAACTGTAAACTCATGTCATCTCCATTCCTATTCAGAACAGTTCCATAATGTAGTGCTTGTCGACGTGAGTTTAAGGCCTCTTGAATTGTTCCGTTCTGATAACATATGAATTAGTTATTAATGTCTAAATAGTAACAATCTAACTGAATTACCTAAAATTAACATTAATTACTCATTTAGAGCGTTGGCATAGTCCATATATATTTTTGTATTTAACCAAATAAGTTTAATATTTGCAGTCCAATTTCAGCGTTATATATTTTAACTGAAAACATGTTTTTATTACCCATGCAATCCAATACTTCTCCACTTCCTATTACTGCTACTGTTCACACATACCATTCCCTATATATGATACTGTTTTACCATTTTTCTTTGTTGCTTTGTTTCATACAATATATTGACATCATAACAGTGCTTAGTATTTCTGCAAAATGAAATATGACTTTTCTTTGCTCTAACCATATTACATTAAACCTAACAACGTTACACTATTTTAAAGTGATATTTTAATATTAACTAATCACTAATTATTTCTATGCATAACTAGATTAGGCAATTATTAACTCAATTGAGCATGTTTATCATTCATCTAGGCGGACACTTATAGTTGTATGGATATAAAATTTTAGTACGTTGAAACTTTTAAATTATATTATAAATAAATCATTCTTGGCATACGTTTAATTAAAATTAGACAATTATTAGTCCATAAATATATTGATTAGGTAACAGTTCATATAACCGTATGTAACTTATTCCTTACCTGCAATTGCATTGAATGCCATGCCAACCCAATCATCCCTGATACCACGCGGCACCACTCACTGCTGCTCCCATACTTTCTGTTTGGTTTTCTGCCCTTCTCTTTTATTTTTTTTCTCTTATGCTTTCTAAGACTGCCTTCCATGCTTCTTCACGTAAACCATACTACAAGCCTACACAGTATTTTCTATTCCCATTTCTGTCCCTTTAGCAACTTCTCCCATCCCAAACTTCCTCTCCCATCAACGCATAATTTGTGTCATGCCATGCTTCCGTAATTCTCCACCCTCAGCCTGCTGCTTCGCACCATTCCACCATCATTTTGAACCATTTTGAACTGTTACTTTTGTTCTCCATTTCCCATTTACAGCTTGCTATCTGCAGTATATCTCCCTCTCCCACACTTTGATTACCTTCCTCACTTCATACTACTACTTCCCTCTCGTACAGCTCTTCTTCCCCTCCAATCTAAAAATTCCCAGATCGTTGCCATCAGCCCAGCCTTGTCTCCTGCATCATCAACTCCACCATCTTATCAACCCAGATCCGAAGTTGAATTATGATTTTGAAAATTAATGAACACGTTATTCCGAGCATGGCACTTTCTTTACGTCCAATCTTGGATCGCCACTCAACCTGCACTGTGCACCGCCACTAGTTGACCCCGCGACTCCATCTTGCTTCACTTCGAAAGCCGCCAGTCCTTTCCACACAGACTATTGCTTCACTTCACTGCTGCTTCTATTTCACTGTGTTTCTCCAATCCTTGTACTCTTCACAACCGCTGGTTCTAAATTCCACCACTACATACATGAGTTGTGTGCAAATATGCCACTGTCCTGATGCTTTCATTCAACACTACCCACTCCCCTGCTTCATCTCAACGCTCCCTCACTTTGCTTCAGGTTTCTTTATATAAATGGTTTGTTTTTATTTTATAGCAGGTCATGGGTTTTCGTTTTACATTTCCAGAGGAAGCTTCCCGTTTTGATTTTAAATATGGATCTTTTTAAATGGTGGGAAGATGTGAGTTTATATGGATGTAGAAAGGTTCGAAGAGAAGCTTTAGGATAGTAGATCGGCTAGACCAGGCTTTCCACTTCATTGATTTGAAAACTTAGGTCGCTAGGAGAACAGGTAGCTGCTTCGTGAGTTTTCACTTCTCTTAGACTGGCGTGCATTTGCTTCCTTCTTACTTCCAGCTTTTGTTTAGTATGGGATTTGATTCCTTCAGGTTTAAGTTTGGATTATAAAAAATATATTGGATAGTATAGCATAGGTAGTCTGCGGCATACATATTAAAATTTGAGGTAGGTAGGCACTGTGTTCTTTTCGAGTAGCAGGACGATGGCTCAGAAATATAGATCTACCTTTACAAGTAATAGGGTACGTTGGATTGACCGTTGATTTGAAAATACACCCAATGTTGAGTTTTCAATTCACACTAGCCTAGCCTCTGTGTGTTTCAATATAATATAGGGTAGAAAGTACCTAGGTTGGTTTGCTGTGGATGCTTAGAACTGGGAATGGATAGGCAAATTTCTTTTCATTAGCCAAGTGCTCGTAAGTCCATAGAATGGAAAAAACGGGGTAGGTGGTTACGAAGAGAAATGGTGGCAAGATGAAGATATTTTTCCTTCAGAATTGCATGGGAACCCATGACTTGTATTTTTAATTTTGATAAGGACTTAGACGCTATTATGTACAATATGGGTAGGGAACTGCTCAGTTATAGGGGTGTGCGTGCATCTGGGTACACAACAATAGGCATGCATTTACATTTATTCAATACTGATTTATACTGTGGCGGGTCAGTGGTTTGGTGACAGAAAATAGCCTGTATAATATATCGAACAATTTTCCGTGTGCGAAGCACGAGCCTCATCATAAGAAAAGCAATGCATTGGTTTGAACGTTCTATTTCGTATTATTATATAATTTTATCGTTAATTGTCGTTGAGCGTTTTATATTCATACCAATATACATGAATTTCACATCGTAAATTACAAAATACCGCGATGTTGACGAGTTCGAATTATATAAATATACGTTCAATCTTATAAATGAATTATATATTATAAACTCATTTATAATTTCTCAATCAATATTTTAAAATAATAAAATATATTAAATATGTAACTACCAAAAATTCAGGACGTTATAGAAGAGGTTTGTCTTTTGAAAGGAATATATAGATGTCTTTCAAAACGAGTATTTTCAAACTGTTTTACCTTTACTTGATATAAAGAGGATTTTGAAAGTAAATATTGATTTTAAAAGTTTCGTGTAAAGAAGAATTATGTTTGCTTGATCTTATGTCTAATTGCTCGCCCAATTAGATAGAGGTACGTAGGCAGTCATAAGTGGTAGTGATGCAGCTGCTATATTAATAAAAGTATTTTTGTTTATTATTCCTTATTATATCTCATGTTGGTGCAACTTTCATGTTTCAAATTTTAAGCCATACTGACATATTTATTGAGATGGCATGGATGAATGTCGATGTCCACCTCACCAGAGTTGCATAAAAGTTGACTTATGGTAATTTTGTTTAATTTATACTTAAGCATACCCTATGAGTTAATGAAAATCCCGATAAGTATTAAAATTCTATCCAATGCATTTACTGATGTTGTATATTTATTTAAATAAAGTGGTAGCTGTCATTGTTTGTTTTTAAATGGACGGGGTTTTCGATAAATTTTGACTAGTCGGAATTTTCCGGGAGTTACATTTGAACATTCCTTTTCATATCAAATTCCTTATTCAAATTTCCACCTTTATAAAAAAATTCATAACCACTTTAGTTTCATTTATATCTAGTTTTGGACGTAAAATTTCAACTTTTATTTTTATGCCTTATTTTCATTTTATATGAATTTAATATTCAGTTATATTGTCAAATTGGAATGAGACTAAACCAATACCTATATAATTCCATATATTTGGGTGCAACATGTGAAGTGTGTTATATTATCACTAATAACAACCATAATAGCGTCCATAGCAACCATTAATTTATATGACAATATCTATAATATACATGTTACAGTAATAAACGCTTATACTCAATAACCGACTAATTAATTATAATTTCTTAGCAAACAACATATCAACCATATAAAATAAGCGTAGAGTTTGTCATCTTCGATTTCGATCCTCCTAGCTTTTATTGGTTTGGACTTTATCGCTTGAAATTACTTCAAAATGCTTAAATTTCTTTTTTTTTCCTTTTTCAGAAATCCTTTTTTATAAGAACGAGGGTTTTAGCCTAAATATTAAGGGAGGGTGTGGTTATGACTTGTAGGAGGATGATGGGGAGGCATTAGGTGGTGATGGAGGCCAAAAATGGTGGTGGAATGGGGTGGTGATGGAGGCCGGGGTATAGGGGAAGGAAGAGGTGGTTTCGGGTGTAGTGGAGATGGTGGAGGCCTTAAGGAAGTGGAGGTCGAGTGTGGAAGGATGGAGGGCGAATGGAGGGGGAATGGAAATGGAGGAAGGGAGGTAGATAATTGAAGGGGAGATGGATGAATGAAATGGTGGAGGATGAAGGGGTTCATAAAGGAATATGGGAGGACTAATGGTTTACACCTAAGGGGACACTTGTCCCTTCCTTAGGCAAGCATTCATGCATGAAGACAAGTGTGTGGACACTTGTCTATGACTTAGAAAATGGAAATAGGTAGTATCTTATACAAATGACATTGTTTCCATGTTATAACAAGTTGAATAAAGTGCTACAAATAAATGTTATCATATATTCTATTTTGTTATAAACTTTACTTGAGGTTATAAATCTTTATGAAAAAATCATTATTCGACTAGTCGAATTTTTGTGCCGTTACATTCACCCCTACTTTAGAGAATTTTTTCCTCGAAATTGGATAACAAAAGAAATAGTTGGAAAGAAGTATATTTAATGGAATATTTACCAGAAGGACGAGTATAACTAAGCATGAATATTAATCCTACAGTTAGGACAAGATTTTTGCATATTTTCTTCGATTTTCAAAATGCAGTCATTTGGATCTCCATTGCACTTTGACTAACTTCACAATATTTCTTCTCAACCTTTTCTCATCACGACCAATGATCTTGAAGGTTGTCTTTTGGCTTCTGTAACGACCACGGGATTTTCGACTCCGAAATCGACACAAAATCCAGCGTCGACTGTTCAAACATCGAAAACACCAGATCATTTAGAGAAAGAAGTTAGAGGATGAGAAATAGAAAGAAAGAAATATTAGAATAGAAGAAAAACGAAGATCACAAACTCACAGCGGAACGAATAAAATATATCATATAACATAACTTTTGAAATACAAATCAGTAATTTTATATGCATACCATCATCAGAGCACAACAGTCATTTCTGGAACAGTTATAAACACTTGTTTCCAGATACAACATAGTACATAGCGGAAATACGATAATCTACAGCTAACTGGTGAAGCCTCCTGCTTCCAACTCCTCCAATCGAATCTGTGAAATCCCGACTACTTGACTGCCCGTACAAATTTGGGCACCCAAGAGTTTAGGGAAAACAAACAAAATAAACTCTGGGTCAGTCATGGGACTGGTGTGAGTAAACTCCAACCACTTGTTTAACTTTCAAAACCCTTTCGAAAGAAAAGATAATAGTAAGACCAGCCCACACATAAACATGGATGGTTTTTACCTTACTATAACCCAAAACACTTTGATATCAAATCCAATGATATTATAATAATGTCTACATCAAATAAATAACCAAATAGCAGAACGCTTGCATCTCACGCTCCACATATATAGTATAAAATCAAAACCCCATGGCGCTTATTGGAGATTGGATTCCGACTATGACAAGGTATGGAACCACCTTCTGCTAGTGTATCTCTAGAGAGGAATACACTGGGTTCAACAAGAACATCTTGCAACCCGGCCCACACATGACCGACCACTCATTTCGCTTGAGTGTATCGAATGTATATTACCAACGGTTGGGATCAGCAACCGCCTCCCGACTGGGACAGCATCGAATAGAATAAGAAATTAAATGAACCTCTAGATAGTTGATTATACATCCTAATGGGTGCGACCCACATAGCCATGCTGCCTGCCCGATTTTTGTCCTTTCCTGGTTGTTGAGGCCTGAGGCTACGAATACTTACCATTCATTGATAGCACAATCACTTTGAATGCCACATTGTCAGATCCGTTAATCACTAGTTAAGTTTGCACAAATATTCTGGATGTTATGCTAAGGGAATAAATCCGTTGCAACCATATATATTTATACAGACCAACCCATTTGATCATTGGAAATACTCTGTCAGACATTCGTCCATATACGTTCGTTCTGGGACTGAACGAAACCGGAGGCACTATTTCTATTTAATAGAAAGAGTCCTTGCACTTTACTCCGTCTTTAATATATCCAGCATACTTGGTTCGCAACGCTTATGCCGATACGAAGTGGTTCTTCGGATAATAATCCAACCGGTCTCTCCATATTGACAACGATGGTCAAAAACTTCGATAGTCTGTGATTTAACTATCGAATAAAAACAAGTGTTCATCCAAACATATCAAACAAATCACTGGGCTCTTTAATTAATATTTCATTAATTAAATCTCTTCTCCATTTCCTTATCAATATTTGTTAACCAAATATTTTCAATAATCATCTTGGCATCTTATGCCATTTGGAAAACGTTTCCCAATATCAACCCCTTTTATTTTCTATATATTAGAAAATATCTCTATTTGCAATTGGAAACAATTCCAATCACTTATCTCTATCCCGACTATTTAATTATACTCAGGAAATATTTACTGTTATATTTCCAAAATCCCATCACTTGGGTTTAAAACGAATGTTGTGTAAAACATCGTTACAACAACCCAAAATATTTTATTCAACTAACTCTTTTTCAAACACTTCTCTTCGAGACTGGATCTTGCTATTTATCCACTAAAAATGAGATCAATCAAGTTGGGGTAAAATTACCTCTCAGACCTTAACTGAAAACATCCTCAACTTCAAAACGGCAAAACCACTTACCTCGAATAAACACACTATACAATCCAATTATTCATTTTAAAACATGTATAAAGTTCGCTTTCTATTTCTAATTTATAGATTTCCCTTTTTGTTTACAGTATTCGATTTTTATATTCACTTACCTATCGAATTCTATACGTCGATACAATGATTTCTAACTATCAAAATATCTTTAAAATATTCTAACTCCTTAAATTTCCGGAAAAATTCGCCATAACCTCCCCTGTATCGGGAGCATCGGAAAATTTCAAATAGCTTCCCGGTAACTTCTCATCTCAAAAAGAAAAAGCCAAGCGGCTTGCCGATACGGCGCATAAAATCTCATATGGAAATTAAACATGTACCTTTTTGTCGAGCACACTAATTATATACCTTCATCACTTTATCCCATACCTGTCTACTATGTGTTTATCCCTGTCCAATTTATTTCAACCCCATACACTCGTTTTGACTCCACTCGTTAAATTAACTCGTTAACTATCTCTTTGCCTATTTCGCTTGTATATTTGAATATATCACGTTTCAAATATATTTCAACTTGCTTATCAACTAATTGAATTCAAATTTCAATTTAGGTTCTATATTCGATTTCGAATATATATTTACAATTCCAAATTCGCCTTTCAAGGTTCGACTTCAATTCAACACTCGATTAACTAATTTTCTTTGACTTAGTTAATTCTATCCAATAATCAAAAATATGATTATTGTTTCAAAAATCACTTTACTTGCTTTGCTTGAGTTCACCTTTATCTTCTAACTCAAGACCAGGTTTTTAAATGGAAATTCGGATTTTTATTTTCTTAAAAATCCCTATATTTATTATATAAAATCCATTACGGTTTTAATGGTTGCTGGCGCTGCGCTTTTAAAAATTTAATTTTGACATAACTCAAAATCTATTCGACGAAATCCAGATTTTTCTCTTCCATTAGAAAACTATTATTCAACCGGTCCTGACGATTCTTGTTTCAAAGAATTCCAACTTCAATTGAGTCCTGCATACTTAATTGAAGTTCGAAACGCCGATTTACGAACTGCAGCGCTGCGACGAGCTCGTTTTAATTATATTTAATATATATATATATGTTTAAACTTCGTTTGAATGAAATTCAACTCCATTCTGATATATATTAATATATTCAAGTCCATAGTTTAAATTCCATTTGAATTCCATATTCAAATCCCATAGTTTAAATTCTATTTTAATTCAATTTGAATCTCCTATATTCAAATTTCATTTTCCATCTCCATTTGAATTCTAATATTCAAATTCATTTCCAACACCATTTGAATTCTAATATTCAAACTCATTTTTAACACCATTTGAATTCTAATATTCAAATTTAATTCTCTTAAATTCACATACCATATTTTATTTCCTTGATTTCAAATACCACATTTTAATCTCCTTGAATTTAAATACCACATTAATTTCTATAATCAACTCCCTTTTGAATTGTTATATTTGAAATTCATACTTGAATTTAAATAATCAAACTCCATTTTGAATTTCTATTTTAAATTCAAATATCCAAAACTCCATTATAATACTATTTGAATTTCAAATACCACCTTTTAATTCTCTTTGAATTCCTCTTATTCAAATTCTTTTTGGATTCTATTTGAATCCTATATTTAAACTCCATTTGAGTTTTATTCAAATTCTTATATTTAAACTCCATTCAAATTCTATTTAAATTCTTATATTTGAATCCTCTTTATTTAAAACCCATTATTTAAATCCCATTTGAATTTCTTCACTCAAATCCATTTGAATTCCCTTGAATTCAAATTCCATTTCAAAACCATTTGGATTTCCTATTTTGAAATCCTATTTTGAAATTCTATTTCCAATTCTACTTGAAAATCCTATTTTCAAAGTTTATTTCAAATTCTATTTTGAAATTCTACATTCAAATCTCTATTTGAATTTCTTTATTCAAATTTAATATCAAAATCTCTATTTGAATTTTCTTTATTTGAATTCCTTTGAATTCAAATTTTATTTTAATTCCTTTGAATTCAAATATTCAAATTTCATTCTAATTTCTCATATTCAAATTCTATTTGTATTATTTAATTTATAAACAACGTTTATAACTTCCCTTAAATTTCCACATTGTAAACTTATAAATAAAGTTTATAAATCCAATTCAAATTCCGTATTTTAATTTATAAACCAAGTTTATAAATTCACTTGTTTTATATATTTAAAACAGTTAATATTTTCTATACTTCATTAAAAATTCAAATTCTATTTATAAAAATAGAATTCCATTTTCAAATCTCTATTATCCTTTTCCGATATTTTTATAAATCAATATTCGAGCCCCAGTGATATTTAAACACCCCAAAACGATCAGTTATCAATCACGGGATTTTTAACACATCATATATGAGAATATATATGAAACCGACAAACAAACAGATAATATATTTTTGAGGAATCCAGTTGGATTCCTCCAACCTGTTTACCTGCATCCACAGATGTTAGCACATAAATAATACCCATTCTGCTTCGTGGCAGAATATCGTGGTATAGAAGGTCATCCACTAATCATAGCGTGGGGCGTATAGGGTAATCATCCGCTATGAAACTGCGGGCATCCGCTAATGAGACTGCGGGAATCCAACCAATCATCAACCCAATATATATAATAGTAACCCTAAGTAACTAATATATTTAAAACAACCAGAAAAATCCAAACAAGCAACAAATAATTATTTTTACGAAATAAAAATAATTATAAATAAAGGTGAGTGAGATTTACTCACCTGATTTTTGTTTGCCAACTATCCATTTAAATTCTTTATCGTCTCGCCTTCCAATCTACTCGAGATCTCAAATGAAATCTTTTACCTATGATTATTTATTTTGCTTAACACTTAGACGATTATTTATGTAAATTAACTTAACAATAAATTAATTATCCTATGTATTTTAAATAAATAAACCTATACCTTGCTGCTCTCGGCCCATCTACGAAGCAACATTAACAATAACTGACTTCGACCGGTCCAAAACTACAAGCACCCTCATTGGTATTTTATCGAACAACTCATAGACACTCTCCATCTCATTCCTTTTCAACCATTACCTAGTCATTCCCATAAGGAAGCAACATATTGGTTGTAACAGTAACTGATTCCCCTACATTTCCAATGTCGTACCCTTGTTTATCTTGTTCGAGCACTTCAACATCCAACCGCACACCATCTCAACATCAATAACTCCATACCAGACCACTGCGACCTTCCCTCCTTGTTGCCAGTACCAAACAGGACTATCGCGACTACTGTATCCCTCCTCCACGGTCACAGCAAAGAACCGCAACATCTCCCAATCATCCCCCAAATCGAAGACCGAACTTCACTGAACTATCGCGACCTCCTCTCCTTGTTGCCAGGACCAAATGCGACTTACCCCCTTCGCTCTTCCAAAGTCAAACCCCATTCGACCGCACCCAAATTGATTCAATCATAGATAAAAGAACCCGAACTTGATGATTTAGTCTCGGTTGTTTCCGTATGTAGAATTAGATTCGATTCGTTTTTTTTTTTTGGAATGTTGGATCGATTTTTCGGTGAATGGAAAAGAATGAAATTTAAGGTGAAGAACTGAACTGTCTTCATGAGTTTTGGGATGGAAGGAAATACAAAGACTCGGTTAGATTTATAGGGAGCGAAGGGGACATTTCGTACGCAACCATTAAAAACTTGTTTCCATGATATCAAAGCGAGGAGACAATTTTCACAGAAAGGAGAAGGAGGTATGCGTTATTAATTGATATAGGTCGGCTCATTTAATATGATACGAAATTGATTTGATTTTATTTAATTTTATAATCAAAATATCTCGCTGTCCATAATTCGCAACCCCGAACCCTTATCTTAACGTAACGACTGACTTTCCAACACTATACCACTATTCTTACCTCAGTGGAGCGTACTTCAAATTTTAGTTTGAACGTATATATAGAAACATATTAAATCGATATAATAAAAATTCAAAATTTAAAACAAATAAATCCTCAATAATAAATTATTTTTGTTATACTCAAGTAGGATTGAAATTGATCTGCTGAACCATTTTGATTCAGTTTTAGTTGCGAATTAAATTATTATGTTTTCATGTATTACGATAATCCGATATATTCAGTATTAAATCATATATCGATCAAATCGATAAATTCAATATAAAAACTATGTATTATTCCAATTTAATATTTAAAATAAATTTAAATATTCATTATAAAACAGCTAAAAATCTGGGACGTTACATTCCTTCCCCCTTAAAAGAATTTCGACCCCGAAATTACTAAGGTAGGAAAAATGCTACTAACCCATTTACTTTTCAAAATTCACTTATATGAAACTCAACTTCTTATATTCCAACAAATTTAATTCCACCAAAACTTTTGGTTTTCTTTCATATGCATTCTAATTCATTCAACTTGATTCTGATTCAATTTATTCACTTTGATTCATTTTACTTGCTTAAGATAAATTTTACTTCCATTTCAAATTCAAAACATTTGAATTTCCAAACTACTTGTTTTCTTTCAAAACAAATTTCCATCAAAAACTTTTCTAAGGTAGCAATCCATCATTTAGAACTTGAAAATGAATACTGATGATGCTGCAGTCATCATCAGAATTATTTTCCAGCCACTGAAGTGAGTTCAGTGCTTTATCTATTTCAAAATCCATTCAAAATCCTTTTAAAACAAAGCTATATTGTTCTAATATACTTCCAAAAATATTTCAAACTTCCCAGGATTTAAATTTCAAATTCTGGTTTGAATTCAAATTTAATTCATCTCATTTGTACTTTTCATTCATATACAAATTCTATTTTGGGTATAAATAACCATTCCAATTTTATAATCTCGTTTGATTATAATCCTAACAATTAACACATTCATATAATATAATAATTTCAGAAAATTATTCTTTCTATATCAAAATAGAATTTTGGGTAAAATTATTTCATTTACCCATTTTAAAACAATATCGTGTTCAATTCTCTGTTCAAGTGTTTATAAATTCCTATCGACTTTGTGGCGTCCCACTATTCGACCAGAATTCATAAACCACTCAACAGATCAGCCAACACAATATAAAACAATTTTTATATCAACTAACAAATACGCGCTCTCGTATATACATACACTCAACTCATTCTAGGGTACTGCTGACCCTATCTCTAATGAGCACATTCCACCAAAGCCTAGGTATTCGCTCAACCTAAGCTCTGATACCACTGTAACGACCACGGGATTTTCGACTCCGAAAATCGACACAAAATCCAGCGTCGACTGTTCAAACATCGAAAATACCAGATCATTTAGAGAAAGAAGTTAGAGGATGAGAAATAGAAAGAAAGAAATATTAGAATAGAAGAAAAACGAAGATCACAAACTCACATCGGAACGAATAAAATATATCATATAACATAACTTTTGAAATACAAATCAGTAACTTTATATACATACCATCATCAGAGCACAACAGTCATTTCTGGAACAGTTATAAACACCTGTTTCCAGATACAACATAGTACACAGCGGAAATACGATAATCTACAGCTAACTGGTGAAGCCTCCTGCTTCCAGCTCCTCCAATCGAATCTGTGAAATCCCGACTACTTGACTGCCCGTACAAATTTGGGCACCCAAGAGTTTAGGGAAAACAAACAAATTAAACTCTGGGTCAGTCATGGGACTGGTGTGAGTAAACTCCAACCACTTGTTTAACTTTCAAAACCCTTTCGAAAGAAAAGATAATAGTAAGACCAGCCCACACATAAACATGGACGGTTTTTACCTTACTATAACCCAAAACACTTTGATATCAAATCCAATGATATTATAATAATGTCTACATCAAATAAATAACCAAATAGCAGAACGCTTGCATCTCACGCTCCACATATATAGTATAAAATCAAAACCCCATGGTGCTTATTGGAGATTGGATTCCGACTATGACAAGGTATGGAACCACCTTCCGCTAGTGTATCTCTAGAGAGGAATACACAGGGTTCAACCAAAACATCTTGCAACCCGGCCCATACATGACCGACCACTCATTTCGCTTGAGTGTATCGAACGTATATCACCAACGGTTGGGATCAGCAACCGCCTCCCGACTGGGACAGTATCGAATAGAATAAGAAATTAAATGAACCTCTAGATAGGTGATTATACATCCTAATGGGTGCGACCCACATAGCCATGCTGCCTGCCCGATTTTTGTCATTTCCTGGTTGTTGAGGCCTGAGGCTACGAATACTTACCATTCGTTGATAGCACAATCACTTTGAATGCCACATTGTCAGATTCGTTAATCACTAGATAAGTTTGCACAAATATTCTGGATGTTATGCTAAGGGAATAAATCCGTTGCAACCATATATATTTATACAGACCAACCCAATTGATCATTGGAAATACTCTTTTAGACATTCGTCCATATACGTTCGTTCTGGGACTGAACGAAACCGAAGGCACTATTTCTATTTAATAGAAAGAGTCCTTGCACTTTACTCCGTCTTTAATATATCCAGCATACTTGGTTCGCAACGCTTATGTCAATACGGAGTGGTTCTTCGGATAATAATCCAACCGGTCTCTCCATATTGACAACGATGGTCAAAAACTTCGATAGTCTGTGATTTAACTATCGAATAAAAACAAGTGTTCATCCAAACATATCAAACAAATCACTGGGCTCTTTAATTAATATTTCATTAATTAAATCTCTTCTCCATTTCCTTATCAATATTTGTTAACCAAATATTTTCAATAATCATCTTGGCATCTTATGCCATTTGGAAAACGTTTCCCAATATCAACCCCTTTTATTTTCTACATATTAAAAAATATCTCTATTTGCAATTGGAAACAATTCCAATCACTTATCTCTATCCTGACTATTTAATTATACTCAGGAAATATTTACTGTTATATTTCCAAAATCCCATCACTTGGGTTTAAAACGAATGTTGTGTAAAACATCGTTACAACAACCCAAAATATTTTATTCAACTAACTCTTTTTCAAACACTTCTCTTCGAGACTGGATCTTGCTATTTATCCACTATAAATGAGATCAATCAAGTTGGGGTAAAATTACCTCTCAGACCTTAGCTGAAAACATCCTCAACTTCAAAACGGCAAAACCACTTACCTCGAATAAACACACTATACAATCCAATTATTCATTTTAAAACATGTATAAAGTTCGCTTTCTATTTCTAATTTATAGATTTCCCTTTTTGTTTACAATATTCGATTTTTATATTCACTTACCTATCGAATTCTGTACGTCGATACAATGATTTCTAACTATCAAAATATCTTGAAAATATTCTAACTCCTTAAATTTCCGGAAAAATTCGCCATAACCTCCCCTGTATCGGGAGCATCGGGAAATTTCAAATAGCTTCCCGGTAACTTCTCATCACAAAAAGAAAAAGAAAAAGCCAAGCGGCTTGCCGATACGGCGCATAAAATCTCATATGGAAATTAAACGTGTACCTTTTTGTCGAGCACACTAATTATATACCTTCATCACTTTATCCCATACCTGTCTCCTGTGTGTTTATCCCTGTCCAATTTATTTCAACCCCATACACTCGTTTTGACTCCACTCGTTAAATTAACTCGTTAACTATCTCTTTGCCTATTTCGCTTGTATATTTGAATATAACACGTTTCAAATATATTTCAACTTGCTTATCAACTAATTGAATTCAAATTTCAATTTAGGTTCTGTATTCGATTTCGAATATATATTTACAATTCCAAATTCGCCTTTCAAGGTTCGACTTCAATTCAACACTCGATTAACTAATTTTCTTTGACTTAGTTAATTCTATCCAATAATCAAAAATATGATTATTGTTTCAAAAATCACTTTACTTGCTTTGCTTGAGTTCACCTTTATCTTCTAACTCAAGACCAGGTTTTTAAATGGAAATTCGGATTTTTATTTGCTTAAAAATCCCTATATTTATTATATAAAATCCATTATGGTTTTAATGGTTGCTGGCGCTGCGCTTTTAAAAATTTGATTTTGACATAACTCAAAATCTATTCGACAAAATCCAGATTTTTCTCTTCCATTAGAAAACTATTATTCAACCGGTCCTGACGATTCTTGTTTCAAAGAATTCCGACTTCAATTGAGTCATGTATACTTAATTGAAGTTCGAAACGCCGATTTATGAACTGCAGCGCTGCGACGAGCTCGTTTTAATTATATTTAATATATATATATATATATATATATATATATATGTTTAAACTTCGTTTGAATGAAATTCAACTCCATTCTGATATATATTAATATATTCAAGTCCATAGTTTAAATTCCATTTGAATTCCATATTCAAATCCCATAGTTTAAATTCTATTTGAATTCAATTTGAATCTCCTATATTCAAATTTCATTTTCCATCTCCATTTGAATTCTAATATTCAAATTCATTTCCAACACCATTTGAATTCTAATATTCAAACTCATTTTTAACACCATTTGAATTCTAATATTCAAATTTAATTCTCTTGAATTCACATACCATATTTTATTTCCTTGATTTCAAATACCACATTTTAATCTCCTTGAATTTAAATACCACATTAATTTCTATAATCAACTCCCTTTTGAATTGTTATATTTGAAATTCATACTTGAATTTAAATAATCAAACTCCATTTTGAATTTCTATTTTAAATTCAAATATCCAAAACTCCATTCTAATACTATTTGAATTTCAAATACCACCTTTCAATTCTCTTTGAATTCCTCTTATTCAAATTCTTTTTGGATTCTATTTGAATCCTAGATTTAAACTGCATTTGAGTTTTATTTAAATTCTTATATTTAAACTCCATTCAAATTCTATTTAAATTCTTATATTTGAATCCTCTTTATTTAAAATCCATTATTTAAATCCCATTTGAATTTCTTCACTCAAATCCATTTGAATTCCCTTGAATTCAAATTCCATTTCAAAACCATTTGGATTTCCTATTTTGAAATCCTATTTTGAAATTCTATTTCCAATTCTACTTCGAAAATCCTATTTTCAAAGTTTATTTCAAATTCTATTTTGAAATTCTACATTCAAATCTCTATTTGAATTTCTTTATTCAAATTTTATATCAAAATCTCTATTTGAATTTTCTTTATTTGAATTCCTTTGAATTCAAATTTTATTTTAATTCCTTTGAATTCAAATATTCAAATTTCATTCTAATTTCTCATATTCAAATTCTATTTGTATTATTTAATTTATAAACAACGTTTATAACTTCCCTTAAATTTCCACATTATAAACTTATAAATAAAGTTTATAAATCCAATTCAAATCCCGTATTTTAATTTATAAACCAAGTTTATAAATTCACTTGTTTTATATATTTAAAACAGTTAATATTTTCTATACTTCATTAAAAATTCAAATTCTATTTATAAAAATAGAATTCCATTTTCAAATCTCTATTATCCTTTTCCGATATTTTTATAAATCAATATTCGAGCCCCAGTGATATTTAAACACCCCAAAACAATTAGTTATCAATCACGGGATTTTTAACACATCATATATGAGAATATATATGAAACCGACAAACAAACAGATAATATATTTTTGAGGAATCCAGTTGGATTCCTCCAACCTGTTTACCTGCATCCACAGATGTTAGCACATAAATAATACCCATTCTGCTTCGTGGCAGAATATCGTGGTATAGAAGGTCATCCACTAATCATAGCGTGGGGCGTATAGGGTAATCATCCGCTATGAAACTGCGGGCATCCGCTAATGAGACTGCGGGAATCCAACCAATCATCAACCCAATATATATAATAGTAACCCTAAGTAACTAATATATTTAAAACAACCAGAAAAATCCAAACAAGCAACAAATAATTATTTTTACGAAATAAAAATAATTATAAATAAAGGTGAGTGAGATTTACTCACCTGATTTTTGTTTGCCGACTATCCATTTAAATTCTTTATTGTCTCGCCTTCCAATCTACTCGAGATCTCAAATGAAATCTTTTACCTATGATTATTTATTTTTCTTAACACTTAGATGATTATTTATGTAAATTAACTTAACAATAAATTAATTATCCTATGTATTTTAAATAAATAAACCTATACCTTGCTGCTCTCGGCCCATCTACGAAGCAACATTAACAATAACTGACTTCGACCGGTCCAAAACTACAAGCACCCTCATTGGTATTTTATCGAACAACTCATAGACACTCTCCATCTCATTCCTTTTCAACCATTACCTAGTCATCCCCATAAGGAAGCAACATATTGGCTGTAACAGTAACTGATTCCCCTACATTTCCAATGTCGTACCCTTGTTTATCTTGTTCGAGCACTTCAACATCCAACCGCACACCATCTCAACATCAATAACTCCATACCAGACCACTGCGACCTTCACTCCTTGTTGCCAGTACCAAACAGGACTATCGCGACTACTGTATCCCTCCTCCACGGTCACAGCAAAGAACCGCAACATCTCCCAATCATCCCCCAAATCGAAGACCGAACTTCACTGAACTATCGCGACCTCCTCTCCTTGTTGCCAGGACCAAATGCGACTTACCCCCTTCGCTCTTCCAAAGTCAAACCCCATTCGACTACACCCAAATTGATTCAATCATAGATAAAAGAACCCGAACTTGATGATTTAGTCTCGGTTGTTTCCGTATGTAGGATTAGATTCGATTCGTTTTTTTTTATTGGAATGTTGGATCGATTTTTCAATGAATGGAAAAGAATGAAATTTAAGGTGAAAAAATGAACTGTCTTCATGGGTTTTGGGATGGAAGGAAATACAAAGACTCGGTTAGATTTATAGGGAGCGAAGGGGACATTTCGTACGCAACCATTAAAAACTTGTTTCCATGATATCAAAGCGAGGAGACAATTTTCACAGAAAGGAGAAGGAGGTATGCGTTATTAATTGATATAGGTCGGCTCATTTAATATGATACGAAATTGATTTGATTTAATTTTATAATCAAAATATCTCGTTGTCCATAATTCGCAACCCCGAACCCTTATCTTAACGTAACGACTGACTTTCCAACACTATACCACTATTCTTACCTCAGTGGAGCGTACTTCAAATTTTAGTTTGAACGTATATATAGAAACATATTAAATCGATATAATAAAAATTCAAAATTTAAAACAAATAAATCCTCAATAATAAATTATTTTTGTTTTACTCAAGTAGGATTGAAATTGATCTGCTGAACCATTTTGATTCAGTTTTAGTTGCGAATTAAATTATTATGTTTTCATGTATTACGATAATCCGATATATTCAGTATTAAATCATATATCGATCAAATCGATAAATTCAATATAAAAACTATGTATTATTCCAATTTAATATTTAAAATAAATTTAAATATTCATTATAAAACAGCTAAAAATCTGGGACGTTACAGCTTCCATATTTGATGTAATTTCCAAACCTTGTTAAGCGGGTTCTTCAATAATCTATTCTGGATCATGAACATATCTTTGAAGATGTGATATGTGAAAAACATTGTGCATGCCTAACAACCATTCAAGCAATTGTACTCGATAAGCTAATGGACCGATTCTTTCAAGGATGGGAAAGGGTCAAATGCATCTAAATGTCACATTTCCTGTTTTCCCGAATCTTATAACTCCTATCATCGGAGAAATTTTCAAAAATATTGAATCTTCACCAAAAAAATCCCAGTCTCTTCTTCTGTGGTCCGCATAACTTTTCTGCCGACTCTATGCAACTTTCAATTTTTTTTCTAATCATGTTAGCTTTCTCTGTAGCTTCTTATATCATGTGGGGACCAAGTACAAGTCTGTCTCCAGTTTCTATCTAGTAGGCTATTGATTTGTACAAGCGACCATATAATGCTTCAAAAGGTGCTATACCAATGCTAGCTTGATAACTGTTGTTATAAGAGAATTCAACTAAGATAAGTGATTCTCCCATGAACCTCCCAAGTTAAGAACATAGGCTCACAAAAGATCTTCCAAAATTCGGTTGACTTTTTCCATTTGTCCATCCATTCGTGGATGATAGGCAACACTGAGACTTAGTATTGTTCCTAATGCTGCTTGTAGTGCTTCCCAAAAATGACTAGTAAAAATTGGATTTCGATCATTTATTATGCTGCTTGGCACTCCATGTAAACGGACAATCTCCTTTACATATAACTCTACAAGGCATACCGCAGTTCTTGTTGGCTTTACTGGAATAGAATGGACAATCTTTGTTAAACGATCTATAATAACCCAAAACCTTCATTTCCTTTCTTGGTTCGAGGTAACCATCAATAAAATCCATGAATATTTGATCGCATTTCCATTTTGGAATCTCCAAAAGTTGGAGTAATCCTGCAATCTTTTGCTGATCACTCTTGATTTGCTGACAAATCGCACATCGGATAACATATTTTGATATGTCCCTTTAAATTATCTCTCATAAAAAATGCACACTTTATATCATGATAAATTTTGTTAAATTCTGGATGGATACTGAGTTTAGATTTTTGGCACTCATCCAATACTTATCGTTTAAAATCTTCCATATCTGGAACACATATTCTCCCACTCAATCGCAAAATTTCTTGATTATCAATTTCGAAACTTGAATCCTCGCCTTGTTGTATATTCTTAGAATAAGTTCATCTTTCTTTTGCTTGCTAGCAATCTTTTCAATAAGAGATAGAGTAATAAATTGATAAGCAATGACAACATGTATCCTACTCAATGCATCAGCTACTACGTTGGCTTTTTCGGGAGTGTATAGAATATCTAGATTGTAAGATTCTAGAAATTCCAGCCATCGTTGTTTCCTTAAGTCTTTCTGGGTGAAAGAATATTTCAAAGATTTTTGGCCTCTGAATAACTCAATTTTTTCCTCAGCAAATAATGCCTTTAGATTTTAAAGCACATACCGCAGCTAGTAACTCTAAGTCATGGGTTGCATAATTCTTCTCATATGGCTTTAGTTGCTTGCCTATGGAGGAAACCACTTTTCCTTCTTGCATGAAGACTGCACCGACTCCTTCTCTACATGCATCTATGTAAACATTTAAACCCTTATTTCCATTGATGATGGCTAGAACTGGTGTGGTAATTAATCTTTTCTTCAGCTCTTGAAATGGTTCTTTACATTTAGAAGTCCAAATAAACTTTGCATTTTTCATTTTTAGATTTATTAAGGGGAAAGCTAATTTAGAAAAATCTTTAACAAATTTTTGGTAATATCCGGCTAAACCTAGAAAACTTCGGATATCTTTAGGAGTTGTGGGTTGCTTCCAATTCTAAATGGCGAAAATCTAACCTGGGTCAACAGAGATTCCATCTTCAGATATGACGTGCCCAAGGAATCTTACCTCTTTCTCCCAAAAATGACATTTCAAGAACTTTACCTTTAGCACATTGTTTCTTAATATTTCCAAAACAGCCACTACATGTCTAACGTGTTCTTCTTCAGTTCTAGAATAAATAATAATATCATAAATGAAAACTAACACAAATTTATTCAATACTTCATGGAATACCCTATTCATTAGGTATATGAAATAAGTAAGAGCATTGGTTAGTCAGAAAGGCATAATTAACCATTCATAAAACGTGTTGGGACCTTTGAAACAGGTTAAGTGAATACAATCCTCAGAGATTCTTAGCTGATGGAACCTTGTAGCTAAATCCAACTTTTGAAAAACTCGAGCACCGTGCAAATGATCAAACAAGTCATCTATTAAGGGTAGAAGATGCTTACTTTTAGTGGCTTGTTTATTTAGGTCTCTATAATCTACGCAAAATCTTAAAGACCCATTTGATTTTGCAACGAATATCACTGTTGATCCCTAACTTGAGCGACTAGGTCGTATCAATCCTTTCTTCAGTAGCTCTTGGGTTTATTTATTTAGCTCCTCCCTTTCTTCTGGTGCCATCCTTCGATCTATGTGGACAACTAGTCTTGCATTCCAAACTAGGTCAATTCTAAGTTCAGATTCCCTATGCGGTTGTGGGCTTTTAACTTCCTCAAATTCATTGACAATGGGCATAGTTTTTAATTTGATATGGGAATAATCCAAGGCATATATAAAATTGTCCCTCCTTCGACTTGGATCTTCACAAGGTACTTCTACGAAATTCTCTAATTTCATCTTTATTGATGTCGTTCTTTTTAAACAATCTAGGATAGCTTTATTCTTAGTTAACTAATTCATTCCGAGTAAAATCTAGGATATAAAGGTTAAGAGGGAATTGATGAACAGAATGAAAAATAGGAACCTTCTCACAATATAGACTGAGATTCATGGAACCCTCTATATGATATTCTACACAAATTGGTTGCTCAACGATTTTTAGTTTGAGTTTTAATTATTCTATAGTTTTGTTTGAAATAAAACTATGTGAAGCACCAGTATCGAATAATACTCTAACTAGATTATTGTAAATAAAATATTACCTTCCAATACTCCTTTTCCTTTTACATCCTTCGAGGTTGAAGGAACATCTTTGATTGCGTAGACTCTTGCCACATCTATTTTATTTGTTAGAGGACAATCCTTGATCGGGTTCCTTGACTTATGATAATTGTAACACTTCCTAGTTTCCTGACCTTGCTTCCTCGGCTTCTTGCAGGTAGTTCATAAATGGCCCTTCTAAGGGTAGTTTTAACAAGTAACATCCTTCAGGTGATCTTCCTTAATTCCTTTCTTTGATTTGTTTTTGCCCTGTTTCTTTCCTCCAAACTTCCACTTTTTCCAGTTGTTTCGTTCCTACCTTTTTCCTCTGGTGAATCCTTCTTATCCAATGTCGCATATCAGTATCCCATATCTACTAAATCCAAAAAATATTGTTTCACATGAGCAGTCATTCTTTCATGGAACTTCTTCTTCATCCCATTTATGAACATATCATTTTTCTTCAATGGCATCTTAACAAATTTAGGCACAAAATGAGATAATTCACTGAATTTTTTATGTATTCTTCAATGGTCATATCATCCTGCTTCATATCCATTAAATCTTGGTACAAAACGAAATATTCTTGTTGATGACATATATTGTTCTTCAAAAACTTACTTGAAATGCTCCCATAAGAAATCATCTTTTGGCTTTCCCTGAGTAATAGTTTCCCACCAAGCTAAAGCTTCATCCTGAAGTTGCTAGGAAGATATGAGTCTCTTTTAATTATCATCAATGTTTAGTCCTATGAATATTCTCTCACATGAATGAATCCAGGCTTGTGCTTCGACAACAGTTTCTATGCCTTTAAATGGCTTACAACCTAGCTTGGTGAAATTCTTGTACAGAACTGCTAAGTTGGGCTAAGTTGGAACTTGAATTGTTGCCTCTTCGATTACTGTTGTAGTGGCGTTTCGACCATTAGTGGTGTTACTTCCCCTTCCTCATTCTCTTCTTCCGCTCATCTTCTACTGTTTGTAAATAGTAAGAAAACAGGTTTAAGGTATACTGACGAGATATTTTAGGAAAATACTTACAATTTGAATAGATAGGGAATTTGTTTTTTTTATAATTTACGCTCTCTCAAATTATACTCATTCTAGGGTATTACAAACCTCATCTCTAATGGGTCATACCCCAAAAGTTAAAGTTCCTACTCAACCTCTAGCTCTGATACCACGTGTGACAACTGTCTTATAATCCTTGAAACTCAACATAATACTACCTTGGTATTCAAATTCGAAAAATCGAGTATCGGGAAGGCAGATCGTCAGGGGTAATAACACATTATAACAGAAAAAGAACAGCTCTCATTTCATTCAAACATAATTAACATAAAATTACATAAAATCATCTTAGATGATTGATCAGATTTCATAGACAAAAATCTAGTTAAAATGCTATTGGAATACTAAACACAGAGCAGAAATAACTAAAGGCTTCAAAAAGTGAATCCAAAGTGCTCCAACTTCAATTCCAAGCTCCAACCCAAAAAGTACTCCATACTATTTGTTCTAAGTACTCCTACTGCTAACCTGAACTACTAAGCTACCCAGTGGAAAAATAAGAGAACCTAGAGTTCAAAGGGAAAACAACAAACCCCGAGTTAGTCATGGGACTATGTGAGAAACTTAAAACAGTTGATTCTGAAAAAGAAGGGTATCTCATAAGACCACACTGCAAATAAACACGAAATGGGTTTTTACCTTATGATAACCAAAACGTTTTATATGAAAACATTGGATATTATTATTAATGTCTAATCTTCAAAATCAATTTCGAATATAAATATTCAAATACCAGAAATTGTTACCATATTAAATTTCGAGGCTATTATGCCATATAATATTAAACCATGGGTTTGTATTAGTGGGCAGATTTCCACCAATAACAAAGGAAAAGGATCTTCCTTATCTACGATGGGTACACCTAGAGGGATGTCCCGAGAATCCGATGCATCCATAGATTCTATGCCAACACAAGACCGGGTTATCCCTTAATTAGATAATATTGAATATGTCATTCTCTAGACATAACTGACCTTTATCGTGAGCTCTCTTTCCATCATCCATATAAGTAAAAAAAAATGGCTCCATACCGGCATGGTATATCTTTTAATCTAGAAGGGAATGATCATACCCTAATGAGAGAAACCCACATAGCCTTGCTGCATTCATCATGTTTCGATCATTTACGGAATGTGAGGCTTGAAGTGACATTACACAAAGCTATGCTTCAACAAAGTCACCCTTTGATCATCTACAACACATTTCACTTAGCATGCCATATTGCCAATTCATAACACATAACTGATCTCTACCGATATATGATCTCTGAGCTCGTACGTCTCGGAGAAGGGTGCTAAGCTAAGTTAATAGTTTCTCCACCACCAATAGATATATTTAGTAACGATCAATTGCTATGCCATAAAATGCAATGTTAGACATACAATCTATAGAAGTTCATTCTGGGAATGAACGAAACCGAAGGTGCTTTATTACTCGCACAATAAAGGAGACAAGCCCTTGTAATCCGGAAATTATTCAAATACGTTCAGACTTACTGCTTAATAGGGTAATCTATATATTGGAGCAACCAATGAGGAGAAGGTCAGCAGCAGTCCTTTCGATGTGAATATTCCCGGTGTTCTACCATCATCTTCAATACCTTCATTTACTTTATTATTTCATATCATTATTTGAAATGGTTATCAGATAGACATTTGATTTTGGTTTTTCCGAATAATCGCCATTGTTTAAAAATGATATGGATGTATAAGATTATAATTAAGTCTCCTCCATCTTATTTGATAACTAAATCTTCCTTTTGAACTTCCAGATTATCATTACAATACTTTATTTTTCATTTGGAAATGTTTACCAAAGATTTTTTTAAGAACCGTTAGGTTTCAAACTTTTAATCTCAAGGTAGTTGAAAAAGTGTTGCAAATAGCTTTGCTAAAAGTGTTGCTAACTAGCTTAAATTAGCTTGTTTGATTTAAATAAACACTTTAAAATATTTATTATGATTTATCATAATTTTTTCATATTTTTAATAATCTAAAAATATTCATTTCTAAAGATTTCCCAATTTGATCATCAATTGCAGTACTGCGATTTTTATTCAAATTTGATTTGAACATAATTCAATTCTATACATTGAAATTTTAAATTTCATTTTTCATTTGAGAATAAACACCATTTAAAAATGAATGTTTTTCATTTTGGGAAAATCTGATTTAGTTTGCATCATGTATATTTATTTGAAGTTAATGATCGAAACTTGCAGACTCCCGCAGCGCGACAAGCTCTATTTTAACCATATTTTGATTTCAACTTGAGATTAATCCCTCATGCTCCAAATATGTTTACAATTCATGTAAAACACATATATTTCATTTAAAACAATATTTTAATATTTAACTTTAAACTCAAATTATTATTTCAAATGAATAATATATTATTATTCTATTAATATTATATTAATTTCCCTTGCTAAAAAATATTATATTAATATTTTTTAAATTTATCCTTTTGAAATTCAAATGTTCAAATTTCAAATTAACCATAACATAAATTAGTTGGGATTTTTAACATGAGTTTAAAATTATTTACATAGCTAACTCTAATTTAATTTCAAAATCGCTATTGATTTTACTTATTTGAAATTGAACATGCTCTTTCATATCAAATTCCTTGTTCAAATAAATTTCCATCTTTACAAAAGTTTTTCATAACCACTTTAGTTTCATTTCTATCCACTTTCGGACAAAAAATTACAACTTTTATTTTATCCCTTATTTCCATTTTGAATGAATATAATATTCATTTATATTGTCAAATTGGAATGAGACTTAACCAATTCCTATATAATTCCATATGTTTGGGTGTAACATGTGAAGTGTTATATTACCACTAATAACAACCATAATAATATTCATAGAAACCATTCATCCATATCATAATATTTATAATGTAAGTCTTGTAGTAATTAACGCTTATACTCAATAACCAACTAATTAACTGTAATCCAGCAAACAACATATCAACCATATAAAATAAACATAATTGTAGAGTTTATCACCTTGGGTTCCACTCCGCCTTACTTTTATTGGTTTGGATTTTATCGCTTGAAATTACTTTGAAATGCTTAACTTCCTTTTTTCTTCCCTTTTCAAAAATCCTTTTTTTCTTCCTTATTCAAAAATCCTTTTTTTACAGGTGGGAAGGGTTCGACCTAGATGTTGGGGGAGGGGTGTGGTTATGGCTTGTAAGAGGAATAAGGGGAGGTTTGGATGGTGGTGGCGTGGTGTGGTGGTGGAGGCCGAGGGTGGAATGGAAGGTGAAGCGGTTTTGGGTGTTGGCAGATGGTGGAGGCCGAGTGAGGAAAGAGAGAGGCCGAATGGAGAGGGAAGAGGAGGGAAGAGAAATGGAGGAAGGAAGGTAGACAGTTGGAGGGGAGATGGATGAATGAAATGGTGGAGGATGGAGGGGTTTATAATGGAGTGTGAAAGGGCTAAGGATTTTACACCTAAGGGAACACTTGTCCCTTCCTTAGACAAGCTTTCATGCATGAAAACAAGTGTGTGGACACTTGTCTATAGCTTAGAAAATGAAAATAGGTATCAATTTATACAAATGATATTGTTTCAATGTTATAACAAGTTGTATAAAGTGCTACAAATAAATGATCTTATGTTCTAGTTTGTTACAAATTTTATTTTAGGTTATAAATTCTTATGAAAAATTCATTATTCAACTACATGAATTTTGAGTCATTACATTTGCTAAAATTCTTGCTGCTAATTCAAGGTAAGGGTTCCCTCACACATTTCTAACTTGTTTTGAGTTTTTACTGATGAATTTGTTTGATTTTCTATGAACTTTTTTGGTAACTATTGAATTCTTGAAATGCTGCAAACATGGCTCGAGTCCATGTTTGAGAGTCCATATATCCTTTAATCCATGTTGAAATGCGGTGATTCTTTTTTTGTTGGTATTTCAGTTGTTATACTATATCCTTGTCAATTTACATTGCAATATAAAGTCATTCGATCATTTGAATTTCATTCGAAAGTTGAACCGTGTGAGGTTATTTGGCCTTGGCCCAATCTCGTGCCTAGGTCGACCCAACTAAGATGTGGGTCGACCCAAGCTTGGGTAAAACGCCAGGCAATCTCCAGTGTGTTTATGCTTCTTGTTTTAGACATTGTTGCATTCCTAAGTGATTTTGGTCATGGTTTTTAGTGATAAAAGTAGGGCAATCAATGAATGCTTTCAGATGTGGATAGCGTCGTATCTGCATCCGCATCCAAAATCATTTTAGGATATAGGATATCTGCATCTGTGGATACGGACGGATATCGGATAATTACCCAATCTGCCAACAATAGATAAATCATGGTACGTAACTGAAATTTTTTAGTTTAACATGAAGTTTTTTCTCAATCCAATTAAATACTAAAGTGCTAAAAATAAACAAATTTGTTGATAATAAATAATTCTGAGCAATTAACATGCGTTTAATGTGCATTACATAGACTTTCGACTTAGTAAAATCATACATTAATATATTTTATTGTGCTAAAATATGTATAATTTAAACTATAATCATGAAAAAGCGGACGGATAATTTTCTGATGTGGATGAGCCTACTGTATTTGCATCCACATCCATTTTTTCAGATATCAGATATTTATCCCCTTTTTGAATACGGATGTGGACGGATTTCATATTTTTCGGGTATCCACTAACAGACCTAATGATAAAACAATGTGTTTATCTAAGTATTCCGCAGCACTTTCGATCAAGTAATTAAACCATACTTCTTGTGTTTGTGTTTGGCTTGCTACAACAATGAAGAAGCCTATATTATCACAAATCCGTAGTTGCCTTTTGAGGAATTCCGTGTGATCTTTGTGTGGTGTTTTCCTTGTGTTTTACGAGCACACGTGCACGTATTTTTTAAACCATTTTACATATAAAAACATTGTTTTGAAGAAAATTATTTTAGAATGTGATTTTATATGAAGTATAATATATGAGTAATTTTAATTTTAAAGAAGTTTTCCAAAATTGATGATTTTTGAATATTTTCTAAAATAGATTTAAAACTTGATTTTTCTAAAAGTATAATTTCCTATATAAAATCACAAATCTTTGCACCCTTCGCGAAGGTAAGGTTGTGAATTAAATAATTTAGTAAATTGTACAGTATGGGACGCATAAGTTTATTATATCGATTGATTTCAGACTTGTATATTCGAAGCTATTCTTTTCTAGTGTTTTCTAATATGGAATGGACTTGTGGGGAGTAAACTAATAAAGAGAACATATGGTACATGACACACAGTTACCACTATTTGGGTTATTGTCTGAGAGTTTGTAACACATTCTGCTGGTTCATCGGTACAAGACCTTTAGGTCAATCTGAGGCATTATGGCTTTTGGGCCATCTTGGGAATCTTGTGGGATTTATGACCTTGGGGTCATCTGAGGCATTTATGACCGTCTGGTCATCTGAATAAGGTAACTATTATAAATTATTAGTACTAGTATTGCTTCGGTCCATATAAGGTTTGCACGTACGGTATAGCTTTGGCTTGCCAAATTGAGTTTGGATCCAAAACTCAGTTATTTTCCGTTTTTTGAGTTTCTATTAAGATTTCACCATTCTTAGAGATGACTATTATTATAATATATACATATATATATGTCTTAGAGTTATTTGGGGAACTGTGTGCATATGGTGATTTCATTTCTGATATTTCAAACTAAAACTCAGTCCCAGAGTTTCTATAATTTCAGGGATTTTTATGGTTTCCTTCTTGAGATTTCATTTGGTTTATGTTTTATGTTACATTTATTGAAGGAAACATCTATATTACTGTAGTTTTCTATCATGAGTAAACCTTAACATCACATGCAATCTGAGGAGATCCGTGTTAAATCATTCCTTTATAATTTTAAATAATGTTTCCCTTATGTGAAATTTATTGTTACTTCATCTTATACTAATTATCTTTTTCAGATTAGACTGACTTGTATGTTTACTACTTGTAACACCCCCGTATTTTTTGTAAATCTTAAAGTAACGAATTAAAGAAAATTAATTTTAAATGTGACAATTAAGGGAAACAGGTTACGCCATTGCGTTCGTATCGGAATTCTGGTTGTCCGAGTTTGTGTGAATTGGATTTCGTATGAAGAAGTTATGGCCTTCGGAAGTTTCAAAAATTCAAAAATCAAATTTAAACACAGAAGAGGGCAGGAAAATTCCCACCCCAAGCCAGGTCGACCAGGAGTCGACCCTAGTGTCGACCTGCCCTTCAGGTCGACCTGGGGGTCGACCTAGGGGTCGACCTACCCCGACGGGCAGATCTGAAAAGATGACGAATTCTGACTCCCTGCCGAGTCATTAGGGCTGAGGTGTTATCCTATCTTTACTGGATGGTCTTGATTACATCTAGGGTTAATCCGACGGCTCTAAATTAATTAAACCTCTATAAAAGCAACCTAACTCTCAATCCTAAATCACAAATATTCATACCAAGAGCCGCCGTGCCGTCAATGGTGAACCTAGAATAGCCGTCATCTCTTTCAATTCAAAGGCAAGATAGAAGCTACGTCAAAATCGAATCTAATCTAATTCAACTAAGAAAATTTAATGATCTACATCAAAGGCGAGCAATTCAATTTCAGAATACATATCCCGGAACTCAAGAATTCCTTTTTGTTTGTAAGTGTAGTTATCTTTCATATGTGAATAAATTAAAGACATGGTTTGTAATGAATTGTAAAATAGAATTGTATCAAGTTGTATGTGATGCTGATATATGTTTATTCATGTCTATTCTATCATATATGCCTATGAACTATTGTGGTCTATCGAACCTATCATGTTATGTGGAAATTGGTGAATAAACCCATGATGTTGTATAGGAATTTAGAATAAAATTATCATATATACGTTTGGTGATATTATGATACATACAAGTTTTAGGCTAAGTCATGTAGTTTATGCCTAATTGTTTAGATCCATTAAGCATGCATGTTTAGATCTACGATCTTGTATAAATTTGGTGATGATATCTATATGTTGTATGTCAATTTAGAAATTATGCCATGTTTATGCAAGTTAAGTGATGCTATCATGTTATGAATACATGCAAGTTTATAGGTTAAAAACATGATTATGTAATCCTATATGTTTAGACTACACTTTATATGTTAGATCCATATGCCTCTATGTTAGATCCATGTTAGCATGATTCAACCCCTATGCAAGTTCATCACTGCATGTCTAATTAAATTTTGGTAGTTCTATGTAAAACTATTATTTTATGACTCATGTTGCATAGATCTAGTTTGCAAGTTCACAATTAAAAGTATATTATGCCAAGTTCGTGTGACACATCTGTAGTGAGATCCATATTTTTGTTTGATGTTGGAATGTTGCAAGTTTCTCTTTTTCCCCTTCATGTTTATTAGTTAGGCTAAAATGTTGAGCCTAACATCCTATGTAATTTTGCGAACGTAAACAGGGGTAATGTTGGGGAAAACATGAAAAATATACGTAATTAACATATTTGGCTCATAACCATGTAAATGGTATGGCATTGAAATGGTATAATTTACTTATCAAAAATTATGAATTTGATTTAGAAGGGAAGTGGGCCACGACAATAAATTGTTGACAAATTTACATATAAGCATTAAAGGGTAAATATTTAAATTTAGAAACGACGAATATGCCTAACCCAAGGTTAGACTGAGTTGTAGTGTAAAACTACCCGGAACCGATCGGCATATCCAGTGACCACAACAATACCTGTCTAATATGGGTGTTTAGTGCATTGAGCCCAAAAAGGACCTGAGATTAGACTAAGTTATGGTGTAAAACTGCCCAGAACCGACCGGCACATCCAGTGACCACAACAATACCTGTCTAATGTTAGTGGTTGGTGCTCTAATAAAGCTAAGTCAAGAGTGGTAGGGTTAAGTCAATTAAGAAAACACTTAACCAATTCAACATGTTAGTTAAACTGATGGGTGGGGTTAGGTAAATTTGGACACTTAACCAATTAACATGTTGGGTGGAAAACCCTAGTAACGAGGACCCATTTCAGCAGTAACCCACATAGATGTATCATGGGACCCTGAACTAGGCAGGGTGGGGCACGATTACTGGGCTGAATTGTAAGCGGTCAAAACAGCGGCGGGTGGTGCGTCAGTGTAGGTTCCTTCGGAGTACGGGCATGCTCGTACTCCGTAGTGGAAAAAGCAGGCACTGGGCATCAGTAGTCATACACTGTGCATCTTGAATCATGTCGGATTGTCACCGTAAGATTTGATACACCCCGTGGTGGGACTAGCACATGTATCTACAGTCAAGTGGGGGCCGAATGACACACGTGATAAATGCATGCTAGTAGGAGCCGATCGATATAAGGGGATCATTTCACCAAGAACATGTGGTGCTAGTTGGACAAGTATAAGTAGGTGCAGAGAATTAAACATGGGTACGATGTATATTCGGTTTATCCTACCTTATATAGTTTTATGTTAGTTATTCTGGTATGGTCCTATTTTTTAGTTTATTCCTATCATGACCCTTTTCCTTATTCACACACTGAAAAGTCACTAGACTTACTCAGACTTATGTCTGACCCATTTTCTTTCGTCTTCTTTTCTTCCGTCCCCTCCCCCCTTCAGGTAGCTAGGGAGGGAATAGCTCAGCTTAATTTGGACCGTTCATCTTTCCAAGCTTGAAGACCCTGTGATGTACAGGTTGGAATCTCTTATCTTTGGCTAAGGCTTTGGAAACACTAGACTTGGGGATTTACGCAGTTTTAATTATGTTTTAATCAGGACAGAGATTATGATGTAATGTTTTGGAAGTTATTTTGAGACAATTTACTGAAATGGTTTTTGTATTGAACCACGTATGAAATAAATGTTTGTTTTCCACTGCTTATATTTCTGTCTTGTAAATTTTATGTGTCTTTTACCTATAATACTCCACCAAAGTTAAGGCATTCCCTTTGTGAGTGACCTTGACGGAGGTGGGGTGTTTCACTTTGTATCAGAGCAAAGGTTTACCAGATCAGATAGAAATTTTGAAACTGTTTTTCAAAAGAAGTTTAAAGAAGCATTTTTCAAGAAAAAGTGTTATTTTACTTTAAAAGGCATTATCCCCTAAAGCCATATGCACTATCTTTCTATCCTTTGTCTTGAATCTTTCCTTTTTCATTTCAGCATGTCTAGGAATCTTAACCTTCCAGAGGGTGTACCGATACCCGGCTGGTTCAGGAGGTACCTAGAGGCTAGGGCCAACGACGCAGGCCCAGCAGACATTCCTCCTCCCCCAGCTACAGCGGTTCCTCCTCCTCCTCGTGCAAATGCTTTCTCAAAAGTATGTAGGGACTTTCGAGCCATGGGTGGAAAGAACTTCAATGGAAATGAATCCTTCGTGGAAGCAAGAAACTGGCTCAAAGAAACTGAGGATTTATTCGATGTCTTCGAAGTGGATGATAGGCAGAAGATACAGTTGCCGGTATGATTGCTCAAAGACGAAGCTTTCTATTGGTGGGAAGTCACTAATGCTGAAAGACTAATTGAAACTTGGATGGATTTTAGGATGAGGTTTGAAATAAAATTCCTCTCACAAGCTGAACGAAGCCTACAGATGGAGAAGTTCTTAGCTCTCAAACAAGGAAGTATGCCAGTCAAGAAATATGTTAACCAATTCAATCAGCTGGCTAGGTTCGGACTGGAGTTAGTGAACAATCCACAAAAGAAGGCTCTCCGCTTTGTTAAAGGATTCAATGAGCCACTACACAGCGTAGCTATGTCCCATATACCTATGGATGCGACTTATGAAAGACTGGTAGACATGTCACTGTTACAAGAAGAAGATAAGGTTGGCAAGAAGGAGACAAAGGTGGAAGCATCTCAAGATAAGAAAGGGGAAGGATCACAGAGTAAGAAGACAGATTCCAAGAAGGGCGGGAAAAACAACAAAACCCGTGACAAGAGGAAGTGTAATTTTTGTGGCATTCCTGGACGTCTGGTTAAGGACTGCAGGAAGAAGAAAAGGAAGATGGGTGGCTGTTTCCATTGCGACGAGGCAGGACACAAGGCTAGGGACTGCCCAAGAAAGCAAGGGCACAGAGTTGGATCTACTTCGGGAGGGCAGGTTCACGCTCTCATGGCACCTCCACAAGAACAAGGTAGAAATGTTTCTGTTGAGAGTTTAGTTTATCTTTTTGATCATCCTGTTCCTACACTCTTTGATTTTGGCGCATCACACTTTTTTATATCTACTACATTAGTTGAATCTCTGCACCTAGACACCAGTTTAGTAGAGGATCCCTTGGTTGTTTCAAATCCAATTGGAGGCTCAACTTATTTGTCAATGATTTGTTTGGATTTGGAAATTTCTATATTAAGTGTGAGGTTTAGATGTAATGCCTATGTTTTGGGCTTCACGAGCTATGGGTTGATTCTAGGCATGGATTGGCTATCTAGTAATGGTGCCATCCTCGATTGTGAAAGGAGAGTGGTTAGACTCATGACTCGCCTCGGTAACGCTCTCGAAATTTCTTGTAATCCCATGAACTCAGTTATGCTTAACTATCTAGAACCTCTTGATGCGTCTATTGAGAATTTGCAGTCTGTTAGAGTAGTCCATGAATACTCGGATGTCTTTGAAGAGGTTAAAGGGTTATCTCCGAAGCGGGAGATAGACTTCCGCATATACCTCATTGATAATGCAAAACCCGTTGCTTTACTCGTTAGACACATGGCTCCAAGGGAGAGGAAAGAACTCAGCAAGCAAGTTAAAGAGTTGCTTGAGAAGGGGTTTATAAGGCGGAGTATTTCTGAATGGGGTGCTCTAGTAGTGTTCGCAACTAAAGCGGACGGTTCGCTTCGCCTATGCGTTGATTCTAGGGAGCTAAATAAGCTGACCAAGAAGAATAGGCACCCACTTCCAAGAATAGATGACTTGTTCGATCAGCTTGTAGGTGCATCGGTTTTCTCCCAACTAGATTTAGCTACCGGGTTTCATCAGCTGAGAGTGGCTGAAGACAGCATTGACAAGACCACGTTCAGAACTCCGTATGGTTTCTTCGAGTGGCTTGTCATGCCTTTCGGCTTGACAAACGCACCCGTTTATTTCGTCGATTTGATGAGCAGGGTGTTTAGGGAGTTCCTCAATAAGTTTGTAGTGGTCTTCATGGATGACATTTTGATTTTCTCGAAGAGTGAGGAAGAGCATGCTCAGCATCTAAAGGAAGTCATGGATACTCTTCGTGCACATCAATTGAAAGCCAAATTTTCCAAATGCCACTTCTGGAGAGAGGAAGTAAGATTTCTTGGACATGTGGTATCCAAGGAAGGGTTAGCCGTGGACCCCACAAAAGTAGTTGCGGTGCAAGATTGGAAGGTCCCACGGAATGCAACCAAAGTCCGAAGCTTTCTCGAGCTAGCAGGTTATTACCGGAAGTTCATCAAAGATTTTGCGAAAATATCAGCTCCACTTACAAAGTTGACAGAGAAGAACTTAACTCTCACTTGGGATTTGGATTGCAATATTGCTTTCCAACGCTTAAAAAGAGCTCTAACGACAGCTCCAGTTCTGACATTGCCAGATGGGAGCAAGATGTTTACCATATACACATATGCATGTGGTACGGGGTTAGGTGCTGTCTTGATGTAAGAAGGGAAGGTAGTAGCTTATGGAGGCAGGCAGTTGAAAATACATGAGAAAAACTACCCAACCCACGATCTAGAGTTGGCTTTGGCGCCATTATCTCCTAGGTGAGAAATTTGAATTGTATACTAACCATAAATCGTTGAAGTACCTTTTCTCGTAGAAAGATCTTAACTTGAGGCAAAAAAGGTGGATGGAATTCTTGGCATCCTACGATTTCGAGATTTCCTATACCCCTGGCAAGGGCAATGTAGTAGCAGACGCCTTGAGTAGAAAGAAGCTGACCTTAAGCCCTCTATTTATTAAAAGGCAATGCTTGGAGTACATAGCCAATTTTAATTTTAGACTCTTTGTCAATCATGTGACCGGTTTGTTAGCATCGCTAGAGGTACGGCCTACTCTTTTGGACTCAATAGGGACCGCACAACATGAAGACCCTCAGCTAGTTGATGAGCTGGATAAGCTGAGTAGGGGTGAGACATCTAGTCACCTCAACAGAAACTCCATCGATGATAAGGGATGGTTGAGGAAAGATGGAAGATTATGCGTCCCATAAGCAAGGTACTTGGTGAAGAAAGTTCTTGAAGAAGCACACCCCGGTGGAGACAAAATGTACAAAGACCTCAAAAGGGTTTTCTTTTGGGATGGCATGAAGAGGGATGTAACTGAATTCGTCTCGAAGTGCTTAGTATGCCGGCAAGTCAAGGCAGAACAAAAGAAGCCTGGTGGTTTGCTTCATCCTCTAGAGGACCGATAGTGGAAATGGGGTAGCATCTCGATGGACTTTATTGATGGGCTGCCTAGGTCAAGAAGAGGCAATACCAGTATTCGGGTAATAGTGGACAGGCTCACAAAAAGCGCTCACTTCATACCCGTTAAGAGTAGAAGGACTTCCTCATCTCTAGCATCCATATATCTTAAAGTGATAGTCTGACTCCATGGGATTCCCTCCAGCATTGTTAGCGACCAAGATCCTATCTTTACGAGCGAGTTTTGGAGGAGTTTGCAAGAAGCTATAGGCATACAGTTATGCTTAAGCAAGGCCTATGACCCCCAAATCTATGGTCAGATGGAAAGAGTGAACAGAGTGTTAGAAGACCTCTTGAGATTATGCATTCTTGACTTCAGAGGAACATGGGAGGATCATCTTCCTTTGGGGGAGTTTGCCTACAACAATAGCTACCAAGCCACCATAGGTATGGCACCCTTCGAAGCTTTATATGGTAGATCGTGTCGATCACCAACTTGTTGGTGGGAGTCTACAGATAAGCTCATACTTGGACCAGATATGATTAGAGAAACTTCCGAGAAAGTGGACCTGAAGTCCTACGCAGATAAGAGAAGGACCGACCTTGAGTTTGAGGTTGGGGACAGGGTTTTCCTTAAAGTATCTCCTTTGAGGAACGTCGTTCGCTTCGGATCCGCAGGAAAGTTGGCACAAAGATTTGTAGGGCCATTACCTATCATTGAAAGGATTGGAAAGATGGCTTACAGAGTAGAGCTTCCCGAAAGATTGTCTAGAGTTCATAATGTCTTTCACGTTTCTTACTTACGAAAGTGCCTACATGAGTCTGCGGAAATGGTCGAACCAAGCGTACTAGAGGACGTAGAAGTAGAACGAGAGGCGACTGTGAGAAGAGTTCCAACTCGTATCTTAGGTACAGAAGTCAAAAAGCTAAGCAACCGCGAAGTCAAACTCGTAAAAGTTCAATGGAGTGATGCTGAGGAAGACGCGACATGGGAGACTGAGGCCAAAATACGCGCAGCCTACCCTTTTCTTTTTGAGGGTACATCTTTGATATCTTTTTTCCTAAAGTTTGTTCATGCTCGTATCTATCTTTTTAGTATTTTCCTCAGTGCTGTTCTCGATCCTTAGGTAGAAACCAATGGATGTAAACATGTATTTGAAACATGTTATGGTTGATGGTTGCAAGTGGTTGCTAGTGGTTGCTCGTGGATGCATATACACACACTTTAGGTATTAGATCAGCTCAGTCACTTTCATATTGCATATGCATATATGTATTTATATATGATTGAAACTTGATGTGTTATCATGTGGATGTTGCATTTGTATGAATGATTGTGCACTCATGTAGAAAGTATGGTTAGGGAAGATTGCATGCATTATGGATGCATGACACTGACCTGACTTGCATTTAGGAGGTCAACTGAATCAGTAGACTGCCTGATTTTGCATTAGATAGGGACATATACCCACACTATGCATATAATCATAAAGCATTAGAAGTCTTTTAAGGATGATGGATGCCTGTGTTTGATGGTTGAGTAGATGGATGATTATATGGTAGGATATACGTTCTTCTTGACTTGAAGATTTCGGGGACGAAATCTGTGACGGCCCGCCCCGCACCAACCGACATTTACTCCAAAAGTACACTGTACACATGTCCAGTTAGCACGGGACGGTCGTCAGAAGGAAAGGAAAGAAGAGAATAAACTAAAATGGAACCTGTAAAATGTCTCACAGCGCATGGTACAAAATATAATAACAACATACTTGACATAAAACAGGTGAGACAGTGCATAAGCTGAAAACAAACTAACATAGTAGCGGAAAATCCAAGTACAGCTTATGATCCAAAGCTAACATTGTTACAACTTTTCAAACTGTCTCAAAAAAAACAAAAGCAAGATAAAGGAGGTACACTACTAATGCCCAAGTAGCGACCACCAACGACACAGGGAAAATATCTATATATCATACGTGGAAGCCTCCTGCCCGCCTCCGAATCAGCTACTCGCGCATCACCAGCTAACCTGTCTCTAGTCTGCTCGTGTGAGCACCCAACGTAATAAGAAGAGACATAAAACTCTGGGTCAGACATAAAGCCTGGTATGAGCGATAAGCATCTAAACAGAACAATAATAGGTATACTAAACCATACTTGAACCTGGAGCCGCAACCAAAGAGTTAGCACTACATACTGCACAACACTCTAAGGTGCCATTTCAAATGGTGTAAAGATAACGGGGGTGTGAGTTGTGCATGTCATAGTGATGGCAAAAAAAATCAAGCATAACAACCATCCTCACATCTCTCACTCAGTGCGTAAAGCATACGATATTCACCCCTTCGATCACCTCAATATTTTTCTATGATCACCTTGCCCCCATGAAGTCATAAATGGCTTCACTGCACTGATACATAGCCACTAATCCTTCGCTATGTCCACTTTGCCCCATGGAGTCAAAATGACCCCACTGCACTGGCTCATAGCTTTACTAATCGTTTATTATGTCCACTCTGCCCCCATGGAGTCACAATGACCCCACTGCACTAGCTCATAGTCTTACTACGCATCACTTTGCCCCTCGAGTCATAATGACTCTACTGCACTGATAACGTAGTCTTGCTACCATCACCTTGCCCCTCAAGTCATAGTGACTCTACTGCACTGATAAGTAGCCCATCATCCATTTCCAGTGGTGAATCGAAGTTATGAACGTCGACAACTCCTTAGCACACGTCCCGCAGAAAAGTCCAACTATGAAGTGAACTCATTGGTTCCCAACTGGATCCTGAGCTCTAACTTCCACTTGGACTACCTTTGCATCTCGGGTTATTGGTCATCATCGGATCGGTTCGGATCTCCCCCTAATCATCAGTTCGGTTCGGATCGGAATGCTTCTTCTTCACTGGATCGGGTCGGATCGTCATTATCCCTGGCGGATCGGGTCGAGGTCTCCAGCTTGCCACGGTTCGGATCGGCCTCTTCTAAAGCACCCCGGGTCGGGTCGTACTCTCCAAGCCCAGTCGTAGTACATCGGTTCGGGTCAAGGCACCATGGAGGATCGGGTCGGAGAACACCAGGTGGGCCGGATCGAATGATGCATGCCACGAGAAGTGCGAGTGGATCAAGTGTGAAGTGTGAGAGCGGATCGGGTCCTCCTAACCGATCCGATCCGGTTCGGGTGTCTTCCTGCACTTTTTCCAGCAAGCAGTTTATTCCACTCGACGACGTTTTCGACCATTCCAACTATTCTAATCAATCACAAAGCATACCATACAGTCATAGCAGCATGTGTAATCAACCACAAACATCAAAACAACAATATAATAGGTTAAAGTGGATCAAATCTAGCCAAAACCCCATATTTTCCCTTAAGCAAGTTTAGGTGAAACTAATGATATGATTAGCAAAACTTAACCAAATTAACCCAAATTCATACTAGAGGTCTAAAACATCATTTCGAATTTTAAAAATATTTTTCCAAATTTTTATCATGTTTAAATTCGCTAATTAACATTAATTACCCTTAATTGACCATAATTAGTGAGGAACTATGCAAATCACTCACCTTAGCCACAAATAAGACTTAGATCTGAAATAGATCTCTGATTTGGTGTGAATCCCAATGCTAAACAGCAGCTCTAATGTTGATTTGGTGAAGATCTCTCTTAATTTGATGTTGCTAAGCTTAATCCTTGACTAGAAGGTGATTTGGAGGTGGTTTAGAGGTTGCAGGCCATTTTTAGGGTTTCTTAGAGGTATGTGGAGGCTAGAAAACTGAAATGGAATGAATCTCTAACTCTTTTCAGCCTCCCCATAACCTTAATCCCGAAATGGGTTATGGGCCCATCCACTAATCACCCTATTTGGCCCGGTTAAGCAGTTTTTCACCTTTCAAACCTTATTTCAGCCATATCTCCCAAACGGTGAGTTTGTTTGGCTATTATGACCACTCTACGGAAAGGTAAACCATCAAACGAATCTAATGGAAGTGGTTTCAGGTCAAAATTCCTTTCCAATCAAAAGTTATGGCCAAAACAAGATCAGATAGGGGCAAAATGGTCATTTAAAAATCGAAAAAAATCATGAACATAGGAAATGACTCTAATGGTTGTTTCCCATGGTTACATGACCATACGACTTCATAGGGGAAAGAAATAAATATTCTACGATCCTCCGATGCGTAGAATGCGGGTTGTTACATTCCCCCCCCCCCCCCTCCCCTTAAGAAATTTCGCCTCCGAAATTTCCTAATCAAAACACGCACAAGGGTCCCGCATGCCTATCAGTCATAAAATAACAATCAAACATGCAAAACAAGTATATCCTAGCATGCGGAATAACTAAATTGCAAAATAAATCTTACCAGGCAAAGAGTTCTGGATACGTCTTTCTAATGCTCTCCTCTGTCTCCCAAGTACAGTCATTCTCGTTCTCGCCCCACTGAACCTTGACTAGCTTCACCGCCTTCCTTCGAAGTTGCTTCGTATCGTGCTCGACGATACGAATCGGCTTGCGGTTCCCAACCGCCTCAGGTTCCACCTCGAAGTCCTCTAACTGATCAGGTGAAATAGTCATATCGGGGTCGTGTACGAACTTCCTTAGTTGGGAAACATGAAATACGTTGTGAACTCCCGCCATCTTCTTTGGTAAGTCAACTCTATACGCCAAATTCCCGACTAATTCAAGAACTGGGAATGGGCCAACAAATCTTGGTGCCAACTTGCCTCTCCTGCCAAATCGTATTACGCTTTTCAACGGAGAAATCTTGACAAACACCAAGTCACCAACGGAGAATTTTAAATCTCTTCTCCTCCTGTCAGCATAACTCTTCTGCCTATCTTGGGCAGCTTTCATTCGTTGTGGAATGATCTTAATCTTATCCGAAGTTTCCCTCACCACATCTGGTCCAAACATAAACTTCTCGCCCGTCTCTATCCAACATGATGGTGAGTTGCACGGTCTTTCGTACAAATCTTCATATGGAGCCATATCGATACTGGATTGGTAGCTATTATTATATGCAAACTCTACTAGATGCAAATGGTCATCCCATGATCCACCAAAATCCAATATACATGCTCTCAAGAGATCTTCCAATATACGATTCACCCTCTCCGTCTGACCGTCGGTCTGAGGATGGTATGCGGTACTGAGACGTAATTCTGACCCTAGAGCCTCTTGTAAGCTCTTCCAAAACCCACTAGTAAACAAAGGGTCTCGGTCACTCACAATGCTTTTAGGTACTCCATGAAATCTCACTACCCATTTCATATACAATTTTGCTAACTTAGCTGCCGTTAGGGTCGATTGACTGGTATAAATCTTGCACTCTTAGTCAATCGATCCACAATTACCCAAATGCTATCATGTCCCGTTCTAGTCCTTGGTAAACCATCGATGAAATCCATTTAGACTTGCTCCCATTTCCATTCGGGAATTTCTAATGGTTGCAACAACCCACTAGGCTTCTTTTGCTCGGCTTTAGCTAGCTGGCAATTCATGCATTTGGATATAAACTTCCCAACGTCTCTTTTCATCCCTTCACAGTAGTGAGTCTGTCTCATGTCTCGATACATCTTATCACCACCGGGGTGTATAGTCAGTTTTGAGTGATGACATTCTCTAAGCACTTCATCTCTCAAACCATTCACGTTGGGTACAACTAGTCTTCCATTCTTTCGAAGCCATCCTTCTCGATCAAGCCCATACAAATTCATCTCCTCACCGTTGATGTTCATCTCTAACTTGGAGATGATTTCCAATAGATTAGGATCGTCCCTCTGACTGGAACCAATTCGCTCTATCAAAGTGGTTCTGATCGCCAAACTAGCTAGCATTTCTGGATCCAATTCGCACTTTGGTCTGAAATCAAACCCTGCGATATACTCCAGTTGCTTCCACTCAAGAAACATAGCCCCTAAACTGGCATGTCTCCTACTCAAGGCATCGGCTACCGCATTACATTTCCCAGGTGTGTATGCGATATCAAAATCATACGAAGCCAAGAACTCTAACCATCTCTGCTGACAGAGATTCAGATCCTTCTGGGAGAAGAGATACTTAAACGATTTATGATCGGTAAACAACTCGAATCTTTCTCCCAAGAGATAATGTCTCCACATCTTCAGCGCAAACACAATCGCTGCCAATTACAAATCATGGGTAGGGTACCTTTTCTCATGTGGCTTTAGTTGCCGACTAGCATAAGCTACAACTTTACCTCCTTGCATCAATACAGCACCTAGTCCGGTACCACAAGCATCCGTGTATACCGTCATCTCTTCATTCGCTTTAGGAATGACTAACACTGGTGTACGCATCAACTTTTCTTTTAGACTTTTGAATGCATTCTCACACACTCCGTCCCAGACGAAGGTCGGATTCTTCTTAGTCAACTGAGTCAACGGTGTTGCTATCTTAGAGAAGTCCTGGATAAACTTATGATAATATCCAGCTAACCCCAAGAAACTTCTTACATCTGTTGCATTCTTGGGCGTAGGCCAATCCTGTACCATAGTCACATTCGCAGGGTCCACGGCAATACCATTCTCTGAAACAACATGGCCCAAGAATCTCACTTCCCTTCTCCAGAAATGACACTTAGAGAATTTCGCTTTCAATTGGTGTTTCCTCAACACCTCCATCACTATCCTCAAGTGTCCCTTGTGTTCCTCCTCTGTCCTCGAGTAAACAAGGATGTCATCTACGAACACAAGAACAAACTTATTCAACTGATCTCTGAATACTCGATTCATAAGATCCACAAAGTAGGCAGGTGCATTGATCAATCCAAATGGCATGACCGACCACTCATAAAATCCAGACGGCGTCCTAAATGTCGTTTTAGGAACACTCTCATCCGCCACTTGGAGCTGATGAAATCCTGTCGCGAGGTCCAACTGGGAGAACACTCTTGCTCCTTCTAGGATATCAAACAAATCATCTATCCGCGGTAGAGGATACTTATTCTTCCTAGTTACCATATTCAACTTGCGATAGTCCACACACAAACGAAGGGAACCATCTGCCTTAGTGACAAATACAACTGGTGCTCCCCACTCGGAGACACTTCTTCTAATAAATCCCTTCTTCAAAAGATTGCTAACTTGCACCCCGAGCTCTCGCTGCTCCCTTGGTGCCATACGACGAAGTGGCATCACTATAGGTCTGGCATCTTTCACTAAATCAATACGGAACTCAATCTCTCGGTGTGGTGGAAGCCCGGTCACCTCCTCGAAGACGTCCAGATACTGGCCAACCACGGGCACATCTGACAACTCATCATGTGGGATGTCGAGGGAATTTATAAAACTAGCCATTACCCCATCACTAGGTAGACTACCAAACACTACCCTCCGCCCATCATCTGCCCTAACTGTCAGCAAAAAGCCCTCACAGTCTACTACCACCCCGTATCTTTGGAGCCAATCGACCCCCTATATAATGCCATACACAATAAAGCCCAAAACAAAGCAATCACAAACAAACATACATCCATGACTCGATAAGACCAAATTTCGGCAAATCATACTAAGGTTAGTCGAACCACCAATCGGGTTTGTCACTACCAAAGGTCTATCGACTATCTCGGGTTCCAGTCCCAACCTATCCACCAGGTCACTAGATATGAAGGAACGGTAAGCCCCAGTATCAAACAAAGCTCGAACTGGTACATCATAAATAGATAGCATACCTTGAATGATGACATTCTTTCCTTTCTCCGCCGTAGTTAGGGCATTCGATGAAGAAGGAACAGCATCGATAGCATATGCTTTCGCAATCTGCTTCTCCTTAAGAGGTCGTGGACACTTATCCTTATGATGTCCCACTTGGCCACAGTTGTAGCACTTCCTATCCGTTGGCTTGGCCCGACATTCTTTAGCATAATGGCTTTTCTTACCGCAGCTGAAGCACTCAACATCTTTCTTGCTCTTTTTCTGGCCATCCTTAGATTGATTCTGCTTCCTCTTATTCTAAGAGTTATTCTTGCCTCCACCGCCTGCTTGCGGCTTCAGCCCTTCTGCAGATGCAGCCTCAGTCTTTGGCTTAGGGTAAAGACTCTCTGATCCCAGGGCTTTCCTTATAATCGATTCAAAAGTCTCATCGATGTGGTTGATAAGCCTCTCCCCTATGTATCCATCCAATACAGTAATGAAATTCTCATTCTTCTTCTCAGGAGAATCGATAAGAGATAGTCCATACTTCGACAAAGTGTCGAATTCAACAGTATAGTCAGAGACTGCCCTACCATTCTGTTTGAGTTCCAAGAATCTCTTAAACAACACTGACTTCTGGGCAGCTGGAATGAACTTCTCGCTAAAGCGAGCCTTGAACTGATCCCAGGTAACCTGATCTTCTGGAGTAGCTGTTCTAATGGCATTCCACCAATTCATCGCTCGCCCTTGCAGCTGACGAGACACTAGCCTTCTCTTCATCGCATCCTCAATACCCAAGTCGTCGAAGATACGATCACAGCTATCCAACCAATCCTGAACATCTGTGGCCGACTCCGTTTCGTGGAACGGCTTCCCACTAAGGTTAGTGTAATCCTTCCACAACTTGGCGAAATCGACCCTAGGCGCTTGCACTACTGGACCACCACCATTTCCGGGATTGGGAACTGCCCCTTGAATATCCCTAAGCATCTCCCATATGAAGTTAGTGAACATCGTCCTCATGTCAGGAGCATTTCCATTGTTGGTCCCTCTACCAGCACCTCTTGCGTATCGGCTCATCGTTCAATCTGTAAAGAGAAAATGATCAACGACCCCATAGTGGTGCTAGTGCAGTACAACTTCATCTTTATAATACTAATAGTATATACATATAGATTTTGAAAACCAAAGTAATCACAAATACGCTCTCTTATATACGTATTATCTCTCCCTAGTATCTTTCCCTAGGTTAACTACGCAACCTAGAGCTCTGATACCAAATGTGACGCCCCGCCCCGCATCAACCGACATTTACTCCAAAAGTGCGCTGTACACATGTCCAGTTAGCACCGGACGGTCGTCAGAAGGAAAGGAAAAAGGAGAATAAACTAACAAGGAACCTGTAAAATGTCTCACAGCGCATGGTACAAAATATAATAACAACATACTTGACATAAAACAGGTGAGATAGTGCATAAGCTGAAAACAAACTAACATAGCAGCGGAAAATCCAAGTACAGCTTATGATCCAAAGCTAACATTATTACAACTTTTTAAACTGTCTCAAAAAAAACAAAAGTAAGATAAAGGAGGTACACTACTAATGCCCAAGTAGCGACCACCAACGACGCAGGGAGAATATCTATATATCATACGTGGAAGCCTCCTGCCCGCCTCCGAATCAGCTACTCGCGCATCACCAGCTAACTTGTCTCTAGTCTGCTCGTGTGAGCACCCAGAGTAATAAGAAGAGATATAAAACTCTTGGTCAGACATAAAGCCTGGTATGAGCGATAAGCATCTAAACAGAACAATAACAGGTATACTAAACCATACCTGAACCAGGACCTGCAACCAAAGAGTTAGCACTACATACTGCACAACACTCTAAGGTGCCATTTCAAATGGTGTAAAGATAACGGGGGTAGGGGGTGTGCAAGTCATAGTGATGGCAAAAAAAATCAAGCATAACAACCATCCTCACATCTCTCACTCAGTGCGTAAAGCATACGATATTCACCACTTCGATTACCTCAATACTTTGCTATGATCACCTTGCCCCCATGAAGTCATAAATGGCTTCACTACACTGATACATAGCCACTAATCCTTCGCTATGTCCACTTTGCCCCATGGAGTCAAAATGACCACACTGCACTGGCTCATAGCTTTACTAATCCTTTACTATGTCCACTCTGCCCCATGGAGTCACAATGACCCCACTGCACTGGCTCATAGTCTTACTACGTATCACTTTGCCCCTCGAGTCATAATGACTCTACTGCACTGATAACGTAGTCTTGCTACCATCACCTTGCCCCTCGAGTCATAGTGACTCTACTGCACTGATAAGTAGCCCATCATCCATTTGCAGTGGTGAATCGAAGTTATGAACGTCGACAACTACTTAGCACACATCCCGCAGCAAAGTCCAACTATGAAGTGAATTCATTGGTTCCCAACTGGATCCTGAGCTCTAACTTCCACTGGGACTACCTTTGCATCTCGGGTTATTGGTCATCATCGGTTCGGTTCGGATCTCCCCCTAATCATCAGTTCGGTTCGGATCGAAATGCTTCTTCTTCACTGGATCGGGTCGGATCGTCATCATCCTTGGCAGATCGGGTCGGGGTCTCCAGCTTGCCACGGTTCGGATCGGCCTCTTCTAAAGCACCCCGGGTCGGGTCGTAGTCTCCAAGCCCAGTCGTAGTACATCGGTTCGGGTCGAGGCACCATGGCGGATTGGGTCGGAGAACACCAGGCGGGTCGGATCGGATGATGCATGCCACGAGAAGTGCGAGTGGATCGAAGTGTGAAGTGTGAGAGCGGATCGGGTCCTCCTAACCTATCTGATCCGGTTCGGGTGTCTTCCTGCACTTTTTCCAGCAAGCAGTTCATGCCACTCGATGACGTTTTCGACCATTCCAACTATTCTAATCAATCACAAAGCATACCATACAGTCATAGCAACATGTGTAATCAACCACAAATATCAAAACAACAATATAATAGGTTAAAGTGGATCAAATCTAGCCAAAACCCCATATTTTCCCTTAAGCATGTTTAGATGAAACTAATTATATGATTAGCAAAACTTAGCCAAATTAACCCAAATTCATATCAGAGGTCTAAAACATCATTTCGAATTTTTAAATATTTTTCCAGATTATTATCATGTTTAAATTCGCTATTTAGCACTAATTACCCTTAATTGGCCATAATTAGTGAGGAACTATGCAAATCACTCACCTTAGCCACAAATAAGACTTAGATCTGAAATAGATCTCTGATTTGGTGCGAATCCCAATGCTAAACAGTAGCTCTAATGTTGATTTGGTGAAGATCTCCCTTGATTTGATGTTGCTAAGCTTAATCCTTGACTAGAAGGTGATTTGGAGGTGGTTTAGAGGTTGGAGGCCATTTTTAGGGTTTCTTAGAGGTAAGTGGAGGCTGGAAAACTGAAATGGAATGAATCTCTAACTCTTTTCAGCCTCCCCATAACCCTAATCCCGAAATGGGTTATGGGTCCCTCCACTAATCACCCTATTTGGCCCGGTTAAGCAGTTTTTCACCTTCCAAACCTTATTTCAGGCATATCTCCCAAATGGTGAGTTCGTTTGGCTATTATGGCCACTCTACGAAAAGGTAAACCATCAAATGAATCTAATGGAAGTAGTTTCAGGTTAAAATTCCTTTCCAGTCAAAAGTTATGGCCAAAGCAAGATTAGCTAGGGGCAAAGCGATCATTTAAAAATCGACAAAAATCATGAACATAGGAAATGACTCTAATGGTTGTTTCCCAAGGTTACATGACCATACGACTTCAAAGGGGAAAGAAATAAATATTCTACGATCCTTCGATGCGTAGAATGCGGGTTGTTACAAAATCCTTTAAAAAGGGGAGAATGTAACACCCCATATTTTCTGTAAACCTTAAAGTAACGAATTAAAGAATAATTAATTTTAAATGTGAGAATTAAGGGAAACGGGTCACGCCATTGCGTTCGTCTCGGAATTCTGGTTGAGATAGAGTCCGAGTTTGCGTGAATTGGACTTCGTATGAAGAAGTTATGGCCTTCGGAAATTTCAAAATTTCAAATTTCAAATTTAAACACAGAAGAGGGCAGGGCAGGAAAATTCCCGCCCCAGGCCAGGTCGACCAGGGGGTCGACCCTAGTGTCGACCTACCCTACAGGTCGACCTGGGGGTCGACCCTAGTGTCGACCTACCCTACAGGTCGACCTGGGGGTCGACCTACCCCCACGGGCAGATCTGAAAGGATGACGAATTCTGACTCCCTGCTGAGTCATTAGGGCTGAGACGTTATCCTATCTTGACCGGATGGTCTTGATTACTTATGGGGTTAATCCAATGGCTCTAAATTAATTAAACCTCCATAAAAGCAACCTAACTCTCAATCCTAAATCACAAATATTCATAACAAGAGCTGCCATGTCATCAATGGTGAACCTAGAATAGCCGTCATCTCTTTCAATTCAAAGGCAAGATAGAAGCTACGTCAAAATCAAATCTAATCTAATTCAACTAAGAAAATTCAACGATCTACATCAAAAGAGAGCAATTCAATTTCAGAATACAGATCCCAGAACCCAGGAATTTCTTTTTGTTTGTAAGTGTAGTTATCTTTCAGATGTGAATTAATTAAAGACGTGGTTTGTAATGAATTGTAAAATAGAATTGTATCAAGTTGTATGTGGTGCTGATTTATGTTTATTCATGTCTATTCTATCATATATGCCTATGAACTATTGTGGTCTATCGAACCTATCATGTTATGTGGAAATTGGTGAATAAACCCATGATATTGTATAGGAATTTGGAATGAAATTATCATATATACGTTTGGTGATATTATGATACATACAAGTTTTAGGCTAAGTCATGTAATTTATGCCTAATTGTATAGATCCATTAAGCATGCATGTTTAGATCTACGATCTTGTATAAATTTGGTGATGATATCTATATGTTGTATGTCAATTTAGAAATTATGCCATGTTTATGCAAGTTAAGTGATGCTATCATGTTATGAATACATGCAAGCTTATAGGTTAAAAATATGATTATGTAAACCTATATGTTTAGATCTACACTTTATATGTTAGATCCATATGCCTCTATGTTAGATCCATGTTAGCATGATTCAACCCCTATGCAAGTTCACCACTACATGTCTAATTAAGATTTGGTAGTTCTATGTAAAACTATTATTTTATGACTCATGTTGCATAGATCTAGTTTGCAAGTTCACAATTAAAAGTATATTATGCCAAGTTCATGTGACACATCTGTAGTGAGATCCATATTTTTGTATGATGTTGGAATGTTGCAAGTTCCTCCTTTTCCCCTTCAATTTTATTAGTTAGGCTAAAATGTCGAGCCTAACATCCTATGTAATTTTGCGAACGTACAACGAGGGTAACGTTCGGAAAACATGAAAACTATACGTAATTAACATATTTGGCTCATAACCATGTAAATGGTATGGCTTGAAATGGTATAATTTACTTACCAAAAATTATGAATTTGATTTAGAAGGGAAGTGGGCCACGACAATAAATTGTTGACAAATTTACATATAAGCATAAAATGGTAAATATGTAAATTTAGAAAAGATGAATATGCCTAATCCGAGGTTAGATTGAGTTGTGGTGTAAAACTGTCCGGAACCGACCGGCACATCCAGTGACCACAACAATACCTGTCTAATGTGGGTGGTTAGTGCATTGAGCCCAAAAAGGACCCGAGGTTAGACTGAGTTGTGGTGTAAAACTGCCCGGAACCGACCGGCACATCCAGTGACCACAACAATACCTATCTAATGTGAGTGGTTGGTGCTCTAATAAAGCTAAGTCAGGAGTGGTAGGGTTAAGTCAATTAAGGAAACACTTAACCAATTCAACATGTTAGCTAAACTGATGGGTGGGGTTAGGTAAATTTGGACACTTAACCAATTAACATGTTGGCTGGAAAACCCTAGTAATGGGGACCCATTTCAGCAGTAACCCACATAGATGTATCATGGGACCCTGAACTAGGCAGGGTAGGGCACGATTACTGGGCTGAATTGTAAGCGGTCAAAACAGCGGCGGGTGGTGCGTCAGTGTAGGTTCCGACGGAGTACGGGCATGCACGTACTCCGGAGTGGAAAAAGCAGGCACTGGGCATCAGTAGTCATACACTGTGCATCTTGAATTGTGTCGGGTTGCCACCACAGGATTTGATACACCCCGTGGTGGGACCAGCACAGGTATCTACAGTCAAACGTGGGCTGAATAACACACGTGATAAATGCATGCTAGTACGAGCCGATCGATATAATGGGATCATTTCACCAAGAACACGTGGTGCTAGTTGGACAAGTATAAGTAGGTGCAGAGAATTAAACATGGGTGCGATGTATATTCGGTCTATCCTGCCTTATATAGTTTTATGTTAGTTTTTCTAGTATGGTCCTATTTTTTAGTTTATTCCTATCATGACCCTTTTCCTTATTCACACACTGAAAAGTCATTAGACTTACTCAGACTTATGTCTGACCCATTTTCTTTCGTCTTCTTTTCTTCCGTTCCCCCACCCCTAGGTAGGCAGGGAGGGAATAACTCAGCTTAATTTGGACCGTTCATCTTTCCAAGCTTGAAGACTCGGTGATGTACGGCTTGGAATCTCTTATCTTTGGCTATGGCTTTGGACACTTTAGACTTGGGGATTTATGCAGTTTTATTTATGTTTTAATCAAGACAGAGATTATGATGTAATGTTTTGGAAGTTATTTTGAGACAATTTATTGAAATGGTTTTTGTATTGTACCACCTATGAAATAAATGTTTGTTTATGCTGCTTATATTTCTATCTTGTAAATTTCTATGTCATTTACCTATAATACTCCACCAAAGTTAAGGCATTCCCTTTGTGAGTGACCTTAACGGAGGTGGGGTGTTTCACTATTTAGGTCAAACCGAGTTGCAGGTTAGGTCACTTGATTTGCTTAATTGTTCATTCATGGATTTCTTTATGGACCATTTTGGATCACATGCAGTTTTTGTGTAGTTTGTCTTGTAGTTATTTCGTTACTTGGTTATGCGTATATTCTTTATGGAATTTGATGTATATATGTGTAGTTTTTTATATAACAACTTATGTATAGCATTTTGTATTATACATGATGTGTGTGTGTCTGTGTCTGTTGTTCTGTGATCCATGTTTATTATTTATAGGACAAAATTTTGAAGTATTATTGTAAAAATAGAACCGTTTCATAACTTATTATGAAACTAGGCCTGTTTTGTTCAGGATCATTAAGCCATGCGCATTCCAAAAACGTGCATGAATAATGCGCATTTTCAGAACGTGCAATTTTTTTTATTCATACGTGCTCTAAAAACGCGCATTGTAACAACCCGCCCGAAATGGGCCTAAAATTCGACCCAGAAAAGGCCCATCAAAACTTAGAGTCATTCTAAACGGGTCGTTGGTTCCTGTAAGGATTACATTTGCACAGATAACAATAACATTACTTCGAATGGAAATCTCACACAACGGAAAGAGAAAATATAATATTCAAAAAAGATGTACCATTATTTCAAAAATCTCAGAAATACATAGTCACGGTTACAATGATTCAATTGGTACATCAAATAGTTCAATCTCATAAGATTCCAAAATAAGCAAAGCAATAACAGCTAATAATATCATAATAATTTCCTCTTCTTCCTCGGTTTCAATCATGACTTCATCCATGGCTAGCATCACCCCATCTACTGACCTATTAGATGTTAGGAAGAGGGGGTCAGAACATAAATTTCCATGTGACTGAAATATCGTGTTACTTAATGTCCATACCCTATGTTCTTACCAGGTTACGTATGTCAAGGTATGTCTACGCAGCACATAAGAATTCACACAAACATAAATATCTAACCAATGGGGTGGATATAAAAGTCAATTGCCCATTAGTGTTTTAGGATAAAGACCCAATGAGGTGGCATTCTCGGTCACTTATGGCCCTATTAAAGGTGGATTCTTACAGTCCCTTATAACCCTGAGGCGGACCCCGAGCCCTTTAAGAACCCCGTCCTTGTACTTTAACATTCTTAAGACTATTCTCTCATTTGTAATATGAGAAGTAGTATTGTGAACGTTACCACTTAACTGATATTACCCTGTAGGACACCTATGTTGCTTAAGACTTCGCTTAGACAGTTGGTGAGCATGCAGTGGCCACATATCCTTCAATTACCAATCTGTCCCTAGTAGATCCACTTGCAAGCTTCTAGAGGAAGTGGACATCCCCGTGAATTACCCTACTTTATTAATCGTTTTATGCCTAACCATTTTTAAAGAAGGGAGACCCAAAGACTTACCTTAATACTAATAAGGGTAGGACCCATGAGTTGGGTTCCTCTCCACGAATTAAACCTTCGGAGGGATCCTAGTCCTAACCACTTAAGACCCAAATTAAATAAAAAGGTGAGTCAGCCACTTATGATCTTCTTAAGGCGTAGTAATCCTACTTGTTTTCACACATCAACTTATATATTTATATATATATATATACACACACACACTAGACCTCTGACATTAAACTATATACTTGTGGATGCTGGATATGCGGGTCGGATCTGGGGAGGCTTCTACTACAACTCGGTTTAACCTCATGTCTAGTGCACTAAGTTTATGAATAACCCATGGCACCTAGACATCTCACATTAGTTGGGCCTACTTGTGGATGCTGGATATGTCGGTCGGTTCTAGGCAGGCTTCTACCACAAATGGCAACTAGCCTCGTGTTTATGTGTCATTTATTTATATATACATTTAAGTCATTCAATATATACGCATACACAAGCAAACAAATATATATATATATGTATATTTGTTAAGGGGACAATTCAAAATCTAACCTAATCGCATTTATTATGCTAATATAATGTTGATTACGTTAATTACGTTTAAAAAAGTATATAATAATAGCGCCTAATTAACGTAACGTTTATACAAACAGGGAAACGTTCTAATTGGGATGACAATTGTCATTTATCCAAATTAAGGCATAGAAGTTTAGGTTTTTCCATATTTTACCGCTACAAAATAACATAATGGCATAATGAACATATAGAGAATAATAGTAATTGAAAACATACATATACATAACAATTACAACTTGTATCCTAGGCATGTAGAAATGGTTTCAATATTAAATTAAAAGTAGAGTATTTTATACATTCATACATCTATGTTTACAATCTATATTACACCCAATTCACCCTTTTTGTGGTGTTATAGACCCAAAAATATTTACATTTGACTTATTCCAATTTATGGATGCGTTTTGTAATGTCCCGTATTTTGGTAGACAAATATTTAATTTAATTTATTATTTTAAATATTTAATTTAGATTATTATTGGTTTTTAATATTGAATTTTTTTGTTTAAAACGAAGTTTGAACGTTAATTTATATTTAAATTAAAACGAGCTCGAAATAGCACAGTAGTTCATAATATTGAGTTTTGAACTTTAACTGGATATACAGAATCCGTTTTAAGTCGGATTTCTGTGAAACAAGGAACGTTGGAATCTTGTTGATTATAATTTTCATATGGAAGAGAAAAATCCATATTTCATGTTATAGATTGTTAGCTACGTCCAATTAAAATTTTAAAATAGTCGCTATGGAAAATTATTATTAAAATATAATGTTTAAAAAAGTGTTTTATAATTTGGATACTGTTTTAACTCGAATTAATGATACTAAATTGTATAAATTATATTTGAAGTTGTATATATTATTCTACTTGGATATTTTTGATAATAATAATCGACTATTATTTAATTGAATTAATTTGGAATTTAATTAAATTTTATCGATATTTTATAGCTTTAAAAATAGTCATTTTGCAAATGGTCTGCGTTTCCAATGAAATTAGTTTCATTGGAACCATATCGTTAAACTATTATAAGAAAATCAAAATTTTGTGGCAAACAGATATCGTATGTAACTTCGGTGGCCAAAAACGTCTTTGTTTCTATTTAATTATTTATGTTATTTAGACATGGGTAACTTTTAAGGAATAAAGGACTGGCCAAGCAAACTCCAAATCTAACGAAACAAATTTCATTGGATCCGTAAGGAAGTGGTCTAGTAAAATGTCAAGATTTCAAATTTTTTGGATTTTTTCTGTAATTATAGGAATTTTAAACGCTTGATTTTTCATCAATATTTATAAGGACCTTTTACAAACGACCTCAGAGTTCGATGAAACCTGTCCCATCGGGTCCGGAATATTTTTCTAGGCTAGGATTAGCAGTTTTATCAGAAAAACTAAAGTTATATGTGATAGTTTTAAATGATACTTTAGGACGAAGTTTTTGTATATATTATTTTATTAAATGGGTGCTTATAAATAGCCAACTCACACAATCAAAACCTAAACATTTCGTGTGTGGTCAACATTATTTTTGGTTGCCACTTTCATGATATCAACGATCAGCATATACCGTTCTTTCTCCCACCTCAATGTCCAAATTCTTTCATCAATTCGCAAAAAACCCAAATAGTGAACCTACAGAGCTCAGTGTGGACTTTGACTTGACCAGTGGAGATTGGGTTTAATGGGTCGTCGTCGCTGGAATCATACTGATAAGGAGGCGCGGGTTTGTGTCTGCTGCAGTCAGACGGCCACACGTGGCAGGGTGAGACTTCGGTTGAAGGAGGAGGAGGCGGAGCCGCTCAGTTTGCCAAGCTCTAATCAACCTCTGATTTATCAGGCGTTACAATGGTGGGAGGTTCAAGCAATACGTGAGCGTTTGAATTCAAAAATGCTGAACGGTTTTGGGAACGAGGACCTAAGGATGTCGGCCAATTTCATTTAAAATGGAAGAAAAAAAAGGGATAAAATATACTGGGGTGTGTTGTGCTGCATGGGAACAGCAATGTGAGGGGATTTGATTGCGGCAGTCAAGTGTGAACGAGGTAGCATGGTTACTTAGAGCGCAAGGCTTAGTGTACTGGGAGGATTCAGTTTTTAGGTGCAACGTGGAGCAGTGAAAGTGGAGCACGGTGAGGATGTAAAACGAAGAGTAGCAAAAGTAAATTAGTTGAGATGATCCTCACGTGTTTGAAAATGTGAATTTACAGGCCTCCTGGATGTTGAAGCAATGAGCAACCAAGGTGAACGATACTAAGGGGATCGACTTAACTTTTGCCCCCAACGCAATTTACTAATTTTGTCCCCAACGCAATTTACTAATAATATTAATTAATACAACTGTAAACATAAATAACCTTTTCGCTTATTGTTAGATTGGAATGGGAAGTAATGAAGCAAACAAAGAAACTGGGAATGAAGCAATGGGTCGGTTATGATTCATGAACGAAGCAGTAAAGGAAAGTATCGGCCCTGTTGTGTAAAACGTAATTTTTAGAGTAAGTAAATACGATTAAAGAATTAATTACTTAATTTAATAATATATACTAAACATGTTTAAACTATTAGCAGCACAAACCGCTGATTGGAGATCCGTGATTTTCTTCATTGGAGATGTCCTTTGATTGCAAAAGTCAGCACAACTAAGGAACCAAAGTGAAACCGTTATGTGGAATAAGGGAACATATTCAGTGTGGTGAGGGGAGAATTGAATTCATATTTTGTGAAGACAGCGTGGAAACAAACAAAATAGCAGGTGATAACAAAAAGGAAGTTGGCAAAACAAACAGATGAAGGAAAGTTTGAATCGTAATTTTTGGAGAAGGGTTTAGTTTCAGCCTTAGATTATAACTCTGGAATGGATTGGACGTTAGTTTCAAACGTAATCAATTGAGTTTAATTAAATTAATGTTATCATTAAATCATTATTAATCCACCCATTTTGTTCCAGATTGAAGAAGCAGCGTGATGCCAGGAAGGAACGAAAACAAGACGGTATGAAGAAAAGAATCTAGACCCGAAAATTTGATCCAACCGTAACTAACACATTCATAAAGTAATTAAAAAGAATAAATTATATTTAAAATCATACAACTTTGGTTATTGATAACATTATCATATGTATACAGAATCATACAAACTGAATACCTTTGGAATTGTCTTGACGAGTACACGTCACGGAGTGAATCTGGATGTGGTTGGAATCAACTGATCTTTTTAGTTAAATTAAACACTCGTTTAATTTAACTTAAACAAGCCGTTTAAACAGTGTATCAAATCAAGGTGAGTTAAACTCACACAGTTTTTTCCATTTATATTTTATATAAGTTGGGTTTATTCGTTTGTGTGTTACAAATAATTTTTATTTGATGATTATTGAATTATATGTTCATATATTGACTGAACAGTTAAGTTAAACGTTTGTTTAACTTAATTAAATTAAATTCGTTATTTATAACAATTGAATCCAATTGAGGTAACTTACCTCATTGGTTATGTTTATAATAAGATAAACGTTATAAATAAATAATTGGATGTTTGAATTGCTGTTATTAACCTATTATTGACTGTTACCATTCATTATTGACCATTATTATTAAACCTTTTATTTCATCTGTTTAGATGGAAAAGTAATATTGATTGGCCATATTGAACTCAAATGACTCAGATTGAAGTAACCCATTGTTTTGTAGGGAATTGACAGGTTGGTGGAATCAAACAGAATTCCTCACTAATATTGATAATGTTTATCAATGTGATTTGTTGTGTTCATTTGAATGTGAAATTGATTTATATTTCACGGTTTGGTACTTCAGTGGATATTTGCCTCTTTAGTACTGTCAGTAAAAGAAAAGATTTTTTTCAGATCGATATTAAATCGATTATGAAATGTTTTCAAAGTTATATTTATATATATTTGAAATACAGTTTGATTATTAATATAAATATAAAAGTTTAATATACTGGTTTTATAATTATTTAAATTTATAGTGATATAAGATATTATTAAATGAATAGTTAAACTGTATAAATTTATCGTATTTGTTATTAAAATTTGTAAATGGTATATAAAGGTCCTATCGGCCGCAAAGGAAGTTTAAATTTATTTCAAAATATTGAAATGGAATAATTTAATCGTGGATTTAAGAGAATATATAAAAGAGATCGAGAAGTGATATTTTTGTAATAAATGATCACTTTAAACAAACGTTGTTTTAAAATATTCTAAATGTGATTTAATAACATTTCGTGGATATGATTAACGAATTAACGGAATTGGAAATAAGTATTGATTGGAAATGGGATTTCGAGTTTTAAAATAAAATCGGAGTTGAAAATATAAACAAGGATTTATAAAACGGATTAGAATTTTAAATGGGATCTGGTTTGAAATGACAAATAGAGATTTTAAATTGGATTTAAACTTGATAGCTAGGATAGATTGTTAAATCAAGATTTTCCAAATATAGTATAATTGAATATACAAATAAGAGTTGATCTATATGTGAGAGAGTAGTAAAATGAATTCCCAGTATAACGGAATTGGATAAGCGTAAATTGAGAGTTGGGAATTGAAATCGAATTATATGTCATCACTAATGAATTGCAAATGGAATTTGTAAATGAAGTCAGGTTTTGAAAAATGGAATTTGTAACATTTGTTACAAATGAGAAGTTTAACTATTTGATTAATAAATTGAAGATCTTATTAAATAATTGTTATATGATTTTAGACAACAAATTTTGTTGCGAATGAAATGACAACGTTTGATAAATGGCAGTAAAGATTTGGAATTATAATATGTAACGTTTGATTGAATTATTTTGATTATTAAAATAACAAGATTGCAAATTAAGATTTGAAAAGGAAAGACTGTGAAAATATTTATAATAGATTTGTAAAGAAGGTTATATATACAATTTTAATCAATAAATAGTGATTATTGCGAATGTTGGTAAAATATATTTAAAAGAGATATTGAGGAATTTTTTAAAGGATTCGAATTACAATGGAAACAAGACCCGTATATTATATTGTAAAGGAGTTTTTAAAGAAATGAAGAGAGTCATAAATAAGAGTTTACTTAATAAATTAAGTAAACGTGTTGAGATTTTTAAATAAAGTTTTTAAAAGGGAAACGAATGTGTTAATAAACTTATATCTATTTTGAAGATATAAATGTTGTTGGTCAAGGTCTGAGAGGTAAATAGAATACCCCAACTTGAGTGACTTCATGATTATCCAAGGATGATATTAGTTTATAAACAAGAGAAGCTGAGGTAAATATAAGTTATGATTTCCATGAATGATTTTATAAACTATATTAGAAAAGTTTATAAGTTGAATGTGTGGGTTTAAGAAGATTCTTATTCGATAAGAAGTAAATGTGATATTCCAAATATTGGAAGATTTTAAGAATTTAATTAACAGACGGTTAATTAAAGAGGATAAATGATGTTGGGTACTGAATCAGTGAATTCATTTTATTTTTATGGATGAATGGTTGTTTATTTAAGTTTATTTGATAGTTAAATAACTGACTATCAAATCTTGCCCATAATTGATAGTTAAATAACCGGCTATCAAACCTGGCCAATACGCTTGTTGGTACGGAAATACCGGGATCGAATTTATGTTCGAAAACCATTCCGACCAATAAATACGTGAAGTTATCAGAAGACAATCAAGATGGAGCATTGAAAACCGTTGATCTTCATGATCAGAAGAGTTACTTATTGAATTTCTCTGGTCTGGTCCAACCAGAGTTATAACGACTTGTGATTCTGTCGTAATTGAAATCTACAGATTGCAAGGACTTCTCGCTACCGATCCATGAGGTGATTCCTATATTGGATGTAGCAGGAGAGTGCCTTCGGTTCATCCTGTTTCTGGATGACTTGTACGGACGAGTGTCTGACAGAGTATTTCCAAAGGAATCACGTACAATGGTTTCTTCAAACGTACCAAGTTGGTGGTGGAGAAGTGCACATTCTCTTATTAGCCTGAGTATTTTTGTGGACATCAACTAGTGATATCTAGCGGATCTGACGATATGGCATTCAAAGTGGATGGAGATGTGCTGTTCTGAAAGGTAAGCTTAACCTCTAACCTCATTAAACAAGGAAATGGCATAAAATCGGGTAGGTCACATGGCTATGTGGGTCGCACGCATCAAAAGGGTATATCATTACCTGATTTGGTGAAATCAAATGCCTTTGGTTGTCCCTTTTTATTTCTGCATATATGCTATCGGTTCGGTTGGATGGCCCCCAACTGTGGTAATGATATATTCGGTACTCTCAAAGTATAGTGAAGGGTCGATCATGTCTAGCCTAGGTTGCAAGATGTTCTTGTTGAACCCCATTGTATTCATCTCTAGAGGTACATTGTCGGGAAGGTGGTCCTATACCTTGCCAGGAAATCCATTCTCCAATAAGAGCCGCTGTTTTGATTGTATATTATATATATGGAGTGTGAGATGCAAGCGTTCCACTAGATTGGTATTTATTTGTATTTAGACACCATAATAATATCAGAGTAATATTATTTTCAAAAATGTTTTGGGTTATCGTAAGGTAAAAACCATCTGTATTTATGTGGATTCGGTCTTACGATTATCCTTTTCTTTCGAAAAGATTTTAAATTTAAAATCAAGTTGTGTGATACCTTCAAACGTAGTGTGTTTTTCTCACTCTGGTTCACTAGATTGATCCGGCGTCTGTAAAATGCTTGAGTTAGACCGAGTTGTACATGTTCAGGTAATCGGGTGCTATGAAGAGGCGAGCTGGAAGAGTTCTGACATATAGTATTATATAGTCCGTTGTGTGATTGTATATAAGGACAGATTATTATAACTATCCAGATATGTGATGTACTCTGATGGTTGTAAGTTTTTATTTCAAACTCTCGTAAACATTTATTTCTATATTATATTTTGTTCCACTGGGATGTGAGACTCTGTGTGTTGTATTGGTTCTTCTTCTTCCTCTATTATTCTAATATTTCTTTATTACCTTACCCTCTAATACTCTTTCTAATAACGTTCTTGCGTTTTCGATGCTTGAATGTTTGACATGGTGTTTTTGTCTTGATTTTCGGGGTCGAAAATCCTTGGGTCGTTACACGTTTACACCCAAATTAGGATCCAAACCCAATTCAACTATGAAACAATTCAAATCCAAACCTTTTTAGGCTTAAATCAAATGATAATAACGGTGAATTGCGTAAAATATAAATAATAATACAACACTCATGTTTACCTTTAATTCAATACATAACAACAATTCCACAAAACCAGTACAACATGACAATTGCCTACGTGATTACAAATTGGAAGATTTAGGAATTTTTCATGTTATATTATCACATAACCAAACCTTCATAGGCATAACAATTCATATGGAAAACTGTTAATAATATGAATATGCCTTTACGAAAAACTAGAATCCACTCAAAAATTAAGTGGAGATGTGGTAGAAACCCCAAGATCTGCGATGGTTCTCAACATTCAAACGAGCTCTGATTGATCTTCTAACAATATACATATAAGAAACATATAATTATATTCTTATATATATTGTTTATGCTAAATTCCAATTTTCTAAACTTAGATAGATAGAAATAGAGATATATAGAATAGAGATAGAGAAGTAGAAGAAAGCTTCACCCTTTTTCTCTTTACTTTTCTATGGAATTCAGCAGCATGGTGGCAGAGGTTTAGAATAATTAGGGTTTCTAATCTAGGGTTTGAGGGTTTATTTATACTTGCTCGTGTGAGCATGAGCCGTCGGATTAATAAAATTTAATCTGGGCCTTGCATATGAACGTATCCTCTTAGAAAACCCTAATCCACGTAGGCAGAAGTGAGCCTGCCAACCGACTAGCAGTTGACCCCTCTTTAAGGGGGAGCGGTCGACCCCTCTTCAGCTGGAACGCCCAATTCTGCTGCGTTCATGGGCTGTTAATTTTATTAATTAGTTATGTTCTTAATTTGCTTCATTCTTTTCCATATATTCATATACGTTGTCCCCTAAATCTTATCTCCAATTTCAAATTTTAGATTTCCTCTTTTTATTTTAAATTATTATTTGGAAAATATATATTATATTCACATAATTATATACATACATACATATATATTTTCTACATGCACTGTCCAAATTCATTTGTTCATAACTTCTTCATACGTTAATCGTTTTCATCGTATTATATATGAAAATGGCCACAAATCCAAATAAAAGAGTTTCGTAGCCAAATTCCAAAACCTGCAAAATCTCGTTTTCCAGCCATATCATTTAATTACTTATTTTTAATTATTTAATTTATTATTGATACCTATGAATTTTACACGGTGTTACACGCGTGAACAATTTTGTTCATTATAATTTTGGAACGCTCATGGCTTAATGACCTTAGATATAACAGGCATAGTTTCATAATAAGTTATGAAACAAGCCTTTTCTTACAATAAGTTATTTTCAGGAGCTTACTTCAAACGTTTTTCTATATTAATATTTTGTTTTGTTCTGAATAGATCTTATGCCCATCATAGTATTGTATTAAACAAGAATTAAGTATGTCGATATGTTGATATATATATATATATATGTATGTATGTATGTATGTATATGTATATGTATATGTGTGTGTGTGTATATATATGTATACACACTCACACACACACACACATTTGGAAGGAACGAAATCAATGCGTGTTCGAGAAGAAGAGAAGAGACAACAACCTCGTCGGCAAGTTGATACATAGTGATGTGAACATACTATTGAGAAGAATCAAGAAGGTACTCACCAGAAAATGTCCAAGGAGCAGCGGACATTTTGGAAAGTTGGAATTTCCATCCGCCATGAATGACCTAATTTAGCAAATTGGGAATTCGGGGTTTTAAAAATGTGATAAGTTGTATCGCCATTATGGTAACTGGCTTCGGTAGGTGCACAAGTAATCATTGCACTACCTACTGAGTTGTTTTCCTATCTGCTGTATGTTGTAACGTTTCGTGTTTGGGCTTGGGCCTGTTTTGGGTCCAAAGCATATATATAAAGAATTTAATCAGCCTTCAAAACAAAAACAAAAATTATACACACACATATGCATGCATTCGTTTATATATACACATACGTACACACATACGCGAGCATTCAATAGCACCCCCAAACAGTGCTAGCACCCCCTTTAGCCTCTATGTTTTCCACCATACTTCTGGTTTCTCTCTTCTTCCACTACCTTATTTTACTATAAACGAAAGGTGGAAAAAAGAGGGCTATTGGGGTGTTGTTGAACGCTCCTCTCATACATATATCGACATATTTGATACTTGTTTAATATAAGATTACGGATGATCGCTTCTAACCAGACATATTCTCTGTATTAACAGACGGCATTACCCAATAATGTTCTTTATTAATATGTGTCTCGGGAGGAGGGGGAGGATCACTTGTACGCTCTAGTATTAGTCACAACATCATCTCACATATTTTTGATAAGGGTTGCATACCTTATTAGAACCCATTTCTTTTTCAGAGCACACCACGTAACATTTTTCATTACTTTGTCACTAGCTTTCTCCAAATCGATAAAATATAACATGTAAATCTTTCTTTTGTTTTCTAAATATCTTTAGAAGTTGCCCTTTCAAAATTTAAATTTCATAATTCATAATTTTAAACTCTTACCGAATGGGTAAATAGATCATCCATTTATAACCCGTTTTGTGGTAATAGCTAAAACTCGACAAGTCTAGAAGCAAATAGCTGAACATAGCTTAAGATCATAACATAGTGCATGTAACAAACTACATAGGCCATACAACAAGAAATATAAAACATTCGCTGCTTAATTTTATCATCAATAAACAATAAAATAGCATTATTTTAAAAGATGCAGAAGTTTAGCAATTCATGAAATCCAAACAAATAACAAAATAGTGATGATTTTGTGTTGCCAGTGAAGAAAATGTCCTAACTAATTTATAAACATCTAAAAAGGATTAAAATGGAGAAACTGAAGAATAAAATTATGTTAAAATAAACTGTACCCATTTGTTCAAACAAAATTGCTCTCTTGACGTACAATAACGAACTTTTACTAACAATAAGTTGAATAACATTTTTACTAACATATATTTAGCATAATAATATTTTTATTCCAGTGTGCATACATAAAGTAGCATAACGGTACTGATATTTCAACTCACAAAGAGTACACACATACTTTATTAAGCTGCCTGAGATTATGGCTTTTCAATCATCCTTTTCTTCGGGGCTATGTTTTGGAATTCCATATGTTCATTTTCATCCAGTTTTCTTCTAAGGCTATTTAATTTCTCTTCCACAGCAACCGAATCACACGAGAGATTCAATGAATATGATGCTCCTATTCTTCTTTTACATTCCTTGCTAGCCAAACTATGATCAACCACTGTGTCAACACCAAAAACATAAATTAGTCATATGTGGGCATAATAGAAGCAAAATTTAATCACTACTTATTTATTATTTGATACTGCTACAATTTTCCCTAATCAAGTTTTATTACCTATTTAAGCAACCTTTTTGTATATTAAACAACACACAATTCATAGATTCAAATGAACAAGTACACTGAGCAATCCACCAACACAAGGAAATAAAATTTATGTGATATTAATTTAGACCAATTTAAGTTGAATGTAGGCAATAATTCGATCCCAAAATCTACAGAAAATAAAGTAAACATGCAAATCAAAATTACTTATACAGTTCTTATCGATGCTGACTTTGTTGGTTACTAGATTAAGATGATTTTATCAAGAATGAAGTGAATCAGGAATTAAAAATCAACAATCACTTCTAATATGGCAGAGAAACAAAACCTGGCTTGGGATAATCAATTCCAATTATGCAATTTGCTCTTTGTTGAACACTTAATGGGGCAGTCCAAGGCTCGTATATATACTCACTTGGCATATCTGCAACCAACAGTACCATTTACTAAATTCCATCTGACAGCTGAACATAAAGCATGCTATATGCTAGGTTATATAGATACCTTTCAGCATTGGGAGAAAATGACGTACATACTTCCCAGATGGATCATACTTTTTACCGAAAGTGATTGGTGAATAGATACGATGATACTGATAAAATAAATGTCAAGGACATAAAATTCGTTAAGCAGAATAAATAAAATGTTTCAGGCGATTCTTACCTGATAGAAAAATGATGAACATGAGAGCCACAACCAGTTACCATTATTTATAGCCCAATCAGAATCAATCAGCAGCCGTTCAAAGACATCACGGCCTTTTTCCCAGTGAATAAACTATGACATAATCAAAACGTTGATGAATGTCCTCATAATCAAAATGGTAATGAACGTCCTTTGAAAGAGGCAAGCAAAGTTGACAACTATTTTATTGCATTCATACAAACAAAGAGTTGAAATAATAATAGGCTAATTTTACTCATACAATGTAAATTAGTTTATTTACATCAAAAAAATCTTTAATAAAACCTTAAACCAAAATGCCCTTAATAAAATAGATATTATAAAATGAAAATAGTATATAATTCTTTGTGACTACATTGTGTATAGTAATGAACGTCCTTTGAAAGAGGCGAGCAAAGCTGACAACTATTTTATTGCATTCATACAAACAAAGAGTTGAAATAATAATAGGCTATGTTTACTCATACAATGTAAATTAGTTTATTTACATCAAAAAAAATCTTTAATAAAACCTTAAACCAAAATGCCCTTAATAAAATAGATATTATAAAATGAAAATAGTATATAATTCTTTGTGACTACATTGTGTATAGTGAATATAATTTCTTCATATAGTACCTAAATTGAATACATCATCGGTTGAATTAAATTTAAATTTCTCTTGGGTATTTAAGTATATTCATACCATTTTAAGATGTATTTAAGTGTATCAGTTTTAACTTTTCTACTTTAATTAAATATAAAAATTAAAAATTAAAATTAACTACTCAAATTAATATGATTCAAAGTACAGAATTCTTCAATCATTTATCCATATCAAATCAAGTTTAATTAAAATTTAAAAAGTTTAGCATTATAATATTCAAAAATTAACTTCAAGGTTTCTTTGTCAGATTAATGCATGACAGAGAGTGGGTAAAATGAGATAAATGCTTTATTCTATTCCAAGGTATGCTAGTTTCTGTTATGTATGTTGTACTATGTAAAAAGTAGTGTATATGATTTTAGAAAACTTTTGGTATATGCATAGAAATTTATGGTGTATAAGTAGAATTTTCCATAATAATATTCATACAAAAATATTGCCTAGTGCCATCTTTTCACGGGTATAAACACATATGCAAGGATGAAAGTATATGATGCCAGTTGCCTTGCAAAAAAAAAAAAAAAGTATGATGCTGGTTTATGGCAAAATTTCTAACTGGTTTAACAACAATAAAAAAAAAAAAAAAAAAAAAAAAAAAAAAAAAAAAAAAACTTATTTCAAGCTTAGGAATCGTTCGAAACTTATTGTGAAAATAGATCTGTATTCTACTTTTGGCATTTACGCCTGTGCATTTTTAAATTGTGCAAGAACAAGTATTTGTACTAGCGCAAATTCAAAGGTGCTCATGTACATAATGTTTTTTAAATTTGTACCATGTGTACTTTCAGAATGAACACGGTACACAAATGATGTTTTTTATAACCTTTTTACGGAGACCAAAATTGAAAAAATATTTCGTCTGTTTATTGCCCCTCCCCCCCTCCCCCCCCTCCCCACACACAAACAACCGATAAAAGAAGAAGAAGAAGAAAAAGAAGAATCTTTCTCGTTTTTATTTTGACCAGTCCATGATGTATATTTTATTTTCCAATATTTAATAACTCGGTTTCAGTCATTTGATTTTTGTTGAACTTCCTTCCAGTTTCAATTTCGGTATTTTTAATATGTACTGTAATAAATAAAATAAGTGTGGTGTTAAGGGCATCCCAATATGTTTTCCCTAATACCGCGGTTAAAAAAATAAAACTCATTAAATTTTGTATGCTTCCTAATACCACATTACATCTTCATTCTAATCTCTCACACAATCATAATTTGCCGAACTAATCACGTACTAAGCTAATTTAATACCCAAATTTTTTGTAATCGCTGTCCTCTTGACATCTCTCGGGAAAATTCAAATTCGTATAGTAATCTCTCAATTGTTTAATGATCTGAAAACCCAAATATCTCACTTCCTCTTCTAATTTGCTTAATTCAAACCTTATTCACGGCTTTTGTATATTGCGGCATCGTATTCGTTGATTGGTTATAGATCTATAGTTTAGCTAGTTGATCGGTTTTACAAATGAGGACGAACGAATATCAAACGAAATAGAAATAAGGTAAAACAGTGTGGTAACCCCTATTTTTTAAGTGTGTGGTATTAAAAAGAGTGTTATACTAATTGTTGTGGTATTTTTTAGTCGCGGCATTAGAAAGAACTTATTGGGGTGCCCTTAGAAGCACACTAAAATAATACAATCAACTAAATTAAATTAAGTTAGACTTGATTAAATTAAATACAATTAAACCCTAAATTTTTGAATCTTGATCACCGTCTCTATCCTAAAATTATACAGCTGTCTAAAACCTCATTTTATCCTATTGTCTACGTAAATGGGATTGTCAATAGTGTAAAGCAAGCAATGGAAAAAAAAGAGAAGAAATTCACTATCTGAAGGCGAAATCAAGAAGAAGCTTGAATCAAGGAAGGATGACTCTGACTTTGCTGAGACAAGAAGGCAGCGCTGCTCTGATTTTGCTGACGCGAGAAGGAAATCTTTGATTTCTTTAAGAGTTTTACTGTTATTCGTTTTTTCATTGTACACAGTTTGAAACCGAATCTCTATGTCTGTTCCGGACCGATGTTGACCGGTACCATTACAGCGGTGCATCAGTATACAAACTGGTACCTTGTACCATGATAGTATCCTCCATTCCACTAAACAAATGTTTGATCATAATAAAAGACAGGGAAATATCAACGAACACTATATAGGAATCTAGTGTATCAAAAACATTAGAAATCAGATATTCAGATGGATTATTGGGTTCTTGGGTACCACTAAACAAATGTCTGCTGTCATTCGTTTTTTTATTGCACAGTTTGAAACCAGATATTTAGGTCTGTTCCGGACCAATGTTGATCATAATAAAAGATAGGGAAATATCAGCAAACATTGTATAGGAGTCGAGTGTATCAAAAACATTAGAAATCAAATGGATTATTGGATTCCACATTTTCGTTCATGCTAACACTAAATAAGGACGGGGATCGTTCGATTATGCAAAATGTGTATTGGGTTCCGTGTGTTGGAAATTGGTGATGAATTTATGTGCCATATTGAACAGACCGCTAAACCGATAGAGAAATTCAACGTGATTACGGCGCAATCAATAATGCCGTCCACTCTGCAAGGTTGCCACAACTATTCTTTGAAGATGCGCACTCAAGGCAGGAAAATACAGAGATGCAAAAAAATCGCACAAGTTTGAAAGGCATCTGCAAACTATTACATGGGATAATTTCATGAGAATAGCGTGGAAGATAGTTTCGTATGATATATCTGAAATAGAATTTAGTTTTTCTTCATAATTTATTTCAAGCTAATCAAGCCAATGTATAAACATCTTGGAGAAATAGTTATAGAATGCAAAAGATTGGAGAGACAAATAGACATTAGTTTTATATTTAAATGAATTTTGTTGTAGTTATTTGAAATCCTTCGCTAATCAAAAGAAAATTCAAGGAAGATGAATGGAAAAATAACCTTAACAAAATGAAAGTTTCATAAGTACCAATGTCTTCCAATTATTTGATGAAGCGATGACGGTAGTCTAAGTAATAAATTTATCGTGAACTATAAAAACTTAGGCTGAATCTGCATAACATGTAATATACATGGATTTCTGCAAACATGCGCTTTTAGTGATCCGAAGAGCTCAACTCTCATAAAAGAAGTTCCAACCTCAAATCAATTAACAAAGTCCATCAAATGTGTCTTAATAACACCATCAATACTATTTATGACTTATATCAGAGCAAGCAAAAAAACTTAGATAAATCAATGATATCTTCCAATAAGCCTTAAAAGTACCACTAATTATCGAATTTACTGATTCTCTTAGCTTAAGTCCTTTTATTATTGTCCATCAAGTGTGTCCTAATTTTTATAACTAGTTAAGATAATAGAACAAGAAGAGATCACTATACAAAAGTAATATTTCATTCTTAGTGCCATAAAGCTTATCCGTTTCCTTTACTTAATCCAGAATTTAGGTTACTCTGGTTAGCATATATATCGCCAACCAAAACTATTTACTCCGGTTGGCATATATATCACCAACCAAAGCTAATTCTTAAACCACTATACATTTTCGATAATATCAATGAAATGAAATTATTGTCAAAACCCAAAAACAATTCAAACAAGAAGGCAAAAGAAACTATGTGATGTACCTTAGCATTATCTTAGCATTCTTCTTTTTATTGCAGTGTCTTGAAGATATCAGACTTAATTTTAACAAAATTCTTATTTTTATTCTCTAAGTACATCAGCCATGAGAAGAATAACATGATAGTGAATATATTATCTATACAATGGATTTCACCACCAACACTAACACCAACGTCAACAATGTACCACCCACCACTCCTCCCATCCATCCTTCCGTTCATCCACCACACTTCATCCTTCTGCTCCTGCTCAGCCATCTCTGGAGAGCACCTTAGATCCAATGATCAGCGAATCCCTCATCACTAGCAAGCCTTCGCTGCCACGCCATCAGTCAGCTCAGCCACCAGTCACCACCACCTCTTCTGGCATCCCCTCAACCACCCCCAGTGCTGCCTCACAAGCTTCTACGGCTGTTACCCACACTGCCTATTGCTCAACGCTTATGCGGCGGTGCTCTTGCGTTGTGGTAGGAAAAGCCAGCCAGACCCGCCATCTTCTACAGTTGCTACGTCCTTTAAGTTGGGTCTCTTACCCTCCTTCAAATCATTCACGCGCACTCTTCAATTTTTGAAAAACAACCGCCAATGTTACCACTGTGCTTCCAAGGGACACGTGGCAAAGAAATGCAGGAACGCAAGGATTTGCTATAGATGCGGTTTTTTTGGGCATGACAATAAAAGCTGCACACGAAGGGATAACAAGAAGCAAACAAATGCAGCTTCGATTACACCAAAAACCTCTGTGCATTCTCCTGAAGTAAATCTCTTGTCCATCAACTCACAGTCTCTCTCTGTACACGTGCCGGAGATCGAAGCGCCACATTCTGTTGCCATCAAATCGGCTCCTCCCATTAAATCCTCTTCTCCCCCCACAAACTATCCTAGTTCTCCAGAAAAACATAATTTTCCACTTTCTACCTCCGAAATGGCGTTTCCAGCTAACGCTTCCCACCTCGTCAAAGCTTCCATCCTTGTCGGCTATTGGAACCTTAACAGCGTTCGCGCCACCCTGTCAGAGCTCTTCCACCACTATGACTGGGGCATCTTCATAATTGTTGACCATAACTACCTCATACAGTTCCCGTCAGCGGATCTCTACACGCAGCCCTAAATCGCCAGTTCATCAACAAATCAGGCGCAACCCTAGCCCTTGGAGCTTGGACCCCAACCTCCGAGAACATGGTCAGAGAGTTCTGGCCTACTACCTGGGTAAGAATTAGGGGTTTCTCTATCCACCTCCGCCACCGTCCAGAGTGCCTCACAGCCGCCATCTACCCAGTAGGTATTTACCTTCGTGCAGACGACTGCGGTGGGCTCGGGTTAATTTCAGGTTTGTTTTTGCTAGAGTGGGACTCCTCAAGGTTGTCATCTCCCCTGCACGTACTCTGTCTTCCTCAACAACGGCCACTACGTCATCACCGTTGAAGATTGGGACTATTTCCATCTCACCCTGAACCCTAACGACCTTCTCCTTGGCAACCCATGGGAGAATAACCGAGATTTCATAATGGAACCCTTCTACCCTCTCTTCGATGACACATCGTACTCTGGTGAGCCCGACAACCGTTTCGACGCTATGCTTGTTGAATCTACCATCCCTGAACTCATCGCTCCAATTCCAACTAACCCAACTCCCATAGCCACTCCCGACAACTCCATTGAAGCCATCGGTCCTATGGGTTGGGACCCTTGGCCTTCGCCAGAATCTAGGTAGGACCCTCTTGCAGACATGGATTTATCAGACCCCTTTCCCCAATTAGCCAACTCCAATCTAGCAGATTTGTAGTCCATTCCTCAGGAGACCACTCCACCACCTCCACCTTCTTCGCTTACCAATGATGTTTCCCCGATGTTTGCTCTAGCTTTGTCAATCTCAGCAGTCAGACGCAGCGCCATACTCCAAGCCTCGTCCTCCGGTATTGAACTTCAGCCATTCCTGTCAGTCATCATGGACACTACAATCAACTGGGATGAATCCGTTGGCAGCATCCAGACGGATGGTCAGCACCAGCGTCGACCTTTCCCACGCCCATGGTAACTTCATCATGCTCATGTTTTTTTGCATGCATCCCTTAAACTATCGCCAGTATTTTGGTTAGTGGTATTCAGAAACGTTTTGTTGTTTAGCTCGGTTTGTGACGATGTTATGTGTTTTGTTGTGGATGATTGTTGGTTTCGTAACTGTATATTTGCGATCGGCACCACGTACTTCACTTGCATGCATGGTGCATGCATAACTTGACGTATTTTGGCCATCGGTCAGGCTTGTTGACCGTATTGTACTTATTATATTATCTATATATCTAATCGGGTATGTAGATCTGCTCTACACAACCGTCTTTGTTCAAAAAAAAGTACATCAGCCATGAAAGATGGATTTAATTTCCCCACGGAAGGTGGATTTAATTAATCGAAGTAATTTTAATCATGTTAGTAATTATAAATATGTGTGTGTGCAGGGTCGGCCCTGGGCCTGGACTGCTAGGACTACCGCTCAAGGCCTAATTGAAAAAGAGGGCCCAATTGAAGAAGTCATATCTAAAATTATCAATTGCAATATTGTGACTATAATTGTCTTCGTGGAAGTGGTAAGCTTCTCAATTGAGTAGTTAAAGGCGTTAGGTTCAAATCCAAGTACCTATATTATTTATTATCAGGTAATTTTTATGTTAAGCTATTTGGATCCGAAATATAGTTACTACTTCTTTGCCCCAGCTCCATTTTTTACATTAGCATATATATATATATATATATATATATATATATATATATATATAGAGAGAGAGAGAGAGAGAGAGAGAGAGATGCTCTAAAGCACTCCTTTTTGTAGCACTCCACTAGCACCTCAATTTGGGTCATTCATTTATAATTAAATAAGTTAGTGGGGAGAGAGAGAGTTAGTGGGAGAGAGAGAAACGAGAATATGTGGTGGAAATCAAAGTGCAAAAGGGGCGTTGCACCGTTTGGGGTGCTCCTGATTCTATATATAGAGAGAGAGAGATAGGATAAAAAACACCCCAAATGGTGCAGCATCCCTTTAGCCCCATGATTTCCACCACACAATTACATTTCTCTCTCTTCTCACTAATTCTCTCCTTCCACTAACTTATTTAATTATAAACGAGTGGTTATTAATGGAGTGCAAAAGGGGTGTCATGAATTTGGGGATATATATATCGACTATTTGGTGTGTGTATATATATAGCAACTATTTGGACACAAAAAGAGAGATACAAAGCCTTAACCGTTGGATCTTTTTGTTTTTTATATGGAGGGTGGAATTCATGGGATGATCCAACGGTGCAAATCAATTGTGTCAAAATTTAGTGTTCAAATAATCTTTCTCGCATTTATATATATATATAGTTCCGTTGCATCACAAATAGTGCAACACCACTTCTCTCTCATTTCACCAACTCTCTCTTCTCAAAACATAATTTAAGAGCAAACATGTGGGTATAACAGAGGGGTTTTGGGGTGCTGCAAACGAGGGGTGCCGTAGAGTGCTCGCTTATGCATGAAGACTTAGATTTTCTTCCAAATGCATGCTACACTTACAGTGCCTAATTTAGTATGTAAAAAGTACTTACGTATGTATTTGATATATTTATGCATATATCCCCAAATTTCACCATCATCTTCATTATTATTTTTTAAATCACAATCTAATATTTTAACTCAAAGTTTTGGCAGTGTGGCACATTCAAAATTTTAGTTACTCTGATTAGCATATATATCAATAGCCAAAACTAGTTCTTAAACCACAACACATTCGGTAGAATATCAATGAAACAAGACCACTATCAACACCCAGAATAATTCAAGCAAGGAAGTATAATGAAATTATGGGACATACCTACCAGTATCTTGCTATTCTTCTTTATGTTATAGTGCTTTGATCATATCAGGTTTAATTTAGTTTCGCACAAAATAATTGTTTTTCTTCTCCAAATGTATCAGCCGTCGCAGTAGTTCTATGTTTGCTCCAAAAATACGAAAAGCCCCATTCCTTATGAAAGGTGGATTTAATTTCGTTTTCAAATCGTTGCAAAGTAATGAATGATTGGTAGAATGTAATTAATATGACGCTGTTGTGCAGCGGATGTGTCAATGCCTTAATAACGAAATTCAGTGCAAGGTGCAATTGATGACGTCCGCTCCCGATGTAGACACAATAATCTTTCAAGCTTGTATGCTCAAGGGCGAAGGATACAGAGACGTGTAGAAACTCTGCCAAGTTTGAGATTCATAAACGTGTAGAAACTTTGCCAAGTTTGAGATTCATTTGCGAACTATTTATATGAGAAGTATTTAAAGGATAATTTTATGAGAAGACCAAGAAGAATAACTTTATAAGGTATATTTGGAGATATGCAGAAACTTTGCTAAGTTTGAAATTCATTTGTATACTATTTCGATATTTTCTTCATCTCAGCCAGTTCCGGCTTGCTCCGCACAGGCTACATCTCGGCCTTTCATTGATATTCTTTCAATTCATTTTTGAAGCCCTCCCTTCGGTCTAGGGGTAGGGAATCGCTTTGATTGATTGCCTGCGACAGCTTATCGATGCTCGTTAGCGGAAAGAGATTTCAAAGATGAAAGAGCAGATAAGGGAAAACCCCAGGAGATACAAAATTTCATTTTTAAGACGGAACGAAAAGAAGTTAACGGACGTTTTCTTCGGAAGGAAGGAAAGCAGCCTCTAATTTCACTCTTTTTCTACAATCACTGGTGTAACATAATTGGCAGATGCCCTTGCTGCAGGTTCGTCTGGTCATTGAGATTCGCCTCTTTTGCTCTCCCATTCGAAACCAGGCACAAAGACAGCTTTGCGAACTATTTAGATGAGAAGTATTCAAAGGATAATTTTATGAGAAGACCGAGAAGAATTACTTTATAAGGTATATTTGGAGATATGCAGAAACTTTGCTAAGTTTGAAATTCATTTGCATACTATTTACATGAGAAGTATTTAGAGAATAATTTCACGATAAAAACTTGGATGATAATCACATACGATATAGTTGGAATAGAGTTTAGTTTTCCCTCATCTTCTCTCAAACTAATTGCGTTAATAATATTTAAGCATTTTGAACAAACAATTACAGAATGCAAGAGATCGGAAGGACAAGAAAACGCTAATTTTAGATTTAAATGAACTTTATAGCAGTTATATAACATGGACATGGTAGAACAATCTATCTTTGATTTTTATCAAAATTGAACTTCGAACAGTTTCGTAGGATAAATAAAACCCATTATAGTCTATGTTAAGGCTTAAGACATAAATATAGCAGGGTCACTATAAGTTTGAACCCATGTGCGTTAATATTATAGTTTATGTTAAGGCAGTCAAAAAACACATGTACCTTACATATTATTCCAAAGGTTAAGTAGCCACTATAAGTTTTGAGCATTACTCGTGAAGTTCAAATTGTATCAAAATTGTAGAATGGGTTAAAATTTGCATAAAGAGGGAAAACCCAATTTTCTCCTAAATTGTCTATATAGGCTAAAGCATCAAAGTCAGTGAAGGAAAAACCATTATAAACTTATAAACATCTCACAGAGTGAAAATTATACCAGATCGCCTCGCGTCAAAAAACATGCCACTGAATGTCGCGCTAAATGATGCATCCATCCCCACTCCTTGAGCTACTTTGGAAAACAAGAGCAGGCGTACAACATTATATACGGTGACAACAAAGTTAGCATATATTTGAAAGTCATGTGACATTACTTTACATTCAAAGGCATAAATACAAAAACATCACTTGACTACGAAAACCTGAATCATTATAGCATCAATCCAAGGATAACCTGTTCGACCTTCTCTCCAAGCAACAAGCAATTCTTCATCATTTTTCCAAGGAATCTGTTTTACATATAAACAAATTCAATGAAGATGACTAGGCAAATTAATATTACGAACTTTTATATTTCACGAGCAATGAAAAAATTCAAACTATGGATTAATGTCTTTCTCCAGGTGCACAACTTCTCACAGATTTAATCATTATCCAGTACGTCGTATGAATTTCAACAAATGAACATAAAAGTTGTAGAATATGCTCTCTGCCTTTTAATCAGAGTACAGCGTGAACAACATGCCTCGTTATTTTGGTTCACAGCATAGTTCCAAAGGGTGACTTAATAAATCCATAAGATTAGAACTTCACATATCTCTAGCAGGTTTATCTCACATAAGAATTTGTTTCCTCAGTGACTAACATCAATAATTTTTTGAGTTTTCGACATGCAAGTATGAAAATGTAGTGTGTTTTAGAAATAGATGCTATATATATATATAAAAAAAAAAAATATATATATATACTTTTAAGAGATTGAAGTAACTTTAAAGTGCAGATAATTATTTTACTAATTAACCTTTTGTGTATGTATACAATAAGAAGAGAAAATAATTATGCATGTGTCACTAGAAAAACAAGTCTCCACTTAACGTAGAGCCAGGTCATTATTCCATGTCCGCTATCATATTTGAGTCTCTCATGTCACAGAGAAACACTCTGTGCACCTTTTAATGTGCATGGTAATTTTTCTCAATTAAGAAAATCACCTACTTTTACTGTTATTGACTGGAAACACAATTTCAACCTAGTTTTCTCAAATGACATGGACATCAACACCCCCCATGCATCTCCTCCATTAATCTATATCTATAGACTATACTGGTAATACTTGGGATCTGCAATCTCTACTATAACAATAGTCATTATGTTGTATCTATATGGACCATGATCGTTGATAATTCAATAAGTGCATTAAAGAAGTTAGTCTTTGCGATGCACATAGAATCAGCCTCTTCACGTCCACATAGATGATATCTTATTAGGTCATAACCGATTTATATTGTTCTATAAATCCCTTCATGGAAAGTCTCAATGAATTTATTCATTATTTTCCTTCCATGGATATATCTCTGTGTGTGTGAACTAATATTATTTCCACTATGACATGTCCATATATGTAAACGGTTTTGCTTTATGAAAGAAGCTATTCTTTCATCAGTTACCTTTTCAAAAAGTGTATTTTCATATCAAGCCATGTTTTATTCATGCTCCAAAGTTCGACGGTTGCGTCATCATTTTCTAGTTACATACGTGGGTGAGTGAGAGTGTGTAAATGGTTGGATTTCATGATACTCTAGTTCTTACTTCATCGTCATCTTTCCCTCTCTTACATCACCATGAAATAAAATCACTTATTTTGCAAATCCAATAGCAAAATTGAAGGGCTACAAACGGGCTATTATGATCAAAGTAGAAACAGGCTATAGATCCTTCCACGGATATTTCATTAAAACGAGTTTGTTAATTGATAAGCAAACTCAAGACATAAAAGAAGAAACAGGCTAGGCCTAAGTTAAATTAAAATAAAGAAACCCCAATGATTACCTGTTTACATATTCTGTTTCCTCTCATTCTGTCAAAATTGGGTGTTCCAAATGCTACAGTATAAAAGAAATCCCTCCACAGCAGCTATGAGGACAGTGTATGTACATAATTAGTTTGTGCGTGTTTACCAAACAATGTAATAGGCCAAATAACATTCTTTTCTTTTCCTAATTCTGTCCATCGCTTCATAACTTCCTTTAATTTTCTTTTGTGCATACTGAATATAAGGAACTGACCTGACCAGCAAGCGAAACCGGTGGAGACGTGTGTTTTTTGGCAGTTCTATACACATCAGTAAGACATCGATAAAAGTACCTTGATGAAAGACATCCAAACTGAAACCAAATAAATTAAAAATGCCCAACAATACCTAAACGTGTCGTTGAGGAATATTAAACCTTACTTTCAAATACGGAGATAATGTGGTGGTTGCTGGTTTTAGGAACGCAGAAGGATCACCCTTTGGTTTCTCAAATTTTGCCACCCATTCCTGCATAAGTAAAAAAGATCAACCATGTATAATAAAGTAAACATTCCAAACGGTACACGTGTTGCACAGTGTTTTATTTGTTTATTATTGATTGATGGTTTTTGTATATGTGTGTGTGTGGTGTATCGGGGAAGAGAGGTGGGGGGGGGGGGGGGGGGGGGCGATCTCTTCTCAACAGAAGAAAACATTTATGTATGTAAAGAAAATTTGTATTGTAACAATTGTAAGCTTTTCAGTTGGATTCCATTCCTTGTTTTCTTTTTCTTTTTGGATTCTAAAGACTGCATGTACACATCTAAATCAACCAAACTACTAAAGGATGTTAGTAAATATTTTCTGATTTATGCATATTGGTGCGAAAAAGGAAAAAAAAAAACATTTTGACTAAAGTGAGAACGTAATTTTATTTACGCTAGGCTGATTAGTCTGCGCATCAATGTACAATTATTAATCAAAATGTCCTT